>CM074859.1:23875393-25231107 GCA_037501455.1 Lantana camara | reverse complement strand
ATATGATGCACGACAACGCTATGCACATGATATGAGGTGCATAAGAAGTGAAATCGTGTTATGATGCTATATAGACAAGTAATTCATTCAAAACGTTCCATACTTGAAGGTTACACATTCAATTGTTTCATAACTTTCATAAATCATATTAAAACGAGTTATAAACTTGATACATTAATCATAACACATAATAATACATGTTAATAAAGCAAAAGAATCATAAACAAGGTGGAAGAAGAATAAACAAGCGAAGAAAAACGGAATCGGAGTAACAGGGACCGGCTGGATAGAATCCACCCCCATAGCTGTTTCCAAAGGGAAAAATCCACCCCCATGGATTCTGGTCAGAAACTCCACTGCCCCAAATCCACCTCCATGGATTTTTCCAAAGGGAAAAATCCACCCCCGTGGATTTGGGTCAGTAGCCAAAAAAAACGCAACAAAGCTCAAGTAGGGGGTCTTTGTAATCCATTGGCACAAAAGTGTAATTTTTGAAACTTAAGGGAGTTATTCATAAATATAAGCACTGGGGGTTAGATATAATTTACCCTTTCTTGAAATTGGTATGTAGTTACAAATTACAATAGTTACTCGCTCTGGAGGTTGACCATGTAATTGTGTGTAAATCTTTCAGAAGCACTTTGCCTGGATCTTTCTAAGTGCAAAGTGTATTGTTCTAGCTTCTTAAGCACATCTAAAAGCCTAAACTGAACTATTTTCCTACTGAGAATGACATTTGATGTATATGTGCTTGAGAGGGCTTTCATATCTCATTGTGTTGATTTTGTGTTCAAGATCCTTTTGCTTTCATTTATCCTGGAGACATGCTCTTTGCTTGGGAGATCTTATTTTTATCTATCTATGCCTGTATGACTTTGCTAAGCTGATCGCTGCTTCTGTTTTCCTCCTTTCCTTGTGGCAGCTCAGTTGTCTCAAGTTGTAAATGAAGATGAGGATGCAATTCTAACTTCCACGATTGTTACATTATCGATGAACTATTCACACTCTCTATCTCCAAGAACGAGGTCAATTAAAAAGGAATTAAGTGGACTATCAATACTCCTATAAGATTAACGGGGAAAGGGTATATCACCTCATTATAAGAACCTACGTTAGTAAAGTACCAAACATGTGAATAGATTGCCATAGCAATTTTGTATTCCCTCACTATAATCACATGAATTAAACTATGCCTTACATAATATAAGTTCGACTACCTGGTGGTCATAAAATGTAAGAAATTATGTTTAATTATATATGCTCCAGTTAACAACTAAATACTCGAATCAGATCCGTACACGTGTCACAATCCAGGCGGCTTATTCAGATAACCCATATGTATTAGGTTGGGGAACTCATCTTCTAATGATTATGATAATGTGGAAGAGGTTTGCCAATTATTGACTTAGATTGGAGGGTCAATACTATAAACTATCTGCATAATGTACGTATGAGGAACAAAAGTTACTGAAATATAGAAACAGAAGATAACTTTTTTGGAACGAGTCACAACAAACCAGCCAAACAAAACCACATCCCGATGTTTTCGTCATATTCACGTTTTGGGTCAAACAGAAGATCACCTTTTGAGTTTTGACATATTCGTTTCAACATATTTCACATTATAAACTTGAGTCAACTTATTAGATCATTTACAAGAGTTGTGCCACCTTAACCGGGTCACATTTCAAATCTGGAGTCTGCATTTGAAAAGGGAAAGCTACCAGTCCAGGTTATGTACCAAGAAAAGTTGCAGTTTTAACTAGCCCAGTTTTTCTATGTTCGAAAAAACTTCAACTATTGCAACCAGTAACCTTATTTGATTGAAATCTCAAACATGTATATACATGCAAAATTTACATCGCGATCGTGGTCTGTTATCCATAAACCATCAAGTCTGGATATAACAGGTAAAATGAAGAATAATAGAAGGATCAACTAAAACAATACCAACAATACATGATATTACACACACACAATGGGTAACAGGAGCATGTCAAACTGAGTAAGGACAACGATTCTTAGTTGCAGCACAGCCACAAAGTTTCAGTGCCAGCCTCCTAAACTTCATCTATACTATTATATTAAGTGAGAGACTCCTAGTGTAACCGCTTTTGTCTCTTAGACTCTAAAATTTTATTTTATTTTATTTTTTCACCATTCTCACAGTGTTATTTTTTATTGATTATTTCTTAACTCCTTTTTCTTTCTCCCATCTCACTCAAAAAATTTTTTTAATTATATTCTTTTATTCTTTCCACATATTTTTTTTAATTTCTATTCTATATTATTTTTTACTTATCTAATATTATCTTATTTTATATATTTATTTAAGATAAATTCATAATTATATTAGAAACAAATATTAAATAAATATTAACATGAAATTTTTAATTAAATATGTATTGTATATGATGGTGTAAATACTGGAGATGTACTAAATCACCAACACTTTAAGATTTGTTTGGCGGGAAGACCATCACAGGCGTTTGAGCCTCAGGAACTGGGTTTCCCTAAGAACGTGGGTTCTTCCAGCTAGAATAACACCAGGGGTGGAAATGCAGTAAGAATGCAACGATGGCGTGAAGAATGCAGAGCTTTGGAAGACAAAAATGGAGGAAAGATGCCCAGTTCTATATATGCAGCATCTTGTGGGGAAGATGACTTTGTGTGAGAAGAATCACTTAGGGAATGCGAGTGTAAGTCCCATATTTATATGTTAGGGGCAGGGGCATTTTGGTAAAAGCAACCATGTGGTCCCAAACCCCGTGTTGCCCTAGACACGTGGTAGCGTGTGATGGTGTGAGATTGACATATCTGGAATATACCATGTACGGGTGGTAGTGGATGTCAGGGGTTGGTGTGCGCACTACCTGTGTGTGTCAGAGGCAGTTGCACTGCAGCTGTGTGAGCACCGGGACACCCAGTGAGGGTTACGCGGGCATAAGGACGCTTGAAGGTGCGTCTAAAGGGTGACCTGGCCAGAGCGTCGGGACGCTCGAGGGAGAGGACTCCCCAGATGGGCTTGTCTGAGCGTTGGGACGCTCGGGTGAAGCTTCAGACATGAGGTCGCTCGTACCCTCGAGAGGGCCATGAGGCCTGCTGAGGTGGACCCTGGTGGATGAGGTATGTTTTGATGATCACGTGAGCGCTGCGGAGGATGCGAGCGTCAGGATGGTCTCGAGCGTGGAACAGGCAAGGGAATACCCTGTGCCTGCAATGCAAGTCTTGAGTTGCGATTGTCCCTGCTAGGCAATATCGTGAACGTCAGGCGAAAGACTGGGAGAGAGACTCCCACGCTCGAGAGATGTATTCTGGTAAGCGGGCCTTAGGCAGTAAGGCTGTTGGCAGATGGGCTGGATCCGTTATCGCGAGCCCATCTTCTCGAGCGTCTAAGCCTAAGTGTTCCAGATTGATCTGACTGAGACGTCCAAATTTCGACACGTGTATGGTGATGATCTGAGCATGATTTAGGCCCATCATTTTGCCCCCCAAATTCTGTAGTTACACTTGTGTGTACTGTAGAATTTTGAAATCCGACCATTAACTTTGAACATTCGAGGGTCAAGCTCTGGGAGGGAAGCATGCCACAACTGACATCTTCTGACAGGGCATTAAATGCTATCCTATCAGTTCTGAGGTTCAAGTGGGCATGCATTAAATGCTGAGTAGAGACGTGGGTGCGCGTTTTAAGAAAACGGCACGTGAACATGGGTAACCGTGTGACGGTTACCAAAAGTCAGGAGTTTCCTAGGCCGGAATGATTGCGTTTGAATTAAATGCCCGAAACATGTGTTTAACTCCTCCTATAAATAGGGATTTGTAAACCCTATTTACTCTTTACGAATTCTGAACTCTCCAAAGCAACCTACAACTTTTTGTACTTCTCTGCGATTTTCAGCGAGTTTTCTTTTTCATCTTGAGGTAAACCACTGTGATTTTTTCTTTTACTTTGTATTAACCCTAGATTTAGGTTGTGTTGACCACTTTTTTTGTGTGAAGAAGCCTTCTGAGCGGTTGTTCCCGTACAGAAATTCCCTTTTTCTGCTAAATCTTCTTGCAAAACCTTAATCTCCAAGAACAAGAATAGCCATGGCGGATGAGATTATTAACCAGATAGTGAGAGAGATAGATGAGATGCCTCCTGCAAGTTTTCCTCTCCAAAGTAATATACCATACGCCATTCCGATAGGGGAAGCCCCAGAAGAGGCTGAGGACGAGGAGCTTGACGCTGCTGTTCAATGGATGAACGAGCATAACCCTGAGGGGGTTGAGCAGATTTTTGAAGAGATGGATCTGTCTCTACTTATGCAAAGTCAGGGGGAAAGAGTCTTCCCCGTGTTAAATAGTGCTGTGAGGCCACAAGACCACCAAGTTACAGTGGCCATTGCTGCCCCCAAGAGGAAACGGGGGCTTCTGAACGACGTGTGGAGGGATGAGCCTCTCCGTAAACGCCGTCGATAGCGAAAGAAACCAGCAGCATAAGTGAGGAAATCCAACCCTCATCAAACGGATAAAACTCCAGATGAGATCGAAAGCACCCTGACGCTCGCGGAGCTAGCCGCTTTGAAAACTCAGGTCTATTGGGATGACATCTACACAACCCGTCTTCCTGTACGGCATGAGTGAGCCAATAAACCGCCTCCTGGGATGATGACTGTTTATAGGGATGTTGTGACCGCTGGGGGTTTGAGGTTTCGGATTCTATCTTCGATCGTCACCCTCTTGAATTTTCTGAATCTAAGCCCTTCCCAGATCTTGCCCAATGGTATCGCTTTATTGAATAACTTTGTGATACTCATGAGGGCCACAAGCCATGAGCCCTCGACCGAAAACTTCAATAGTGATAACTCGTTAATTAATCATCTTTGTGATTGAATTATGCCCCGAAGTGTGCTTGATTTGATATTATTTATAAAAAACTGATGCTTTGTTGTTTATATTGTAGATTCGGGGCTCGAAAGCGAAATTGGAGCAAATTGGGTCGTTTTTAGATCCAAACCAGTGCACACGAGCAGAGGTTGGAAAACTGGAATTGAGTTTATTTGTTGTTGCATAAGGATTAAGCAATTGGGAATCAAGTGGACATTTATGGGCTTTAGCTTTTGCATGCATGACGTGAGAATTGGTGGACTTGTTCTTAATTTGGTTGAATTGTTTTAAGTGAATTGATTTGGGATACATCTCTTGGATTTAATTTGGGTCGTACGTATTTAATTTGTGGAGAAATAATTGGCTTTGAGAGAAGCCTGCATTTGGTGGAATTAACGGCTTTATGATAATGGGCTGCCGTGATCTTTGGATTTGTATAGAGAATGGTTGACTTTTTTATCTGCTAGTGGGCTGAACTTATACCTTGGGAATTATTTGAGAAGGCCCAGTTGTATTGATTCTTGGAGAGCAAGAAGTTGAGCCTAATGTGGACAAGAATTACAATCCTATTTTGCTACTGATTCGTCCATAAGATTGAGTGGCTGGGGATTATATATTTGCATGGGAGCAGTCCTTTTGAGGAGGTCACGTAATATTTTAGAGCAGCAGTTCGAGTTCCGGCGGAGCAACATCAAGGAGCAAGAATTCGGCACAATCCTTCGTCTTAGTTTAATTCTTCCCTTTCGTTTTTAGTTTTATTCATGTTAAAGAATTCCTCAGTTATTGTTTTTATGGATTTTAGTAGCTAAACTCTTAATTATCTAGCTAGGGATTAAAATTCGATTTTGGATATTGTGAGACCTAAACGTTTTTATCAATTCATGTTTATTTAGGCATTTATCTTATCTCCGTATTACACGTTTATTGTGATTGATTTATGTAGTGGTAAAGCCTGACCATCTAGATAGGTTTAATTGCGTATTGCCAATCATGATGCTTGAAGTGTATGTAAAGTTGATTGATAAATTATGGTAAATTAGTGACAGGGTTTTAGCGATAGAATTCCTCGTTCACTAAAGTATTTGATAATCTAATTTAAATCTTGCGTGCGTCACGACTTGGTTAATTAGGGTTGGTGTTTTTATAGTTCTTAATGCTACGAATTCATTAAATCCTGTCGAGTGTCTCTAGGGGTTGTGAATTTGTTAGGGAAGATAACTGTCGAGTGTCTCTAGGTTATCCGACGAACTAAGTAAAAACGAGGTTGAGTCGAGTGTCTCTATCAACTATAGCCAATCTGTCTGAATAACTTGAATGTATCTTTGAGTCAATGATCAATATAACAATTCGAATCGAATATCCCTGGCTAGGTAATTCTCCCTCTGATTGAATTAATCCTACGTGATCCTGCTTGATAATTTTAGTTGGTTTCTAATTCTTGTTATTTTATTTTAATTGCATATTTTAGTTAGAATAATTCAAACCAACTCCCCTTTTTTATTGTTGCTTTTCGTGAATTCCTTGCAATTGTGAGAAATAAGTCAACCAGTCTCTGTGGATCGACCCTGTTTGCACTATACTCTGTGTTTAGTCGTCAAATAGGATTTTACATTTATTGTTTACGGATTCGACACCTGCCAAATTTTGGCGCCGTTGCCGGGGACTGTGTTTTTAATTGATTTTATTTATTTTTAAGAATAGGAGCATTCGCGGAAAGAACATCCCTCTCTACGATCCAGAAATTGAGAAAACTGCTAGGAAAAGGAGGCAAGAAACCCAATCACGCAAGAAACAAGCTGAAACATCAGATTTGGTTAAGGAGATAGAATCGGGAACTGAAACGGACAGTTCAACCGAACAGAAAGCCGACTTTACCGTTGAGCGTGACCACGCCTTAACTATGGCACTACCACCAGCAGCAGTAGAACGTAGGACCATGGAAGATCTGGTGCAACCCGATACCACATAGCAGCCCCTCTGTATTATTTTTCCAGAGGAGGGTGCTGGTTTCGAGCTGAAGACGGGCACAATTCACCTACTTTCCATTTTTCGAGGTCTGGAAAACGAAAACCCTCACCAACACCTTAGTAAGTTCCACACGGTTTGCTGCTCTACCAAGCCTCACGAAATTACCGAGGACCAAATCAAGCTCCGTGCTTTTCTGTTCTCTTTGCAAGATGCAGCGGAGAAATGGTTGTACTCTCTACCATCAGCAACCATTACTACTTGGCAGCAGATGCACGATAAATTCTTGGGCAGGTTTTTCCCAGCTGAGCGATACTTGGATCTCCTTCAGGAGATAATTACCATTAAGCAAAAGGAACATGAAAGCCTACATGAGTATTGGGAACGATACCGGAACTTACTTGCAATGTGCCCACATCAGAACCTGCCGGAGAATTCAGTTGTCCATAACTTTTATAGGGGCTTGATGCCTGCTGACAAAAGGCAGTTGGATGCTTCGAGTGGAGGTTCCATTATGATCAAAACACCTGCGGAATTAACGGACATGATTAGCAGAATCTCTAGAGTTTCACAAAAATACTATGCTAAATCCGACATGACGAGACAGGTAAAAGAGGTAAGCTCTTCCCAGTTTGATGAACTCAAGAATATGATATCTGTTTTGGTATCTAACATGAGTGCAAGAACACCACCAATGGCAACAGTTTGCCAATTATGTGCTAGCCCTTCTCACCCGACCGATGCATGCCCGTCCCTACAAGAGGGCACATTAGAAAATGCGAATGCCGCAGGGTTCCATCCACAAAATAACAACCCTTACTCTAACACGTATAACCCCAGATGGAAAAATCACCCTAGCCTTAGCTATGCCCAGAAACCGAAGCCATCCAACTGCCAGAATTTCGTACCTAGACCTCCGCAATCCTAACAATACAACCAACAACCGAATCAACCCGATCAAACTCTCAACCCCCAAGACATCCGAATCAATAGCTTGGAAAATCAAGTCAAGAATTTGGAAGCTCAGTTGGGGCAGATTGCAACGGTTTTGAGCAGGATTGAGAATCAAGGGAAATTGCCCTCGCAAACGGAAGATCCCAGGAAGAACGTGAGTGCGATTGCGCTCAGGAGTGGTAAGGAACTGCCTCCACCGGTTGAAAAACCTAAAGCAAGTCAGAATGAGGCAGAATCTGAACATAAAGACAACTCGACCGTTAAGCGTGACCACACCTTAGGCTCCAGTCGAGACAGAGAATCAGAAATTATCAAGAAGCCTAAGCCACTGGTGATCCCACCTCCGTTTCCATAGTGCCTAGCTTAGACTAAGAAACAGAAGGAGGAACAAAGCATTCTTGATACATTCCGAAAGGTTGAAGTCAACATTCCTTTGTTGGATGCTATTCAACAAATCCCACGCTATGCGAAGTTTCTTAAAGAGCTCTGCACCAACAAACGGAAACTAAAAGGTAATGAAAGGGTAAATGTTGGAGAAAATATCTCTGCGGTCTTGCAAAAGAAATTACCACCGAAATGCAGAGACCAAGGTATGTTTTCAATTCCGTGTAAAATAGGTAACCTTGGTATTAAGAAAGCTATGTGCGACTTGGGTGCGTCGATTAATGTTATGCCTCTATCTGTCTATACTGCGCTTAATCTTGGTCCTTTGAAAGGTACAGGATTATAATCCAGCTTGCTGATCGATCCATAGTGTACCCTGAAGGAATATTGGAGGATGTGCTTGTGCAAGTCAACGATTTGGCTTTTCCTACTGATTTTTTCGTTCTAGATATGGAGGATGATAAATCCTCTAAATCTTCTGATATTTTGCTTGGTCCCCCATTTTTTAGCACTGCTAGAGCTAAAAAAGATGTTCACAATGGATTGTTAACTCTTGAATTTGACTGTGACATTTTTAAATTTAATGTCTACGATGCTATGAAACATCCTGATGAACTGTCTAGTGTGTTTTGTGTTGATGTGATTCATTATTTGACTAATGAGGTTTTCGAATTGGATAATTTAAAAGCTTTGAGTTATGCACTTTATAATGATTTGCATGCTGAAAATTTGGTTAATTGGTCAAAAACCATGGTTTTGCCTGAGGAATTGTGTATTACTGTGCATGAACTAGAGTATCTAAAACCTGTGTTTGGGAATGTGCCTAAATTGGATCTACCGGTTTCCAACACTAAATTGCTTCCTTCCATTGTGCAGGCACTTGAATTGGAGCTCAAGAAGTTACCGGAGCACTTGAAATACGCTTACCTAGGCGAAGGAGAAACACTACCTGTGATTATCTCCAATTTACTCAACAAACTCGAAGAAGAGAAGCTGATCCGAGTCCTTAGGGAGTTCAAGTTGGCTATTGGTTGGACGATTGCTGACATTAAAGGCATTAGTCCATCTACTTGCATGCATAAGATCATTCTTACAGATAATGCTAAGCCCAAACGACAAGCACAACGCCGATTGAATCCCCCGATGATGGAAGTTGTCAAAAAGAAGATTCTAAAACTCCTTGATGCAGGTGTGATTTTTTCGATTTCTGACAGTGAGTGGGTAAGCCCCGTACAGGTAGTGCCCAAGAAAACGGGCATTACAGTTGTAGAAAACGATGAAGGCGATATGGTACCCACTCGAGTTCCAAAAGGGTGGAGGGTTTGTATGGATTACCGTAGTTTAAATGCTTTAACGAGAAAAGATCATTTTTCCCTCCCCTTTATTAATCAGATGATTGAACGTTTAGCTGGAAAATCTCATTATTGTTATCTTGATGGTTATTCAGGTTTTTATCAGATCCCGGTGGCTCCGGAAGATCAAAGCAAGACAACCTTCACATGTCAATTTGGGACATTTGCCTTTAGAAGGATGCCGTTTGGACTATGCAACGCACCGACGACTTTTCAGAGATGTATGGTAAGCATTTTCTCTGATTATGTTGAGCACATTATTGAGGTATTTATGGATAATTTCACCGTTTATGGTGATTCTTTTGATAAATGTCTCGAAAATCTTGCTAAAGTCCTAAAACGATGTGCTGAACATAATTTGGTCCTGAATTTTAAAAAATGTCACTTTATGGTTGATAAAGGGATAATACTTGGTCATGTGGTTTCGAGTAAAGGAATTGAAGTAGATAAATCTAAGATTGATGTTGTAAAATCTCTGCCTTACCCCATCGGAGTACGGGGAGATTCGCTCTTTTCTTGGTCAGGCAGGTTTTTACAGGCGTTTCATTCAAGACTTCTCCAAGATTACTCAACCTCTATGCCGGCTTCTACAAAAAGATGTGGAGTTTGAATTTGATGATGAATGCAAGAAAGCCTTCGATTTGGTAAAGGAGAAATTGATTTCAACTTCCATCATGCAACCACCGAATTGGAATTACCCTTTTGAGATCATGTGTGATGTAAGTGACTACGCGGTTGGAGCGGTACTTGGGCAAAGGATTGACAATGCCCAAATTAACTACACCACGACGGAAAAAGAACTTCTATCTATTGTTTTTGCTTTAGATAAATTCTGTTCGTATTTATTGGGTACTAAAGTCATTGTTTTTTCTGATCATGTAGCCTTGAAATACCTACTCACGAAGAAGGATGCGAAGCCTAGGTTGATTCGTTGGATTTTACTCTTGCAAGAGTTTGACCTCGAAATCCGGGACAAGAAGGGCTGTGAGAACCTTGTGGCTGACCATTTAAGCCGAATTCCAGGAGAAATAACCGATTCCATGCCCATACGTGATGAATTTCCTGACGAACAGCTGTTTTCGGCACTGGACAGTAAGATGTGGCCACGCTCTACGGCCACGCCCTGGTATGCAGATATTGTAAATTACCTAGCATCAGGTTTATTACCCGATAATCTGTCGCGTGCTGAAAAAGAAAAAATTAAAAGTGATACTAAGTATTACCTTTGGGATGATCCCTATCTTTGGAAAATATGTTCTGATCAGATAATTAGGAGATGTGTGTCTAAAAAGGAGTTTGAGTCCATTTTGAATCTTTGTCACTCTTTTGCGTGTGGTGGGCATTTTGGATCAAAACGAACTACATTGAAAGTACTTGAAAGTGGATTCTTTTGACCTACTTTGTTTCGAGATGCCTATATCTGTTGTAAAAGTTGTGAAAATTGCCAACGAACAGGGAATATTAGTCCTAAAAATCAAATGCCTTTGAATCCTATACAACCATGTGAAATTTTTTATGTTTGGGGTATTGATTTTATGGGACCGTTTCCTGTTTCTTTTGGCAATCATTATATACTCCTTGCTGTTGATTATGTCTCAAAATAGGTGGAAGCTAAAGCCACCCGTATTAATGATTCTAAAGTTGTTGTGGAGTTTGTCAGGTCTCACATCTTTTCTAGGTTCGGTACTCCGAAAGTAATCATAAGTGACCGTGGCACCCACTTTTGCAATCTCCTTTTAGAGTCTCTGTTGAGCAAGTATCATGTCACACATCGAACATCTATAGCCTACCATCCTCAGACTAATGGTCTAGCTGAAGTGTCAAATAGGGAGATTAAATCCATTCTCGAGAAAACGGTCAGCCCGAACAGAAAGGATTGGAGTGTGAGGTTGAACGATGCATTGTGGACCTATAGAACAGCCTACAAAACCCCATTGGGAATGTCTCCTTATCGAGTGGTTTATGGTAAGGCATGCCACCTACCGGTGGAATTGGAGCATCGAGCCTATTGGGCCATTAAGCAATGCCATTTCAATATGGACGAAGCAGGCGAGAAACGAAAGCTCCAACTTCAGGAGTTGGAGGAGATACGTAATGATGCTTACGAGAATTCGATCATTTACAAGTCCAAAATGAAGAATTTTCATGACTCCATGATTTCAAGGAAATAATTTCTAATTGTTCAAAAAGTTCTACTCTACAATTCTCGTTTACGTCTCTTCCCTGGAAAATTGAGATCACGTTGCATGGGTCCATATGTGGTTACGAATTTCAATAAACAAGGAGCATTTGAGATCAAGGATGTTAAAACCAGAAACATTTTGAAAGTGAACGGGCATCGGCTGAAACTAATTTACGAGAATTTCCAACCTTCCACAGTTGAAGAGACTCGTTTGGAGGATGCTCCTCGATGAGCTTAACTTTTAAATCAGCCTCGTCGAGTCCGAGACGATAAACAAGGGCGCTGTTTGGGAGGCAAGCCAAATATGGCGATTCAGGTGCCATTTTCTTTCCCCGTTTCGCTTTTTCGTGTTTTCTTTAGTTTTTCCGCTTTTCCTTGTTTTCTTGTTGATTTTCTGCTCTTTCCTGTGTTGCAGGTGTGCTAATTTGTCCAGATTTCGCCCAGAAGCTGCTGCTAATTTGCTGTCAATTTGCTGATAACGTGACCCTTGAGCGTGGTCAAGTCTAACACCCACGCCAAGCCCAGAATGTGATCAAAACAGCCCTGTCCCAGAATGCACTTAAAACTTCTGATTATAAGGAACCCAGACCCTGTTTTTCCTCACCAAACCCGCGGACCCCCACCGAACCGACCCGATAACCCGTATCCGGTACCACATTAGAACTGCCCCAATTAATCCCTAAATTCAGTTTTTTACCCCAATTAACGAAACAAATGCCCCAATTTCAGAATCCCTAATTCCTTCCAAATCCCTAACTCTCGCGCGACCTCCCTCCTCTGCATCACCATCACCCACCACCCGCCATGGCCAAAGCTTCAAAGAAGAGGAAAGCTCCACCCAACGAGACCACCGCGCAACCGTCGTCCTCCCCAACCGCCGCCACGTGACCTCCCTCCTCTGCACCACCACCACCACAGCCCGCCATTCTCACAGTAGAGGAGCGGCGAACGAAGCACCACCATGACAACCTGGCCGCTGCCGTCTCCCTCCCCCTCACTCAAGTTCGACCGCGAAGTTCCCCTCCGGTGAGAGGAGTCCGCCGCTCTGACCGGATAATGAGAAACCACTTTGACAGAGCTTCCAACCGTCCGCCGGTGTTGATTGATCTCAGTCATATACCGCCCAGGCCTGCTAAACGACGACCGCCACCCCAATCTATTCCGGTGGAGACAGCCCAGGCGAAGCCCCTCGCCATTCTGCCACCACATTCACCGGCCGAACAGGTGCAACCGCCTGACCAAGGCCCCACTTCCACCTCTGATCTGTCTCCCTCGTCGGGACCTTCTGAAACAGTAGCCACCACAGACTCTGAGGCCGAAAATTCTTCCGGTTATCAGTCAGCCAACCACTCTTCGCTATCGAGCAAAGATAACTCCGGCGATACAGATAAGACAGCCACTGAAGAAGGTCAACCGAAGCCCTCTCACGCGCCACAGCCTACCCGACAAAAAACTCGATCCAGAGTCAGAGTCAGGATGCAGCAGCCTCGCACCAACATCTTTTCTGAGCCGGAATTGGAGAATGAAAAGCACTCAGACAGGTACAATGAGCTTGCTTCGAAAAAGGTTGTGAAATGTAGATATCCTGATTTTACTACTCTACGTGCTTTGGGATTATATGAGTCTGTGAATGAGTATATTGCTAGGATAGGGTGAACTGATTATTTTAAGATGCAGAATCCTATGTTTAGAGATTTGATGCACGAATTTTATACTAGTTTTGAGTTACTGTTGCCTGATGAGTTTAATTTATCTTCGCCTGATGTGATTCGGTTTTCATTATGTGGGAAGCAGTTTAGTCTTTCGGTGAATGATTTTAATGTGCTGCTTGGATTTGTGGCTCAGGATGAGTTAGACTCTGATCATTATGTGGCTAGTTTGTGTGATTATATTGATGCGCCTGAGTTTGATGCTACTGTTGTGTATAGAGCTTTTACAAACAAACCAAATGCTGATTAAAACACTAGTGCTTCTACGGATTATGATTTGGTTGATCCGTCCCTTAGGTATATACATAGATTACTTTCTTATTCTTTTGCGGGACGTATAAATGGTCTTGGTATTCTGTCACAAACTACTTTGTTCTTCCTCTGGGCTATGTTTGAGGGTAGAAAAGTTAACTTAGGCTTCTGGATTGCTGTTGAAATGAAAGTTGCATGTGCACATTCTAGGAATATGATTTTGGGACATGTTGTGACTCAAATTGCTGTGAATGAGCGTTTGATTAAATTGAATGAGCGACATTTACCTGCCTCTGTTGACATGCGACCTTTGAATTTGCAATGCCTTGATAACATGTGTATGTTGTCAAAAATCGGTGAAAGGTGTTCTTTGTGTCGTGCAGGTATCTTACCAAAGGATGTTCTAAAGGTGTTTAAAGGGAAACAAGCACAACACATTCCAGCCTCTACAAATGAAGCCTCCACATCACAGCAGCCCGTGGGATCGTGCAACCATGATCGGGACCTTGCCTATATCAAGAAGAGCATAGATCTGATCCTCGGGTTTCTCCACCTTAATCCACCCCCTTATTGAGCCGCTCGACGCGCCCCGCACATCAGGGACGTCCTCTTACTTTTCTTTTTCATGCTTTGAGGACATAACATGTTTTAAGTGTGGGGGGAGTATATAGTGCTTTATTGGAATTATTTACGCATGATTTAGGCGTGTTTTAATGGGTTTAGTGGCTGCTTTTGGTTGTGTATTTGCTGCAAATTTTTTAAAATTTTGGTGTTGATATTGTGCATGTGTTAGGACTGTTTTAGGCTGAACTTGGTGCCTTTTTGGTCGATTTTGAGGCTGTAAATAGTAATTTTTTGGTCTGTTCGGTAGACTGACAGTTAGGAACTGAATTTGATGAATTTTGAAGATGAATTTTTCTCTGTTTTATGGCTGTGTTGTTGCTGAACATTGTGCTAAAGTGTGAGGATGTTGATAATTGTGGAAATATGTCGCCCATTTTGAATGCTTTCTATTAGGTTTGATTGTTGAATTTTGCTAGAACGAGTTAGGCTTGTTAAATGCATGAAATCTGTGTGGAATTTGATGAATTATTATAATTCTATACCCTCATTTCTTGCGCACCATTGAATGAATTAATGTACTTTGCATAGATAGAAAAGTCTGTGATTTTCAATTAGGTCTAAAAGTTGATTAGAATGCATCTTAGCTCCCTTCGAGGCGAAATTTTTAGTTAATGATTGATTTGGGAAGTGACTGAGGCGATCGTTGTCGGTGGTAAGTCTTCTTCTTAATCTTTTCACAAATAAAATTATCCCGTTTGACCCCGCTGAGCCTGAATGTTGTGCAAAATTTCTTTTTAGCCACGTTACAAGCCGATGCACAACATTATATCCCTACCCTACTTTGAATCATACCTTGCTTTCTCATTTTGGGTATGAATTTTTACATGTCTTTAGACTCCTTATTATCCTTGGTGCTGGAAAAAAAATGAGCAAAAAAAGAGAAGAATAGAAAAAAATTGCAAAGAAATAAGAAAGTGAGAGTGTGTTTTGAGCACCAAGAGTTCGATGAGTGAAAATGAGGGAAATTAGTTGTATAAGGCAAAATAAGGGGAGTCCGGTAGATGAAAAGGGAATTACTACGGATTTTATTGTAAAGTGTGTAAGCTTGGTGTGTTAGCCACTAAATTCCAAATTTTCCTAACCGTTACCCCAAGCCTTACATTACAAGCTCGAAAGACCTATCGATCTCGAGTCATGAGTTAACTACATTAGTGGAGATGGGAGTGAAGGACGCATTCGAAGTTGATAATTAGTACTTAGGCGGAAATCATAGACTAATCAATCTAGTCTTTGTGCATTCTCTCATTTAATTCACACTACATTACACGAGTATGCTATTTATACTAATTTGTTGAATTTTGTGCAATTGAGTAGTGTGTTGATGAGCTAGACTTGTTTAGGCGAGAATTCGATGATTGCCTTTGTGATTGTGTTTGATGGGTGATGTCATTTCTATTAATTTTCATGATTCCTCGAGGACGAGTAATGGGCTAGTGTGGGGGGATTTCATAACTCGTTAATTAATCATCTTTATGATTGAATTATGCCCCAAAGTGTGCTTGATTTGATATTATTTATAAAGAATTGATGCTTTGTTGTTTATATTGTAGATTCAGCGCTCGAAAGTGAAATTGGAGCAAAGTGGGTCGTTTTTAGATCCAAACCAGTGCACACGAGCAGAGGTTGGAAAACTGGAATTGAGCTTATTTGTTGCTGCATAAGGATTAAGCAATTGGGAATCAAGTGGACATTTATGGGCTTTAGCTTTTGCATGCATGACGTGAGAATTGGTGGACTTGTTCTTAATTTGGTTGAATTGTTTTAAGTGAATTGATTTGGGATACATCTCTTGGATTTAATTTGGGCCGTACGTATTTAATTTGTGGAGAAACAATTGGCTTTGAGAGAAGCCTGCATTTGGTGGAATTAATGTTGGGCTTTATGATAATGGGCTGCCGTGATCTTTGGATTTGTATAGAGTATGGTTGACTTTTTTATCTGCTAGTGGGCTGAACTTATACCTTGGGAATTATTTGAGAAGGCCCGGTAGTATCGATTCTTGGAGAGCAAGAAGTTGAGCCCCATGTGGACAAGAATTACAATCCTATTTTGCAACTGATTCGTCCATGAGATTGAGGGGCTGGGGATTATATATTTGCATGGGAGCAGTCCTTTTGAGGAGGTCACGTAATATTTTAGAGCAGCAGTTCGAGTTCCGGCGGAGCAACATCAAGGAGCAAGAATTCAGCATAATCCTTCGTCTTAGTTTAATTCTTCCCTTTCGTTTTTAGTTTTATTCATGTTAAAGAATTCCTCAGTTATTGTTTTTATGGATTTTAGTAGCTAAACTCTTAATTATCTAGTTAGGGATTAAAATTCGATTTTGGATATTGTGAGACCTAAACGTTTTTATCAATTCATGTTTATTTAGGCATTTATCTTATCTCCGTATTATGCGTTTATTGTGATTGATTTATTTAGTGGTAGGGCCCGACCATCTAGATAGGTTTAATTGCATATTGCCAATCATGATGCTTGAAGTGTATGTAAAGTTGATTGATAAATTATGGTAAATTAGTGACAGGGTTTTAGCGATAGAATTCCTCGTTCACTAAGGGATTTGATAATCTAATTTAAATCTTGCGTGTGTCACGACTTGGTTAATTAGGGTTGGTGTTTTTATAGTTCTTAATACTACGAATTCATTAAATCCTGTCGAGTGTCTCTAGGGGTTGTGAATTTGTTAGGGAAGATAACTGTCGAGTGTCTCTAGGTTATCCGACGAACTAAGTAAAAACGAGATTGAGTCGAGTGTCTCTATCAACTATAGCCAATCTGTCTGAATAACTTGAACGTATCTTTGAGTCAATGATCAATATAACAATTCGAATCGAATATCCCTGGCTAGGTAATTCTCCCTCTGATTGAATTAATCCTACGTGATCCTGCTTGATAATTTTAGTTGGTTTCTAATTCTTGTTATTTTATTTTAATTGCATATTTTAGTTAGAATAATTCAAACCAACCCCCCCTTTTATTGTTGCTTTTCGTGAATTCCTTGCAATTGTGAGAAATAAGTCAACCAGTCTCTGTGGATCGACCCTGTTTGCACTATACTCTGTGTTTAGTCGTCGAATAGGATTTTACATTTATTTTTGACGGATTCGACACCTGTCAAATAGCCTGTTCCAGGTGGCGCGTTCTCCACGCTCATCTCCGAGGGATGGCTTTTATTACGTCCAAGCCAAATCGCACTTGAGGCTGATTGATTCACCTTCAACATCATATGGAGAGAACTGGAAGGAGAAGTTTTTCTTCGTGGGGGCACCTGGGGATGTATTTAGGGTTCCCCGAGAGTGGGTGGTACGTGGAGAGGGACCCATTGTGAGTACCAGGTCCGGCTCTGTCCCTTTTGAGCAGCGGGCAAAGAGTTTGGCCCTCGTTATGAAAAACAATAAGTGGCCGATCAAAGCCAAACACTTGATGCGTAATGAGGAGGTTTTATTACGTTATGGGCTCGTGAGTCCTCTAGATATGATTGCCCATCCCCCCGTTCAGATGATGAACAGAGACGGTTAGATCCTAGGAACTAACTTTGCTAACATTTGGAATAGAACACTAACTCTCAAGCTTTGCTGCACTGTAAGAGTTATCTTGACGCTCGTTTATTTCTTTGCTTGCAGGCATAGACATACTGATAGTAGGAAGTGGCACTGAGGCTATCGCAGCCATGCCAATCGACCCCAGCAGCAACCACAGCCACAGCAACAGACGGTTCCATGAGGGGACCGTGGCGCTGGTCGGGGGTCCAGGAGGAGAGAAGGTGTCTGAGGGGATGGCCGCAATGATGGTCAGATTGTGGATCTGACGAGCGACAATGCTCCTGGTACTACTCGCCCGGGTGCCCTCGCTCTTACACCCGTTGGGGGGTCAGTGCAGTTAGGACCTGATGTTTTCTGCAGCAACCGCTCGGGAGTGATACTCAGGGACCTTGATGAGGAGAGAGCCCAATGCTCGAGGAAGAGAAAGAGGATGGCGGACTCTATCCCCTTCTCTGGCAAGGGAAAAGATGTGGTCGTCGGAGAACGAGGGGAAGATGGTGACACTTCATCCTCCGAGGATGAAGGTTTTTGGAAGTTCAAGCGTGGCGGAGATGTGCATTACCAGCGCTCGGTGGAGGATGGTCCTATACTCTTGAGGAGAAGCTCATCTACCCGTAATCTGGTTACGGGGATTATTCATAAGCTTCAGTTCTCCGGGGACCACAAAAAGTTGAACGAGCAGGATGCTGCTCAAATCGTGGATGATGCTTGCCAAGTTCTCAAGAGGGTAAGTGTTTAAGTTCCCTTGAAGAGCTTTAGTTTTTCTTGAGTTAACTCTGTACTTAATAGAATTTATTTGCTGGTCTAGGAGGTGATTCCCAGGCTGAAGAACCTACAGCTATGCTCGGAAACCTTCTCTGAGCGTAAGGCCAAGTACAAGAAGCTGCTACGTATCTCCGATCCTGGCCGGTTGCAGGAGTATTATGACATGGTCTCCGCTGAGCTCTCGTCTCTTAAGATGGAGCATGATAAGGTCAAGAAGGCACTGAGGACCAAGAAGAGGCTGGACGATCGGCGTAAGAAATTGAAGGAGGAGCTGAATAAACTGAAGGACGACAACGAGGACCTCACTCAGAAGCTAACTGAGCACGATCAACAGCTGGAATCAGTAAGGAAGGAACTTGCTGATCTTCAAGGGCAGGTTGCAGACTTAGAAACGAGGGTCGCTTGGGATGCGGTCGTCAAATTCGTGCGCTCAAAGGCCTTTGGCTTTGCTGCCAATCTCCAATGTTTTGCCAACGCCAAACGCATCTTCTGGAAGTCCGTGGGCCAACTGATCAAGTTGGGGATGGTGCCTCTCAGCACCTGCACAGATGATCGCCTGCGCATGGATCTGGACGAGAACTTGGAGCCGATCGTTGGAGAGAGGGACCCCACTGAAGACTTAACGGAGCCTGAGTACAATGATTTGGTCGTTATGCTCCAAGATGAGTTCATGACGGCCAACCCGATAGAGCCCGAGCCCATGGTGGTGGACGGGGATGCCAGTGAAGACGCCTTGATTAAAGGGAGCCAAGGTGATGCTCAAGCATCAAGTTCCCAAGTCCTAGCCCCAATTCCCTTGGCAACTGCACCTCCTGAGCCTCAAATGCTTCAACCGCCTAATCCTGATGGAATAGGGTCCCAATCCTAACGCCCGGGATTCCACCCCTCATGAAGGCAGCCCTCAAGAAGACTCTTCCTGTTCCTGCTTCCCATTATGAATTTCTGCCCTTACTATTTTTTGTCTTTGCTATAAACACTGATGAATTGCCACAATAATTCATTTGATTAATTTTCCATGTGTTTTTTCTTGCTCAGTACTGCAATTTTCCTTTCTTAAATGACAATGGATTTTGCCTCTTTCTCATTTTGTTGTTGCGCTTTGAATGATGTCTTTTCTTGATCATTGGGATATTTGTGAGAAATGTGTAAGTATACGGGCATGAGGGTATCCACTCGAGGGATATCCTGGCCATGAACATCATCAAAGTTAGATCAGAAAGCACAACTTAGGCGAGGATTACTCTAAGTGTTTGATATATTTTCGAGCATAGCTGTAGTATAAATTGAACTCAGAAATCAATAAAGGGATTTGCTAAGTGTTTAATCACTACGAGCGTACGTCAGGACAGGGATCCGTATTTAAGAGATGCTGACCGTAGCTAGTAATTTAAACTTGAACTTAGAAATCAGCAAAGGGATTCGCTAAGTTTTTATTTACTGTGTGCGTACGTTAGGGACCGCGAGCGCGAACTAGAGCGATGAGTCTAGGTGGCCTTATCAGTTATAACAGTGTCTCGATGGGATCCGCTCGTTTTAAGAGGGATCCGCATGGGTAAGGCACTAAGCCATTTGACGTGGAGCACCCTCGACACGGAGTTGGCAAAGTAGATCATCACAAGATAATAGTTAAGTAAAGCTTGTACGAGAAATGCATACTGATGTACGTAATTTGTATTTCTGTTAAAAGAAAATACGTAGTGCCTCGAGCGAGGGTTTTACAATGTTTGAAATTACACATAGAACCTTCTGAGGTTGCACGTATTACATGTTCGAGGGAGATGCTCGGCTTGCAAAGTCTCCAGCAGGTAGGTATTGTTCGCTCGTACCTGAGTGACTTTGAAGGGGCCTTCCCAATTAGAGTCTAGTTTACCCACATGCTTGGACACTTCAACCTTTTTTAGGACTAAGTCCCCCAGCTGGAAGGTCCTTTCCTTGACACGTTTGTTGTACTGATGAGCTATTGGCGCCTTGTACTTATGGATTCAAGCCCAAGCAGCATTTCTTCTTTCATCCAGTAAGTCTAGTTCGAGCGCCCGGTTACTCTCGTTGGTCGCAGGCTCGAAGTAAGCAACGCGTGTGGACTCTTGAGCGATTTCCGCAGGTATCACAGCTTCGGAGCCGTAAACGAGGGAGCAAGGGGGGCCCGGTTACTCTCGTTGGTCGCAGGCTCGAAGTATGCAACGCGTGCAGACTCTTGAGCGATTTCCGCAGGTATCATAGCTTTAGAGCCGTAAACGAGGGAGCAAGGGGTCTCTCCTGTTGCAGCTCGTGGGGTAGTATGGTACACCCAGAGGGCTCCTTGGAGCTCTTCAGCCCATTCACCTTTCTTACTCTAGAGCATCGTTTCCAGATGTTGGAGTATGATTCGGTTGGTGACTTCAACTTGACCGTTGGCTTGCGGATGACCCACAGAAGTGGAGCATTGCTCAATGCCAAGTTCTGAGCACCACTCTCGGGTGTCAGCAACAATAAATTGGGAGCCGTTATCTGAGATGAGCACCCTCGGGATGCCATATCTGCAGATGATGTTCTTCCAAATGAAGTCTCTTACGACCTTGAACGTTATTTTGGAGACCGCCTCGACCTCTGCCCACTTGGTAAAGTAGTCCACAACAAGGATCACGAATTTCTTCTGTCCGACCACCATTGGCAAGGGTCCCACTATATCAATGCCCCACTGATCAAAGGGCCAGGAAACGTCGATTGAGATCATTTAGGCCGCCGGCAATTGAGGAACATTGGAGTGGAATTGGCATTTGGGGCATTTCTTGGAGTAATTGATGGCATCCTGCAACACCGAGGGCCAAAAGAACCCGCTCCTTAGTATCTTTTTGTCCAGGATACGACCGCCAGAATGATTCCCACAACTTCCGCTGTGTATGTGTTCCAATACTTCCTTGGCTTGCGAAGGTCTCAGGCACCTTAATGGTGGACCTTGAAACGACCACTTGAAGAGCCTGCTCTCATTATCAAGTGAAAAACGAGGGGCTTTACTTATAACCTTCCGTGCTTCCACTTTGTCGCTCGGACTGATACCGTCCCTAGGAATCTGACGATGTCATCAAGCCAACAGGGCTCGGATGGATCAATCATGCTCACTTCGCTACAGGGTTTCCCCTCGGTTATCAACGGTTTTTCCATCCTAAGGAACGTAACTGAACGCTCGCAGGAGCCTTCCAGAGCAGATGAAAATTTAGAGAGGGCATCAACACGCTCGTTCTCTGCTCGTGGAACCTGCAATAGATGGAATTCCTTGAACTTGGAAATTATTTCCTTAGCCTTCGCCAGATATTGCACCATGGTGGTTTCTCGAGCCTCATAAGTGCCATCAATCTGACTTGCAATCAATTGAGAGTCAACATACGCAGTGACCCGTGAGGCCCCATTTTGAAGGCCAATTCTGAGCCCTTGGATGAGAGCCTCATATTTAGCCTCATTGTTGGTGACCTGGAACGCCAGTTTGATTGCGTAATCAACTTCACTCCCATGAGAGTCTCTGAGGGTCACCCCTACTCCTCCCCCTTGAGAGGTCGAGGAACCATCCGTGTGCAAGAGCCACAGGCCTTCATCCAATGAGGGTGTGGGCTCCAGTCCAAATCGCTCAATCAAGAGATCCGTCAGTGCTTGAGCCTGTATAGCTATTCCAAGCTCAAAGCTGATGTCAAACTGGCTGAGAGTACTATTGACCATTTTATTAATCTCCCGGAAACATCAGATTTAGAGAGGACTTGCTTGAGTGGTTGATCCGTAAGCATAGTAATGGAATGAGCCTGGAAATATGGCCTCAATCTTCTGGAAGCATTAACGAGGGCGAAGGTAAAATTTTCAATCTCCATGTACCGCTTTTCAGCACCCTGCAGAGTTTTGCTTAGGTAATATACCGGTAGGTGCTTATGCTCGCGCACTGCCACAAGAACGGCGCTCGTGGCTTCTGAAGAAACCGAGAGATAAACAAGTAAACTCTCTTCTGGGATTAGCTTTGTCAGCAGTGGAGCACACGAGAGATATCTTTTCATGTCCTGCAAAGCTTTCTCACACTCCTCACTCCAAGCAAAACTCTGAGCGTTATGTAGAATTTTGAAGAATGGCAGATTTCTATCAGCCGAGCGTGAAATGAATCTGTTCAGAGAGATTATTTTGCCCACCAGCACTTGGACCTCTCTAATGTTTCGAAAGGAGGGAATATCCATGATCGCCTTGATCTTTTCCGGATTGGCCTCGATGCCTCTCTGACTGACTACATATCCCAAGAATTTTCGCCCTCGAACGCCAAATGTGCACTTTAAGGGGTTCAGTTTCATACCATAGTGTCGTAAGATGTCAAAAGCCCGTCAGAGGTCGTCCAGGTGAGAATGTTGGCGTTCGCTTTTGACGATCATGTCGTCCAGATAGACCTCCATAGACTTCCCAATCTCGCGCTCGAACATTCTGTTGAGGTCATTTTTTAGCCCAAACGGCATAACCAAGAAACAGTAAACACCCATGTGGACCACGGAGGATGTTTTAGGGCGATCCTCGGGCGCCATGAAGATCTGATAATACCCTTGAAAAGCATCCATCATGCTCATAAGTTCGCAACCAGCCATCGAATCCACTAGCTGGTCAATCCTCGGTAGAGGGTAAGGATCTTTGGGGCATGCCTTGTTGAGGTCTGTGAAATCATTGCACATGCGCCATTTGTTAGTGCTCTTGGGCATGAGGACCACGTTGCAGAGCCATTCTGGATGCAAAATTTCTTCAATATACTGAGCCTTGAGGAGTTTGTTGACTTCTTCTTCAATGACCTGTCTCCGAAACCCATGAACATCCCTCTTCTTCTACTTGACCGGTTTGGATGCAGGGTCAACATTGAGTCGGTGGGCTATGACGTTTGGATCTATGCCAGTTAAATCAGAAGCTTTCCAAGCAAAGACATCAAGGTTCTTGCGTAAGAAATCGACCATCATGATCTGAGCTGGACCATCGAGATTCGAGCCAATCTGGGTAGTTTTATCTGGATTCCCAGGCACCAATTCGACGGTGAGAAACTTTTCAGTAGGCTCCATTCTAATCTCTGGCCGAGGAGTTTCGAGCGCCCGCTTTTTCCCTGTGAGTCTATCATTGGCCTCCTCCGAGGGCTGGTTATCATCACTTTCTGATGAGGACCCCTCGACGGCTCCAGGAGGGCCATCCTCACTGTCTTTGGGCACACCTGGAGCTTTCTTCTTGTTTTTCTTTTTGTACAATTTGGCCCTCTTGTGTTCGGGGCCATCTTCATCCAGCTTGGGAAAGTTAACGGACTTTTTGGTAGATCCTGCTTGGACAACTTGCTTGGGCTTGTGACTCGAAGAGAAATGATGTAGCGTTCCCAAGCTTCCTTAACATTGTAAAGCACCTCGCCTGTTCCCTCGGGAGTGGGGAATTTGACTTTCTGATGGTATGTTGAAATGACCACTTTGAAGTCCACGAGGGCTGGTCGCCCAATAATGATGTTGTAGGGAAGATCCACTTCAACGACGGCATACAAAACGCTCAAAGTTTTTCGCTGTGGGGCGTAACCAAAAGAGGTGGCCAAGAGAATTTATCCGCGAGGGACAATCTCGAAATTCCCAAAGCCAACGAAGGCTGTTCTGAGGGGTTCGAGGGGAATGTTAGTTATGTTCATCTTTTGAAACGTTGAGTAGGGGAGAACATTCACTGAGCTTCCACTATCAATTAAAACCCTCTTTACAACATGGTTATGGACATCCAAACTAACCACCATGGGGCAGTCAGAGGTTTCACTGACCCCATGAGGTGTTACAATGTGCTCTAGATCTTTTTCAGTGAACCCTACAACCTCATTTTCCCTCGAGCGTAAAGCACTGTCGACAGAGAGTACAGTCTTAGACTTGGAAGGCCTTTAGTCATAACTTCGCATATGGTGGCACCTGGAAGCATTGGAGTCTCCTCTCGAGGGTCCACCATCGATCATGTTGATGAAGGCGAAGAGTTGGTTCTCCATTTCGGTAGCTTTCTACTTGCCGCGGTCGCTTGTCTCAGGGCGACTGTTGCGTGGGCTCCTTGAGCGCGAATGGCTTCTCCCTCTAGCCCTGGTGCGCTCGGAACAGTACTCGTCGTACTTCTCGAGCATCCTCACAAAATCTTTCAGATGCCCCCCGACAATGAGCCTTTGAATTTCGCTCTCAAGCTGACAGCATTCGTTAGTATCATACCCCTTCTACTTGTGGAAGGCACAGTATTTCCCCGAGCGCTTTTGAGCCTCGGTTTCCTTCATCTTTGGTGGCCTCTTAAATATCTTCTTGTTGGCCATGGAATAGACCTCAACTATAGGTCTGTTGAGGGGGATGCACTCGTATTTAGGGGGATGAGAGTTCCTTTGAGCGGGAATAGGGCTGCGGCGACAATTTATGTTGGACTCTCCTCTGTCCTTAGGGCCTTTTGTCCGCTCGAGGGGCATTGGCAAGTTTATGTGCCCTCGCTATGTACATGTCTTCGAGGGTGAAGAAGGAGTCAGCGATCTCCCTTATTTTCACCAGGGAGCGTGGCTTTTTCTTGGCTACCTCCTCGACGAACTCCTTGCTCACGTAGTTTTTCATGTTGATGACTCCAAAGAGCACATGCCTTAGGTAGTCCATCGAGGGTCTCTCCACCAGCAGGATTTTCTTGTTGAATCTCCCCAGAAAGGATTTGAGGTTCTCGTTTGGTCCTTGCACCAAACTGTATAACGCCATAGCAGCGGGCGCTGGTGCCTTCAACGAGTTGAAATGGTTCAGGAAGGTGTTGGCCAAGTCATCATACCCTCCAATGGAACGAGGAGGCATCTTTTTGTACCAGTCTTCTGCCATTCCTATGAGGGAAGTGACAAAGACTTTAGTCCAGTAATGACTGGAATGCTCGTAGAGGTGCATCAAGTGCACAAAGTGATCCAGATGCTCAGCCGGATCAGTGGTACCGTCGTAGCGGTTGATGGATATGGGAATCTTGGCCATCCCGGCGCGACCCATCAATACTTCATCCACGAGGGGCGAACCACCTGTGAAAGGCCTATGGTTCCCGCCCTCGTGATCATGTTCTTCATAATCTTCCTCTCTCCAATGGTGAGGGACTTGGTTTCTGGGGTGGCGAGCGTCTCTGGCCATGGCTCTCTCGTCCCCGGCGTGGGGGACTTGAGACCATGCTCGAGAGACCTGCTCCACCATGTTTTGCAGTCCGTTCAGCTGGTCTTGTATGGCCGCTAACTCCTGCTGGTTCTTTTAGAGATCCTTGACTGGACCTCCTCCTCTGCATCCCCCTCGGTTGAGGGAGTTTCTCTCTTCCAGCCGGGTTTTGTTCCTGCTCTGCCCTTAGGGGAGCTTCTTTTCCCTGTGCTGGAGACGGTGGTGGGGGCTAGGCCCTCATTACGTTCTGGGCTGCCATCAATGGATGAATTTGTAGCCCTCCCATCGGAGGGGCCATCGGAGGGGCCATCGGAGGGGCCATCCCAGAGGGGAAGTAAGCGGCGGTGAAGTGTTTCCAGGCATTTTATGCGGCCTGAACTTCGTACTGAGCGTAGAGCTCCTGTAATTGTTGTTGTGTTACCTGTGGCATTTCCACTCCTTGTATTTTTCTGGGAATGGAGACTGGAAGCTGCAATGTGCCCACTTGATAGGACTGTACCACGGGCATCATACCCGACATCATTCCAGGTAACAGGTTAGGTTGCACGTCCATGTGCCCCGGGGGTGGCATCACTGTCGAAAATGCTCCAACGTTGGCGATGTTGCCGGTGGGAACGATTATCACGGGAGGATCTGCAGAACCTCCAGCTTGTGCTCCTGTAACTGGAAGAGATCCCACCAGAACCTCTTTATCTTTGTTTTCTGCGGCGGCTGGAGGCGTATTCCCATCCAATGGGGTGTTTTCGGCTTGTGTAGCGGTGATATCAACGATGATAGCTCCTCCTCCTGGGTTCTCCTCATTCACCGGAGGAAGAATGCCCCTGTTGTCCAAAACTCCAGATCTTGTAGCTGTCACCATGATTGAAACTGCTGGTGTTACTTTTCAACTAGCTGAAGAGGAAGAATCTGTTGAAGATGAAGGAGATGATGATGGTTTCCCATAGACGGCACCAAAAATGATGGTGTAAATACTGGAGATGTACTAAATCACCAACACTTTAAGATTTGTTTGGGGGGAAGACCATCACAGGCATTTGAGCCTCAGGAACTGGGTTTCCCTGAGAATGTGGGTTCTTCCAGCTAGGATAACACCAGGGGTGGAAATGCAGTAAGAATGCAACGATGGCGTAAAAAATGCTGAGCTTGGGAAGACAAAAATGGAGGAAAGATGCCCAGTTCTATGTATGCAGCATCTTGTGGGGAAGATGACTTTGTGTTAGAAGAATTACTTAGGGAATGTGAGTGTAAGTCCCATACTTATATGTTAGGGGCAGAGGCATTTTCGTAAAAGCGACCATGTGGTCTGAAACCCCGTGTTACCCTAGACACATGGCAGCGTGTGATGGTGTGAGAGTGACATCTCTGGAATATACCATGTACGGGTGGTAGTGGATGTCAGGGGATGGTGTGCGCACCACCAGTGTCTGTTAAAGGCAGTTACACTGCAGCCGTACGAGCGCCTGGACACCCAGTGAGGGTTACGCGGGCGTAAGGACAGTTGAAGGTGTGTCTAAGGGGTGACCTGGCCCGAGCTCCGGGACGTTTGAGGGAGAGGACTCCCTAGATGGGCTTGTTTGAGCGTTGGGACGCTCGGGGTGAAGCTTCAGCCATGAGGTCGCTCGTACCCTCGAGAGGGCCATGAGGCCTACTGAGGTGGACCCTGGTGGATGAGGTATGTTTTGATGATCACGTGAGCGCTGTGGAGGATGCGAGCATCAGGATGGTCTCGAGCGTGGAACAGGCAAGGGAATACTCTGTGCGTGTGATGCAGGTCTTTAGTTGCGATTGTCCCTTCTAGGCAATATCGCGAACGTCAGGCGAAACTGGGAGAGAGACTCCCACGCTCGAGAGATGCATTCTGGCAAGCGGACCTTAGGCAGTAAGGCTGTTGGCAGTTGGGCTGGATCCGTTATCGCGAGCCCATCTTCTCGAGCGTCTAAGCCCAAGTGTTCCAGATTGATCTGACTGAGACGTCCAAATTTCGGCACGTGTATGGTGATGATCTGAGCGTGATTTGGGTCCATCAGTATAATAATAATTTTTTACTTGAAGAATGTGAGGAAGTTACTAGTACAAATAATGCACAAAAGTCTGAGAACTATATGATAGTATCAATGGAAAAGGAAAACTTGCCTTTCTATTGACTCTGCGACATATTCCGGTGAATCACTCAATGAAGCCAATAAAATAAGTTTGTTATCATCACGAATCAGGTTCTCCTGCAGAAGATTTAGCCAAAGCGAAAATAAGCTATACAAACTAATACATAGTAAGATCATCAGAAGATCATGATTGTGAAATACATATCACTTTATATTCAGATATATAGTGAAAATACCCGACAAGGGCATGGATACCTGCTTGATAGGCCTCAAATTCAGTAATATATCACTTAATTGCATTTCTAATTCAGCATCAGACACGTCGGTATCACTGATTCCTTGATCTAATGAATTTTGCAAACATGCACTCGCAGGATCAAGTCGCAATAGATTCTCGATATCATGTCTCCCGATGAGCATATAGCTTTGCTTCTCAAGAACTACCTGATATTTTAACCAAAACATAGTAGACTAAAACAACAGCAAAATCTAATGTTTGGAGAAGATCATATTTGAAGCTTCATTATAGAGAAAAACGCTTATTCCCTCTACAATATATCTTTGATCACTCCTTCCCTGTTTTTTTTTGCTTTTCAATCATTACTGCTTCCAGGGGCATACATGTTTCGAAGATATCATATCACCTTTTGAATTTACAGGCGTTAACAATTCCACATCGTCTAAATACTAGACTACTTACTAATTATATTGGGGCAACCCTGACCTCATCATCTAGCTTTTGGGGGTGACTGAGGCCAATCGCATATTGCTTGACAATAGGAAAAATGCTAATTTGACACCATTGCTTCTTATCTATCAACAGGTCAAGGTAGCCTAATTACTCTGAAAAAAGGTAGCTTGTCAAGCAAATATCTAAGGAAGATTATTATTATTCTGAATCCAACTTAGAGACTATACTTTATTCCTATCTTATTGACCCCACTTCCAAGAAAAAAGGTTATCTAGTGGCATGGTTCGCCGGAACGGCACCGGAACGGGCGGAACGGCCGTTCTGGAACGGGAACGGAAGCCTCCGTTCCGTTGTTCCGGTATGGAACGTGAACTCACCTGGAACGCCGTTATGTGTGCTTTGGAACGGCATTCCGTTGCGTTATAACGCCACGGAACGGAACGGAACGGAAAAAAAGAGAAGAAACTTTTTTTTTTTTTTACTAATTCCACCATATTCTTTGATGTTAGCCGATGTCTATACTAAATTCTACCATTTAATTTTAATTTGAATACATATCTTTTACTAATTCCACCATATAATTTTATTTGATTTTTTTTTTTTTTTATATTAGTTAATGATGTTGCGTACATGATATTATTAACAGTTAGGTGCCTCCGAAGCGTGATATCGGTTGGGAGTTTTGTGAACCTATCGGTGAAGGTCGTAAGAATGTAAAATGTAAATTTTGCAATAAAGTTATTACCGGAGGAATCACAAGATTGAAACAACATATTGCACGTGTGAGTGGAAGTCATGGAGGTTCAAGTGGACTCCATTATAATTATTCATCCCACGTACGATATAGATGATAGAACACATCGTAACTTTGATCAAGGGTTCTCCTACTACAATCGATATTTGGAACCATTATCATTTAGTGGGGGATATGGTAGGTCATCGTATGGATCTTTTGGGATGCCACATGGATCTTCAGGTAGTAGTGGTAGCAGCATAGAGTACCGAGGATTTGGATATTATGGTCATGGTGGTGATCACATTCCGTACGCACAACCATCTTATCCTAATATAAGGGAATATATGCAGCGTCAACTTCGAAACTCCTCAGAATAGAGACAATTCCAATGTTCTACCCCCTCGTCATTCCACTTATTATTAATAAATAATGTATTATTATATATCTATTTCAACATTCATGGTGTAGTATGTTGAACAACTTTTCTTTTGTAGTAAACATTGACACAACTATGTTTATTGTATGGTTCGGTAGTCATTATAAGAATATGTGCAATCTCTTATTTGAGTAAATATAACAAATCTAAATATAATACTAATTGATTCTAATAAATTACAAATTAAAATGAGTTTTAAAACAATTTTTTTGGATTTTATACATCTTTTTGGTAAGTGGCCGCGTTTTTGCCGCGACCGTTCCGCGTCATTGCAACGGAACTGGAACGTCGGTGGCCTCCGTTCCGTTCCCCGTGACCGTTCCGGCGAACCATGTCTAGTGGTTTTCTTTGCATATTATCTCACGGCAAAACTAGACCCATATTCTAGTTAGGATTACGTTGCACAAGGCTCATACCATCAATAGGAGATTGAAAAGAGGCAGGGAAGTATGGCATGCTTTTCGCAAAACAAAACTACAAAGAATGCTTTTGTCAATTATTAAATTTCCGAAATATGAAAATGGATAAAGGGAAATGTTCGTGCCTCCATATACGATGTTCGACATCTTTCATATGTTCTTTCAAGGAAAGTTTGCACATAATTGATGAGATCGCCGGCAAATTTTGGCATTGCTTGAGCCCAACCAAGTACCTAGACAAATGGTATAAAATAGAATGAATATGAAGAATCATTAAACCAACAAACAATATATGAGATGTGACATCAACAAAACCTCTTTCGCTAAGAAATCTATTGGCAAGCATAGTTACCTAATACGTGGTACGCGGTACGGGTACGGGTATGCAATACGCTAGTGTGCCAAAGAATTGGTACGTGGGGGGTAGGCTTAGTCGGTACGCTCTTTTGGTACGTGGTACGCTAAAAATCGGTACGTGGTAAATTTAAATAGATTAAGTGGTACCCTTATACTATAAATTTTTATATTTTATATAAATATACTTAATAAACTATATAAATAAAATTAAAACTTTAGAAGGCACACGTTTTCTTTTGTTTGAGTGGTACCCTTATACGCTCTTGGACAAAAAGCAAAGGCACACGTTTTCTTTTGTTTGAGATTTGAAAATGATAAAGGAAAGAATATTTGATGTATTAAGAACTATGTTGCACGGATACGGACACGGCAATACGGACACGACACGACACGGATATGGCGACACGGATTTTTTTATGAATTTTTCACGTGAGAAGTGTCGGATACGGACACGACACGACATGGCAAAATGATATTTTTAGAAGTGTCCGTGCATTAGAGATTTAGAAAATTTAAAAGTAAATTGTGAATATGATTCAATTAATAACCTAATTAATTTTGTATATAGAAAAATAATCGTATAATTTTATTAAGATTTTGACAATCTTATTCTTATTGCAGTTCCATAATAATTGAGAATTTAAGGATTATAAAACTAATTAAATTGTAATTATTAATAAATAGGTAATAAAATTAGAGTATGTTTTATTTTATTTAAAAGCTAGGTGTTATTATGATTAAGATTTAAGAATTTAAAACTAATTAATTATAATTATTAATTAAAAAAATAATAATTTTATATAATTTTATTCTAAAAATCGATACACCGGATTTTGAGTACCAATTCGAGTACCAAAGAGTATTGGTACGTAAAAGTATTGAGAATTGGTACGCAAGTATTGGTACGCAATCTATGCATATCCTACACTAAAAGTGTCTCCAAGGTGTCTATTTTAGATAAACAAAAGATGTGTCAAGATGTCCACCATGTCAAAACCCCCAAGCCGCTCGCTCAAACTGGATTAAATTTGATAATCAGGATTTTACGGTTGAGATTATTAGGGGATCATGTTTTCAGTACTGCACCACAATATATTTCATGGGCAGTTTAGCTGGTCGCAAACCAGCAGTCAAAGTACAACCAACATTGCAACACCGAATCAATTATTTTGCTGTTGATGACAAGAAAATGAAACTAAAAGCATGTGGCAACCAACGCATAATATGTTGGCTAAATATGGAGCATGGAAATAGTGAAACTACAAATGCATTTCATTAATAACTCGCGAAATGAAAAATAGTTCTTAGGACTTGCTTGATATAGCTTGTTGTACGCTTTTCCGATAGTCGACAAACATAGTTGGTAAAAAGTGATCCTTCACAAACTTCTCTGTAAATGCAAGTAATCCATCATTGCTGCAAAATTTTGTTCAGCAGTATTAGGCAAATGGTTAGCATGATATGCAGCAATGCACATTGATTGAATGATAGGATAATAGATTCAGAGATAATATTCCTTGAAGATAATTTAGCCCTATGGTAAACCAGATAAGGTGCAGATCACACAATTTACAAAAGGAAAATAATAGGCATGTGAAAAATGAAAGAAATATGATTTCAAAACGAAACTGAAAAGGACAAGGTAAACCAAAGGACCATCGCAAGGTTTGGCCTATTTATGAATATTTCCCCATTCGTTTGGAAATTGCACTATCCGAAAGGTTTTGCTCTTTGAAAACTATGTCGGCATTATTTCATAATGATGCTCTCATAAAAACCAGTGTGGTATTACTAAATGCCCATAGACAGGTGCGAAATCATTGGACCCCTTTCTTAACCAATTTTGACAGATAAAATTGACCATTTGGCTTAAATATAAGCCCCAATTATAATATAAAAGTGAAGGTATAAGAGGAAGGGAAGCATAAGTATATTAAATATTTAGTCATATTTCACAACAATAGCCGGGAGTAGTTACATCTATCTACTCAATTTCTAAATAATACAATTGGATATGTTTGATGAACTTAGTCTATCCATAACTTATATGTTTTATCATGTTTATGTGTATGTATTTGCTCTTATATGCCTTTCGTTTACCTTTGTTTGCATTAATTGCGCACACGAACATGCCTTGATGTGTTTTAAGCATATGTTAAGTTATGAAATGCATTTCTTTACACGAAATGAGTTTGAATGTGAACTTTACCTACGTATTTGAATCTCCCAAGTGTTAATTCATATGCCGTGCGTCTATGTGGTTCATTCTTGAGTCTAAATTTTGTACTTTTGTCTTAAGTTTGTTCAGGTGCACCCGGGGTGGTGTCTCGTTGGCCGTGTTGATTTCGGGGTGGATCATTTGTCTGATTCTTGGTTCCTTTGGTGTAAGGTGAGGTTAGGTTATAGTTAAACCCTATGTAACGCGCTCGTTTTCTATGCATGCGAACTATAACCTTATGTATAAGTAAATACGTGCGAAATATGTAAGTTTATGCATTTGTTAAGCCTTTACAAGTATAATGAGCTATGTACAAGCCTATGTACGCTTGTTCCGATTTGTTACTGCATTCGTTTAGTGTTGCAACATTAAACCACGCTTTAAACCATATGCCTCTTATGAGTAGGGAGATACGAGTAAAGGATTTGACACGGAGAGGTATGAATAGCATGGTTGTTGCTACTTAATGCTTTAACATAAGTTAATGTCTGATAATGTTAATTTTAATGTAGCGGGTTAAGTAATGTAATGTAATGAATGTAATGAAATGCTAATGATGGGCCCTGGAGTTGTGGGTAAGGGAGACCCGGGAAGGCCATGGGGTCGCCGGTTATGACCCCTGTACACATCTCCACAGTTAGTTCGGATTACTCCTGAACCTGCCAGGAGGTTTGGTGGGGGATGAATATCCTGAGGGTTGAGAAGCTTGCACTCCCCTCGACCGTAACGGATGGTTAGGGTGTATACACCCTTCCATCGCCGAAGAAGGAGGTTAATGTGTAAGTATGTTTTTGTTTGATTTCATTTGTTTGCATGATTAGTCGGAGGAGCCCAGGATAGGACTAGGCACTCGTATCCGCCGAGTTTTGTATGTATACATTTTATGTTAAAGTTCGTGAAACGGGGACAGACTCTTTAATAAGATAAAATATGGTATTTTGAAACGTTAAGATTCAATATCAAATGATTTGTTATGTTTTGTACGTACGTTAAGATTGTAAATTAACTTAAGTTTGTTTTGTTTTAGTTTTGATCTGTTACGACCCCTATATGTATGTATCTTGGGAAAATGATTTGGCATGCAAAAACTATCCTTGAGTTCATGAATAATGTTATTTAAATGTGCTATGCTCCTTTATATATACATATAGTGTACGTGAATCGCCCCTCACTCAGTCGAGTTAAGACTGACCCCTCCATCTTTATGTTTTAGTTTGCAGGTTTGCTTTGGAGGTTCGTGCTAGGTGGGGGCTGTCAGTTTGTAGAGTCTGTTTTAAGTCGGGTCCTCTGTTAGTTTGCATTTTCGCATTTTTGTATTTGAACTTTTATGTAAGTATGTATAAGTTTATATGCTTCGATATGTATAAAAATTATGTAATGGGTATTATATTCGGGACAGGTTTCTAGGAAACAGATCGAACCCGTTCTGCTTATGTTTTGAATGGATGGAACTAGGGACAGGTTAGGACAGGTGCTCGGAGATAGTTGAACCCATTAGTTGATTTTGATTGAATTTTATAAGTCACTTTCAAGCTTCCGCATTCATGCATGTTTGAGCTGTTGTTCTTGGGATCTACGTTCCGCCTAGCTAGGGAGTGTGTTTGTTGTCTTCCGTTTACCTAGGCTTGGTTCATGTACGGGTCTCGTATGTGAATTGGGCCTAGGTGCGGGGGATGTGGTGACCCTGCGGTCGGGGTGCTACATCTTAAAGTGGTATCAGAGCTCTAGGTTGCAAAACCTGGGCTCAGAGTCGCGTTGTGTCGGTCTAGGTCGAACGGCACAAGACAATGTGGTTACGTGTGCATTACATTATGAATTTTCTGAACTTTGTGTTTGATTTCTAACTACTTGATGGCTTTATATACTATGTTGCATTGCATTCCTTGATTGCTCTTGCCTGGTTTAATTATGTGCCATCCTCACGCACTAATCGGCATGCATATCTCTATTTTGCAATAGTTGATGTTTTCAGGATGTCAACACTTCAACCGAACTACGGATGACCTTTTCAGCAATCATATCCGGAAAGCGTGTCGAAGTAGAGTGAAGAGGCGACACACCGTGAGACAATGAAGCAATCAAGAATTAGCAAACAACAAAAGAGGGATCAAAGGCCTCAATTCGGATGTCAACACGAACTGGAAATGGAGGAAATTGTAAGAGATGGTTAGAGTAAGGGTTAGAATTGAAGACCCTTTTCTGAGTTCGGGATTGAAAATTCAAGGGAATTGGACCCCACTTTGAAAAAGAGCTAATTTTTTTTCCAAGGAGATACTATAATGAGAGTACCGAAAATGGAGTGATTAATTCACGAGGGACATTAGGGAGAATTCTATTAACGAGCACGAAATAGAATTAATAGAAGACTTTCTTCGGGCTTTCGATGGACTTCAAAGGCTCGAGATAAAACTCTGAATGAAGATGTGGGTTAAGGGCAAGATGACAAGAAGTAACTTTAGTAATGAAGAAGAATGCTTGAGTGTAAGGGAAAAGTTAGGAACTTAGGGTTACCTCACAATACGGAAAACGCGAGGCCACGGTTCCGGGGCTAGAAAAGGAGTTCGATGAGAGTCGCTAAGGAACTTCGGATGCACCTCTTTAGATTCCAAGAGAAAATTGGTTTTATAAGTGAGAATTGATACCTTCCTTTGGACCACCCTAACGAGAAGGAATTTTGGTTACAAGACAAGTCCCATCTCTTGGGTTTCTACAAAGACACATTCAAGTGAAAGAATCCGGACTATAAGGTCGTTGATGATAAATTGGAGTCGAGGAATTAAAATCCTTGGGGAACATGAACGAGACCAAGAGAACACTTAAGAATTAAAGGTTGGATTAGAAGGAGTTCAAAAAAGAGTTAGCCGGAGGCTCCAAACCGTCAAAATAAGTAGAAACAAAGACAAGCGCACATGTAAGGAGTGGCATTCCAAATTGGAGAGGTATTTGAAGACTAAGGCTATTGGAAGAATTGAAGGCCAGGTTAGGAAAGTTTCCAAGAATAAGGCAACAATTGTGAGATAAGGACCGGGATGGGACTAGCCGCACAAAATGCTTTGAGAACTTCGAGTCATGATTGGGGTAATATTTGAAGCCCAAAAGCTAAATAAGGAATGGAATGTGGGATGGTTACCACGACATCGGTACACATTGGTAATTCAAGAATAACAACGAGGATGAAAGAACTTCAACAACGTTTTGAGCATTGATCAATCACTACCAAATGAGATTCCCCATATCGGTGAAAGGTACCTTGAACATGTATGTCACGTGCATCATTCATCTTTAGGTTTGTTTTGTGTTTTGAGTGTTCGAGAGTGTTGTTTGGGTAAGATGAGGGTCGAGCTTTGCAACAATTCAACCAGCCTCTTTGAAGAGTCAATGATGTATGAAGAGGGTTCGGATGTTAGACACTTCGGACCTCGGATTGTGGATAAAGAAGAGATTCTGTTTGAGCTTATTTATGTAAGCAGCGTGGAATGTAGCTACGCCCTTCGAGAGAATGCCGAGCTCGAGAGTTGACCCAGATGAACTCAAACGGTGAGAGTTGAATCTACTTTGGACCCTCTTTATCGTGCGAGTCGATCGAGCAATTCAAATGACCGGATCGATTTGAAGATTCAAACCCCTTGTGCTTGAAGACCTTTCTCGGGCTAACCCTCATCGGGACGTCATGAACCTAGAACTTGGGTGAATACGGAAAGTTGTTCGAGCTTGAAACTCGAGCAGGCGAACCTGGGGACTAGGTTCTCTTAAGGGGGGGAGTTTGTAACACCCCATTTTCTCAGCAATCCAGGTATGACGTCACGAGAGAGTTTAATTCTGTAATTTTGTGTTTTAGCCGACTTCGCATGCCTTACGTGTCACTTTGTATCTTATTTTGATTGTATGAGTATTAGAATTTAATTCAAGTACTTGGACTCAATCGCCCAGTAATTGCTAAGTAAGGACCTAATTATAATTAGGGTGTTTGAGCCTTTGTGGCTACCTTGAGCTCGGGAATTCGAATACGAATTCCAACCTTGTCATTGAGTTCGTTTCGATGATTCGAACTCGATGAATTTAACTTTTTTTATTTTCTAAAGCTATTTGATTGCCCTACCGTTTTAAAATCCGATCCGATCTTTTGACCCGACCCGTTTTTACATGGCTTGACCTGTTTATACCCTTAAATGAGCTGAAAATCAGCTCATTTCTCTCTCTCTCTTCATCACGTTAGAGCAGCCAAGAGAAGAGAAGAGAAGAACTCCCAAGCCCTAGCCTCATCAAGCTCAAGTTTTGCTTCATCCGACCACCCGATCGAAGATTAAAGGTAAGATTTGTGATCCTCTATTACATGCTTTGATTCTTCCCGATTAAATCTTGACTTCTTTGATTGATTCTTTGATCTTGGAGAAGAAGATGAATAGTAGAATTCTTGTGAAAAATTGCTCCCTTGCTTCCATTCTTGAATTATTGGCTCCAAGACTTATGTATGTTGTTCCCGTAAGTTCCATTGTCGTATATTTGTAGGAATTCTTGTTGTTGGTTGAGTATTGTATGAAACTCCATTGTTGGAGCTTAAATGAGTTTTAATGGCAACTTTTTATATACTTGATTTCATGACTTGAACTTGGGATATGTGATAAAGCATGTATATATGAACTTATGCCTTGAATTTGAAGTGTTTTGGTTGAGATTTGAGGTGGTTTTGGTGAATTTTGGTTTCTCCCGTGTTAAGCCCTATTTTTTCTGCGTTTCTTGTGCCCAGAATGACTCCCCAGGTGGGGAGTCTTTCCCACTAAAAAGTACCCGGGCGGGTACTTTAGTACAGAAGAGTTTCTGCACTGTTTTTCCCCGACCGGGTAAATTTTGCCTTGTATTTTTCCCGGTCGGGTACCCCCTCATACGACCTCCGATTGAGCTGATTTTTGGATACAATCAACCTTTTTGAGTCTAGAACAATATCCAATTAGAATCACCCCAAAATTCGTTCTAGATTGTGAGTTATAATCGTTTTAATATGGTGTGGCCACTTCACCAAAATTCTGCATTCGTTCAACTTCAAACCTCCGTCATTTTCGGATCCCTTTGAACCAAGATTCGTGCCATATATCATCGGAAAGATCTATGTGTATAGTTTCGTTTCCAACAAGAAAAACTCAATTACCATTCCTGAAACTCAAGATATTCCTATTTTCGTACAGCTTGTCCGTTTCGGTAAAACTGTCAGCTTTGGCCCAATTTCACTCGGAACCGCTTATTGTGTTCTTATTCCGTTTTTCTCATATCTTCCCACCTCCAAACTTATTCCTAAATTGTTTTATCATGTTTATGTGTATGTATTTGCTCTTATATGCCTTTCGTTTACCTTTATTTGCATTAATTGCGCACATGAACATGCCTTGATGTGTTTTAAGCATATGTTAAGTTATGCCAAACAACTCAGCTAAAAAATTCGGCGAAACTTCCAAACAAAGTGATGTGCGAATGTTATTAATGCTAAAATTATATTCCTTAGACTCCGAATGAAATGTCTTGAGCTTCCCTAGGAAACCATAGAGCACCTAATGAACCCGAACATCATGGATTGAAGTATTTTAGTCCCTATAATATTTGTGTAAGGATACTTTTAATACGTTGACCGGTCCCATATCAAACTAGGGGTATTCCTTTAGGCTTCTAAAGTATTCGCGGGACATCATGAAACTCCCAATAATTTGCTTGCTAACCTTTTTACGGAGTTAAATATAATTGATGTTAAGTGTGTGATTGAGAAATACAAAAGAATATTGAGAGTTGGTCAAGAGGACCTAGAGCAAAGACGACTAGATAGGGTACTATCATGCTCGTGGTCAAGAGAGAGATAGATAATGACCATGAAGGAAGTCATGGTATGAAATTAAGAGGTTTGGACGAGGTTTATATTTAACCTAAAAGATAATTTGTACATATTACCAACACAATTTGTATTATAACCACACATATCTTTTCTATCAAAAAGTTAACAATGAACCTAAAAATATTTGTGAAAGTTTGGGACTATAAAGGTTAATAAAAATAATGGTGCACACTATGCAACGATTTGCACCCTTTGAGACTAATATTGTACTATTTCCATATAAATCTAATATAAGTGTATTAGAGTGATGAATATAAGCTCAAATAAATAAAATTTCTATTATCAATCGAAACATATTACCTTTTTCTACATGCACGCACAAATGATCGTGTTTAAGAAATATTAATCATTAATAGATTTTGAACATAATCAAAAGCAATGATGACAACATTAGTTGATGTTAAATGTGTGATTAAGACGTACGAAAGAAGAGCGAGAGTTAGTCGAAAGGACCTAGAACAAAGACGACTCGATAGGACCTTATCATGCTGGTGGTCGAGAGAAATATACAGTGACCATGGAAGAAGTCATGGTATGAAATTTGGAGGTTTGGATGAGACTAATACTTAACCTAAAAAATAATTATTACATATTACCAACAACAATTTTGTATTATAATTAATCAATTAATAAAAATAAATAGTTAAATTTCAAATGAGATTTCATTACTATATTTAAAATCTAAATATTTGATTTTTTTTAAATAATTTTATTTTAATAATTTAATAATTAAAAATTTTAGATAAATCATATATTTAATGTGCAACACACATTATTTTTACTAATTATTATATTATAAAAGTAAAAATAGAGTTTTTGGTTTCCTACAACTTATTGTTCGCCCAAAATATCCTAATGATTATACCTTTAACAATGTTAATTGATAAATACATCTACATATTATTATATTTAAAATTTTAAAATAAACTTATAAGTTTTCTATGGTTCTTTAATAAATTAAAATTAGAACTCTTCCAATCTATAGAAACATATAGAGTATCATAATGAGGATTTTTTTTTTAAATTATTAATTATAATTCACAGTTAATATATAAACTATAATTGGATACAATCTATTAAATAATTGAATTTATCAGGTGAGAAAAAATATCATCCACAAAATATGAAAGCTTTAAAAACATAACTTTAAGTTTGTTGATTACAAATATATTAAGGTAAATAATTAAAAGTTTGTTATCAATTTAATAATAAAAAAATGACTCTTTAAGTTTGAACCAGTGCGCTAAAACAACACTTAACGAGCACTTTTCATGATACTTTAAGGTTTTTTTTAATTATTATTTTTTATTTAAGAGAATCAATGTTGGTTCCCCAACTATCCACAATGATCTTTTAAGTTGGAATCATTGTTCTAATACAATGGTCAATTAATGCTTTTTAATAATCTCAAAAAATAAAAAAATAAGGAAAATTTTTAAAAAGAATTTCCAAACCGTTATATATATAAGACAAACAAGATAAATTGAATAGATTTGAAAAAAGAATTGATGAGGGAATGTAACAAACTATTGAAACAAGGACATATTATTTGGTTTCAAAAGTTGAGACTTAATTGACTCAAATTTGGGGATAAAAATACACGCTTTCTTTCATCTCTCAAACATAACAAGGAGGAGGAATTGGATAAATGCTTAAAAATAGGCGATGAATGGAATAATGACCAACTGAAGCAGCACACTTGGGAGTACTACACCAACCTATTCTATGGATATACCATCGAAGAGGTCACGAATCCTAAGGTGGTACTGGAAAGATAACTTGACAAGAACAACCTCAAATGAGGAAACCCTAAGGGTAGTGAAAAGCTTCCACCCATATAAAACATTAGGATCAGGTGGTTTCTAAGTCTACTTTTTCAAGACCTATTAGGACATAACAACAGACTCTCGGTGATGAAATTCATTAATAATTGCATGGAGAGAAAATTAATTCTCATGGAGGTTTGACATACGTTTATTTGCCAGATTTTGAAAGTTAATGCTCCAAAAAAAAAAAAGCGAATTTTGACCCATTAGGTTGTGCAACATATTGCTCAAAATAATCATCAAGATGATTTACTCCAGATTAGGCCATATATCAATAAAATTATGAGCCCAAACTAGAATAACTTCATTACCAACTGTGGTAACCATGACAATATCTTGGTATTTCAAGAAATGTTACACACGTTACATCACTCCAAAGACAAAAAGGGGGCGCATTGTGCTAAAATTGGATCTTGAAAAGACATACGATAAAGTTTGGTGGAATTTTCTATGGGAAACTCTAACTTTCTTTGAACTACCAACAAAAATCATCAATATCATCATGAGCGAAGTGGAGGGGATAAAACCAGAGATTCTATAGAATAGGGAATTGACGGAGGCTATAAGGATAACATGTGGCATTAGACAAGGGGATCTACTCTCGCTTTATTTGTTTGTGCTTTGTATGGAAAGATTTATGTATATGATTAAGAAAGTTGTTTCGACCAAATAATGGAGGCCAATTGCGGCATGTCGGGGAGACCCTTAGATCTCACACTTGCTTTTCATGGACGACTTAATATTTTGAGCCAAAGTTACCGTGGATGGAGCGATGTGCATTTAAAGTGAGGTTTAGGCATATGCAAGGTACCATACCTCAAATTGAACTTGAGCAAATCACACGTATTGTTCGCACCTTATGTGTTAAATAATTTAGAACAACAGGTTAGTGGAATTTTGGGTATGGAAAGTATAACCAACTTAGGGAACTAGGGGGGTGCAGATGAACTTTTGTCGAAAATATAGTGAGTTTTTCTCAAAGGTGATTGAGCAAGTAAAAAAGCTCCTATAGGATAGAAAGCCAAAATGCTAAACATTTTCAGATAATTACATTTATTCGGTTTATCATGAGCTCGAATCCCATCTACCATATGCCTATGAATTGGCTCCCCAATTGCAAGTTTCTTTAAGTGACTAATATAACAAAGAAATGAACCCGTCTTATAGGGTGAAAGAATGTGACTAAAAAGAAGCGAGAATGGGGATTAGATGTTAGAGAAGCCCAAAAAAATAGAATGGCGATGTTCGCTAAAATAGGATGGGGAATGCTCAACAAGGTGACAATGCTGTGTAGCTAGATATAGAAGAAAAGATATTTAAAAGAGGGGGGAAGGGATATTCTTAAAAGTAAGCCTCAACTTTTGGCTTCTCGAGCATGAAAGAGGATTGTTAGAAGTATTTGGCTGACAAAACCATTTTACAAATATTGGAGGATTGAAAACGGTGATGGAGTGTCTTTATAGAATGATAGGTGGTTATCACAAGACAAACTAGCCAAAGTATTGAAAGTTAACATTTATGAGGAGAATAAAGTTCTTATGGTATATGATCTCATTGGAATAGATAAAAAATGGAATATAGCCAAGCTGAAAACAAAAGGGGACAAAAATTAAATATAAATAATATAAAGTGTGGTGAAACTAACGACAATTTCTCCTATAAAATAGCCTATAATATACTTATGGTATCAAACAAGACATGCGAGAAAATACTAAAAATGAATTTGAAAATTATCTTGATTTTAAAAGTTCAAAATTTTCTTGTGACTTTGCCACCATGACAACTTGCACACGAATGCATTGAAGTATAACTGAAAATTTGGGGAAAGTGATATATGTACAAGTTGTTGTACAAGACGTGAAGATGTGGATCACATGCTGAGAAGTTGTCAATTCACACTTCGGGTGTGGAACAAGATTGTTGATATGTAGACTGATCGAAATGTTCGTGGCTTGTAAGGTTCAGAATGGCTCGAAAAGAGCTTTTAACAACAAAGTTCAAAGCAACATGTTACCAGAATGTCCTGGGTAGATTCTCTTGATCTCAATGCTCTGCAATCTTTGAAAAGCACAAAACTTATGAAGCTATTAGAATATTATGAAGTTTAGAAACGTCACTCTTCACCACATAAAAGAGTTACCTGAGTCCTTGGTACTAATTAGTGATGACAAAAAACACAGGTAAAAGAAAACATGCGTTGAGTTACCTTGGAATAAACTCGAGAAGGGATGAGTGAAACAAGATTTAGATGGAAGCTTTTATAGCTACACCAGCAATGCTTCGACTAGGAGCGTCGTTCAAGATGACAGTGGAAGATGAACGCTAAGATACTTTATAAATTTTTGTAGAGTTCCAACAAAAGTGACGAAGTTATTAGGCTTACGTGAGGGATTAAAGTTAGCTTGGGAGAGACACATTTTAAAAATTAATATGGAGATTGATTCGGAGACGGTGGTGAAATGTATAACAAAGAAGGATTATTAAAAGCACCCTGTGAACAATTTAATATTTGATTGCCAAAATTTATTCCTAGATGCCCTAGGAAGCTCAGATTGAGCACATCCCGAGAGAAAGAAACATCATGGTGGATAAATTGATGAGGTTAGACTACAAGGTTCAAGATGAGGATGGTCCACCAACGGAGTTGAATAAGTCTTAGCTTGAGGCTACTATTCCTCTATTGGGTTTCAAAGAATCCAATACATTAACATACAAATCTGAAGAGGGTGATTCCTATAGAAAATACAATAGCCTTTACATTTTGAAACTATAACGAAGAAACATTTCAGAACTTTATATATAAATCAAAGATAAATCACAAATTATATTAATGAAAACCAAATAATAGAAAAAATAAAGTACATATAATTAACATAGCATTTTATATGGTTTTTAAAATTTTTAAATTTATATTTTTTATATATGTCTTTTCATTTACATTATTCATTTTTAATTATTTTATTTTGATCCAGTAACATAGTTTCAAATATACATTTTGATTGTTTCTTTATTAATTGAATGTTTTTCTAATTTGAATTTTTACTTATTCTATATGGTTCGAAAGAGAGATTTTAAATAAAATATTTTATATGTGTAGTGATGGGGTCAAAATACGATCGTCCCACGTTAGGACACGTGGCATCACCGAGATGATGACATCTGTCTCCCCAAGGTTGCCCACATCAATGCACGAGCGCTAAGCCCTACGAGCGCAATCCTTCTTCATGAGTTAAGCCCAACGAGCGCTGTCACTCTCACAAGCGTCCTTCATACTGTATGATTGGCACGCCCACGTGCCAAGGGAGCCCTCTTCGAGCGTCACACTCCCTCAGAGTGGCCTCCCCTTGGGCTCGTCACTTGAACTGGAGCCTTCATTCCCCCCAGCGGATATCTTGGCTTCCAATACTCCAGGTTGTCACGAGCGCGCTCTTAAGCCCTCGTTACCAACCACCCAAATGGCTCTCTGACACATCGTACATGCCCGCGCACCTGCCACTGTTGCTAGCACCAACTTTTGGCCGCTTTTGCAGAAGATTCCTCCTAGGTTTCTCTCTCATGGCGCCACGTGTTAGGGCAACATTCGGCCAGGACCACTTGAGGCAAATGACCAAAGGGCCCTTGACCCTCAACTATAAATAACCAAAGTCATCTTCTACACTGGTAAGCACTCTTCATCACTGAAACTGTGACTGAACTTACATTACTTCATACCTTGAACTGACTTGAGCGTCGGAGAGCCAAACTGGGTATCATCCCCAGTTCCCCCAGCTTGGCCTTCTGACTTTATTGTGCTTGTCCCAACAGGTAGAACCCACTTTCTCATTTCCGGCGAATCTCCGGCGGTTTCCTCCACAAATACAAATCGTAAAGTGATCGGATTCGGACCCTCACCTTTCTGAACCCATCATTTTTGGCGCCGTCTGTGGGAAACCAGTCCTCCACCCCCTTTCTTTCTTTTTGTTGGTAGAAGAGCAAGCACACTCTTACCTTTTCCAGCCATGGTCGCAACAAGGTCCGGAGCCGTGGGGGAGGAGATAACGCCTCCCAGGATGCCAATATCATTATTCCCTCCACCGCTACTGGTGGGGCCCCGCCTCCTTCCGTCACCGTTGGTGGAGCACCTCCCACCGCAGGAGTGACTCCGCAAGCAGAATCATCAATACCCCCACCTACACCGCCGGCACTGCCGATTCCTGCCGCCGCTGGAGGAGTCTCTCTATCTGCTCATCCACAGCCTGCTCAGAACCCATGGGTCCATCCCCAGATGAACCTCGGAGTGCAGGGTTACATGATGGCCCCACCCGGATATACCCTCACCCCGGCTGTGATGATGCCGCCGGTCCAGCCGTATCACACTGGTCAGATCCAGCTCCCGGTGGTAATTCCCAGGGAGATCGAAGGAGTGGAGTTACCTCCACTAACCACCCAACAGTTGAGGGCTCTCTATGCCCAGTGTGAGGTTCAGGCGGCCCAGGGAGCATGGGAGAGGTTCCACTCCATGTACTTTCCCTCTGGGCAGGCCACTCAAGTTACTGCCCCTTTGGGCGGACAACAAAACTTTCCCCTCAGAGAAGCCCAGGCTGTCCTGAGGGCACAACCACCGCCACCACCAGTCAGAGAAGTGCCCCAGTAGGAGGGCAACGAGCGTCCCTCCATGGGCAGGAACAAGGAGCCCACGGAGCGAGTTAACGAGAATGAAGGGGACTCTCATGTCTCCAGAAGAGGTTCTCGAGCCCCCAGGCACGTGGACAAACAAGGGGACGTAAATCCTGACATCCTCGCGGCTGTGCAAGACCAGCTGCAGGGTTTAAAGGACATTGTGGGACAGCTCTCACGAGGGCGATCAACTCAGATCTCCCCTAGTCGGGATGAACGGGTTGACGCCAGAAGCACCCGTACCAAGGACCCCCCACCAAAGGTCCCCCGCCGTAAGGAGCCGGAGGAAAACTTCGGCACGTATGAGTACCACCCTCTGGCGAGGGGCTCCCCCCTCGTGGAGGAAGTTTTGATGGCCCAAGCAGGCATGGCCAAAATCCCCACTTCCATCAACCGTTACGACGGGACAACTGATCCAGCTGAACACTTGGATCATTTTTTGCATCTCATGCACCTCTACGAGCATTCCAGCAATTATTGGGCGAAAGTCTTCGTCACTTCCTTGGTAGGAATGGCTCAGGAGTGGTACAAACGACTGCCGCCGCGCTCGATTCACTCATATGAAGAGCTGGCTCATGCTTTCCTCAACCACTTTAATTCTTTGAAAGCGCCAGTCACTGCACCTACCGCCCTTTACAACGTGGTACAAGGAAGGAGCGAATCTCTGCGCTCGTTCTTCGCCCGCTTCAACAAGGAGATCCTACAGGTGGAGAGGCCTTCTATGGATTTCTTGATCCCAGTGCTCTTTCAGGCTATGGATCACAAGCAGTATGTGAGCAAGAAATTTGCCGACGCCATTGTGGAAAGGAGGCCTGGGACCCTCATGGCCTTAAGAGAAGTAGCCGAGCCGTTCTTCGCGCTCGAAGACATGTATGGGACGAATGGTCCCCGGCATCACAGTCCGGCCAGGAACGAGCGACCCCATCACGAGCGGGGACGGGACGTGGCCGTCAAGAAGGAGCGCCCTCAAGAGCGCAGAAGGTCGCCACCACCCCCTCGTCGATTCGAGCGAATACCGCTCACCAGGCCAAATTCAGAAGTCTACAACCTCTCCGATAAGAAGCTCTTTAAAAGACCCATCAAGATGAGGGAAACAGAATCGCTCAGGCGCTCGAGCAAATACTGCGCGTTCCACAAGCAGAGAGGGCACGACACGGATGAGTGCCGACAGTTGGAAGCTGAAATTCAGAGGCTCGTCGCAGGGGGCCACCTGAAGGAATTTGTCCGGGTGCTCGAGCGTTATGATGAGCAGTGCAACGAGCGTGCCGGAAGAAGAAAGAGGAGTCCGTCCCGATCGAGGAGCCCAAGGGGTCGGGGACCCCCTGAAAGCAGCAGCCGCCGGGGCAATAAAGGAAAAGCCCCGGAGCAAGAAAACGAACCGTTCGCAGTCATAAATATGATTGCAGGGGGCTCGTCAGGAGGGGATTCCAACGCCTCCAGGCGGAGGTATGTCCGGAGCTACAACCAACGCCCAGCAGTGCCTAAACCCATCTACGCCATCCAGAGTCCAAGCGCTCAAAGGTCAAGAGAGAATGATGTAATAGGCTTTGATGATAGGGATTTAGAACATATTGTAACACCCCATGGGGAGGGTCTAACCTCCGATTGCCCCATGGTGGTTAGTATAGATGTTCATAATCATGTTGTAAAAAGGGTGTTGGTGGATAGTGGAAGCTCCGTTAATGTTTTGCCTCATTCCACGTTCTTAAAGATGAAGGCTGACCTTCCACTCGAGCCTCTCAAAACAGCCCTCATTGGCTTTGGAGGCTCGGAAGTTGTCCCACGAGGGCAAATACGCCTAGCTACTTCATTCGGCCGAGCCCCTCAGCGCAAGACACTCTTGGTAACATACGCGGTGGTGGAGATTGACATTCCTTATAACATCATAATTGGGCGCCCTACCCTCGTGGATTTCAAAGCCATCATCTCCACCTACCACCAGAAGATTAAATTCCCTACCTCCGAGGGCGTGGGAGAAGTACTGTGCAATGTGCGAGAGGCTTGGGAATGTTACATGCTATCCCTTAGAAAGCCAAAAGCGGAGAAAACCTTCCAAATTGGTTCCACCAAGAAATCAGTGGATTTCCCCAATCAAGATGAGGACAGCCCAGCGCGGAAAAGGGCGAAATTGAACAAGAAGAAGAACAAAAAGAAGAGGGGAGACAACGGGGAGAATCCTCTCGAAAATGCACCACCCGGGACCGTTGGTGGATCGTCCTCAGAAGGAGACGAGCCGGGAGAGGGTGAGCCAGCATCCAATGACTGTTTGATGGGAAAGAAGAGGGCGCTCGAACTTCCTCGCCCTGAGATAAGGATCGAACCCTCGGAGAAGTTCCTTACCATTGAGCTGGAACCCGGAAACAAGGATAAGACTACTCAGATAGGATCTAACCTCTCGGGGCCTTCTCAGATTATGATGATTGACTTCCTCAGGGAGAACAGTGATGTATTTGCTTGGAAAGCCTCCGACCTCACAGGGATTGACCCGAGCGTCATTGTCCATAGGCTTAATGTGGATCCCTCTTTCAAACCCATCAAGCAGAAAAAGCGGGATGTACATGGCTTTCGAAAGAAAGTCATCGAAGAGGAAGTCAATAAACTCCTGGAGGCTCAATATATCAAGCCCATCTTGTACCCGGAATGGTTGTGTAATGTCGTTTTGGTGCCCAAGAGCGCGAATAAATGGCGCATGTGCAACGATTTCACTGATCTCAACAAGGCCTGCCCTAAAGATCCTTACCCGCTGCCCCGGATTGACCAATTGGTGGATTCGACCGCTGGCTGCGAGCTCATGAGCATGATGGACGCTTTCCAGGGATATTATCAGATCTTTATGGCCCCGGAAGACCGCTCCAAAACGTCGTTTGTTGTCCATCTGGGGGTATATTGCTTCTTGGTCATGCCTTTCGGACTTAAGAACGCCGGAGCTACGTATCAACGGCTCGTCAACAAGATGTTTGAAAAAGAAATTGGAAGATCCATGGAGGTTTACGTGGATGATATGATTGTCAAAAGCGAGCGCCAGGACTCCCACTTGGAAGATCTCAAGCGCACTTTTTCGATCCTGCGTCAGTATGGAATGAAGTTGAATCCTTCGAAGTGCACCTTTGGAGTGCAAGGGGGAAAGTTCTTAGGGTACATGGTCAGCCAGAGGGGAATTGAGGCCAATCCGGAAAAGATCAAGGCTATTTTGGAGATCCCTTCCCCTCGAAATCTGCGGGAAGTGCAAGTCCTAGTAGGCAAAATCATCTCGCTGAACAGATTTATTTCACGATCGGCGGACAGGAACCTTCCCTTCTTCAAAATTTTGAGGAACGCACGTAACTTTGCTTGGACAGAGGAATGCGAAAGGGCGCTGCAAGATATGAAGGCTTACTTATCGAGCGCACCTCTACTGGCTAAGCCTGTCGAGGGTGAGAGATTGTTTATGTACCTTTCCGTTTCTTCGGAGGCCACAAGCGCGGTTCTGATCACTGTACGAGAGCGGAAACACTTACCTGTCTATTATCTGAGCAAAACATTGCAAGGAGCCGAAAAGAAGTATCTGGAGATTGAGAAATTCGCGTTTGCTCTTATTAACGCCTCCAGAAGGCTGAGACCCTACTTTCAAGCGCACTCCATAACGGTTCTCACCGACCAACCCTTGAAGCAAGTGTTGTCTAAGCCAGATGTGTCTGGAAGGTTAATCAAATGGGCCATCGAATTGAGCCAGTTTGACTTATGCTTCGAGCCCAGAACCGCGATACAGGCACAGGTGGTAGCTGATTTGTTGGCAGAGCGCTTTGGTTTAGAGCCTGCCGTTCAGGAGAGTGAGGGGTTATGGGTCCTGCACACAGATGGTTCCTCCACCTCTCAAGGGGGAGGAGTAGGAGTGGCCCTCAGAAACCCCGATGGGATTGAGCTGGACTTTGCAATCACGCTGGATTTCCAGGTTACTAATAACGAGGCAGAATATGAAGCCCTCGTGCAAGGATTGAATATTGCCTTTCAGAATGGAGCCTCCAGAATCACCGCTTATGTGGATTCGCAGTTAATTACGAGTCAGATTTAAGGAACTTATGAGGCTCGAGAAACCACCATGGTGCAGTACTTGAGTAAAGCCAAAGAAATCATCGGGAAATTCAAGGAATTTCATCTACTTCAGGTGCCGCGAGGGGAGAACGAGCGTGCGGATGCCCTGTCGAAATTTGCGTCAGCTTTGGAGGGCAATTCTGAACGTTCTGTCACGTTCCTTAGAACTGAGGAACCATTGATCAAGGAAAGGATCACCACCAAGGTAATCGCCATGATTGATCCAAACGAGCCCTGTTGGCTTGATGACATCGTCATCTTCCTTAGGGACGGAATTCCCCCTACGGACAAGGTGGAAGCTAGGAAGGTCCGAAGTAAGGCCCCTCGTTTCGCTTTGGATCACGAGGGGAGGTTATTCAAGAAATCGTTCCAGGGACCCCCAATGCGATGCCTAAGGCCTTCACAAGCGAAGGAGACGCTTGAACTCATCCACAATGGAAGCTGTGGGAATCATTTCGGAGGGCGTATCCTGGTAAAGAAGGTTCTGAGAAGTGGGTTTTATTGGCCTACAGTTCTCCAAGATGCCATTGAGTTTTCGAGGAAATGCCCCAAATGCCAATTTCATTCAAATCTCCCTCAATTGCCAGCCGCACAGATGATCCCGATAGACGTTTCTTGGCCTTTTGACCAGTGGGGAATAGACATCGTGGGCCCCTTGCCTATGGCTGTGGGACAAAAGAAGTTTGTCATTTTAGCCGTCGACTACTTCACTAAGTGGGCCGAGGCCGAAGCCGTTGCAAAAATCACTTTCAGGGTTGTGTGGGACTTCATTTGGAAAAACATCATTTGCAGGTACGGCATCCCGAGGGTGCTCATTTCTGACAACGGATCCCAGTTCATAGCAGCTGACACACGAGAATGGTGTTCTGAGTTGGGGATCGAGCAGCGATTTACCTCTGTAGGACACCCTCAAGCCAATGGGCAAGCAGAAGTTACCAACAGGATCATCTTGCAACATCTGAAAACCATGCTTGAGAGTAAGAAAAGTGAATGGGCTGAAGAGCTGCAAGGAGCACTTTGGGCTTATCGCACCACCCCACGAGCGGCCACTGGAGAAACTCCTTACGCGCTCGTTTATGGATCAGAAGCAATGATACCAGCGGAGATAGTAAATGAATCCGCTCGTGTCGGCTATTTCGAGCCTCAGCTCAACGATGGCAACAGGAGCTTGGAGTTGGATTTGCTGGATGAAAGGAGAAACAAAGCCTGGGCTAAGATCCACCATTACAAGGCCTCTGTGTCCCAACAGTACAACAAGCGTGTGAGGGAAAGAACTTTCCAGTTGGGAGACTTGGTTTTGAAGAAAGTGGAAGTATCCAAGCACGTGGGGAAATTGGACCCCAATTGGGAAGGCCCATTCAAGGTCGTACAACTCAGAGCTAACAACACTTACACCCTGGAGACACTTCAAGGTGAGCGCTTGCCTCGCCCTTGGAACGCATGTAACCTCCGGCGGTTTTATATTTAAAAGCTCCTTGCAAACCCTGATGTAACAACCCTCTTTGACGGGTTCTATGTACTTCCAATCACAAGTAAAACGGTAACATAATCTTTTTAATTTCTCTAATACTCCTGTTTCTTTGGTTGCTTGAATGGATAAGTCCCACATCCTTCGTCTTTGCGAGCGTGGTTGGCAACCCATTCCAATATGTATGTTGTTATCTCGTATGGGTTACGCTTGCCAGCACTCTACTCCACATGGGGGGACGCCCTCATAAGGATAGACTGGTTACGCTCACAACCAATTAGGCGAACTGGAAGAAGATTATGAAGAAAATCCTAGTAGGCCTTGGCTGTTTCTTAAAACGCCTTGAGCTCGAAAACGGGATCTCCTACAGAGAAAGTCCTAGTAGGCCTTGGCCGTTTCTTGAAACGCCTTGCGCTCGAAAACGGGATCTCCTACAGGGAAAGTCCTAGTAGGCCTTGGCCGTTTCTTATAACGCCTTGCGCTCGAAAGTGGGATTTCCTGCAGAGCCAGAAATACGACAAGAGCCAGAGCGCTCGAACGATGGCCTCAGAATCAAGAAGGTATTGCACAAGTCTTGAACGAGGGCAACCACTCAGTAAGACCCTCGCACATACTCAAGACTTAGCAAAATCCCCCAAGGGCGGAAGGAATGTCACAAGTCATGAACGAGGGCAACCACTCAGTAAGACCCTTGCAAATACTCAAGACTCAGCCAAATTTTTAAGAGCAAAAACAAAATTTATACAAGTCTTGAGTGGGGGGCAATCTCACAATAAGACCCTCACGATCGCTCAAGACTTAGACAAATTTTCAAGGCTTATGTCAAAGGCAAAAATTTATACAAGTCTTGAGTGGGGGGGCAATCTCACAATAAGACCCTCACGATCGCTCAAGACTTAGACAAATTTTCAAAGATTTACAGAAGTTAACAAAATTTCTCAAAGTCCTAAAGGCTTATCAAAGAAATAAAATATCCACAGAGTATGCTACACACAGTCTTATTATTACAAGATTTGTTCCAGCAAGCTCTAAGTATAAGTTCAGATTTATAAGTAAACAAAAGAACAAAGTCATGAAAAATGAGATATATATTCATTGCAAAAGAGAAATCTTACAAATTAAGGGCTCAAAGGCCTATGAAGTATTGTTTCAAGAGAAAGAAAAGAGACAGAAAAGCTGGAAAATACATAAGAGAGTTTATAAAGGGAAGAGTCTCAGGCGGCTGGAGCAATGTCTTCATCAACGATCACCAGTATATTTTGGGCCACGGGGCCATGAACTGGGCCCTCAGGCTCTTGCGGTTGGGCTTGGGGATCGTTGGGCTCATTAGCACCTTCAGCAACTGGGACCGGGGCATCCTCCATGACGGGCGCTTGTGGCTCATCTTCAGGGTCATCGTTTTGAGCGGATGAAGCAGCATTACCCGCCGGATGGGCATCCATGTACTCATCTTGGAGAAGTTTGACTAGAAAGTCATACTCCACCTCAGCGATGGTGTTGGCGGGGTCTTCTTGGTCTTCGTCATCCTCCTCACAACGCTCATTGAACATGAGCCCTGTGCCCTCCGCCTCCCTCATCGCTGGATTGGTGAGCCCCTTGTGGATACCCTGCTCGACGGCAAGGTTGAAGGCCTTTTGAGCCTCGTCCAGGCAGTGCAGAGAGGCCACAAAGCTGAAGGCCTTTGAGTGACAAAACTTGATAAGGGCCTACTTGCTCGCACGCTCCAGACTCCGAGGCCACTCGTTCACGGCGTCGTTGAATTTCCTTTCGGCCTCCAGAGCCCTCGTCTTCCAGCTCTCCCGCTCGGTGTCCGCCTTCTTGCAGCGCTCGTTAGCCTGGGCCAACTGGCCGCTCAAGCCGCTCCGAGCGCTCTCCACCTCCTGGAAATCCTCCTTCAGTTTTCCCAGCTCCTCTTCCGTTTTGTTGTACAAATCCTTGAGGGATTCATACTTGGCAATCTCAGCGTCCAGCTCCGCTTGAATCTGAGCCGGATCATTGGAACGAGCCATCTTCTTATATTTGGCTTTGCGGTCAGCGTAGATGGAGGCTCGCATTTGCACATTTCGGAGCCGGGGAAGAACTTGCTGCATAAGTTGGAGGAAAGGAAAGTGTTAGCCAAAAAATGATAACTTACAGAAATTAGCAAAGAAAGCAAGGAGGGAGACTTACGGAGATTAGAGCGTGGGCCGCATCAAGGGTCACTTTCTCCACAGACTCACTGTAGAGATGCTGGTGGTCCGCCGAGAATTGAGCTTTGCTGTAGAGATTCTCGGTGACAGCTTGAGCGACCGTGCCGGGCCTCAGCAGAACTGGCCCACCATCGGAGGCACCTGTGAAGTCTCTGTCCCCTCATCGGGAGAACTCCCACAAATGTTCCTCCTCTAAAGAGGAAGTTTCTCCCCCGCCCTTGGGGCCCTCGACTACTTGCTTTCCTTTGCCCTTGATTGCAACAGTATCGGGCATCCTCTTCCTCTTGCGGGAAGGCCTACTGGCGCTTGGGGGGGCCTCGGTTATTGCCAGGGTGGTTGTTGGCCTCGTTTGTTCCGCGGCCAGAAGGGGTTGAACGTCTCCCGCTTGTTCTGTAGTCAACCGCCTCCTGGCCTCTCTGTTGGCCAGCCTACTCTCCCCCCGGCCACGAGGGGGTTGAACCTCCGGATTAGCGCTCGAACTGGCGCCTTGACTGCCGCTACGAGCGTCTCCTCGATTGCCACGATTGCGAGGGCGTTGTTGCTCGCGCTGTTGGTCCCCTTGCTGGGCTTGGTTCCTGTTGGCATGAGCGAAGCGTGCGGCTTGTCTGATTCCTCCTGCCATTTCTATTATAGCAACTCCTGCAAAGATGGAAGGTACAAGGGTTATAAATCCTCAAACAGAATTGTTAAGGGTGCAAATTACAAGTACAGAAAAGCAGTTAGTATTCATTCCTATCTAAAGTTAGTGCCCTAAGAATCTAACCGTCTCTCTCTATATCACGAGCCGGAGGGTTGTCAAGGTAATAAGGGTCGTCGGAAAGACCACACAGGAACATGAGTTCCGCATCGTCTATCCAATCTTTCGCTTGAATGAGGTGGCCCTCGTCCCTCAGGGTTGCTGCCAGGCTCTTGGCCCAATCTTTGGGGAGTGCGGGTGGCAAGCGGCTCTTTGCAAACGAGCCCCATTGTGTGGGCACCCCAAAGCCCTCCTCTGTTGGAGCCTTGACGAAGATAAACTTCTCCTTCCAATCGGGGCCATAAGTGCTCGAGGGCGAGTTGATCAGTTTCATATGTGCCTTCGCCTGAACATAGTAAAAGCCGGCCTCGGGAGATGAACGAGAGGAGCTGACCACTTGAAAGAGGGCATTGAAGTTCCGCAAGAAGGGCTTGTAACCCATGCTCCTCATCAGAATCACAAAGCAGGTTAATAGAGCCAACCCGTTGGGCACGATTTGTGATGGACAGAGGCCCAGATCATTCAACAAGTGAGCCATCGAGATCGAGATAGGGAACCTCAAGCCTCCTGAACTCACTGTGTCCACGTATACAGCCATTTCCCCAGGAGGCGGATTATTAGCACGCTCGTGGTTTTCTGGGATCCTCCACGTATACCGCTCGTCCCAGTAAATGGGCGCCATCATCGTTTTTACGTCTCCCACGGTAACTGTGCTGGGAGTCTCATCGGCCGTGCGCTCGGTAGCCTGGTAACCTGATCCTTCACCCTCATTAGGCCCTCTGGATTTCTGGGATTTCTTGCTTTTTCCTTTATCGCGGGCTCTTTCTGAAGGCCCAGTTATGGCTTCAGCCACTGGAAGCGGGTTCGCGACGGCCACCGTCACGGTATGGCGGTGGGGATGAGTGGCACTCTGAGTTATGGGGAGAACAACCCCTTGCCTCTCTGCCTCTCTGCCTCCATTACCAGATTCATCTCCTCAAAGAGAGGATCCACTCCACCAGGATTCCTATCCTCCATGGCCATCACTGCCGCCCCCAACTCCTCATCTCTAGGGGAATCGGGGGAAGAGGAACTCTCAGTGGCCATTTCATTGATTTCACGGGCGAATTCCTCAACATGTTGGTCAGCCATGGCAGAAGCTGAGATTTGGGAGAAATTCAGTCTCGGTTAGACAATGGGGTTTTCTTGGAAAGAGATTAGGGCTTCCTCAAGGAGAAAAATCTAAGGGGTTATGAAATCCTAAAGTCTGAATCTAAAGTTAGCAGAGTTAGAAAATTACGCTGGAAGTTTACCTTGAAGGTTTCTGAGAAAATCTGGGAGAAAGGTTGAAGATGCTCTAAGAACTGGTGTGCGAGAGAATTCTTTTTGCAAAGGATGCTTGGAAGCTTAGAATGTGTAAAGAGTAGCAAGATTTCAGAATCCCACATTTATAGGGATGGGAGTTGGTACCTTTTTCGGCAATGAATTCAAAATGGTAATCATTTCCCGCCTGGGAAACCGCCCACTTTGTGGAACCGTCACATGCTTCCCAATGCTCACGCGCCCCACGCACGCCCCGCATTTAATGCTCTGACGTTTCGGATACTCAGGAACAGTACAACGCTCAGTGCAGAAGCATTACGAGCGGTCGGTCGAAAAGACCGCATTAATGGCACAATCAGAGGAAAAATTGTTCAACACGCCAAGTCCTATACGATCGTTACATGTGAAAGATAGAACGTGTCAAAATTCTACAGCCCTTATCACTAAGGACTCCAAAATTGGGGGGCAAAATGATGGGGTCAAAATACGATCGTCCCACGTTAGGACAAGTGGCATCACCAAGATGATGACATCTGTCTCCCCAAGGTTGCCCACATCAATGCACGAGCGCTAAGCCCTACGAGCGCAATCCTTCTTCATGAGTTAAGCCCAACGAGCGCTGTCACTCTCACAAGCGTCCTTCATACTGTATGATTGGCACGCCCACGTGCCAAGGGAGCCCTCTTCGAGCGTCACACTCCCTCAGAGTGGCCTCCCCTTGGGCTCGTCACTTGAACTGGAGCCTTCATTCCCCCCAGCGGATATCTTGGCTTCCAATACTCCAGGTTGTCACGAGCGCGCTCTTAAGCCCTCGTTACCAACCACCCAAATGGCTCTCTGACACATCGTACATGCCCTCGCACCAGCCACTGTTGCTAGCACCAACTTTTGGCCGCTTTTGCAGAAGATTCCTCCTAGGTTTCTCTCTCATGGCGCCACGTGTTAGGGCAACATTCGGCCAGGACCACTTGAGGCAAATGACCAAAGGGCCCTTGACCCTCAACTATAAATAACCAAAGACATCTTCTACACTGGTAAGCACTCTTCATCACTGAAACTGTGACTGAACTTACATTACTTCATACCTTGAACTGACTTGAGCGTCAGAGAGCCAAACTGGGTATCACCCTCAGTTCCCCCAGCTTGGCCTTCTGACTTTATTGTGCTTGTCCCAACAGGTAGAACCCACTTTCTCATTTCCGATGAATCTCCGGCAGTTTCCTCCACAAATACAAATCGTAAAGTGATCGGATTCGGACCCTCACCTTTCTGAACCCATCATGTAGATTTACAAAGTCAAATTGGTTCATTAAAACTCTATTATATTTATTTAATTAAATTAGATACTTTTAATATATTAATTTACTCAATAAACATAATAATTAAACTTGTCGAAATAAATTAAAAGATAAACGTGCAACGCACGTTGATTTCACTAGTACAAATAAAAAGTACAAGTATAATTTCAGGCCAAGGTGCGAATATCTCACTTTTTTTTAAGGAGAATCAAGTCCTCCTCAGGATATAATAGTCCGACGATATCACATAAATTTAAGTGACTCTGAACAAATTGTGAGTATAATACTTTATCAAAAGAACACATTCCTCTAACTAAAATCTCTATTTATTAGGTACAGAAATTCTCTTGGAATTAATCACCAAATAGTGAGAATCAATTCCAAATAATGAGGCATTGGGAATCAAATGGAACCTGATTCAATCAGTTCCTTCGGTCTCCACATGGAGAAGAAAAGAAAACCACGGAGTCAAAAGATGCTCAGGAAACAACTTCCACTACACTTGGATCTAGTTTTTCTTTTCCATCTTTTACCACAAGTGTAGCTCACAATCCCAATATATAAGCATAACCAAGTTATAACACTCCCTATTGGTTTTAATAGAACGAATAGAGTATTGTAAATATATCATTGTATTTCATTGATTTCTTGGTATTTAAAAAGGAGAAGAAGTACAGTATTAATAGAAAGAGAAAAATTAACTACAACCGTTTGAGAATCTAGTTTCCTAAAATAACCAAATCAAATCAAATCACGCCTTTATTTTCCGTCCCTAATTTTCCTTTCCAATACTCCCACTCAAGTTGGGTCGTGGGATCTCGCACTCCTAACTTTGCTCAACATATTACTGAAAATGCTAGCTGGTACCGCCTTCGTAAGAATGTTTGTAAGTTGTTCTTCTGAGCGGAGATATGGCAAGTTCACAATACCCGCTTCGATTTTCTCCTTAATGAAGTGTCTGTCAATTTCAACATGTTCAGTCCGATCATGCTGAATCGAGTTTTCTGAGATGCTAATTGACGCCTTATTGTCACACATGAGCGGGCTCGCTTCCTCCATGGGGAACCCCATTTCAGTGAGTAACTTTCGGAGCCACAATACTATTGGGAATAGTGCTCTAAAAGTCGATTCGTCGAAATCCGCTTTGGGACTTTCCTTGTATCATGGGCAATCTTTGAACAATAGATGTATGATTATATTCAAGGGGCAAACACTTCGTTATGTACAATTGCGTGTTTTGTGTGTTTCCTATTACGTGCACATGTATTAGAATTCCCCTAATCTATCAAGATTTTAGGACTTAGTCATTCTGATATGGACGAAGATCCACGATATCAAGAGAGTAGATTAGGGATTGGATAATTAATATGATTCGATATTTACGATATGCACTAGTTGGGATAGGATTCTAAGATTCTGCATAATTAGTGCTAGTATTGGAGTCTTTACTTAATTACGTTATTTTCCTTTGTTAGAGTCCATAGTCTAGGGATGTCTTTTATTTATATATCGTAGTATTAGAGAATATCAATAACAATAATATCAATTCTTCAATCTTTTCTCTCTACAATTCTCTCTCAAATCTCCTTCTCCCCTAAGTTTCACCGGCCACTCGGTCTTACCGGATTATCTTCCTCCCTCTCATCTACAATCTCTTCTCTCATAAGTTTCACTGGCCGGTCGGTCTTACCGGATTATCTCTTTATCATCCCCTTTTCTTACGAGTTCGAGACTACTCTAAAGTCTCTTGGGATACAAATACATATCATTGGTGCTTTCATTGTTCTTGCAAGATGTCTGAGTCCATCATCGTGGCCAGTTTTAAGGAATTTCAACACCAGGGTGCAGCAAATTTTCAGGAATTCCAACACCACAGTGAGACACATTTCAAGGAATTTCAACAACAGGTTCGACGGGTTGTTCCCGAGTTACACCTTTAGGACAAGGTGGTTTTTTATGGGCAAGGGAGTGATATGGACGGAGATCTACGATATCAAGAGAGAAGATTAGGATTGGATAATTAATATGATTCGATATTTACGATATGCACTAGTTGGGATAGGATTCTAAGATTCTGTATAATTAGTGCAAGTTTTGGAGTCTTTACTTAATTATGTTATTTTCCTTTGTTAGAGTCCATAGTCTAGGGATGTCTTTTATTTATATATCATAGTATTGGAGTCAAGAGAATATCAATAACAATAATATCAATTCTTCAATCTTTTTCTTTCTACAACTCTTCTCTCTCAAATCTCCTTTTCCCCTAAGTTTCACTAACTTGTCTTACCGGATTATCTTCCTCCCTCTCATCTACAATCTCTTATCTCCTAAGTTTCACCGGCCGGTAGGTCTTACTTGATTATCTCTCTCTCATCCCCTTTTCTTAAGAGTTCGAGACTACTCTAAAGTCTCTTGGGATACGAATACGTATCACATTCAGGGTAATGACTCACATGAAATAAGCCCTAAGTTAAGTTGGATTAGAAACTACTCCAAGTCGATGAGTCCAACGAACAGTGCGAGTGTTAACTAGGCTCACTTGAGACTTGCTTATGGGATTGCATCTTTAAGAAGAAATCATCTTGTCTCATGGGGTATAAAGTGCATAGTTGATGCGTATGAGATACACAAGGGTGGTCGCTACTTAGAAGAGTACACTGAGGTGTCCCAAGTGAGAAAATTTCTAATGGGAAATGAAGTAACTACTTCAAGACGTAGAGACTTCCAGATTAGGAAATATCTCACAAGTCAATAACGTGATTCATTAATCCTTAGACTTGAGATTCCATTGATTTCTTGTGTGAACTTACTAGGTAATTTTAGACATGGGTCTAAAAGGGTATCGCTCAAGACACCTGAATCGCGGCTTATGTTGGGATTACAAAAGTGGCACATGGAGGCATGTGAGAATTAATAAAGGACTACACTTGGTAAGGAAAGAAGATCTGTTACTGCATAAGTTGTTCATATGCGTGAAAACCCTTGGCCAAGGAGGTGGATCAAGATATCAAGAAAAGAGTTTCTTGGATTGAGATCAAATGGATATGAAACGAACTAAACATTAAGATTAAGATAATTAGGGCTCTCATTATTCTCATACCCTAGGTCTTAATCGAGAGATGGGATGGTATGTGAGGATTGAATCTCACAGATGTCATTGGCTCAAATGTTCATTTGAATTAATTCTAAAGCCCAATCCGGAATAAAAGGCACAATGGATAATTAATTATGAATTAATTATTAATTGGAATATTATTTTATTTATTTATGAAGTAGATAAATAAAAGATAATACCTAGTTTATTTATTTATGAAATAAATAAATAAAGGATAATATCTTAGATTATTTGTTTAAGTAATAAATAAATAAAAGATAATATCCTAAAGTTGTTAAGATAAGATATTAATTAGTTTATTTATTTATGAAATAAATAAAAGATAATATCTACTTTGTTTGTTTAAGTGAAAGGGTAAACTTACAATTTATTTATTTATGAAATAAATAAATTAGAGATAATATCCTATAGTAGTTAGATAATGATATTAATTAATAATGTGATTATTAATTACTTATATCTTAACTATGTTATGCAAGAAAACAGATTTCTAGATCTGAAAAAGAATTCTTTTCTCATAACTTTCTAATTATTCCGAATAAAAAGAAAATAAAAGAAACCTAAAGTCTATCATATAAAAGGAGTTAGAGAGTTTCTTTGTGGCTTGTACGTGAGTTTTTCTCACGCATCACTGGGTTCTGCAAAAGGAAAAATTCTCTCTCTCTCTCTCTCTCGTTTTAGTTTCTTCAATACACCATCTATAGTACTAGCATACTCACTGGATTGATCTCATTCAAGGTTGGTGTGGATACATTCCAGACGAATTCTACTTTGGATTCTTGAAGAAAGAATAGAATCGTTCGAGGGACAAGAATTCATTATCGCTTGGAGAATGATTGAGGGCGGCTCAAATCGTTTCAAGAAAGATTATTTGAAAGGTAGGTTCTTGAAACCCTTCGATTTTGAAATAAAAATTTCAAGCCATCGGTCTTCTTGTCGAAAAAATTTTAATTTTCCGCTAGGCCTCGAACTTGTTTTCCAACACGACCTTGTTCATTTTTTTAGATCCAACCCAAACATATTTGTTGACCCAATTGTTGGGAAAACACAAAAGGAAATGCAGCGAAATTTAAAATTTTTCCCAAAAGGCAGAATCTAGACTTGTAATTCCTATTCCCAATTCGTAGGGATTTAAGAACTCACTTAGATCGACGCTTTTTTGACACGTTTGAGCCGCCAACAAACGCTCTTCAAGCTACAAGTCCCCAAGCTCCTTCGAATATTTCAAGACTCCACGAAAGCAGCCCTCTAGAGTAATAATACACACACCAACCTCGATCACAATCTAAACAGGGAGGATGCTAATTCTATGTTTAGTGTTTAGTGTTTAGTGTTTGGAGAAGGAGATTTTTCTATCAATCCCTTATGGGGTTGAACCCCATGTATATAGGCTAAGGGATAGGGTTCGAACCCCTTTAGCTTATTGGACAAAGGTTTCCTAAACCTTTTAGCTAAGGGATTTATTGCTTGGAGAGAAAGGCTTTCTACTCTGATCAAAAGTCTTCTTTTGACCAACATGTCTAGCAAGGAAATAATATCTATAACTCTTTTAGATATTTTATTTAATTAATTATTTATTCATAATAAATAATTTGATGCTAATAATTAATTAATTCATAATTAATTATCTATTAGACTTTATATTTCCAAATTAGAACTTTAATAATAATTCATAATTAAATTAAAGTCCATTAAATAATTAGTTAAATATTAATTATTTAATCACCATCATGTGGCACGTGTCCCACAAGTGTGCCCTTTACCAATACCTCGTTGGCTCGATCAACTCGTTTAATCGATTGAAGCCTTAACCCTCATGACCGGGCATTTGTGTGTGACCCTCTAGGTTCTTAATTCAATTAGCAGTGACCCTAATTAATTAATTCCTAATTAATTAATTAGTCCACAGATCACACCCTTCAAGCGATGATTGGGACACCCCATCCAGATCACGGGTTCATGTACGGACTTTCATTAAAGAAGGCAGACTACAATACTACAGTCGAACCGACGATATTAGGTATTGCTGAACGTACTCGATGAGGGTTTAATTTGTGACGCCCCGAACGTGGAGCTATCACATCCCCCGCACTAGAACTCAACACGTATACGAAATGGAAAATCCATATAAGTGCTAAGAGCAAGCGAACGGGAGACACTCAAGACCACTCCTATATAGGCGGCGCTATACAGACGATTAATAACAATTAAGCGCATAGCGGAAACAACTTATCAAGTAAACAACAATTTAAGAGCTCAATATTAACTAATTTACATAAATCAAGTTCACTACTACCATAGTAAAAGTATCGTTGTGGATAGTTTGTTATTACATCATATGACATTATCACTCATTACTAATATCATACGTGAAAGCAACAAAATAGGACTCGACTCAAAAGAAGGCTAGACAACCGCCGCCTAGTCGACTCCCAAACCTACAATCAATACGAAGGAACAAGAAGGAAAGGGAAAGAGGGTCAGTCGAGTGACTGACGAGGGATAACAATATACAAGTTATAATTAATGCAATAATAAGAGATGCAATGCACAATAACAATAACAATAACACTTCGCCTCGGCCGGATATAGCCCGTCTTACAATACAATCATTTTCATACGATAATAAGGCGTATATCGGGTTAAGGGTTTTCAAGCAATCAATGGGTACCGAGTTATACCCGTTCTCCAACCTTACTTCACAATATAAGAACAATAACAATTCAAGAAACCATCCTTCTTCCTCCGGGTGATGGAAGGGTTAATTACGCACTAACAATCCAAGAACACGCGAGTCATAGCCCATTTCGGTACTATGCTCCTTCGGCCGAAGCCGGTCACAGGTAATACGTGATATCCACTACCTCCGAAGATAGCACGTACACCCATAGAGGTCGCATAGTAGGTTCGCCGTCAGCCGTATGCTTTCCCGGATCCCCTAAGCCACGTTGCCTCGGGCCCAACAATCACAAGACAAGCACTCATTATGTAATGCATGCAAGATAACTTTTCAATTTTCAATCAAGATTCATGAACACACGCTTGAGAAACGTATATATATAACTCATTTGGTATTAGAAATATCATTTCCGGTAAAACCGGGAAAACAGTAGGGAATGGCTTATTTAATGCATAATACATATATGTATAATAGGTCGGGTAAGGAACAATCAAATCGTGCAAGCCATAGTATCAATATAGTATTGATTACAGCAAGAGAATAACCTCACCTTGACCACCTCGACAAAAGAACACCAAAACAAGATATAATCTAAACCTCCGGGTCCTTGGGAGGATCACCTGAACAAAAGACACGATTACGGTTGACATTAGACTCAAACGAACCAACTAGAGACGCTCGGCGATGCAAAATAATTTCATGAAATGATATAAATATAGATTCATACGCAATGAGACTATAATTATGCAAGGAATGGCAAATATGAGCAATCACGGAACTTTAAGAATTAACTATCACATTGAAGATCACTTAGGGCAAGTTTAGGCATCTTTCATGCAATTTTAGTAAAACAATATACTTATATAAGAGCACTTACACTTGAAATAAGGAATGTATATCACATATGAGATTCAATAAATGGAAAGAAATGATGAAAATGGCAAGAAATGAGCATTTAAGCAAAACTTGGCAAAGCTGACAGTTTTTCCCAAACGCGCAAGCTGTAAAGAACGGAGTATATCTTAAGATTGAGAAGTCGGAATTAAGTTTTGTTTGTTGGAAATGAAATTAGACAAATAGATATTTTCAACCATATATAGCCAAAATTTTATTTCAAAGTGTATCAAAAATGGCATAGGTGCAAAGTTGGTTGAATGCAGATTCCCGACAATTTGGCGACACAATTTTGGATCGATCATATCTCCCTACTCAGAAATGATTTTAAGGTGATTCCAATTGGAGAATTCTCTAAACTTAAACTAGTTTCAGTGGTCAAAAAATCATCTCAATCCGAGTTCGTTTAATGGGGTACCTGTCCGGGTGAAGTCTAAGGTAAAAATTCCCCGGCAGTGGAAAAACAGTCCAGAAAATCGCCTGGACAAGTCTACCCGCCCGGGTAGATTTTCTTCATGATTTTACCCGCCCGGGCAGAGTATTTCCAGCAGAAAAACGAGCAAAAACAGGGGAAAACAGGGGAGGAGAGAAAAAGAAGCAAATTGATTACCCAAGTCATCCAATTTTGCAAAGATATAACTAGAATCAAGTGTATTTATTCCATCACACACCAAAGCACACTTAGGAGCAATTCAAAGAGCAAATATATATCAAGAACTCATGCTAATATTCATCATCATCAACCTCAAAACCCACCAATCTCCATTAATGAACTTCAAGCTTTCCTAACTTATGAATCATGCATGATAGCTTCTTGAATTCATCCAAGCACATGATTTCTAACATAATTACTTCTAACACTTCCTCCTAACATGCTTTGCTATATAATTCTCCTCCATAACCTAGCTTCCATGGAAATATACTCATATCATGCATTAAACTCATGTTTATGCAAGAATTAAACCATGGAGATTTGTTTATGCATGAAGAGAAACATGAATTCTACCTTAAATTTGGAAGAAATGAACTTGAGATGAAGGTGTGAGGATGGTGGTGGTGTGCGTGAGATGAGGGAGCAAGGAAGAAGATGAACTTTGTCTCTTGAATTTTATGGAATGAAATGGAAGACAAGGATTTTTATTAAAAAGTATACAACATTAATTAAAATGCATGAGTCATAAAGTATGTCTTGACTTTAAGAAGCTAATTTAATTTTAATCCCTCATGTTATAAAGCTTATGCAATTGAATGATCATACTCTTGAATTAATAATGATGGGGTCAAAATACGATCGTCCCACGCTAGGACACATGGCATCACCGAGATGATGACGTCTGTCTACCCAAGGTTACACCCCTCAGTGCACGAGCGTTAAGCCCAACGAGCGCAGTCCTTCTGCAAGAGTTAAGCACAACGAGCGCTCTCACTCTCACGAGCGCCGCCCATACTGTATGACTGGCACGCCCACGTGCCAAGGGAGCCCTCTTCGAGCGTCACACTCCCTCAGAGTGGCCTCCCCTTCTGGTTGGTTACTTGAACTGGAGCCTTCATTCTCCCCAGCGGATATCTCGGCTTCCAGTACTCCAGGTTGTCACGAGCGTGCTCTTAAGCCCTCGTTACCAACCACCCAAATGGCTCTCTGACACATCGTACATGCCCGCGCACCTGCCACTGTTGCCAGCACCAACTTTTGGCCGCTTTTGCAGAAGATTCCTCCTAGGTTTCTCTCTCATGGCGCCACGTGTTAGGGCAACATTCGGCCAGGACCACTTGAGGCAAATGACCAAAGGGCCCTTGACCCTCAACTATAAATAGCTAAAGTCATCTTCTACACTAGTAAGCATTCTTCATCACTGAAACTGTTACTGAACCTACGTTTCTCCTTCATACCTTGAACTTACTTGAGCGTCGGAGAGCCAAACTGGGTATCACCCCCAGTTCCCCCAGCTTGGCCTTCTGACTTTTATTGTGCTTGTCCCAACAGGTAGAACCCCCTTTATCTTCTCCGGCGAGTCTCCGGTGGTTTCCCTCACAAAAACAAATCATAAAGTGATTGGATTCGGATCCTCACATTCTGAACCCATCATTTTTGGCGCCGTCTGTGGGAAGCCGGTCCTCCGTCCCTTTCTTTCTTTCTGTTGGTAGAAGAGCAAGCACACTCTTACCCTTTCCAGTCATGGTCGCTACAAGGTCTGGAGCCGTGGGAGGAGGAGATAACGCCTCCCAGGATGCCAATATCATTATTCCCTCCACCGCTACTGGTGGAGCCCCGCCTCCTTCCGTCACCGTTGGTGGAGCACCTCCCGCCGTAGGGGTGACTCCGCAAGCAGGGTCTTCAATACCTCCACCTACACCGCCGGCACTGCCAATTCCCACCGCCGCTGGAGGAGTCTCTCTCTCTGCTCCTCCGCAGCCTGCTCAGAACCCATGGGTCCATCCCCAGGTGAATCCCGGAGTGCAGGGTTACATGATGCTCCCACCCGGATATACCCTCACCCCGGCTGTTATGGTGCCGCCGGTCCAGCCGTATCATGCTGGTCAGATCCAGCTCCCGGTGGTGATCCCCAGGGAGATTGAAGGAGTGGAGTTACCTCCACTAACCACCCAGCAGTTGAGGGCTCTCTATGCCCAGTGTGAGGTTCAGGAGGCCCAGGGAGCATGGGAAAGGTTCCATTCCATGTACTTTCCCTCTGGGCAGGCCACTCAAGCTGCTGCCCCTTTGGGCGGACAACAAAATTTTCCCCTCAGAGAAGCCCAGGCTGTTCTGAGGGCACAACCGCCACCACCACCAGCCAGAGAAGTGCCCCAGCAGGAGGGCAACGAGCGTCCCTCCATGGGCAGGAATAAAGAGCCCACAGAACGAGTTAACGAGAATGAAGGGGACTCTCATGCCTCCAGGAGGGGGTCACGAGCCCCCAGACAAGGGGACAGACAAGGAGACGTGAATCCTGACATCCTCGCGGCTGTGCAAGACCAGCTGCAGGGTTTAAAGGATATTGTGGGACAGCTCTCATGAGGGCGATCAACTCAGATCTCCCCTAGTCGGGATGAATGGGTTGACGCCCGAAACGCTTGTACCAAGGACCCCCAACCAAGGGTCCACCGCCGCAAGGAGCCGGAGGAAAACTTCGGCACATATGAGTACCACCTGTTGGCGAGAGGCTCCCCTCTCGTGGAAGAAGTTTTGATGGCCCAAGCAGGAATGGCCAAAATCCCCACTTCTATCAACCGCTACGATGGGACGACTGATCCGGCTGAACATCTGGATCACTTTTTACATCTAATGCACCTCTACGAGCATTCCAGCAACTACTGGGCCAAAGTGTTTGTCACTTCCTTAGTGGGAATGGCTCAGGAGTGGTACAAGCGACTGCCGCCGCGCTCGATTCACTCATATGAAGAGCTGGCTCATGCTTTCCTCAACCACTTCAATTCTCTGAAAGCGCCAGTCACCGCACCTACTGCCCTTTATAACGTGGTACAGGGCAAGAACGAGTCTCTCCGCACGTTCTTCGCCCGCTTCAATAAGGAAATCCTGCAGGTGGAGAGGCCTTCTATGGATTTCTTGATCCCAGTGCTCTTTCAGGCTGTGGATCACAAGCAGTATGTGAGCAAGAAGTTTACCGATGCCATTGTGGAAAGAAGGCCAGGGACCCTCATGGCCTTAAGAGAGGTAGCCGAGCCGTTCTTCGCGCTCGAGGACATGTATGGGACGAACGGTCCCCGGCATCACAGCCCAGCAAGGAGCGAGCGACCGCATCACGAGCGGGGATGGGAGGTGGTAGTCAAGAAGGAGCGCCCTCAAGAGCGCAGAAGGTCGCCACCACCCCCTCGTCGATTCGAGCGAATCCCGCTCACCAGACCGAATTCAGAAGTCTACAACCTCTCCGATAAGAAGCTCTTTAAGAGACCCATCAGGATGAGGGAGACGGACTCGCTCAGACGCTCGAGCAAATACTGCGCATTCCACAAGCAGAGGGGGCACGACACGGATGAGTGCCGCCAATTGGAAGCTGAGATTCAGAGGCTCGTTGCAGGGGGCCACTTGAAGGAATTTGTCCGGGTACTCGAGCGTTATGATGAACACTGTAATGAGCGCGCTGGAGGGAGACGGAGGAGTCCGTCCCGATCGAAGAGCCCGAGGGGCAGAGGACCCCCTGAAAGCAGCAACCGTCGGGGCAGCAAAGGGAAAGCCCCTGAGCAAGAAAACACACCTTTCGCGGTCATAAATATGATTGCGGGAGGTTCATCTGGAGGGGATTCCAACGCCTCCCGGTGGAGGTATGTCCGGAGCTACCACCAACGCCCAGCAGTGCCTAAACCTGTCTATGCCATCCAGAGTTCAAGCGCTCAAATGTCGAGAGAGAATGATGTAATAGGCTTCGATGATAGGGATTTAGGGCATATTGTAACACCTCATGGGGAGGGTGTAACCTCCGATTGCCCCATAGTGGTTAGTGTAGATGTTCACAATCACGTTGTAAAAAGGGTGTTGGTGGATAGTGGAAGCTCTGTTAATGTTTTGCCTTATTCTACATTTTTAAAGATGAAGGCTGATTTTCCGCTCGAGCCTCTCAAAACAGCCCTCATTGGCTTTGGAGGCTCGGAAGTTGTCCCACGAGGGCAAATTCACTTAGCTACTTCATTCGGCCGAGCCCCTCAGCGCAAGACACTCTTGGTAACATACGCGGTGGTGGAGATCGACATTCCTTATAACATCATAATTGGGCGCCCTGCCCTCGTGGATTTCAAAGCCATCATCTCCACCTACCACCAGAAGATTAAATTCCCTACCTCCGAGGGCGTGGGAGAAGTACTGTGCAATGTGCGAGAGGCTTGGGAATGTTACATGCTGTCCCTTAGAAAGCCTAAAGCGGAGGAAACCTTCCAAATTGGTTCCACCAAGAAATCAGTAGATTTCCCCAATCTAGATGAGGACAGCCCAGCACGGAAAAGGGCGAAGTTGAACAAGAAGAAGAACAAGAAGAAGAAGGGAGACAACGTGGAGAATCCCCTCGAGAGTGCTCCACCAGGGACTGTTGGTGGATCGTCCTCGAAAGGAGACGAGCTAGTAGAGGGTGGACCCGCGCTCGGTGATCGCTTGACGGGAAAGAAAAGGGCGCTCGAACTTCCTCGCCCTGAGATAAGGATCGAACCCTCGGAGAAGTTCCTTACCATTGAGCTGGAACCCGGAAACAAGGATAAGACTACTCAGATAGGATCTAACCTCTCGGGGCCTTCTCAGATTATGATGATTGACTTCCTCAGGGAAAACAGTGATGTATTTGCGTGGAAAGCCTCCGACCTCACAGGGATTGACCCGAGCGTCATTGTCCATAGGCTTAATGTGGATCCCTCTTTCAAACCCATCAAGCAGAAAAAGCGGGATGTACATGGCTTTCGAAAGAAAGTCATTGAGGAGGAAGTTAATAAACTCCTGGAGGCTCAATATCTCGAGCCCATCTTGTACCCGGAATGGTTGTGTAATGTCGTTTTGGTGCCCAAGAGCGCGAATAAATGGCGCATGTGCAACGATTTCACTGATCTCAACAAGGCCTGCCCTAAAGATCCTTACCCGCTGCCCCGGATAGACCAATTGGTGGATTCGACCGCTGGCTGCGAGCTCATGAGCATGATGGACGCTTTCCAGGGATACTATCAGATCTTTATGGCTCCAGAAGACCGCCCCAAAACCTCATTTGTTGTCCATCTGGGGGTATACTATTTTTTAGTCATGCCTTTCGGACTCAAGAACGCTGGAGCTACGTATCAACGGCTCGTCAACCAGATGTTTGAAAAAGAAATTGGAAGGTCCATGGAGGTTTACGTGGAAGATATGATTGTTAAAAGCGAGCGCCAGGACTCCCACTTGGAAGATCTCAAGCGCACTTTTTCAATCCTGCGTCAGTATGGGATGAAGTTGAACCCTTCGAAGTGCACCTTTGGAGTGCAAGGGGGAAAGTTCTTAGGGTACATGGTCAGTCAGAGGGGAATTGAGGCCAATCCGGAGAAGATCAAGGCCATATTGGAAATCCCCTCCCCTCGAAATTTGCGGGAAATGCAAGTCCTAGTAGGAAAAATCATCTCGTTGAACAGGTTTATTTCGCGCTCGGCGGACAGGAACCTTCCCTTCTTCAAAATTTTGAGGAACGCACGTAACTTTGCTTGGACAGAAGAATGCGAAAGGGCGCTGCAAGATATGAAGGCTTACTTATCGAGCGCACCACTGCTGACTAAGCCCGTCGAAGGTGAGAGATTATTTATGTATCTTTCCGTTTCTTCCGAGGCCACAAGCGCGGTTCTGATCGCTGTACGGGAGCGGAAACACTTACCTGTCTATTATCTGAGCAAAACATTGCAAGGAGCCGAGAAGAAGTATTTGGAGATTGAGAAATTCGCATTTGCTCTTATTAACGCCTCAAGAAGGCTGAGACCCTACTTTCAAGCGCACTCCATAACGGTTCTCACCGACCAACCCTTGAAGCAAGTGCTGTCTAAGCCAGACGTGTCTGGGAGATTAATCAAATGGGCCATCGAATTGAGCCAGTTTAACTTATGCTTCGAGCCCAGGACCACGATACAGGCTCAGGTGGTAGCTGATTTGTTGGCAGAACGCTTTGGTTTAGAGCCTGCCGTTGAGGAGAGTGAGGGGTTATGGGTCCTGCACACAGATGGTTCCTCAACCTCTCAAGGGGGAGGAGTAGGAGTGGCCCTTAGAAACCCCGATGGGATTGAGCTGGACTTTGCAATCAAGCTGGATTTCCAAGTCACTAATAATGAAGCAGAATATGAAGCCCTCGTGCAAGGATTGAATATTGCTTTTCAGAATGGAGCCTCCAGAATCACCGCTTATGTGGATTCATAGTTAATTGCGAGCCAGATTGAAGGAACTTATGAGGCTCGAGAAACCACCATGGTGCAGTACCTGAGTAAAGCCAGAGAAATCATCGGGAAGTTCAAGGAATTTCATCTACTTCAAGTACCACGGGAGGAGAACGAGCGTGCGGACGCTCTGTCAAAGTTTGCGTCAGCTTTGGAAGGTACTTCTGAGCATTCTGTTACGTTCCTTAAGACTGAGGAACCTTTGATCAGGGAAAGGGTCGCCATTGGAATAATCGCTATGATTGATCCAAACAAGCCCTGTTGGCTTGACGACATCGTTGTTTTCCTTAGGGATGGAATTCTCCCCACTGGCAAGGTGGAAGCTAGGAAAGTCCGAAGTAAGGCCCCTCGTTTCGCTTTGGATCACGAGGGGAGGTTATTCAAGAAATCATTCCAAGGACCCCCAATGAGATGCCTGAGGCCCTCACAGGCGAAGGAGACGCTTGAACTCATCCACAATGGAAGCTGTGGGAATCATTCCGGAGGGCGTATCCTGGCAAAGAAGGTTCTGAGAAGTGGGTTTTATTGGCCTACAGTTCTCCAAGATGCCATTGAATTTTCGAGGAAGTGCCCTAAGTGCCAATTTCATTCAAATCTCCCTCAATTGCCAGCCACACAGATGATCCCAATAGACGTCTCTTGGCCTTTTGACCAGTGGGGAATAGACATCGTGGGCCCCTTGCCCATGGCTGCGGGACAAAAGAAGTTTGTCATTTTAGCCGTCGACTACTTCACCAAGTGGGCCGAGGCCGAAGCCGTTGCAAAAATCACTTTCAGAGTTGTGAGGGACTTCATTTGGAAAAACATCATTTGCAGGTACGGCATCCCGAGGGTGCTTATCTCTGACAACGGATCCCAGTTCATAGCAGCCGACACACGAGAATGGTGTTCTGAGTTGGGGATCGAGCAGCGATTGGGCAAGCAGAAGTTACCAATAGGATCATCTTGCAACATCTGAAAACCATGCTTGAGAGCAAGAAAAGTGAATGGGCTGAAGAGCTGCAAGGAGCGCTTTGGGCTTATCGCACTACCCCACGAGCGTCCACTGGAGAAACACCTTACGCGCTCGTTTATGGATCAGAAGCGATGATACCAGCGGAGATAGTAAATGAATCCGCTCGTGTCGGCTATTTCGAGCCTCAGCTCAACGATGGCAACAGGAGCTTGGAGTTGGACTTGCTAGATGAAAGGAGAGACAAAGCCTGGGCTAAGATCCACCATTATAAAGCCTCTGTGGCCCAACAGTACAACAAGCGTGTGAGGGAAATAACTTTCCAGTTGGGAGACTTGGTTTTGAAGAAAGTGGAAGTGTCCAGGCACGTGGGAAAATTGGACCCCAATTGGGAAGGCCCATTCAAGGTCGTACAACTCAGAGCTAACAACACTTACACCCTGGAGACACTTCAAGGTGAGCGCTTGCCTCGCCCTTGGAACGCATGTAACCTCCGGCGGTTTTATGTTTAAAAGCTCTTTGCGGAACATGATGTAACAACCCTCTTTGTTGGGTTCCTCTGTACTTTCAATTGTGAGTAAGTTCCAGTATAACTTTTTCTTAATTGTTCTAACATTATGTTTCTTTGATCGCTTGAATGGATGAGACCCATGTCCCTCGTTTTCACGAGCGTGGTTGGCAATCCCTTTCTATATGAATGCTGATATTTCGCACGGGTTACGCTGGCCAGCACTCTACTCCGCTTGGGGGGACGCCCTCATAAGGATAGACTGGTTACGCTCATAACCAATTAAACGGGATGGGGAAAATCCTAGTAGGCCTTGGCCGTTTCTTACAACGCCTTGCGCTCGAAAGTGGGATCCCTTGCAGACGGAACTTCACAAGTCTTGAACGAGGGCAACCTCTAAGTAAGACCCTCGTAAATACTCAAGACTTAGTATAATTTCCGAGAATAAGAAGAAGGTCCCCAAGTCTTGAACGAGGGCAGTCTCACAATAAGACCCTCACGATCGCTCAAGACTTATAACAAAAACAAAATTTATACAAGTCTTGAAAGGGGGGGCAATCTCACAATAAGACCCTCACGACCGCTCAAGACTTAGACAAATTTTCAAGTCTTATAACAAAAACAAAATTTATACAAGTCTTGAAAGGGAGGGCAATCTCACAATAAGACCCTCACGACCGCTCAAGGATTTAGGCAAATTTCCAAGATTTACAGGAGATTAACAAAATTTCTCAAAAGTTCTAAAGGCTTATCAGAGAGATAAAACATCCAGAGTATGCCACACACAGTCTTATTATTATGAGATTTGTTCCAGCAAGTTCTGAGTATACGTTCTGATTCATGAATAAGCAAAAGGACAAAGTTATAAAGAAAAGGATGTATATTCACGGAAAGGAAAATTACAAGATAAGGGCTCAAAGGCCTCTGAACATTGTTTTAAGATAAGGAAACATTAAAGCGGGAAAGTACATTGAAATAAGAAGGGCTTCAAGCGGCCAGAGCAATGTCTTCATCCACAATCACCAGTATGTTCTGGGCCACGGGGCCATGGATGGGGCCTTCTGGCTCTTGGGGTTGGGCAGCTGGTGGCTCGGGAGCTTGCGGATCTACGGGCTCGTTGGCATTTGGATCGAGGGCGTTGGCACCATCCGCAGCTGGGACAGGGGCATCCTCTGCAATAGGCGATTGGGGCTCATCTTCAGGGTTATCATTCTGAGCGGCCTGTGCAGCACCCCCTTCCCGATGAGCGTCCGTGTACTCATCTTGGATAAGCTTAACCAATAAGTCGTACTCCATCTCAGCAATGGCGTCCGCGGGGTCGTTTGGGTCTTCATCCTCCTCCTCACAGCGGTCATTGAACGTGACCCCTGTACCCTCTGCCCCCCTCATAGCCGGGTCAGTCAGCCCCTTGTGGATGCCCTGCTCAACGGCCAAGTTGAAGGCATTCTGGGCCTCATCCAAGCAATGCTACGAGGCTGCAAAGTTGAAGGCCTTCGAATGGCAGAACCTGAAAAGGGCCTCCTTGTTCGCACGTTCAAGACTCTGAGGCCACTCGTTCATGGTGTTGTTGAATTTCCTCTCAGCCTCCAGAGCCCTCGTCTTCCAGCTCTCCCGCTCGGTCTCCGCCTTCTTGCAGCGCTCGTCAGCCTGGGCCAACTTGTCGCTCAAGCCGCTTCGAGCGCCTTCCACCGCCTGAAAATCCTCCTTCAATTTTCCCAGCTCCCCCTCCGTCTTTTTGAACAAATCCTTAAGGGATTCATACTTAGCTATCTCAGCGTCCAGCTCCGCTTGAATCTGAGCCAGATCGTTGGAACGAGCCATCTTCTTATACTTGGCTTTGCGGTCAGCGTAGATGGAGGCCCGCCTTTGGATGTTTTTAAGCCTAGGGAGCACTTGCTGTGGGGGTTTGAAAGAAGGAAAATGTTAGCAAGAAAGTGTTAAGAGGTTACAAGGATGACAGTGTAACAAGGGAGTTAAGACTTACGGAGATTAAGGCGTGGGCCGCGTCGTAGGTCACTTTCTCCACAGACTCACTGAAGAGATGCCGGTGGTCCACCGAGAATTGGGCCTTGTCGTAGAGATTCTCACTGACGGCTTGAGCGAGCGTGCCAGGCCTTAGCAGAACTGGCCCACCATCGGGGGCACCTGTGAAGTCCTTGTCCCCTCGTCGGGAGAACTCCCATAAATATTCCTCCTCTGAAGAGGAAGTTTCCCCCTCGCCCTTGGGGCCCTCGACCACTTGTTTTCCTTTGCCCTTGATTGCAGCAGTGTCGGGCATCCTCTTCCTCTTACGGGAAGGTCTACTTGCGCTTGGATTGGCCTCGTTCATGGCCAAATTGGGGGGTGGCCTCACCTGATCAGCTGCACGAGGGTCAGCCACCCTCGAGTCGGATGAAGAAGAGGGCCGCACCACTATTCTATTTTCTGGAAGGGCTGCCCTGTTTCCCCCCCGGTTTCGTGGGGGTGGAACTTCTGAAGCTGCGCTCGAACCGGCGCCCCGTTGCCCGCCACGAGCGTCCCCCCTGTTGCCTCGGTTTTGGGGGCGCTGTTGGTCCCCTTGCTGGGCTTGATTCCTGTTGGCATGAGCAAAGCGAGCGGCTTGTCTGATTCCTCCTACCATCTCTAATATAGCAACTCCTGCAAAAATGGAAAGTATAAGGGTTATAAATCCTTAAACAGAATTATTAAGTGTGTAAATTACAAGTACAAAAAGGTAGTCAGCATTCCTATCTAAAGGTTAGAGCCCTAAGAATCTAACCATCTCTCTCTATATCACGAGCCGGAGGGTTGTCAAGGAAATAGGGATCGTTAGAAAGGCCACACAGGAACATGAGCTCCTCATCATCTATCCAATCTTTTGCCTGGATGAGGTGGCCCTCGTCCCTCAAGGCTGCCGCCAGACTCTTGGCCCAACCTTTGGGAAGTGTAGGCTCCAAGCGGCTCTTTGTGAACGAGCCCATTCGAGAGGACACCCCAAAGCCTTCTTCTGCTGGGGCCTTGACGAAAATGAATTTCTCCTTCCAGTTGGGGCCATAAGTGGTCGAGGGCGAGTTAATTAACCTCATATGGGCCTTCGCCTGAACATAGTAAAAACCAGCCTCGGGAGATGAACGAGATGAGCTGACTACTTGAAAGAGGGCGTTGAAGTTCCGCAAGAAGGGCTCGTAACCCATGCTCCTCATCAGAATCACAAAGCAGGTTAAGAGGGCCAAGCCGTTGGGCACGATTTGTGATGGACAGAGGCCCAGATCATTCAGCAAGTGAGCCATCGAGATCGAGATAGGGAACCTCAAGCCTCCTGAACTCACTGTGGCCACGTAGACCGCCATTTCGCCTGGAGGCGGATTGTTGGCCCGCTCATGGCTTTCTGGAATTCTCCATGTATAGCGCTCGTCCCAGTAGATAGGAGCCAACATCGTTTTCACTTCCCCCAAAGTAATTGTGCTGGGAGTCTCCTCAGGAGTGCACTCGGTGGCCTGGTAGCCTGATCCTTCACCCTCGTTAGGCCCTTTGGATTTCTTGGATTTCTTGCTCTTTCCTTTATTACGGGCTCTTTCTGAAGGCTCTGTTATGACTTCAGCCACTGGAAGCGGGGTCGCGACGGCCACCGTCACAGTATGGCGGTGAGGGTGAGTGGCACTTTGAGTTATGGGGAGAGTAACCCCTTGCCTTTCTGCCTCCATTACTAGATTCATCTCCTCAAAGAGAGGTTCCACTCCACCTGGATTCCTATCCTCCATGGCCATCACTGCCGCCCCCAACTCCTCGTCTCTGGGGGAATCGGGGGAAGAGGAACTCTCAGTGGCCATTTCATGGATTTCACGGGCGAATTCCTCAACATGTTGGTCAGCCATGGCAGAGGCTGAGATTTGGGAGAGATTTAGTCTGGGTTAGAGAATGAGAGTTTTCTGGAAGAAATTTGGGCTTCCTAAAGGAGTAAAACCTAAGAGATTACAAAATCCTAAAGTCCGAATCTAAAGTTAGCAAAGTTAGAAAATTTAGCTGGAAGTTTACCTTGAAGATTTCTGAGAAAACTGGAGAAGAGGTTGAAGATGCTCTAAGAATTGATGTGCAAGAGAATTCTTTTTGCAAAGGATGCTTGGAAGATAAGAATGCGTAAAAAGTGGAAAGATCTCAGAATCCCTTACTTATAGGGATGGGAGTTGGTACCTTTTCGGCTAGAAATTCAAAATGGTAATCATTTCCCGCCTAGGAAACCGTCCACTCTATGGAACCGTCACATGCTTCCCAATACTCACGCGCCCCACGCGCACCCGCATTTAATGCTCTGACGTTTCGAATGCTTCAGAATAGTACAACATTTAATGCGGAAGCGTTACGAGTGGTCAGTTGAAAAGACCGCATTAATGGCGCAACCAGAAGAAAAATTGCTCAACACGCCAAGCCTTATGCGAGCGCTACGTGCAAGAGATAGAACGCGTCAAAATTTTACAGTCCTTATCACTAAGGACTACAGAATTGGGGGGCAAAATGATGGGGTCAAAATACGATCGTCCCACGCTAGGACACGTGGCATCACCGAGATGATGACGTCTGTCTCCCCAAGGTTACACCCCTCAGTGCACGAGCGTTAAGCCCAACGAGCGCAGTCCTTCTGCAAGAGTTAAGCACAACGAGCGCTCTCACTCTCACGAGCGCCGCCCATACTGTATGACTGGCACGCCCACGTGCCAAGGGAGCCCTCTTCGAGCGTCACACTCCCTCAGAGTGGCCTCCCCTTCTGGCTCGTTACTTGAACTGGAGCCTTCATTCCCCCCAGCGGATATCTCGGCTTCCAGTACTCCAGGTTGTCACGAGCGTGCTCTTAAGCCCTCGTTACCAACCACCCAAATGGCTCTCTGACACATCGTACATGCCCGCGCACCTGCCACTGTTGCCAGCACCAACTTTTGGCCGCTTTTGCAGAAGATTCCTCCTAGGTTTCTCTCTCATGGCGCCACGTGTTAGGGCAACATTCGGCCAGGACCACTTGAGGCAAATGACCAAAGGGCCCTTGACCCTCAACTATAAATAGCTAAAGTCATCTTCTACACTGGTAAGCATTCTTCATCACTGAAACTGTTACTGAACCTACGTTTCTCCTTCATACCTTGAACTGACTTGAGCGTCGGAGAGCCAAACTGGGTATCACCCCCAGTTCCCCCAGCTTGGCCTTCTGACTTTTATTGTGCTTGTCCCAACAGGTAGAACCCCCTTTATCTTCTCCGACGAGTCTCCGGTGGTTTCCCTCACAAAAACAAATCATAAAGTGATTGGATTCGGATCCTCACATTCTGAACTCATCAAATAACACCTAAAGTCAAATAAAATTCAATTAAGTACTCATGCTTTGGAGAATTTGGCAATTAAGGACAAATAGTTAACAATTAATACATCGAACGAACAATTATAACATATACTCTCAACGTTCACGCACATTTTACCTGTTCCGGAAGACGGGGCGTTACAATCTTCCCCCCTTCAAAGAATCTGTCCTCAGATTCTATAGATTGGTCACGACATCAACATTTATAACAACTAAGCGTAAAGAAGCAACAATAGCATGCGCAATAAATGAGCGTACAACACTCGGATCATATAATGTATGGATGGTATGTCATGCATGTATATGGTACCTTTCACCACGGCGGTAGAATTGATCTTAACGACCTCCTCATCTCCACCCTCCAACACATAAGCTCGACCGTGCACTACCGGTTTCTTTTTCTTCTTCTTTGGACAGGTCTCGACAGTGTGCTCTGGATGACCACAAACGAAACACTTCCCCAACTTCAACCAACAATCATCCTCTAAGTGCGTAGGCTTTCCACAGAACCCGCATGGAGGGAATTGGGGCTTTTCTTGATTGGGTGTAGGCGCCTCAGCTAGGCGTGGCTTCTTCTCACTATCTTGGACAGGTTGCGCCTGCTGCAGGTGAAGTCTTTTGGTCCCTGACCCTGATCCTGAACCAGAATAAGCTCCTTCCCTTCGAAGCTGAGCTTTTTGAGCTTCAATCATGGCTGCTTTACGGGTTGCTTTCTCCCAACTATCAACATTCCGACCTAGCAATTCCTTTCGTATATCATGTCGAAGCCCACTCACAAACTTATTACTCTTGCGAACCTCATCTGCAGTAATGTGTCGGGCATACGGAGCTAGTCGGTTAAACTCAGCAATATACTCTTCCACGTAACGGTTGCCTTGCTTTAGCTCCATGAACTCTACCTCTCTTCAATCCCGAGCCACTCGAGAAATGTATTTAGCCCGAAACTCTCTAGTAAAGACCTCCCACGTAACCTGAACTCCTTGTTGATCAAGCCTAAGCTGAACTTCCTCCCGCCAATCATACGCTGCATCTTGTAGAAGATGAATAGCACATCTAGCCATCTCTACTTCAGAGCAAGGACATATCTGAAAAATTCGGGTAATCTGCTTAATCCAGTGCTCGGCCTGAATATCATCTGTAGTGCCAAAGAACTGAGGTGGATTATTCCTTTTAAACTTCTCATAGGCCGAGGGTGCTTGTCCTTGGAGATACTGAAGAACAGCAGCAGCTATAGCATTATTGGCATTTACCGGTGCTGGAGGAGGAATAGGGTCCTGAGGAACAGGAGGAGGAAGAGCTTGACCTTGTGGATCAGGAGGTGGAGGAGGTGAAATTTGTTCATCAATATCGTGTAAATATCTATGTGGAGGCATTATCCTGTAAAATAAACTTGAATAGATATGCATGGGGATTAGTATGCAAATAGCGAGATTAAAGCATAATTAAGATAATAATTAAATCACAAGACAAGAAAGAGCACGTTATTCTTATGCCGAGCAACCTAGACTGACAGACACGACGCTAGAACCCAGTTGTTGCAACCTGGAGCTCTGATACCACTTAAAGATGTGACGCCCCGAACGTGGAGCTATCACATCCCCCGCACTAGAACTCAACACGTATACGAAATGGAAAATCCATATACGTGCTAAGAGCAAGCGAACGGGAGACACTCAAGACCACTCCTATATAGGCGGTGCTATACAGACGATTAATAACAATTAAGTGCATAGCGGAAACAACTTATCAAGTAAACAACAATTTAAGAGCTCAATATTAACTAATTTACATAAATCAAGTTCACTACTAACATAGCAAAAGTATCGTTGTGGATAGTTTGTTATTACATCATATGACAATATCACCCATTACTAATATCATACGTGAAAGCAACAAAATAGGACTCGACTCAAAAGAAGGCTAGACAACCGCCGCCTAGTCGACTCCCAAACCTACAATCAATACGAAGGAACAAGAAGGAAAGGGAAAGAGGGTCTGTCGAGTGACTGACGAGGGATAACAATATACAAGTTATAATTAATGCAATAATAAGAGATGCAATGCACAATAACAATAACAATAACACTTCGCCTCGGCCGGATATAGCCCGTCTTACAATACAATCATTTTCATTACGATAATAAGGCGTATATCTGGTTAAGGGTTTTCAAGCAATCAATGGGTACCGAGTTATACCCGTTCTCCAACCTTACTTCACAATACAAGAACAATAACAATTCAAGAAACCATCCTTCTTCCTCCGGGTGATGGAAGGGTTAATTACGCACTAACAATCCAAGAACACGCGAGTCATAGCCCATTTCGGTACTATGCTCCTTCGACAGAAGCCGGTCACAGGTAATACGTGATATCCACTACCTCCAAAGATAGCACGTACACCCATAGAGGTCGCATAGTAGGTTCACCGTCAGCCCTATGCTTTCCCGGATCCCCTAAGCCACGTTGCCTCGGGCCCAACAATCACAAGACAAGCACTCGTTATGCAATGCATGCAAGATACCTTTTCAATTTTCAATCAAGATTCATGAACACACGCTTGAGAAACGTATATATATAACTCATTTGGTATTAGAAATATCCTTTCCGGTAAAACCGGGAAAATAGTAGGCAATGGCTTATTTAATGCATAATACGTATATGTATAATAGGTCGGATGAGGAACAATCAAATCGTGCAAGCCATAGTATCGATATAGTATTGATTACAGCAAGAGAATAACCTAACCTTAACCACCTCGACAAAAGAGGACCAAAACAAGATATAATCTAAACCACCGGGTCCTTGGGAGGATCACCTGAACAAAAGACACGATTACGGTTGACATTAGACTCAAACGAACCAACTAGAGATGCTCGGCGATGGAAAACAATGCCATGAAATGATATAAATATAGATTCATACGCAATGAGACTATAATTATACAAGGAATGGCAAATATGAGCAATCATGGAACTTTAAGAATTAACTATCACATTGAAGATCACTTAGGGCAAGTTTAGGCATCTTCCATGCAATTTTAGTAAAATAATATACTTATATAAGAGCACTTACACTTGAAATAAGGAATGTATATCACATATGAGATTCAATAAATGGAAAGAAATGATGAAAATGGCAAGAAAGGAGCATTTAAGCAAAACTTGGCAAAGCTGACAGTTTTTCCCAAACGCGCAAGTTGTAAAGAACGGAGTATATCTTAAAATTGAAAAGTCGGAATTAAGTTTTGTTTATTGGAAATGAAAGTAGACAAATAGAGATTTTCAACCATATATATCCCAAATTTTATTTCAAAGTGTATCAAAAATGGCATAGGTGCAAAGTTGGTTGAATGCAGATTCCCAACAATTTGGCGACACAATTTTGGATTGATCATATCTCCGTACTCAGAAATTAATTTAAGGTGATTCTAATTGGAGAATTCTCTACACTTAAATTAGCTTCAGTGGTCCAAAAATTAGCTCAATCCGAGTTCGTTTGATGGGCTACCCGGCCGGGTAAATTCAAAGGTAAACATTCCCCGACCGAGGAAAAACAGTCCAGAAAATCGCCTGGACAAGTCTACCCGCCCGGGTAGATTTTCTTCATGATTTTACCCGCCCAGGTAGAGTATTTCCAGCAGAAAAACGAGCAAAAACAGGGGAAAACAGGGGAGGAGAGAAAAGGAAGCAAATTGATCACCCAAATCATCCAATTTTGCAAAGATATAATTAGAATCAAGTGTATTTATTCCATCACACACCAAAGCACACTTAGGAGCAATTCAAAGAGCAAATATATATCAAGAACTCATGCTAATATTCATCATCATCAACCTCAAAACCCACCAATCTCCATTAATGAACTTCAAGCTTTCCTAACTTATGAATCATGCATGATAGCTTCTTGAATTCATCCAAGCATATGATTTCTAACATAATTACTTCTAACACTTCCTCCTAACATTCTTTGCTATATAATTCTCCTCCATAACCTAGCTTCCATGGAAATATACTCATACCATGCATTAAACTCATGTTTATGCAAGAATTGAACCATGGAGATATGTTTATGCATGAAGAGAAGCATGAATTCTACCTTAAATTTGGAAGAAATGAACTTGAGATGAAGGTGTGAGGATGGTGGTGGTGTACGTGAGATGAGGGAGAAAGGAAGAAGATGAACTTTGTCTCTTGAATTTTATGGAATGAAATGGAAGACAAGGATTTTTATTAAAAAGTATACAACATTAATTAAAATGCATGAGTCGTAAAGTATGTCTTGACTTTAAGAAGCTAATTTAATTTTAATCCCTCATGTTATAAAGCTTATGCAATTGAATGATCAATATCTTGAATTAATAACACCTAAAGTCAAATAAAATTCAATTAAGTACTCATGCTTTGGAGAATTTGGCAATTAAGGACAAATAGTTAACAATTAATACATCGAACGAACAATTATAACATATACTCTCAACGTTCACACACATTTTACCTGTTCCGAAAGACGGGGCGTTACATAATTGAACGACCGATAAATTATTTTGCATATTTATGTGGACAATCATAATTTGTAATATATGCCTCCTAGGTTAGATACATCCGAGGGAATATTAAGTCAACACATGCTGGTAAACAGTTGGGTTTTAGGTATCCAACATATTTTCATAAGTTGTCTACATGATTGGAGAATTGAATGGCACTGCAAAACCTTCTAGTGAGGGTATCTTTCTTGATTTGTTGTTGTGATTTTATGGTTTGCCTTTACCAACATGCTTAAACGGAGTCAGAAGGATTTGTCTTAGAATTTTGAAAAGAACTCTAGATCTCTTGAATTTTTTCATAAAATGGAAACGTAGAACTTCATGGATTAGTAGTAAGCTACTTGAATTCGTATTCTGTTGTATAATATCTGTAGTGAATATTCATAGTAACTTCATGGATTAGTAGTAAGCTACTTGAATTTGTATTCTGTTGTATAATATCTGTAATGGGCATACCTGAGCTCTCTGCAGACAGAGTAATCTGATGAGCATTAAAGTGAAGTTACTATGGATATTCACATAAATAACATGTAAATGACATCACACCTCTAGCATGGTTCGCCGGAACCATCGCGGGGAACGGAACGGAGACCACCGTTCCAGTTCCATTGCAATGACGCGGAACGGTCAAAAACGCGGCCACTTTCCAAAAAGATGTATAAAATTCCAAAAAATTGTTTTAAAACTCATTTTAATTTGTAATTTTATATTAGAATCAATTAGTATTATATTTAGATTTGTTATATTTAGTCAAATAAGAGATTGCACATATTCTTATAATGACTACCGAACCATACAATAAAATAGTTGTGTCAATTTTACTACAAAAGAAAAGTTGTTGAACATACTACACCAGCAATGATGAAATAAAAAGGTATGTGTGCAAATTAAAAGATAAGCAATAAATAAAAAAATTTGCATTCAAAAATAAAATAAAAATGAAATTAAAATAGAAAAGATACCTACTCACTTGAAATTTTTAATCAACGGATGAATGTGGAAGAGATGGGGATCGGGTTCTTCTTCTCTGGTCAAAGAATTTTCACCGTAGCAAATCTGAAAGCTTTTCACGCCACTTCTTCTTTCTCTCACAAAGCAAATTTGGGACTTCTTCTTTATCTCACAAAATAACTTTTTCTTTCTTGCAGATCTGGGATGGGAGTTGGGACTTCTTTTTCTCTCGCCAAAATCAGATCTGGGGTTTCTTTCTCGCCAAAATCAGATCTGGGAGTTGGGATCTGAAGACAGAGTGAGGCAGGTAAAAAATTGTGAGCAATCAATAATTCTTGGAATCTAATGTCATATCACTTGCAAAAAAGAAGTATGGTACACACAGCAATAATACACATGTTCTTCTCTTTTTATTCCGCATTACACAGAGCAATAAAAGACATTTTCTTCTCTTTTTTGCCCGTTCCGTTCCGTTCCTCCGCTATAACGCCGCGGAACGGCATTCTAACACAAAAAATCACCGATCCTGGTCGATTTCAGTTCCATACCGGAACAGCGGAACGGAGACTGCCGTTCCCGTTCCGGAATGGCCGTTCCGTCCGTTCTGACGAACCATGACCTCTAGTCTGCAACAAATTCCAGTTTTGTTTGCAATACCAAAGTTGCAGTTGTAAAGTAATTTGTTTTACTGGAATACTTTGGGGCAATTACATTTAGGTCCCCTGAGGTTTGCCCTAATTATAAATTAGTCCCTCTTGTTTCGAAAATTACATAGAGGTCCCTAAAAACACTGTTTCATTTGAGGTCCCTAGACTCCGTTACGATTCCGTTAATTTTGACAGGACTACATTGTTGATGTGATTTAGTTAAGGAGTCGTTTTGTAAGAAAATTCATAGTTCAGGGACTTTTTTGTAATATTTTTTGGAAATTCAAATGTCAAAATTAACGGAACCCTAACGGCATCCAGGGACCTCAAATGATACAGTGTTTTTAGGGACCTACATGTAATTTTCGAAACAAGAGGGACTGATTTGTAATTAGGGCAAACCTTAAGGGACCTAAATGTAATTTGCCCGAATACTTTTTATTATTTGTAGAAATGGGATTGGACCTTGTAGTTCAACTACCCAGGGATTATTCCCTTTTAATGCTTATGTATCTTCGACTTCACAAACTATCAAACCCAGAAGACCTACAATCAACTGGATAAATCTCAACAAACTATGCTTTATCATAATAGATAAGCATTCGTTTACGTATTTATTAATAGGGCATATCACCTGTTGGAAAACACGAATCAGAAAGCAGCGGAATTTAAAAAAATATCCCAACAAAGGGACCTTGAATTCGCAATCGTGTAACCAAATTCGTAAAGATAGAAAACTTACTTTTCTTTTATTCTTTCTTGAAGCGTTTCAAGCCACCCAAGAACGCTCTTCTCGCGGCTTGATCCCCTCTCCTTGGTAAAGCTCGAATCTTCAAACTTCTAATTTGAAGTCTCTAGAGAAAGTCCACCAACTTGATCACAATCTAACTAGTAAGGATGCTAGTTCTCTAGTTAGTGTTTAGGCTTAACCTAGGGTTTAATTTAATCTTGGAGAAAGGAAGGTGTTCAACACATGAACCAAGAATTGTCAATTAGCTCCATAAGGAGCTCGAGCTCCCCTATTTATAGGGAGGGGGGTGCCGAAATTCCTAGTCCTTTATGGGCTAGGATTTTGGTCCCTCTCTCCTATTACTTGATCATCAAGTATTTTCCAACTTTGACTTTGAATTCTAATTCAAGTCAACTTCTAAGAGAGCTAAAAATATCCAAACTATTTTTGGATAATTTTATACTTTATTTATTATAAAATAAATAACTTATTTTTATCTAATTAATTAATTCGTAATTAATTAACTAGATTATTTTCTCCAAAATTAGACTTTCTTTTTAATTCAAAATTAAACCAAAGTCTATTAAATAATTAACTAATTAATTATTTAATATATATATAATATATATATATACACACGTGTGTGACACGTGTCACTCACGTGAGCTACACGTGTGACTTCACACGTGTGGAACCCTCTTGGCCCGATTAACTCGTTTAATCATTTTAAAGCCTCAACTCATGTAACCAAGTTGTTGTGTGTGACCCTCTAGGTTCTCAATTCAATTAGCAGTGACCCTAATTAATTAATTCACTAATTAATCAATCAGTCCACAGATTAAACGACCATAGTCTAGCAACAGGTGTTTAACCCCTAGCTGAATTGGAATGTTCGGATTCGACAGAACCTTTAAGTCATTGATTCATGTGAGATACAATCCTCCTACTTACTATCTCTCAACCAAGATCTAGGGTAAGGGAATAATCAGAACCCTAATAATCCGGTCTTAAAGCTAAGTGCATTTCATATCCATTTGATCTCAATCCAAGAAACCCTTTTCTTGATGTCTTGATCTACTGCCTTGGCCAAGGACTCCATATGGCATATGAATGACTTACACAATAAGAGATCACCTTGCATATGCAAGTGTAGGTCCTTTCTTGATTCTCATTCGCTTTCATGAATCACTTGTGCAGCCCCAGCATAAGCCTTGAATCAGTTGTCTAAGGCGACACCCTTTAAAGCTTATACCAAAGACTACAGAGTTAACTCATAAAGTAACATGGAACCTCAAGTCTAAGGATCAATTAATCACATCAATGACTCGTGAGATATTTCCTAATCTGGAAGTTTCCATTTCCTGAAATAGAAACTTCCTTTCCCATTTAGGAATGTTCTCACACGGGGCACCTCAGTGAACTTACTTATTAAAGCAAGCACCCTCATGTATCACGCACATATCAACTATACACTTTCCACCTCCATGAAACAAGGTGGTCCTTCTTAAGGGCGTGATCCCACAAGCAAGCCTTAGAGGAGTCAGGTTGACACTCCCACTGTCTGTAGGACTCATCGGCTTGGAGTATTTTACTAATCATGACTTATGTGATATAGGGCTCGTTTCATGAACCATTTCACCTAAATGGTAGAGTCCTAAAGTCATCAGGATTAGGGGAGTTCTCATACATGCACAGCTAAAGTAAACGCATACCAAACAAGAGCATATAAAGAAGTGTTGCCTCAATTCGTTATTTCATTCAAAGATTGTCAGTGATTACAATAAGGAAAAGCACAAAGCGGATATACAATCGGCTTTTAGGGCACTATTCCTAACAATCTCCCACTTGCCCGTCAAAGCCATTCTAAAGCTACTCTAAGTCCCATCTTCTGAAGATGACCTTGGAAAGCTTCTCGACTAAGGGGTTTAGTAAGTGGATCTGCCACGTTCTCTGCTGATGTGACCCTCTCAATTAGCACATCTCCTCTTTTGATAATATCACGGATTAGGTGATACTTCCTCATAATGTGCTTGGTCCGTTGGTGAGATCTTGGTTCTCTTGCTTGAGCAACCGCCCCAGTGTTGTCACAAAACACAGTAATGGGGTCTTTCATGCTAGGAACAACATTCAACTCTTGAATGAAGTTTCTAATCCAAACACCTTCCTTAGTTGCATCATTTGCAGCTAAGTATTCGGCCTCAGTGGTCGAATCTGCAGTGGTTGTTTGCTTGGAACTCTTCCAACTCACTGCTCCGCCGTTTAGGCAGAAAATGTATCCTGACATTGACTTAAAATCATCTAAGTCAGATGCAAAGCTTGCATCGCAGTATCCTTCGACAGTAAGATCTTTCTGACCTCCATAAACTAAGAATAAATCTTTAGTACTTTTCAAGTACTTAAGAATATTCTTCACGGCAGCCCAGTGACCATCTCCAGGGTCAGATTGGAAACGACTTGTTACACTAAGTGCATAAGCCACATCCGGTCGAGTACATACCATTGCATACATTATGCTACCTATTGCTGACGCATAAGGTGTATGAGTCATTCTCTCCTTCTCAAGGTTAGTCTTAGGACACATCTTCTTTGAAAGACATGTTCCTACACTCATAGGAAGGTTCTTAACCTTTGCTGACTCCATATTGAATCTCTTCAATACTTTGTCAATGTACATCGACTGTGATAGTCCTATTAACCTTCTAGATCTATCTCTATAGATTTTAATTCCAAGGATATAGGACGCATCACCAAGATCTTTCATCTCGAATTGGTTCGATAACCATAACTTAGTCACTTTCATGTCATCCTTCGAATTCCCAATAAGAAGGATGTCATCAACATAAAGTACTAAGAATTGCACTGAGGTCTCCAATTCCTTTCTATACACACATGATTCATTCGAAATTTGGATGAAGCCAAACGCTTTGACCGATTCATCAAATCGAATGTTCCAATTCCTAGAAGCCTGTTTCAATCCATAGATTGATCTTTGGAGTTTGCAAACCTTTTGCTCACTCCCACTGAATGTGAAACCTATGGGTTGCTCCATATAAATGTCTTTATCAATGCCACCATTGAGAAAGGCAATTTTCACATCCATTTGCCATATCTCATAGTCATAATATGCAGTAATGGCAAGCATGATTCGAATGGACTTTTGCATTGCAACTGGTGAAAAGGTTTCGTCAAAGTCTACGCCGGGTCTTTGAGTGAATCCTTTTGCAACCAGTCTTGCCTTGTAGGCTGCAATGCTTCCATCAACTCCAAGCTTTCTCTTAAAGATCCATTTGCAACCTATGGGTTTGACCCCATCAGGCAAATCTACCAAGGTCCAAACTTGGTTGGAGTTCATGGAATCCATTTCGGATTTCATGGCTTCTATCCACTGTTCAGAGTCAGAATCTGAAAGTGCCTCCTCATATGTTAAAGGATCATTATCCTTTTGAGAGATTTCATGGAAGAATCCATACCATCTCTCCGGCTGTCTAGGAGTGCGTTCAGAACGCCTTAGAGGAGGATTTTCATGTGTATCGAAATTCGTGATTGGTTGTGGTTGATCAGAGTGGGACGTTTCTTCAGTGGGTGGTGTGGGATCACTTTGTACTTCTTCTAATTCTATGATCTTGCCTTTCTTTTCTTTAAGGAACGGTTCCTCAAGAAAAGTGGCATTTCTGGAAAAAAACACCTTTTGCTCAGATTGATCATAGAAATAGTATCCTATGGATTCCTTAGGATAACCTACAAAGTAGCATAAGTTAGAACGAGATTCTAACTTATCTCCCACTGTCCTCTTAACGTAAGCAGGACAACCCCAAATTCTTAAGTAAGAATAACTAGGGATTTTACCATGCCACATTTCATAGGGCGTCTTGGGGACTGACTTAGAGGGAACTAGATTCAGAATCTTTGCTGCACTTTCTAGGGCATAACCCCAGAAAGAAGGTGGTAAGTCAGTGAAACTCATCATGGAACGAACCATATCAAGTAGGGTTCGATTCCTTCTCTCAGAAACTCCATTAAGCTGAGGAGTTCCCGGAGGAGTCCACTGAGAGATAATCCCATTATCTTTGAGATGATTAAGGAATTCTTCACTAAGATACTCGCCTCCTCGATCAGATCGAAGTGCTTTGATCTTGTGACCAGTTTGGTTCTCAACCTCCTTTTGAAATTCTAAGAATTTCTCAAAAGCTTCAGATTTATACTTCATTAAGTATACATAACCATACCGACTAAAGTCATCAATAAAGGTTATGAAGTACTGATGATTGTTTCTAGTGCTTACACTAAGCGGTCCACAAACATCAGTATGGATCAAATCCAAAACCTCAGTGGCACGTTCCACAGTTCCTTTAAAAGGAACTTTGGACATTTTTCCTTTGAGACAGGATTCGCAAGAAGTTAACTCCTTAAGATCATTTTCAGAGAATGATCCTAAAGTGTTTATCTTGCTAATTCTGTTCTTGGAAATGTGTCCTAATCTAGCGTGCCATAAGGGAGCTGAAACTTTGTCATCTCTCTTACGCTTTGTTTCTCGTTGTATATTCATAATATTGATATTTTGAGTTAGGTAAAGTCCATTACTTAGAGTACCGATATGAACGGAAGAGTTGTTCCGTTTGATAAAGTATTTACCATTCTTAATATAAGTTTCATAACCTTCACAATCTAATATTGGAACTGAAATTATATTACGAATAATGCTCGGTACATAAAGGACTTTATTTAATACTAACTCAAAACTACCTAAATCTAATCTAATTGTGCCTAAAGCTCGAGCTTCAACGTTTGAGCCATCGCCGATCTTCAAGACACATTCTCTTTCTTTGAGTTGTTGGACCTCATTTAGCATCTGTACATCATTACAGATATGAGTTCCACAACCGGTATCAAGTACCCAAGAACTAGAATTAATAGAAAGATTTACTTCAACGAGAAAAATACCTTTCTTTAGAGTAGCCTTGTACTCTGGGCAGTTTCTCCTCCAATGTCTCGCTTTGCCACAATGGAAGCAAACATCCTCTTTCTGATCACGCTTCTTCTTTTGGGCCTTCCCCTTCGAAATGCCACCAGTGGGCCTAAGGGGTTTCTTCTTCTTCTTTTGGGCTTTCTTGCCCTTACCTTTAGAAGGCCCAGAAGAGGAAGATGGAGCATTCACCATCAAAACCTTATTGTCCTTCTTGATCGTGCTTTCAGCAGTCACAAGCTGACTAATCAGCTCAGCTACAGTAGCACCAGCATGATTCATGTTGAAGTTAAGGACAAATGGGTTGAATGATGGTGGGAGCGAAGCTAGCAACAAATCCACTGAAAGCTCATCTTTCAGTGGCATGTCCATGGAAGCAAGTTTCTCAGTAAGGGCAAGAAACTTGAGTCCATATTCATGGACACTTGAACCTTCCCTCATTCTCAAGTGGAACAATTCCTTTGAAGTGTTATACCTTGTAACACGTTCATGAGGGCGGTAAAGTTGCTCTAAGTGGTCGTAAATCTCCCAAGCAAATTCCATGGCCTCATGTTGCCTTTGCAAGTCCGGAGACATGTTAGCCAACATAAGGCAACGGGCTTGGAGATTATCATCCTTCCACTTCTGAATCGCATCCCGCTCGGCCCGAGTGGGAGCCTCCCCTTCGGGACTAGGCTCCCCTTCGAAGAGAACATAAGTTCTCTTCTCAGAATCTAAAATGATTTTTAGATTTCTCAGCCAATCAGAATAGTTGGGACCAGTCAACTTGTTTGACTCGAGGATCGATACAAGAGGTTTTTTTGGTTGCCATTTCAAAACACGTAGAGAATCACAGAATCTACGACCTAAATGGTAAAACAGAGAACTAGTGAGCATGCTGAATTATAACGATATACAAAAGATAAGGTCTTTAATCTATTGTAGCTCCCACTGTTTTTCAAAGATCTAGAATTCCCAAAGATCTAAGAGGAACACATTTCCCCATGGGTACTAAGATCCTAGGCATTTTACCTCGAACCCACGACTCGCGGACATTCTAAGTAAGAACCCTAGGTAGGTACAACTTACCAATTCTAACACTTTTAGAATTCTTAGTAATTGTTTTTGCATCACCTATCTTTCAATATGGACCCACGACTCGTGCGACATCCATATTTACTTAGGCGTTAAGCTAGACCCATCAATCATAAGATCATGACCAAAACTTAGTTCGAACGACCCACGACTCGCGGACATCGCCCTTGCTAAAATTGACCACGAAATATTGACCATTTAAAAATGATTAATTAGGTAACTAAGAACTAATAAGCTCCACTAGCTATCCCACGACTCGCGGACAATAACTAGCTTTACTTACTAAACTTAAAACCTATTGATGGAATGCTAGGAATTTAATTCAAAATTTGCATCTCGAATTAAACACCTATTTGTTCGAAATTAGCTTAATATTTAATGGGAATTTTCGAATCAACCGGAGAGTTGTCCGGTTCGACCTCACCAACATATATGTTATCCAATTTTATTAGTCTTGATTAATGCAAGTACACTTAAATGCATTTCAAACAAGCACATAAACAGATAACATGTCCTAGCATGATACTAACATGTAATGATCATGGGTTCTACCTATCTTATGCGTGATATGTGGGAGCCACTCCACAATCACAAGTTCTAACATACATGCCACATAAACAGTTCAAATCACATAAGGGAAAGCGGTAACAAAATACGAGCCCTATCTCTATTACATTTAACAATTGAGATTCCCCTCCCTAACATTTTGAGGGGTCTTCACTTATGGCCTCCTTGTTACTTGAATGTGGTCCATCTTACTCCATGGGTGCATTGTCTCCAAAATGAAAATAAAACCTCACCACCTATCTCTACTCTCAAATTACAATAAAAAGAAAAAGACATAAAGTAATAAGGCTCAATCTTCATATTGGCCTTAGACAATTATACGGGGCATACCCCGGCCTCAAAAACAGTAATATGGAAAGCCACATAATAAATCACATAACAGTACGCACATAAGTGAGGCTCCAACCTCAATTGAAAAACGCAACTATAGGGCTCCAACCCCAATTTAAACCATCCATGTGCATAAATTAAAACCATACATAGATCTAAACCCATGATCACCTAACATGCTTTTGCGAGAATTTAAATTTAGCCAATAAATTAAAATTCTCGTTTCAAGTCCTAATGACTTAAAACACGACTTAGATGCAATTCTTGTTCAAGAGCCTTTTCAATAAAACCCGAAAAACAATAAACCAATAAAATTCCAATTAATTTCCAAAATTAATAATTTTATTCTTTCATTATTTTCAGAAAATAAAATTCATAATTTTCCCAAAATCCAAATCGCTTCAATTTCTCAAAAATCCCAATTTAATCAAAATTTTAAAATAATTTTATTTTAACAAAACTGATTTTAAAAGATAAAATTAAAATAAAATTAAATCGGGATTTTACGGACCGAAAACACGAAAAACACGAAACACGAAAAACGAGCCCAAAAAAAGTGCCCAGCCGCGTGAGGCACCGCCGCGCAGCAGCGCACGCAGACGCGCGCGGCAGTTGCCGCTCGCGTGCGCACGCTGGGCGTGCATCATGCGCGCACCGCGCGCAGCAGCGCCCGCCGCAACTAGGCGGGCTGAGCAGGCGTCCCGCGCGGTTGCGGGACGGACTGGGCAGGCGCGCCCGGGACGGCTCCCGCGCTGTTGCGGGAGGAGCTGGGCGGCGGCGACGGGCCTGGGCGTGCGACGTGCTAGCACGCCTAGGCTAGTTGCTTTTCGTGTTCGTTTCGTATTTCTGGGTTTCTCGAAAACCCGGTTCAATCTAAAAATTAAAAATTCGATTTAAACATATTTCAATCAAAACGGTTTTCAAAATCACAATTTAAGAAAACAGTTTCAGAAATTCAGGAAAAATTACATTTTCGTATTTCAGGCTTTCTAAAAGAACTCATGAATACCTAATTCGCATCTAAGCCTAAGAATTTCTACCAAATTCAGAATAATTGAGACGAATCAGAAACACGATTAACCAGGTGGCTCTGATACCACTTGTTGGAAAACACGAATCAGAAAGCAGCGGAATTTAAAAAATTTTCCCAACAAAAGGACCTTGAACTCGCAATCGTGTAACCAAATTCGTAAATATAGAAAACTTACTTTTCTTTTATTCTTTCTTAAAGCGTTTCAAGCCACCCAAGAACGCTCTTCTCGCGGCTTGATCCCCTCTCCTTGGTAAAGCTCGAATCTTCAAACTTCTAATTTGAAGTCTCTAGAGAAAGTCCACCAACTTGATCACAATCTAACTAGTAAGGATGCTAGTTCTCTAGTTAGTGTTTAGGCTTAACCTAGGGTTTAATTTAATCTTGGAGAAAGGAAGGTGTTCAACACATGAACCAAGAATTGTCAATTAGCTCCATAAGGAGCTCGAGCTCCCCTATTTATAGGGAGGGGGTGCCGAAATTCCTAGTCCTTTATGGGCTAGGATTTTGGTCCCTCTCTCCTATTACTTGATCATCAAGTATTTTCCAACTTTGACTTTGAATTCTAATTCAAGTCAACTTCTAAGAGAGCTAAAAATATCCAAACTATTTTTGGATAATTTTATACTTTATTTATTATAAAATAAATAACTTATTTTTATCTAATTAATTAATTCGTAATTAATTAACTAGATTATTTTCTCCAAAATTAGACTTTCTTTTTAATTCAAAATTAAACCAAAGTCTATTAAATAATTAACTAATTAATTATTTAATATATATATAATATATATATATACACACGTGTGTGACACGTGTCACAGTGACACGTGTCACAGTGACACGTGTCACTCACGTGAGCCACACGTGTGACTTCACACGTGTGGAACCCTCTTGGCCCGATTAATTCGTTTAATCATTTTAAAGCCTCAACTCATGTAATCATGTTGTTGTGTGTGACCCTCTAGGTTCTCAATTCAATTAGCAGTGACCCTAATTAATTAATTCACTAATTAATCAATCAGTCCACAGATTAAACGACCATAGTCTAGCAACATGTGTTTAACCCCTAGCTGAATTGGAATGTTCGGATTCGACAGAACCTTTAAGTCATTGATTCATGTGAGATACAATCCTCCTACTTACTATCTCTCAACCAAGATCTAGGGCAAGGGAATAATCAGAACCCTAATAATCCGGTCTTAAAGCTAAGTGCATTTCATATCCATTTGATCTCAATCCAAGAAACCCTTTTCTTGATGTCTTGATCTACTGCCTTGGCCAAGGACTCCATATGGCATATGAATGACTTACACAATAAGAGATCACCTTGCATATGCAAGTGTAGGTCCTTTCTTGATTCTCATTCACTTTCATGAATCACTTGTGCAGCCCCAGCATAAGCCTTGAATCAGTTGTCTAAGGCGACACCCTTTAAAGCTTATACCAAAGACTACAGAGTTAACTCATAAAGTAACATGGAACCTCAAGTCTAAGGATCAATTAATCACATCAATGACTCGTGAGATATTTCATAATCTGAAATAGAAACTTCCTTTCCCATTTAGGAATGTTCTCACACGGGGTACCTCAGTGAACTTACTTATTAAAGCAAGCACCCTCATGTATCACGCACGTATCAACTATACACTTTCCACCTCCATGAAACAAGGTGGTCCTTCTTAAGGGCGTGATCCCACAAGCAAGCCTTAGAGGAGTCAGGTTGACACTCCCACTGTCTGTAGGACTCATCGGCTTGGAGTATTTTACTAATCATGACTTATGTGATATAGGGCTCGTTTCATGAACCATTTCACCTAAATGGTAGAGTCCTAAAGTCATCAGGATTAGGGGAGTTCTCATACATGCACAGCTAAAGTAAACGCATACCAAACAAGAGCATATAAAGAAGTGTTGCCTCAATTCGTTATTTCATTCAAAGATTGTCAGTGATTACAATAAGGAAAAGCACAAAGCGGATATACAATCGGCTTTTAGGGCACTATTCCTAACATCACCCACTAAGCTAATATTATAGGTGATAAAAAATTGTATCAAACATAATGTTACTTGGATTTCTTGTTGGTGGTGAGATTCATATTTGAGTCCTTTAACAAAACAATCCATTCAAACCCTCATTTATACACATATTCATATATCACCCAACCAACAAGAATTCATACTAGAAATCCAAGGATGAGCATGTAGCGCCCGTAACGTTGGGCCACCACGTCTCCATCACCAACTGGGTCCGCCTCCTTCGCCTCTAGTTCAGAAAAAATACACCCTCACCCGTCGCCACTTCACAACAAACCGCATCAGATGCCACCGGACGTGAACCCGGTGTCGGCGACCAAGACCATAACCCAGGCCGTGACTCCGCTGGCCTGAAACCTCACACAACAATCAAAGCCAACGAACAGTTGAAAAATATTTGAGGAAGTGGTAGAATACTACTAATAGGAAGGCTCATCGTGATAATAGACACGATTCCTCAAGTTTGACTCTCGCTCATCACACCCCCTTGGGTTCAGGGAAGTCCTCAGTTTTCCATTCTCCCTTATTTTTATGTTGAGGACAACATATGCTTTAAGTGTGGGAGGATCGCTCATGGTCAAGTATTCTGCTACTTTCTCCAATTTTGGTCATACAATCACCGGGGGTACGATGGCGGTTCCTTAGTCCGAAGGTGGACCAAATCGTTTCCCATGGTGGAGCTTGGGAAAATAGGGTTTCTTGCAATTTGGGGATTTATGGGGAAATTAGGATCTGATATGGGTTTTAGGGTGATGGTGTGATGCGGGTCGGTCGGGTCGTGGTTTCGGGAATGGTTTGTAGAGACGGGTTGAGGATGCGGGTCAGGTTAGTGGGTAGGATCCGTGTGGTGGGTCAGGATTCCTACCCATGACCTCAGGCAGGATTTCTCACATTAGCATTTTGGCAATTTTCATCATTTTTTACCATTCATTAACCTCGAACGTTCCCCCACCCTTATCCAAATATTTCACCTCCAAATTCACCTACGAAACAAGAGAAGAGAAAATATTACGACGGGATGAGAAAAACAAGAAAAACAAAGAAACAAAAAGCAAAGGAAAAGAAACATGGGTTGCCTCCCATTAACACCCTTGTTTAACATCATGGACTGGACGTGTCATTGTTGTGCACTTAAGCTCCTAGAGGAGGATCCTCTAGATTGATCTCTTCAACCATGTGCGTTCAAATTTTCCATAAAAAGGATTCAGTCCATGCCCCTTCATCTCACTATCCAAATTTTCAATCACTCGATCAGGGGGCTTAAGGATCTTCTTTTTCACTGTCTCCATTATAGGTGGGTCTAGCCTATGCCGGGCTTTTCCATAGGGCTTAGCTCCATGCTCTAGAATAATCTTATGTATGCTCGCGAAAGAGGTCAGGCGCCCTTGATGTTGGTGAAGGTCCATTCAATTGCCTCTTTGTATTTCTGCAGTTCTTTGATCAGTTTCTCCTCTTGCAGGCCGTCAAGCATCTTAGTTATGATCATAATTAGGGTCTCACGGTCGATCAAAGATGCGCATTTTAAAAGCTCAGGTAACTTCTCGAGCTCCAGGAGCCTGTAAAGTTAAAGGTAAAGGCTTAAATTCTGATCTAGATAACTCAATAGGCACAAATTGTGAAATTGTAGTCTCCTTAAGCCCTTCTAAAGCGTGAACCTCATCAAGAACATCAATAGAAGATTTAAAACGATCAGAAAATATCTTAAGACAATCAATAGATATGTCATGACAAATAGCATAATTGAACTCAACATGATTATTTAAACCAAAATCCTCATGAGTCAAATTCTTAATAACATCAACACTATAAACGCAAGACACATCATCAACATGCTTAGTGGAATAATAAACATTTATTGGAATCAAGAGGGGGTGAATTGACTAATACTTCAAGTACCACCAAGTTTTCTTACTCAATCCGATTTTATAACTTATGTTTCTCTTGGTATTGCTCCATGAATCATAAGATCTTTAGTTAACAGTGAAACTCAACTGGATTGATCAAGCAAATAGATAAGTGTAGCAATAGAAATCAACACATGTATTTAGAGAGGTTTGGCCTCAAAGGTTGTGAAAAACACTAACCAATGAGATTAATTCTCTACCTAAGTTATTAAACTTAGGATTTTCGAACCTAACAATTATATATAGAGAGATTACAGAGTATACAACGAGTAGAGGCCGTCTGGTACAATCAGTAACAAAGACTAGTACTAAACAGACCAAGCTCTAGGACTCCAAGCTTCTTGCAACACTATCCACTAGAGCACAAAACAAACACAAGCTCTATATTGTGTAAACAAAGAAATAGCAGCAACTCAAAGCTTAGAAAAGTTATCTTAAAGCAATGTACAAAGTACTCTATATATAGAATTTCAAAAATCTAGCCGTTACTCCAATTGCTCTTGATGATGTTCCCAATGATACCAAGTCAGTTGTATCCTATACTTCGAACAGAGCAAGTATTTCTTTATGTCAACTTATTTCCATGATTCCTGTGAAAAATAAATAGCATAATATTTATATAATTTTTGTTGATCAATTAAAAAAACAGCTTAGTTCCAGAACGATTCCAGGAGAGTTAACAATCTCCCCCTTTTTTATGATGACAAAAATTTGTCCCTACAAGAAGAAGTTAGCCAAGGTTTTGATAATCTAGAAAGATAGCGGAGCTTCCCCCGACTAAAAAGAGAGCAAGGCTCCCCTTGACTAAGAGCATTCACCCTGTTTTGAAAGTTTACAGACCATCACAAGAGATATGACTGAATTGTTCAAAACAAAACATGTACATGACAAATGTTCAGAGATATTTAAAAGGCTAAAACATTAACATCAAAAACATTAACATCAGAACTTCTTCTTCAATTCTCACTTCTTCTTCCTCTTATCTCCCCCTTCATCAACAAAAAGGGTGTGTTTGACTGGATGTATGTGATGGCAAGGACTCAGGGCTAGCTTCTGGTTTTTCCCCGGTGGATTTGGGCTCAGGGGAACCTTCAACCAAGAGGGGTTCTTCAGTGATTTTCTTGTTAGGGGCAGATTCCAGAGATTTAGAGGATCACAGGGATTTTTTCACGGGTTTTTTCCATTGGGATAAAGGGATTTCATCTGGGTTGTTCATGTTGTTCTTGGAGGCAGAAGGTTTTTTCTTGCCCATAGGGTTTGAAAGAATTTCGAGAAACAGATAGATTGATAAGGGTTACAGGAGAAAATGAACAGATTTGTGTAGAGGTGGTATAGGTATACACAGTATCAGATGAAAGGACTCAAAGATTCACACAATCCCAAGTTTTCAGGACTTTTGAATAAAGTGTGCCTCTCTCACCGCTAAAAACAAAAAAAAAAAAAAAAACTGCTCATAAGAAAAAACATGTTAGTAAATAAAATGCAATTTAGACTCTTTACCTTGTGATATCTCGGAACAAGTTTAACCTATCTGCATGGTTCCAGGAAGCTCAATAATGCCAAGCTTGTTCTTAATGTAATCAAACTGATCAGGGCTTAATGGTTTAGTAAAGATATCAGCAAGCTGATCTTTTGTATCAACATGAAGTATCTCAATCGTCGGGTTTTAAACATGATCTCTGAGAAAATGATGTTTAATATCAATATGCTTTGTCTTAGCATGGAAGACTGGATTTTTTGATATACAAATAGCACTTGTGTTATCACACATTAGTGGAGTTTTGTGAAAGTTAAGCCCAAAATTTGTGAGCGTTGGTTTCATCCAAACGATTTGTGAACAGCAGCTATCCATTGCAATGTATTCGGCCTCTGTGTTAGAAAGGGAAACCACAGTTTGTTTCTTACAGGACCAACTGACAAGGTATTTGCCAAGTAGTTGACATTGCCCATTGGTGCTTTTTCTATCATGTTTGCAACCTGCAAAATCAGCATCAGAGTAACCCACTAGATCAAAAGAGCTTGACCTAGGATACCATAGACCAATCTTTGATGTACCACGGAGGTACCTGAGAATTCTTTTCACAGTTTTGAAGTGTGAAACTTTAGGTTCACTTTGAAATCTTGCGCATAATATAGTAGCAAACAGGATATCTGGTCTGCTAGCAGTTAAATATAAGAGGTTTCCAAGAGCTCCTCTGAATAATTTTTGATCAAAGTCTTCATCATCTTGATTTTTATCAAGTTTTGTGGAGCAACACATGGGAGTGCAAACGGCTTTTGAGCCTACCATATTAAATTTTGCTAGAATCTCTTTTGTTTATTTTTCTTGAGAAATGAAGGTACCAAGCTTAGTTTGCTTGATTTGTAGACCAAGGAAAAAGTTTAATTATCTCATTAAGCTCATTTCGAACTCAGCTTTCGTACATGATAAAAACTCTTCACATAGTTTGGAACATGAGCTGCCAAATATAATGTCATCAATATAGATTTGAACAACGAGAAATTCAGAGTTCAGTTTCTTTAGAAACAGTGTGGTATCCGCAGTACCAATGGAAAAACCATTGTCAAGTAGATACTTTTTGAGTCTTTCATACCAGGCTCTAGGGGCCTATTTTAAGCCATAGAAGGCTTTAGATAATTTATAGATATGATTAGGTGAGTTGGGGCCTCAAACCCTGGTGGTTGGCAAACATATACATCTTCAGAGATGTATCCATTTAGGAATTCACTTTTAACATCCATTTGATGTAGGGGAAAGTTGTGATGAGCTACAAAAGCCAGCAGAATTCATATAGACTCCAATCTTGCAACCGGAGCAAATGTTTCCTCGTAGTCAATTCCTTCTTGTTGACAATAACCTTTTGCTACTAATCTTGCTTTGTTCCTAATCACTTTTCCTTCTTCATTTAGTTTGTTCTTGAACACCCATTTAGTACTAATGGGAGTCTACTGTGGAGGTTTTTCAGTGAGTACCCATACCTTGTTCTTCTCAAATTGAGCTAGCTCTTCTTTCATTGCCTCAATCCATGATTCATCTTTGAGAGCCTCATCAACAGTTTCTGGCTCAATTTCTGACATGAGTACTGTGTGAACATGATCATGATTGACTTGTTTTAATTTTGATCTTGTCATAATGCCCGCATCTTTGCTTATAAGAATGTTGTCAATTGGATGACTGGAGGAATGCTGAAATCTTTTGAGGTTTACTGGGGTGTCATTTCCTCGTTCTTCATGTAAATCAATTGTGATATTGTCAGAAGCATCTTCTTCAGCTGGATCAGTACTAGAGATTTCATTTCCATGATTTGAATTTAAGTCTTCCTCATTTGATTCATGAGGCACCTCGGTATTTGATTGAAGAAAAGGAGCAAGTGTAGGACCAGCTGATGAGACACAAGAAGGATTATCTTTCATGGGATCTGTCTCATCAAAGGTGACATGAATAGACTCCTGTACAACCCTTTTTCTTTTGCTGAAGACTTTGAATGCCCAACTGTGATTTGAATATCCAAGAAAGATTCCTTCATCTGCTTTGGAATCAATTCTACCTCGGTTGTCTCTGTCATTTAGGATAAAGCATTTGCATCCAAATATATGAAAATGTGACACATTTTTTGTTTTGTCCTTTCACAACTCATAAGGAGTTTTCATGAGATGAGGTCTAAGAAACACATGGTTTGAGATGTAGCATTCAGTGTTTACTGCTTCAGCCCAAAAAATTTTGGGCAGATTATATCCATTTAACATAGTTCTTACCATTTCTTGCAAGACCCTGTTTTTCCTTTCCACCACACCATTTTGTTATGGCGTTTTAAGGGCAGAGAATTCATGAATGTATCCATGTTCATCACAGAATTCATGAATTTAAAATTGAAAAGATACCTACTCACTTGAAATTTTTAGTCAACAGATGAATGTGGAAGAGATGGGGATCAAGTTCTTCTTCTCTGGTCAAAGAATTTTAACCGTAGCAAATCTGAAAGCTTTTCACGCCACTTCTTCTTTCTCTCATAAAGCAAATTTGGGACTTCTTCTTTATCTCGCAAAATAACTTCTTCTTTCTTGCAGATCTGGGATGGGAGTTGGGACTTCTTTTTCTCTCGCCAAAATCAGATCTAGGGTTTCTTTCTCGCTGAAAGTCAGAGTTGGGATTTCATTCTCGCCAAAATCGGGTCTGGGAGTTGGGATCTGAAGACAGAGTGAGGCAGGTAAAAAATTGTGAGCAATCAATAATTCTTGGAATCTAATGTCATATCACTTGCAAAAAAGATGGTACACACAGCAATAATACACATGTTCTTCTCTTTTTATTCCGCATTACACAGAGCAATAAAAGACATTTTCTTCTCTTTTTTGCCTGTTCCGTCCCGTTCCTCCGTTATAACCCCGTGGAACGGCATGCCAATGCAAAAAATCACCGTTCTAGGTCGATTTCAGTTCCATACCGGAACAGCGGAACGGAGACTGCCGTTCCCGTTCCAGAACGGCCGTTCCGGCGAACCATGACCTCTAGTCTGTAACAAATTCCAGTTTTGTTTGCAATACCAAAGTTGCAATAATTTGTTTTACTGGAATACTTTTTAGTGCTCCGTTCCTCTGCATTATTTGTAGAAATGGGATTGGACCTTGTAGTTCAACTACCCAGGGATTATTCCCTTTTAATGCTTATGTATCTTCGACTTCACAAACTATCAAACCCAGAAGACCTACAATCAACTTGATAAATCTCAACAAACTATGCTTTATCATAATAGATAAGCATTCGATTAAGCATTTATTAATAGGCCATATCACCCATTAAGCCAATATTATAAGCGATAAAAAATTGTATCAAACATAACGTTACTTGGATTTCTTGTTGGTGGTGAGATTCATATTTGAGTCCTTTAACAAAACAATCCATTCAAACCCTCATTTATACACATATTCATATATCACCCAACCAACAAGAATTTATACTAGAAATCCAAGGATGAGCATGTAGCGCCCATAACGTTAGACCACCACATCCCCCACTGATACCCCACCGCCGCGCCGCCGTCTCCATCACCATCTAGGTCCGTCTCCTTCGCCTCACCCGCTGCCACTTTACAACAAACCGCATTAGATGCCACCGGTCACGAACCCGACATTGGCTACCAACACCATAACCCAGGCCGTGACTCCGCTGGCTTGAAACCTCACAAAACAATCAAGGCCAATGAACAGTTGAAAAAATTGGAGAAAGTGGAAGAATGCTACTAATAGGAAGGCTCATCGTGAACATAGACACGATTCTTCAAGTCTGACTCTCGCTCATCACACCCCCTTGGGTTCAGGGAAGTCCACAGTTTTCCATTGTCCTTTCTTTTTATGTTGAGGACAACATATGCTTTAAGTGTGGGAGGATCGCTCATGGTCAAGTATTCTGCCACACTCTCCAATTTTGGTCATACAATCACCGGGGGTACGATGGCGGTTCCTTAGAACGAAGGTGGACCAAACCGTTTCCCATGGTGGAGTTTGGGAAAATAGGGTTTCTTGCAATTTGGGGATTTATGGGAAAATTAGGATCTGATATGGGTTTTAGGGTGATGGTGTGATGCGGGTCGGTCGGGTCGCGGTTTCGGGAATGGTTTATAGAGACGGGTTGTGGATGCGAGTCAGGTTAGTGGGTAGGATCGGTGTGGTGGGTCAGGATTCCTGCCCATGACCTCAGGCAGGATTTCTCACATTAGCATTTTGGCAATTTTCATCATTTTTGACAATTCATTAACCTCTAACGCTCCCCCACACTTTTCCAAATACATCACCTCCAAATTTACCTGTGAAACACGAGAAGAGAAAATATTACGACGGGATGAGAAAAATAAGAAAAACAAAGAAACAAAAAGCAAAAGAAAAGAAACATGGGTTGCCTCCCATTAACACTCTTGTTTAACGCCATGGACTCGACGTGACATTGTTGTAAACTTAAGCTCCTAGAGGAGGATCCTCTAGATTGATCTCTTCAACCATGTGCGTTCAAATTTTCCATAAAAAGGATTTAGTCCATGCCCCTTCACCTCAATATCCAAATTTTCAATCACTCGATCAGGGGGCTTAAGGATCCTCTTTTTCACTGTCTCCATTATAGGTGGGTCTAGCCTATGCCGAGCTTTTCCATAGGGCTTAGCTCTATGCTCTAGAATAATCTTATGCATGCTCGCGAAAGAGGTCTGACCCTTGATGTTGGTGACGGTCCATTCAATTGCCTCTTTGTATTTCTGCAGTTCTTTGATCAGTTTCTCCTCTTCTAGGCCATCAAGCATCTTGGTTATGATCACAGTCAGGTCTCACGGTCAACCAAAGATGCACATTTTAAAAGTTTAGGTAGTTTTTCGAGTTCCAGTGTTGGAGCCTGCAAAATTAAAGGTAAAGGCTTAGATTCTGATCTAGATAATTCAATAGGCACAAATTGTGAAATTGTAGTCTCCTTAAGCCCTTCTAAAGTGTGAACCTCATCAAGAACATCAATAGAAGATTTAAAACGATCAAAAAATATCTTAAGACAATCAATAGATATGTCATGACAAATATCACAATTAAACTCAACATCATTATTTAAACCAAAATCCTCATGAGTCAAATTCTTAATAACATCAACACTATAAACGCAAGACACATCATCAACAAGCTTGGTGGAATCATGGAGTCAAGAGGGGGGTGAATTGATTGATACTTCAAGTACCACCAAGTTTTCTTACTCAATCCGATTTTATAACTTATGTTTCTCTTGGTATTCTCCTTGAATCATAAGATCTTTAGTTAACAGTGAAACTCAACTGGATTGATCAAGAAAATAGATAAGTGTAGCAAGAGAAATCAACACATGTATTTAGAGAGGTTTGGCCTCAAAGGTTGTGAAAAACACTAACCAATGAGATTAATCCTCTACCTAAGTTATTAAACTTAGGATTTTTGAACCCAACAATGAAATATAGAGAGATTACAGAGTATACAACGAGTAGAGGCCGTCTGGTACAATCAGTAACAAAGACTGGTACTAAACAGACGAAGCTCTAGGACTCCAAGCTTCTTGCAACACTATCTACTAGAGCACAAAACAAACACAAGCTCTATATTGTGTAAACAAAGAAATAGCAGCAACTCAAAGCTTAGAAAAGTTATCTTAAAGCAATGTACAAAGTACTCTATATATAGAATTTCAAAAATCTAGCCGTTACTCCAATTGCTCTTGATGATGTTCCCAATGATACCAAGTCAGTTGTATCCTATACTTCGAACATAGCAAGTATTTTTTTATGTCAACTTACTTCCATGATTCCTGTGAAAAATAACTAGCATAATATTTATATAATTTTTGTTGATCAATTAAAAGAACAGCTTAGTTCCAGAACGATTCCAGGAGAGTTAACAATCTCCCCCTTTTTGTTGATGACAAAAATTTGCCCCTGCAAGAAGAAGTTAGCCAAGGTTTTGATAATCTAGAAAGATAGCGGAGCTACTCCTGACTAAAAGGAGAGCAAGGCTCCCCCTGACTAAGAGCATTCACCCTGTTTTGAAAGTTTACAGACCATCACAAGAGATATGACTGAATTGTTCAAAACAAAACAGGTACATGACAAATGTTCAGAGATATTTAAAAGACTAAAACATTAACATCAAAAACATTAACATCAGAACTTCTTCTTCCTCTTATCTCCCCCTTCATCAACAAAAAGGGTGCGCTTGACTGGATGCATGTGATGGCAAGGACTCAGGGCTAGTGGATTTGGGCTTAGGGGAACCTTCAGCCAAGAGGGGTTCTTCAGTGATTTTCTTATTAGAGGCAGATTCCAGAGATTTAGAGGATCGCAGGGACTTTTTCACGGGTTTTTTCCATTGGGATAAAGGGATTTCATCTGGGTTGTTCAGGTTATTCTTGGAGGCGGAAGGTTTTTTCTTACCCTTTGAAGGAATTTCGAGAAGCAGATAGAGTGATAAGGGTTAAAGGAGAAGATGAACAGATTTGTGCAGAGGTGGTATAGGTATACATGGTATCAAATGAAAGGACTCACGGCATGATTGGTATGCTTGAATGGAATTATGTAGGAATGGAATGAATATGGTAATGGAATGATTTTCATGTAATTATTCTTTTGATTGGTATGCATAAGGAATGGAATCGTTATTACTTATATCACTCTATTCCCATAATTGGTAACTAAATCTAAATTATGGTAATGGAATAAAATTTTGTTAATCTGACTAAATTGCCCTTTAATTACATAAACTTATTATTGCCTTTTATTCTTAAAATATATTATGTAAAATATTAAAACTAATGTATTAAAACGTTTATATGTAATAATATTTACATTATATTAAAATGTTTACATACATTCGTTAATTGAATGGACATATTATGCATAATATTAAAAAGTAAAAATAATTGAAAGAACTCAAATGGACTAAATTAATGAATGTTTACATAAAAGGTTTATACGTCAAATGAACTAAATTTATTGAATGTATTATGTGAAATATTAAAACGTTTATGTGTAATGATATTGATAAAACTTCTTCTCCGATTAAAACAATTGTTAGATTAATGTTAAGTTTCTGGAAAGCGTACAAAAAATTAAACATTATAACAAAACATAGAAAAAAATTTGAGTATTCAGAAGTAATTAAAATAAATTTCAGAATCTTAAACATTAAACTAATGAAATCAATCAACCTAACTAACAACGTTTCTTCAAATCCTCAAGAGAAAATAAAAACACTCCTAAAAAACTTATTTAAAATGTATAATGTAAATAAACTTCAAACTTCACCACGGAGAATAGCTCGAACTAGTGCTAACTTTCTTCTTGCTAAACTTAATCTTGACATAACTGCAATTTAATACAAATATATATTAAAAATAATTGTTTAGCTTATATGTGATATAAGCATTATATGACAACAAATACTTTCAGCATACTGAAGAGTTAAGTCAATTAAAGCAAGAGTATGAAATGCGAAAAATGAAACGACATGTGCTTTTCTGGAAATAAATTCATCAAGTATCTTAATCACATTGTTCTACCATCTGGAAATCAGGGACCAAGAATTGGATGTCATAGGAGAAGGTTTTGATACGGACAAAAAAACATAGTTGGTAACATAATGAATATTTCTTCTAGTTTTATTTCTAAAATCTTTTTGTTTTCCTATTTTTGTTTACTTGCTAATCACATGATGCTTTACCAACCTTATAAAATATACATTGTTTATTTCAAAAATTGAACATTTTATGCTGGAACTATAAACATAAACTCCCACATTGTGAACAGTGAAATCCAATACTAATATAAATCCACTAATAAAATCAATACTAATATATCCACTAATAAGAAGTACTTCCTAACTTGTGAACTTTTATCAATTGAAATCCAATACTAATATAAATCCACTAATAAAATCCCAACTGATATTTCACATTGATTTACTTTGAAATCTAACTCTGCATGCAAAGACACAATAAATATAAATTCCTGTTAAATTTTCTCCTACTTTTGAAAGGTCAATAAGACGCGTGCTGATTAATTGACACCATTAGGAAGTAGTCTTTTGACGTTGTGAGGGAATTCTAAGCTTTTATTCTGTTGGCTTATTATCATAGGTAGACAAGAGTACATTTAACCTAAAAAATACCAATATCAGATTCAAAGATAATGTAACTCGGGGTGAAATATTCAACTTATGGCAACTTGGTGAAGAAAGTGATGGGGAATATTTTAGGATTCTAGTGGTGATGGAAGCAGTGATAGTGAACAAGAAAAAAGAAACAGTAGTGGAAAAATAATTTAAGTCTTAGTCTAACAAGAAAAATAGATAGGATTTTGAGAAACAGAACATTGATTCTACCTGGTTTGCAAATTCGTACAGTAAACAAGATTTCGGTCTTCAAAAGAAACATCATAAGATAAATAAACTTTTCAATTATTTTTCTAGGGTTAATATATTAATTTTCATACAAGAAACAATAGAGAATACGACAGAAGGAGATTAATCTTTGAGTCTGATACAAGAAAAAATATAGAATACAAGAAATTTTTCATCGAATATAGAAGAAGAATTAAAATAATATTTTGAAAGATGATACCTGATTAATCGAGAAGGTTGAAAAGTCGATGAAGATAAGAAGACGATAGTGAGAAGAATAGCAACAGATGGAGAAATCCCAAAGAAGTCCAAAGATAAACTACGACAGAAAAGAGATTTGATTTAGAGAGAACAAAAAAGAGATTTGATTTAATCCTTCCAAAAAAAAAGATTTAATAGGGATAATTTTGTCAAAATAAAAGAAAAGTTGATTCCTAATAGATTAGGAATCGTTAAAACCATGGGGGGTGGGGAGAATGGATAACACCACGTTTAAAGGAATGAGCATTCCTGATGGAATGAGGATTCCTAATGTCAAAATATACCAATCATGGGTTTAGGAATGAAGTAAGTAATGACCATTCCATTACTACCCCATTCCAACATACCAATCATGCCGTCAAAGATTCACACAATCCCAAGTTTTCAGAACTTTTGAATAATGTGTGCCTCTCTCACCGCCAAAAAAAAAAAAAAAAAAAAAAAAACTGCTCATAAGAAAAAACATGTTAGTAAATAAAATGCAATTTAGACTCTTTGCCTTGTGATATCTCGGAAAAAGTTTAACCTATCTGCATGGTTCCAGGAAGCTCAATAATACCAAGCTTGTTCTTAATGCAATCAAATTGATCAGGGCTTAATGGTTTTAGTAAAGATATCAGCGAACTGATCTTTTGTATCAACATGAAGTATCTCAATAGTCTGGTTTTGAACATAATCTCTGAGAAAATGATGTTTAATATCAATATGCTTTGTCTTAGCATGGAAGACTGGATTTTTTGATAAACAAATAGCACTTGTGTTATCACACATGAGTGGAGTTTTGTGAAAGTTAAGCCCGAAATCTATGAGCGTTCGTTTCATCCAAACGATTTGTGTACAGCAGCTACCCATTGCAATGTATTCAGCCTCTGTGGTAGAAAGGGCAACCACAGTTTGTTTCTTATAGGACCAACTGACAAGGCATTTGCCAAGTAGTTGACATTGCCCATTGGTACTTTTTCTATCAAGTTTGCAACCAGCAAAATCAACATCAGAGTAACCTACTAGATCAAAAGTGCTTGACCTAGGATACCATAGACCAATCTTTGATTGTAGCACCTGGAACGCAAGGTAGCCACATCCCCCGTACTATAGCTCAGTCCACATACAAAATGGATAATTCGTACATGAACCAAGACTATAGCGAACGGGTGACAATAAAAAAAAATGACTATCTAGCTAGGCGGGACTAACCCTTAATTAATTACAACAATGCATAACGAATAACGCGGAAGCATAATATAATCATATCATTATCATCATCGTATAAGTTCATTTCCATGATAACAATATACACAATCCCAATTGTTTCATAAACTCTTCAAAATGCATAAGTACTAGAATCAATCATGAACACTAGATATGCATCAAGTATCGAAACGGACACTTGCTAGACCCGAAATGAAAGACTCGACTTGACTCCAATCCCGCCTAGCACACGCCCTGAAAAACCTAAAAAGTGGAGGTGTCAGTCTATGAAAGACTGGGTGAGGGGTTTCAATAAATATTAGCGCACGTAACGTGCAAGTTATAATCTCAGGTAAGGTTTTATAAAAGAAACAAGATAAGTTCAATAATGAAATAGATCTCGCCCGATAGTACAACTAACCAATTTTCACAATTCATTCAATTCAATCAATAGCCCGGCGAGTGAGGGAAATTCTCCAACCTTTACTCCGATAGTGAACATTACCATAATTAGATTATCAATGAGTTAAGTGATCATGCAATCTATTACAGTGCACAAGTAGAAGTTTCACGAACTCCTTTTCCCTCCGAGTGATGGTGGGATTGCAAGGCCCCACCACCCAATAACAGCGTACATCAGGTTCATGACTTCCACGTACAGGACTCTTTCCTCCACCAGACCTCCTGGTGGATTTAGGGTTCATCCCCCCGGTGGAAGGGAGTGCAGAGTTACCCATCAGCCCATGCTTTCCCGGTTGGCTCAAACACTAACCCTCGTGCCCACAATGCACGATACATGATTACTTGCCAAAACACGATCCATTCATGAGGTGACGATTAGTTTACAATTTCACGATAATCATTTGTAATCATTTGAGATTTTTAGAAAGATTATATATATATATATATATATATTTTTTGGCTCAAAATAGCACATAAGGGTTATATGGGTTCTAGCTATCTAGAAATTAAACCTCACCTTTACCAACAAAACACAACAAGGACACAACTATAGAGCTTGCTCCTCGTCACCGGGAAAACGATCTGTGTAACAAGGACAATTACACGTGAGACACGACTCGTATGAACCATTTAAGACGCACGGTAAAGTCATGATCAATATGTCAAGTAATAATAATTAAGGAATGTTAAATAAGAGCATAATTATCAATAAACCAAGTATATAACTCATATAAGTCACATACGGGAGCCCAGGAAGTGAAAGGAATGCAAGAAGAGGGATTATGGTGAAGTTTGGTAAAAATCGATAATTTTTGGAAACGCACAAGCTGTAGGAAAACTAGAATATCTTGAATTCTAGAAATTAGAATTGAGTTTTGCTTATTGGATATGAAACTAGACAAGTAGACCTTTCCGGTGATATATGGCTCATTTTCTAGTTCAAAGTGAGGTGAAAATGGAGTAAGCTTGAAGTTGGGTGAAAGCAGTTTTCCGGTGAAGTGGCAACACCAAATTAAAACGGTTATATCTCTCAATCTATAAAATATAATAAGGTGATTCCAATTGAATAGTGTTATAAACTTCAAGAGGTTTCTAAAGGTTCAAAATTTGGGTCAATCGGAGTTCATTTGAGGGGTAAACGGGTATGTGAAAAATGCACTGGAAGCAGACACGTGCATGTGAAAACTGTCCGTCACGAGAGACACATCTCACACGGGCGTATGGTAAAGTACCTAAAGGGCCAAATGCCTGTTTGGAGTGCCGCTCTGCGAAAAAACAGGGGTATAAACACGGGAATGGCTCCCAATCTCTTCCCACATCAAACCAAGACAAGAATCAACTCAAAACTATCATATAACATGCATATAACTCATATATATCAATTAGGCATCATATAATCCAAGGAACCATGTATATATCATCAAGAATTCATCCCTCAAACCCTATATTTCCAAGCCATTCAACGTTTCAAATTCTTCAATAAATCAAGCAAGTTTTCAAGTAAAAAAGTCCTAAACATGTATCTAGCCTCTTACACACAAGAAATCACACCAAAATCATAACCCTAGCTCTATGTATCATCTCAAGAATTCAATCAAATGATCCATCTATACCTTAAATGGAAGAAAGATGGAAGAAGATGAATTTGTGATGCTTATGATGCTTCGAAGTATGAATTTCTTCCTTGAAATCAACTTGAACTTGACACACAAGAAATCATACCAAAATCATAACCCTAACTCTATGTATCATCTCAAGAATTCAATCAAATGATCCATCTATACCTTAAATGGAAGAAAGATGGAAGAAGATGAATTTGTGATGCTTATGATGCTTCGAAGTATGAATTTCTTCCTTGAAATCAACTTGAACTTGACGAAATCTCCTTCCTTCATTCTTGGTGTTTGGATCGTGAATGAGTGTGGGTAAGTGTGTGTGATTCTTGGTTAAATTGATGAATGAAATGTGAGTGATGAAATGCATAAGATATTTACCAAAGTCTTCCACTAATATACATAAGTCACTAAGTACTGCATTTAAGTCCCTCCAATATTCAATTTCATGCAATCAAGTTTCATCCCATGGCAATTGATCAATTAACTCCAATTTATATAATGCAATCAAGTCCAAAGAGTCTTATGCAATTAATTCACGTATCACTTAAATACAAATTATGCAATAATTCATGATTGAAGAATAATATCACATATTTTCACATAAACATATAAGAATATAATTCATATAATGTCACATAATGTACCACTGGAAAATTGGGGCGTTACATTGATGTACCACGGAGGTACCTGAGAATTATTTTCACAGCTTTGAAGTGTGAAACTTTAGGTTCACTTTGAAATCTTGCGCATAATATAGTAGCAAACAGGATATCTGGTCTGCTAGCAGTTAAATATAAGAGGTTTCCAATAGCTCCTCTGAACAATTTTTGATCAAAGTGACAGGTGTCGAATCCGTCAAAAATAAATGTAAAATCCTATTCGATGACTAAACACAGAGTATAGTGCAAACAGGGTCGATCCACAGAGACTGGTTGACTTATTTCTCACAATTGCAAGGAATTCACGAAAATCAACAATTAAAAGGGGAGTTTTTAGAATTATTCTAACCTAAGTATGCGATTAAAATAAATAACAAGAATTAAAAAGCTAACTGAAACTAAGCAAGTAAGATCACGTAGGATTAAATCAATCAGAGGGAAAATTAACTAGCCAGGGATATTCGATTCGAATTGTTATATTGATCATCGACTCAAAGATAAATTCAAGTTATTCAGACAGATTGGCCATAGCTGATAGAGACACTCAACTCAACCTCGTTTTTACTTAATTAGTCGGATAACCTAGAGACACTCGACAGTTATCTTCCCTAACAAATTCACAACCCCTAGAGACACTCGACAGGATTTAATGAATTCGCAGAATTAAGATTCATAAAAACACCAATCCTACTTAACCAAGTCGTGACACACGCAAGATTTAAATTAGATTATCAAATCCCTTAGTGAACGAGGAATTCTATCGCTAAAACCCTGTCACTAATTTACCACTTTTTATCAATCAAACTCTACTACACTTCAGGTATCATGAATGGCTATATGCAAATTAAAACAACCTAAAGATCGCGCACTATCCCGAAATTGCTTAATCACAATAAACACGAAACACGGAGATAAGATAAATGCCGGAATAAACTTAAATTAATAAAAACATTTAGGTCTCACAATATCCAAAATCGAATCTTAATCCCTAGCTAGATAATTAAAAACTTAGCTACTAAAATCCATAAAAACAATAACTGAGGAATTCTTTAACATAAATGAACTAAATTATCTAAAGAAGAGAATTAAAAACAAGAAAAACTCCCAAGTCGCTTCGGTGTTGCTCGCATCTCCACTCCCCCAAAAGCTGCCTCCAATTGTGTTGCTCGCATCTCCACTCCCCAAAAATCAATGCCTAATCCTTGTCCAAATAGGACTATAATTCTTGTCCCCCAAGTTAGAACAAACTGGACCTGCTCACAATTAATCCCAAATGTTTGGGCTTCTCCAATAGACTCCACGCCGCCCACTATGGAAATAATAAAGTCATGCTAAGCCCACCTCCATTAAATTCCAAGGCTGCGTGAAACATTCATCAGCCCCAAATATTTCACATGCTTCCAAATCATCCATCGAAGATGGGCCTCTTTTAATTTAATTCAATGAACGAAGCCTAGGCCCATTAATCATGATGTCCGGCCCACTAGAAAAACTAATCACCAGCTAGCTTCCAGTTCTTCACGCATGCATTGTACAATCCGAAATTCCCATGCTCATACAAGTTGCTTTCGCCTTTTTGCGTTGATTTCTTCTTAAAACGACCGAATATGCTTCGATTTTGCCTTCATGCCCCGATTCTACAATATAAATAACAAAGTATCAATTCTTTTTAAAATAATATCAATTAAAGTACAATTTGGGGCATAATTCAATCACAAAGATGACGAATTAACGAGTTATCAAATCCCCCCACACTTGCCCTTTGCTCGTCCTCGAGGAATCATGAAAATCAAACAGAAACAATACCACCCATCAAACACAATCACAAAGGCAATCATCAAATTCTCGCCTAAACAAGTCTAGCTCATCAACACACTACTCAATTGCACAATATTTAACAAATTAGTATAAATAGCGTACCCTCGTGGAATGTAGTGTGAACTGAACGGAAGAATGTACAAAGACTAGATTGATTAGTCTATGATTTTTGCCTAAGTACCAATTATCAACTTCGAATGCATCCTTCACTCCAATCTCCACTAATGTAGTTAACTCATGACTCGGAATCGATAGGTCTTTCGAGCTTGTAATGTAAGTCTTGGGGGAAAGGTTAGGAAAATTTGGAATTTAGTGGCTAACACACCAAGCTTACACACTTTACAATAAAACCCGTAGTAATTCCATTTTCATCTACAGGACTCCTCTTATTTTTCCTTATACAACTAATTTCCCTCTTTTTCACTCATCGAACTTTTGGTACTCAAAACACACTCCTACTTTCTTCTTTCTTTGCAATTTTTCTATTCTTTTCTTTTTCTGCTCATTTTTTTTTCTTTTGACTTCTTTTCCTTTCATCACTCTTTTTCTTTATTTTCAACATTGCTCAATTTTTTTTTTTTTCAACTTTCAATTCAGCACAAAAGGATAACAAGGAAACCAAAGACATCTAAAAATTTCAAATCCAAGATGAGCAAGCAAGGTGTGATTTAAAGTAGGGTAGGGATAATAATGTTGTGTATTGGCTTGTAACGCGGCTAAGAAGAAATTTTGCACAACATTCAGGCTCAGCGGGGTCAAACGGGACAATTTTATTTGTGAAAAGATCAAGAAAAAGCTTACCACCGACAACGATCGCCTAAGTCACTTCCCAAATCAATCGTTAACTAAAAATTTCGGCTCGAAGGGAGCTAAGATGCATTCTAATCAACTTTTAGACCTATTTGAAAATCATGAACTTTTCTATCTAAGCAAAGCACATTAATTCATTCAATGGTGTGCGAAAAATGAAGGCATGCTACTACACTAATTCACCGAATTTCATACAAATTTTCATGCATTCAATAAGCCTAACTTATTCTAGCAAAATTCAACAATCAAACCTAACATAAAGCATTCAAAACGGGGGTAAAGTCACCACAATTATCAACATCCTTAAGTCCTAAGCAAAATCACAAGTTCAGCCACAAAATAAAATTTCCAAAAAAAATTCAGTCAGTTCTAGCACTAGTGGACCCCCCCACACTTAAACCATGCATTGTCCCCAAGGCATAAAAACAATCAAGATCTAGTGTAAAGAGGACTTCCCTGAAGTTCGGTCTGGGGAGGTAAATTTCCCATTTAATTTGAAATTCTGCAAATGGCGTGGGTGTTAGGCGTGGTCACGCTCAAGGGTCATGTTAGAAGAAAATTGACAGCAGCTAGCAGAAACATATCAGCAACATCTGGACCAAGTTATACGAGCTGCCAAAACTTGGGTTGCCTCCCAATAGCTCTCTTGTTTTATGTCTTAGGCTCGACAAGACTTGTTAAAGTGCAACTCAAATGGAGGTACACCCTCCATACAAATCCCCTCGACTATGTGGAGCTGAATCTTCTAGTTCATTGCGCCCTCTAGATTGGGGATGGTAACTCGTAGAGGTTCTCAACATGACTTGATAGTTCCTCATCAAATACTCCATCAACCGTTTGTAGAAACGCTTACCACGATCACTAAGATTCTTGAACTCGAAAAAGATATGAGATCTGAGGAAGATAGTAGTTAAATAATCAATAATATCAGCATACCAGCGTGTGACCTTAGAGCGTGGCCATGTCTTATGGTCACGTGTCTCGGAAGACTGCTCATCCAGCAATTCAGCTCATGTAGGCTTTGAATCTGCAAATTTTCCTCCACCTTTGAAAATATAACTCAGATTATCCATAAACTTCTCGAGTTCCACAATTGATGCCTACAAAACGAAAGAATTCAGTTTAGCTAAGTCATTGAATAATTTCAAATTTGAAGCCTTTATACTCAGAGGTCTAACATGCTCTAATGGAATAACTATATCATAGATATCATCATGCAAACCAACATGTTTCGGCTTACTCTCAAAATTTTCAACTACAAAATTTTGAAAAGATTCAAAACTTAGCTTGTCCACATTGTTAAGCTCAAAAGTTTCATCGCACTTAGGAGGGAATTTCTTTTGTAAAACAGCGGAGACATTCTCTCCAACACTCAGGATTTCATTACCTTTTAGTTTCCTTTTGTTGGTGCAGAGTTCCTCAAGATATTTCGCATGTCGTGGGATTTGTTGGATTGCATCCAACAAAGGAATGTTAGCTTCAACCTTCCGAAAGGTCTCAAATATACTTTGCTCCTCCTTCTCTTTTCTTGATTGGATCAAGCGCTCTGGAAATGGAGGTGGTTCCACCCATGGCTTAGGCTAGACTTTAATTTCTGTCTCTCTGTCACGACTGGAGCCTAAGGCGTGGTCACGCTTAATTGTCAAGTCTCCTGTTTGATCAGTTTCTGCTCTGTTCTGACGAGCTTTGGTATTCTCCACAGCTGGAGGAATTTCTTTATCACTTGGGATCGTGATTTCACTCACGTTTCGCCTCTGGTCCTCCGTTTGAGAGAAAAGTTTCCCTTGATTCTCCAACCTGCTAAAGGCAGCTGCAATCTGACCCAATTGGGTCTCCAAGTACTTAACTGAGGTTTCCAAGTTTTCAATTTGATCAGCTTGTGGGTTGAAAGGTGGGTACGGTTGAGGGATTGGTTGTTGGGGTTGTGGAGGTCTCGGTACGAAGTTTTGGAATATAACTCATATTGGGATGATCATACCATCCGGTATTGTACATGTTGGAGTATGGATTGTACATCGGAGGTTGATATCCAAATGGGTCCACATTGTAGAAAGGGGATTCTTGAAGGGATGGACACGCGTCGGTGGGATGCAACGAGCTCGTACATAATTTACAGACCTTCGCTACTTGGGGTACATCAGCACCAAGGTTAGAAGCCAAAGCACTTATCATGTTCTTAAGTTCATCAAAAGGTGAAGAGTTGACCTCGTTAACCTGTTGTGGAATGTTTGCATAATTGTTGAACAATTGTCCATTCGTAAACATTGTTGGATGATCGTCCTTTCCGTGAATGCTCCTGTTCAGGAAAAGAAATAAAATCTATTAAAAACACAATCCCCGGCAACGGCGCCAAAATTTGACAGGTGTCGAAGCCGTCAAAAATAAATGTAAAATCCTATTCGATGACTAAACACAGAGTATAGTGCAAACAGGGTTGATCCACAGAGACTGGTTGACTTATTTCTCACAATTGCAAGGAATTCACGAAAAGCAACAATTAAAAGGGGGGTTTTTTAGAATTATTCTAACCTAAGTATGCGATTAAAATAAATAACAAGAATTAAAAAGCTAACTGAAACTAAGCAAGTAAGATCACGTAGGATTAAATCAATCAGAGGGAAAATTACCTAGCCAGGGATATTCGATTCGAATTGTTATATTGATCATCGACTCAAAGATAAATTCAAGTTATTCAGACAGATTGGCTATAGTTGATAGAGACACTCGACTCAACCTCGTTTTTACTTAATTAATCGGATAACCTAGAGACACTCGACAGTTATCTTCCCTAACAAATTCACAACCCCTAGAGACACTCGACAGGATTTAATGAATTCGCAGCATTAAGATTCATAAAAACACCAATCCTACTTAACCAAGTCGTGACACACGCAAGATTTAAATTAGATTATCAAATCCCTTAGTGAATGAGGAATTCTATTGCTAAAACCCTGTCACTAATTTACCACTTTTTATCAATCAAACTCTACTACACTTCACGTATCATGAATGGCTATATGCAAATTAAAACAACCTAAAGATCGTGCACTATCCCGAAATTGCTTAATCACAATAAACACGAAACACGGAGATAAGATAAATGCCGGAATAAACTTAAATTAATAAAAACATTTAAGTCTCACAATATCCAAAATCGAATCTTAATCCCTAGCTAGATAATTAAAAACTTAGCTACTAAAATCCATAAAAACAATAACTGAGGAATTCTTTAACATAAATGAACTAAATTATCTAAAGAAGAGAATTAAAAACAAGAAAAACTCCCAAGTCGCTTCGGTGTTGCTCGCATCTCCACTCCTCCAAAAGCTGCCTCCAATTGTGTTGCTCGCATCTCCACTCCCCAAAAATCAATGCCTAATCCTTGTCCAAATAGGACTATAATTCTTGTCCCCCAAGTTAGAACAAACTGGACCTGCTCACAATTAATCCCAAATGTTTGGGCTTCTCCAATAGACTCCACGCAAGCCGCCCACTATGGCAACAATAAAGTCATGCTAAGCCCAGCTCCATTAAATTCCAGGGCTGCGTGAAACATTCATCAGCCCCAAATATTTCACTTGCTTCCAAATCATCCATCAAAGATGGGCCAGTTTTAATTTAATTCAATGAACAAAGCCTAGGCCCATTAATCATGATGTCCGGCCCACTAGAAAAACTAATCACCAGCTAGCTTCCAGTTCATCACGCATGCATTGTACAATCCAAAATTCCCATGCTCATACAAGTTGCTTTCGCCTTTTTGCGTTGATTTCTTCTTAAAACGACCGAATATGCTTCGATTTCGCCTTCATGCCCCGATTCTACAATATAAATAACAAAGTATCAATTCCTTTTAAAATAATATCAATTAAAGTACAATTTGGGGCATAATTCAATCACAAAGATGACGAATTAACGAGTTATCACAAAGTCTTCATCATCTTGATTTTATCAAGTTTTGTGGAGCAACACAAGGGAGTGCAAACGGCTTTTGAGCCTGCCATATTGAATTTTACTAGAATCTCTTTTGTATATTTTTCTTGAGAAATGAAGGTACCAAGCTTAGTTTGCTTGATTTGTAGACCAAGGAAAAAGTTTAATTATCCCATTAAGCTCATTTCAAACTCAGCTTTCATATATGATGAAAACTCTTCACATAGTTTGGAACATGAGCTACCAAATATAATGTCATCAATATAGATTTGTACAATGAGAAGTTCGGAGTTCAGTTTCTTTAGAAACAGTGTGGTATCTGCAGTACCAATAGAAAAACCATTGTCAAGTAGATACTTTTTGAGACTTTCATACCAGGCTCTAGGGGCCTGTTTTAAGCCATAGAAGGCTTTAGATAATTTATAGACATGATTAGGTGAGTTGGGGTTCTCAAACCCTGGTGGTTGGCAAACATATACATCTTTAGAGATGTATCCATTTAGGAATTCACTTTTAACATCCATTTGATGTAGGGAAAAGTTGTGATGAGCTGCAAAAGCCAGCAGAATTCATATAGACTCCAATCTTGCAATCGGAGCAAATGTTTTCTCGTAGTCAATTCCTTCTTGTTGACAACAACCCTTTGCTACTAATCTTGCTTTGTTCCTAATCACTTTTCCTTCTTCATTTAGTTTGTTCCTGAACACCTATTTTGTTCTAATGGTAGTCTGTTGTGGAGGTTTTTCAGTGAGTACCCATAACTTGCTCTTCTCAAATTGAACTAGCTCTTTTTTCATTGCCTCAATCCATGATTCATCTTTGAGAGCCTCATCAACAGTTTCTGGCTCAATTTCTAACATGAGTACTGAGTGAACATGATAATGATTGACTTCTTTTAATTTTGATCTTGTTGCATCTTTGCTTCTAATAATGTTGTCATTTGGATGACTGGAGGAATGCTTAAATCTTCTGAGGTTTACTGGGGTGTCATTTCCTTGTTCTTTATGTAAATCAGCTGTGATATTGTCAGAAGCATCTTCTTTAGTTGGATCAACACTAGAGATTTCATTTTCATGATTTGAATTTAAGTCTTCCTCATTTGATTCATGAGGCACCTCGGTATTTGATTGAAGAAAAGGAGCAAGTGCAGGACCAGCTGATGAGACATAAGAAGGATTATCTTTCATAGGATCTGTCTCATCAAAGGTGACATGAATAGACTCCTGTACAACCCTTTTTCTTTTGTTGAAGACTCTGAATGCGCGACTGTGATTTGAATATCCAAGAAAGATTCCTTCATCTGCTTTGGAATCAAATTTACCTCGGTTGTCTCTGTCATTTAGGATAAAGCATTTGTATCCAAATACATGAAAATGTGACACATTTGTTGTTTTGCCCTTCCACAACTCATAAAGAGTTTTCATGAGATGAGGTCTAAGAAACACATGGTTTGAGATGTAGCATGCAGTATTTACTACTTCACCCCAAAAATTTTTGGGCAGATTATATCCATTTAACATAGTTCTTGCCATTTCTTGCAAGACTCTGTTTTTCCTTTCCACCATACCATTTTGTTGTGGCATTTTAAGAGCAGAGAATTCATGAATGTATCCGTGTTCATCACATAATTTAATAAAGTGTTTTTCATCGAATTTTGTTCCATGATCACTCCGTATTTTGATAACAGGAAGGCCCTTTTCATTAACAAACTTCTTTACAAGTGAAATGAAGCTTTTGATGTCATCATTCTTATGAGCAAGTAGCACAACCCATGTGAATCTTATATAGTCATCAACGACAACAAGTACATATTTCTTGCAACCAAGAGATTCAGTTCTCATGGGTCCAAACAAGTCAAGATGTAATAATTCAAGTGGCATATTTGAAGAGATGCATGACTTACTTTTAAAAGAGGATCTGGTATGTTTTCCAAATTGACATGCATGACAGGTTTTATCTTTATTGAAGTTGAATTTAGGAATACCTCAGATAAGCTCCTTTTTGGATAATTTTGAAATAAGATCCATGTTAATATGCCCAAGTCATCTATGCCATGTCTAGCTGGAGTCATCATTTACAACGAGGCATTCTACATTTTGGCTTGCAAGATCATTGAGAGAGAAACAATATAGGTTCCTGTCTCGTTTCGCAGTAAATATAAGTTTTTGCTCTTTTAGAACAATGCAATGAGAGGGATGAAATTTCATAGTGAATCCACAATCACATAGTTGACTAACACTGATCAGATTATGTTGAAGTCCATTTACAAGAAATACATTTTCAATGGTGAAGCCATCTTTATATCCAATGCTTCCCTTACTGACAACTTTACCTTTGATGTTGTCGGCAAATACCACTGTTCCTCCATTAATCTTGTGAATGTGAGTGAAGCAAGACATGTCCCCTATCATGTGTCTTGAGCACCCACTGTCTAGTACTCATTTGGAGTTTACAGTTGTAGTTCCCTGTACCTGAAAGTTCAGTTTTAGTTCCAGGTCCTCTGGTATCTGAGGATCCTGAATTGTTAGCACAATTGTTTTTCTTTTTAATCCAGACCCATTTAGAGGTTTTTGCAACTTTGTAATTTCCGTGTCAGCATGTGTAGGCAATGTGTCCCTCTTTGTGACAAATATGACATTTTGGCCTGTTTTTGTGTTTAGTAACAACATGTCTGGTTCTTCTTTTAAGGTAGAAATTTTCATGCTCAAGAGAACTATTGTGCATTTGTACCTTACAAGCATATCAGATAATTCATTTACTTTTTCTTGCAGTTCATATTTAAGTTTAATGGTTCTCAGAAGATTTTCTTGAAGAAGCTTGATCCTTACCCTAAGATTTTCAAGATTTTCTTTACACTTAGACAGGAAAGCCAAATCAACTTCTTCATAATCTGAGGTACAGGTATCAGAACATATTGACATATTTTCAGATGATACCTGAGTGTCTGCCATGAGACCATCACACATCATTTCTTCAGCTGCTGAGATGGATTCCACGTCATTAAGACTAACTTTGACTTGTATTTGTCCTTTCTGTCTTTTGGGATCAGTGAAGAGCTTGGGACATTCAGACTTCATATGTCCTGGCTCCTGACATTCATAGCAAGTGACCATTTTGATAGGAATTTTATCGGTATCCTTTGTTCCGGATAGCCTTTTGCGAAGATTCTTTTTAACTCTTCAGAGTTTTAAGAATCTTTTAGACAGGATTGCAATTTCCGCATCCAAAATTTTCTCATCATTGAGTTTACTTTGAACAGTCTCTGTATCAACATTAAATACTGAGTTAATGTTCCTTTCTGAGTTTTTGTCCCAACTCATCAAGGTAAGCTCATGAGATGTAAGAGAGCTAATAAGTTGAGCAATACTCATTTGTGTAAGATCTTTGGCCTCATGAATGGAAGTGACCTTCGGAGTCCAGTTTTTTGGAAGAGATCTGAGGATTTTTCTGACTTGATCTTCCTCAGATATGAATTTTCCAAGAGCAAATAGTTTGTTCACAATTTCCATGAAATTAGTGTACATATCACTAATTTTTTCATCATTTTGCATATGGAACAATTCATACTGATGAGTGAGTAGAGCAATCCTCTCTTGTTGAACTCGAGAAGTTCCTTCATGTGTGATTTGTAACATTTCCCACATGCCCTTTGCAGTGGTGCAAACACTCACTCGATTGTACTCACTTTTGCACAGTGAGCAAGATAGGATGTTTTTCGTTTGAGCATTCACAGATATCATTTTCTTATCCTCCGTGGTATATTCACCCTTGTCTTTAGGGACATAAATTTCACCTACTTATTTCATAAGGATTTTTGCACCTGAAATAACAATGTCCCACAGATCATATTCAATGGATAAGAAGAATTCTTCAATTCTATTTTTTTAGATGGCATGGTTTGAGCCATCAAGCAGCAGAGGCCGAGTATGTGACACCCCCTCAGCGTAAGTCTCAGATTGAGACTCCATAGGATCAATTTACTCTTGGTTATGAGACCAAAAATAGTGAGCACAAGGCCCTAGTACCACCTGTTGGAATCAAGAGGGGGGTGAATTGATTGATACTTCAAGTACCATGAAGTTTTCTTACTCAATCCTATTTTATAACTTATGTTTCTCTTGGTATTGCTCCAAGAATCATAAGATCTTTAGTTAACAGTGAAACTCCACTGGATTGATCAAGAAAATAGATAAGTGTAGCAAGAGAAATCAACATATGTATTTAGAGAGGTTTGTCCTCAAAGGTTGTGAAAAACATTAACCAATAAGATTAATCATCTGCCTAAGTTATTAAACTTAGGATTTTCGAACCTAACAATTATATAGAGAGAGATTATAGAGTATACAACGAGTAGAACCCGTCTGGTAGAATCAGTAACAAAGACTGGTACTAAACAGACCAAGCTCTAGGACTCCAAGCTTCTTGCAACACTATTCGCCAGAGCACAAAACAAACACAAGCTTTATATGGTGTAAACAAATAAATAGCAGCAACTCAAAGCTCAAAAAAAGTCATCTTAAAGCAACGTACAAAGTACTCTATATATAGAATTTCAAAAATCTAGCCGTTATTCCAATTGCTCTAGATGATGTTCCCAATGATACCAAGTCAGTTGTATCCTGTACTTCGAACAGAGCAAGTATTTCTTTATGTCAACTTGCTTCCATGATTCCTGTGAAAAACAATTAGCATAATATTTATATAATTTTTTTCAATCAATCAAAAGAACAGCTTAGTTCCAGAACGATTCTAGGAGAGTTAACAACATTGAATTTCACAACATCACCATCAAATTCTAAGGTCAATGAACCACTATGCACATTTATCTTTGCCTTAGCTGTACTAAGAAAAGGCCTACTGATATGGCTCTGATATGCCATGATCCAGCACTAATTCTGGCTGATTATTTGATCGGGATAGAGTTTAGAATATATTGGTATTCTATTAAGGTTTTCCTTATTAATGCACGAGTCCTAGTTTAGAATAGTATCTCATTAAGTGATTTCCTTCCTTGTAAGAGTCCTAGGCAATTAGGTTGTCTTTTATTTATTTAGTCTGTGTCGTTGTTGAGGGTATTATCAATCAAGTAAAGAAATTATCTTTTCTCCTAATCTCTCAAGTCTCTCTCCCTCCCCAAAGTCACTGGCCAGTCGGTCCATCACCGGAAACTCTCTTCTCATCCCCATAATTCTAAGAGTCCAAGACCACTCCGAGGTCTCTCCCGATACGTTCTATCAACAACCGTATCATTGCAGGTTTCGAATTTGTGAAGATGGCCGAAACGGTTAGTGTGTCCAATTTGTAGCGAATCGACACGAATTTGAAAGAAACCCAGAAACAGATTGAAATCATAATGACCTCGATGCAAGCCATAAGACAGACCATGCAAAAGATGCAACAAAATTTTTATTCCTTTGTGGCTAAGACAGAAAACCCGCGTGAAAAGCCTGAAACGGTGATTACGCCGAGGGTTGGAGAAACTGCTGTCATGTTTGCCAATAACCCAATGGGTCCTACAACTGTTGTTAGCGGTAATAGGATGGAAAATGATCAGATAATAGTCTCGGCGCCGAACACCAACAACTTCTCGCCCAAGCAAAATCCGCCTGCTGATATTCCTCCCTCACTTTTGTCGTTTTTGTCACCACAGCCGGCAAAGCAAGAGACATTGGACATAACAAGAGATGGCAATCTTAAGGTCAACAACAAGGACAAGACCTTGGTGTTTCAGTTTTCTGTCAAGCATGAACAGAAACCAGACTATGGTGGTGGATATATGAAGTTGATCAGTGGTGAAGTCGATCAGAAGAAATTTGGTGGTGACACTCCATACAGTATCATGTTGGGTCCCGACATATGTGGGTACACCACTAGTACATGTCGCGCTCTGATTTGTGATTTGGGAAGTACAAAAATCTCAGCCTGCTATGAGCTGCTTGTTATTCCACCGAAGCCGCCTTGGGAGCGACGAGCAACATTAAAATTTTCCACCTTACACCTTGAGGACAAGGTGGTTCTCGAAGGGTGAAAGAGTGATACGGCTCCGATATGCCATGATCCAGTGCCAATTCTGGCAGAATATTTGATTCGATAGAGTTTAGAATAGATTGGTATTCTATTAAGGTTTTCCTTATTAGTGCACGAGTCCTAGTTTAGAATAGTATCTCATTAAGTGATTTCCTTCCTTGCAAGAGTCCTAGGCAATTAGGTTGTCTTTTATTTATTTAGTCTGTGTCGTTGTTGAAGGTATTATCAATCAAGTAAAACAATTATCTTTTCTCCTAATCTCTCAAGTCTCTCTCCCTTCCCAAATTCACCGGCCGGTCGGTCTATCACCGGAAACTCTCTTCTCATCCCCATAATTCTACGAGTCCGAGACCACTCGGAGGTCTCTCCCGATACGTTCTATCAACGACCGTATCACCTACCCAACAAGATATCTGAAGATTTAGTAGAATTATCCTTTTCCATGTCAAGAATAAAGAAATCAGCGGGAAAGATCAACTCATTAACTTGAACCAACACATCCTCTAAAACACCTTCGGGATAGATAATTGACCGATCAGCTAATTAAATAATAACTCTGGTACTAGCTAATGGACCAAGACCCAAAGAAGTATACACCGATAAAGGCATCACATTGATAGAAGCTCCTAAGTCACACACAGTCTTACCAATACCAATATTTCTAATCTTGCATAGAATAGAGAACATACCTCTATCGTGACACTTAGGTGGTAATTTCCTTTGTAAGACAGCTGAAACATTCTTACCTACACTCACTTTCTCATTACCTGTCAACTTACGCTTGTTCATGCATAATTCCTTAAGGAATTTGGCATAGCGTGGAGCCTATTTAATGGCCTCGAGGAGTGGAATGTTCGCTTCAACCTTTTCAAATAGCTCTAAGATTCTCTTATCTTCCCTATCTTTCTTGCTCTGAGCTAAGCATTGAGGAAATGGTGGTGGGACTACCAGTCTCTTTGGGTTCTGAGTGTTTTTAGCTGGACTGAAATTCTGTCTGTGGTCACTGGCAGGCTCCTTCTCAACCTCCTTTTCAGTTTCTGCATTAGAACCCTATTCCTGGTCACGTTTGGGATTCCTGTCGACTGGAGGCTGCAATTCCTTCCCGTTTCGCAACACAATTGCACTCACATTGTGTCTAGGGTCGTGTGTTTGCTATGGTAGTTTGCCTTGGTTTTCCAATTTGCTGACCGATGATGCTATTTGTCCCATGTGGGTCTCCAGAATCTTTATACTATCCTCCATATTTTGAATCTTATCCGTGGTGTCCTGTTGAAATTTCTCAATGTTAGTAGCTAACATATAGACAATATCACTAAGAGACGTACCTGAACCCGGAGGCTGTTGTGGTGGTGGTGTCTGATGGAAGTTCTGATTGATCGGTTAGTTGTTTTCATAACTAAGGCTAGGGTAACTTCTCCAACCAAGGTTGTAGGTGTTTGAATAGGTATCAAACTTCATCTGTTGGAATCTAATGGCATTCACATTCTGAGGTGTTTCTTCGTGGAGTATAGGGCACGCATCGCTTGGGTGTTCAGGGCTAGTGCAAACGCCACACATCCTTGCATGTGGAGTAGTACCTACATTCATCTTTTACACCAAAGTTGTTGGCAAAGACTTAATTTCATCATGTGAATTCACATTTACCTCATTTACCCTCCTAAGTATATCCTGTCGAGCTCCAAATTGTTGGGAATTTGTTGCCATGTTTGATATCAGCTCTCTAGCTTCAACGGGTGTCTTGCTAACTATGGCTCCACCATTCACGGTGTCTATCATTCTACGCTCCATCGGAGTTAGGCCTTCATAGAAGTACTGAATGACCAATTGATCCCATATTCCATGTTGGGGACAGCTTTCTAACAATCTTTTGAACCTTTCCCAATACTCGTAGAGACTCTCGGTGTCCTTCTGTTTAATACCACAAATCTCACATCTGATGTTTGTGGCTCGGGAGGCTAGAAATTACCTCTCAAGAAATTATCGAGACATTTCTGCCGAAGTAGTGACGGTCCTCGAAGGTAGGTAATACAACCAATCCTTGACTGCATCTTGCAACGAGAAAGGAAAGGCCCTTAGTTTAATTTAGTCCTCCGTGACATTGTGTGGTTACATGGATGTGCACACAAGATGGAACTCCTTTAGATGCTTGTTCGGATCCTCATTCTCTAACCCACGGAAGGTTGGCAACAAGTGGATGAGTCCAGACTTCAATTTAAAGCCTTCTTGCAGGTCTGAAAAAGTTATGTACAATGGTTGTTGTGCCTCAGTAGGTCGGGCAAGCCGTATCCTGACTGTGATCACGGTCCAGTTTCCTGTCAATCTGCTCTTCAGCCTCAAACTCCTGTTCAAACTCAGTTTCAGAATCCAACTCAAATAATCCTGAACTTTCACCAAATGCAGTTTACTCTTTCCTTTGTCTAGACCACTTTCTAAGCTTCTTAGCAGTCTTTTCGATCTCGGGGTCGTACGAGGCAAGTTATCCTGAATGAAGGTTCCTAGGCATAAGAAAAAGAAACAAAATCAATTAATTACCAATCCCCGGCAACGGCTCTAAAATTTGATGGGTGTCGAGACCACCAAAAATTAAATTCCAAGTACCAAACACAATTAACTTGTAAATAGTGGTAAAAGGGTATCAATCCTCGAAGATTGGGTGAAATTGTGACTCTTAATATGCCAAGGAAGTGAAATAAGACAATTAAAATTAGGGGGGGCTTGAGATTTTTTATTAAACTAACAATAATCTAAACTATAAAAACCAATTAAATTAGATAAGGCTTAAGAACACAAAAATCAAATTAAATTCAAGACAATTCAATAGGTGATAATTAGTCGGGAAATTCTTAATTATGCATAGACTATGATCATCGACTCAAGATTTTCATTGGTTGAATGCTAGATTAACTATAGTCGCTAACTACCACCGGCTCCCTCATTTCTTCTTAATTTTAGAGTAATCAAAGAAACTTTTCAAAATTACTCCCTAATTAATCAATAACATTTTCGAGACTCTCTCCAAGATTCAATCAATTAATAGCTTTGAGCACCAAAGAAACACTAATCCTAACCGGTTACGCATAGACTCCTGCCTCACTCAATTAGACCGCAAGCTCCTCAACACAAAATCAGACAAACATTATGTCCTAGTATCGATTGCTACAAACTCTAATTATTTAGCTAAGGCCGCCAAACGAATTTGATAGCTATATGCAAATTAACAATTCTATGATCTGGCCACAATCAAAGAATTAATTAAAATAACATTGACAAGAAAACGGAAGCAATACGGATAACATAAACCAACTAATTAAAATAAACTAGTCTCACAAGTCTAGCATAATAATTCAGAAATTCCCAACTAAAAAAAAACTAGCAAATCATAAAGAAACGGAATAAAACAAGGTTCAAGATCATAGTCTAGAATAAGGAAAAGAATAAAAGAAAACTCCTGGCGATGGTGTTGCTGCGTGAGTTCCTCCCCCAAAATCCCGTGTTTCTGCTACATAGTTTCTGTGTAAATAAAGGGGTCTGTGCAGTCTCGTTTATGCGCCAATTTATTCCCAATCTTCTTCTCACGTTCTCCAGGAAAACAACCACTCCCTAAACACGTTCTGCCCTCATAAAAGCTGTTAATTCCCACATTCTCAATGTCTTCTCCAGCATAAGTAGGAATCTGATGCCCAATAGGTGAAGTCTCCCACTTGGACTCTCAATAGTCCAAGCCCATCAAATTAGAATTTCTTTACTGGCCTCCCAAAGACTTCTACCAAATAATTAAAGACATAATGGGCCTTGCTCCTCAACATGTTGTGCTGTCATAATTCCACCAAAAGCCCAAGTAAGTAATTCCCTTGTATCTTATTCTCTAGCCATGCACGTGATGTCTTTAGCAAAGTTGTCTGCCCCAATTCTTATTGCAAATAATCAAGTCCCAGGCATGCAAGAACTCTAGAATTACTGTGTTTCTTCCCCGTGCTGCATCCGTTTCTTCATTGAGCCAAATACCCTCAATATCGCATCCAATTCTCATAAAATTAAGTTTCCCTATATCAAAGCATAAAACCCGATTAATTAACTATGAACAAATCAAATCACGGGTCAAAGTATAACAATTCAAGTTCTACAATTACACAAATATATGACTCATCAATTTAACTCCTAAATATGACTAGAATTGGTCGCATATCACCTAAAACATAAGTGGCAGGAGGGCTTTATTAACGACCCACGTGAGGGTGCACAAATCTTTTTCATCAACAAAATTAATATCCTGTGGGACTAATTGTAAATAATGGTGCACACAACCCAATGATTTATACTACCTTAGGATGTAGCACCCGGAACGCTAGGTATTAATTAATAGAAAATATGGCTAATATTAGCAACTGGGCTCTGATATTGGGATACTGAAACCTTAGGAAGTATACTGTTACTAATTTTTTGTTTTAATTAATTAATAGAAAATATGGCTAATAGTTTGTCAACACAATATGCTAATATGAAAAAAAATATTTGTTATATTATAATTAATGTTATAGTATATGATCATGTTAGAATTTGGGGGCTGATGAAACTACTGAATCGACCAGCTTGATGACTAAAGAATTTATTTGCAAGAAAGTCTTCTCGACCTGAAAATGGGACAAAAGAAAAAAATATTGAACTAGGTCGGGTGGCCATGGCATAAACTTGCTAATGCCTAAATCAGTAATTATGTAGCACCCGGAACGCTAGGTAGCCACATCCCCCTCACTATAGTTCAATCCACATATGAGATGGACAACCCATATATGAACTAAATCTATAGCGAACGGGAGACAATAAAAATAACCACTAGCTAGGCGGGACTAACCCTCAATTAATACCACAATATAAAGTCATAAGCAGAAGCATATCAATAAACATTCACTTCATTGTTCATTTTCACTTCATATCCATACTTCCATAATTACATGCCCAAATTCTTTCAACTATAGATCCTAATATATCAAAACATTCCATAAAAGCTATAATTGTATTCATAATGAACAGGAAACAGGAGAAGAACAATGCTAGACCCGACAGAAGCAAAACTCTACTTAACCCCGCCTAGTACTCGACCTGCAATACCTGAAAATGTGAGGTGTCAGTCTATGAAAGACTGAGTGAGGGGTTTATAATTTAAAAGCGCAATTACCACACGAGCTATAATCTCGGGTAAGATTTTATAAAGAAACAATATAAGTTCAAGAATAAGATAGGCCTCGCCTGAGATTACAATTCAGTTCAGTCAATCAGTAGCCTGGCGAGTGAGGGTAATTCTCCAACCTTTCTCCGACAGTGTACAATAATTCAGTTGTAATTAATTAAGTGATCAAGCAATATAGTTCGGTGCACAATTAGCAATTTCAATAGTCCATCCTTCTTCCTCAGGGGTGATGGGGGATTACAAGGCCCCGCCATCCAATCAGTGTGTGTATAGGGTTCATGATTCCCTATACCCGGAACTCCTTCCTCCACTAATCTCCTAGTGGATTCAGGGGTCATCCCAACAATGTGAAGATAGTGCAAGAGTTACCCCGTCAGCCCAAGCTTTCCCGGTTGGCTCAATACACTACCCTCGGGCCCACAGTGAACAATATACTCGCCAAAACAATCAATTCGGTTCAATTCAGTGACAATAACAATAGTTCAGTACAATAACGGTCGTTCAGTAATAAACAATGGAGTTTTCGGGAAAACTATAGATTTAATTATATATTTTGGTCCAAAATTCACATAGGGTTGTAGGGTTCGATATATATATAGAAGTAACCTCACCTTTACCAACCAACCAAAAGCAATAAGGATACACCCTACAGAGCGTGCTCCTCGTCACCTAGTACGTGATCTATGTAACAGGGGCAAGTGTACATAAGACTCGACTCGCATGAACCAATTAAGACAAACGGCATGTTCCAATAATGTAAATCATGCAATTACAATCAATAGATATTCTAAACATATTCAACTTATCAAATAAGGTAGCAAGGATCAAGTATTTAAGGTATAAATCAAAGTATGAAAATATTACACAAACCTCCCCTATGGAGTTTAAGCATGAAATCACATAACACCTATGATACACATAAGTTAACACATTATATGATATATTAATGAAGTGTACATGCCGAAAATGAACCAAGAAAACCATGCAAATTAAGTTTGAAATTCACATTTTTATGCAGAAAATGCAGGGGTCGCGGGCGCGACCTATTTTTTTCACGTATTTTTCGTCCAAATTTTCAAAATCTCGAAACTTGGCCAAAATCGGGTCGCGGCCGCTACTGAAAAACACCTAATTCAGGTCGCAGGCGCGACCTGAAGTTCCCCCAAAGCTGTGAGTGGGTTGCGGGCATGACCAAATTTGTTATGTTTTCGGTCGCGGCCGCGGCCTGCTTCGCAGCAGTAGAAAAACAGGGGAAAACAGGGGAGTCCGAACCATAACACCACAAATTCAATAACCAAAGCAAATTCACTCCATAACAATTAATCCAACACATCCAAAACATATTATACTTCACTTATACATCAAACTAACCATGAAATATGCATTAAATCCTCAAGAACCAATCATGAAACCCCAACATCACTCATGCTTCCCAACTTTCATATGATGCAAATATCATGCAAGTTCTCCACTTCTAATAATCATAACATGCTTTTAATCCATCAATAATCATGAAATCATAAGATATTCTTCAAACACTACTCATATTCAATTCAAGAAATTCATATAAATCCCAAGTCATACCTTGAAATGAAAGAATTATGAGATGAAATGAAGATAGGGTGATGTTGATGATCTTAGCTCCAAAATTCCTCAAAGTACAGCTTGAATTTTTAATAAACTCCTTCCCTTTTCTTCCTTGGTGTTTTGATCGGTATATGGTGTGTGAGTGTGTGTATATCTTGAATGAAAATGGAATGTAATGGAATAAGATGGAAGAAATGAGATGATATATCAAAGTCTTGTATGAATATTTGTGTTTCCCCATAATTTGTACATAAGTCCTCCTAATATTTGAATTCATACAAGCAAGTTTCATCTCTACACAAAAGATCACTTAAATTCATTTTATGTTATACAATTAAGTATACAAGTTTAAACAAAGGGTCACTTGAGAATATAGAATACAATTAGATCACTTATATCAATTAGTTCATATAATTCATGTTAGTAACAATTCATATAAATACATGGAGATGCAATGCACATAGTATGATGAAAGTTGCAAATAAGCGAATGAACTAACTAAATTAGACCTCCCAACTCCCGAAGACCCGCTCGTGGCGTGCTTACCTGAACTTCCGAAATTTGGGGCGTTACAACTCTCCCCTCCCTTAAAAGAATTTGGTCCCCAGATTTACTGATCGGAAATAAATAACTCCGGGTGGAACCTTTTCATTTTATCTTCCGGCTCCCAAGTCATCTCTTCGGTTTTATCATTCCGCCACAACACCTTGACCATAGGGATATTCTAGTTTCTCAACTCTTGATACTTTCTGTCTAAAATTCTAACCGGCTGCTGAACAAATGATAAATTCGGTTCTAACTCAACTTCTTCAACGGGGAGAATATTAGTTTCGTCCGGATAATACTTTCTTAGCTGAGATAAGTGAAAAACATTGTGAACTCCGATAAGATTTGGCAGTAGATCCAATCGGTAAGCCATTTCCCCAATTCTTTCAAGAATTTCAAACGGACCCAAATATCGGGGATTTAACTTTCCTCCCTTTCCAATCCGAGAAAACCCTTTTCGTGGAGATACCTTCAAGACAACCCGGTCCCCCACTTCAAATTTAAGATCCCTCCGGCGAATATCGCATAACTCTTCTGTCTATCTTGTGCAGCTCTCATCCGTTGTTGTATCTGTTGAACTTTCTCGATCATAGCTCTCACGGCCTTGGAAGGTTTCTCAAGTTTCTCGCCTTTCTTTATTCCTTCTTGTTTGGTCCATTTCCACTCCTCTAAATCAAAGAATAATGGTGACCGACACTTCCGACCTTAAAGCAACTCGTATGGAGCCATACCGATGGAAGCTTGATAACTATTATTATATGCGAACTCAATCAACGGAAGTTGTTCGTGCCAAGAAGTTTGAAAATCCACTGCACATGCCCGAAGTAAATCTTCCAAATATCGTATAACTCTCTCGGACTGACCATCAGTTTGAGGATGAAATGTCGTGCTAAATTGGAGTTTCATACCCAAAATACCTTGTAACTCTTGCCATAACTTGGAAGTAAAACGGGGATCTCTATCCGAAACAATACTCAGCGGAATCCCATGAAGTCGGATAATTTCTCTATTATAGATCTGGCCAATTTACGAATCTTGTATATCATTCGGACCGGTAGAAAATGTGCAGACTTAGTTAACCGATCCACAATTACCCAAATACCATCATAGCCACCTTTCACTCTTGGTAATCCAGATATAAAATCCATCGTCACTTGTTCCCATTTCCACTCGGGAATAGGTAACGGCTGTAGAAGACCTCCCGGCTTTTGATGTTCGGCCTTAACTCTCTGACATGTCAAACAATATTTTACAAACTCGGCTACATCCTTCTTTAATCCATACCACCAATAATATTGCTTTAGATCTCTATACATTTTATTTCCTCCCGGATGTACCGAATATGTCGACTTATGAGTTTCTTCAAGCAATACCCTTTTCAATTCATCGGGCACTACCACTCGGTTCTTGAAACGAAGAAAACCGATTTCATCAAACCCGAATGGACTTTTCGGATCCTCTCTTGCCTTAGCAACCAACTTCTGAACCTCCTGATCATTATTTTGAGCTTCAAATAATCTATGTTTCAGTTCCGGTTGAATGGAAATGTTAGAAACCCGAGCTGTTACCACAATAGGCTTAATTCCACTACTTTCTTCAACTTCCAAATTGGCTACGCCAACCTTTCTACTTAAAGCATCGGCAACCATGTTAACTTTTCCGGGATGATATTTAATAATACAATCATAGTCTTCTAGTCTTTCCATCCATCGTCGTTGCCTCATGTTAAGATCTTTCTGTGTAAACAGATATTGGAGGCTCTTATGATCCGTAAAAATCTCAAAGGTCACCCCGTATAAATAATGTCCCCATTTCCCGAGTAAGAATATTATGGCGGCAAGTTCAAGGTCATGGGTAGGGTAGTTCCTTTTATGTTCCTTTAATTTTCGAGAAGCATAAGCAATCATTTTCCCGTTTTGAGTTAGAACACACCTAAACCTTCTTTTGACGCGTCTGTATAAACAATGTAACCTTCAGAACCCTCTGGAAGAGTTAAAACTGGGGCTGAAACTAATTTCTCCTTTAAAGTGTTGAAACTCTTATCACAATTATCATCCCACAAAAATTTAACATCCTTCTTTGTTAACTGAGTTAAAGAAGCGGCGATTTTTGAAAAATCTTGCACGAATCTCCTATAATATCCCGCCAATCCCAAGAAACTTCTAACCTCGGAGGTGTTCTTTGGCTTCTCCCACTTCAACACCGCTTCAATCTCAGAAGGATCGATTTCTAATCCATGACCCGAAATAATATGACCCAAGAAAGCAACCCGGTCGATCCAAAATTCGCATTTGCTAAACTTTGCAAATAATTGATGTTCCTTCAAAGTTTTCAAAACGAGCTCAAGATGCCTTGCATGTTCCTCAACTGACTTGGAGAAAACCAAAATATCATCAATGAATATCACAACAAACTTATCAAGGAAGGGTCGAAAAATTCTATGCATCATATCCATAAAAGCGGCGGGAGCATTTGTCAAACCAAACGGGATAACCACAAATTCATAATGTCCGTATCTTGTGTTGAAACCCGTTTTCGGAGTATCCTTGGCTCGAATCCGTAATTGATAATATCCTTGTCGTAGATCAAGTTTCGAATACACTTTGGATCCTTGGAGTATGTCAAATAACTCCTCAATGTGTGGAAGAGGGTATTTATTCTTGATAGTCATCCGATTTAATTCTCGATAATCAATACACATCCGTAGAGTACCGTCTTTCTTTTTCACAAACAATACCGGCACACCCCACGGTGACGAGCTCGGTCTAATATACCCCACTTCCAATAAGGCATCAAGCTGAACCTTCAATTCTTTCAATTCTGCCGGAGCCATCCGATACGGAGTCTTAGAATACTGCTCTGCATTCGGATACAAATCAATCACAAATTCTATTTCTCTATCCGGTGGTAGCGAGTCTAATTTTTTCGGAAACACTTTGGGAAATTCCTTAACTACTTCTGTTTCTTCTAATTTCATCTGATCATTGGGTTGATTAAGAATATAGGCTATGAATCTCGTAGCCCCATCACGAACCAATTTCTGAGCTTCAGAGAAGGATAATAGAGGTACCGTTTTAGAACTCCAACCCGTAATAATTCCTGAACCCAACTGAACTTTCTTGGCCCGACAATCCACGGTAGCACAGTGCTTGAATAACCAATCCATTCCCAAGATAGAACCATAATGAGACTTCGATAGTTCAATGAAATCCGTCGAGAAAACCCGACCCTCAATACTCACCGACACTTCTCTAAAACCCGATTAATTTCTACACTACCACCAAAAGGAGTACTAACAACATAGCATGCAGAAGAGAAAGTGACACACAAGGGCAATTTTATAGATATATTGTGAGCAATAAAGGAGTGGGTAGCTCCCAGATCAAATAGAGTATGTATGTCTATGCCATGAATGCAAATGGTACCTTCAATGACAGCTGCGGGGTCCACGTCTGCATCAACTTCTTCCCCTTCCAAAGCATAAGCACGAGCTCTAACTAACGGCCTCTGACCCCCGGCAGGCTGATCCCGACGATCCAAACACATATCCACCTTGTGATCGGCACTCCCACATATTAAACATAACCTGAGACGTCTTTTGTAATTATCATAATGATGAGTAGGTTGCCCACAGAATGAACATTTGGGTTTCTCGGGTGGTGGTGGCAAAGTAGGAGGCTGAGGAGCCTTCTGAACCGGTCCTTGTTGCTTGAATTTCTTTACCGGACCCTTCGGTTGTGGAGGAGTTGTCTCATAAATAATTGGTCTCTTGCCCGTATTGTAACCTGCTCTTGATCCCGATCCTGAGCCCTGTCCTGTCAGATAAGTAGATCTCCGTGCATTAACCGAGTCTTCAACCTTTAAAGCCTTTGAAGTAGCTTTCTTCCAAGTACTAGTATTGACAGCTTCAATTGCTACTTGAATATCCGGCCTCAACCCTTACAAGAATTGCATAACCTTATGAAAATCGTCACTTGCAAGGTTAGGAGCATACTTGGATAACCTCTCAAACTCGGCTATATACTCCACAACCGATCTCCCACCTTGTTTAAGTTCTGTAAATTCCCTAAGTCTCCGAGTATGAGAAAATGGTGGAATAAATTTATTCTTGAATTCCCTTACAAAGACTTCCCACGTAACTTCCTCCTCGGTGGCATTTAGCACAATTTTAGTACTCTCCCACCATGAATAAGGTTCCCCTTGAATTAAAGTAAGTGTGCACCGAGCCTTCTCTCTAGATTCACAAGGGATGAGATTCTAAATCCTTTCAACTTCTTTAAGCCATTGCTTGGCTTGCATATCATTTCCTTTAAAAAATCTCGGTGGATGTTGATTATCAAATTCCCATAGAATAGCTGAAATCAGGGCCGGTTATGGTGGAGGAACTAGTGGTGCTGGAGGCACATAATCTCGCAACCTCTGATCTATTAACTGAACCATAGAATTCAAGAAATCCTGAGATTGAGCCTGACGGGGTGGAGGTGGAGGAGAATGGTCATGGCAATGATGCCTGTGTCCCGGAGAATGCTCTCTACGAGGGCGACCATGTGGCATCCTGAAATTCAAACACTGTATATGCATGTTCAATTAACAAGTGCAAATGAGTGCAATAAAGCTCATAACACGCATAAATCACATAATTCAAATAATTCAAGTAGGTTCAAATAAATCCAAGTAAATTCAAATAAATTCAAATAGAATGCAAGACCTGCAATTAATCAAATAATCCTATGCCGTACGACCTAGACTCATAAGACACGACACTAGAACGTTGGTTTTGCAACCTGGCTCTGATACCACCTTAGGATGTAGCACTAGGAATGCTAGGTAGCCGCATCCCCCGCACTATAGTTCATTCCACATATGAGATGGACAACCCATATATGAACTAAATCTATAGCGAACGGGAGACAATAAAAATAACCACTAGCTAGGCGGGACTAACCCTCAATTAATACCACAATATAAAGTCATAAGCGGAAGCATATCAATAAACATTCACTTCATTGTTCATTTTCACTTCATATCCATACTTCCATAATTACATGCCCAAATTCTTTCAACTATAGATCCTAATATATCAAAACATTCCATAAAAGCTATAATTGTATTCATAATGAACAGGAAACAGGAGAAGAACAATGCTAGACCCGACAGAAGCAAAACTCTACTTAACCCCGCCTAGTACTCGACCTGCAATACCTGAAAATGTGAGGTGTCAGTCTATGAAAGACTGAGTGAGGGGTTTATAATTTAAAAGCGTAATTACCACACGAGCTATAATCTCGGGTAAGATTTTATAAAGAAATAATATAAGTTCAAGAATAAGATAGGCCTCGCCTGAGATTACAATTCAGTTCAGTCAATCAGTGGCCTGGCGAGTGAGGGTAATTCTCCAACCTTTCTCCGACAATGTACAATAATTCAGTTGTAATTAATTAAGTGATCAAGCAATATAGTTCGGTGCACAATTAGCAATTTCAATAGTCCATCCTTCTTCCTCAGGGGTGATGGGGGATTACAAGGCCCCGCCATCCAATCAGTGTGAGTATAGGGTTCATGATTCCCTATACCCGGAACTCCTTCCTCCACTAATCTCCTAGTGGATTCAGGGGTCATCCCAACAATGTGAAGATAGTGCAAGAGTTACCTGTCAGCCCAAGCTTTCCCGGTTGGCTCAATACACTACCCTCGGGCCCACAGTGAACAATATACTCGCCAAAACAATCAATTCGGTTCAATTCAGTGACAATAACAATAGTTCAGTACAATAACGGTCGTTCAGTAATAAACAATGGAGTTTTCGGGAAAACTATAGATTTAATTATATATTTTGGTCCAAAATTCACATAGGGTTGTAGGGTTCGATATATATATAGAAGTAACCTCATCTTTACCAACCAACCAAAAGCAATAAGGATACACCCTACAGAGCGTGCTCCTCGTCACCTAGTACGTGATCTATGTAACAGGGGCAAGTGTACATAAGACTCGACTCGCATGAACCAATTAAGACAAACGGCATGTTCCAATAATGTAAATCATGCAATTACAATCAATAGATATTCTAAACATATTCAACTTATCAAATAAGGTAGCAAGGATCAAGTATTTAAGGTATAAATCAAAGTATGAAAATATTATACAAACCTCCCCTATGGAGTTTAAGCATGAAATCACATAACACATATGATACACATAAGTTAACACATTATATGATATATTAATGAAGTGTACATGCCGAAAATGAACCAAGAAAACCATGCAAATTAAGTTTGAAATTCACATTTTTATGCAGAAAATGCAGGGATCGCGGGCGCGACCTATTTTTTTCACGTATTTTTTGTCCAAATTTTCAAAATCTCGAAAGTTGGCGAAAATCGGGTCGCGGTCGCTACTGAAAAACACCTAATTCAGGTCGCAGGAGCGACCTGAAGTTCCCCCAAAGCTGTGAGTGGGTTGCGGGCACGACCAAATTTGTTATATTTTCGGTCGCGGCCGCAACCTGCTTCGCAGCAGTAGAAAAACAGGGGAAAACAGGGGAGTCCGAACCATAACACCACAAATTCAATAACCAAAGCAAATTCACTCCATAACAATTAATCCAACACATCCAAAACATATTATACTTCACTTATACATCAAACTAACCATGAAATATGCATTAAATCCTCAAGAACCAATCATGAAACCCCAACATCACTCATGCTTCCCAACTTTCATATGATGCAAATATCATGCAAGTTCTCCACTTCTAATAATCATAACATGCTTTTAATCCATCAATAATCATGAAATCATAAGATATTCTTCAAACAATACTCATATTCAATTCAAGACATTCATATAAATCCCAAGTTATACCTTGTAATGAAAGAATTATGAGATGAAATGAAGATAGGGTGATGTTGATGATCTTAGCTCCAAAATTCCTCAAAGTATAGCTTGAATTTTTAATGAACTCCTTCCCTTCTCTTCCTTGGTGTTTTGATCGGTATATGGTGTGTGAGTGTGTGTATATCTTGAATGAAAATGGAATGTAATGGAATAAGATGGAAGAAATGAGATGATATATCAAAGTCTTGCATGAATATGTGTGTTTCCCCATAATTTGCACATAAGTCCTCCTAATATTTGAATTCATACAAGCAATTTTCATCTCTACACAAAAGATCACTTAAATTCATTTTATGTTATACAATTAAGTATACAAGTTTACACAAAGGGTCACTTGAGAATATAGAATACAATTAGATCACTTATATCAATTAGTTCATATAATTCATGTTAGTAACAATTCATATAAATACATGGAGATGCAATGCACATAGTATGATGAAAGTTGCAAATAAGCGAATGAAGTAACTAAATTAGACCTCTCAACTCCCGAAGACCCGCTCATGGCGTGCTTACCTGAACTTCCAGAATTTGGGGCGTTACAGATTAGCTCGAGAATCTTATAAGTAAATTAAATGACTCAAAAAGTGCAATAATGTACTTACCAACTGACATGAATTCTACGAGTATTATGGTGATTGACCTTTGTACGTGCTTAAGTACACATACTTAATGTGCGTTAAATGCATTTATAGAATTGATGGTTGTAGGTATAGTGCATTTAAGTAAAATAGGTGAGGAGATTATTTGCATTTATTGTACAACTTGCATGAAAATTGACTTATGTCTCAACTGGGGAGGTCGAGGGACCTGGTCACTCGATCATTTCCTTATAGATAAATTGATCCCTCTATCTTAGGTTGGGAGGGAGGTCGAGCATGTAACTAACTAAGATTGACATATCATGCCTTGTGTCATTTCACGTCGTGCTAGGAATCTTCATGACATTATACCACGTCATAAGCCCACAAAGATTATCAGGTAGGGCTGAGACGGCTGATGGTCTTTCGATTTATAAAGGTGTCATTCACGCGTAGATCAACTCACCAGACAATAATGATGACAATGTTTTGTTTTTCTCATTCCCCGTAAATAGAGCTTATCAATCATTTTTAGATGCCATTTTTACTGGAGAGCATATCGAGCGAGTCAGAGCAAATATCGTGGGAAAAGTTTTCTTAATCTAAGTTTCGAAAGACAAGCTTAAGAGAAGTTGGTCAAAGCATCTTCTTACTTTCAACTTAGTTATTATCTCGACACAGCTCTGTATGCGTTTCTAATTTTTCTCTCCCCATTTTTATCTACTTTTAAGATGGCATCTGGAAAGAAGATCTCAATGCCTACCCATAAGATAATCCTTCCTAAGCTTTAAAGGCCTAGCTCTAATCCTCGACTTATAGCTTCGGGATGAGACCAAATTGGAGGAAGAGTAGTCGGAGACTATAAACATTCATCTGAATCTACCATCCTTTTCTTACTTTATAGAAATGAATTTTAAGTTGGATTCGAGATAATTTGAGGATATTGTAATTTCTTAACTTGGTGGGGACAAATGTTAATTAACACTAAACATCTCTTATAAAGTATTACAATCATTAAAAATACTTATTTAAGTAAATTAAGATAACTCAAAAATTAGAAATAAAACTCATTTAATCTAAAGAAAAGATGAATGAATTTTACAAATCAAACTAAGTATATAGAGTCAAATAAGAAATAAATACAAATTATTATTTATTTTTTCATGCTAATCTTACAATATACCTTATAATTTTTTATTTATGAGATGGTGTCTATTATGCTTGGACACAAATATGATACAATACAAATTGATTTTTAAGTTTAATTGGTGTGGGAATATCTAATACATTATCGGACACAAACGCATGATAAAATAATATTTTTAAACGTGTTCGTGCATTATACGTAGAGTGTTATTTTAAAACTATAACTTTTTTATTTGTATAGTTGAGAGTTATATTAAAAAATTAAGTTTCAATTCAGGACTAATTATTTTAAGAAGTTGAAATTTCAAATAATTTAATTTAATAATTTAATAATTAAAAATAGTTAGATAAATTGTATATTCAATGTACAATGGACATTATTTTTACTAGTTTTGTTCTAATAAATGGGAGTTTGCATACGAAGGAGCTGAAATAGGCCTTGAAGAACATTTTTTAAGATTTTATGAAAGGGGTCATCATAATTAATAACTCCATCCCAATTGGAAATGGTTTACTTTATTCCTCCATGTAAAAAAAATTTATACTAACTCTTCAATTCAAATTTATAATTTGGTTTCACTTCACACTCAACTAAATTGACTGTAATACCCTTACTTATTTCTTTTTCCTTTCCATACTTCAATTTTAAATCTGAGTACTTTAACTTTTAAGAATAATACTCTATTTTTAAATCTAAATACTTGATTGTTTACGAACAATATTTCAATTATAAATTTAGGTACTTTAACTTTTATGAATAAAACTCTAATTTAAAATATAAATACTTTAACTTTTATGAACAATACTTTTTTTATTTTCTTTTTCTTTATTTTTCCTTCTCGTACTTTAATTTTGAACCTGAGTACTTTAACTTTTACAAATAATACTCTATTTCTAAATCTCTGTACTCTGTTTTGTAATTTGGATACTCTGTTTTATAATTCGAAAAATTTATAATACTCTGTTTTATAATTTGGATACTTTTTAATGTCTAATTAATTCTTCAAAATATAAATCAACAATTAATTTTTACGCCATCATCCACCTACACAAAAAATAATAATAATAAATTAATTTTTGCATATGAAGCATGGAAATTATGTTTTGAAGTATTAACATATATACAAAATAAAAATATAAAATTGTGTATATGAGGGGTTATGTTAAAATGTGGGAGAGAACAGTGATGTGTTATGTCATTTCATATTTTTCTCAAAGCTGTTTTGGTACTTTCGTCAGTAATGGTGAGTGAAATCAAATTACGAATTTGAATTGTGAAGTTAGTATCGAATTTTTTCCATGGGGGAGTGATGTCAAATTTGTCTTATGCCTTGGGGAGTTTTACCACATTCCCCCTTTATGAAATGTAGTGAAAAAATTATTAAGGTTATTAGTAAACCGTTTATCAGAGTTAAGTGTGCGCTTAGCTTAAAATGATTACTGATACGAAATTACAAAATGCCAGACAATTTAATAACGAAAATATAAAAAACAAGTAAATAATGTGGTGATTTATCCAGGTTCATTTGGAAAGCCTACGTACTATCCCCAAGTTTTGACTTAGGAGTTAAAACATGTTTCACTCAAATATATTTGTTCGGGTATGATAAAGTTTTGAGTAAAATAGTAAGAACCATAGAGTTATAATTAGAAAAACTCCCGATGAGTGAAAATACAATTAATCGATCACTAATCTTGGCAACAAGATAGTGTGCTCGCTCTGCCTGTAGTATCGCGACCACTCAGCTTCCACGACCTCAGTGTAATACGCTTACGTCACTCACACCTAGTTAGAACTAGCTATCGACCGACTACTTTGACTGTAACGCCCCGATTTTTCCATTTATGTATTATGTGATAATTTATAAATTTCTTAACGTTAAATGTATTACATTTCCATGAACTTATATGAAATTCATGTCAATTTAAGAAAATATTGCATGATTTGAAAATATTTGTTACGTGAAATAATTGTTGAACGTGACTTAATTGTTTAATTGTCCTTACATGATCATTCTTTTAAATTCAAGGACCAAGTTTCATAATATATTTTGGGACCAAAGTGATTAATTATTTATAGATGAAACTTGATTGCATGACTTATACTCTTGAGGGACTTAGTTGCAAATTGTGCATTTCATCAATTTCAAAATATGATGAATCATGTAAGAGCTTTCTTCATGCTTCCATTCTTCATTCTCATTCAAAAATATTCATCACTTTGCTCCCTTGTTGCTTAGTTCATCCAAGAGAAAATGAGAAGGAGATTTTGTTGATTTCATCCAAGTTTTTCCAAGAAAACTGCATATTTTGGAGCTCAATCATCCATCTTCATCACCTTCATCCATTTCTTTTCATTCAAGTGTATGTAAGTTGATTATGTTAATTGTTGATGAAATACATGGAAGCTAGGGTTAGGAATTCTTTGAATATATGGATTAATTGTTGTTAGATACATGAATTCTTGCTTTTACCATGAATTGATACATGAATTCTTGCAAAACTTGAGATTATATGATGAAATCATGTATGTACTTGGAAGTGGAAACTTTGATGATCATGAGTAATTTATGTGTTTTTATGGAACTTTTTTGTATCTTGAACATATATGCATGCTAATTTCCAGAAAAATGAGATTTTGGAACTTGAAAATTCATGTTTTGGGTTGATTTTGTGTTTGGCCAAGAACTTCCCCTGTTTTGCCCTGTTTTCTTTCTACAGAACTTGAAGGTCGCGGCCTCGACCAGAAACAGAACAAAAATGGTCACACCCGCGACCCACTTACATTTTTTGGCGGAACAGTAGGTCGCGCCCGTGACTTGAAATACACTAAAATCAGGTCGCGGCGCCTACCCAATTCTGGCCAACTTTCGACTTCTTGAAAAATTGCATGAGAAATTCCTGAAAAATAAGGTCTCGCCCGCGACCATTTTATGAACAAAATTGGTCGCGACCGCGACCCTTGCCTAAACTGCCAAAATTTCCAATTTTCACATTTCAATTCAATAGCTTTATTGATCCCAAATTATTATTATATGATACATTTTATGTCAAAACATGATATTTGCCTGCTATATTAGATATTGCACGTCATCTCATTCCATTTTGTCATTCATCATAATTGGTCCATTTAGAGTCAAGTTTCACGTACACATGTCTTTCTTGCACAGATCACGTTCTCGGTGACGAGGAGCAAGCGCCCTAAATTGTATCCTTGTTCATTTTGGTCACAGGTGAGGTTTAATTATATATATATATATATATATATATATATATATATATATATATAAAGAACCCGTATAACCCTACGTGATCTTTTGGGCCAAAATGTATATATCTATAATCTTTCTAAAACCCTTAGTGATTACAAATGATTTCGTGATACATTAAACAATCGTGATATCATGAACTGATCGTGTTTTGGTGAGTAATCATGAATCGTGCACTGTGGGCCCGAGGGTTAGTGTATGAGCCAACCGGAAAAGCATGGGCTGACGGGTAACTCTACACTCCCCTCACATTGTGGGGATGAACCCTGACTCCACCAGGAGGTTTGGTAGAGGAAGGAATCCCGTACGTGGGAGTCATGAACCTGACGTACACCGTGACTGGGTCGTGGGGCCTTGCAATCCCACCATTACCCGGAGGAAGAAGGATGGACTATTGAAATTGCTAAGTGTGCACTGTAATGACTTGCATGATCACTATTGAATTGAAATCTAAAGATTGTATTGTTCACTATTGGTGTAAAGGTTGGATATTGCTCTCACTCGTCGGGCCACAGATTGAATTGAATTGAAATTGATTGTATTGTTAAAAATTGGATTGTTGTAACCTCGGGCGAGAAGTTCTATTTTATTATTAAACTTATATTGCTTTCTCTTATAAAAACTTACCCGAGATTATAACTTGCGTGATACGTGCGTTAATATTTATTTAAAACCCTCACTCAGTCTTTCATAGACTGACACCTCACTTTTCAGGTTGTGACATCCCGCTCGTCCGATTTATAAGGTACGCCACGTTTCAACCTTTTAATGTGTTTAATTATGTGATTTTATATTTTGCGTGGCCCTATTTTGAACTCTTTTAGAGTTTAGGCGCTTGTTTGTAATTTTCTCTTTAAAGGGGTTTTCCGGTCATTTCTCGTTCAGTCGAGAGTTCGACCTTTTTGACCCCTGCTACGCGTTCGGGGCATCGAGACGAGTCTGTAGACTCTAAGTTTGCCCCATTCTGACTTCGTTAGCCCGTTCTTCCGACCGTTTGTGCGTACGAGGACTCGAGATATATACCCCGGATCCTCGTTTTGCGTGTCAGAATTTCAGCTTCAGACTCATCGTCTTCCTCCAGCGATTGGTACTGTTCACGTAGCGGAGGTGTGTTTTCACACACATATCCGTTCTCACTCGTTTCTCGACGGAATTCGACGTTTGAGTAGTGGAAATTTATCAACTCGACGAGCCCGACACGATGGTCCAAGAATTGGGACCTGAAACTCAACGGTGGTGGCGCTACGGCACAGCAACGGCGACGGAACGGACAACCGCCACTTCGCCGCCCCTTCGCGGCGGTCTCCGGCGTTTTTTCTCCGTCACGCGCCACCCCATCCGTTAGACAACCTCCCGGCGCAATGAATGGTGTTGGCGGCGCAACCATCCGGCCAGCGCCGCCTGAAAGTCACGGCGGGCGGCGGCGCTACTGTAGCGCGACGAATCTCGTCGTTCCGGCGACCTTTTCCGATGGACTTCAGCGGTTCCTAGCGTTTTTCGACCCTCTGAACTCATTTCCCGCCTCCTTTTTGAACGAATCGCGACGGAGATGGCTGAACCGGCGAGTGGCGCACCGGCAGACTTTCGGCGGCGGTTTGGGACCTTTTTTCGGCCGGTTTTGGTGGTGGTTCCTTCACGGAAGTTGCTCAGAATGATGGAATATAACGGATGGCGTTGGCCCCGACTCGAGAACCAGCCGGCGGCGACGAACTGGTGGCGGACCGGCTCTGGACCGACGGTCCGATTTTTCGGCGACTTTTCCGGCGTTTGGCTAGGGGGCTTTCGTAGGGCTCATTACGGGTTTTCCAACGGTATGTCCGGATTTTATTTTCGTTTAGCGGTTTGTATTTAATTTCAGTTTTCGTCGTTGGAATTTAGTTTGGTTTTTCGTCAACGAAGTCCGGTGTGTTTGGTTTTTTCTGAAATTGGTTGAGGGCTTTTGTCAAGCAGGCCGAGGCGTACGTTTCTACCCTTCCGGGGATTTTTCCGACCACCGGAGGTGGTGTTCCGGTGGCGGCCGGTGGCTGTTCGGCCGGCTGCGGTGGCGGCATTCCATTGACTTTCGATCAGTAGGTCCGTTTCGTTGTGGTGAGTCCAACGCCACTTTCCGTTCGTCAATCGGATGTCCGGTTGATTTTATATGAATTTTTTAAGTTGTGGTATTTATTTTCGTTAACTGTTTTAATTGTAAATTTCGATCTTGTATGAACTATAAATTGAAATTATGAGTTGTATGATACCAGGAAATATGATACGATGTATGAAATCTTGATTTACGATTTATTGAATTTATTTGCCTCGTTTAAGCCTATCTACTTGAGAATATTTCTTGTTTAGGGGATATTAATGCAATTTAAGGATCTAAATTATTCATATAATTATGATACTCATAATAATTAAATTACCCAAGGTTTGAGTTATGATCGATTTGAATAAATTATTTAAGTATGTTAATTGTTGAATATTGTGAAATATGTTAATATGTATTTACGTGTGAAATTGTTATGCATTTTGCGTTTATCCTTTCGAGAATTAGTGCATGATATGAATTGAATTCTTAATGTCTTAATTTATTTTATGTAACAAATGTTATGAATTTATAAGCTATGCATCTCTTGATATGTAATATGAATTATAATATGCTCTGAATGACTTGATTGAATAAATATGGATTATATGTTGCATCATGTATATTCGTGAGCATGGCCGTGCGTCTTTGTAGTTGTGTTTGGAGTCTGAGTCTGTGTTCTGTGTGTGTTCAGTCGTTCAGGGTTTCTTCAGGGAGTGTCTGTCAGCTGTTTGGGTTCCAGTGGGACTTCTTGGCTTGTGTTTTCCGTTCTCGTCGGTGTAAGGTGAGGTTTTAGGGTTTTTGTTTTAGTTAAAGCGACCTACAACCCTATGTGCTCGTTTTCAAGCCCGCATGCGAATATATACTATATGTATATTAAATATGTGTCTTACGATATGTTATGAATTTTGTTAATTCGATTTGATATGAATCCTTCTGAAATTATACGTATGGGCGTATGTAAGCTTAAATTGGTTTTGCAACGAGGGTATGCTCCAAATCGTGTATCGTCGAGCAAACTATGGATTTTCTTCAGCATATTATGAATTTGGAAGACACGGAGAGGTATGTGTATAGCATATGTCGAGTTGCACGGTAAGGTATGTTTCTTATGGTATGTTTCTTAAGTAAGAATCATATGTTTCTTGGTTTCGCGAGTTAGGTAAGTTTCCTATGAATCTTATGAGTCTTTATGAATCTATTTGAATCCCCGGGTTTCGGAGGTGTGGGTAAGGGAGACCCAGTGCGGCTGTTGGGGTCGTCGGTTATCACCCCTGTGCACATACTCCTTTGAAGTATCTACGCGCGACTCTAAGGGAGATGGAGAAGGCGTGGTGCTTTGAGCCTTCGGTTGAGGCCGGAGAAGGTACGTTGTGGGCTCGCGACCCCACGTATATTGAGTTGCACGATGTGGGCCCGTAACCCTCGTGCAGACTTCCGGAGAAAGGTTGGAATACGGGAATATGAATCTATGAATTTATGAATCTTATGAATTTTATGAGTTTATGCTTCCTTTTGAATCTTTTGAGTCTTGTGATTTAAGGAGTAAGGTTGGAGACCCGTACTCGCCGGGTATTTGAATTCTTTTGTTTCGATGATTATAAAACGGGATAGGAGGTTTCGTTTTAATAAGAGATTTATACGATTAAGCTCTGAATTTATGCATTTATGAACCAATTTTGTTTATATGAGTCCCTATGAGTTTTAATATGAATCCATTTGAATATTTATGAATCCATTTGAATATATATGAATCCATATGCGTTTCTGAATCTACGAATCCTTATGAGTTTTCAAACTTAAGAAGATATGAATATATGTGTAAATATGAGCTCTTTTTGGAAAATAGTTTTGGTATGCAAAACCCTACTCCCAGTTCATAATCTTTCTTTTGATACGTGCTCTGCTCCTTATTATGTATAGTGTGTGTGAGTTCAGCCCCCTCACTCAGTCAGTGGACTGACCCTCGCCCCACCTATGTTTTCAGTCTGTAGGTTCAGGTTCTTGGAGTTCGAGCTAGGCGGCTTTGTGTCTTGTCTGTTGAGTCCATGTCTTTTGATCCTGTATCTATTTGATTAAGTTGTGAATCTCTGACCTGCATCCGTTTGTAATTATGTATATAGCATGTTCTGTACAGGATTATGTTTATGCTTTGATTATACGAATTTTTGGGACAGGTTAGGACAGGACTTGGATTAGTTGAACACGTCTTTGTTGTATGTTTGAATTCGGGACAGGTTAGGACAGGTTCATGGAATTAGTTGAACCCGTTTCTTTATTTTGTTGATTAAAGTTTTTGTTAGTTCATATTTTGATTCGCTTCCGCATACAGGTTTTTGCGTATTTTTCTTGTACGGGGTTTAGGTACCGCCTAGCTTAGGTTGGTTTTTTCGTTTGTCACCCGTTCGCTGTGACTTGGTGCGTGTGCGGACGTTCCATTTCGTACCACGTGTAGGGTCATAGTGCGGGGGTGTGGTGCCCCACCGCTTGGGGTGCTACATCTTAAGTGGTATCAGAGCTAGCGGGTTCAGAACTGGTGCTCTGGAGTCGTGTCGTGTCAGTTTAGGTCGTACGGCATAGGAATACTTGTGCATTACATTTGTCTGATGTGAAATTCTGACTTTTCTGCATGAATTTGTCTGAGCTTATGTGATTTTGTGCAAACTATGATTATGATTTTTGCAAAATTATCATTTTATGCTTTAAATTTTAGTAAATTACTTGTTGCATCTGCATTAATTAGGTGCTCTTAATTGCTTTCATTACTTGACATACCCACGTACTAACCCACATGCATAGATATTTGTCCAATTTATGAATTGTAGGGCGTTGGCTCGATGCCAAAATTGAAGTTGATCGTGACAACACTTACCACTTTTACAAAGCTGTGAAGGAGGATTTGAAACTTCTATCTTCTGATTACTTGGATGAAAAGCAAATGAATCTCTACAAGAATTCAACAATAGCTAGATGCTAATATTATGGAAACAGGTATCATGCATTCATAGCACGTGCATCATGCCTTGGATTAACTATAATTATTTCGAACATTTGTTCTACGTGCTTGACTGCCTTCTTTACTGGATACGAGTGCATGCCATTTACATCTCTATTCCTGCATGCATTAGTTTCGTGGTTATTTTTAGGTGACTTCCTTACTTGTTCCAATGAGTGCTGATTTTAGTGGAAGCTGCATTGGGATCTGAATAGGGGTGGATCAGAAGGTGTACAGTTGATTTAACAAACTCAGGGTATAGGGTGAATAAAAGTTGATGTTTGTATACAAGGGAAACAAGAGACCTTTTAACTAATGAGGTGCCTTCAGGATATATACTTAATTACTTGGAGGTACTCGGGGGCAGCAAGTTTTATAAGAAAGTCAGAATTTCTAATTCTGGATGGCGTGAGGTGACAAAGAAGAGATCAAGGCACTTGTACCATTCAGAGAATTCCAAGCAGGAAATCGAGTTACTATTATAAAGACACCCACCAGAGTAGTTACACTTACACAAAGGAAAAGGGGGAAAATTGTGCAAGTTATGGAATTTTGTGCCGAGGTCATTGAAGATCAACTCCACCAAATATTGAGGATAAGGACATCATTTACAACGACGGTGTGTGAAGCAGGATTGTTTGAAGATTCTCCGCTTATCTTTCCTTGATTGTTCTGAGAGATTCCATCGTTGGAAGATATAGCAATTCCCGATTATTGAGGATTTTATTGGGACTTCAAGAGACTCAATGGATCACTTTTCTGCGAGAAGCAAGTGAGACGGTTCAAGACCCCTTGGCGACCGCGGATTCGAAGAAAATACTAAAGAATGCAAAATTTGAACGGGAAGTTGGAACTACGAGTAGTTAAGGAGTTGACTATCCTTTCAAGTTAAAGAAATTTTCCACCTCGACTCCACTAATACGGTGAACGGTACATTGAGCATTCATGGCATTTGCACACATGCATTTCATAAGTAATTATATTTTAATTTTGCTTGATGTGCGCGACGACGTGTATTACGTGATGCTGCCTTGATTGTAATAACGTGGCTAATTGATTTAATTTCCATAACTTGAGATTTATTGTTGTTGTGAATTCTTGTAAACTGAATGGGTTACATGCTTACGTGGATTTGTTCGTGCTTCAGTGTTTATAAAATTTCCTAATTGCTCACTAACACTTCATGCATACACAAGTATATTGTAATCTTATTTTACAGAGATTCCATCGCGATATTGTAACGCCCCGATTTTTCCATTTGTGAATTATATGATATCTTATAAATTTCTTAACGTTCAATGCATTATGTTTCCATAACTTATATGAAATTACCGTTAATGTGTAAATTACATGAAATAATATGAAATGCATTTCATCAACTTTTATGTGAAATTATATGAAATCATATCAAATTGAGAATTTATTTCATGATTTGAAAATGTCTATCACGTGAAATAATTGCCAAGTGTGATTAATTGCTAAATTGTCCTTATGTGAAATTGTGTAACTAAGTGAATATCATGACTTGGAGTTAATTGCATCATTTGTTAGAGATTATACTTAATTGCATTAATTTAAATAAATGAGGGACTTTTATGCAAATAAGGATGAGTCACACATTTCCATGCCCAACCTTAGGATATATCTTGAATTTTCTCTCATTTCTTCCATTATGTTCCATATGATCCAAGAGCAAAAACTCACACACACATACACATAGCAAATACCGACATTTACACCTTGAGGAGGGAAGAAGATTTCATCCATAATTCAATCCATAATTGAGGAATTGAAAAGTTAGAAGCATCATCAACCTCATATCATCATCTCATCACCATTCCTTTTGATTCAAGATCATGGTCCGGGAGACGAGGAACATGCTCCATAAGGTGTATCCTTTCTTCTTGTGTTGGTAAAGGTGAGGTTTAATTTCTAGATATGTATACATATGGAACCCGTACAACCTCTACGGGATCTTTTAAGCCAAAATGTATGTATATCTATAATCTTTCTAAAACCTTAATGATAACAAGTGATCTCGTGATATATTGGACAATTGAGATACCGTGAATTGATTATGTTTTGGCGAGTAAAGCATGTTCACTTTGGGCCCGAGGGTAGTGTATGGAGTCACCTGGGAAAGCAAGGGCTGACGGGTAATCTGTGCACTATCCTCATCGTTTTGGGATCCCTTCTGAATCCACTAAGAGGTTTGGTGGAGGAAGAATATTCCGTGCGTGGGAGTCATGTTCCTAACGCACACCGTTATTGGGTGGTGGGGCCTTGCAATCCCACCATCAACCGGAGGAAAAAGGGAATTGAAATTGTTAATTGTGCACTATAATGAATTGTGTGATCATTATTGAATTGTTAATCCAAAGATTGTATCGTTCACTATCGGTGTAAAGGTTGGAGATTGCCCTCACTCGCCTGGCCACTTATTGAATGAAATTGTAATTGATGGTACTGTTAAATTGGATAGTTGTAATCTCGGGTGAACATTATTCCTTTATTGAACTTATCCTGTTTCCTTTGTAAAAGCTTTACCCGGTATTACAACTTGCATGTTAATTGCGCTAATATTTATTTAAACCCCTCACTCAGTCTGTGGTAGACTGACACCTCACACTTTTCAGGTACTTTCAGTGGCGTGCTAGGCGGGAGTCCGAGTCGTGTCCAGTTGTCGAGATGAGTCTAGCATTGCATTTTTATGTTATGGACATTTATGGATCAGTTAGGTTGTTGTTATAGATATGTTGGAGATAGTAATGTATTGATATAAAGTTAGAAGTTAACTCTTTTGGGATATTTGATATGTGCTAGTGATATTACTATGCTTCCACTTTAAATTCCTAGATTTGGACTTGAATGGTTTGAGGGTTAGTCCCGCCTAGCTAGTGAGTTTTTTTTTACTTGTCACCCGTTCGCCATGAGTCCGGTTCATATATGGACTACCCATTTCATGTGTGAGCTAGACTTATGGTGCGGGGGTGTGGAATCTCGGCGTTTCGGGTGCTACAGATAACCCCCTTGAGTTGGGCATAGATGATGAATCTATACTCTAGGGACACCGATATCAGTCGAGTAAAGGTACACTTTACATGCATCCCATGTTTTGCATCCAGTGCTACTTTAATGTGTGTATGTAAGAATGCTGAGTAAGTGAACTTGTATGCTAGAGAGTTGTTGAGATCTCTCTATTTACGTGTTAGGGGGATGTGGGATTCTCCCTATTTATGTGATAGAAAGATGCTGGATTCTTTCTAAATTATGTGAGCAAGAGATGCTGGATTCTCTTGGAGTTAGATGTTTGGGAGGTGTTGGATTCTCTCGAATCTAGGGTTTGAGAAATGCTGGATTTTCTCAAACTAGAATGCTTGGAAGATGTGGAAGTCTGCCAGACTTAGGTTGAGAGACGGGGCTCTCTCGATTACGTGGTTGAGAGACGGGGTTCTCTCAATTATGTGCCTGAGGGACGGGGTTCTCTCTTTTGATGTGCCGGGAGACGGGGCTCTCTCTCTCTTGCGTGCTGAGAGATGGGATTCTCTCTTGTTTGTCGCGACTGAGTTTCGTGTGGCCTGATGTTGGTTTGCAACCGGTGAAGAAGCGACGGTATCGAGCTTTGGGTGCAGTGGTCTAGTGGGGGATCGAACGAGTTTGAAGCGACCAACGGTCAAGTGTTTGAACAAACCTCTGTGGCTACGGAACTCTGCAGGGAGTTAATGCAATCAGTGGGAGTAAACTTCACAGCCAGGGCTATGACTCTACACGATTTCGGAAGATAGATTGAAGTATTCCAGTTCAAAGCTCTACGACTCAGTAATAGGACCTGAGGATAGGTCCTTTTGAAGGAGGGGAGTTTGTGACATCCCGCTCGTCCGATTTATAAGGTACGCCACGTTTCAACCTTTTAATGTGTTTAATTATATGATTTTATATTTTGCGTGGCCCTATTTTGAACTCTTTTAGAGTTTAGGGGCTTGTTTGTAATTTTCTCTTTAAAGGGGTTTTCCGGTCATTTCTTGTTCGGTCGAGAGTTCGACCTTTTTGACCCATGCTACGCGTTCGGGGCATCGAGACGAGTCCGTAGACTCTAAGTTTGCCCCATTCTGACTTCGTTAGCTCGTTCTTCCGACCGTTTTTGCGTACGAGGACTCGAGATATATACCCCGGATCCTCGTTTTGCGTGTTAGAATTTCAGCTCCAGACTCATCGTCTTCCTCCATCGATTGGTACTGTTCATGCAGTGGAGGTGTGATTTCACACACATGTCCGTTCTCACTCGTTTCTCGACGGAATTCGACGTTTGAGTAGTGGAAATTTATCAACTCGACGAGCCCGACACGATGGTACAAGAATCGGGACCTGAAACTCAACGGTGGTGGCGCTACGGCACAGCAGCGCGGCGGAACGGACAACCGCCACTTCGCCGTCCCTTCGCGGTGGTCTCCGGCGTTTTTTCTCCGTCACGCGCCACCCCATCCGTTAGACAACCTCCCGGCGCAGTGAATGGTGTTGGCGGTGCAACCATCCGGCCAGCGGCGGCGGCGCGTGTCACGGCGGGCGGCGGCGCTACTGTAGAGCGACGAATCTCGTCGTTCCGGCGACCTTTTCCGATGGACTTCAGCGGTTCCTAGCGTTTTTTGACCCCCTGAACTCATTTCCGGCCACCTTTTTGAACGAATCGCGGTGGAGATGGCTGAACCGGTGAGTGGCGCACCGACAGACTTTGGCGGCGGTTTGGGACCTTTTTCCGACCGGTTTTGGTGGTGGTTTCTTCACGGAAGTTGCTCAGAATGATGGAATATAGCGGATGGCGTTGGCCCCGACTAGAGGACCGGCCTGCAGCGACGAACTGGTGGCGGACCGGTTCTGGATCGACGGTCCGATTTTCCGGCGACTTTTCCGGCGTTTGGCTAGGGGGCTTTCGTAGGGCTCGTTACGGGCTTTCCAACGGTATGTCCGGATTTTATTTTCGTTTAGCGGTTTGTATTTAATTTCAGTTTTCGTCATTGGAATTTAGTTCGGTTTTTCGTCAACGAAGTCCGGGGTGTTTGGTTTTTTCTGAAATTGGTTGAGGGCTTTTGTCAAGCAGGCTGAGGCGTACGTTTCTGTCCTTCCGGGGATTTTTCCGACCACCGGAGGCGGTGTTCCGGTGGCTGTTCGGCCGGCTGCGGTGGCGGCATTCCGGCGACTTTTGGACAGTAGGTCTGTTTCGTTGTGGTGAGTCCAACGCCACTTTCCGTTCGTCAATCGGATGTCCGGTTGATTTTATATGAATTTTTGAAGTTGTGGTATTTATTTTCGTTAACTGTTTTAATTGTAAATTTTGATCTTGTATGAACTATAAATTGAAATTATGAGTTGTATGATACTAGGAAATATGATACGATGTATGAAATCTTGATTTACTATTTATTGAATTTATTTGCCTCGTTTAAGCCTATCTACTTGAGAATATTTCTTGTTTAGGGGATATTAATGCAATTTAAGGATCTAAATTATTCGTATAATTATGATACTCATAATAATTAAATTACCCAAGGTTTGAGTTATGATCGATTTGAATAAATTATTTAAGTATGTTAATTGTTGAATATTGTGAAATATATTAATATGTATTTACGTGTGAAATTGTTATGCATTTTGCGTTTATCCTTTCGAGAATTAGTGCATGATATGAATTGAATTCTTAATGTCTTAATTTATTTTATGTAATAAATGTTATGAATTTATAAGCTATGCATCTCTTGATATGTAATATGAATTATAATATGCTCTGAATGACTTGATTGAATAAATATGGATTATATGTTGCATCATGTATATTCGTGAGCATGGCCGTGCGTCTTTGTAGTTGTGTTTGGAGTCTGAGTCTGTGTTCTGTGTGTGTTCAGTCATTCAGGGTTTCTTCAGGGAGTGTCTGTCAGCTGTTTGGGTTCCAGTGGGACTTCTTGGCTTGTGTTTTCCGTTCTCGTCGGTGTAAGGTGAGGTTTTAGGATTTTTGTTTTAGTTAAAGCGACCTACAACCCTATGTGCTCGTTTTCAAGCCCGCATGCGAATATATACTATATGTATATTAAATATGTGTCTTACGATATGTTATGAATTTTGTTAATTCGATTTGATATGAATCCTTCTGAAATTATACGTATGGGTGTATGTAAGCTTAAATTGGTTTTGCAACGAGGCTATGCTCCAAACCGTGTATCGTCGAGCAAACTATGGATTTCCTTCAGCATATTATGAATTTGGAAGACACGGAGAGGTATGTGTATAGCATATGCCGAGTTGCACGTAAGGTATGTTTCTTATGGTATGTTTCTTAAGTAAGAATCATATGTTTCTTGGTTTCGCGAGTTAGGTAAGTTTTCTATGAATCTTATGAGTCTTTATGAATCTATTTGAATCCCCGGGTTTCGGAGGTGTGGGTAAGGGAGACCCGGTGCGGCTGTTGGGGTCACCGGTTATCACCCCTGTGCACATGCTCCTTTGAAGTATCTACGCGCGACTCTAAGGGAGATGGAGAAGGCGTGGTGCTTTGAGCCTTCGGTTGAGGCCGGAGTAGGTACGTTGTGGGCTCGCGACCCCACGTATATTGAGTTGCACGATGTGGGCCCGTAACCCGAGTGCAGACTTCCGGAGAAAGGTTAGAATACGGGAATATGAATCTATGAATTTATGAATCTTATGAATTTTATGAGTTTATGCTTCCTTTTGAATCTTTTGAGTCTTGTGATTTAAGTAGTAAGGTTGGAGACCCGTACTCGCCGGGTATTTGAATTCTTTTGTTTTGATGATTATGAAACGGGATAGGAGGTTTCGTTTTAATAAGAGATTTATACTATTAAGCTCTGAATTTATGCATTTATGAACCAATTTTGTTTATATGAGTCCCTATGAGTTTTAATATGAATCCATTTGAATATTTATGAATCCATTTGAATATATATGAATCCATATGCGTTTCTGAATCTACGAATCCTTATGAGTTTTCAAACTTAAGAAGATATGAATATAGGGAGAATTACATACGAGTCCCTCAAGTATGGCCTAATTACACAGCGGTCCACAAAACTTTGGATTTTACACGACAGTCCCTAAGGTTTGATTCCGTTTGAAGTCCATAACGATCGTTAGAATTTTGACTTGATCTTCCGAAAATACCCCTGAATATTTTATTATTATATATCAAATGACCAAAATGCCCTCGAGGACTGTAATGTAAAAATCTAGAAACTAAGGGATCGTTTTGTAATAAGTAAGAAACCTTAGGGACCTATTTGTAATTAATATTGTATTTGTAATATAGCCGCGTATTTGAAATGACAATATCACCCTCAATTGCAATATTTTGTACATTACGCGGGTAAGCACCTCCCAAAAACACTTCACATTCCCAGCACTCTCTCTCTCTCTAGAAATGGAGAAAACCCTACGAGCTTACCAAGAATCCTCCATGGCCGTTCTCACTGAGCTTCTTCAGTGAAAGGGTTATTTGGTTTTCTTGCTATGGGGACCTTGTTTCGGCAGTCACATCTTGTATCTCGAGCTCCTAGCGCCATTGGTGAGTTTTAAACAGCACCCAAGACCCTTGTTTTCCATCAATTTTTTTTGTAAGGTATTTCATATACAAATCTGGGATTTGACGTTGGAAATTAAATTTTTCTGGGTTTAAGGGCGTTATTGTGGGATATGCGCAGGTTTTTTGTGAAAAAAGTTGTAATAATTCTAATTTAGGCAGTTTTTTTCCGATTTTTGGCTATTTAAAACCCTTTCAGGTGTAATACTCATGTTTTTTCTCAGAAATTTTGGGTTCTACCTTCCGTCTGTAAAAACCCTCAAATTTTTGCACCTAGGGTTCAGCTATTTCGAAGATTTTAGGGCAAAGTTTTGATTTTTAAAATTTTTTTGTTGAAATTTTTACCAACTAATATACTGTGTTTTACGAAGCAGGTACAATGGTGGAAAAAACTTTTACATTGGTTGTACATTTCAGGGACACTATTGCAAGTCTCTACAATATTGATCCAGATAAGTACAGTTTGTTTGATTTTCATGCTGACATTAAGGACTTGTTGAAATTAGATGGTGATCATTATACTGTAGTTGCTTCTATACATCGGTCTACCTCTAAAATGGTTGTTTATGATGATGAAGATGTTATGTTGATGTTTGAAAGGAATGCTACTGAAAATATGTTTGATGTTTATGTTGTGTCATCTGTGAATGATTTAAATGCGAACATCCAAACGATTAATGCTGAATTAAGTGAAAATAGGGTCGAAGTACAGAATTTGCATGGTGATTTGAACATTAATAGTGTTGTTGGTAATGTGCCTAATCCTAGAACAGATGAAGGTAGTTCGAGGAAGGGAAAAAAATGTGCAGGAAATTCTAAAAAAAGGAAAAAAGGTTTTGTTAACACCCAACAAAAAAAAAGGAAAGCATATTCATTCTGATGATGAAGACAACAGTAGTGTTGATAGTCTTTGTGTGCATGAGATAGATGTAGAAAATCTTGACAATATAGACTTTGATGCTACTAATGAATCAGATGAAATGTCAAATTATGAATCTGATGACCATTGTGAGGCTATAAATTTTTCTGATGAAGAGTTTGATGATGACCCCCTTAAGAGCACATACAACTGTCAACCTGAGAATGTTGATCATGGAAGTGGTAAAGTTCAGTTGTATATGGGAAAATATTTCTCTGATGTTGAGCATTTGAGGAGAACAATGACAGAGTTTATGATTCAAGAAGGTTTTAATATTGTAAGGCTAAAGAATGATTTAAAAAGGTTTACTGCAGAGTGTGAGAGTTATGGATGTCAGTGGAGATTACATGCTTCAGTGATGATGGATGGGAAAACTTTTCAGATAAAAAAATACAACATGCTCCATTCTTGTTTGAGAGGTGACTGTACAAAGGAGGCTACTATTGAGTGGATAGCTGGAAAGTTGGTGAAATGGCTGAGGAAAACCCCTGACATAACTCCTAAGCAGATTCAAGCTAAATTGGACAAATACAACATTAAACCCAACTACATGCAAGTTTACAGAGCCAAACTGAAAGCATTAGAAAAAATAGAAGGGAGTCACAGTGAATCATATAGAAGGTTGCCATTTTATGCTAGGGTCTTACAACAATATAATGAGGGTACCACTGTCACTTTACAGTCTGAAATTCTTGATGAAAAGAGTCATAATTCAATCCCTACTTTCCAAAGGATGTTCATTGGTTTGTCTGCTACTGCAAAAGGATTTTACTCTGGATGTGCACCCTTCATTGGGTTTGATGGATGTCACCTCAAGGGAGAGTTTGGGGGGGTTTTGTTAGCTGCAATTGCTCTGGATGGGAATAATGGACTGTATCCATTAGCCTATGCAGTGGTTGAAACTGAGAATAAAGCTAGTTGGACCTTTTTCTTTGAAAATCTTAGTAGAATGCTAGGTGGTTTTGATGAAAACATTCCATGGACCTTCATGTCTGACAGGCAGAAGGTTTGTTTTCCTTTAACTTATCATATTCTTAACTTAACTTATCATATTCTGATGTCCAAATGTATCCTTAACTTATCATATTCTTGTTCTTGCAGGGCTTAACTGAGACAATAAATGACATTGTACCACATGCAAACAACAGGAGGTGTTCAAGGCATGTTTATGCTAACTTCAGGATGAAATTTCCAGGATTTGCACTGAAGAGATACTTCTGGGAAGCTGCAAGGACATACAACAGAAGGGGTTTCATGTTTGCAATGAACAAGATCAAGGAGATAAACCCCAGAGCACATACATATTTGTCTGAAATTCCAGCCTCACAGTGGTCAAGGCATGCTTTTAATCCTGCTGTGAAGAATGACCATTGCACCAACAACATCTCAGAGTCCTTTAACCACTGGGTGGGCAAGCTTAGAGGTAAACCTATTCTTTCGTTGGTAGATGGTATTAGGGCAAAACTTATGAGCAGGCTTAACCAAAGAAGAATAAAAGCCTTGAAATGGAAGAATCAAATAGTGCCCTCAGTGGTTAAAAAACTGAATAAGATAAGAACTGATACTAAAAAGTGCTCAATTTTAATGGCTGGTGATGACAAGTACGAGATACGTGATGGGCCAACTCACTACGTGGTTGATATGGTAGCTAAAAGTTGTCAATGTAGAGAATGGGACATATCCGGCATCCCTTGCATGCATGTACATGTATGTATTGCCCACAGGAGAGAGAGATTGGAGGATTACACAGATGCAATATTCTCCAAGGCAACATATGAGAACTGCTACAAGCATATGATCTCACCTGTGCCCGATGAATCATCCTGGGAAGAGATGCCAGATGTAATGCCAAGAGATTTCAAACCACCCCAAAAGATGAGACTACCAGGAAGGCCCAGAAAAAATAGGAGAAAAGAGCCAGGAGAAAGTGAGCCTCTGCGCAGATCCACTTTTGTAAGATGCAAGTTGTGTCAGCAGATTGGTCATAATAGGAGAACTTGTCCTTCAAGGGGTCAGGTAGCTTACTTGTATTTAATTCCATTGCATTTCAGTTATAAATGGTTTGTCAATGTTTGTGAGTAATAACATTTTTGGAGTTTGTTGTTGTAGCATATTACTGATCAGCCACAAAGTTCATGCATGGCAAACTAAACAACTACAGAAGCTATACCTGAGCTGAGCACAGATGATTGGAATGAAGCAGACCTGGATGCTATGTATGCAACTCTTGATCAATTGGAGCCACAAGTGGAAGTCACACAGTCCACCAACCCAACAACTGTACAATTACAAAGGGATGTTGCTGAGAGAGAGTGTGGTGAAGATGAGGTTCTCCATGTTCATAATGAAGTCCCAGGGTTGTTGACAAGGAACAAAACAAGAAACATTCAACTACAAAAGGAGGCAACAGGTAACATTTGGTTTATCTAACGTATTGATCTTAAATAATGACCAATTTATCAACATGTTATCTGTTTTAATGGTATGATAAAAAGTTAGGCAACAAAATTTCTTCTTCTTGCTGAGATGTATTTGTTGTAATTAATATGACACCACATTAATTTTCAGTTTGCTGCTGAGTTAATGTTCTGATAAACATGGCAAAATATTAATTTTCAGTGTTCTATGTGCAGTTGTGGTTCCCAAAAACATTGTAAAAAGGAAGAAGATGACTGTGCAGAAAAGATGTGCTAAAAACAATCCCTCTCCCAAAGGTTTGAAGATCAAAGAGCCTGTTCCATCACAAGGAACAATTGCCAGTCAACCATTGGTGGGACAAGTGAAGGGTAAAGGGAAAATGGTCATGTCCCAGCCTGTTCTAATTAAGAAGGTTGATGATATTCTTTCCAAGTTGAGCAAAGATTTAGACATGAAATCCTACACCCAACCCACAGCATGCTCCAGGGGAAAACAAAGAGAACCGGCCTCAATTGTTGCTGCCAATTCGAAGGGAACATCCATGGAAACAACTTCTAAGAGCAAGAAGAAGCTGGACTTCGAAAAAATGCATCTTAAACGCAGCTTTGGTCTCTAGGAAGAAGGCTGTTATTTTTTTTTGTGTTCTCATCAAGATACATTATCTCAATCATCACTGTCTTTTACTTTTTGGCTAACATTTGTGAATGATTGATATGTTTTGTTTTGGGGCTATATATGTTCGGTTAAATTATGTGTAGGGATACATGTATGCTAACAATTAAGAATGTTTGAAGACAAGAAATGTTGTTATTCGTATGATGTTTATGTAGTTGGATTACAATATCACCTTGCAGAGGTAGTAAAACAAAAACATAGCTAAGAGGGACATATTCAGTATTACAAGCTTTTGAAGAAGTTGTGAATCGGGTCTTTCCACTACCACAACATTGGCCCGACGATCCACACTAGTTGCTTCATCTTCATCATTCAAGGGTTGGACCTCCATAGGAACGCACCAGTGTGAGAACCCATGTATATCGCAGCAACAGAAGAGCTTTCCACGGTTACCATTGTCCTTCTCGACCACCTTAATTGTAGTCCATCGACCGCAATTTCCTTCCCTACATCTCTCTCTCTTGTATTTCAAACTTGTCAAATATGTGTTTGTTGAGTGCCAGGAGCTTGCCATTCTTTCTGGGGTCTGTAATGGTCGAATGGAGTGCGGAAGATATATATAGAACTCAATTCCAACGGCTATAAACGGCTATATTACAAATACAATATTAATTACAAATAGGTCCCTAAGGTTTCTTACCTATTACAAAACGATCCCTTAGTTTCTAGATTTTTACATTACAGTCCTCGTGGGCATTTTGGTCATTTGATATATAATAATAAAATATTCAGGGGTATTTTCGGAAGATCAAGTCAAAATTCTAACGATCGTTATGGACTTCAAACGGAATCAAACCTTAGGGACTGTCGTGTAAAATCCAAAGTTATGTGGACCGCTGTGTAATTAGGCCATACTTCAGGGACCCGTATGTAATTCTCCCTATGAATATATGTGTAAATATGAGCTCTTTTTCGAAAATGGTTTTGGTATGCAAAACCCTACTCCCGGTTCATAATCTTTCTTTTGATACGTGCTCTGCTCCTTATTATGTATAGTGTGTGTGAGTTCAGCCCCCTCACTCAGTCAGTGGACTGACCCTCGCCCCACCTATGTTTTCAGTCTGCAGGTTCAGGTTCTTGGAGTTCGAGCTAGGCGGCTTTGTGTCTTGTCTGTTGAGTCCATGTCTTTTGATCCTGTATCTATTTGATTAAGTTGTGAATCTCTGACCTGCATCCGTTTGTAATTATGTATATAGCATGTTCTGTACAGGATTATGTTTATGCTTTGATTATACGAATTTTTGGGACAGGTTAGGACATGGCTTGGATTAGTTGAACCCGTCTTTGTTGTATGTTTGAATTCGGGACAGGTTAGGACAGGTTCATGGAATTAGTTGAACCCGTTTCTTTATTTTGTTGATTAAAGTTTTTGTTAGTTCATATTTTGATTCGCTTCCGCATACAGGTTTTTGTATATTTTTCTTGTACGGGGTTTAGGTACCGCCTAGCTTAGGTTGGTTTTTTCGTTTGTCACCCGTTCGCTGTGACTTGGTGCGTGTGCGAACGTTCCATTTCGTACCACGTGTCGGGTCATAGTGCGGGGGTGTGGTGCCCCACCGCTTGGGGTGCTACACAGGTACTCACAGTCGCGTGCTAGGCGGGAGTCAGAGTCGTGTCTGGTCGTCCAGCTGAGTCTAGCATTGCATTTTCATGTTATGGTCATTTATGGATTGGTTAGGTTAATGATATATTTTGGAGAGATGATAATATATTGATATGTAAACTTAGAAGTTTCAACTATTTTGAAACATTTTTGATATATGTTGAAGTATGGTACCTATAATATTATCGATTATGCATCCACTCTAAAAAAAATTTTCATGGAATTCGAATGAATTGAGGTCTAGTCCTGCCTAGCTAGCATGTCTCTTTTATTGGCACCCGTTCGTTCTAGGTCGATTCATGTACAGACTGCCCATTTTGTATGTGGATCGACCTATGGTGCGGGGATGTGGCATCTTTGCGCTTCGGGTGCTACATTGACGACCTAGCAAGCACAACTCAATTTGCTCTAGGCACACTACTAGAAAAATGCCCGATATCAACGGATTTTGGCCTAATTAGCAACGGATTCGGGCTTAGCAACGGATTTAGTAACGAAAATTTTCCATTGCTATAACTCTCGTGGCTAATCTATAGCAACGGATTTAGCAACGAATTTTTAGCAACGGATATTAGCAACGGAATTAGCAACGAATCTATAGCAACGATTTTAGCAACGGATTATTACCCACAAACATTAGCAACGGTTTTAGCAACGAATTTTTTAGCAACAGATTTAGCAACGAATTTTCAATTGCAAACCAACCAATAATTAATTAATTTTTTTGCCATTTTGCAACGAAATTTTCGTTGCAAAATCCGTCGCAAAAGGTAATAATTTAAATTAATAAATAAAAAATTTATTTGTGGGCCCAGAACCACCCCCAACCACACCAACCCAATTAGGTTCGAACGTTCCATTTCGTACCACGTGTCGGGTCATAGTGCGGGGGTGTGGTGCCCCACTGCTTGGGGTGCTACACAGGTACTCACAGTCGCGTGCTAGGCGGGAGTCAGAGTCGTGTCTGGTCGTCCAGTTGAGTCTAGCATTGCATTTTCATGTTATGGTCATTTATGGATTGGTTAGGTTAATGATATATTTTGGAGAGATGATAATATATTGATATGTAAACTTAGAAGTTTCAACTATTTTGAAACATTTTTGATATATGTTGAAGTATGGTACCTATAATATTATCGATTATGCATCCACTCTAAAAAAAATTTTCATGGAATTCGAATGAATTGAGGTCTAGTCCTGCCTAGCTAGCATGTCTCTTTTATTGGCACCCGTTCGTTCTAGGTCGATTCATGTACAGACTGCCCATTTTGTATGTGGATCGACCTATGGTGCGGGGATGTGGCAGATTTGCGCTTCGGGTGCTACATTGACGACCTAGCAAGCACAACTCAATTTGCTCTAGGCACACTACTAGAAAAATGCCCGATATCAACGGATTTTGGCCTAATTAGCAACGGATTCGGGCTTAGCAACAGATTTAGTAACGAAAATTTTCCGTTGCTATAACCCTCGTGGCTAATCTATAGCAACGGATTTAGCAACGAATTTTTAGCAATGGATATTAGCAACGGAATTAGCAACGAATCTATAGCAACGATTTTAGCAACGGATTATTACCCACAAACATTAGCAACGGTTTTAGCAACGAATTTTTTAGCAACAGATTTAGCAACGAATTTTCAATTGCAAACCAACCAATAATTAATTAATTTTTCTGCCATTTTGCAACGAAATTTTCGTTGCAAAATCCGTCGCAAAAGGTAATAATTTAAATTAATAAATAAAAAATTTATTTGTGGGCCCAGAACCACCCCCAACCACACCAACCCAATTAGGTTCGAACCCCCACCCAGACCTCACCGCTCGGACCGAACCAACAAGCCCAAGGTGGCTCAAGAAATATATTGCATAATATGCAACCTCCAGGAATCAAACCTGGGTCTCCAATGTAGAAGGTTGGAGACCCACCCAACTTGGCTAGCTATGTTATTATTATTGTTATGTTATTTTTTATATTTAACAACTATCAAATATTCATACATTAATTTAAATAAATAATTAAATACTTGTTATCATAGTTTAAATAAAAATATGTTTAAATATGTAATTATTTATATTAATACACATTCCATTAAAAATTTTACTACTTAATTATTTAATTAACTACATATTCCAAGTTTCAGTTATGACATAAAAATCTAATGTATATCAATTTAAATATAACTTTTTATGACATACAAAAAAAAGGATGAAAGTTTTACATAACTAAATAATTAGATTTAATTAGTTGGTTGTTGAATAAAGAACTTTTATGTTATATGAAGTATTCACTTATACATTTATAGAATAATATCTGTATTTTGAGGAACTATTGTATTATTTAGCGATCATAGTTGAATAACTTAATGAATAATTATTTTATTCATATGAAACATTTATATTTGAATTTGTAGAATTATATCTAAATATTGAAGAATTATTGTGTTAAATTCTATATAAACCCCAATCATGTATATATATATATATATATATATATATATAATGAATAATTATTTTATTCATATGAAACATTTATATTTGAATTTGTAGAATTATATCTAAATATTGAAGAATTATTGTGTTAAATTCTATATAAACCCCAATCATGTATATAATATACTAGTGTATATCAACTTAAGTATAAGTTTTTATGACATATAAAAGAAAGATGAAAGTTTACATAATTAAGTAATTAGATTTAGTTGGTAGTTGAATAAAGAACTAATTTTATATCAATATGAAGTATTCACTTATACATTTGTGGAACAATATCTGCATTTTGAGGAACTATTGTATTATTTAGCAATCATAGTTGAATAACTTAATATAAAGAATTATTTTCTTAATATGAAACATTTATATTTGAATTTATAGAATTATATCTATACATTGAGGAATTATTGTGTTTCGCAACCGTTAGATGTTAAATTAAGAAGTTTTCTTTTAATATAATGAATTTATATTAAAATTTGTAGAATTAAATCTAAATAGTAAGAAATTATTGTATTATGCAACCGTTACATGTTAAATGAAAAACTTTTCTCTTAATATTGAAGTATTTATATGTGAATTTCGAGCGTTATATATGTGAATTTTAAGGAATTATTGTGTTATGCACATCTTTTAATGATTTATAATGTATATTATAAACACATATTATATATATGTACATATATTATATATAAACATATAATATTAATTATTATTTAATATTTAAGATATAAGATATATATGTCTATATATTATATATATATATATATATATATATATATATATATATTATAAATATTTTATATTTATACATAATACACGTATGTATATCATATTATATGTATTATAAATATTGTATATTTATATATAATATACATATGTATATAATATATTATATGTATTATAGATTATATAATATTATATAATATATATACGATATATATAATATCAATATATTAAATATTGCTCTATTTTTTATTATTCATTTATTTTTATTCCATATAGCAACGAAAAATCCGTTACTAAATTATAAATATTTTATTAATTTTTTTAATCATATGTTTATAGCAACGGATTTTCCGTTGCTAATCTTTTTTATATTTATTTATTTTTATTTCTTTTTTTTCTTCCTTATAGCAACGAAAAATCCGTTGCTAAATAGCAACGGATTTTCCGTTGCTAATATTTTAACTATTTGTTTATTTTTATTTCTTTTTTTATTCCATATAGCAATGAAAAATCCGTTGCTAATATTTTTTATATTTAATTATTTTTATTTCTTTTTTTTTCTTTCATATAGCAACGAATTTTTCGTTGCAAATATTTATAAATATTATATTATTTTTTATTAGGTTTTTATTTTAATAGCAACGGAATTTCCGTCACTATATATACCAATTTATTTATTTTTTGTATTATTAATTTTAGCAATGAAAAATCCGCTGCTATTTTTTTTCATATATAGCAACGGATTTAGCAACGAAAATTCCGTTGCTAAAGCATTTTGCCACGATTTTTTTTTTTCGTTGTTATATCCGTTGCTAAATAGCAACGAATAATTTCCGTTGCTAAATTTCCGTTGCTATATGACAGATTTCTAGTAGTGGCAATTCTTGAATTTAAGTTTGATCTCTTCACCTTCAACTTAAGTCCCTCAAGATAACAAACAAGCAAACAAGAATGAAAAGAAATCATCAAACCGTATATGAAACTCAATATTATTGTTTTCATCATGTTGGTTCAACACTCTTATAATTTCTCACCAGTTTTCTCCCATAAATACAAGTAACACTCTTGGCTCGGAGCCGTAGAGATAGGTCGTTGGCCTATTCCATCGACATGCCTAGGTTATTCTCTCGATCCGTTTGGTTTTGAAAGAGATGGTAGGCAGGGGGAATTGGTTAGTACAATAGTGGTTTTTTTTATTTTTCTTCTTCCCCTATTTCACGGGGCATCAAGTTGGTTGCTAGGAAAGTGCTCCGTGTCGCTAGTAGCGGGCTTCTTGCACGCTACGTCCGCCTTAACTAACTACGTACACAAGTTGCACCTCACAATCATGCCCATCCCAGTGGGACGCTTTCGAGGGACAACGACATTGAAGAAAAATTCACTTTCATTAAATTCACAAAGAATATAGTACACGATTGCAGGTTTCCACAAAGGATCGGGGAGAAATGCCCGAGATTACAATAGACTCTTGCTTAACCTTACTTCGACTCACTGCTCTCCCCTATGATACTTTTTTAAAAAAATTCTGATCTACTCTCACTAGCTATTAAAGGGGTTGTACAACGCGACGAAACGGAACACTACAAGAAATTCTGCAATTTCCGACGGAGCCCCTCCGTCGGAATTCCATCGGTAATCCAGAGGGAAATCCGATGGATTTCCGACGGATTATTTTATTTTTTTAAAAAAATAAAAATTAAATAATTCCGATGGGAATTCCGTCGGAATTCCCTCGGTATGTCTAAAATATAAAATTTAAATTAATATTAAACGATTCCGATGGAATTCCCGTAGGAATCCAGTCGTTTTTTATTTAATAATATATTTCTCATTTAAAAAAAAATAAAAAGAACTAATATTTTCGACGGGACACCTGTCGGATTTCCATCGGTAAGATTAGATATAAAATTAGAAAATAAGGTTAAATATTTCCAATGGAATTTTCGTAGGAATCCCGTCGGAATTATAAAAATAATATTAGGTAAATAAATATAAAAAAATAAAATAATTATATAATTACTATTACATCGACGGTTTACCCGCCGGATATAATTAATAGAACAAAAAGACATTTAAAAATAACCGACGGGTAAGTCCGTCGGTGGACTTGCAAAATTTACAAACTAAAATTAAAGGCGCACTAAAAAAGCCAATTTCCGGATCGTGAATTATGCAAACATTAAAGGCTTTACTTCTCACAAAATTCCTCCCCCAAACCCGCCTCCCGCCGCTGCCGCTGAACCAGATCCGCCGCCCGCCGCTGTCGCCCAACTAGATCGGCGGCCCGCCGCCGCCATTCTTTCTCTCTCTAATGGTGGTCTGTAAATGCCGCAAAGTACTATGTGTGGTTTCGAATTCTGTTTTCGGATGTTAAGTTGTTGATTTGGAAATCGTATGAATTTCTGTTACTTCTAGATCAGATTATGTCCCGAGTTCCTTTTGAAGGAGTTCGCAGATCTTCCAGCTTTCATTTCGTTCCTTGTCATTTCCTTTTTGTAAATTGTGGTATGGCGATTTGTGGTTCACTATAATTTAGTGGAATTATGCCTTTTTGTTTATTGAAAAGGTCTACATAGATTAGGGATTGGAATTCTTTGCTTTGGTGATTCATTTGATTTACATTGGGTGAGGGATAGTGAACTGCTCTGCTTTTTGCTAGCTTGGAGGCTAATGACTTTTGTCTAACTTGGTGTTCTTAGGCAACTAAGTTATATTGCTTCATCCACAAGGTTCCAGTTTGCGGGGAATGTATATGCTTCTCAGAACATCAAATCTGTGTGGTATGGTTCTGGAAATTTACAATTTCTTTCCCTGGAGATGTTGTTACTGTAAGAGTTGAAAGTACATGTTGTGTTTTAGGTGCACACATACTCCGAGTGGGTAATTGATAGAGACTATAGTTGGCCTCCTAAATGCTGGGAGGTGCATCTTGTTTTAATATGTTTGAAAAGATTCATTATGATTCGACGTCTATTTGAATTTCATAAACTGTCTTCTACTAAATTATACTGAATATCATGTTTTCGTAGATAGATACCAAGTTCTTTACTGATGATTATCTACGATATTTGACTCCAACTTGGCTGCGTTATTGGAAATGTTATGGCTGCCAAGGTATCGGGAATTTGTCATATTTTGAGTTTACTTGAGTCTTGAAAGAATTGAAGTTAGAATGATGTATTTAAAGAGAGGTGAAATATCTGATGCTAAGCCTTTGAACTGACTTCTATATCAGATGCATATGTAGTTTTCTCTAGTTTGAAGTTAGTTCGTGATCTCTATCTGCAGTCACTCATATATGCGTGTTTGTTTCCAGAGGCAAATGGCGCTCTGGACAAAGCTAGAAAAAATTGAAGTTTGTATTATATGTAAGATGGATTTTTTTTGATTTTCAGGTGCTGGATTTTTTCTGATTTTCATGTTACTTACCCCCAGTTATAGGCTGCTCAATCAAAATATGTTGTTGTTTCGTTGACAGTGTGGCTTCAGATATCAAATCAAGTTTGGATGAGTTGAAATCAAAGCTTGAGAAAGTAAGGTGATGACGTTGTCCGATCAACTGATTAATACTACTATCTGCACTTTAAAATTTTTATTATGCTTTTGAATTATTATTGTTGTTCCCTGGTTGGATTTTGTATCATGTTCATAATAAAAAATTGACAGGCAAAGCTTTGCTAAGGCACTCTGAAGGAACTCAAAAGAGGTACGAATTGAGTAAATGGATGTGAACATTTTGGATCTTGTAATATTATCTAAATAATATTCATGCATTACCTAATAAATGTACGTGCCTCTTTGCAGTGTGAGAATTTACTGAAGACTGAGGCTGCCAAGTTCCAAGAAGTATGTGAGAAGTTCTCCAAGGAGAAAGCTGCACGTGTGCAGGCCTTGAATGGTAGTTCACCCACATTAGCTTCTTTTAAGAATTCTCTTATAGAATTTTGGCAATCATGATCCTATTTGGTGTTTGAGTCACTTAATTTTGAGGGTTTGAAATAAAAACTCTCTTATCCATAATCCAGAAGATTAGAGAATAAGAAAATGGATAACTCTCAGTTTGATGGGAATCACAAGTCTTCTTGGTTTATTTGCTAAATGTTTTGGTATTTTGTGATAGTTGCTCACGAATATTGTACAGGTTGTGGGTCTATTAATGCTGCTACATGGGTTTTGCCTGGTTTTTCAGCATCTTTTCTTGGTGGTTAGTCGTCATCGTTTCATAGCAAAAGAGTTTAATTCATCATCTGTGATTTCTCGGTCTGATATGCTCTCTGTGCATTTTGATCTTTCTGGAAATCAGTTTGCTCCCCGTCTCTGCTCAGTTTATTGTTTTTCCATATCATGTTCTGTTGAATCACGTCCCTTTGCAGCAATATGTGTTTGTAACCGTGCTGCTGCATATAAAGCTATGGGCCAAATTTTAGACGCCATTGTCGATTGCTCTCTTGCCATTGCTCTTGATGGAAATTACTATAAGGTTTGCCTCTAAAACTTACAAAGTTTTCTATTTCATCACAGATATCTACTTGATTGTCCTGACGTGACTTACAATCCCTTGATCAGTTCCACTACTAATTTAAATTTTTAAAATTTTTTACTCTAAGAAATGGTACACGTACATGTTTAGGCAATTTCTAGACGTGCAGCACTATATGAGATGATTAGAGATTACGGGCAAGCAGTTACGGATCTTCAAAAACTAACATCCCTTCTCAAAAAAGAATTAGATAAGAAGATGCATCAATCTGGAGCATCTGACAAAATGGATTGTATGAATGAGCTTAGGCAAGCTCGATTTAAACTTGTAGAAATGGAAGAAGCTGACAGAAACGAGATTTCCATGAATATGTACCTCTTTCTGTAAGTTCTAATTTTGATGTGATTGTTTTTTGTGTTGAAAGAATTAGAACATTGATTGTTTTTTCTGGAAATCAGTTTGCTATTGTCTCAATTAATTTAGTGTTGATGTTTGCATATGCGGTGTGATTTAAATAATGAGACTCGTGCAGTTTAATTATTTAGTAGGTTGTTTCAGTAAGTTTCAAAGTGGTTCAATTATTTGTTGAAGAAAAGAACATGATCTTTATAAGAGCTTTGAGTTATGATGTTTGGATGGTATTGATATATACTGGGATTTTCGGAATGTTGCGGTTTCTAGCTGAAATTATTGTGCTTAATCTGATCGTTGTGATTTTGTTTGAGAGAAGTTCTTGTGATTTCTGTGCTAGAAGCTGTGGTGTTTGATAATGTTATCCTGTTGAACATGTTGTGGATTAGAATGTCATGTAGAACTAACTAGACTTGTTCCTATCTTGGCATATATGCATGTTCACGTATTGTTGAATATTGCTACTAGGTTGTAGCTAACACAAATGGGATTAATTTCGTTTGTATGTGAGGACCAGCCCCTATTTACTTAAAATCAACAAATCCTTTAAATAATATGTGAGGACCAGCCCCTATTTTGTTACTAAGTATTAAAGTATATTGTTGTTTACCATCTAAATTAGTAATCATTGTTACTAATCTCTTCTTGGCATCTTCTTGAAGATTTATTTTATTCTCGTTCATCCTAGATTAGATAAAGAGGCTGTTGCACATTTGTAATGTTATTTGAAGAATTAGTTCTGAATAAATAATTTTGAATGATTGTAAAATAATTTTTTTTAAAATTTTTTTGAATAATTTCCGACGGAATTCCTAGGGGAATCCCGTCGGAATTGTTTATTATTTTTTTTCAAAATCCCGCCGGAATTAATTAATTAATTTTTTATTTTAATAAAAAACCGATGAGATTCCGAGGGAAATCCCGTCGGAATTAATTAATTAAAATTTTATTTTAATAAAAAACCGACGGAATTTTGAGGAAAATCTCGTCGGAAGATGTATTTTCTTTAATCACCCTAGGACATTTCTGACAGGATTTCCCCCGGAATCCCGTCGGAATTATTTTAATTTTATTTTTTTTTTTGTGGTTTTGGTCCCTCGGGAGTACGTCGGTTTTCCGTCGGTTTATAAATTCCGAGGAGGGTTTTTCCAAGGGACTGTGTCCCGTCGGAATTCCCTCGATTTTCCGTCGGATTCTTCAAAATCCGATGGAAAACCGAGGGAATTCCGACGGAAGCTCCCGTCGGAATTCTGGGAATTTCTTGTAGTGGGACAAAAGGGCAGCAACCTGTCTACTACCAATTAACTAACTATTTACATATATAAAGACCCTAACACCTAAGACTCGAAAGTAGGGATGTAAACGAGACGAGCCCGTCCGCGAGCCTGACGAGCCGAATCAATGAAGATTCGGGCTTGAGTTCGGGATAAACGAACCCGAATCGAACCCTGGCTCGATTCGTAGCCTTCACGAATCGAACTCGAACCCATTCTTTCTGAAATTTAGGTTCGCGAGCCGGCTGGCGAACCCTAATATTTTAATTAAAAAAATTATATATATATATATTATATATATATTATTATTAATTATGAAATTATTATATATTTATTTTTATTTATACTTTATAATATATTATATATACTATATAATAGATTAAAAAAAAAAGAAAAAATGAATTTTAATTCTGAATAAAAATTAAAAGTCAATCAGACATACTTGATACTTTCGTCTTTCTGAGAATCAAAGTTCAAAGTTCAAACAAAACCCTTTCTTTCCTTTTTGCAAAGAACCCTAGCCCCCAAATCGTCCCCCTCTCTCAGCCGCCATCGTCCAAGCAAATCCACCGCAGGTGCCGTCACCGTCCACCGCAGGTGCAGATCCACCACCGTCGCGACGGTTGCTTCGTCGCCCAACATCTTTCACCTCGAAACTCACCTACATAGCAGCCATTCTGCCTCCACGACCACCACCGGCGCCGCAAGGACCAAGACCCGCTCCTCCACGGCCACCCGCGCCTCACCGCCCTCACCCACTACCACCGCGGTTTAAGCCGCCAACTCCAGATAATATTTCAATTTTTTTCCCATTTATTTTCTTTAATTTATATGTTGTAGCCGATTCACAATTTGAGCGAGGATCTGAGGCATGTGAACTTCAGTTTCACTGAAAATATTGTTCTGCCTTGGCTGCATTCTCCTATTCTTTTGACAGTTGACTCTGGATTTCATAATGTGACTTACTCTGTTTTCACCCTTTTCATGTTTTCACTTTGCATCCTTTCATGAAGCAACAATCACATATGTACCGCTGTAGTTGAAGAATTTAAGTTGATCAAAATTTGAATGATTACTGTTTCTTAGTTCTTTTGTAAGTATGATTCGATGAAGATGAGCAATGATAGAAAAAGAAAAATAGATTATTTGTAGTTCAAGATGAACTTATTTTTGTGTAATTGTTACCAAATTTAAGACATACATAACATCAGAAATTTGTGATCAATAATTTAAACCGTAAGAATAGACCAGGAGTCGGGACTTGTGATCAATAACTTGTGATCAAATTGTTATATTGTGTTAATAATTTTTTTTCTTCTTAATAATTTGTAGTCTGTCCAAAAATGTCGACCTCTGGTTCAAGAATTGAATCAACAACTCCCATGACTCCGATCACATTTTCTGAAGAAGGGGGAGGAAATACAGCTGATCCTGAGCCCGAAGAACTGATGGAGGAGGTCGAAGAGGACACTCAAACTGAAGAAGAAACTCAAACTGGAGATACAGCCAGCAAAAACCCTTTTGCAAAGTCAAAGAGACCAAAAAAATCTCTGGTGTGGTCTGCTATGGAGGTGATAACAGATGACAACGGGGTGGAGAGGTATAAATGCAAGTATTGTGGTAAAACTTTTGTTAAAACAAAGACAAGTACTACATCACACATGACCAGACATCTCAAAGTGTGTGAAAAGTACTTGGAGATGGAAAGGAAGAAAAGTGCAGAAGATGCCAAGCAGTTGCGTTTAGGGTTTGGTCCTGCAAACACCACATTACCTCCATTACAAGATGGCAAATTTGATATGGAAAAGATGAAAGAAGCAGCAGCCATTATGTTGATGATGCATAATATTCCTTTCACATTTGTGGAGTTTGAGGGGTTTAATATGTTTTGCAAACGGGGGATGCCGGAATGGAGAGGTATATCCAGAACTACAACAAAGAAAAATTGCTTTATGGTATATGAAATGGAGAGGGGTATCTTGAAGAATTCATTGAAAAGTGTGGAAAAGATATGCTTGACAACAGACTTATGGAAATCCAAAAGTCAAAAGCTTGAGTATATGGTGATCACTGGCCATTGGGTTGATTCAAGCTGGAAGTTAAACAAACGAGTTCTCAACTTTATTCGACTTCCACCTCCTCACAGTGGCGTATCAATTGCAGATGCGGTCTTAAGGTGTGCAAATGATTGGGAAATAGAAAACAAAATCTTTACCGTCTCAGTTGATAATGCTAGTGCCAACGACGTGGCTATTACTGTAATGAGGGATTCCTTCAATAGAAACAGTCATCTCTGTGATGGGAAGCTCTTTCATGTTAGGTTCACGGCGCATATTTTAAATCTCATAGCACAAGATGGTCTGAATGAGATCAAAAGTATTATCGCTGTTGTTCGAGACAGTATCGAGTTTGTTCGGAAGTCAGAAAATAGAGTGTTATTGTTTGCTGAACTTGCAAAACAGTTGAAGCTGCCTGGAAAGAAGTTGATCGATGACTGCAAAACACGATGGAACTCAACTTACGAGATGTTAGAGATTGCCCATTCTTTCAAGGAAGTGTTTCCTCGATTGAAAGTTCGAGATTTAGCTTATGTGAATTGCCCACAAGATGAAGATTGGAGAAAGTGATCAAAATTTTGAAGGTTTTTTATTCAGCCACCAAGATTATATCAGGAAGTGATTATCCACCTCTAACTTGTTTTTGAATGAGGTGTTTGTTGTGAAATCTGTTCTGGAAAAGGGTGCTTTAGATGAAGATATCTTTGTTAGGGAAATGGTGGATAAAATGAGGGCTAAATTTGACAAATATTGGGGAGAAAGCAACTTGTTGATGGCTGTTGGAGCAATAATGGATCCTAGAATCAAGTTGAGGACATTAGAGTGCATTTTTCCTCGATTTTATCCAGAATGGGAGGTTGTAGAAAGGTGTGAAGAGGTTAAGAAAACCTTACACAAGCTCTTTGAGGAATATTGCAAGATGGAAAAATTCAGCAAGTCGGGGAGTGTGAGTTCTAAAAGAAAGCGCCAATCAACTCAATCACTTGGAGAATCAAATGAATCTGATTCTAGTTCTAGTACTTTTAGTGGATGGGGTTTATTTGCCACATTGGTGCAGGATACGGAGACTGTCAAACCAACGAAGAGTGAATTGGAAGTTTATTTTGAGGAAAGATGTGCAGATTACGATCCTTCACAAGCACCAAGTGATTTTGATACGTTGAAGTGGTGGAGGGTGAATGATTATAAATTTCCAGTTCTATCCAAACTAGATAGAGACATCCTATCCGTTCCTGTCACGACTGTGGCATCGGAGGCCACATTTAGCGCCGGTAGTAGAGTAATTGACAAGTACCGTTCTCGCTTAAAACCTGCTACTGTTGAAATGCTTATGTGTGGAGGCGATTGGTGTAGAAAGCGTTACGGAGTCAAGCTTAAATTCGAAGTAAATTATATGTTTTCAATTTAAGTGTACATGCTTTTAAATTAAATTGAACTTATTTACTCATTATTTTTATAGGAGGAACAACAACCGATAGTCATCGATTTACCGAATGTTTAAGTGTCAAACAAAGGTTAGTTTACTCTCTTGTTCTATGTTAAATTCTGAAGTTTTATCTTAAATTCTGTATATGCATTTCAAATCATGATTTTGTAGTATCAATTTTGAAGATGAAGTTTTGATGTTCTGTTACTTCTGTAGTTCTGTATATGTTGAAATGGTATTATGTTTTGTTTTGATTTTGTAGTATCATGTTCTGTTTACACATAAATGCACAAATTATGATGATGAGATGCATAAATTATCTATGCATTTATGTTTTGATATTCTATTTTTAATTTGTTATGTTACTTCTGTCCATTTCAAATGATTTTATATGCATTTCAAATGATTCCAAATGTTTCTGTCCATTTTTACATTAACCATGATGTTGAAAAGTGTTGAAATTTTTTACAGAAATGTTTCACAACTTGAAAAGTGATGAATCCATTTTACATTAACCATGATGTTTTTAAATTGTTGAAAAATGATGTTTCCTTTTATTAACAGGGGATCACGGTTGGAATTGGAGGCAGGCTTGCTCACTTGGTTTCAAAATTCATGGAGGCTTTTGGCCAATTGGTTTCAAAGTTCACTTGGTTTTTGTTCATTTCTAATAGATTTCAGTTCAAAAACAATTCGTAGATTTATTTATGTTCAAGTATTTAATGTTGGATTGTAATTTCTGTATTTAACTGACCTAGATTGCACTTTATGTTGGATTTATTTATGTTCAAGTGCTTAATGTTTGTAATATTGTGAATTTGTAACAAAAGCTGATAGTTTGAACTCGAGCCCGAACTCGAACTCCCCTCGCGAACCGAATCTATCGAACCAGTTTCACGAATCCACGAACCGAACTCGAATCGAACTCGAACCGAACCTTGGTTCGAACCGAACTCGAACCTGAATTCTTTAGGTTCGTCAGGTTCGGGTTCGTGTTCGTGTTCGTCAAATTAACTTACGAATCGAACTCGAACTTAAAAAAAAGGCTAAGGTTCGGCTCGGCTCGACTCGGCTCGGCTCGTTTGCATCCCTACTCGAAAGCAGCTTCTCTTGTCATCGGTGTGGTCCTGCTTGTGGGGTGGCCCGACGGCTGTGTTGAGTTGCGGGTCAAGGGGGCCTATAGCGAGGGCGACCCTTGACACCTTATCTGGGTTAGTGAAAGTCATCCAGCAGAAGCAGTTGGGAGCTTAATTACATTGACCCTTGCCTGAGCTATTCGTTTAGCAGTGCTTTATCGAAGTCACTTCGGACCCGCTTTGTGGGGGATTTCTTCCAATTGCCTTGTCCAAGCTGATGGAAGATGCTTACAATTCTTGTGTCCAACATTCGGCCTTACCCACCCTTTCGTGGTAGAACTTGATCTAACGGTTATAATATGTAAAATAAGAAAGGAGCCATTTAGAATTGACATAAGATACATAAGGAAGGATTTTTGGTGAGTATCAGACGGATTTAATTTGTATCACATGAACACTTACCATACAAAATAAGATTTTAGACATATAATAAATATATGTATGAAAAAAATCAATCAAAGGCTACATAAAATCATAGAATGTATCAATATAATTAAAAGAAGATTTTATGCAATTTAAGGGCAAATTACATTTAGGTCCCCTGAGGTTTGCCCTAATTACAAATCAGTCCCTCTTGTTTCGAAAATTACATATTAATCCCTAAAAACACTGTTTCAATTGAGGTCCCTGGACGCCGTTAGGGTTCCGTTAATTTTGACAGGACTACATTGTTGTTGTGATTTAGTTAATGGGTCGTTTTGTAAGAAAATTCATAGTTCAGGGATTTTTTTGTAATATTTTTCGGAAATTCAAATGTCAAAATTAACGGAACCCTAACGGCGTCTAGGGACCTCAATTGAAACAATGTTTTTAGGGACTAATATATAATTTTCAAAACAAGAGGGACTGATTTGTAATTAGGGCAAACCTCAGGGGACCTAAATGTAATTCGCCCTGCAATTTAAATAATTAAATTTTCATGCATGAATTAAACATATCATACTAGAAAATATGAAAAGATGTAAAAATCAAATAAAATATGGAAGTATCAAAATTTACCATGTAAATAACAACATTTGTTTAATGTTGCTTGCGAGGTTCGCGAGAAATGAATTTAGCCTGGAATCGAGGGCTACAATCGGGGTCGAGTTTCAGACAAAGACTCTTCTCGTTGATTTGAAAACTGTTAAGTCTCAGATTTGGGATACTGCGAGCCAAGAAAGGTAGGGCCCAACTTTTTTTTTTTTTTTAATTTTCTTGAACTAACTATTTAAGTTTTATTCGTTTGAATGTTGTCTTTTGTGGATAATATGGGGGTGTTTTCAAACTCTACTTCATAAGTAGAAGTTAAAGCAGAAGTGAAAGCTATAAAAAATTGCAATAGTAAAAGCAGTGAGTATTTGAAAAAAAAAAAAAAAAGTGATAAGCAAAAAAAATAATCAGCTGAATGTTTGCAGAGAAATTTGATAATCACTTTTAATTTTTATAAAGTTACTAATTTTTCCTAAAAATATACTTTAAAATATTTTCGGGTATTATAATATGATTTAAGTATTATAGTTATATAAAAATTATTATAAATTATTATAATTTTGTGTAAGATTATTTATAACTAATCAAATATAGAATTATTTTATATATACTTTTATTTATAAATTTATAAAAATTAAGAAAAGATAAAAGATTTACTTGATAATTACAAACTTTTTTTATTTATGAGACTTTTTGAAATTACCAAATTCTGATTGAAGGAGAAAAGCAAAAGATTCAATGAGTAAAAACAAAAATGTAATGAACATATAAACATTAGAGTTGTATTTGTATGCAAAATATTAATTTAGGAATATTAATATTTTAATAAGAATATTATTGTTAAAACATAATTTTAAATAAATCTAAAAAACCTATAAGTAGAAGAAGAATCCAAAAGCATGTCCTTGATTGTTTCTGAATTTTGGTTTATTTCTACTTAAATTAAGCAAAAATTGGTTTTCTAAACCCTTCAAAACTGGTAAAAATAAACACTTATCTAGAGTTTGCAAACACTTCCTATATGCATGTTCGTAGCTAATTTGAAGGTTAGAAGTATTTGAAGCAAATATCAGTTTGTTAACTTATTTGTCTGAAAAAATTATGCTCCTTTTTAATGTTGTTTCGATAAGAGGAAGCAAGTGTCATCAGTCTGATTTATGTTGAAATAATTGCATAACTACCGTCCAAATGAACGAATTCTTCGATCCAGATGTAATGGAAATAAATTGCTAGAACGGGGAAGTTTTTGTAATTTTTCAAACCTTACGGAAGTTTCTGTTTTTAGGCCGCACCTCAGGTTATGTCAGTGTAATTATTCTTTTTTGTTCGTTCGTCGACATGCTTCACCCTTCCCTGTTTTAATTTCTAGGTGTCGTGCAGTAACAAATGCTTATTACCGAGGTGCAGTTGGAGCAATGTTGGTTTACGACATGACAATAAATGCGATCTCGGGAGCCTATCGGCCGTTCTGACAGAGGATGCCCAAGAATTTGCCGAAAGGAAAAACTTGTACTTTATGGAGACATCAGCATTACAGGCACGAAATGTGTTTTTAACTGTTTTAACAGAAATTTATAGGATCACAAGGAAGAAGCGGGCAACTTCGTGATTCCTTAATTTATAGGATCACAAGGAAGAAGCGGCCCAAAGGGAAAACTTGTACTTTATGGAGACATAAGCCTTCGTTGCTGGCGGGTCGGATCATGGGAAATCAGGTTCTTTAAAGGGTCACCAGCTTATTGTTCCGGGTCAGCATTCGGGCCCGAATGCAAAAGCGGGCAACTTCGTGTTAACTTTTTTTTTGTTTTTGTCAGTTCATCATGTTATGGTATGTAGATTTGGTTCCTCGAATGAGAATGTTATTCTTTATAGAGTAGTGTTTTTCACACTTATGATATAAGAAACTGCTGTAAGTTCATTTTGGACGTTTATGTAATTTTCCGAACCTCAGAATAGTTCCTGTATTTAGTTTGAAATAGGGAAAATTGCATTCTTAGTCTCATTCGATTACACCGTTGCAGTATGAGTTCCGCTCATTTCAAAATTTAAAAATGGTCCCATACTTACAGAAAACATTGTAATAACGGCCCCACCATTAATTAGGTAACCGGAAAAGTATATGGAGCTCCTGTGCACCGTTAGAAATCTATCAAACTAAATAAACAGGATTTCGACAAGGCTAAATTGCCAAAATAAATAATGTACTGGATCAATTTTACATTTTTATATGAATATATAATACAAGAGATAATTATAGTTACATGCCTAAAGTATAAGATAATTACACAAATTTCTTTTGAATTTGAAAAAATCACAACTTTTTTATTAAATAATTAATTTACGTTATATATAGATTCTTTCTTTTAGATAATTTTACATTCAATTTTATATGAATATTCACACACCTCATCCCTACTAATCCACGTGGCAGCCTTCCATGGCCATGGGCACACTTGGCCTCTGACTGATGTTGTTCGACCGTCTCACTCGAACCTCAGAGTCCGTGGAGGTCTTCACACTCAAGGATGCGACAACACCCTAGTACTCCATCTCCCCCACCAACCTAGAGTTCGTCATTTGACTAATGGTTTGGATCATCCAATTCGGTAAGTCGCCAAGTGGTCTACTATCCCTCTACAGGATAAGTGGCCGGCCACGCATTAAATGTATCAGAGGAGTGCGTCAGATGTCATTTTGCGTGCCTTACACGACGTTTACACCAAAACACGTTGTGTTTCTATTTCCCTTTAAAGTGTTAATTTTATGTTTTTTTATTGTTCAAGTTTTTTTTTTAATGTTTTCTTTAAATTTTTTTTTTTACAAAACGTAACCCCCATTAATTAAAATAATATTTTTATTTACCTTGACAAATTTCTAACAGTATACATAATCGCTAGATACCTTTTTCGTTACCTAGTTGACGGCGGGACAATTATTGCAACGTGTAAGACCATTATTATAATGTTTTCATAAAGTATGGGACCATTTTTAGATTTTTGAAACAAATGAGACTAATATTGTAACAATGTAGATCAAATGCGATTAAAAGCGCAATTTTTCCTTTGAAACACTATAGGATGTAACTGTAATTATCCCTTTCGAATAACTTTCGAAGTTTACAGAACAGGATTGATCCTAGCCACAGGAAAACAAATCAACGGTTGAGCTCTAGGCAGTGTAATTCCAGGCCCTTCTTCCATATCTACTTTCCCGGTTTTGACCCTCCAATCGAAGCACTGAATCATGGCAGCTAAGGTTGTCTGAACAACCCGTAATGCCAGTGATGTACCTGGGCACCCTCTTCGTCCTGTCCCAAATGGCAATAAATGAAAATGTTGTCCCCTTACATCCAACTGCCCTTTCAGACTCCTGTCTTCAGACAAAAACCGTTCGGGCCTAAACTCGAGGGGGTTCTCCCAGTGCAGAGGATCCCTGCCTATGGCCCACACGTTGACAAATAATCGAGTCTTGGCTGGGATTCGGTAACCTAAAATGGTGCAATCCTCGTTTGATTGTCTGAGGATCATGGGCCCGGTCGGGTGGAGTCGGAGTGTTTCCTTGATTATGGATTGAAGGTATGGGAGTTTTGAGAAGTCTGTTTCTTGAACTAGTCTGTTGGAGCCGATGACGGAGTCAAGTTCTTGAACTGCTTTTTGTAGGATGTTTGGGTGGTTGATTAGCTCTGATAGCGCCCATTCTACTGTCACTGCTGATGTATCAGTTCCAGCTGCAAATAGGTCCTGGAGCAAGAACAATGTTTCATTTGTTTAAGGTTTAATTACAGATATACCCCCTCCGAAATATATTTAATTACAGATACACCCCCTTCAAGAAGTATATTCAATTATAAACAAATTGAAGCCAATATGTAAATTGAGAATGAAATATCTTACCATGACAATAGCCTTGATATTCTCTCTTGTTAACTTAACCTCTGAACTTCCATCTGCAGCAATATCAAGCAAAATATCAAGAAGATCCTTCACTCCATCACTTTTCTCCTCCAACATCCTACTTCTTTTCTCCTCATGTTCATCAATGATCTTCTCCATCATGGCATCAAACCTATCTCTCACCTCCTTCAACCTCTTCCCAAATCCCTGCAAATCCAAGTTCTGGCAAAACCAGATATAATCCGACAGGTTGAACTTCCCCGTATCCTCAGTAACTTCCTGCACCAACTTTCTAACTTCCCCGGCTCCATTTTCGTCGTCTCCTGAACACCTCTCGCTCATGATCATCCTCGATGTCAGATTATTCGTCATTCTTATAAGCTCAGACCCAATATTAACTGATTCTCCTTTCTTCGCCTTCATGAACAGTAGAGCAACAAGATTCTTGATTTCACTGCATCTGATAGGCTGGAGGATCTCCAGGGTCGGGCCATTTAGAAGCTGAGACATGAAGATCTTCTTCATGAACTTCCAGTAATGTCCATAAGGGGCGAAGGTGAAATCTTGGGAACCATAAGTGAGATAATCGGTTGCAAACGTTTGTGGCCTGTCTGAAAAGTATGATTCATGTGTTTTAAGGAATTCTTTCGCGGTTTCAGGGGACGAAGCAACCAAGCACGGGACTGAGCCTAAGCGTAGGTGGATTAATGGGCCGTAGCACGAAGAGAGCTTTGCTAGAGCTTGGTGAGGTATGGGAGCTAAGAGATGAAGATGGCCGATGATGGGGAGAGAGAAGAGGGTGGGAGGGAGGTGAGAAGATGATCGATTCTTTAGGATTGATCGGATTAGAATGGTGGGGATTATCCATAAGAGGAAGAACATGAAGTATTCTTGAGGTTCTGCCATTGCCTGTGTGTGTGTTGAGGTTTTTGATGTATATGAAAGTGTTGTGAGGGTTTTATGTTTGGATTCTTGACTTGGTATAATCTTGGTTGCTTCATGGTTTGGAGAACTCATTTCTCAAATTTTTAGTGCGGCACTTTGTTGTTTTTTTTATTCTTTTTGGGTGTTTGTCAACTTTACCCCCCCCAAAAAATAAAAAAAATATATATAAAATAATAATAATAATAAATATATATATATATAAACACCATCTTGTATGCTGTGTTGTGTTAAGCACTTGCCAGGTGAGAAAAAAAAAATTGTGGCACCGTATCGGCATGTTGGTGTTTGAAATCTTTTTGTTGGTTTGAAAAGAAAGTTGGGAAAACATTTTTCTTGGGCTAAACAAAGTCTAATTTAAAAACAACAAATAGGTGAAAATAATGTGACATGTGGAAGAAATTTTGGATACGTATCACATGATGAGTGAAATCGGGTTGCATTTTATTAAAAAACAATAATTAAGGTTTTAATTCTAGACAATTTTTAGTTTATATCGTAAAATCAAAAAGCACATAGTTCAGGATGTTATAAATATTTATCCCCTTATTTTATGTAATCAAAACGTTGACTTTCAATCCATAAGGCGGTTCAAACTAATATCGACTTTTATGAGGGAAAAGAATGGAACAACCGTATAGTTTGAGAACGGAAATTGAAATATTCCTTTCTAAATAGGTGTGTTTATTGTTCTTCCCGAGTTATACAGTAAATTATTATTATTTTTTTTTTGGTTGAATACAGTAAATTATTTGAATGTAATGATATATAAATGTTGACAATAATGTGATATAAAAAAAATAAGCACCGTATATGTATTAAGTTATTCCATCCCCGTTTGCTCCCCTCTCTTTATTAGATCCGTTTTAGCAAATAGCGCCTTCAATATACCTCGTCGAAGGCATTCTTTTGGACAGATCAAAGTAATGATTAAGCAGTTCCACCTACTCAAATACGCCGAGATCCAAACTTCAATAACTTTATTAGCATATTAATAAACAAAATATATACATAATAATAATAATAGTAGTAGTAATAATAATATATGAAATTAAAGCAAGGTTGAGAATTGAGATTATATTGATAGGATGAGAAAAGCATCTCATCACCCTGCATCAGATTTTCTGTTTAAAGTCACGTATTTCATCACCTAATTCATTCGTTTATATATCCGAGTATGTTGTTTGATGGTTGGGATTACGAGAGAATCTTTTGGTTTTTTACTTATTATATATAGTTGATGAGATGCTCTAGCTGCTAACGGAATCTGAAAGTAGAAAAGAGACAAGATTGTAACAATGTATCCTCCAATATCATAATATTTAATCCATCATGAAAGAACAAGAAATAAACTAATAAAAAAGGACCTGCCCTTTTGTATTCTTACCCATTATTTATATATTTGTAAATACTAGCAGGTCGTTGCACATGTTATCCCGTTTATTCTTATTTTTCAATCCGGAAAATTTAGTTTTTCAAAATTTTCTTTGTTAGTGGATTTTATTGGTTTGTTTTTTTCCTATAATTATTTTTATTATTTTTATAATATTTTAATTATTGAAATATATCGTGTGATGCTTGAACTTGCAACTGTATCTAGTATTCTTTATTTTCTTCAAAAGTAAGTATTCGATACATTCATTTGAATTTTGAAATTGAAAACATGTACTTGTTTTTTTTCCTATCGTCTAAGGAGAATAGATTCTTTTTCCTTTTTTATTATTTTCAATAACTTAGTTTTTTTTTTTCCTGTTTCTTGTTTTTTGTTGGATATTTTCTTTTTAAAAATATTGCTAGACTTTTATCATCTTTGTCCATGTTTTTATCTCCGTCCTGAATTTGTATCTCCTCGTTTAGTTTGTTTCTCTTTTCTCCTTTGAATATCTTTAGTCTTGTTTGATTCTTTGCTTTTCTTATCTCGTGTTCCCTTTGTTTTTGTTTTTCCTCTACCTTTGATCTAACTATGCTCTTCGTTTTTTCTCTTGTTCTATTTTTTTTTACCTTGTTCTTGTCATTTATTTATTTTTTAACATCTTTTGTGTTCTTCCAATTGTTCTTATTATTTGTTTTTGGGAGAATTACATACGGGTCCCTAAGGTTTGGCCTAATTACAGAGCGGTCCACATAACTTTTGATTTTACATGATAGTCCCTAAGGTCTGATTCCGTTAGAAGTCCCTGTTGACCGTTAGGGTTCCGTTAACCCCTGAATTTTTTCTTCCGAAATTGCCCCTGATTTTAGGGATTATCATGTAAAATCCAAAGTTATGTGGACCGCTCGGTAATTAGGCCAAACCTTTAGAGACCTGTATGTAATTCTCCCTAAAAAAAATCAGGGGCAATTTCGGAAGAAAAAATTCAGGGGTTGACGGAACCCTAACGGTCAACAGGGACTTCTAACGGAATCAAACCTTAGGGACTATCATGTAAAATCAAAAGTTATGTGGACCGCTCTGTAATTAGGCCAAACCTTAGGGACCCGTATGTAATTCTCCCTTTGTTTTTTTCCCTCTCATTTTTGTTGTATATTTGAAAGCTTCCCCCACGACGATTAAGATCTCATTTGAAGTTTCCACATTTTTTCGAGTTTGAAAAGGAAGTTGTATTGTTTATCTGTTGTTGCTACTAAAACCTAGTCGCGAAGTGATGATTCTTGTTTTTGCAAATTTCAACACCTTGTTAATTTTATAATTTTTTTTTTCATTTTCAGTTTGATTATTTATCTTACTTCAGTCATTGCTTCAATATATTGAGTTTTAAGACATCCAATGTAGGTCTCAACAACTTCTTTAAATAGTCTGATTGTTGCTCATTCGCTCCCATCAACTATGTTTAGGGTTGATCGATTTTTATATTTTTTGAACATTATAATTTAGTTCTTCATATATCACGATTTTAACTTTTATGTGTTTTTAGATTTCATACTTTGGTGATGTTTCCACTTGGTCATTCACGTAATTTCTGCAATATATTTCTTGTATTGCTTTTTGTATTGATCTTATGCAAATATTGCAAGTTTCATACCTTGTCATGAATATGTTTTTCATGGAATAGACTTTTGCTATAAAGTAATAGTATTGTTCTTCAATTATTAGTTGTGCTTTGTTTCCATATACCCAAAATATATTATATTATTGCATTGTTTTACAGTAAAAACATTAGTTTGAAATAATAAAAAGAAGATATGTTCATAATTTTAGTTTTATTTTTGTTTAGATTACCTCAGGTAGCATGAGATGATTTTGTATCACTTCTTTCAGGATTATTTCGTTGGTGCTCTTCAACTTTTTAGTCATCCATAATTCCTCTTTATTTGCATACTTGGAGAATGTCAACCTATTTGCCCCTGATACAATTATTAAAACCGCTTCCTTTGTAATTTTAATAATATAAAATTATTAAAATATTTTTGGTATTTGTTCCTTATACTATGATAACATAAGAAATTTAAAACTCACTATGTTTTGAACTTGTGTGTCTTTGCACAAGTTGGATTGAGGAGTATTGTCATGGCGAAAGTTGTTTTTAATTGTAGTTCCTCTTGTAAAACATTTGGTTATATTATTTGATTCATTTACTCTATATGTAGCACCCGGAACGCCGAGATACCACACCCCCGCACCATAAGTCTAGCTCACACATGAAATGGGTAGTCCATATATGAACCGGACTCATGGCGAACGGGTGACAATAACAAAAACTCACTAGCTAGGCGGGACTAACCCTCAAACCATTCAAGTCCAAGTCTAGGAATTTAAAGCGGAAGCATAATAATTTCATTAGCATATATCAAATATCTCAAAAGAGTTAACTTCCAACTTCATATCAATACATTATCATCTCTAACAATTGTCTATATAACAATAACATAATTGATCCATAAATATCCTTAATATGAAAATGCAATACTAGACTCATCTCGACAACTGAACACGACTTAGACTCCCGCCTAGCACGCTACTGAAAGTACCTGAAAAGGGTGAGGTGTCAGTCTACCACAGACTGAGTGAGGGGTTTAAATAAATATTAGCGCAAGTAACATGCAAGCTATAATCTCGGGTAAAGTCTTTTAGAAATGAAATAATATAAGTTAGTAAAAGAAATAATCTTCGCCCGAGATTACAACTATCCAATTTAACAATACAATCAATTACAATTCAGTTCAATCAGTGGCCCGGCGAGTGAGGGCAATTCTCCAACCTTACTCGGACAATTCGTGCTTGCGTTATTAATCAATAGGTGATCATGTAGTTCAATTATGGTGCATTCGTGCATATTGTATTCAAGCAAGACAATCAATCAGTGCAATTATGACAATAACCCGAGGACAATCCGTGGTGCCGGACCCGTCCCCAGTCTCCTTCTTCCTCCGGTTGATGGGGGATTGCAAGGCCCCGCCATCCAATAACGGTGTGCGTTAGGAACATAACTCCCACGCACGGAATATTCTTCCTCCACCAAACCTCCTAGTGGATTCAGAAGGGATCCCAAAACGATAAGGATAGTGCACAGATTACCCGTTAGCCCTTGCTTTCCCAGGTGACTCCATACACTATCCTCGGGCCCAAAGTGAACATGCTTTACTCGCCCCAATCAATCAATCAATCAATTCAATATCAATAACAATTACTCGGTACAATATCAATCGATCAATGAAGTAACAATTCAATTTTCGGAAAACTATAGATATAATTATTTGTTTTGGTCCAAAATCACATAGGGTTGTAGGGTTCTTTTACAAATAGAAATAACCTCACCTGATGAGCGACGAAACAAGACAAGGATACAAGAAAGTGTCCATGCGAACAATGATCTCCGCCCTAGAGAAAACTGGACAAGAAAGGAAATAACGAGAACTCGTGAGACTAGACTAAATATGAGACCAAATATGACTCACGGCAATGCTCATGTCAATACATAAAATTATCCAACATAGTAATAATCACATAAATTGGCAATCAAATGTCGCTCAAACATGTATGAGAACCAATTAATACTTAAAGATGAAATAAAACTCAAGGAGTCACATATTCATATCATTCAATCATTTCAAGTTCAATTTGTATAAGACATGGAGTCACACAATCACGTTTGAGCAATTAAATACCAAGAAGCATCATATAGGAGTATATTTATCAATTAATCAAGCATATACTTCATATAGTTCACATATGGGAGCCAAGAGAGTGAAAGGAATACAAGAAGAAAGGTTTTGGTGAAGTTCGACAAAACCCGACAATTTCCGGAAACGCACATGCTGTAGGAAAATTAGAATATCTTGAGTTCTAAAATTTGGAATTGAGTTTTGGTTATTAGGTATAAAACTAGACACGTAGACCTTTCCGTGGATATATGGCTCATATTTTAGTTCAAAGTGAGGAGAAAATGGCATAAGTTCGAAGTTAAGCGAGTGCAGTTTGTCGGGAAGAGAGCGACACCTAAAAGAATTAATTATATCTCACAAATGAGAAGAGATATTGAGTTGATTCCAATTGGAGGTTGTTCTAGACTTCAAGAGTTTCCTTCGGTTCAAAAATCAGGTAAAACGGAGTTCGGACGAGGGAGTCGCGGACGTGACAAAATTGCACTGACAATCAGTCGCGGCCGCGACTGAAAATTAGCCAAGTTTCGACTTGTTGGTCGCGGCCGCGACCAAAAATGGTCACGAAACGGTCGCGGGCGCGACCCCCAATTTCAGAAGTTGCGAAAGGCTTCGGAAAAACAGGACAATGTTCGAATTTTGGCTCCCAATCCATACCAACACCAATCCAAGGCAAGAATCAATTCAAAACTAACATATAACATACATATAACTCATATATATCAATTAAGAGACATTTAATCCATGGAAGCATGCTTTGATCATGAAGAATTTAACATTCAAACCCCATATATTTCCATGACTTCCAACCTTCATATAATTCAAGAATTCAAGCAAGCTTTCAAGTTCAATGATCATGATCATGCTTCTACAATTAATACACAAGTGATTCACTCCAAAAATCATAAACCCTAGCTTTAATCCTCCATTCAAGAATTCAATCCTCCTATCATCTTTACCTCTAATAAGAAAGATAAGAAAAGGAATGATGTGATGAAGATGGTTGAGCCTCAAAGTATGCAATTCCCCTTGAAATTTAGCTTGGAAAATGATGAAATCCTCTTCTCCTTCCTCTTGGATTTGAACCGTGAAAATGGGAGCAAATATGTATGTGTGTTTGTATGAAAATAATGAATAAAATGTAGGAAATAGATATTTTACATGCTTCTTCCAAGAATGAGATGACAAAGCACCTTTTTGCATTTAGGTCCCCAAGTTTTGTAAGTCATGCAATGAAGTTCTATTTCATGAAATGTAATCCATTAAGTCCCAAAGAATTTTCATGCAATCTAGTCCTCGAATTATAGAAATAGATCAAGTAAGGTCATACATGAACAATTAGTCACATTATCAATTAATTCATATAAATCTCACATTAACAACAATTTCATGTAATTGCATGAATATATATATTGCATGTAATGTTATAAAAATTAATATAATAATTCTCATGTTATATCAATTAAAGACAATTAATCAAATAAGACATGTTCAACAATTAATTCACATAAGTTCTCGCGTTAACAATAATTTCATGTAAACAGTTAGTAATATAATATCACATAATATCATGTAACGTATAATGAAAATTGGGGCGTTACACTATAAGATATATTTTTTTTGTGTGCGTGTGTTTTTATATCATAACTTGATATATTTGATTTTTAAACTATGAAATTCCCACAATTGCTCTCTTATTTTTCACTTTTTGTAACCATTGTCCTTCCATCATTGTTAGATTATTCCAAAAATCAATTGTGATAGTATAGGACCTTCACCAAAATAACAAATTTGAATTAATATTAATTGTCTCATAAATTATAAATGTCTACTGTTTTCTTTACTCATCATTCATGATTATCAATTCACTTTCATAGCCCGTGTTTTTGTTTCTCCAAAATTGAAATGATTTTTTCACTTTTTTCACAGATCAAATTACATCTGCAATTTTCCTGTCTTAGATATTTATTTTCAAATATACACAATAACTTAAACATCTTTAATGAATATAATTTAAAATCGATCATGATTTCATCAAATCTTGCGAACTTGAACGTTATATTTTTATAGATGAGTTTTTCCTCAACTCTATTTACAATTTTATCTGCTTTGAGAACCAATTCAAATTGTGGATTGATATTTAGGTAAGTTTCTTTATTTCATTTACCATCGGATTCTCTATATGTGAGTTTTATTGAAGATCAAATCATTTCCGTATCGCTTCCCCCATATTCGTGTTATAATGTCATATATTTTCATTCCCTTTAAATGTAATAGTAAATATATGCTAATAAATGATTTTCTCTATCTTTTGTAACTATTTTTTATTTTCCCGGCAAATAAAAATATTAGAAATAAATAATAATTATAAATAAAATGTTAGAATATATATTGGTGGTCTGTTTATCAAATTAATTTTCGACCTGTCAAATTTTCACTCCAATTGCTTTAATGTTAGAAGGAGAGTGTTATGTTAACTAATAATGTGTAGATGTCTATTTTTAATTTTTTATGTAAATTACTTTTACAATGAGATATATATATATATTATTATATTATTTTCAAAATAATGGAAAGTAAAAATAAGTAATAATAACATATATTGATCAATAAAAATACACTTTGCATTATACTATATTTCTATCTTTTTTTTTTTTATCAAAAGTTCACTCCCTTTGATACATATTCAAACAAATTTGTTATTATACACATACATGAATAGATCATAATTATATTAAGTGCTATGTGATTTAAATTTAGATTCAAATATATATATTTTTAGATATATATTCTTATAATGTATAAAAGTAAGTAATAATAAAATATTTAAAAATTAAATATAATGTGAGTCTAATAAATATAAACAATTCATTAAATCAAACCTAAGTAAGATATTAAATCTTTAATAATTGAATTTGGAGTATACTAAAAAAGAAATATACGTTTTACAGTAGTTTGCATCTTAAATCTAATTAACTTTCAATAGCTTTAGATTGTAGACATTTAAAAATTTAATTCCTTAAAAAATGATGTTAAACAATAATATATTCATATAATAATGCATTAAAAATATTGACATAGAGAACTGATACGAATACTAATTCATATAATAATGCATTAAAACTTGTCGTGCTAACGAATTTTTGAAAACTCTCAATGAAAGCACCAATGATACGTATTCGTATCCGAAAGAGATTTTAGAGCAGTCTTGGGCTCGTAAGAATAAAGGGATGAGAGGGAGGGATAGTCTGGTAAAGGCCGACCGGCCGGAGAAAAGTTTTAGAGGAGAAGAGATTTGAGAAATAAGTTAGGAACTTAGGAAAATTATTATTGCTTACTCTAAACAAAAACGTGACTAACAATATATAAAGTTAAAGATATCCTAAACCTAGTTGGACTCTCAAAATAACTCAAACTCTCCTATCACGTAACTACCATACTAAGTGCTGAAATAATCTACAGTAATATAACTACGAAATCCTATCCAATCCCTATTCTTTCTTGATATTCTGCATCTTCATCCATATCAAGAACCTTTAATTTTATTTACCAGATTTGGAGTATGATTTAACGAGCGTGGTCAATGTAGAAGTGATAATAATTAGACTGAGAAAATTGGTTTCGTATTGGGATTTGAACCGGAGATAATGAGCATAAAGAACAAAAAGGTCTATATAAATATCTTATGTGGGAGTGAAGGAAATTGTGGCTGATTTACCGTATAATGCACGAAATGACTTTAAGCTTTTTGGTGCTCAAATTGTTTGATGGAGTTCTTTTTGGTGATTAACCAACTATATATGTAGATTAAAGAGCTTTATCTTTTAAATGTAGTTGTAAAGAGTTTTATCTTTTTGTTTAAATGTATTTTCGTTGAAAATTTGTAAATTTTGAAACTTGAATAAATTGAAATTAGTTTACTTACATCAAATCAATCTAAATAGGTTCCTTATTAATGACATATAGAGAATATGCTTTGCAAGGCAACGTGTGATTAGGAAAAATAAACTTTTGCTACTCTCCATTTCAAACCTTTTCAATTAACGTGTGATATTTTGAAGTTAATTACTACACTTCTTTTACTATATATTAATAAGAATTAGGGGTAATTACACACAGGTCCTTGAGATTAGGCCTAATTACAATCCGATCCCTATTCTTTTGGATTTTACATAGAAGTCCCTAAGGATTGATTTCGTTAGAGGTCCCTGATAACCGTTAGGGTCCATCAAATTTTTGACCTGTCCTTCCAAAAATATCCCTGAATATTTTATTATTTTTTTAATTTGACCAAAATGCCCCAGGGACTATATTATAAAATTCATAAAAATTAGGGATCTTTTTGTTATAAAAATAACAAAGGCTATTATAGGTATTTTCCCCTTTTCTCAACCCCAACGAGAGCAATGACAAGCAGCAAGAATCAACCCTGATTCCTCCCTCCAGCTCCTCTCTGATGCCCTCCTCTTTGAAAGAAGCAGTAGCCACTCGTTCTTCTCTCCCTCTCTCGTTCTTTCCCCTCTCTCTTAGCCACTGATTTCTTAGCCGCAAGGAAGCAGTAGCCCGACGACCTTTTCTCCACCGCCACCAGCATATCATGAGCTGCCGCCGGCAACCCCCTTTTCTCAAATGATTCCGACTGCCGCTGCCATGAGTAGCCGTCCGAGCACCCTGCCCTCTTTTCTCCTTTCCGTAAACCACTGTACTGTAGCTTGATTCTTTACTCATTCCACACTGGAAAGAATTGCAGGAAATCGTTCGATAACACTTCTTCCTATTTCTTTCTCATGAAAACTCTTTCATTTCATAGAAGTGAATTCTGATTCTTACGAAGCAAATAGCATTTCCTATTGATTTGTCTCCTGGACTGGACCTATTCTGTGTCTGATTTTGAATTAGCCGCCGCTATGCTGTTCCCAAGGACTAGCAAAATCGAAATAACAAAATTCTTAGGTCATCTCACCCCATTTTCTTCCTTTTGTATGATTAAGTTAGACATATAAGTGAATGCATACAATTTGTATAATTTTGTGGGTTTGATACAATTGTTGATTAATTGATTAATTGAAGTAAGTGGTGAATGGTGTTGGCGGTGATTTTGGGTGGGCTGCTGTTGGTGGTGAAATTGTTGGTGGTGTGGTGGTGGTGGCAGCGAATTGTTGATAGTGGTGGCGAGATTATTGGCGGCGATTTGGTGTTTTGGTGGTAGTGTGGTCGTATGGTGGCAGGCGTTGTGGTGGTGGTGCGGCGGCGCCGCGGACTGGTTGAAGACGATTCGTATGGACGGTGTTAATATACTTAGGTTTCTTAGGCTTTTAATTAGTTTTTTTAAGACAATTAGGTTTTTTAATTAAATTAGAAATTTTATTATTATTTTTTTTAAAATTGAATAGAACTTTAATTAATTTGATTTTTTAATTTGAATAGAAATCTAAATAATTTAGAATTTTCGACTAAAAGAAGAATTTTTGTTTTAATTAATTAAAATTTTAGTCCAAATTAAGAATTTGATATGTGTTAATTAATTTTTAAATGTGAAAAAAATATTAACAATATTATTATTAATTATTAAATTGACAAATAATTTGTATTCAATGATTCATTAACAATATTTATATAATAATCTGCAATATTATATTTATTAAATTAATAAATAATTATATTTAATGCTCATTTATATTACAATACTTAAAAAAATTATAAACAAGTTTATGATGTTTTATTTTTTTTAGCAAAACGATCCCTGACTTTTACAGATTTTACAATACTGTCTCTGGGGGCATTTTGGTCATTTTACAAATGACAATAAAATATTCAGGAGTATTTTTGGAAGAACAGGCCAAAATATTAACGGAACCCTAACGACCGTTATGGACCTCTAACGGAATTAAACCTTAGGAATTTCTATGTAAAATCCAGAAGAATAGGGACCGGGTTGTTATTAGGCCTAACCTCAGGGACCTGTATGTAATTATCCCTAAGAATTAATATGTAGCACCCGGAACGCTAGGTAGCCACATTCCCCGCACTATAGTTCAATCCACATATGGAACGAACACCCATACATGAATCAAGCCTATAGCGAACCGGAGAAACTAAAGAAAATAACTCACTAGCTAGGCGAGACTAACCCTCAATTAGATACCAACATGTATGCAATAGAACGGAAGCATAGTAACATACATGTAATTCATTATCCATCTTCGATTCTAAAACATTAACTCCATAATTTACAACTCCAAACTTTTCAAGTATGGGTCATAATATACATAGATACCAAAATCAATTCATAAAGCGTATATGTGCATTACTAAAGTACACAGAAAATGAGAATGACAAGTGTTAGACCCAAAAGAAGCAAAACTCGACTCAATCCCGCCTATCACTCGACCTGCCATACCTGAAAATGTGAGGTGTCAGTCTATGAAAGACTGAGTGTGGGGTTTAATAATTATAAGCGCAATTACCATGCAAGCTATAATCTCGGGTAAGATTTTATAAAAGGAAACGATATAAGTTCAAGAATAAGATAGGCCTCACCCGAGATTACAACTAATCCATTTACAATTCAGTTCAATTAATTAGTGGCCCGACGAGTGAGGGCAATTCTCCAACCTTTCTCCGACTGTGTACAATAATACAATTTTAAAAGATTAAGTGATCAAGCAATCAATTTCAGTGCACAATTAGCAGTTTCAATAACTCCTTCTTCCTCCGGGTGATGGGGGATTGCAAGGCCCCGCCATCCAATCAGTGTGAGCATAGGGTTCATGATTCCCTATACCCGGAACTCTTTCCTCCACTAATCTCCTAGTGGATTCAGGGGTCATCCCAACAATGTGAGGATAGTACAAGAGTTGCCCATCAACCCAAGCTTTCCCGGTTGGCTCAATACACTACCCTCGGGCCCACAGTGAACAATATACTCGCCAAATCAATCAGCTCAGTCGGTCATTCGGTCAATCAATCAATTGGTACAATGCGGTAGTTCAATTGGAGATCAATAAAGTTTTGGAAACTATAGATATATATATATATATATATATATATATATATATATATATATATATAGATATAGATACATTTTGGTCCAAAGTTCACATAGGGTTGTAGGGTTCTTTACATTTAGAAGTAACCTCACCTTTACCGACCAAAAGAAATAAGGAAACACCCTATAGAGTGTGCCCCTCGTTTCCCGAAACATGATCTGTGTAACAAGGACAAGTATACGTAAGACTCGACTCGCATGAACCAATTAAGACGAACGGCATGTTCCAATAATGTCAATCATGCAATTACAATCAATAGATATTATAAACATATTCAATGTATCAAGAAATGTAGCAAGGATCAAGTAATCAAGGTATAAATCAAAGAATGAAAATATTACACAAACCTCCCCTATGGAGCTTAAGCATGAAATCACATAACACCTATGATACACATAGGTTAACACATTATATGGTATATCAATGAAGTGTACATGCCGGAAATGAACCAAGAAAACCATGCAAATTAAGTTTGAAATTCACATTTTTATGCAGAAAATGCAGGGGTCGCGGGCGCGACCTAATTTTTCCCGAATTTTCCTCCAAATTTTCAAATCTCGAAACTTGGCCAAAAACAGGGTCGTGGGCACGACCGATTTTGTTCTATTTTCGGTCGCGGTCGCGACCTGTTACGTAGCAGCGACAAAACAGGGGAAAATAGGGGAATTCCGAACCAAAAGCCTCAAAAACCATAACAAATGAAATTTCAATCCATGACAAATATTCAAACACCTCAATTACACATTATACTTCACTTATCCATCATATAAACCATATAATATGCCTCAACTCATCAAGAATTTGTCCATAAAACCCCATAAATATTCATGCTTCCAACTTCTAAATAATTCAAAGTTTTCATGCAAGCTTTCAATCCTTTTGATCACAAACATGCTTCTAGCCATAAATACACAAGAATTCATCATTTAATCCATAAACCCTACTTAATCATAATTCAAGAGATTCATACAATTCTCAAGTTATACCTTGAAATAAAAGAAATATGAGATGAAATGGTAGTATGATGATGATGATAATCCTAGCTCCACAATTCCTTTAAAGTCTAGCTTGAATTATGAGATGAAATTCTCCTTCTCTTCCTTGGTGTAAAAATCGGTCTTGAGTGTGTGTGAGTGTATGTGATTTCTTATCTCTTGGATGAAATGGAATATGATGGAATGAGATGGAAGAATTAAGATGATATATCAAAGTCCTGCATGAATATGTGTGATTCATTACATTTGGCACATAAGTCCTTAAGCTATTTAAATTCATGCAATCAAGTTTCATCTCTACACAAAAGATCAATTAAATCCCTTTCATGTTATGCAACGAAGTATACAAATTTACACTGATGATTAATTACGGACATATAGTGCAATTAGGTCACATATATCAATTAGTTCATATAATTCATATTAATGAAAATTATACGAATACATGAAGGTATAATGCATATATTATGATGAAAGTTATAAATAAATGAATGAAATAATTCAATTAAACCTCCCAACTCCCGAAGACCCGCTCGTGGCGTGCTTACCTGAACTTCCGGAAATTGGGGCGTTACATAATAATAAAGTTATCACTAACAATTTGTGATTAATTTAATGTTGTTTTGTCTAAATATTAAATATAAAGAGAGAGAAGGATTTGAAAAGTCGGAACTTAAATGAAATTAAATTCATTAAATTGCACCAAATTATTTTTGGGTTAAATAATTATTATAGTTAAATTGGATAAGGACAATTACATCAATTCACATTGAAAAGAAACAAGATCACACTTTTATAATAGTATTTCAAGACTTAATTTTTCTCTTCATCAGTTTATCCAATGGATCCTCTTCTTCATTCTACAATCTTGTACTTGATTTCCCTCACCATTGTTATCATTATAATCATGAAAACCCAAAAAACAAGCCAAAACACCCATCTCCCTCCAAGCCCACCAGCATTACCAATCATAGGCTATCTCCATTTACTCAGCTCAACTCTATACATATCTTTCAAGAACTTACTTCTAACTAAGGCCCCTTTATGTTGATCCGGACGGTGGGTACGTCGACTCAAATAGCGCGACATCCAAACAAGTATTCAAAATGCACAACATCAAGTTTGTTGCATGGCTTGAGTTTGGCTCAGTCAATCACCAACTGTACAAGGACACCTTGTTTTCAACTCTTAACTACACCTTGTATCATCAATCATGCTGAAATATGATGCATGAACACTTCAAGAAACTTGTTAGTTCTTCTGTATCTCCATTTATGGTGTTTATAACAATTCTCCCATTTGAATTGTCTCTCTATAAGTTTCAAGGCTTGGCAATTTCGGTCCAAACTGAAATCGACACGATCGTCGGATTGTCGAGACTAGTCGACGAATCCGATATCGGATCATAGTTTTGACCGAAGAGGGGTTGTTCTTGTGAGACGATGTCTAATATGTATAGGGCGAATTTTGACCAGAAGTTCAATTATTTCTTCTAATAAATGTGAGTTTGCCATATTTTTTAGTTCTCTGTTTTGTTTTCCAATTGAGATCCAGAATTCTCTATTTTTTTTTACGTTGTTTCTCTTTTTTTGGTTGTTTCTCTTGCATTAGAGTAATTATTCTCTCGTATGAAAGTTATTTTTCTCTCGAATGAGAGCAGTTTTATTTTTTTTTTTTCGTTTAATGAAGGATGCTCTTACTGGTGCTTCAAGTGTTCGTCTCGTCACTTATGGATGGTTGCATCTACTTCAAACCTAAATCAAACGGAGACACTCCTGATGACGAATCGATTTGTATGACTTAGACTTTAACAGCTAAAGAATCTGCAATCCTAGAGATTCCGGTGGTGGTGATAAAATCAAGTTTGACTACCTATTCAGGTATTAGTTCTATCTTTGAGAAGGTTAGGTTTTGTTCTATTAAACGTGGAGCAACTATGATTGTCCAAAATTTATTAGAATTGCGGCCTTGAGCCTGCGTTATTTTTTTTTATTTTTCCTTTGTATGTTCTGATTCTGATTGATTTAGTAAATTTCCCCTTCTGGGTTTGTTTTTACAAAAAAAAATAAATAAATGTGAGTTTGCCTAAGAAGGGTTTGAATTAGGCCTTAAATTATTTTTTAAGATTTTATGAAATACAGTGAAAGTTATTAAAGATATTAGAAACCGTTTATTAGAGTTCATTGTGTGTTTTGCTTAGAATGATTACTGATACGAAATAACGAAATGCCAGACAATTTAATAATGAAAATATGCAAAACAAGTAATAACACCGCAATTTATCCAGGTTCATTCCTAAAGCCTACGTACTGTCCCTAAGTTTTGACTTAGGATTAAAATCTATTTCACTCAAATATATTAGTACAAGTACAATAAAGATTTAGGAGTAAAACAGTAAGAACCGAGGAGTTATAATTAGAAAAACTCCCTATGAGTGAAAATACAATTAATCGATCACTAATCTTGGCAACAAGATAGTGTGCTCGCTTTGGCTGTAGTATCGTGATCACTTAACTTTCACGACCTTAATGTAATATGCTTAACACCAATACTCCTAACTAGAACTAGTTATCAACCAACTACTTCCACGACCTAACAACCCTGCACAACTCAATTTGCTCCAAGTAATTCTTGAGTTAAAGTTTGATCTCTTCACCTCCAAATTAAGTCCATCGAGACAATAAACAAGCAAACAAGAATGAGAAAAAAACATCAAACAGTATATGAAACTCAATATTATCGTTTTTACCATGTTGGTTTAGCTCTCTTATAATTTCTCACAAGTTTTCTCCCATGAATACAAGTAACACAACGATTATAATATGTAAAATAAGGAAGATTCGTTTAGAATTGATATGAGATACATAAAAAAGGATTTTCAACGAAATACCAGACGGATTTAATTAGTATCACGTCAACAATTAGCATACAAAATAAGATTCTAAGCATATGATAAATATATTTACGAAAGAAATCAATTGAAGGCTACATAAAATTGTGAAATGCAATCAATATAATTAAAAGAAAATTTTATGCAATTTAAATAATTAATCTTTTCATGAATAATTAAATATATGATACCAGAAAATACAGAAAGATGTAAAAATCAAATAAAATAATTTGAAAGGGTCAAAACTTATTATTAAACATTAACTGTGTTTAAGGTTGCTTGGAAATTAATTTAGCCTGGAATCGAAGGCTAAAATCGTGGTCGAGTTTCAGACAAAAAACTCTCCTCGTCAGGGACGTAGCCAGGATTTTATGTTGGGGGGGAGGGGGGGGCGAAAATTAAAAAAATATAATATTTTTTAAAAATAAATATTATTTTATTCTATATATATAAAATAAAATAAGTATAACTTAAAACATTAACTTGATTAATAATGCACTAAAAAAATATCTCAAACCTTTACATATTATAACTACAATATCCTATCTATTATTTAAGCTAGGCATATTAAATTGTACTCTTCGTTTTTTCATCACTTCAAACTCATCAATGATTGAATCATCTGAAAAGGTTTGAACGATTTCTTTTTCAATATAAACTAACAACGAGCTAGCCAAAAAATCATCCTCCATCTTATTTCGTAGTCTTGTCTTCACAATCTTCATACTTGAAAATGCACGCTCTGTTGTTGCAGTAGAAACTGGAAGAGTCAAAATAAGCCGAATCAATCTGTCTATAAGATAGTAATTCGTTACCTTTACCATCTTTGTCATTACTTGACACAATTCTGCAAGTGTTTGCACATTTTGAAAATCAACGTGATGCAAAATACCATTCTCAAATAGTTGAACCTGATATTTTATAGGTAGCTTCTCTTGTTCATTAAAATCATTAGGATAAAACTTCTCAACAAGCTTGCAAATATTCTCAATGTTGAATGACTTGAACTTGTCTCTTGGATCTAGGGCTGAACTTAATCTTAACAACTCGAATGCATTCTCATCAAATCGATAATTTATCTCCTGTAATATGGAATCTATTGTGCTGGTGAATATATCAATTCGATAATGATGTTCCAAGGTAATATGATTACCTTTACGTACCCGGCCTCTTCTTGATGTACGGTGAGCATTCATGTCGGGGATGTCTATCTCACGTTTCCCACAAAATATCTTCACTTTATGAAACAACTCATCCCACCCATTCTCTCTAAAACTTTGAACTAGTTTCTTCGTACTAGCAACAACATCCATTGCATTCAAAATATCCTGAGTTTTGCATTGGAGAATTCTACAAAGATCGTCAGTCATTCCCAATAATTCAACCATAAAATACAATGTAGCACCCGGAACGCAAGGTAGCCACATCCCCTACACTATAGCTCAGTCCACATACGAAATGGATAATCCGTACATGAACCAAGACTATAGCGAAGGGTGACAATAACAGAAACAACTAGCTAGGCGGGACTAACCCTCAATTAAGTACAACAATACATACCGACTAAACGGAAGCATAATATATACATCATCATTCAAGTCCCATTCTCCAACAATATTCTCATATACAATAATTCACAAGTATTACATATGCAACCTTAAATGAAATGGACCATGCTTTACTTGAATGTAAGAACTTGACTCGACTCGATTCCCGCCTAGCACATAACCTGCAAAACCTGAAAAGTGAGGTATCAGTCTATGAAAGACTGAGTGAGGGGTTTATAAAGAAATATTAGTGCAAATAACATGCAAGTCATAACCTTGGGTGAAGTTTTAGTAAAGGAAATGATATAAGTTCAAGAATAAAGTAGACATCGCCCAAGATTACCACTATCAAGTTTTAACAATACAATCAGTTTCAGTCAATCAGTGGCCCGACGAGTGAGGGCAATTCTCCAACCTTTACTCCAACAGTGTACATTACAATAATTAGATTATCAAAGGGGTTAAGTGATTATGCAATTCATTACAGTGCACAAGTAGCAGTTTCACGATCTTCTTTTCCCTCCGGGTGATGGTGGGATTGCAAGGCCCCACCACCCAGTCACGGTGTACGTCAGGCTCATGACTCCCACGTACGGGATTCCTTCCTCCACCAAACCTCCTGGTGGGTTCAGGGTTCATCCCCACAATGTGAGGGGAGTGCAGAGTTACCCTTGGCTCATACACTAACCATCGGGCCCACAGTGCACGATACACGATTACTCGCCAAAACACGATCAATTCACGATATCACGATTAGTTCAATATATCATGAAATCATTTGCAATCACTTGTGGATTTGGAAAGATTATAGATATATAGATATATATACATTTTGGCCCGAAATCCACATAAGGGTTGTACGGGTTCTAGATAGCTAACAATTAAACCTCACTTTTACTGACAAATAAAGTAAGGATACAACTATGGAGCTTGCTCCTCGTCAATGGGAAGATGATCTGTGCAACAAGGACAAGTGTACGTGAGACACGACTCGTATGAACCATTTAAGACGCATGGCAAAGTCATGAACAATATGTCATGCAATAACAATTAAGGAATGTCAAATAAGAGTATAATTATCAATAAACCAAGTATATAACTCATATAAATCACATACGGGAGTCAAGAAAGTGAAAGGAATGCAATATGAAGGGTTTTGGCAAAGTTTAGTAAAAACTGACAGTTTTTGGAAATGCACATGTTGTAGTAAAACTGGAATAACTTGAGTTCTAGAAGTTGGAATTGAGTTTTGTTTATTGGATATGAAACTAGACAAGAATACCTTTCCGATGATATATGGTTCGTTTTCTGGTTCAAATCGAGGTGAAAATGGCATAGGCCCGAAGTTGGATGAATGCAGATTTCCGGTGAAGTGGCGACACAAAAAAGAATTGATTATATCTCAAAATTTAGAAAGTATAAAGAGGTGATTCTAATTGGATAATATTCTAGACTTCAATAGGTTTTCGTGCGTTTAAAAATCAGGTCAATCGGAGCTCGTTTGAGGGTGTCGTGGCCATGACAAAATTGTACTGAAAAGCAGTAGCGACCGCGAAGGAAAAACAACGAGTTTTTGAGTTGTTGGTCGCGGCCGCGACCAAAAATGGTCACGAAACAGTCGCGGGCGCGACCTTCAAGTCCACCAGCAGCAATGGTGTTGGGGAAACAGGGGAAACAAGGTAACATACGGGATTTGGCTCCCAAATCAAGCCCATACCAAACCAAGGCAAGAAATCAACTCAAAACTATCATATGACATGCATATAACTCATATATATCAATTAGGCGTCATATAATCCATGGAAACATGTATAAATTATCAAGAAATCATCACCCAAACCCCATATATTATCATGTCATCTAACTCTCAAATAATCCATGAATTCATGCAAGCTTTCAAGTTCCATACTCATAATCATACTTCTAAACACAAGTAATCAAGGAATCACAATATAGTTATTAACCCTACTCTATATCCAACTCAAGAGATTCATCACATACTCACATATATACCTTGAAATGAAAGAGAGAAGGAATGAAGTGATGATATGATGAGGATGCTTCAACTTATGCAATTTCCCTTGAAACCAAGCTTGATAAAATGATGAAATCTCCTTCTCCCTCTTTTGATGTTTGATCATGGAAATGGAAGCAAATATGTGTGTGTTTTATATGAAACAAATCATGAAAACAAGAGATGAATGTGATATAGATATTTTATATGAATCTTCTACTAAATGTGATGACTCAACCAATTTTGCGTAAAAGTCCCCAAGTTTTATAAATCATGCAATTGAGTTATAGTTCATGGAATGTGATCACTTAAGTCCAAATCATATCAATGCAATTAAGTCCTCACATTATTGAAATGGATCAAATAAGGCCATATAATCACTTAAGTCACGTTCGGCAATTAATTCACGTATCACTTAAATACAAATTATGCAATAATTCATGATTTGAGAATAATATCATATATTTTCACATAAACATATAAGAATATAATTCATATAATGTCATGTAATGCATAACTAGAAAAATTGGGGCGTTACATGCAAGATGAATACAAACTCAAAAGATGTCATGATATCATAAGCCCCATTAGCTGTTGCTCTGAGAGATAAACCAGATTTGTCATTTATAATCTCACTTAAAACATGAAGAATAGGATCAAACATATTAAGTAAGCCAAGAAGAGATCTTAAGTGAGAACCCCATAGTGTATCACCTGCACGTTGTATAGTACCAACTTGATTTTTTCCTCTTCCAGTTTCAAGCTCACCATTTGAGACCATCTCTACAATTCGAATAGCATGAGCAATTTGTAGTTGATCATGGCGTTTACAAGAAGAATCAACCAAATTCACAATAACGGTCAAGTGTTGAAAGAAATGTTCAATCGGTATTACACTTTGAGTAGTTGATACCAAAATTAATTGCAATCGATGAGCAAAGCAATGAACATAGTATGCATATGGACATTCATTCAAAAAAAGAGCTTGTAGACCATTCCATTCTCCTCGCATGTTGCTAGCACTATCATACCCTTGTCCTCAAATGTTTTGCACGAGCAGATTAGAACGGGAAAGAACATAGGATATTTCTTTTTTCAAAGTAATAGCCTTAGTATCCTCCACATGAACCACATCAAAGAATCTTTCCCGAACATAGCCTTCTTTATCTACAGACCTTAAAACTATGGCCATTTGCTCTCTTTTTGATTCATCCCGAGATTCATCAACAATAAGACAATACTTAGCATCAACAATTTCCTCCCTTATGAATTTTTGAACTCGACTAGTATAGAGAGATAAGATCTCCTTTTGAATATCCGGAGATATATACATAGCATTTCTTGGTGCATTTTCCAAAACAGTTGATCTCACCTCATCATTCTAAGAAGCTGTGTGCTTAATGATCTCTATGAAATTGCCACGATTATGTAACTCTGAGTTTTCATCACGACCTCTGAAGGCAATACCTTGAAATGCACATAATTTTGCGACATCCATTGAAACCTTAAGTCTCAAATGATTCGTTGCAATTTGTTCTGAGCATTCTTTTTCCCTAATCCTTGGAATCTATTGTAACAGATTCATTAGATCATGATAATGTCTAACGACTTTCTTATGCAAAGAATTTATACTATTTTCTTCATGAAGTAGAAATGCGCAGTTTTTTCCATCATTCACTTTTTTCCAAGATCGAAATCCTTCAGCAGTAAATGCATTTTGTGTAGATGGTTTGGTGAAAAGAAAACATGGAAGACAATATGCTGCATCTTTTGAAGGAGAGTATTCAAGCCAATCAGGAAATAATTTGTACCAACTAGGTAGAGACCTTCTTCCATGTTTATTGGAATTTTTAGAAGATCTCATCGGAATAGGTTGGTAAGGACCAAGAAGTAGATAAGCACGTCTAATTTTCCCTCTTTTATTTGTATCATAATCCCATATAGAAGTGCGTAAACCCGGACCACGTTCAATTTGAAGGTCACTAGAATTCCGATTATGTTCTTGAACTTTTGTTGTATCTTCTTAGGAATTGGAAACTTCACAATGGACATTTGTTGTTGTTGAAGTCTCAAGAATAGGTGCATTGTCATGGACATTTGTTGTTGTTGAAGGCTCAAGAATAGGTGCATTGCTATTATCTTGACGAAATTCTAAATTCCTTTTACTCATAGTGCCTATATATAAAAAAAAAAAATCATGGATTAATCTCAATTTAACATGATTTAAAATAAAATAATAAAGTCAAATAACAAAATAACATAAAGAAATAAAATGTCATTTTTCTTTAGTCATAAAGATAAAGATACGGTGTTTATTCAAAATAAACATACTAAACTACAATTAACAAATTAATTATAAATGTTATCCATAATAAAGAAAAAATAAAATTATTATTTAAGATAAAGATACGATGTTTCTTAAACGCAGAACTCATATTTTCTTAAATACAGAACTCATATCTGAATTATTTAAAATTAGACACATATATCATCTAAAATTAATCAATCACATTTATCTTTAGACACAGTATATTATCTAAAATTATTATTTAAGATAAAGATACGATGTTTCTTAAACGTAGAACTCATACTTTCTTAAACACAGAACTCATATCTGAATTACTTAAAATTAGACACATATTCATCTAAATTTAATCAATCACATTTATCTTTAGACACAGTATATTATCTAAAAATCACTGCTATCTTTATAAATTATACTATTAGAGATAAAAATATAATATTCCCCTCTGTACCAATACTAGCGAAATTTAAATAAAAGATCACAGTATCTTTAACATATTATCTTTTCTCAAAATATTGAACTAATTTAGAATAAAAAAATTAACCAAAATTAAATATAAGATAATATTACCTTGGTTTTATTGGATAAGTTGAGAGTTGAGACACGATCAACTTCTTTTTCTCATAAGATTTTGAAGATTAATAAAACAAGAGTTTTAAGTTGAGGAGAAGATTGAAATCTAAATAAAAAGAAAAGAACAGAGAGCAAGAAGACTTACGTAAAGAGAGAGAAAGAGAAAAATTAACTTGAGATTTTTTAATATCCAAAGAAGCTCAAAAGACTTTTTCGTAAAAATAAAAAGTGCATTGGATCGAGAAAAAGAATCTCTATTATAATTAGTGAGTTATAATTTTTTCTTTTGAGGGGGGGAGGGGGGCAAATTTATAAATTAAGAGGGGGGCGAAATAATAAAAATTTTAAAATTTATATATAATAATAAATTTTTTAAAAAATTTGGGGGAGGCGGTGGCCCCCCCCCCCCCCCCCCCCCCCCCCAATGCCCCCCATAGCTTTGCCTCTGCTCCTCGTTGTCTGAAGATTGTTAAGGCTCAGATTTGGCACACTGCGGGCCAAGAAAGGTAGGGCCCACTTGTTTCTTTTTTTAATTTTCTTGAACTAACTATTTAAGTTTTATTCTTTTGAATGCTGTTTTTGTGGATAATATATCAGACTAGAATGTGTTTGTTAACTTGTTTGTGTTGGTAAATGAAGCATTTTAATATTAAAATTATTATTATTTGCATCTATTTATCTTCTCATTTATTTGGATGGCTAGTGGGTTGTGGAAATTATAACATTAATGTGCATAAACCTTTAGTCTTGCTCGATGTGTCGTTTATTTATCCAATTATTGAACTTAGATTGTTATATTTAGCCCCATGACTTGGTTTAATTGTGGATAATTAATTGATCTTGTGCTTCTTAATAGGAAACCGCTGGCTTGCCGAAAATTAGGAGATTTTGGTGATTTTGAGCAACAACCATGCATATTGATGTGAAGGAAGCCCATGTCATTCAAAATTAAATCAAGCGGCCCAATTCCCTTAGGTTTATTGAAGGCATGCAATTGGCCCATTAATTCCAATTTTTTTTGGAATTCAAGAGGAAGTCAGCCACGTAATTCGGTCGGGAGGCGTCTTTGCACTCACAACTCTCTTTTGGATGCAATATTAACTATGTTTGGGGAGGCAATTAATTCACATAAGAAAAAGGCAAGACATGGGCTTTGAGAAATAAAGGAATTTTTAGCCCATCAATTCTTAAAGCTATTCACGCAGCGCTTGGAGAGAAGCCCACAATTTCCCTAATTCTCTAAAGAATTCACTCAGAAAAGCACGTTTAGAGATGGGTCATTTATTTTGTGCAGAACCTGTTTTGAGAGTGGGGGTTACAAACGTTGAAGAAAGAAGGTGGAGTTTGTTAGAACATGGTATTCGGGGAAAAAAATCATTGTCGTATTCATTGTAATTGTGTTTTTTGCTATTACATTGTATTGGAGGCCCTATGTATAGCTAACAATATAGACAAACAATCCCTACAAATCTGTGCCTATCTTTACAAATCAGGATTCTAAACGGGAAGTCAACCTTCCCATATACAAAAGTCCTCACACTCCCCCTTAAGTTAAGTGATGGAATCCCCAATCCTTAACTTGCTTAGTGTCGCTTGGAATATCTGTCCTGCGACCGTCTTGGTCAAGATGTCTGCTAGTTGATCGTCTAACCTGACGAAGAGAATCGTAATCGTACCGTCTTGTAGTTTTTCTTTTATGAAGTGCTGGTCTACCTCAACATGTTTAGTTCTGTCATGCTGCATGAGGTTCTCTGAGATGCTAATTGCAGCCTTGTTGTCACATTTTAGGCTGCTCAGACCCTTAACAGTCATGCCTATCTCTGTCAACAGCTTTCTTAGCCATAGAATTTTAGCTACGCCCTTCGCTATACCCCTGAATTCCTCCTCCGCGCTCGAGAGACCTACAACCTTCTGTTTCTTACTTCTCCAGGTTACCACATTTCCACTGATAAGTGTGAAAAACCCGGAGGTAGATCTCCTGTCATTTGGGTTCCCTGCCCAGTCAGCATCAGTGTAAGCTTTAATATCTAGGTGTCCATGTCTCTTGAACATGATCCTTGTGCCTATTGTTCTTTTCAGATACCGGAGAATTCATACCACGGCTTCCATGTGTTCCTTCTGCGGGCTATGCATGAACTGGCTGACAATCCCCACAGCATACGCGATATCCGGTCTCGTGTGAGACAAGTAGATAAGCTTCCCTACCAACTGTTGATATTTGTCCTTTTCTGTTGGTTCCCCACTTTCATCTATTTTAAGCTTATGATTTATTTGTATCGGAGTATCCACTGGTTTGTAGTCGAGCATTCCAGTTTCTTCTAGCAGATCTAGGACATACTTTCTTTGTGAGATAAATATTCCCCTTTTTGAACGCAGAACTTCCCAAGAAGTATTTCAATCCTCCAAGGTCTTTCATTTCAAATTTCTTGAACAGATCTTCCCGGAGTTTGGCCATCTCCTCAGTGTCGCTTCCTGTTATGATCATGTCGTCCACATATATGATCAAACAGGTGTGTTCGGAATAGTACCCTAGAAAGCTGTTGTGCTTTGGGACTTTCCCTATATTACAGATAATCTTTGAACAATATACGAATGATTGTAATCACAGGCGAACACTTCTTATATGCCAATACGTGTTTTGTGTGTTTCCATTACGTGTGAATGTCTAGAACTCCCCTAATCCGATGAGGCCGTTAAGAACTTTGTCATTATGGGAATGACACATGAAACAAGTTTTTAATACCATAGGCGAGGATTAGAAACTTCTCCAAGTCAATGAGGCCGACAGACAATGGGAGTGTCGACCTTGCCTCTGTTGAGACTTGCTTGTGTAGTTGTGTCCTTAAGAAGGATCATCCTATTTCATGGGGTGTAAAGTGCATAAGTTGATGCGTATACAATATACAAGGGTTCTTGTTGTAAGAACAAGTTCACTGAGAGTGCCCAGCATGTGAAGATTCCTAAATGGGAAAAGACGTTACTAGAACTTCCAGATTAGAAAATATCTCACATGTCAATGACATGAGGAATTAATCCTTAGACTTGAGATTCCACATTGTCTCATATGAGCTAACTCTGTAATCTTTGATATAGGCTCAAAAGGGTGTCGCCATATAGACACCTGAACCGCGGCCTATGTTGGGATTACACAAGTGGCATATGAGAATTGTTGGAATCAATAAAGGACCTACACTTGTTGTAGGCAAGATGATCTCTTATTACACAAGTCATTCATGTTCCATCCTAAAATCCTTGCGCAAGGTGGTTAGATCAAGACATCAAGAAAATGGGGTTTTCTTGGATTGAGATCAAATGGAATATGAAGGGAACTTTGTTTTAAGATTAAGATTAGTAGGGCTCTCCATATTCCCATGCCCTAGATCTTAATCGACAGATAGGATGGTAGGAGGATCGTATCCCACATGATGTCATTGACTGAAAGGTTCTTTCGAATATACATTCACATTTTGGGTAGGGGTCACACACCTGTTGCTAGACTATGGTCGTGTGATCTGTAAGATGATTAATTAATAAAGTGTATTAATTAATTAGGCTCACTTCTAACTGAAATTGAACCTAGAGGGTCACATACAAATACCGGGTTCAAAGGGTATTGTTAGAAAGATCAAGTAATTGATCGAAACGAGACCACATATGTATGGTACACGTGTGGGAGTCAAGAGCGCGTTTGGACGCGTGACTCCAATTACATAATTGGATCATGTGTTAATTAATTGTAGAATTAATTATTAAGTCCAAATATAATTAATTGGAGAATTAATTATAAAGCCGAAATATAATTGGAGAATTAATTATAAATCCCTAAATATAATTAATTGGAGAATTAATTATATAGCCAAATAAAATTAAATGGAGGATTAATTTTAGTCCGTTAGAATTAATTAGTGAATTAATTCTAAAGCCCTTGAAAGAATTAATTAGAGAATTAATTCTAAGTATTTAATTATTCGCTTGTTCTAATTTGGTTAGAATAAAGAAATAAATAAATATCTTCTATTTTGTTATTCTAATAGAGTATTAATTCTAATATGATTAGAATAAATATTATTGGGATAAGATATTTAATTATTACTAGAATAATTAAATATTCCTAAATTAGTTAGGAGCTATTTCTCTAGAAAATAAATATCTTATTGTAGATAAGACATTATTTACTTGGAGAGAAAGAAAGAATAGAAGAAAAAGTCAAAGTAGGAGACCATCTCCTACATGGTACCAAGGTTTTGAACCATACCCTATAAAAAGGGATGAGGTTTGAAAATTTGAGGCTTACACGTGATGTGGAGATCACGTCCAACCTTCATGAAATTTTGGGGATAATTCTCTTGCTCTCTTTTTCTCGTTTCTGTTTCTTTAATACACATGTTATAGTACTAGCATACTCACTAACATGATTTGAATCTATGGTGTGGATTAATACTCTAGAGGATTTCTACTTTAGAATCTCGATGAAAGAATCTATCAAGAAAAGGGGATTCATACCGCATGAAGGACGTTTGAGGGCCACTCAAAACGTTTCAAGAAAGCTTCAATTGTTGTAAGTTTCTTGATATCCCACTTTGTTTTGAAACTAACATTGCAAGTTCACGATCCCTTTTGGAAAAAATTTTAAACTTTCGCTGCGTTACTCTGATATTTTCCAACAAGTGGTATCAGAGCCACCTTGCAACTTTCGTTTCGAAATATTACTTTATTGAATTTTGACAGAAAATTCTTGAATTTGAATATTGGCTATGTACTCTTGGTTTTTGTTTTAAAAATGAATCTATCGGATCAAAATTGTTTCGTGAAAATCTTGAAAAACTGTTTTTGAAAAAAATAATAATCTAGTTTTAAGATGTTTTAATTCAGATTGATTTGAACTGTTTTAATTCGAAATTGGATTGCTTGAATTTATTTAAATTGCAAAGCCGAAAATTCGGAACGATGCGCGCCCCTCGCGTGGGCTTCCCGTAGCCCAGTTTTCGTTTCGTGCTTTTGCAGTTTCGTAAAATCCCGTTTTGTAAAATCTGCTTTTAATTTTAAAATTTTATTTTAATTTTAAAATTAATTATTTTTGAAATAATTATAAAATTTGGGATTTTTGTGAATTAAAGTCAAGTTCTTATTTTTTGAGAAAATATTAAATATCACTTTGAATGATATTTTGATAAAAATTTAATTTTGAATTAATTGAGGTTTTGTCATTCATCCGGGTTCGATTTTGAATAAATTCTTGAATAATGAACTAATTTTCAAATTACTTAAGTTAGTTGTAACTTGAAGCCAAGAGAATTTTAAATTTAATTGGTAAATTTAAATTTCAAGCGGATTATTCTAGTGTAGGTGATCATGGGTTAGTCTTGTGAATGTTTTAATTTATGCACATAGATGATTTCAATTGAGGTCGGAGCCCCGTAGTTGCGTTATTTCAATTGGGGTTAGAGCTCTACTTATGTGCACGCTTTGCTTGATTTATTATGTGGCTTTCATTGTTATTGTTTTTGGGCCGGGGTATGCCCCGTGTATTTGTCTATGGTCAATATGAAGATTGAGCCATATTAATTTATGCAAAAAGAGTAGAACTTAGGAGGTGAGGTTTTCTTTTCATTTTGGAGAGAAGCACCCAAAGAGCAAGATGGATCCACAAATCAAGGAGAAAGGCACCATAAATGAAGACCCCTCAATATGTCAGGGAGAGGGTTTCTACTAATGTAATATATAGGGTTTTCAATTAAATTCTGTACCCCTATGTGATATAAACTGTCTTATGTGGCATGAATGTTAGAACTAGTGATTATGGAGTGGCTCCCATAATTGCACATAAGATAGGATACCCATGATCATCTCATATTAGTATCATGCTAGGACATGTTATCTGCTAATTCCTTCTGTGATGCATTTTATGTGAAACTGCATTAATTAAGACAATTAAAAATGGATAATTGTACATGCTGGTGAGGTCAAGACCGGACAAGTCTCCGGTTAATTCAAAAATCCCTAATTAAAATATTGAGCAACTTTCGAATAAATAGGTATTCTATTACGATAATAAAATTTCTAGCATTCCATCAATAGGATTTAAGAGTTAGTAGGTAAGCTAATTGTTGTCTCACGAGTCATGGGGTAATTAGTGCAGTCTATTAAATCTTAGTTTCTTGATTGATCACCTTAGGAGATCGATATTTCTCGATCATTGTAGAATGGGCAAGGTCTCACGAGTCGTGGGTCGTTTCAGACCAAGTTTGATTGAGATCTTATGATTGATGGGTTCTGCTCAACATTGAAGTAGATATGGATGTCTCATGAGTCGTGGGTCCATGACTGAAAGATCAGTGATGCAAAAACATTACTAGGAATTCCGTGGAGATGGAATTGGCAATTTAGTACCTACCTAAAGATTCTTAGGCCTTTGGATGTCTCACGAGTCGTGGGTCCAAAACTAAGAATGCTTGGGATCCTAGTACCTACTGAAAAAACAAGTTTCTTCTAAGGTCGTTTGGGATTTATAGACCTTCTAAAAATAGTGGGAGTCACATATGATAAAAGACCTAATCCTATGTGTTACATTATTATTCAATATGTTCACATTTTCTCTGCTTAGCATTTAGGTTGTAGTTATATGATTGTGTACAAGTTGAAATGCGACCCATTAGTATCCATCCTTGAGTCAAACAAGTTGACTAAAGTCCTAACCACTCTGACTGGCTTCGAGTCTTAAAATCCGTTTTAAGATTCCAAAAGAGAAAATTGTTCTCTAGAAGGCGAACTTTTCACCTATTGTGAAAATTCGACCTAGGCTTAAGAGAAGCAATTGAAAAGTGAAAGAAAACTCTCCAAACACTTAAGAGAAATTGTACTCCCTCATAAATGTGTTACAAAGTATAACACATTATAGGAACACTTAAGAGCAATTGTACTTTCTAGCGAGCGTGTTACAAGGTATAACATATCGAAGGAATTGTTCCAAAATTTGTATGAAGGAATGCACGTGTAAGATGGACTGAAAGTCCTCACTTAGGAGGACCTTGCAGCCACGTACGCAAACTAAGAAACAAGTTCTTAGTCCACTGATTGCTTGAATTGCTTCTATCATCATTCTTAACCCTTTTGCTCAATCTAGATGATGCTATTGTAGCATAGTTCATCAAATTAGTTGATAACTTAAGAGAGCATCCTTGAGAAGGACTAAAAGGTAATGATGATTAGTTCTTCTTCTAAACCTATTGAGGTAAAGGCATCTAGGCCAAAGAAGAAGAAACCTTTAAAACCCGATGGAGGGGTGAGAGAAGGGAAAACCTAAAAGAAAGATCAGACTTTAGCTTCCATAGTGGCAAACTAGGGCCTTAGAAAGGAACTGCAAAGAGTATAAGAATACTCCGTGTGTCTCTCGTTGTAGTAATTCCAACAGGATCAGAATTCACTAGTCTTGAGTTGATTTAGCATAAGCTCTTATGCAAAACACAAAGCATTGATGTTTTGAACATACAACGAGATAACATAAGTAAGTAAGATGACAAAGTTTCGAATAACTTTGGAACGTTAGAGATAAATAGGATTAGCAAGTTAATCATCTTAGGATCATTTTACGAAAATGAACTAAAAGACTTAACTTCCTAAGAATCCTATTTAGAGGGAAACGTTCCCGAAAACCTCGTTTATGTTGATAACGCCGAAAATTGGTCGCCTTTGAAAGTGTGTAATTGGCTTCGAATCTCCGACGAATCAATTAAGTGTGGGTTCTTTCACCGATTCGGTTGTTGTGAATTGGATGTGATGAGTAGAAATTTCGACAGAGTTTCGGTATGTAATTTTGTGTGTCACCCTATTCTGGTGAAAGAAATGATATTTATATTCTTGGTTTGAGTTGGTACGAGCTTGACCTGAATTAGTGGGCGTGAGAATTGTAGACCACGTACTTAGATCACGGGTTGATTGGCGAGTGGGGGCAACCGTCGATGTTGGGCTGGTGCTAAGCGCTCAAGGGGCGAGCACTTACACGCCGAGCACTTACAAGTCGAACGCTTCCCTTAGCCAATTTTAAGGGTTACGCCAAGCACTTACGAGCTGAACACTTGATAGGACGAGGACTTACCTTAGCTAATTTTAGGACGACGACTTACCTTAGCCAATTATAGGATGAGGACTTGCCTTAGCCAATTATAGGAGATACGAGGTTCATGGATAGTCTAAAATATGATAGTGTTACTTAGTCATTTTTTTGATACGGAGGCGGCTGAACCGGTGACATAGCAACGGCCAGACTTTGGTGGCGATTGGGGGGCCTTTTTCCGGCGAGTTTTGATGGTGGCCCCTTTACAAAAGTTGATTAGCGGGTGGAGGATGACAATTTCACATTGGCCCCGATATGAGAACTGACCGTTGGTGGCGGATCGGCTGTGAACCGGCGATCAGTTTTCCGGTATTTGGCTAGGGGCTTTCGAAGGCCTCGTTATAAGCTTTCCAACGGTATGTTCGGATTTCGTTTTTGTTTTACGGTTTGCGTTTAATTTCAGTTTTTGTTCTAAGGATTTAGTTCGGTTTTTCGCCAACGAAGTCCGGTGTGTTTGGTATTTTCTGAAATTGTTTTAGGGCTTTTGTCAAGCAGTCGAGGCGTACGTTTCTATGCTTTCGGGGATTTTTCCGACCACCGGAGGCGGTGTTCCGATGGCGGCCGGTGGCTGTTCGGCCATATACGACAGCGGCAATCCGGTGACTTTCAGACAGTAGGTCCGTTTCGTTGTGGTGAGTCCAACACCACTTACCATTCGTCAATCGGATATCCGGTTGATTTTATATGAATTTTTAAAGTCGTTATATTTTATCCGATAATTGTTGAAATTATGGAATTGATCATGTATGTGTAATAAATTGTGAATTATGAATTGTATGACTTCCAAAAATATGTTATAATATATGAATCTTGATTCTTGAATTATTATATCTATTTGTTCCGTTTCGTACCAAATTAGTTGAGAATAATTATTGTTTAAGGGATGTTAATGCAATTTAAGAATCTAAATTATACGTATGTTTATGTGACTCCTAATAATTAAATTATGAAAGGTTATGCTGAATTTAATTTGAATGAATTGTTAAAATATGCTAATTGTTGGGATTGATGTGAAATATGTCTATATGTATTTATGTATGACATTGTTATGCAACTCGTGGTTAGTTTCTTGGGATTTGGTGGATGATAGGAATTAAATTCATCATGCCTTGATTTATTTTATGTAATTAATATTATGAACTTTACAATCTGTGCATCTCTTGATATGTAATATGAATTATAATATGCTGTGAATGACTTGATTTCATAAATATGGATTATATGTTGCATCATTTGTATTCGTGAGCATAGCCGTGCGTCTTTGTGGTTGTGATTTGAGTTTGAGTCTTTTGTTCTGTGTGTTCGGTAGACCAGGGAGTGTCTATCAGCTGTTTGAGTTCCAGTGGGGCTTCTTGGTTCGTGTTTTCCGTTCTCGTCGGTGTAAGGTGAGGTTTAGTTAAAGCGACCTATAACCCTCTGTTCTCGTTTGCAAGCCTGCATGCGATTATTCTATTATATTTATATAATACATACTTATTTATATGATATGTTTATGAATTTGTCATACAATTAAAGGTTTTCGAACTATATATATACGAATGTATGTGAGCTTGAAATGTTTTGCAACAAGGCTATGCTTCAAACCGTGTGTCTTCATGCCAGCTACGGATTAGGATGACACGAAGAGGTACGTTTATAGCATATGCTAAGTTACAAGGTAAGGTATGCTTTGATAAGGTACGTAAGTTATGATAAGTTTAAATTGTAGCGAGTTATGATATGATATGTTCTGCTCTGATTTGCTAGGCCCCGGAGACGTGGGTAAGGAATGCTCAAGGTGGTGTTGGGCCGTCGAGTTTAGCCTGTGCACGATCTCCAGTTGAAGTACCTATGTGCGACACTTGGAGGTTGAGGAGGCGTGGTGCTTTGAGCCCTCGGTGAATAACCGGGGAAGGTACGATGTGGACTAGCTATCCCACGTATATTGAGTTGCACAATGTGGGCTCGTACCCCGCGTGTAGACTTCCCTATGTTGGGGTTGGATATGGGAATTGATATGATTTGATTTATGTTTATTCCTGTTTTATTTATGTATGTTAATGATATGGAAGTAAGGTTGGAAACCCCGTACTCGCCGGGTATAAGATATGATCTGTTATGTTGATTATGAAATGGGATAGGAGCTTTCTCTTTTGATATGATATGAGTATGCTTAGTTTGTTAAGTTTTGAATAAGATAAGTTAAGTATAAGTTTGATTTGAAAATGGTTTTGGTATGCAAAACCCTACTCCCGATTCATTGTATTTCTTTTGATATGTGCTCTGCTCCTTATTATGTATAGTGTGTGTCAGTTCAGCCCCCTCACTCAGTCAGTCGACTGGTCCTCGCCCCACCTATGTTTTTAGTTTGCAGGTGCAGGACCTTGGAGTTCGAGCTAGGCGGCGGTGTGTCGTGTCTGTCGAGTCGGTGTGTCTTGTTAAGTTTGTTAAGTTTTTGTTTCAGTTATGTGTGTAATTTGTAAATGCATATACTCTATACAGATTTAAGCTTATTGATTGTATGTATGAAATTTGGGATAGGTTAGGACAGGTTCTTGGATTAGTTGAACCCGTTTTTATTGTGATTATTTCGGGATAGGCTTCTAGGACCAGTTGAACCCGTGTAGCTGCTACTGCTTGAATTGATATGTTTGATTATGTAAAGTTTTTGAAAATTCATATTCTTTGCTTTGTTTCCACTTCCAGGTTTATTTTATCTGCTGTACAGGGTGTAGGTACCGCCTAGCCTAGGCAGGGTCTTGTTTGTCACCCGTTCGCTACTGCTTGGTTCGTATACGGATTTTCCATTTCGTATGCAGATTCGGCTTTAGTGCGGGGGATGTGGTGGCCTAGCATTCCGGGCGCTACATCTTAAAGTGGTATCAGAGCTACCAGGTTCAGAACCGATGCCCTGGGTCGTGTTGTGTTGAGTATAGGTCGCACGGCTTTGGAACTAATTGTCAATGTGTGCATTACATCGAATTGTTTGAAATTTCTTAACTTATGTGTTTTAAATTCTTGTAATTGTGTGCTGCATCTACATTAACTACGTGCTCTTATTTGCTATCATTAATTGACATATCCATATACTAACCGACATGCATAGATGTTTGTTTAATTTGTGAATTGCAGGGTGACACCTCGATGCCAAAATTGTAATTGATCATGACAACACTTCCCACTTCTACAAATTGATGAACGAGGATCTAAAGCTGCCATGCTCTGACTACTTGGATAAGAGACAAATAAATCTTTGCAAGAATTCAACAAAGGGTTTGATGCTAAAATTATGGAACAGGTATCACGCATTCATAGCACGTGCATCATTCATTGGATTAAATTGTAACTAATTTGAACCTTTGATCTACATGCTTGATTGTCTTCCTTGCTGATTAATAAGTGTATGTCATTCACATCCCTAACCCCACATGCATTAGCTTTGTGGTTGTAATTTAGGTGTTCCCCTACTTGATCCACTAAATGTTGTCATAGTTTCAGCATTGTTGGAATCCGAACAGGGGTTGACCAGAAGATGTATGATCAAGCTAACACAGTCAGGGTATTGGGTGGATAAAAGAAGATATTCGAATATGAGAGAGACAAGAGATCTTTTAATTATCGAGGTGCCTTCTAGATATATACCTAACTACTTCGAGGTGCTCGGGAGTAACATGTTTTATAAGGACACCAGAATTTCTAACTCTGGATGGCGTGAGGTAACAACGAAGAAATCGAAGCACTTGTACCATTCAGAGATTCTTAAGTGGAGGTCAGATTATTCTAAAGACACCAATGAGGGTAGCTACACCTGCACTAAAGGAAAAGATAAACTATATGAACTACAGAATTTTGGTGACAATGTCATTGAAGACCAACTCCATCAAATATTAGGGATGGGGCCATCATTTAAAACGAAGGTAGCAAAGCAGGATTGTTTAAAGATTCTTCATTGATCTCTCCACGGTTGTTCTGAGAGACCTTACTATTGGTAGAGATAGCTACTCCCTTTTCTCGAGGATTTTATTTGGACTTCAGGAGACCCCACGAATCACTTTACTCAGAGTATCAAGTTAAACGGTTCAAGACCCTTTGAAACCCGAGGATTCGAGAAAAATACCAAAAGATGCAAATTTGAACGGGAAGTTGGAACTATGGCCAGTTAGGGATTCGATTATCCAATCGAGCTAAAGGAATTGTCAACCTCGACCTCACTGCCACAGTGAATGGTACATTGATCATTCATGGCATTTGCACGCATGCATCGCATCAGTAATTATATTTTATCTTGCTCGATGGATGTTGTATTAATTTTAACAATGTGATTAAGTGATTTAATTTTCATAACTTGAAATTTGTTGTTGTTTGTGAATTCCTACTAAATTGAATGAATAACCTGCTTGTGTGAATTAGTCATGCCTACGTGTTTAAAATTTCCTAATTGCACACTAACCCTTCATGCACATACATACATATTGTAATTCTATCCTACAGTGATTCCATCGCGATATCCCCCTTGAGTTGAGCATGGATGACGAGTCTATACTTTAGGGACACCGATATCAGTAGTGTAAAGGTACACTACACATGCATCCCATGTTTTGCATCCAGTGCTACTTTAATGTGTGTATGTATGAATGCTGAGTAAGTGAACTTGTGTGCTAGAGAGTTGTTGAGATCTCTCTATTTATGTGATAGAAAGATGTTGGATTCTTTATAAATTATGTGAGCAAGAGATGCTGGATTCTCTTGGAGTTAGATATTTGCGAGATGCTGGATTCTCTCGAATTTAGGGGTTTGAGAAATGTTGGATTTTCTCAAACTAGGATGTTTGGGAGATGTGGAGTCTACCAGACTAAGGATGAGAGACGGGATTCTCTCAATTGTGTGGTTGAGAGACAGGGTTTTCTCGTTTATGTGCTTGGGAGACGGGGTTCTCTCTTTTCTCTTTTGTGCCGAGAGATGGGATTCTCTCTTTGTTTTTGTTTCGTGCTTTTCGTTGGGCCTTCTGAGGTTTGTAAGTAGAAGTACACCGTGGCTTCAAGATCGTGCGCAACCCTAGTCATCTACTTTGCGGAGGAATCGAGGGAGCTTAAACAACCAGTGATTGAGTCCATATGCACACCTCAACGACATGGACACTCGAATGGGGATCCGAGCGACGAACATCCCTTGGAACAAGGTTTTTGGCAGTGTTGAAGTGATCGAAGTCGTCCAACCCAGCACTCGAACCTGGAGACCAGGTTCTCTGAAGGGGGGGAGATTGTGACACCCCGCTTTTCCGATCGTCCGAGCAGACACCACGTGTCGATTTCCTTGTATGCTTAATTACTTAATTTACTTTTACTTGTTGCTTATGTGCTTTATAAGGTTTTAATTTCGTGATTCTGTGTGTTGCCTAGCCCTATTTTCAACTCTTTAAGAGTTTAAGGGCCTTTTTGCAATTTTCTCTTTTTAAGGGGTTCCGGTCATTTCTTGTTCGATCAAGGTTTTGACCCCCTTGGACCCCTTCAACGCCTTCGGGGCATCGAGACGAGTCCGTGGACTCTGAGTTTGCCCAATTCTGACGTCGTTAGCCCCTTCTACTGATCGTTTTATGCGCGAATACCCGAGATAAAATACTCGGATCCTCGTTTTGCGAGCCAAACTTCAGACTTCAGCTCTCTCTCTCCCGCGATTCAACGTCCCCCGTCACTGTTCACACACACAAACATACACTAATCCAAACTCGGTCGATACTCGACGGAATTCGACGAATGAGTAGTCCATTTCGAAGAGCTCGACGACGCGAACACAACTGTACCAAGATCTTGGCCCGAAAACAAGCGGTGGTGGAGATATCCACGATTTTCAGTCACTTCTGGTGGAGGGCCAAACCACCGCGACTTCATCGGCGATTTTCGGCTGTTTTCGGCGTTGGTTTGCAGCGGTGATGGGTTGTTTTTTATTGTCTTCAAGAGGCGCAACTTTTGGCATCGGAGGCGCGGCCATCGGGGCCGCGGTGATTGAATACGCGCCGCCTGAAAATCACCGTCGGGGCGGCGCGTCACTGTAGCGCCTAGCTCCGGCGTGTTTTCGGTGTTTTTTCCGACTACCCTTGGCGGTTCCCTACCTTTTCTGGCCCCCTGATTCCATTTTCGGAATCATTTTGGGCCAAAGATGGCCGGAAGCGGCTGAACCGGCGAGATGGTAGCGGCGGGACTTTGGTGGCGAATGGGGGCCTTTTCCAGCGAGTTTTGGTGGTGGACCCTTTACAAAAGTTGATCAGCGGGTGGAGGATGACATTTTCACGTTGGCCCTGACTTAAGAACCGGCCGTTGGCGGCGGGCCGATGGCGGACCGGCTATGAAGCAGCGGTCAATTTTTCGGTGACTTTTTCTGGCATTTGGCTAGGGGCTTTCGAAGGCCTCATTACGGGCTTTCCAACGGTATGTTCGGATTTCATTTTTGTTTTACGGTTTGTGTTTAATTTCAGTTTTTGTTCTAGGGATTTAGTTCAATTTTTTGCCAACAAAGTCTGGTGTGTTTGGTATTTTCTGAAATTGTTTTAGGGCTTTTGTCAAGCAATCGAGGCGCACGTTTCTGTGCTTTCGGGGGTTTTTCCCACCACCGGAGACGATGTTCCGGTGGCGGTCGATGGTTGTTCGGCCGGCTACGGCGGCGACATTCCGGTGATTTTCAGACAGTATGTCCGTTTCGTTGTGGTGAGTCCAGGACCGCTTACCGTTCGTCAATCGGATGTCCGGTTGATTTTATATGAATTTTTGTTGTTATATTTTATCCGATAATTGTTGAAATTATGGAATTGATCATGTATGTGTAATAAATTGTGAATTATGAATTGTATGACTTCCGAAAATATGTTATAATATATGAAGCTTGATTCTTGAATTATTGTATTTATTTGTTCCGTTTCGTGCCAAATTAGTTGAGAATAATTATTGTTTAAGGGATATTAAATTATGAAAGGTTATGTTGAGTTTAATTTGAATGAATTGTTAAAATATGCTAATTGTTTGGATTGATGTGAAATATGTCAATATGCATTTATGTATGAGATTGTTCTGCAATTCATGGTTACTTTCTTGGGATTTGGTGCATGATAGGATTTAAATTCATAATGACTTGATTTATTTTATGTAATTAATATTATGAACTTTACAACCTGTGCATCTCTTGATATGTAATATGAATTATAATATACTCTGAATGACTTGATCTCATAAATATGGATTATATGTTGCATTATTTGTATTCGTGAGCATAGCCGTGCGTCTTTGTGGTTGTGATTTGAGTTTGAGTCTTTTGTTCTGTGTGCTCAGTCGACCAGGGTTTTTCCATGGTGTGTCTATCAGCTGTTTGAGTTCCAGTGGGGCTTCTTGGTTCGTGTTTTCCGTTCTCGTCGGTGTAAGGTGAGGTTTAGCTAAAGCGACCTATAACCCTCTGTGCTCGTTTGCAAGCCTGCATGCTTTTAGTCTAATATATTTATATAATAGATACGTATTTATATGATATGTTTATGAATTTGTCATACGGTTAAAGATTTTCGAACTATATATATACGAATGTATGTGAGCTTGAAATGTTTTGCAACAAGGCTATGCTTCAAACCGTGTGTCTTCATGCCAGCTACGGATTAGGATAACACGGGGAGGTACGTTTATAGCATATGCTAAGTTACAAGGTAAGGTATGCTCTGATAAGGTACGTAAGTTATGATAAGGTACGTAAATTATGATAAGTTTATATTGTAGCTAGTTATGATATGATATGTTCTGCTATGATTTGCTAGGCCCCGGAGACGTGGGTAAGGAATGCTCGAGGTGGTGTTGGGCCATCGAGTTTAGCCTGTGCACGATCTCCAGTTGAAGTACCTATGTGCGACTCTTGGAGGTTGAGGAGGCGTGGTGCTTTGAGCCCTCGGTGAATAACCGGGGAAGGTACGATGTGGACTAGCTATCCCACGTATATTGAGTTACACAATGTGGGTCCGTACCCCGCTTACAGACTTCCCTATGTTGGGGTTGGATACGGGAATTGATATGATTTGATTTATGTTTATTCCTGTTTTATTTATGTATGTTAATGATATGGAAGTAAGGTTGGAAACCCGTACTCGCCGGATATAAGATATGATCTGTTATGTTGATTATGGAACGGGATAGGAGCTTTCTCTTTTGATATGATATGAGTATGCTTAGTTTGTTAAGTTTTGAATAAGATAAGTTAAGTATAAGTTTGATTTGAAAATAGCTTTGGTATGCAAAACCCTACTCCCGATTCATAGTCTTTCTTTTGATACATGCTCTGCTCCTTATTATGTATAGTGTGTGTGAGTTCAGCCCCCTCACTCAGTCAGTGGACTGATCCTTGCCCCACCTATGTTTTTAGTTTGAAGGTGCAGGTCCTTGGAGTTCGAGCTAGGCGGCGGTGTGTCATGTCTGTCGAGTCGGTGTATCTTGTTAAGTTTGTTAAATTTCTGTTTCAGTTATGTGTGTAATTTGTAAATGCATATACTCTGTACAGGTTTAAGCTTATTGATTGTATGTATAGAATTCGGGACTGGTCAGGACAGGTTCTTGGATTAGTTGAACCCGTTTTTATTATGATTATTTCGGGACAGGCTTCTAGGACCTGTTGAACCCGTGTGGCTGCTACTGCTTGAATTGATATGTTTGATGATTTAAAGTTTTTGAAAATTCATATTCTTTGCTTTGCTTCCGCTTCCAGGTTTATTTTAACTGCTGTACAGGGTTTAGATACTGCCTAGCCTAGGCAGGGCCTTGTTTGTCACCCGTTCGCTACTGCTTGGTTCGTGTACGGATTTCCCATTTCGTATGCGGATTGGGCTTTAGTACGGGGGATGTGGTGGCCTAGCGTTCCAGGTGCTACATGCTATCCTCCGGAGATGAACCATATCCATGGGTCATTGATGGGCAATAACATCTCCACACTCTATACTGATCTTGGAGTCATTCAGCCCTTGGCAAACCGCTTGCCTCAGAAAATCACCGGATAGACTCTCAACTTTGGTTAGTTCAGCACCAAAACGAGCAAAAAATTCCCGTAAAGTTTCATTGGGACCTTGCTCAACATTCCAGAGGTATGTAGTGGGCAACTTGGTTTCCTTCAAAGGGCTGAAATGGCTATCGAATTATTCGTACAAGTCATCAATGCTCCGAATTGAGCCGAGGGGGAAGCCGCTTGAACCAATTATAAGCGGTTCCCGAGAGTGAAGTAACAAAGATTTTGCACCAGAAGTCCAATGAATGTTCATACAAATGCATGAGGTGTTCAAAAGCTGTTAAGTGCTCCTCGGGATCACCCCGTACCATCATAGAGAGAGGAACGTTGGTGGGAACCTTTGAATTTCTTGGTCGTGCTATCAGTATCTCCTCACAAAGTGGTAAGGCTCGATCAGCCCTCGATCTTCAAGGCTATCTATTCCTCCGACGTGGGGAGAGTTCGATGGGCCTCTCTCTATCGCCTCGAGTTGGACTATACTGGGGCTTGTCAACCAACTCTTCGTCCCGACGTCGTGCAAGTCGATGATGAACTTCCTCGTGCCGACGTCGTGCATCTCGGTGATGAACTTCGTCTTGGTCACCAACCTAAGACCCTTCCACGATCTTGCTTAGGGCAGCACGCAAGTTCTGGTTCTCCTCTTCCAACTGAGTGAGGCGGTCATTCTCTTTCTCCCTTGCTCGAGTTTTAGAATGTTGAGCGGGATTAAGAGAATTCGGTTCCTCATCATCTCCCACCATGGTCTATTTCCCATCGCGCCGCACTCATCACCATCCGGAGGTTGGATAGGGTCTCGCACTCGGCTCGGTCCCGCTACCGTTGGATTTGCCTTCGTACGAATGGGTAGGGGATCCGTTCGAACGGGCAGTTCCTTTTGTAGTGACCGGTTGTCCATGCGTTCCGCTCTGCTCGTCTTGGTGGTAGTGCGAGGTGGAGTAATAGTGGCCTGGACTCCTCCAATCTGGGCTTGCATTTCTCCTTGAAGTCCCCAGAGTGGATTGAACAACAATGGGTTCAGCAGCAATGGGTTTAAGCCTACCGGAATGTTAAGTGAATTTTGGCTTATTCTGGTACCGAGAGCTTGCATGGGTTGCACGGGGAAGATTGAAACCCACGGTGGCTCCGGTGCAGTTTCTCTTATGCGGGAATACCGGTGGCAGGTGGCGTAACACGTCGATGTTCGCTTGACTCACGTTGATGTTCGCTTGACTTACTCGGGTCGGGGATAGTCGCGGCGGCAAGTTAGAGCTGCGCTTGTCACGACCTATAGTTTCAGATCCTGTCATCTTCCAAATGAAATAAAGAGAATAACTTTGAGAAAAGGTTCGGAAATCCGGTGGATTCCCACAGACGGTGCCAAACTGATAACGCCGGAAATTGGTCGCCTTTGAAAGTGTGTAATTGGCTTCGAATCTCCGACGAATCAATTAAGTGTGGGTTCTTTCACCGATTTGGTTGTTGTGAATTGGATGTGATGAGCAGAAATTTCGACAGAGTTTCGGTATATAATTTTGTGTGTCCCCCTATTCTAGTGAAAGAAATGATATTTATACTCTTGGTTTTAGTTGGTGCGAGCTTGACCTGACTTAGTGGGCGCGAGAATTGCGGACCACATATTTAAATCGTGGGTTGATTGGCGAGTGGGGGGAACCGTCGATGTTGGGTTGGTGCTAAGCGCTCAAGGGGCGAGCACTTACACGCCGAGCACTTACAAGTCGAGCGCTTCCCTTAGCCAATTTTAAGGGTTACGCCAAGCACTTATGAGCTGAGCACTTCATAGGACGAGGGCTTGCCTTAGCCAATTTTAGGACGAGGACTTTCCTTAGCCAATTATAGGACGAGGACTTGCTTAGCCAATTATAGGAGATACGAGGTTCATGGATAGTCTAAAATACGAGAGAGTTACTTAGTCATTTTTCGATACTATCATATGTGAAACGAGAAACACGTCCCAAAGTTTAGATGGATCTCCATCCATACTAAGGATTAAGGTTTGCTTAATGTAAGCACTAGACTAAATCGTTAGTTTAATCATTATGAATGTGTATACTTAATGAAGTACGAATTTTGAAACTTTTGTGAAATTATTAGAATTTTAAAATAAGGAAGGTTAGGAACCTTGGTAGTCATAAGATATAAGTGGTTCGATCAGATCGAGACATAAGATATCTTAGTGACTAATTCCTTAGTCATCTTAGAGACAATAAGATTATCCCTCAATAAACTCATTCATGAATAACGTGATAATTTTGAATGAAGGAACGTAACCTTATAAGATATGGTTCATTCCTTGTTATGCTTTACTGACTTACTTTCGTTCTGAACTTATGCTTCAGAAAAACGCAATTGGGATTTTGAATCTTGTAAATTCCAAATCAGTCCCTTAAATGCACTATGAATTGTGGCTTTCAAAATTCCCTAATAATTCTTATCTTAGAATTTTGGGATTGTCCTTTTATATGAAGAGGACAGTGGGAGTCTTCTTAAGAGATGAAGACAGTGGGAGATGAACTTGAAACAAGTTCAAGTTTATATGAACAATATATTTTGTTACTTTTGCAAATCTTTGGAACAAATGTTGTTTGTTCTAAAGAATATATCTCTCTTGAGTCTTCTTAATTGAAGGAGAAATTGAGAGATAAGATTGAAACTGGTTCAAGTTTATGCAAACAATATAGAATATTGTTTATGCGATTCTTTTGAACAAATGTTGTTTGTTTTAAAGAATATACCTTTCTTAAGGAATTGTTCCTAAGAGATAAGAAAGGTAAGCCCAAAGACTTTAAAAAAGTTTGAGGACAAAACCCACGCCACAAATAGGAAGAAACAAACCGTTCTGATAAAACTTGGCCAATCTTAAGAGATAGTACACGCGTGAACTCTCCTCCCCGATGCTTTCAGAATGCATTCCTAGATAGCCTATCAGATAATATGGTTTTCTCCATAAGATCTTCTTGAGTGGATATAGATCCATTTAATCATGAGGAGGTGCTGTCAGATTTGGAATCTGAGCAGTGAAAAACAAACTATGAAATCTGAAATGGATTCCATATAGTCAAACTAAGTTTGGATCTTAGTTGAACTACTTGATAGGATCAAGCTTGTCTTATCAATATGAGATTGATGAAGACATAAATATGGAACATTCATGGATTTCACATTTAGCGGGAGTAAGTAAAAGGTTTGCAGACTCCAAATGGTCAATTTGCGAAATTGGATCAGGCTTCTAGGAATTAGAGTATTCAAATTAGTGAAATAGTCAAAATTGTTTGACTTAAAATTCGAGCATAACGTGTACAAGAAAGTGTTAGAGACTGGAAGTTCAACTTTTGGTACTTTGGAAAGATGTCATCCTTCTCATTGGGAATGCGAAGGATGATATAAAAGTCACCAAAGCCTATTTAGGAACCATTTTGAGATGAAAGATCTTAGTGATAGATCATCAAGATAAATATCTATGGAGATAGATTTATGAGAATAATAGGATTATCACAGTCAAGGTACATAAACGTTGTACTAAAATGGTTTAGTATGGAAAATTCCTACAGAATTTCCAAAGGACAATGAAATATCTCTTTTGAAGAGGATGTGTCCTAAAACAGCTCTTAGAAAGTTAGAAACTCCAGAACCCTTTTCGGGAAAAGGGTGCATAATGTATGTAAAGTTATGTGCTTGACAAGATACGGCATCCCACATAGCATGATGGGCCTAGTCTGAATGTAACCATAGAGAAGGTCACTGGATTGCTTTAAAAATACTCTCTGAGTACTTTAGAAGAAATGAGGATATATTTTAAAAGTCCAGCAAAATCTTGTCATTGAAATATATTTGATGTAATCATTGCATCAAAACATAGATATTTATTGATCTATGAGAGGATACGCATTCTGCCTAGATAGTAGAACAGTGTTTTGGAAATGAGTTCCAATCTAGAGGCACTGTTGATTCGACCACAAAGTTAAACACTTAGTCGTATTTGTTGGAAAACACAAAAGAGTTGAGCAGCGGAAGTTAAAAATTTTCCACAAGTTTATTCGTTGTCTTGCAATTTTCGTACTGTAACGTTGGGTGTTTTAGAAACATACAATGATAGAAGCTTTCTAGTGATGTTATTACCGTCCCTTCAAGCAAAATCCCTCGAACGGCCTTCGAATTAGACTCCAAAGTAGAAGCCGTCCAAAGCGTATCCACACCAAAACCTAGAACACAATCAAGTGAGTGAGAATGCTAGTTCTATGTTTTGTGTTAAGGCTAGGATAATTTTTACTTTGAAAACTTTTCTTTTTGGATTTTCTAAAAAACTTAACACTTCGTAAGTGTTGGTCTAAAGAATAAGAGAAGCACCCACCCTTGTATTTATACAAGGGGGTTCGAAAATCCCAAGGTTTCCCAAACCTAGTGGACTTTATTTTCTTGCTCACTAATTAACTCATTTAATTATTTAATTTAATTGGAATAACAAGGTCTTAACTTATTCTCCTAGTCTTTCCAAGAACAACTTTCTCTCTCTTACAATAGGAAGTTGGACTTTTCAACTTTCCTAAAGTTAAAAGTCAATATTCAATAAATCAATTGATTCCCAATTAATTATTTATTGGGTTAAGTTTATTTGAGAATAGTCTTAATAATTAATTCCATAATTAATTAAAAGACCAAAATTAATTAATTACAATTTAATTAATTAATTCTGGAAAAGAATTCGCATGTGAAATAATCATACGCACGAAGCCACACACGTGCCATGTGTACACAACACATGGCAACCACATAGGCTTGAGTGACACGTGGCAGTCACGTGTCATTGACACGTGGCAATACCCACGTGTTATGCTTCGTTTTGATCAATTATTTTGATCCTTCATTAATCATATTAACATCCTACCATAACCCTAGTGTTCTGGCATTTGTGTGTGACCATTTAGGTTCATTATTCGATTAGCAGTGACAGTAATTAATTAATTCCGTAATTAATTAATCACTTCACAGATCACACTACCGTAATCTAGCAATGGGTGTGTGACCCCTAGCTGAATAATGAAATGAATCGAAGAACCTTTTAGTCAATGATAATCAGTGAAATACGATTCTCCTACAATTCCATCTCTCAATCAAGAACTAAGGCATGGGAATATTCTCAGAGCCTAAATATTCTTGATCTTTAAAGTTAAGTTCGTTTCATATCTATTTCGATCTCAATCCTAGAAAACCCCATTTTCTAGATGTCTTGATCTTTTATCCACCTTGGCCAAGGGTTTTATATTTAATGGACTACGAACAACTTAATCAGTAAGAGATCATCCTTGTTCTTAACAAGTGTTGGTCCTTTATCGATTCTACTAATTCTACATATGCCACTTGTGTAATCCCAACATAGGCCGTGGTTCAGGTGTCTATATGGCGACACCCTTTTGAGCCTATATCAAAGATTATAGAGTTAGCTCATATGAGACATTACAGAATCTCAAGTCTAAGGATTAATGAATCACGTCATTGGCTTGTGAGATATTTCCTAATCTGGAAGTTTCAGGAAACTTCCTTTCCCATTTAGGAATGTACTCACATGGGACATCTCAGTGATGAAGTTCTTGTAACAATCATCCTTATGTATTATGAACGTATCAACGTATGCACTTATCACTCCATGAAACTGAGTGATCCTTCAAAAGGACATAATCACATAAGCAAGTCTCTGCAGAATCAAGGTCGACACTCCCACTGTCTATCGGACTCATTGACTTGGAGAAGTTTCTAATCCTCGCCTATGGAGTTAAGAACTTGTTTTATGTGTCATTCCCATAACGATAAAGTTCTTAACGACCTCATCGGATTAGGGGAGTTCCATACATGCAAACACACAGTCAACCCAAACAGACATAAATAAGCACATAAAGAAGGGATTGCCTATGAAACAAATCATCTCGTTTATTATTCAAAGACTGTTTGTGATTTCACAAGGAAATAGTAAAGCAAATATCTACTTTAAGGTCACTATTCCTAACAGTATTGGATACCACTAAGTTAAGTGTTTGGGTAAGAGACTCCATCTAACGGGCAGATGTAGTTCCTAGCATGAAACAACACCATTATCATATGGTATGATGAAATGGATGGTTGCTCGAGTAAGAGAACCGAAGACCTCACCAAGGGACCAGACGCTTGATTATGAATCACGTGAATAAGAAAATAGTGTTTCCTTAATGATGTGCAAATTAGAAACATTCACATCAGCAGAGAAAATTTGGAAACGCCCAATGTCAATGAGGGTCTAAAAGTACATCTTGGGAAGATGGAACCCAGAATAGACCTGAAAGGCTTTTACGGGCAAGTGGGAGATTATTGGGAATAGTGCCCTAGAAAGCTGTTGTGCATTGGAACTTTCCCTGTATCACAGATAACCTTTGAATAATATACGAATGATTATAATCACAGGTGAACACTTCTTATATGCCAATACGTGTTTTGTGTGTTTCCATTACGTGTTCATGTCTAGAACTCCCATAATCCAATAAGGCCGTTAAGAACTTTGTCATTATGGGAATGACACATGAAATAAGTTCTTAACACCACAGGAGGGGATTAGAAACTTCTCCAAGTCAATGAGGCCGACAGACAGTGGGAGTGTCGACCTTGCTTCTGTTGAGACTTGCTTGTGTAGTTGTGTCCTTAAGAAGGATCATCCTGTTTCTTAGGGTGTAAAGTGTATAAGTTGATACGTACACAATGCACAAGGGTGCTTGTTGTAAGAACAAGTTCACTGAGAGTGCCCCACGTGAGAAGATTCCTAAATGGGAAAGGACGTTACTAGAACTTCTAGATTAGGAAATATCTCACATGTCAATGATGTGAGGAATTAATCCTTAGACTTGAGATTCCATATTGTCTCGTATGAGCTAACTCTGTAATCTTTGATATAGGCTCAAAAGGGTGTCGCCATATAGACACCTGAACCACGGCCTATGTTGGGATTACACAAGTGGCATATAAGAATTGTTGGAATCAATAAAGAAAATACACTTGTTATAGGCAAGATGATCTGTTATTACACAGGTCATTCATGTTCCATCCTAAAATCCTTGCATAAGGTGGTTAGATCAAGACATCAAGAAAATGAGGTTTTCTTGGATTGAGATCAAATGGAATATGGGGGGCATAGCCCAAAAAAACACATTTTACCGCACAAGGATTGAGTTTTGTCCTCTCTATCTTTGGAACATGGACAAATATTGTGCATCCAAAAATCCGAGGTGGAAGAGTCAAGTGGGACGGTATATCGGTTTGAGTTTGGAGGACTGAGAGTGGTGTTTTATGGGCGAGGATTTTTGTAGGTAAGCGGTTGGTGAGGTAAGTTGTCATCGCAACCGCTTCGGGCTAGAATTGGTTTGGGACATGGGACTCTGTTAGCAGAGCCCGGGTCATTTCGAGGATGGTTCTGTTTTTTCTTTTGGCTACCCCGTTTTGTTATGGGGAATTAGGACAAGTGGTTTGGTGGATAAGACCCTGTTCTTGGAAGAACATGTTCATCTCTTGATTAACATATTCCCGTTCATTGTCAGACCGAAGCACTTTGATTTTGTGATTAAACTGTGTTTGGATCATTTTATAAAAAGCAATAAAGGTAGTATACACCTCAGATTTATGAAGGAGAAAATAGACCCATGTCATGCGAGAATGATCATCAATAAACAACACAAAATATTTGAACTGGTTTTGATTTGTAACTGGGGTTGGCCCCTAAACATCTGAATATACCAAAGAAAACACAGTCTGAACCCGTATGTTGTTGGGTTTAAAAGAAGTCTTATGACGTTTAACAGAAATACCGATCTGACAAGATAACTCCAAAGACTGATTATTCTGAAATAGTATGGAAAATAACATTTTCAAATACCCAATTGAAGGGTGACCAAGACGACGATGCCAAAGCCAGAGTTGAGTGTTTGCTCCTCCTTTTGTCAGAAGGGCCTGAGAAGAATGATCCACCTCGTCCACATAATATAATCCCCCACATTCAGTACCACGCCCAATGATCTCCTTCGTATGAATGTCCTGAATTACATAGAAACAAGGATAAATTAGAACCACACAATTGAGTTCATTCGTTATTTGGCTCAAAGACAATAATTTGTATGATAACGAAGGAACACAGAGCAATTTTTTAGTTTCAATTTTGGGGAGATCAACACAGAGCCCTCGGTTTTAACTGTTGCCAATCCACCATTCGTAGTTTGGATGTGAGATTTTTCGGTATTTTTGGATCAATGATATCCGACGGATTAAAAGTCATTGAATCTGTCGCCCCACAGTCAAAGATCCACTTGGAAGAGTTCCTTAATGTTGACTGAGTGTGAAAACCACAAATAGCAACACTTTGAGGGTCATTCTGTAATTTTTCGAAACTTTTTTGGGGGGGGGGAGGGTTATAATATTAGAACTTTTATTAAAGGAAATAAGACTAGGGTTTGGGGCATTACTCCCAAACCCAATACCTTATCAGCCGTATAACCCCACATCTACGTTCTGCTCCCTGGAGAAGACAGCGGCGTAGGCGTGGCCGACTCTCTCCGCCGCTGCACTGGTGTCCCCTCCGATGATGCCTGCAACGGCGGTTCCCGTTCCTCCGTTGTGAGTCGCAATGTTAGTTTTCTTGCTTCCCCCTTTTGCTGCGTCACCGTCGCCCGCCTTTCGGTGGCCCTCCCACCAATCAGGATACCCGATAAGTTCAAAGCACCCCTCCGTCGTGTGCTTGGGTTTTCCGCAGTGTCCACAGACCATTATTGACCGGTCCTCACGCGATGATGAACGACGGCCGGTACTGTCATTGCGTCCAGAGCCATCTGAGCGTCCGGTGCTCCTTTCCCCTTTCTCTTTTCTCGCGATCAGTCCAGATCGATGGTAGTGGCCGCCTTCAAGATGTGAAGGCGAGCCCCCTCTCGCCAAATCCCTTCGTATCAGATCATACTTTTCGTAAATTCCGGTAAGAAATTGGCATAATCTCTGTTCTTGGATGAGTTTATTAAAATGCGTGATGTCCTCCGAATATTTCATCGGGTTCGGTTGGCATCGGTCGATTACCATCCATATAGCCTGGAGATTATTCCAGAATTCCTCTAGGCTATCTCGCCCTTGTCGCAGGGTATTGGCTTTCCTGTATAAGTCGAGGAGTTGTAACGGGTCTCCGTTGCTTCCATAGGTGGTCGCGAGCCCCTCCCACAAAGCCTTTGATGTCGGATATTGTAAGACATTGTTGATGAGGCTCGTTTCCATGTTTTGAATGATCCAGGTAAACACACTTTGATCACTCTGCTCCTATTGATCAAAGCTTGAGTCTATTGGTTCCGGAGCCGGTGGGATTCCAGTGAGATGTGATCTGGCCCCCCTCCCCGACCTCCGATAGCCATCTTCATGAGTTGGACCCATATTGGATAATTGTCGCCGTTTAATTTTATTCTGATCGACAGATTATCTGAGTTAGGCATGATTGGTTTTTGCAGCATGTTTGTTGTTTGAATAGATAAATTTGGGTTTTTCTCGGTTGGGGTTGACATGGTGGTTTTTTCGTTGTGCAGGTACTCGTTTGGTTATGGTTGTTTTTAGGTTTTGGGATTGGTAGGGATGATGATGTTAATACTGAGTCCCAGAGGTTCTAACACTACTGGCACCTTGTACTGAGAAATGCATCTTTGTTGGATATGGGATACATCAAAAAGGGTAGCGTTGTTTCAATCCTGTTACTCGGAGGATGTTTGTCACTATGGATTGTGATTTTTTGGAGACCGAGTACTTCTTCTTGGCCTCACGCCAATCCAGTGTCCCAGGGGAGATTGATCGTAAGGACCCACTGGATTGGCTTTGCCCAACGCCTTTGTCAAGTGATAGTCCGTCCCTCACCAGCAGTGCTGAAGAGAATGCCACGATCCCATTATCTCCCTCTGTCGGTATCCCTGAGGTTAGTACAGTTGATATTGATCACAGTACAGATGATATTGAAACTTCCCTACCTGCGGTCACTAACATTGCAGGAGAAACAGAAGAGAGACGCTTGCTCCCGACAAGGAGTACTCGTGGGATACCACCCAAACGGTATCTCCTAGAACACGAGTCCAGAGTTTAGAAGTACCCAGTGGCTAACTTAGTCAGGGGGAGTATGACTAAGTCTGCCAAGAGATTTTCAGCAGTTATCTATGCGGATGAGATACCCCGAGGTGTGGAGGTTGCCTTAAGAAGCCCGAAATGGAAACAAGCAATGGAGGAAGAAATGGAGGCTCTCAGAAAGAACGGTACTTAGCTGAAGTACCCAAAACCACCAGGAAAAACCCCAGTTGGATGTCGGTGGGTTTACACTATTAAAAGGAAGGCTGATGGATCTATCGAGCGGTATAAAGCCCGTTTAGTTGCAAAGGGGTACACTCAAACCTATGGAGTGGATTATGCAGAAACATTCTCTCCAGTGGCCAAAATTGACACTATTCGGGTCCTGTTCTTAGTAGCTGCTAACCAAAACTGGCCCCTCTACCAGTTTGATGTCAAAAATGCCTTCCTTCATGGAGACCTTTCAAAAGAAGTTTATATGGAAGCTCCACCGGGATTTTCTCATGAGTTTGGCACTAATGAGGTGTGCAGATTGAAAAAGGCACTGTATGGTTTGAAGCAGTCCCCCAGAGCATGGTTTGGGAGGTTTTCGACTGCTATGAAACGGTATGGTTATAACCAGAGTAATTCAGATCATACTCTATTTCTCAAAAGGAGGGGCAAGAAAACTACATGTCTAATCATATACGTTGACGACATGATCATTAGCGGGAATGACACAGAGGAGATAGAGGATCTTCGAAAAAAATTGTTTGGGGAATTTGAGATGAAGGACTTGGGGCATCTAAAGTACTTTCTAGGAATCGAGGTCTTGAGGTCGAGCCAGGGAATATACTTGTCTCAAAGAAAATATATCCTTGACCTACTGACAGAAACAGGGATGCTAGAGTGTAAGCCTAGTGATACCCCCATGATGAGTAATCACGGGCTCCGGATCATTGAAGGGGCGGAACCGGCTGATTGAGTGAGGTACCAACACCTCGTGGGAAAATTGATATATCTCTCACATACGAGACCGGATGTTGCTTATGCTGTTGGGATGGTTAGTCAGTTCATGCATAAACCCCAAAAAGAGTACATGGAGGCAGCGTTACGGATATTGAGATACCTGAAGGGGTCCCCTGATAGGGGGGTTCTGTTTAGAAGAAATGGCCATTTGCAGATAGAAGCTTATACGGATGCAGATTGGGCAGGGAGTCCACTTGATAGGAGGTCGACCTCTGGCTATTTCACCTTTGTGGGAGGGAACTTGGTTACTTGGAGAAGCAAGAAGCAAAAGGTCGTTGCACTTTCTAGTGCTGAAGCCGAATTCAGAGGAGTTGCTAAGGGACTGGCAGAAATCCTTTGGTTAAGAAAATTAATGACAGAATTGGGATTCCCTCCGATGGAAGCTTGTTCTCTAAAGTGTGATAACCAAGCAGCGGTTCACATTTCCGAGAATCCAGTACAACATGACTGAACAAAACACGTGAAAATTGATCGGCATTTTATCAAAGAGAAGTTGGAAGCAGGGATTGTGTCTCATCAGTTTGTTCGATCAGAAAGTCAGTTAGCTGACATTCTCACAAAGGCCGTTACTGGACGTGCGTTTCATGATATCCTGAGCAAGTTAGGCGTTGGACATCCCCCGACCTAACTTGAGGGGGAGTGTTGACTATTGTAAATAAGGAAAAGGTATCCTGTCTCGTTTATCATGGGATCCTATTTCCTTTGATTGTGTTGTCATAGCCTATATTTACTTTTGCCTCTGTGTAATTCCAGACAAGTTGAATACAATGAAACTCATTACCTCTTCAACTTTGTTATATCTATCAATTCAACATCAACCTCCGGCTATGTGCCGTATTGTAGCACCCTAGACCCCAAGGCGCCACATCCCCCGCACTGTAGCCTCGATCCACGTATGAAATGGACAGTTCATACATAAACCCAGACCACAGCGAACGGGTGACAACAAAACGACGCTCTAGGCGGGACACTCTCCCCAAAATAATCAACAAACATGAATATAAAAGCGGAAGCAATAAAGTCATTCATATATATATATATAGGTACCATATTTATTCCATAGTTACATATAGGTACCATTCACTGATCAATACACTAGGGTCTATCAACCATATACATAACCATGTATCCAAAATACGAATATCGATCCATACATGAAATGTTCCAAAAGCAATATATACATGAAGGTATGAGACTAGACCCGTGGAATGCAAGACTCGACCAACTCCCGCCTAGCACAACCACGCTCAAAAGTACCTGAAAAGTGAAGTATCAGTCTACCGAAGACTGAGTGAGGGGCAATAAATATATATAACACACGTCACATGCAAGGTGTAGCCTCGGGTGAAGATCTTTGAACATGAAAGGAATAGATATACACAAGTAAAGACTTAATCTTTGCCCGAGATTACAACCAACCATTTTAACACGTTTAATTTATCATGCTTGTCAATATCATGAACATGTGGCCCCGGCGAGTAAGGGCAATCTCCAACCGAACTCCCAATCGTGAACAATACGTGATCATGCTTGCCTGCTTGATAAATAAGTGATCATGCAATTCATTGAGTGCTCACATAGACAATTTCATACTTGAAAACATGCAATAACCCGAGGATAACCCGACATTCCGGATAAATCCCCAGTCTCCTTCTTCCTCCGGGTGATAGCGAGTTTGCAAGGCTCGACTATCCACGACATGGTGTGTGTAGAGGACATGACCCTCTAGACACGGAACTCCTTCCACCACTAATCTCCTAGTGGCTTCGGGGGTGATCCCAACAATGTGAGGATAATTCAGGAGTTACCCGTCAGCCCTTGCTTTCCCGGTTGGCTCAAGAATTACCCTCGGGCCCACGTGCAATCATGTACTCGCCAACATGCATTGAAAATCATGACAATCGATACATTCTTGCTTGAAATGTTTATTACTTTGAAAACGGTTATAAATATAATAGGTTTTGGCCGAAAACTAGCACGTACGGGTGGTAGGGTTAATTTTACCAAAACAAAACCTCACCTTTCTTGCAAAATAAAATAAAGTAGCGTTCTAAGGAGCTTGCTCCTCGTCCACGCCCTCGTGACCTGTGCAAATACGATGCATAACCATGAGACATGAACTAAAATGGCCAAAATATGACGAACGGCAAAAATGTGTCGAGACGACCTCGAAAATGCAATGTGGTATTATAACTTTTGGTTTCACATCATATTAACACGTATTATAGCAATTCGGGGTCAAAGAAGTCGTTGGATCGAGGGGTCAAAATCGTAATTTTATGCAGTGAATTTTGTTCTGTCAGCCCTATGGGAACGGCCGTTCCAGGCTTCCTTTGAAAACTGGGAACGGTCGTTCCCGTTGCCCAGAAAACGCGGCAACGAATTCCATTTTTAAAAGCGCGCCTACGCTGGGAACGGCCCTTCCGGCTCTAAGGCCAAAATGGGAACGGCCGTTCCCATAGTCGGCCGCGCATATTTTGAAAAGGGATGGGAACGCCCGTTCCCTCCAAGCCTTGAGGCTGGGAACGGTCGTTCCCTGCTTCTGCAACTGAAAAAACAGAACAAAACAGAGTATGCTCTCGGGAAGAAAGCAACAAAGCAACCACAACCCAACTTTGATCCCCAAAACCTATAATTTCTGGAAATATGATGCAAACAACTTCCATAAATGATAATATGACCTTTAAACATATAAACCATGCAATATCCTCAAGGTTTCAAGGTATCATGTTCATGGCCAACTTTGAGCAATCAAGTTCAATTTCCCCATAATTCCATGAAATAATCATGCTATAATTCCATAAATGATCACATAATCATGCTTCCATATCCAATCAATCCATCTAGCATATAAATCTTAAACCCTAGCTCATGCAATTACAATCAATAATCCTCAACTCATACAACCAACCTTGTAATGGCAAGAAATGAAGAAGTATGATGATGATGATGATGATCACTCAATTTCTTGCAATATTTCTTGAAATCTTGATGATTGATGAAAAATATTTTCTTCTCTTTTCTTCCTTGTAATACCGAGAGAGAGGGAGATGAATATGCTTGGAAATTCTTGGATGAAAATGAGCTTATGGAAGCTAGGAGATGATTATATGATTCATCCTCCTTGATTTTTGTGAAATTGTAGCATTTGCCATTTAATCCCTTGTCTTTTGAAATCATCCAATTAAGTATGCAATAATTCAAATTATCCTCAATCAAGCCCCTAAGAGTTAATGCAATTAAGTCCCTAGAATTTTAGAAATATTTAACTAGGGACGATTTAGTAATTTCTTCCACTCTCGGTATAAATTTCATGCAATGAATATTTTTCGTGACATGAAATAATATTTTCGATGATGCGAAATTAAATAATTGATATGAAAAAATGTTTCGTGAATTTTATGAAAATATGAAATGCCACGTAATATATTACGAAATTAAAAGAAATAAAATAAACCTACGCTCAAAACGCACACGTGGCGTGCTTACCTGTTTATCCGGAAACCGGGGCGTTACAACTCTCCCCCCCTTAGAAGAATCTGGTCCCCAGATTCTCTAGTCCTGCTCGAACAACTCCGGGTGGAACCGTTTCATTTTATCCTCGGTTTCCCAAGTGGCTTCTTCGGTTTTATCACTTCTCCACAACACCTTAACCATGGGAATTTTCCGGTTTCTTAATTCCTGAAATTTCCGATCCATAATCTTAACCGGCCTCTGAACAAACGTCAAATTCGGTTCCAATTCAACTTCTTCCACGGGGAGAATCGTGGTCTCATCGGGGTAATATTTCCTTAGTTGCGAAACATGAAACACGTTGTGAATCCCCGTAAGACTCGGTGGTAGGTCCAGTCGATAGGCTACCTCGCCTATTCTTTCAAGAACTTCAAATGGACCTAAGTAGCGAGGATTAAGCTTTCCTCCTCTCCCGATCCGGGTGAAACCTTTCCTTGGTGACACCTTCAGGAATACCCGGTCACCCACTTCAAACTCTAGATCCCTTCGGCGCTTATCTGCATAGCTCTTTTGCCTGTCTTGCGCGGCTTTCATCCGTTGTTGAATTGTTTGAACCTTTTCAATCATAGCTTGAACAACTTTGGAAGGCCTTTCGAACCTTTCACCTTTCTTTACCCCTTCCTGTTTCGACCATTTCCATTCCTCCAAGTCGAAGAACAACGGAGATCGGCACTTTCTTCCATAAAGTAACTCGTAAGGAGCCATTCCGATCGAAGCCTGAAAGCTGTTATTGTAAGCAAACTCGATCAAGGGAAGCTGTTCTGACCACGAGTTCTGAAAATCCATCGCGCAAGCCCGAAGAAGATCTTCCAAATACCTGATTAACCTTTCAGTCTGGCCGTCTGTTTGAGGGTGAAATGCTGTACTGAACTTAAGTTTCGTTCCCAAAACAGCCTGTAATTCCTGCCACAACTTAGAAGTAAACCTCGGGTCTCGATCCGAAACTATGCTCACCGGAATACCATGAAGTCGAATAATCTCTCTGTTATAGATCTCGGCCAACTTCGGGATCTTATAAGACATCCGGACCGGTAGAAAGTGAGCAGACTTCGTAAATCTATCCACGATCACCCAAATTCCATCAAACCCGCCTTTAACTTTTGGTAATCCGGAAACAAAGTCCATCGTTACTTGTTCCCACTTCCACTCGGGAATAGGTAACGGTTGTAGAAGTCCCGCGGGTTTTTGGTGCTCAGCTTTCACTTTCTGACAAGTCAAGCAATGTTTCACATACTCTGCCACGTCTCTCTTCAACCCGTTCCACCAATAATATTGTTTCAAATCCTTATACATTTTATTTCCTCCTGGGTGGATCGAGTAAGCTGACTTGTGAGCTTCTTCGAGTAGGACCCGTCTCAATTCTTCAGGTACTACTACTCTGTTCTTAAACCGAAGCAACCCGGTCTCATCAAACCCAAACGGACTCTCCGGGTCATCCTTAGCTTTACCTGCAAGTTTCTGCACTTCCGGATCCCTATTCTGAGCCTCAAATAACTGATTCTTTAATTCCGGCTGAATTGTGATATTAGAAACCCGAGCCCGTAACACAATCGGAGCAACTTCCTCACTTTCCTTTATTTCCAAACTCGATACACTCGCCTTCCTGCTGAGTGCATCGGCGACCACATTGGCTTTCCCGGGATGGTACTTAATCGTACAATCATAATCTTCCAACTTTTCCATCCAACGCCGTTGCCTCATATTCAAATCCTTCTGTGTGAATAAATACTGGAGGCTCTTGTGGTCGGTAAAAATCTCAAAGGAAGTCCCGTAAAGATAATGTCTCCATTTCCCGAGTGCAAAGATTACGGCTGCAAGCTCTAGGTCGTGTGTTGGATAATTCCTTTCATATTCCTTTAGCTTTCGAGAAGCATAAGCGATCACTTTTCCTTTCTGAGTCAAAACACAACCTAAGCCTTCTTTAGAAGCATCTGTATACACTGCATACTCTTCTGAACCCTCGGGAAGAGTTAACACCGGAGCTGAGACTAACTTTTCTTTCAGAAAATTAAAGCTTTGATCACACTTCTCGTCCCAGACAAACTTAACATCCTTCTTAGTCAACCGGGTTAACGGTGCAGCGATCTTGGAGAAGTCCTGAACGAATCTCCTGTAATAACCGGCCAATCCCAAGAAACTTCTAATCTCTGAGGCGTTCTTTGGTTTCTCCCACTTAAGCACGGCCTCAATTTTCGAGGGATCGACTTCCAACCCTTTTCCTGAAATCACGTGCCCCAAGAAGGAAACCCGATCGATCCAGAATTCACACTTGCTGAACTTGGCAAACAACTGATGCTCTTTTAGTGTCTGAAGAACGAGCCTGAGATGTCTCGCATGCTCCTCGGCTGATTTCGAGAAAACCAGAATATCATCGATGAAAATTACCACGAACTTATCGAGGAAAGGCCTGAATATCCGGTGCATCATATCCATGAAAGCTGCAGGGGCATTAGTCAACCCAAAAGGCATAACCACGAACTCATAGTGCCCGTACCGAGTATTGAATCCTGTCTTTGGAATGTCCTCTGCTCGGATTCGCAGCTGATAGTATCCCTGTCTTAAATCCAATTTCGAATACACCTTGGAACCCTGGAGTATATCGAATAACTCCTCGATATGTGGGAGGGGATACCTGTTCTTAATAGTCATCCTGTTCAACTCTCTGTAATCGATGCACATTCTTAGAGTCCCGTCCTTTTTCTTGACAAACAACACCGGTGCTCCCCACGGCGAAGAACTCGGCCGAATGTACCCAACTTCCAATAAAGCCTCAAGCTGGACCTTTAATTCCTTTAACTCAGCTGGAGCCATCCGATAAGGAGTCTTAGAATACGGCTCGGCATTCGGGAAAAGATCAATCACAAATTCAATCTCCCGTTCAGGCGGCAATGAATCCAGCTTCTCTGGAAATACCTCGGGGAATTCCTTTACCACTTCGGTGTCCTCTAACTTCACCTGATCTTTCGGCTTGTTCAGAATGTAAGCAATGAACCCTGTAGCCCCGTCTCTGACTAGTCTCTGAGCCTCTGAAAATGAAAGTAAGGGTACAGTCTTCGAAGTACAACCCGTAACAACTTCTGAACCCAGCTGAACCTTCTTAGCCCGGCAATCCACTGTAGCACAATGTCTGTATAACCATTCCATCCCCAGAATAGCCCCGTATCTCTCCATCGGCATAACAATAAAGTCTGTCAGAAACTCCCGGCCTTCAATCACAACTGGAACATCCCTGTAAACCTGATCCGTCTCTCGCCTACTACCGAAAGGAGTACTAACTATATAGCGCACAGAAGTACACATAGCAGGCAAAGACAAGGTAATAGCAATAGAATGCGCAAGAAAGGAGTGTGTAGCTCCTGGATCAAATAATGTATGGATGTTCGTGCCATGGATGCAAATAATACCTTCAACTACTGCAGCGGGGTCAATATCAGCCTCCTGCTCCTCTCCAGCAAGTGCATACGCTCGGGCCCTCACAAGTGGCCTCGGTCCTACAGGTGGTGGATCCTGACGATCCGGACAACCATCAACCAGGTGCTCGTTACTCCCACAGATCAAACACAAACCTAGCCGGCGTCTGCAGTTATCATAGGTGTGCGTAGGATGTCCACACCATGTACATCTCGGTCTCTGAGGTGGCTGGGGTGGTGCTGGAGCTCTCGGACCCTTCTGTGATGGCCCTGTAAACTTAGGTTTCTTCCCTGTATCCCTCTGAGCTGGAGGTGTAGAGTAAATCATCGGCCTTTTTCCTGAGCTCGAACCCTGACCTGATCTCGAGCCTGAAGCCTGTCCTGCTCGCTGAGTAGCCCTCCTGGCACTATCAGAATCTTCAACCTTTAGGGCTTTTGCTGTAGCTTTCGCCCAGGTGCTAGTATTAGTCGCTTTCAGTGCATCCTGAAGGTCCGGTCTTAAACCCTGAACGAACTGCATCGCCTTGTGAAAGTCATCATTCGCTATGTTAGGTGCATAGCGAGAAAGCCTCTCGAACTCGGCGATGTACTGACCCACGGACCTGCCTCCCTGTTTTAGCTCTGTAAACTCCCTCAATCTGCGGGTACGGGAAGCTGGAGGAATATACTTGTTTCTGAATTCCCGTACAAAGACCTCCCAGGTAATCTCTGTTCCTGCTGCCTCCAGAACGATCTGTGTGCTCTCCCACCAGGAGTAGGCCTCGCCCTGAATAAGAGTGAGTGTACAACGAGCCTTCTCCTGACTGTCACAAGGAATAAGCTGCCAAATCCTCTCAATCTCCTTCAACCACATCTCTGCCTGTATGTCGTCTCCCTTATAGAACTTCGGGGGACGCTGATTCTGGAATTCTCGCAAGATAGCAGAAATGGGATTCTCTGGAGGTGCTACCTGCGCGGGTGGTGGTGGTGGAGGTACCCGTTCCTGTAACCTCTGATCGATAAGCCCCACTACTGCATTCATAAAGTCCTGGGGCTGTGCCTGGGCAGGTGGAGGAGGTGGTGATCTCTCGCGGCGATGATGTCGGCGATGGTGATGCCTGTGCCTCGAGGATCGATCACTGGAACGTCTATCGGGCTCCATCCTGAAATTAGATCACTAAACATGCGTGGCTTGATCAATAAATGCAAATGTGTGCATAGAATTTCCATAACATCAAGTAGCACATATTCAAGGAGAAGCAAGTAGTTCAATTAATACGAATAAGGGAGTAAATCGAGTAAATCAACCCAATGCAGACTCCCAAATACCACATAATCCTATGCCGTGCGACCTAGACTGACTCAACACGACTCGAGAACCTCGGTTTTGCAACCGGGCTCTGATACCACCTGTAGATGTAGCACCCTAGACCCCAAGGCGCCACATCCCCCGCACTGTAGCCTCGATCCACGTATGAAATGGACAGTTCATACATAAACCCAGACCACAGCGAACGGGTGACAACAAAACGACGCTCTAGGCGGGACACTCTCCCCAAAATAATCAACAAACATGAATATAAAAGCGGAAGCAATAAAGTCATTCATATATATATATATAGGTACCATATTTATTCCATAGTTACATATAGGTACCATTCACTGATCAATACACTAGGGTCTATCAACCATATACATAACCATGTATCCAAAATACGAATATCGATCCATACATGAAATGTTCCAAAAGCAATATATACATGAAGGTATGAGACTAGACCCGTGGAATGCAAGACTCGACCAACTCCCGCCTAGCACAACCACGCTCAAAAGGTACCTGAAAAGTGAAGTATCAGTCTACCGAAGACTGAGTGAGGGGCAATAAATATATATAACACACGTCACATGCAAGGTGTAGCCTCGGGTGAAGATCTTTGAACATGAAAGGAATAGATATACACAAGTAAAGACTTAATCTTTGCCCGAGATTACAACCAACCATTTTAACACGTTTAATTTATCATGCTTGTCAATATCATGAACATGTGGCCCCGGCGAGTAAGGGCAATCTCCAACCGAACTCCCAATCGTGAACAATACGTGATCATGCTTGCCTGCTTGATAAATAAGTGATCATGCAATTCATTGAGTGCTCACATAGACAATTTCATACTTGAAAACATGCAATAACCCGAGGATAACCCGACATTCCGGATAAATCCCCAGTCTCCTTCTTCCTCCGGGTGATAGCGAGTTTGCAAGGCTCGACTATCCACGACATGGTGTGTGTAGAGGACATGACCCTCTAGACACGGAACTCCTTCCACCACTAATCTCCTAGTGGCTTCGGGGGTGATCCCAACAATGTGAGGATAATTCAGGAGTTACCCGTCAGCCCTTGCTTTCCCGGTTGGCTCAAGAATTACCCTCGGGCCCACGTGCAATCATGTACTCGCCAACATGCATTGAAAATCATGACAATCGATACATTCTTGCTTGAAATGTTTATTACTTTGAAAACGGTTATAAATATAATAGGTTTTGGCCGAAAACTAGCACGTACGGGTGGTAGGGTTAATTTTACCAAAACAAAACCTCACCTTTCTTGCAAAATAAAATAAAGTAGCGTTCTAAGGAGCTTGCTCCTCGTCCACGCCCTCGTGACCTGTGCAAATACGATGCATAACCATGAGACATGAACTAAAATGGCCAAAATATGACGAACGGCAAAAATGTGTCGAGACGACCTCGAAAATGCAATGTGGTATTATAACTTTTGGTTTCACATCATATTAACACGTATTATAGCAATTCGGGGTCAAAGAAGTCGTTGGATCGAGGGGTCAAAATCGTAATTTTATGCAGTGAATTTTGTTCTGTCAGCCCTATGGGAACGGCCGTTCCAGGCTTCCTTTGAAAACTGGGAACGGTCGTTCCCGTTGCCCAGAAAACGCGGCAACGAATTCCATTTTTAAAAGCGCGCCTACGCTGGGAACGGCCCTTCCGGCTCTAAGGCCAAAATGGGAACGGCCGTTCCCATAGTCGGCCGCGCATATTTTGAAAAGGGATGGGAACGCCCGTTCCCTCCAAGCCTTGAGGCTGGGAACGGTCGTTCCCTGCTTCTGCAACTGAAAAAACAGAACAAAACAGAGTATGCTCTCGGGAAGAAAGCAACAAAGCAACCACAACCCAACTTTGATCCCCAAAACCTATAATTTCTGGAAATATGATGCAAACAACTTCCATAAATGATAATATGACCTTTAAACATATAAACCATGCAATATCCTCAAGGTTTCAAGGTATCATGTTCATGGCCAACTTTGAGCAATCAAGTTCAATTTCCCCATAATTCCATGAAATAATCATGCTATAATTCCATAAATGATCACATAATCATGCTTCCATATCCAATCAATCCATCTAGCATATAAATCTTAAACCCTAGCTCATGCAATTACAATCAATAATCCTCAACTCATACAACCAACCTTGTAATGGCAAGAAATGAAGAAGTATGATGATGATGATGATGATCACTCAATTTCTTGCAATATTTCTTGAAATCTTGATGATTGATGAAAAATATTTTCTTCTCTTTTCTTCCTTGTAATACCGAGAGAGAGGGAGATGAATATGCTTGGAAATTCTTGGATGAAAATGAGCTTATGGAAGCTAGGAGATGATTATATGATTCATCCTCCTTGATTTTTGTGAAATTGTAGCATTTGCCATTTAATCCCTTGTCTTTTGAAATCATCCAATTAAGTATGCAATAATTCAAATTATCCTCAATCAAGCCCCTAAGAGTTAATGCAATTAAGTCCCTAGAATTTTAGAAATATTTAACTAGGGACGATTTAGTAATTTCTTCCACTCTCGGTATAAATTTCATGCAATGAATATTTTTCGTGACATGAAATAATATTTTCGATGATGCGAAATTAAATAATTGATATGAAAAAATGTTTCGTGAATTTTATGAAAATATGAAATGCCACGTAATATATTACGAAATTAAAAGAAATAAAATAAACCTACGCTCAAAACGCACACGTGGCGTGCTTACCTGTTTATCCGGAAACCGGGGCGTTACACGTATAGAGCTTCACAGAAGTACGTAGTAAGATCAACCTTTGGCTCATACCTCCGAGCTTCACCCACTAGATACTTCGGGCCCATATTCCCCAAGGGTGTCCCCAAGGGTTCTATCATTCGATCACAACTCGCTTTTTAAAATATTCTCACATTTTCTTTCTCTTAACCGTTCCACAGTTCAGAATCAAACTTTTCATTCACTCAAGCGTATATATAATATAACAAGAACCCATTTTTATAAGAAAATCCAATTTTTCAATAGAATACTAAAATATTACAAAACAGCTAATAATATATATAGTATCAACGGGGTCAAAATCAAATTCAATAAATAAGTGTTGGGTTTTAAGAATATATGTATTTACATAATATATGTTTTGACCCCATTTGAAAACATTTTAATCCCTCACCTGAAGAGCTTCCAAACTGCAAAAGAAAGACACGATCAACACGATCAGGGCTACTCCCTAGGAACGCCTGTTACACAAGATTACAAGTTAAGACTCGACTCAACTCAACACTTAGTAATACGATTGACGTGTATGGCTGCAACAAAAATCATATAATCAAACTGTGTAGACATTTTAATCAAGGAAGGGACACATTCTCTATTTCATATCCCAAAACTACTAAATTAAGACTGACATACAAATCAAATCATGCTTTTATTATCCATGTAACTATGTTGAGGAATGAACCTTGCTGCAGTCATTTAGTATCTTTAATATTAACATGTATATTCACTAAAATTTAAGGAGCCTAATCTTTCATTTATAAGTTCGGGAACGTACTAAAATATGCTCTCGCTAATAATAATATATTTTAAAGAATATCATGTACTGAACATAGCTTTCCTACATCATGAGATCTTCATACTCATAAGTTTAGTCAGTAGAACTTTTACCATTTTCATTTACAATCTTATTGAGCAACTGAGTCGGTTATAATAAATTCTGTGATTATGGGGTCTAGTATTACAATTAGCAATATCTAAAATAACTCTTGAGCCGCTAATGGAACTTTAGTCTATCAAATAATTAATATTTTAAGCAACTAACAGTGAGATATGCATTAGCTTGGTTTATTATTATAGGGTATTTTCTTGAACATTGAATTTAATTTGCAAAACATGATTTTGTTAACCATAAAATCCGTACTAATATGCTACTTAAATCTTCGATCGTTATGCATAAAATTATTTGATAATTTATTTCACAAACCCAATACATCTGAAAAGCTAATAAGATAACTAGATTTCCAAATTAATCTAGTCAAGTGCCAAAATATATAAATGCAATTAATTATACTTGAACTTCCATAATATATTCAAGGATTAAAAAAAATATAAATTAAATGAATTCAGGTTGTTCCGAACAAATCAAGACACATTAAATAACATTCTAATTAAAAATTTTCAAAGAATTAAATAAGCGAAGTAGTTACGAAAAGGAATATATGCAAATCTCAAACACTTCGACCGAACCAGATTGAAGGAATCAAAGTTGAAAGTTGCCAAAGGGGTTTTTCCATAAGAACACCCTGTATCTAATTGTTTTGAGTTTGTAGCTGAAACGAAGAATGCCTTGTACAAGTGATAATTATTTGTCTATTAAAGTTTTTAGCCGATAGCCGTCTTACCTCGGGTAAGATATTTGGGTTTGTTGAGATCCCACATCCCACATTTGGAAATGATCAAACCTTGTGCTAGTTAATAAATGCGAAACCAAGCCTCACCTCATGAGCTAGCTTTTGAGGTGAGTTAAGCCGAGCATATTATAAACTTTCACATGGTATCAGAGCAGGCTGTATCCTGATAAATTGATCCAGGGTAAACCTCCGATTGTTCGGACTTGGATGGGTTAAATTGATCCAGGGTAGAACCCCCATTGTTCGGGCCTCGGTGGATTTCACGTTTCAGGATAGATCCCCGATTGTTCGGGCCTGGCGTGCATTGAATTAAACTTGGGTTTCACATTCCAGGGTAGATCCTCGATTGTTATTCGGGCCTGGCGTGCATTGAATTGGGCTTGGGTTTCACGTTTCAGGCTAGATCCTCGATTGTTCGGGCCTGGCGTGTATTGAATTGGGCTTGGGTTTCACGTTTCAGGCTAGATCCTCGATTGTTCGGGTCTGGCGTGTATTGAATTGGGTTTCACGCTCCAAGATAGACACTCGATTATTCGGACTTGGGCATGCGAGGGGTGTGTTGAGATCCCCACATCCCACATTGGAAAATGATCAAACCTTGTGCTAGTTAATAAATACGAAACCAACCCTCACCTCATGAGGTAGCTTTTGAGGTGAGTTAGGCCGAGCATTTTATAAACTTTCACAGGGTTCATTAAATTGAATATTAAATATAAAAATATTTAATTATTGCAAATCATCTGGACATAGGCATGAATAGAATTAATTCTTTATCATTATTATTAAAACTTTAAAACAAGTGTAATGCATGCAGATACTAACTGAGAATGACAAGGCACGTGGACTAGTGACTATTACATAAAAACTTTACAATTAAATTTGTATGACAAGTGCATATCTAATGACTAGACAATTAATAATTATCTATTTAATGTAAATATAGGTACATATTATATTAGTGGTATAATGCTATGTATATGGATGTACACATGTTTGATACATTTATAAAAAAGAATCGTGTACATGATATATTAAGTAACACATAAATATTAATAATATAGTTGTAGTTTAGTTTACAGTAAACTAGTTAATATTAATAAGGTAATTGTAACGATTATAATCGTAATATCCCGAACAAAACTTTCGTTATATATGTAAACAATTAATTATAACACCCTTCACAATGTATGCACATATTTTAAGTTCTATAACATTTGTAGTCATGATCATTCTAATTAATTAACAAAGTCACAACATGTATACATATTAGAAATGACAGAATTCATTAAGCGAACAAGGAATCATAGAAAATTTATTTGGAATTAAGGTGCACCTAATTTATTTATAATATTTTAGGTATAAAAGAATACTTAAACACATGATTTACCCGATCAATTTCTAAAAGTGTCCCGGCATCTTAATCAACTTACCCTTTTTTTTTTTTTCCAGAATTGGGGGTGTTACAACGTGACTGACGACAGAGCATTACATGCGGTGATGGTGGACAGAGCGTCACAAGATCCCAACGGGGCTGAAGTGATGGTTGACAGAGCATCGGTGTCGACAAAGCATCACAAACAGAAGATTGGTGATGGTCGACAAAGTGTCATAGGGGAGACGGTCGACGAACCATCACGAGATAAATATCCCAATTTCAAAAGGTGAACCATGGGAGGGAGAAAAACCTAAGCTCTGATACCATGAAAGTGTATATTGTTTTTTCCATTTAATAACATCAGAGTACAACGGAATATATAGTGTATAAAAACCCTAACAATCCTATACAGTATATTCTACAATTCCAGAAGATAATTTCAATTAATTATATACTAAATATAACAAAAGAATATTCCTAAAGAATATCTCTAAATATAACAGAAAGGATATCTACACGATATACACAATATTTACTATAACGTAATATTATAGAATACTACGTTCACAGTTGGAATGAGAATTTTATTCTTTATAGAGTAGTGTTTTTCACACACTTATGATGAATGAAACTGTTGTAAGTTCATTTTGGATGGTTATATAATTTTCCAAACATCATAATAATTTCTATATATTTTTTTTTTAACACACGCACACCCAAGTGGTCAGAGGGGTTTGAACCCGGGACATTGCATTCGAGAAACAACTCTCGAACCTCTTGGACTAACCCCTATTGGTAGAATAATTCCTGTATTTAGTTTGAAACACTATAGAGTGTAACTGTAATTATCCCTTACGAACAACTTTTGACGTTTACAGAACAGGATTGACCCTAGCCACAGGAAAACAAATCAACGATTGAGCTCAAGGCAATGTAGTTCCAGACCTTTTTTCCATATCTACTTTCCTTGTTTCGACCCTCCAATCGAAGCACTGAATCATGGCAGCTAAGGTTGTCTTAAAAACCGGTAATGCCATACCTAGGCACCCTCTTCGTCCTGTCCCAAATGGCAACAAATGAAAATGTTATCCCCTTACATCCCAACTGGCCTTTCAGACTCCTGTTCTCGAGCAAAAACAGTTCGGGCCTAAACTCGAGGGGGTTCTCCCAGTGATAAGGATCCCACACATTTACGAATAACAGAGTCTTGGCTGGGATCCATTGGCCTAAAATGTTGCTTGATTGTCTGAGGATCATGGGCCCGGTTGGGTGGAGTCGGAGTGTTTCCTTGACTATGGATTGAACGTGTGGGAGTTTTGAGAAGTCTGATTCTTGAACTAGTCTATTGGGGCCAACGGCGAAGTCAAGTTCTTGAACTACTTTTTGTAGGATGTTTGGGTGATTGATTAGCTCTGGTAACGCCCATTCTACCGTGACTTCTGATGTATCAGTTTTCTGCTGCAAATAAGTTCTGGAGCAAGAACAATGTTTCATTTCTTTAACGGTTAATTACAGATAGGCCCCCTCAGTCCAAAATATATTTAATTACTGATACACCCCCCTAAGAAGTATTTTTAATTATAAACAAATTGAAGCAAATATGCAAATTGAGATTGAAATATCTTACCATGACAAAAGCCTTGATATTCTCTCTTGTAACTTGACCTCAGAACTTCTATCTGCAGCAATATCAAGCAAAATATCAAGAAGATCCTCCTTCTTTTTTCCTCATGTTCATTAATGATCTTCTCCATCATCGCATCAAACCTATCTCTCACCTCCTTCAACCTCTTCTGAAACCCCTGTAAATCCAAACTCTCGCAAAACCTGTTGAGAAAATGGGAGGAATGGGATCAGAATGACACGGGTAGTCCCTGTCCTTAAAGTGTTAATCGCCCCTACTCTCTGAGTTTGCTAAAGGTTGCAGACGATTTACTTTTAGGATGTATGTCAAGCTGGAAATTATGAATTTGGACAATAGCAATTTGCCAGAATTCAGGTGAGTTTTGCTGTTTTCTTCAGGTGAGGGATGAAGCTGTTTATAGCTCTCAAGTGTTGGCCAAAAACAAAACTGCAATGGGAATATTGAATGGATTAATTTCAGGTGTAATGACCTGAAATTCAATCCCAATGAATGCCCACTACTCAGCTGTTACAGATGCCAACGGACTGATTGGATGTATCTGGACATTGGTTCAAAAGTCTGAACTTTTGGACTGGATTAGGCCGGCTCTGGCTCAAAAAGTAAGGCTCTGGGCTCGGAGGCAAGGCTCCAAGCTCCAAGCTCCTAGCTCCTAGCGACGATGCGCACGTGCGAAGTGCAAAGTGCGCCATCAAACGCCACATTTGCCCATGCCCAGCCCCGGCCCCGGTCCCGTGCCCGTGCCCGTGCCCGAGCCCGTGTCCGTGCGCGCGTGCGCGGGCGCGGGGGGTGTGGTGCACCGCACCGCGAGTGAGCCCATTAGTCCTCTCTTGGGTCCCATAATTTAATAACACATACAGCATTTTAATATATAAATCTGTCTGCCTAGTGTTATTTTTCCAATGTGGGACACGATAACCAATGCATATTTTCCAAACAACCTTTGATATGCCTTTGCATAATTAATGATTAATCCTTCAACAATTAATCATATATATATTAATTCTCCAACAACTAATATATATATATATATATGCATAACATATTCAACAATCCCCCACTTTTTTGGAAAACTACTCTTTTGCCAGACAAGTCCCTGAAGATTTTGTCAAAGATCACATGCCTAGAGGAAGGTGTGACGAACATTGAACCTTCCCTTAGTGTAAATAACTCAAGACTGCACCGAAGTTGATGGTGTCCATAGATTGAACCTCAACTCCTTCGTGATGCAATCGGAGTTATCACACGCATGTTTTCTTTCTCATACAGCAAGCACTCCACTGCTTTGCGCTTATAAAGCCATACGCCATATCCCATTTCATGAACCTTTAAGAGAGTAAACCACAACTCTCTATAAGAAGCGGCTTCACTTCTTGTTCATATAGGCAAAATGTTTCTCGAGCACTAGTTGCATTAGTGCAGCATTTTGTTAAGAGCGTAGCTCAACCTTGTCACTTTGCAACTCACTGAGCTATCTTTTACTACATATGAGACCACTTTGATAGCTCAAACCAACTCGTGACTTGTTTTTCCCTTTGAACCTATAACCAGGGGTAACCTAGATTATAGGTAGGGTTACCATCACTTATGGTTCGGGTGGTTTAAGTCCCATATCTCTAGTAGTTGTAGCTACTAAGTCTCTCGTCAGAGGCTTAGTAAATGGGTCAGCCAAATTCTTATTTGACCTCACATAGACAATTGTTATGATACCATCTTGTATCAATTGTCTCACAAATGCATGTCTAAGACCAATATGTCTAGACTTACCATTATAGGTACCACTATACGCTTTTGTAAGCGTAGCTTCGCTGTCACAATACAACGAAATTGGAGGCATTGGACTCGGCCATAGATCTATGTCTAACAACATATTTCCTATCCAATCAGCCTCTTGTCCAGCTTGTGCCAAAGCTATGAACTCAGATTCCATGGTAGAGTGAGAGATTATTGTCTGTTTCTTGCTTGCCCAAGAAACAGCCCCACCGGCAAGAGTGAAAACCCACCCACTTGTGGATTTATTATCTCCCACGCTAGTTATCCAACTCGCGTCTGAGTACCCTTCCAATACACTAGGGAATTTGTTATAGAACAAACCAAAGCTAATAGTTCTCTTAAGGTACCCAAGTACCCTACTAATAGCTTTCCAATGATCAGCATTGGGACTGCTCGTGTATCTGCTAAGTTTTGAAACTGCAAATGAAATATCTGGTCTAGTGCAATGCATTGCGTACATAAGGCTTCCAATGGCACTTGCATACTCGAGCTGTGCAATAGCTCTACCAGTATTTTCTTTAAGTTTCAGTCCATTGTCAAATGGAGTATTCACCTCCTTGATCTCGAGGTGATTAAACTTAGTCAGAACTTTCTCAATATAATGAGATTGGTTTAGTGAAAAACCCCCACTATGTTTTTTAACTTTAATGCCTAAAATGGTATCTACTTCACCTAAGTCTTTCATCTTAAAGACCGAGGATAGATACTTTTTAGTCTCGTTTACTCCAATCATATTCGTTCCGATGATCAACATATCATCGACATATAGACAGACTATCACCATATAGTCAGCCGTACTTTTGGAGTAAATGCACCTATCAGCACTGTTATACTTGAATCCGAATTTCAAGATAGCAGTGTCAAACTTCTCGTGCCACTGTTTTGGTGCTTGTTTTAGACCATACAGGGATTTGACTAACTTACACACTTTATTTTCTGTTCCCTGTGCTATAAAACCCTCAGGTTGTTCCATATAGATTTCTTCTTTTAAATTTCCATTTAAAAATGCTGTCTTTACGTCCATTTGATGAACAAACAGATCGTAAAGAGAGGCTAAAGCAAGAAGAATTCTAATGGACGCAACTCGAGCCACCGGTGCATAAGTGTCAAAGTAGTCAATCCCTTCTACTTGTCTAAAGCCTTTGGCGACTAATCTAGCTTTAAAAGCTGAGATAGTGCCATCAGTGTTTCGTTTTCTTCGAAATACCCACTTGCACCCAATGGGTTTAGAACCACGAGGTAAGTCTGCTAATACCCAAGTATTATTACCCAAGATCGAATCCATTTCATCGTTTACAGCTTCCTTCCAAAAAGAAGCATCTCGAGAAGCCATAGCTTCTGAAAATGTTTTAGGATCCGTCTCAAGTGAAAATACATATGGTATTTCACTTACCATTTTATTATCTTGGTCCCCCTCCACCAAGAATAATAAAGCATCAGAAGAGATAAAGTCTTTATCTAAACTTTTCTCTTTTCTTGGTCTAGTACTCCTTCTAGGCTCAACTTGTTGTTTAGGAACATCGTTTTCCACAACCGGCCTTATAGGACCTCTAGGCTCAATTTGGAGTGGCACAGATTCATTTCCAACATCTTTTGAAAACGTATTTTCGAAGAATTCCACGTCCCTGGATTCAGTTATCACGTTAGACTCCAAATCGAGAAGTCTATAGGCCTTGCTATTAAGAGCATATCCAACGAATACACTTTTAATAGCTCTAGCCCCTAACTTAGTCCGTTTAGGATCAGGAACCCGAAAGTAAGCCACACACCCCCACACTTTAAAATAACTTATGTTGGGTTTTCTGCCTTTCCATATTTCATAGGGACTAGACTTCACAACAGTACTAGGCATCCTATTTAGAATATGGCACGCAGACAGAAGGGCTTCACCCCATAAGTTGTGAGGTAAATTTGCATGATTTAACATGCAATTTATCATATCCAGAAAGGTACGATTTTTCCTTTCAGCTACACCATTCTGCTGGGGTGTATAACCGGCAGTTGTTTGATGTATGATACCACTTTCTTCGCAAAGAGTATCAAAGGCATTCAAACAATATTCCATGCCTCGATCAGAACGTAGAACCTTAATCTTCTTCTCAAGTTGGGTTTCTACTTCTGATTTGTATTTCGCAAAAGAACTGAGAGTTTCATCTTTAGTTCTTAACAAATACACATAGCAAAAACGACTAGCATCATCAATAAAAGTAATAAAATACCTTTTACCGCCTCTAGTTAAAATTCCATTTAACTCACAAATATCAGTATGAATTAAATCTAATATTTGTGATTCTCTTTTAACACTTGGAAAAGGCTTTCTTACAATTTTTGATTTTGCACATATTTCACACTTATCAAGTTCGTTTTTACCAATATCAATTAATCCCATTGCATGCATATTTTTCAAATTCTTTGCACTAACATGTCCTAATCGACTATGCCATAAAGAAATTGAAGAAATCATATAAGCAGAAGCAGAAATCATATTATTGATAGACATCTTATACATCCCATTACAAGCATAGCCTTTTCCAACAAATTCACCATTTTTCATGATGATGACTTTGCCAGACTCAACAGAAATTTTAAAACCTTTCTTATCTAACAAATCAACAGAAATTAAACTTTTCCTAACATCTGGTACAAACAAGACATTAATCAAAGTTAATTTCTTCCCGGAGGTAAAGTTGAGTTCGACAGATCCTTTGCCTCCAACACTGGCTTTGGAGTTGTTTCCCATCTAAACCTCTTGCCCAACAGTTTCTTCAAAGGTCTTGAAAAGCCTTCGATCGTTGCAAATGTGAACGGTAGCTCCAGAATCTAACCACCAGCCAGAAAGTTCACTTGCCATATTGATTTCAGAAATCATAGCCACATCGAGGCTAAGATCAGTCACCATGGCAACTAGGTTCTCCTCAACCATATTTGCAACTCCGGATCCACTCTTCCGTTGTGGGCATTCTCTCGCATAATGTCCTGTTTCTCCACAAACATGACACTTGCCTTTTCTTTTGTTAGCAGCATTAGAAGGTTTAGGCTTCTGTATGGTTTTCTTAAATTGTCCAGAATTCTTTTTAACACCAAAATGTTTCTTTTTAGAAGAATTTCCAGATTCAACAAAATTCACACTCGATTGTCCTTGAACCAAATTCTTTCCATCGCGTTTCCGAGCCTCCTCTTCAATACGCAGATGTTTTTGAATTTGTTCCAAGGATAAATCCTCAGATTTATGCATCAAACGCTTTGCATAATCTTTCCAGGCTGGAGGAAGTTTTGCAATGATTGCACCAACCTGGAATGTCTCTGGAAGGACAATTTTAACCATTCTGAGTTTGTTAACGATTACTTGGAGCTCATGCACTTGCTCCAGAATCGGTTTGTTGTCAACCATCTTGAAATCCAAATATTTAGAAACTAAATACTTGTTAGTACCTTCTTCCTCAGCCTTGTATTTGTATTCCAAGGCCTCCCAAAGCTCTCTAGGCGAGTTCACGTTTGTGTATAGATCATACAGCCTGTCAGAAAGTGTGTTGAGGATGTGACCACGAGCCAACTCTTCATCTTCAGCCCTTTTCCTCCTTTGCTGTTGAAGAGTCTCCACAATCTCTTGGTGGATCTGCATAGCATTCCTGGAAGGACCTGTTGCTGTGTTGGGAGGAGCAGCAACTCTTGTTGTCGGAGGATTAGCAGGAGGAGCACCACCTGCTTCAGTGGTTGGTGGATACAAATCAACAGGCTGCTGGGGAGCAGGAGGATCTTCTGGAATCGGTGGCAGGCTGGGATCCAGAACATAAGTCAGCTTCAAAACGGTAAGCAGGAACTTCATCTTGTCTTGCCAGCGGCTGAAATTGTTTCCATCGAAGCGATCCAATTTCTGCTGGTTCATGATGCGGAAGGATTCTGATTCCATCTTCACACTATTAACACTTTAAGATTGTTGAGAAAATGGGAGGAATGGGATCAGAATGACACGGGTAGTCCCTGTCCTTAAAGTGTTAATCGCCCTTACTCTCTGAGTTTGCTAAAGGTTGCAGACGATTTACTTTTAGGATGTATGTCAAGCTGGAAATTATGAATTCGGACAATAGCAATTTGCCAGAATTCAGGCTCTGGCTCAAAAAGTAAGGCTCTGGGCTCGGAGGCGAGGCTCCAAGCTCCTAGCGACGATGCGCACGTGCGAAGTGCGCCATCAAACACCACATTCGCCCGTGCCCGTGCCCGTGCGCGGGCGCGGGCGGTGCGGTGCACCGCACCGCGAGTGAGCCCATTAGTCCTCTCTTGGGTCCCATAATTTAATAACACATACAGCATTTTAATATATAAAGCTGTCTGTCTAGTGTTATTTTTGCAATGTGGGACACGATAACCAATGCATATTTTTCAAACAACCTTTGATATGCCTTTACATAATTAATGATTAATCCTTCAACAACTAATCATATATATATTAATTCTCCAACAACTAATATATATATATATATGCATAACATATTCAACAAAACCAGATATAATCCGACATGTTGAACTTTCCCGTTACCTCAGCAACATCCTACACCAACTTCCTAATTTCCCCGGCTCTACCCGATGTCAATCGGGTCTCTATCCTTAGCCTTCTTGAACAACAGAGCGACAAGATTCTTGATTTCGCTGCATTTGATAGGCTGGAGGATATCCAACATCGGGCCGTTTAGAAGCTGAGACATACAAATCTTCTTCATGAACTTCCAGTAATGTCCATAAGGGGCGAAGATGAAATCTTGGGAACCATAAGTGAGATAATCGGTTGCAAATGACTGTAGCCTGTCAGAAAAGTATGTTTCATGCGTTTTAAGGAATTCTCTCGTGGTTTTCGGGGATGAAGTGACCAAGCAGGGAACTGAGCCTAAGTGTAGGTGGATTAGAGGACCGTAGCGAGAAGAGAGCTTTGCTAGAGCTTGGTAAGGTATGGGAGCTAAGACAAGGAGAAGGGGGATGATGGGGAGAGAGAAGAGGTTCGGAGGGAGGTGAGAAGATGATCGATTCTTTAGGATTGATCGGATTAGAATGGTAGTGATTATCCATAAGAGAAAGAACATGAAGTATATATTAAAGCTAAAAACACAAAATTCTGGAAGGATTTCTCTTCATTCATTGGAAGACAAAGTACGACCAAGTGGTATAGTTTAACGGTTCGGCGCTATACTAACTTAATCAAAGATCTCGAGTTCAAGTCTCTGGGAATGTAACTACCATTAGTAGGGAGAGCTTTACATTCTAAGTGGTTTATCCCGACTCAATCCATGGAAATGGACTATAGAACTGAAAAAAAAAAACAAAAAAATTGAAAGACAAAGTACGGCTATTGTTTATATACAAGAAGCTAAGAGAAAAATAAATATCAAAGCTAGCAAGATCAATGCTATACAAGTGTCTTAATCGTGACGAGTGAGACAGCTAAAAGCTAACAAACGCGGCTAATTACAACTGTCAAAGTAATAGATTAACAGACTTTTCTAATATTTACAACATGCCCCCCTCAAGGTGGATGGAAGATACCCTTGACACCTAGCTTGCTTATGAGGGCCTGAAGATAGAAGCTAAGAGAAAAATAAATATCAAAGCTAGCAAGATCAATGATGTACACGTGTCTTAATCGTGATGAGTGAGGCAGCTAAAAGCTAACAAACGCGGCTAATTACAACTGTCAAAGTAATAGACTAACAGACTAACTCTTCTAATGTTTACAACATTCAAGGTGGATGGAAGATATCCTTGACACCTAGCTTGCTCATAAGGGCCTGAAGACGTGGTGCAAGCAGGGCTGAAATGATGAACGTATAGGTAAGAGTTTCAAGAAACTAGTAGTAAACTTTGTCCTGGATAAAGTGACGATCAACCTCAATATGCTTAGTACGCGCGTTGACAAGGTGAGGAATTTTCTGCAAGATGCAGAGCGACCATATTATCACAGAACAAAACCGCAGACTCTCCAAGTGGAATTTGTAAGTCTTTGAGCAAATGGGATAGCCACAAAAGCTCACTAGTAGTGTAACGCCCCGGTTTTCCTTTTTGTAATAATATGTCGTATATGTTTTTAAATTGCGCAAATTAAATTATTTATTATGTGATTAATTATTTCTAAGTGTTTTAAATATTTAATTCTAATATAAATTGTTATTAATTTTTTTAATTTAATTTAATTTTATTATAATTTATTTCGTTAGTTATTATTTAAATTGATAATTATAAATTAACGTTAATTAATCATGTTTTAATTATGCTAATTAAATTAATTTTATAACATCGTTGACCTTATATTAATTTTAAAATAGATTTAAATTTTATTATTTAATTTGAAATGTTATAAATTTTAGATGTTTTGCGCATGAGTGTTTTAATCGCGCTTCGTTCTTATATGATTTGATATCGAAAATTCATGAAAATTTAGTATGTTGTACATTTATGTGTTATAAACATGTCTGTATGCTCGTTTCATATTTTTGATCTCGTTTGACGTGTTAACGAATTTAATTTGAATTGTGGAACCAAATTGGGGGCTAACGAGCAATTAGCGCACCCTTGGTTCCGTATGTGATATCTTGAGCTCGGGAACTCGGAATCGAGTTCCGTCAACTTTGTTGAACTCGTATCGAAGATTCGGGTTTAATGAATTTAGCCTCATATTTTTCCGAAATCATTTGAACCTCCGAACTTTAACCGAAACTTGTAACGTTTGCCTAAATGACCACCTTTCACTAAATTGCACTTAAGTCCTTCAACTCTTGGCCAATTGCCCTCAAACCTGGACCCACTTGACCCTAACACAGCCCTTTATCACCCTACACCCTTTAATTTCGATCCATACCCCACAAGAAGAGGAAAGCTGAAATTTGAGAGCAGCAACAGTTCCATTCCCTCCACTATTCACCCAAGGGAGATTTTGAGCTCCAATCTCCATTTTCTTCCATCTTCTTCAAGGGGAAATACATATTTGATATCTACATGTTTATATGATCATTTACATCCATAATTTTCTAATTTTGATCCATGAATGGTATGGTTTTGGACATTTGAATGAATAGTTAGGTCTAATTGATGAATATAAGATTTCTTGAATTCCTTTGGATTTATTCTTGATACGAAGCTATATCTGAACTTCTTGTGCCTCATTTATTGTTGTGTGAGCTTGTATTAAGTGTTGGTTGAATGGTTTTGAGTTACCATTAATGGAGCTAAGTTTTTCTTAAGCCTTTTTCCTCTTTCCACTTCGTTGATCCATTGCTGCGTTTGAACTGACTTGAGCATGAGTTTGAGGGCTGAATTTCATGACTTGGTAGCTGGTATTATATGAGTTTATTGCTGTCTTGTACCTGGTATTTGCTGTTGTTGCTGGTTGAGGCTCGAACAGGGAAGAAAAGTTGCAGCTATTGCTGTTGTCTGCGAGGAAGATCTCCCCGGGCGGGGAGATTGGTAGGCGAAGAAGTCCCCGGCCGGGCACTTTGCCTGATTGCTTCTGTATCTTTTTCCTCTTTTCCAAGGTCGGGGAATGTTGTGTGGAAATTCTCCCGGGGCGGGGAGTGTTTAATTGAAATCTGTTATATATATATATATATATATATATATATATATATATATATATATATATATATATATATGCACTTACTGTATAGTATTATATATGCAACTTATTGTATACTACATATATATATATATATATATATATATATATATATGCACTTACTATATATAGCATATATATATATATATGCTATGTGCATATATGTACTATACAGTAAGTGCATGGAAATTGTCAATATATATATATAATCTGCATGTTGGCACGTATATATATATAAATATGTATGTATATATATTATGTAATATTAATTATGCATGCATGTATATATATATATAGTTGCTTATGAATTGTATATATATATATATATATATATATTATATGTGTTATGAATTATTTAATTCATTTGGATTTATGGAGTTAATTGCTATCTATTTCATGCTAATTATTTTCCGATCATGATTTGAATGTAATTAAATGTTTATCCTCTAAGTGTTAACGTGTCATAGTACGTGATATGATCGTTATTTGAATTCTTGAATTGAATTATTATAAAATGTGAAATTCATGAATTGATTGAATTTGAACGCTTCCTTGAACGAATGAATGGCTTGTCTATATGATTTAAATGCATTAATAGTGCACATGAACATGTTCATTACATAATAACGTCTTTTATGCATTCATATCATGTTCATTGCATGCCGTGCGTCATATATGGTTCATTTGGAGTCTTGAGTCTCACGAATACGTTACGTTGTCTTTTGCACAGTTTTCTCCAGGGCGGAGACGTCGGGTTCATAGGAAAATTTCGAGTCTCCTTTTCTTCTTGGTATTGTTGGTAAGAGGCGTACAGGTGGGTTTCTCTACTATCTAGTTAAACAACCCTATATACTTCCAATGTGCAAAGATTTCGACCAAAATTTATTATATGTAGGGGTGTAAACGGATAATAAACGGATCGGATATATGATTACCATATCCTTATCCGTTTATGATTCGGACGGATACGGATAATATCCTTTTAAATCGAATTCGGATAATATCCTTTTTATACGGATACAAGGCGGATTCGGACGGATTCGGATTTTAATCGGATTTTCAACTATTCAAAATTTGACATAAATTATTTATTTATATAACTTCGAACTTTTAATCAGATTATCAACTATTCATTTATAGATAAATTATTTAATAATTATATAACTTTGAATATATATATTTTAGAAGAATAGAGAAATAATAAGTATATCTATATAGATCATTTTTATGTTTTAGCGAATGTATAAATGTGGTGAAATTATAAATTTTATCATATAATTAATTTGAAATATAATACTTTTATTAATAACATAATATATGTTAATTATATTATCTCTATATGAATATTGACGTGAACATATAGTTACTAATAAAACCTAAGGTTTTTCTTTAATAAATGCGCTAAAATTTTTACTTAATACTAATAATCTATCATACATACACAGTTTTGTGTATATATTTTAATATAATACATTATTTATCGGATACGGATTACGGATAAATCGGATAATGGATATATCTAACGGATAATGAAACGGATCGGATGTTAAACGGATCGGATGTCTTATTACCATATCCTTATCCGTTTATAATTCGGATGTCTATAATCGAATACGGATAATATCCTCTTGAGACGGATTCGGATAATATCCTCTGTAAACGAATTCGGATGCGGACGGATATCGGATTTTCGAATATCCATTTACAGCCCTAATTATATGTATATAGAGTCGTTTTAAGAGTAAATGATTTCAAAGTAAAGCCTTTATTTTATGAACCTACCAAATGTTTTGGCGAGAAAAGAATGAATGTTATGCACAGAATGGGGCCCAGGGACTTGGAGTGAGTGGTGACCCGAGGAGGCATGGGCTGACGGTGAACCCTCACACAAGTCCCACCAATGAACGGCGTAACCGGACCTCGTTAGGAGTTATCGAGGAATGGACACTGAGTGCCATCTGGGGAGTCATGTTCCCCTTTTGGTCAATGAATGGATGGTTCGGGCCGATCACCCGGAGGAAGAAGGTGTAAATGTTCATGAATGTGCACAAAAGAATGTTATGCATGAATGAAAGAAAGAAAGAAAGAATGTTTAATGAACTACACGAGGTGTTGGTTGGAGATAATGCACGCCCACTCGCCGGGCCACAAACGACCTAATGAAAAATGAACGTTATAATCCCTTTTGATGATTTATTTATTTCACCCACTTAGGAAATGCTCTAAAAAAAAACCTTATTTGGGATTATAACTTGCATGTGAATGTTTAAATATTGTTCTATATGTTACTTATGCTTCATTTTATACCCACCAGTCTCGTATAGACTGAACCTGGATTGTTTTCAGTGTTCTTGCAGGTTTGGAGTGCTAGGGGAGAAGTCAAGTTTATTAAGTCTATCGGTTAAGTCAGAGTCTGTACATATGCATATTTAACTATAATTTGTTTATGTTATAGAGAATGTATGATTGGTATTGATTGTTACTACTATCAGGAATTTTGAACAAGTTATAAGAACAGAGAATATGATATTGATGTTTTATGATTTTACTGAATTTCGGCATTAGGTATCTATGCTAGTTGAACCCGTTGCTCTTGCTTATCTTGATGTTTACGTATGTACCTTGCTTCCGCATTGATAATATTTCTATGTTATGGTCTCTTTGGTTGCGATAGTTAGCTCCCGCCTAGCTTAGCGAGTGTGTATGTCCCCGTTCACCGTGATCTAGCTCGGGTATGGATTGTCCATTTCATATTCGGGTCTGGTCTCGGTGCGGGGGGTGTGGTACCTTACGCTCGGGTGCTACATCCTTAAGTGGTATCAGAGCCCGGTTGCAAAACCGATGTTCTCGTGTCGTGATCGAGTCAGTTTAGGTCGTACGGCTTACGAACTATGTGACAATATGTGCATTGTATCGATCTTGAATATGTACTGCTTTCCTTTTTGAATTGCGTTGAATTATTTATTGCATTCTTACATTGGATTAGTGCCTTTCGTGTTGAATACGTGCCATGAGCATGCGCTAATCGCATGCATATATCCTTGAAATAAGTTATGAATTACATTTATGAAGATACTATCAAACCACGGCCAAGTATCATGCTAACAACGCCTTATTGCAAGTTCTTTCTGAGGCATGGAGGATAGGAATGATGCATCGGGGAAAGATATAGAGAATTCGAGAGGCGTGGTCCTCATAGATAGAGCTAGAGTTCAAGGGATAGGAGCTGAATTGGAAGTTCGACTTAAGAGATGCAACTATAGAGGGACATTTGTAGAAATAGGAATTGATCGGGAAATATTTATGACTCCGAAGATTGACATATGCGGCTCTCTTACATAAGAAGCCATAATTGGATTCAACGGGGCAATTCAAATTAAGGAATGGAGTGAACGAACTTTGAAGGTACCTTAACTTAGGGTTCGGATTATGGAAGAGATAGCGAGAATTGTGAAGATTCAAGCTAAAACACGTTCGGCGGTAGTTATGCACCAAGAGTCGTAAAAAGGGGAATGTCTAACTAAACCTAATGGATAGAAAAGAGGTCAAGGTCGGGAAGAAGAGAGTCCGAGAGCCCTAAGTTTCAACTAAGATGGGAAAACGAGTCAGGAAGGGATTGGAAGAAGCCAAGTAGCGTGGAAAATACAAGTTCATGGAAGGTGATAATACTACGAGCAAGATTTGAGTTCGTTTTCCCAATCCAAGCTGAATTGTCGTGTTATGAGGGTGAATTGGGAAATATAGAGCAACAAATGGAAACGGTAAAGAAAGGCAAAGACTCTTTGCAAAGAAATCATGCGCTCAAGTATAAGCAATTGGAGGTGAATTAAACTCATAAAGGATAAGCACGGGATTCTTGATCGAGGTGACGATTAGAAGTAGAGGTCGATTTTCGAAGAAAATTTGGATGTTAACCCTGTGGACGTAGAAGCTTTTGTGATCAAGAAATTGCAATTTCGGACCGTAGAAGGTACAAGTTGATGCATAAAGATTCATGGAAAACTCGAAAACCGTGGGAAAAATAAGGCATGAGCAGCAAGTCAAAGTAACCTCGTGATTGGAAGAACGAGGAAAGCTACCAACCTAACAACTTACCATATTTGTGACAGGTTCCAAAACATTCATAGCACGTGCATCATACTTCGCATCAATTATTTATTCCTCTTTACTTATGTTCGTGCGTGCATTTCTATTTGATTTTGTTGCTCTAATGTGTTGTATATTTGCTTGTTGTAAGCGTGACACGTGCATTGACATCCTTACCCGACATGCATTTTAGTGTTTACTTCGTAGGAAGTTCCTTCACCTCACTTGTCAAGTATCTCTGCGATTGGGCCACATCTGAGTTAAGAGGAAAAGAGATAGTGGTATGGCATATGCTAAGGAAGACGATTTTAGAAAATGAAGCACTTCAGGTAAGGGATAGGTCAGTGGAAAGGAACTCCGAAGGAATGTAAAGCTATATTTGGTTTCGAGGTGTTGGGATCGAATAAGAATAGAGAAGGGGGTTTCGATTACCAAGAGAATTGAAAAGGATGATGAGAGGATTTCGGTGAAAGAAGGATCGATGGAGTTCAAAGTGTGACAACAGAAGTTTTAAGGGGGAGAGCATAACCAAGAGGCAAAATTGAAACTTGAAGTGGCGGCCGAAGGAATAATTAATAGAGATAAGGGAAATACATTTAAGGAAGTCCTAATGGTGGTGGTCAGAAATGAATAAGACGACCTTAAGGGTTGGCCATTAAAATGAGAGCTAAGTCACTAAATTCGGGTTGAAGGTTTTCATGGGGGATAGAGAAAATAGCTCGTTAAATCGTTCTACGTATGTAAGTCGATTTGAAGATAAAGGAGTTATGAAGGAGAGAGAAACTCCTAAGCTACGATGCCAAGAGAGAATTGATTCAAGTTGTCATAGAAAGGGATGTTGTCAATAAAGCTTGGTACAAAGAGTTCGGAATGAGATTTTAGAAGCAACAAACCGGCAAGGATAAACAATTAGAGGATTTAAATCAAACTTCAAGAATCATCAAGAACACCCTTTCTCCGATTAGGGAATTGTAGGAGCCGAATACCAAATTTCCCCTTAAAGGTTTAAAGGGAGTGAGGAAAATTGAACGGAAGATAGGGAAAGATTTGGGTGATATGTATTAAGGTCGGGCATAAACTTTTAAAGACGCCAAGGGTAAATATCTTCAATGGTAGGTTAGGTTTTGATACGGGAAAAGGAAATAACTATGGATCTGAATTTGAGACAGATGGATTGAGGGTATTCGGGGAGGTCAAGCTCGACTAAGTAAAAAGAGTTGATTGGTCGAATGAAGATTATGGGAAATGATGAAAGATCGAAGAAGATTGGAAGCAGGACAAGTCAGAAGGGAATAAAGAATAAAATCCTTAGAGGATCTATCAATTGCTTTGCTGGGGTACCCTGAAGAGCTTAAAGACAAGTCGAGCATTGAATTCACTTTCGGGGTAGACCACGCTTTGGATAACGAAACTTACCACTCTGAATTATGCAACTACAGTGAACGGTACATGAAGCATACATGATACACGCATCCATGCAAATTTAACTTAAATAATTTTTTTATGTTAGGTGCTTTGATTCTTTATTATGTTAACTTACTTAGAGTAATTGATGATCAATGTGGATGATAGCTATTACCTGCTTTGGGTGTCTTAAGTGACTTTAATTATTGTTTTGCGTTGTGTTGCTCGGGGGTATTGGAGACTTCCTTGCTTCATTGTTGTTGGAGAGACGGTCATTGTTGTTCGAGAGACGGGGTTCTCTCATTGTTATTCGAGAGACGGGGTTCTCTCTTTGTTTGCGAGAGACAGGGAATCTCTCATTGTTTGTTTGGGCGAGTAGTGAATTCGAGGACGGATTCTTTTAAGGGGGAGAGGGTGTAACGCCCCGGTTTTCCTTTTTGTAATAATATGTCGTATGTGTTTTTAAATTGCGCAAATTAAATTATTTATTATGTGATTAATTGTTTCTAAGTGTTTTAAATATTTAATTCTAATATAAATTGTTATTAATTTTTTTTTAATTTAATTTTATTTTATTATAATTTATTTCGTTAGTTATTATTTAAATTGATAATTACAAATTAACGTTAATTAATCATGTTTTAATTATGCTAATTAAATTAATTTTATAACATCGTTGACCTTATATTAATTTTAAAATAGATTTAAATTTTATTTTTTAATTTGAAATGTTATAAATTTTAGATGTTTTGCGCATGAGTGTTTTAATCGCGCTTCGTTCTTATATGATTTGATATCGAAAATTCATGAACATTTAGTATGTTGTACATTTAAGTGTTATAAACATGTCCGTATGCTCGTTTCATATTTTTGATCTCGTTTGACATGTTAACGAATTTAAGTTGAATTGTGGAACCAAATCGGGGGCTAACGAGCAATTAGCGCACCCTTGGTTCCGTATATGATATCTTGAGCTCGGGAATTCGGAATCGAGTTCCGTCAACTTCGTTGAACTCGTATCGAAGATTCGGGTTTAATGAACTTAGCCTCATATTTTTCCGAAATTATTTGAACCTCCGAACTTTAACCGAAACTTGTAACGTTTGCCTAAATGACCACCTTTCACTAAATTACACTTAAGTCCTTCAACTCTTGGCCAATTGCCCTCAAACCTGGACCCACTTGACCCTAACTCAGCCCTTTATCACCCTACACCCTTTAATTTTGATCCATACACCACAAGAAGAGGAAAGCTGAAATTTGAGAGCAGCAATAGTTCCATTCCCGCCACTATTTACCCAAGGGAGATTTTGAGCTCCAATCTCCATTTTCTTCCATCTTCTTCAAGGGGTAAGTACATATTTAATATCTACATGTTTATATGATCATTTACATCCATAATTTTCTGATTTTGATCCATGAATGGTATGGTTTTGGACATTTGAATGAATAGTTAAGTCTAATTAATGAATATGAGATTTCTTGAATTCCTTTGGATTTATTCTTGATACGAAGCTATATCTGAACTCCCTGTTCCTCATTTATTGTTGTGTGAGCTTGTATTAAGTGTTGGTTGAATGGTTTTGAGTTACCATTAATGGAGCTAAGTTTTTCTTAAGCCTTTTTCCTCTTTCCACTTCGTTGATCCATTGCTGCGTTTGAACTAACTTGAGCATGAGTTTGAGGGCTGAATTTCATGACTTAGTGGCTGGTATTATATGAGCTTATTGCTGTCTTGTACCTGGTATTTGCTGTTGTTGCTGGTTGAGGCTCGAACAGGGAAGAAAAGTTGCAGCTGCTGCTGTTGTCTGCGAGGAAGATCTCCCCGGGCGGGGAGATTGGTAGGCGAAGAAATCCCCGGCCGGGCACTTTGCCTGATTGCTTCTGTATCTTTTTCCTCTTTTCCCCGGCCGGGGAATGTTGTGTGGAAATTCTCCCCGGGCAGGGAGTGTTTAATTGAAATCTATTGCTGCAGCTTGTTTCTGTGTGTGCATATATATATATATATACTAATTACATGGTGAACATAATTAATTATGGGGTGTGCATGTGTTTGTTGCTGTATAATGCATGTATATATATGTACCTATTTAAATATATATAATATGATTGTGCATGTGTGTGCGCGTGAGTATATATATATATATATATGTACTATATGGTAAGTGCATGGAAATTGTCAATATATATATATAATCTGCATGTTGGCACGTATATATATATATAAACATGTATGTATATATATTATGTAATATTAATTATGCATGCATGTATACGTATATAACTATATATATATATATATTATATGTGTTATGAATTATTTAATTCATTTGGATTTATGGAGTTAATTGCTATCTATTTCATGCTAATTATTTTCCGATCATGATTTGAATGTAATTAAATGTTTATCCTCTAAGTGTTAACGTGTCATAGTACGTGATATGATCGTTATTTGAATTCTTGAATTGAATTATTATAAAATGTGAAATTCATGAATTGATTGAATTTGAACGCTTCCTTGAACGAATGAATGGCTTGTCTATATGATTTAAATGCATTAATAGTGCACATGAACATGTTCATTACATAATATCATATTTTATGCATTCATATCATGTTCATTGCATGTCGTGCGTCATATATGGTTCATTTGGAGTCTTGAGTCTCATGAATACGTTACGTTGTCTTTTGCACAGTTTTCTCCAGGGCGGAGATGTCGGGTTCATAGGAAACTTTCGAGTCTCCTTTTCTTCTTGGTATTGTTGGTAAGAGGCGTACAGGTGGGTTTCTCTACTATCTATTTAAACAACCCTATATACTTCCAATGTGCAAAGATTTTGACCAAAATTTATTATATGTATATAGAGTCGTTTTAAGAGTAAATGATTACAAAGTAAAGCCTTTAGTTTATGAACCTACCAAATGTTTTGGCGAGAAAAGAATGAATGTTATGCACAGAATGGGGCCCAGGGACTTGGAGTGAGTGGTGACCCGAGGAGGCATGGGCTGACGGTGAACCCTCACACAAGTCCCACCAATGAACGGCGTAACCGGACCTCGTTAGGAGTTATCGAGGAATGGACACTGAGTGCCATCTGGGGAGTCAAGTTCCCCTTTTGGTCAATGAATGGATGGTTCGGGCCGATCACCCGGCCATCACCCGGAGGAAGAAGGTGTAAATGTTCATGAATGTGCACAAAAGAATGTTATGCATGAATGAAAGAAAGAAAGAAAGAATGTTTAATGAACTACACGAGGTGTTGGTTGGAGATAATGCACGCCCACTCGTCGGGCCACAAACGACCTAATGAAAAACGAACGTTATAATCCCTTTTGATGATTTATTTATTTCACCCACTTAGGAAATGCTCTAAAAAAAACCTCCTTTGGGATTATAACTTGCATGTGAATGTTTAAATATTGTTCTATATGTTACTTATGCCTCGTTTTATACCCACCAGTCTCGTATAGACTGAACCTGGATTGTTTTCAGTGTTCTTGCAAGTTTGGAGTGCTAGGCGGGAAGTCAAGTTTATTAAGTCTATCGGTTAAGTCAGAGTCTGTACATATGCATATTTAACTATAATTTGTTTATGTTATAGAGAATGTATGATTGGTATTGATTGTTACTACTATCAGGAATTTTGAACAAGTTATAAGAACAGAGAGAATATAATATTGATGTTTTATGATTTTACTGAATTTCGGCATTAGGTATCTATGCTAGTTGAACCCCGTTGCTCTTGCTTATCTTGATGTTTACGTATGTACCTTGCTTCCGCATTGATAATATTTCTATGTTATGGTCTCTTTGGTTGCGATAGTTAGCTTCCGCCTAGCTTAGTGAGTGTGTATGTCCCCGTTCGCCGTGATCTAGCTTGGGTATGGATTGTCCATTTCATATTCGGGTCGGGTCTCGGTGCGGGGGATGTGGTACCTTGCGCTCGGGTGCTACAAGTAGCCATAGCAAGGGCCCTGTATTCAGCTTCAGTAGAGGATCTTGAAACACTGACTGCTTCTTATATTTCCATGAAATAAGAGAATTTACTAAGAAAACACAGAAGCCTGTAGTGGACCTTCTAGTATCTTGACAAGAAGCCCAGTCTGCATCTACAAATGTTGTGAGCTTAAGGTCAGATTGTGAAGGGAAAAAGATGCCTTGTCCAGGTGTTCCTTTAAGATATCTGAGGAGATGATGGATAGCATCCAAATGAATAGTGCGAGGTTGAGAAACAAATTGACTCAATTTATTTACAGTGAAACAGATATCAGGCCTAGTTAATGTCAAATAAAGCAATTTGCTAATAAGCTGTCTGTAAACACTGGCATCAGCCAAAGGAACACCATGAAAAGGATTTAGCTTGAGATTTGGAACCATGGGAGTAGGTAAAGACTTAGAGCCTAAATAACCAGAATCTTCTAAGAGTTGCAATGTATACTTTCTTTGATATAACACAATGCTTGACTGTGATCTTGCCACTTCTAGGCCAAGAAAATATTTCATAGCACCTAGATCCAACTTGAACTGTGTATACAAGAACTGCTTTAAAGTGTAAATGAGATTGTGATTTGGACTAGTGATGAGAATATCATCCACATAGACCAGAAGAGCAATGAAGTTTTTGATTGTGAGAAGCCATATGTGATGAGAGATGCAGACAATTTAGCATACCATTCTTCTTTATCGTTTTTCGAATTTCATTTGGAACCTTTGTGCAAGATTTCATATTTCCACTCACATGTGCAATACACTTTGTTGCAAAATGTACTTTTTACATTCTTGGGATCCTCACAAATATATCAAGCTAAAATCCCAAATAATATGACACTTTGGAGGCATCTAAACAATAATTAATAATCATATATATATAACATTATGTAATTAAAATATATGTTACAATTAAATAAAATTATAAATAATAAATTCAACGTTGTTAAAAAATTACTAGCAAAATAAAACATAAAAAAAATGCATTCACATATATATATATACGGGGATCCTAAAAAAAATATATACAAATAAAAAATAAAATAAAATTATTAATTCAAAAAATGGGTTCATTAAAATAAATTATAGCGCATTACTCACTTTTATACTTGAGCACATTAAGTCATGTTTCGTTAAATGAAAACCTAATCTGTATCTATTCGTCGACTTCTCCAGAAAGCCTCCGTTTTTATATCTTTCCATCATCTTCTTCCCCATTCCTTTTCGATCTGTTTCGACTATTATAACACCTCAGAACACCATTCCATGGCAAAGAAACGTCATTCCAGGTCATCAAACGTTCCACATTGGAACAGCGGAACGGAGACCACTGTTCCCGTTTCAACGCCGTTTCCGACGAACCATGTGAAGAAGTTATGCATGATGGAGTTTCTCTTAGCTAATGGGATTAACCAGATCACGTATTTGAGAAGGGAGGAGCGGCTTTTTTGATGAGGTTAGATGCTTTGATGGATGAGATTAGGTTGAAATATCAGAGGAAGAATGATGGAAAAGGAAGGATTTCATTATTGAGTGTTGCTGATAATGGTAATGCCTAGGTGAAGCTCACAAAGATGGGGATCAAGGACCTCTTTTGGTTTGTGATTCATTCATTATACACCTCTTGTTGTTTCTCGATTTGATCATCGATCGTTCTGGAGTATGATGCACGGTGTTGAGTGTGCAATTCGCATGAATATTAGCGCTAATCAGACTATATATTTGTGTCGTTTCATGCGTTTATGTGTTTATTTTGCTCCATTTAAGTAATTATTGCGTTGGAGATGAGAAACGGCGTTCCAAGGCGAATTCACAGATTTTTGGAGGAAAAAGAGGTAACACCCGTTGCCTTATGGGAGAACAAAGTCAGTAACCCCCGTTAACAAATACAGGAGCAAAGCCTTTGGCGAATCAGAGGGGTAACGCCCATTACCCCTGGGCAGAAGGAAAGTGGTAACGCCCGTTACCACTAATAAAAGCGTTATGGCTATTTCAGAAGTAACTGGCGTTAACAATATTTGTGCATGGATGGGTAACGGCCGTTACCAGAATCGGCAATAGAACAATTAAGGTTGCTATTTAAGTTCGTTTTGGAGTCTTTTTTAGAGAGCTTTTTCTTCCGGGTTGTGCCCTATTTTGGAGAGAAGACAACGAAGTTTCAGATAGGAGTTTCAGAGAATTCAAGAAGACAAAAGGATTGAATTCTTAGAACGATCTCAGTTTTTCGATTTTATTATTGCTTGATTATCAAACTAATTCCCTTAAGTTTAGTTTTAATTGTTTTTGTTTGCTAGATTCGTTTTTCAGATTTTACTGAATGTTTATGGTTTTGATGTTTAGACTTTATTTGGTTTTGATGAACATGAGTTCTTTTAATGCAATTTCCTTTAGTTTTATGAGTTTTGCTTTAATTATGAGTAGCTAATTCTCTAGGGCTAGGGGAGTGATGATGAATGCATGATAGATGTTTAATATGGTACTTGAATGACTTGTGTTAATTCTCAGTTTGAAAACAGGTTGAATTGACTTGCGATGGCCTGATCACCCTTAGCATGTGTTATAATTGCCTATAGATCGAGAGATTGATGGTAATTTAGATGGTTTTCATAACTTGTAAGTTGTAGAATACAAAGAGATTTGGTTCTAGCTTATACAACAGTAATCTTATTCCATGCCGAGCCGCTAAAATATTGAATTGCAGTAGTCTTGTTCCTACGGTTTAATTAACTATCAGTGATTGTGAGAGCAACATTGAACACTAATTAAGCACTTGGTTACACCTTGAGAAAGGGCAACACAAATATGAGTGACTAGGCTGTAGAATTACACTTGTCAAACGAGTATCATATTAACTCTTGATTTTATGATCCATTTCTTTCCCTGCTTACTTAGTTTACTGAAGTTAATTCATGTGTGTTTTAGTTGTTACTTGCGTTTATCCCTAGTTATTCAATTAATTCTGTCTTTAGTAGATTAATAGATAACAACAATTGCTTTTCGTTAGGTCTTTAGATTAGAAAGAAGTGTTGAGTAGTGATTGATTTCCTTTCCCTGTGGGTACGATCCTATTGTGCTACGCGTATGTTAGTGTACACTTGCACGATTGGTTTTAACTGAAGTAGAACACAACAACAAGTTTTTAGCGCCATTGCCGGGGAAGGCGTTTTAAGTCAATATTACTTAGATATCTCGATCTAGTGCTTTAGACCATTACTTTATTTTATGTTCATTATCTTTTGTCACTGTGGAATTGGACTGAGGATTTCTTTCTCCTTTGTGCATGTTTACGGTGCATGCGAAGATCTTAAGATCCGGAATTGGTACCATACGATCCGGAGATCGAGAGAACACTGAGTTCTATTAGGAGGAAGCGTAAAAAGGATAAGAAACAACTACCATAGCGATGGCTGACCCACCTCAAGATCCACCACCACCGGTCATAAGAGATTGTAACGTGCCGCAGGCTGGAGCAATTCAGACTGAAGTCCGTCCCCCAATCGCAGCAAACAATTTTGAGATCAAACCAGCTATCATCAATCTGCTGCAGAACAATCCGTTTTCAGGATTATCACTGGAGGATCCGATATCACATCTTGAGTATTTTCTTGAGGTGTGTGATACCTTCAAGATTCACAATGTCACTACTGATGCTATCCGAGTCAGGCTTTTTCCCTTCTCGCTGAGGGAACGAGCTAAAGCATGGTTGAGTACTGTCCCAAATGAATCCTTTCAGACTTGGGCAGCATTATCTCCTGCTTTCTTAACCAAGTTCTTCCCACTTAGCAAAACCACGAAGTACAGGAATGATATTCAAGGTTTCAGACAGTTAGATGGGGAGTCTTTCTATGAGGCATGGGAGAGATTTAAGGATTTGCAGAAGAAGTGTCCACATCACGGGATTCTCGGTTGGTTATTGATCCAGACTTTTTATAATGGGATGTCCCCTACTTTTAGAGGAGCAATGGATGTCGCAGCTGGCGGAGCTTTCTTGTCAAAATCTGAAGCAGTTGCTACTGAGTTGTTAGATAATATGTCACAAAACGATGTTTTTGTGCATGAGAGGAGCCATTCGCAACCAGAGAAAGTGCAAGCAGGAGTCATAGAGTTAGATGTCCTAACCGCCATCAATGCCAAAATTTGAGGCCCTTAACAAGAAATTGGATCAACTTTCTGTCAATACAGTTGGGACACCATCCCAACCAGTTCAGGTAACTTGTGAAATCTGTAGTGGTCCACATGCATTTAATATGTGTCCTCATACCAATGCAGGAAAACAGGTGCAAGAGCAGGTGTACTATGCAAACAACTCCAAACCAACAAATGATCCCTACTCAAAACACCTACAATCCAGGATGGAAAAACCACCCTCACTTTTCTTGGTCTAATAATCAGAATGTTCAACAAGCACCTCAACCTAGGCCGCAGTTTCAGCCTAGGCAGCAATTTCAACCACGACCACCAGCCCCATTTAATGTTGCGCCCCCTCAACAGGAGCAGAAGCAGGGATGGGAGGTTGCACTTGAGAAATTCATAGTTGTGTCTAAGGGTCGACATCAGAATTTGGAAGCTCAATTGGATCAAGTGGTAAATCAGACCAGAACTTTGGAAACTCAAATTGGTTAGATTGCCCATTCTTTGAATATGAGAGGCGCAAGAATGCTACCAAGTCAAATCGAAAACAATCCGAAGGAGCATTGTCAGGCCATATTTGTACGAGACGAAGGAGAGTATGAAGGTCCGAAATTACTTGCAATTTCATAATGTTTTATGTGATTTAGGAGCTAGTGCGAGTATAATCCCTTTATCTACTTGTAGGAAATTATGAGTTAAGGAGCTTAAACCGACCACTATGACACTTCAACTAGCTGATAGATCGATGAAATACCCGATAGGAATTCTTGAAGATGTGTTGGTAAAAGTTGAAATATTCCACATTCCTAATGATTTTGTAGTTCTTGATGTTAAGAGTGATGAGAGGATGCCATTGATCCTTGGGAGGCCGTTTCTAGCCACGGTTGTAGCGGATATTGATGTTCAGAATGGACGTCTCACGTTCAAAATAGGAGATGAAAGCTTAGAGTTTAGGAATTTTGGTTACATACCACCATCACCGATTCCGGATAAATGTTACATGATCAAGGTGATAAGTGAGAGCCCGAACGGAGTAGTGTTATTTTCAAAAAAAAGGGATGCAGTCGATTGGGGTGGAGAACCGAAGTCCCGAAATTCAAGAGGAGAGGATGTTTTGAAATTTAAACACTCGGAGTTCAAGCTTCGGTGTTGTGAGCAACAAGAAGAAGGTCACTCCTTGTGACTCGTGGCTTGGGGATTGTTAATCCCTAACCCGATTTTCAAAGTCAAGCTAACGACTATAACTTAGAACTAATTTTTCTTTCCCTTTTCCCTTTCGTTCTTGTTTTCGTTGTTTTTGTTTCTTTTGTCCTCGTCTTTCTTGCATTAATTGAGTTATCTCTCTCATTTTCAGGTCACTTGATGTTTTGCTAGGAAGTCAAAGTTTAGATGGAAGCAAGGATCGTGATTTGAGCTTAAATGTCAACAATGAGGTCCATTTACTTTGTTTGTATGGGTGTGCACTAGATTGATGTGTTTGTGAGGAAAATGACTTGTTGTGATATTTTACAATTTGTGCATGGAGATGTTTGTGTGTTACGAGATTGGTGCACTATGGTTTGATTGAATTATATGAGTTAATTTCGGTTAATTAACATGATTAAGCACCATTCGGATTGTGTTTTTGTTTTATTTGTGTGTGTTTGGGCGGAACTATCAGTAACGGGCATTACACCCTCGTAGTTATTTTTTGGAAATGCCAGTTAACAGGGTCAGACCTCTAGAGCAGTAAGGGTAACAGTCGTTACCCCGTGCAAGAACAAACCCAATAAAGCCTGTTACCGGGACGATTACGCAAATCCTAGTTTAGAAAACACGTTTTTAGGGTTAATTTAATTCCTTTCCTACCCAATTTCGGAGTTTCCTCCCCCAAACCTATAAATACACTTACACACACTAATTCTCCCTTAGAAGAGATTCAATAGTTCCCCTTGGTCAACCATTATCAATTTGCAACAAAGAAGCACCACCACCAAGTTTACACTGTCTCTCTTTCTTTTTGAATCAAGGTAAGTCAATATCCCTTTATTAGTGTGAATTGTTGGGATTAATTCTTCCAATCTAAGATTAAAACCTAGGATTAAATTTGCTTGATTAGGAAAACTTTGAGATTGAATTGACAAATATTGATAGATTATGCATGCTAGAATCAGAATCAATGTTTTAGAGTGAATTTAACTTGAATTAGGTTGAATTTGTGAAGGATCCTAATCTCTAATTAGCTTTGATTCCGAATGTGAGGTTGGAAATGGAGAATCTTGAACCTACATTGTAGATTATAGGCTAGTGTGGATTTGAGTAGGGTAGATTGAAGAAGTTAGTTGAAACTCACACCCTACGCCTATGCAGACAAGGTGTTTGATAAACTGCCTAAGTGACTTGTGATTGATTTTTGTGTGCCTTGTTTTGTTATTTTTGGTTGATGTAGGTACCATGGGACATACTAAGCGCTCTAGAGTTCCTGAGCCCTTCACTACTTCATCCCGGTTGGATCATGAACCATTAGAATCGGTCAATATAATGGTGAATGCTATAGGCAATCCCTTTCAAAGGAACTTGACAAGGAACATTGTGCCCACTAGGTTCTTCAAGGACTTATGGATGGAGAAGTTTGAGGCATGGGAAGAAGTGAAACGATTGTTTGACAACATTAGTTGGTTGTCATTCCTAACTAGGAAGGATTTAAAGTATGCCGAGATGACGGTCGTTTTCTTCACCACAATGAACTTCAACCCGGTGGACAACACATTGACTTTTACTCTAGATAACATAGAAACTCGAGTTTGGAATGCAGGGCGGATAAGAGAGATTCTTCATTTTCCTGCAGATGCCATCAATTATTTGCCTAAGTGGAATGATGCTCAAAGAGAAGAAGTTTGGAGATCCTTCCCGCTGTGCAAGGGTGCCCCGAGTTATTCCCCACGATGCACTCATGATAGCTATCTTGACTCATTGGCTTGGGTGCTAGTTCATAGGATTTTGACCATGGGATTTTGTGCTAGATATGGAAGAGATAGCCACATTAATGAGACCTTGCTGAGAATAATGTATATGATGAAGGAAGGTATCAAGTTCGGTGGTACGATTGAGTTTTATGGAAGCTTCAGGAGAATGCTGGGAGTGTTACGGGTACAATAGCCCATGGTGCGTTTGTCACTATGTTTGCTCGAGAGATAGATTGGAGGCCTAGGGGATTATTGCCCATTGACTTTGGTTATGATATTGGTCCACAGTAATTGGAGACTGTCGGGTTGGCTATTGCTTGGGAGAGTGGACAGCTCAAGGAGTGTAATTTGCCATGGTGGCCAATTCGGGATAGAGATCGGCTCTGGCAGATGTATAGCTGGGGTAAGGCCCGTTTTGATGAGCTTTCAGAGATGCAGAAGGAGCTTTTAGCTCAGATTCCTGATAGGCCGGATGACGAGTTTGGGATTCTCCACAATGTCGCGCTGGTTGTTGATGAGGCTAATGACGAAAACCCGTTTACTGTGAGAGGCCTTCGTACAGAGTTAGCAGGATTAAGGGCTGATTTGAGCACCGTGATTGCGAGGATTGAGGATCTAACGTAGTATGCTGATGAGTGATTTGATGAGTGGAAGGCTCAGGTGGAGACGAAGTTCGAAGTGTTCTATGCTCGTATTGATCAGTATTTTGGAGGACCCCCATCGCCTTGATGATGCTATCTTTCTTTCCCCCGTGTTTGCGTTTATTTTAGACATTCTATTTGGGCATGTTATTTTAGACACTTAGATCTTTGCATATGTTTGAACTCCGTGAATTTTGTTTATGCAATTGTGCCCTTCTTTTACTTGGAATTTATGACTTATGTGATGATTGTTGAATGCATGTTGATTGTCAATTGCCTTTGCACGTGATCCATGTTTTCCAGTCACGTCTTTCAGGTTTTAGAAGCTTTGCTAGCACGTTGTCGGTTCTTCAATTGATAAGGGAGTTTTCTTGATCCTTATTTCTTTATGTTGCATGAGGACATTGCATAGATTAAGTGTGGGGGAGGAAGTGTATGCTTGATATGAGTTTTCTTGACTATTTGCATGATTAGATGTTTTGTTACACTTGTGATTTGCTAAGAATTGAGTAATTAGGAAAATTTTGAAAATTTTTCCTCGTTTTGAACTTTTTCTTTAAAGTTTGATCGTTGAGTTTTTGCTACAATGAGTTAGGTTATTCGAATTGAGGAAAATTTGCATGAGATTTGATGATTTACTGTGTTAGTATACCCTTATATTTCGAGCACTTTTGAACGTGATGATGTACTTTGCTTAGGAAGATGAATTGATGATTTCCGAATGAGTCTATGAATTGAGTAGGATGCAATTTAGTCCTATCGAGGTGAAATTTTGAGTTAATGAAAGATTAAGGAAGTGAAGTAGGCATTCATTGTCGGAGGATTTTAAGCCTTTAAATTTTTAGCCGTGTTTCACTAAATAACGTAATCCTATTGACCCCGCTGAGCCTAATTGTTGTGCAAAGATTTTTGTAGCCACATTATAAGCCGAATGCACAACAAAAGAATAACCACCTTGATAATTTTACACCAAGGCTTGCTCATTTGATTTTAATGGTAATTGTCCATCTTTTGACCCCTTTTGATTGTTTGTGTGGTTGAAATTGAGAGATTATTGTAAAGAAAGAAAAAGAATGAGAAAAAGTGTGAAAAAGAAAAGATATGAAAAAGAGAAGAAAGAGCAAAAGAAAAGAAAAGAAATATTATGCAAAGTTTGAAATTGAGAGTGTGGTATTCAATTGTTGGAAGGGGAAGGATTATGTGGTTAATGGCAAAATTGAAGTGTCGTGAGTTTAAAGATTGAATAATGTAAGCTTGGTGAGTAGTCACTCGATCCAAATGTCCATAACCTTACCCAAAGCCTACATTACAAGCTCGAAAGACCTACTGATCCCAAGTCTTGATTTAATTCCATTAGTGGAGATAGGTCCGCAGAGTGTATTCCGAAGTCGATGATTAGAACTTAGGAGGAAATTGTGAATTTATCATTCTAGTCCTTGTACATTGTTTCATTCGAATCACACACTACACAAGGGTACACTTCTCATACTAAGTTTTGAGGATCTTATGTTTATGTGTACTTAATTTGAATTGCTAGACTTGTTTAGGTGAGGGTTCGACGATTGCTTTGCAGAGAAGGTTTGATGAGGATGTGTTTTCTTTATTTTCGTATTAGTCGGGGACGAGCAATAGGCAAGTGTGGGAGAGTTTGTTGAGTGTACAATTCGCATGAATATTAGCGTTAATTAGACTATATTTTTGTGTCGTTTCATGCGTTTATGTGTTTATTTTGCTCCATTTAGGTAATTATTGCGTTGGAGATGAGAAACGGCGTTCCAAGGTGAATTCACACATTTTTTGAGGAAAAAGAGATAACACCCATTACCTTATGGGAGAACAAAGTCAGTAACCCCCGTTAACAAACACAAGAGCAAAGCCTTTGGCGAATAAAGGGGTAACGCCCGTTACCCCTGGGCAGAAGGAAAGTGGTAACGTCCATTACCACTAATAAAAGCGTTATGGCGAATTCAGCAGTAACGGGCGTTAACGATATTTGTGCATGGATGGGTAACGCCCGTTACCAGAGTTGGCGAGAGAACAATTAGGGTTGCTATTTAAGTGTGTTTTGGAGTCTTTTTTAGAGAGCTTTTTCTTCCGGTTTGTGCCCTAGTTTTGGAGAGAAGAAAACAAAGTTTCAGATAAGAGTTTCAAAGAATTCAAGAAGACGAAAGGATTGAATTCTTAGAATTCAATCCTTAGTTTGATATGGTGCTTGAATGACTTGTGTTAATTCTTAGTTTGAAAACAGGTTGAATTGACTTGCGATGGCCTGATCACCCTTAGCATGTGTTATAATTGACTATAGATCGAGAGATTGATGGTAATTTAGATAGTTTTCATAACTTGTAAGTTGTAGAATACAAAGAGATTTGGTTCTAGCTTATACAACAGTAATCTTATTCCATGCCGAGCCGCTAGAATATTGAATTGCACTAGTCTTGTTCCTATGGTTTAATTAACTATCGGTGATTGCGAGAGAAACATTGAACACAAATTAAGCACTTGGTTACACCTTGAGAAAGGGTAACATATATGAGTGACTAGGTTGTAGAATTACAGTTGTCAAACGAGTATCATATTAACTCTTGATTGTATGATTCATTACTTTCCCTACTTACTTAGTTTACTGAAGTTAATTCACGTGTGTTTTAGTTGTTACTTGTGTTTATCCCTAGTTATTCAATTAATTCTGTCTTTAGTAGATTAATAGATAACAACAATTGCTTTCCGTTAGGTCTTTAGATTAGAAAGAAGTGTTGAGTAGTGATTGATTTTCCTTCCCTGTGGGTACGATCCTATTGTGCTACGCGTATGTTAGTGTACACTTGCACGATTGGTTTTAACTGAAGTAGAACACAACAACACACGGACACTTCAAGAAACTAACTTGTTAGTTCTTTCGTATCTCCATTTATGGTGTTTATAACAATTCTCCTATTTGAATTGTCTTTCATATAAGTTTCAAGACTTAGCAATTTCGGTTCGATTTGTCGGTGGTAACATCATTATTGAAGAAAATGTCCCTAATGAAACAGGATCTTTTTTTGGGAGGCAGTGACACGACAAGTGTGGCTCTCCAATGGGCTGTGGCTGAGCTACTCAACCCCATCCATCCTCCTTAAAGAAACTCCAAATAGAAATTGACACGACCGACCGATCGTCAAATAGAAATTAACACGACCGTCGATCGTCGAGACTAAACTATTGTCGAATCATTTTTTTCTTTTTTCCGAAGCTATATGCACCATAAACTCTCTATTATGTAGAAAGAGCAAAATAAACATTATGTCACAAAACATCATATAAAAACCCCGTATCCTAAAACTACTGTACACCACCACATGAACTGACTTCATCATATTTAAGACTTGATATTCCTATTTTACCCTTAGTACTAAATCCTAATTTTTTATTTTATTTTATGTTATTTGCATCGTAAACTCTGTATTAACTAAAAGTAGCTGATGATGGTAATGCCTAGGTGAAGCTCACAAAGATAGGGATCAAGGACCTCTTTTTGGTTTGTGATTCATTCATTATACATCTCTTGTTGTTTCTCGATTTGATCATCGATCGTTTTGGAGTATGATGCACGGTGTTGAGTGTGCAATTCGCATGAATATTAGCGTTAATTAGACTATATTTTTGTGTCGTTTCATGCGTTTATGTGTTTATTTTGTTCCATTTAGGTAATTATTGCGTTGGAGATGAGAAACGGCATTCCAAGGCGAATTCACGTATTTTTGGAGGAAAAAGAGGTAACACCCGTTACCTTATGGGAGAACAAAGTCAATAACCCCCGTTAACAAATACAGGAGCAAAGCCTTTGGCGAATAAGAGGGGTAACGCCCGTTACCCCTGGGCAGAAGGAAAGTGGTAACGCCTGTTACCACTAATAAAAGCGTTATTTCAGCAGTAACGAGCGTTAACAATATTTGTGCATGGATGGGTAACGGCCGTTACCACAGTCGGCGAGAGAACAATTAAGGTTGCTATTTAAGTGCGTTTTGGAGACTTTTTTAGAGAGCTTTTTCTTCCGGGTTGTGCCCTATTTTGGGGAGAAGACAACGAAGTTTCAGATAGGAGTTTCAGAGAATTCAAGAAGACGAAAGGATTGAATTCTTAGAACGATCGCAGTTTTCTGATTTTATTATTGCTTGATTATCAAACTAATTCCCTTAAGTTTAGTTTTAATTGGTTTTCGTTTGCTAGATTCGTTTTTCAGATTTTACTGAATGTTTATGGTTTTGATGTTTAGACTTTATTTAGTTTTGATGAACATGAATTCTTTTAATGCAATTTCCTTTAGTTTTATGAGTTTTGCTTTAATTATGAGTAGCAAATTCTCTAGGGCTAGGGGAGTGATGATGAATGCATGATAGATGTTTAATATGGTGCTTGAATGACTTGTGTTAATTCTTAGTTTGAAAACAGGTTGAATTGACTTGCGATGGCCTGATCACCCTAATTAGCATGTATTATAATTGCCTATAGATCGAGAGATTGATGGTAATTTAGATGGTTTTCATAACTTGTAAGTTATAGAATACAAAGAGATTTGGTTCTAGCTTATACAACAGTAATCTTATTCTATGCCGAGCCGCTAGAATATTGAATTACACTAGTCTTGTTCCTATGGTTTAATTAACTATCGGTGATTGCGAGAGCAACATTGAACACTAATTAAGCACTTGGTTACACCTTGAGAGACGGTAACACAAATATGAGTGACTAGGTTGTAGAATTACACTTGTCAAATGAGTATCATATTAACTCTTGATTGTATGATTCATTACTTTCCCTACTTACTTAGTTTACTGAAGTTAATTCACGTGTGTTTTAGTTGTTACTTGTGTTTATCCCTAGTTATTCAATTAATTATGTCTTTAGTAGATTAATAGATAACAACAATTGCTTTCCGTTAGGTCTTTAGATTAGAAAGAAGTGTTGAGTAGTGATTGATTTCCCTTCCCTATGGGTACGATCCTATTGTGCTACGCGTATGTTAGTGTACACTTGCACGATTGGTTTTAACTGAAGTAGAACACAACAACACACGGACACTTCAAGAAACTAACTTGTTAGTTCTTTTGTATCTCCATTTATGGTGTTTATAATAATTCTCCCGTTTGAATTGTCTTTCATATAAGTTTCAAGACTTAGCAATTTCGGTTCGATTTGTCGGTGGTAACATCATTATCGAAGAAAATGTCCCTAATGAAACAGGATCTCTTTTTGGGAGGCAGTGACACGACAAGTGTGGCTCTCCAATGCGCTGTGGCTGAGCTACTCAACCCCATCCATCCTCCTTAAAGAAACTCCAAATAGAAATTGACACGACCGTCCGATCGTCAAACAGAAATTCACACGACCGTTGATCGTCGAGAATAAACTATTGTAGAATCATTTCTTTCTTTTTTCCGAAGCTATATGCACCATAAACTCTCTATTATGTGGAAAGAGCAAAATAAACATTATGTCACAAAACATCATATAAAAACCCCGTATCCTAAAACTATTGCACACCACCACTTGAACTGACTTCATCATATTTAAGACTTGATATTCCTATTTTACCCTTAGTGCTAAATCCTAATTTTTTATTTTCTTTTATGTTATTTGCATCGTAAACTCTGTATTAACTAAAAGTAGCTGATGATGGTAATGCCTAGGTGAAGCTCACAAAGATGGGGATCAAGGACCTCTTTTTGGTTTGTGATTCATTCATTATACATCTCTTGTTGTTTCTCGATTTGATCATCGATCGTTCTGGAGTATGATGCACGGTGTTGAGTGTGCAATTCGCATGAATATTAGCATTAATTAGACTATATTTTTGTGTCGTTTCATGCGTTTATGTGTTTATTTTGCTCCATTTAGGTAATTATTGCGTTGGAGATGAGAAACGGCGTTCCAAGGCGAATTCACGCATTTTTGGAGGAAAAAGAGGTAACACCCGTTGCCTTATGGGAGAACAAAGTCAGTAACCCCCGTTAACAAATACAGGAGCAAAGCCTTTGACGAATCAGAGGGGTAACGCCCATTACCCCTGGGCAGAAGGAAAATGGTAACGCCCGTTACCACTAATAAAAGCGTTATGGCTATTTCAGCAGTAACGGGCGTTAACAATATTTGTGCATGGATGGGTAACGGCCGTTACCAGAATCGGCAAGAGAACAATTAAGGTTGCTATTTAAGTTCGTTTTGGAGTCTTTTTTAGAGAGCTTTTTCTTCCGGGTTGTGTCCTATTTTGGTGAGAAGACAACGAAGTTTCAGATAGGAGTTTTAGAGAATTCAAGAAGACGAAAGGATTGAATTCTTAGAACGATCTCAGTTTTCCAGTTTTATTATTGCTTGATTATCAATCTAATTCCCTTAAGTTTAGTTTTAATTAATTTTCGTTTGCTAGATTCGTTTTTCAGATTTTATTAAATGTTTATGGTTTTGATGTTTAGCCTTTGTTTAGTTTTGATGAACATGAATTCTTTTAATGCAATTTCCTTTAGTTTTATGAGTTTTGCTTTAATTATGAGTAGCAAATTCTCTAGGTCTAGGGGAGTGATGATGAATGCATGATAGATGTTTGATATGGTGCTTGAATGACTTGTGTTAATTCTTAGTTTGAAAACAGGTTGAATTGACTTGCGATGGCCTGATCACCCTTAGCATGTGTTATAATTGCCTATAGATCGAGAGATTGATGGTAATTTAGATGGTTTTAATAACTTTTAAGTTGTAGAATACAAAGAGATTTGGTTCTAGCTTATACAACAGTAATCTTATTCCATGCCGAGCCGCTAGAATATTGAATTGCACTAGTCTTGTTCCTATGGTTTAATTAACTATCGGTGATTGCGAGAGCAACATTGAACACTAATTAAGCACTTGGTTACACCTTGAGAGAGGGTAACACAAATATGAGTGACTAGTTTGTAGAATTACACTTGTCAAACGAGTATCATATTAACTCTTGATTGTATGATTCATTACTTTCCCTGCTTACTTAGTTTACTTAAGTTAATTCACGTGTGTTTTAGTTTTTACTTGTGTTTATCCCTAGTTATTCAATTAATTTTGTATTTAGTAGATTAATAGATAACAACAATTGCTTTTCGTTAGGTCTTTAGATTAGAAAGAAGTGTTGAGTAGTGATTGATTTCCCTTCCCTGTGGGTACGATCCTATTGTGCTACGCGTATGTTAGTGTACACTTGCACGATTGGTTTTAACTGAAGTAGAACACAACAACACACGGACACTACAAGAAACTAACTTGTTAGTTCTTTTGTATCTCCATTTATGGTGTTTATAACAATTCTCCCATTTGAATTGTCTTTTATATAAGTTTCAAGACTTTACAATTTCGGTTCGATTTGTCGGTGGTAACATCATTATCGAAGAAAATGTCCCTAATGAAACAGGATCTTTTTTTGGGAGGCAGTGACACTGTAGCACCCGGAACGCCGAGATGCCACACCGCCGCACCATAAGTCTAGCTCACACCTGAAATGGGTAGTCCATATATGAACCGGACTCATGGCGAACGGGTGACAATAAAAAAAAACGACACACTAGCTAGGCGGGACTAACCCTCAATTAAATACGATTATGCATAATCAATAAAACGGAAGCATAATATACATTCATGTGTTTAACATCTTTCAAGGTCATTTCCATTATCTCCATATATACAATATCAGTTTCCAAAGACAAATCATAATATACAATAGTATCAAGATAACTCATACGCATCAATATTATATATGACATTATGCTAGACCCAAAATTAAAGACTTGACTCGATCCCGCCTAGCATGCAACCTGCAGACCTAAAAATGTGAGGGTGTCAGTCCAACACGGACTGAGCGAGGTGTATAAATAAATATATGCGCAATTACCATGCAAGCTATAATCTCGGGTAAGATTTTATAAAAGAAGGCAATATAAGTTCAATAGAAAAGTAGGACTCGCCCGAGATTACAACTAATCAATTTAATAATTCAATCACGATCAATTCAATACGTGGCCCGGCGAGTGAGGGCAAATCTCCAACCTTTCACCAAAAGTGTACAATCATTCAATTTAATTAATGAATTAGGTGATCACACAAATAATTCCGTGCACAATTAGCAATTTCAGTCCATCCTTCTTCCTCCGGGTGATGGGGGATTGCAAGGCCCCGCCACCCAATCATGGTGTGCGTCGGGAACATGACTCCCACGCACGGGATTTCTTCCTCCACCAAACCTCCTGGTGGATTCAGAGGTGATCCCACAGTTTGTGAGGATAGTGCAAGAGTTACCCGTCAGTCCTTGCTTCCTCGGTTGGCTCAATACACTACCCTCGGGCCCCAATGTGAACATGCTTACTCGCCAAAACAATCAATCAATCAATCTATCAATCCGTTCAAATCATGAAATCCGTTGTAAATCAATAAGATTTGAAAACTATAATTATATATACCTTTTGGCCGAAAACACAAATAGGGTTGTAAGGGTTCTAAGTATCTAGAATTAAACCTCACCTGACGAGCGATGGGACAAGATAAGGCTACAAGACAATGCCCACACGATCCATGATCTCCGCCCTGGAGAAAAACTGGACAAGAAAGGGAATGTGGGAACCCGTAAGACATGACTCAATATGAGACCAATTAGGACGCACGACAATGCTCATGTAAATAAATAAAACCAAGCAATCCATTAAAACTAGGCATGTATAAACACCAATTAACACCTAAGATTTGAAATTACTAAAAAGAAATCATGTATTCATATTATTCAATTATTTCAAGTTCAATTCATATAAGGCATGAAGTCACACAATAACGTTTGGGCAATTAAGTACCAAGAAGTGTCAAGTAGGAGCATAATTTTCAATTAATCAAGTATATTTATCATATAAGTCACATATGGGAGCCAAAAGAGTGAAAGGAATGCAATAAAGAAGGTTTTGGTGAAGTAAGACAAAAACGGGCAATTTCCGAAAATGCACACGCTGAAGGAAAACTGGAATATCTTGAGATATAGAAGTTGGAATAAAGTTTTTCTTATTGGAAATGAAACTAGACACATAGGGCTTTCCGAGCATATATGGCTCGTTTTCTAGTTCAAAGCGAGGAGAAAATGGTGTAAGCTTGAAGTTGGGTGAATGCAGTTTGTCGGTAAAGCAGCGACACCAAAAAGAATTGATAATATCTCACAAACTAGAAAAGATATTAAGGTGATTCTAATTGGAGGTTGTTCTAGACTTCAAGAGATTTCCAAAGGTTCAAAAATCAGGTCATTTGGAGTTCGGATGAGGGAGTACCCACCCGGGTAAAATTCAAGGGAAAAGTTCCCCGACCGGGTAGAGCTGTCCAGAAGCTCTACGGGACAAAAGTACCCGCACGGGCTTTTTATGCACAAAAAGTACCCGCCCGGGTACTGTTCCAAAGCTGGAAAAAGGGGCAAAACAGGGGTAGCTTCGGGGAAGAATGAAAACCCAAAGCAAACTCAACCAAAAAGCTCCAAAACAACCATATATCATACATATAACTTGGAGACATCATTAAGTTAACATTTAATCCAAGGAAACATGCTTAGATCATCCAAAATTCATCATTCAAACCCATATAATTTCATGCTTCCAATTTCAACATAACTTCATGTTTTCATGCAAGCTTTGGAACATAAAGGCCCTAAACATGCTTCTAACCAAGAATGAACAAGAAATCATATCTAAATTCACAAACCCTACTTCATATAATCACTCAATAGTTCAAGCAAATCATCCATTTTTACCTTGAAATGAAAGAAGAAGGAATAGAATGATGAGATGATGAAGATGTTTCCACTTATACAATTTCTCCTTGAATTCTAGCTTGAAAGTGAGATGAAATCCCCTTCCTTCCTCTTGGTGTAAAAATCGTGTATTAGTGTGTGTGTGTGTATGGTTTTTGATGAAAATGAAATGAAAGAGATATGAATGTATATGATATATTATGTATGTAATGTATAGATATACACAAAAGTCTTCCACTAACTCATATGTCTTAAAATTTGGAAATAAGTCCCTCCATTATATGAATGCATGCAATTAAGTTTTAATCCATGGAAAGTGAGTATCTAACTCCATTTAAGTCATGCAATTAAATCCACACATTTACATATATGAGCATTTAGTCACATTAACAATTAATTCATAAAAGTTCATGGAAATATTATGCATCTAATGTTATGAAAAATATATAAAGTATCACATAATATCAATTAAGCACATTATCAATTATTTCATGTAAATTTCACGTTAAGGATAATTCACATAAATGCATAGAAATATAATACATATAATATTATGAAATGTAGATAAATTATCACATAATGCATAAATTGAAAACGGGGCGTTATAGACACGACAAGTGTGGCTCTCCAATGGGCTGTGGCTGAGCTACTCAACCCCATCCATCCTCCTTAAAGAAACTCCAAATAGAAATTGACACGACCGTTCGATCGTCAAACAGAAATTCGCACGACCGTCGATCGTCGAGACTAAACTATTGTAGAATCATTTTTTTTCTTTTTTCCGAAGCTATATGCACCATAAACTCTCTATTATGTGGAAAGAGCAAAATAAACATTATGTTACAAAAAATCATATAAAAACCCCGTATCCTAAAACTATTGCACACCACCTCATGAACTGGCTTCATCATATTTAAGACTTGATATTCCTATTTTACCCTTAGTGCTAAATCCTAATTTTTTATTTTCTTTTATGTTATTTGCATCGTAAACTCTGTATTAACTAAAAGTAGCATTCTAAATCATGTGAAATAAAAATAAGAAATAATATACATTTAACTACTCTACATTTAGGTATAGTTACAACGCAATCCATCTAAATTAGGAAATTACATTTCAGTCCCTAACTTTTGAGAACCGCTTGTGGTCCTTGAACTCTGTTAGGATTCCGTTATGTCATTCCAAAAATACCCCTGATATGGATCATTTTATTTATACTTTTAAATTTTTTAGATGATTTTGTAATTTTGTCATATATTCAATGTAACACTTATACAACCGTCATGGGGCATAAGTGTGTTTTTACAAATTCCTATAGGAGACCTCAAACCAAACAAGATTTATAGGGACTAAAATATAATTTTCTAATTTAAATGCATTACGTTATAATTAGGCCTGAATGAAGGGTAACTAGATGTAAATGACCCTAAAAATTAATTTCTAAAATCCTATGTTAATATATTTTTTATCACCTCCCACTAATTTTACCTTTTTGTCCCTATTTAATTGTACATAAAAAACAAAAAGTTCTTAATTTCTCATACCAGCAAATCGTTTATCTCAAAATTAATTTGAAGGATGCTCTCAAACAACTTTCTCCCAAGCAAAAATCTTAACCGTAATCTTTCAAGAGCCGTAATTTTATCGTGAATCGAAGACAACATTGAAACATCATTAGGTTTCTTAACAGGTTTGTTTTTTAAAATTGTCGGTAAATAGGTTCATATTGCAAAATTGGTTAAACACAGGATTTTTGGTGCATATATATTATAACATAGGATTTCTCGTGCGTATATAATAAAATATTTTGAAGACAAAAATGACAATTTAGAAGAAAATTTAGTGTTTGAGTTGCACTAGAAACGCGTGAGAGCCGAGCAAAATACATAGGGTTTTCTGTATAGGTTTGTAAAGCACAATGTTTTATATATTATATTTGGGTAAAAAAAATATATATATATCATCTGAACTATGTGTGTTTTTGCATTTTACCCTCCCAACAGACTTTTGTTCATATCGAACAAGTGGTATGTTTTTAAAATATAAACGTCAATTGTATTTTCACCAAAGCCACTAAATAAAAAGTTTACATGACGGTATGTTACAAATGCAAATTAGTAAGCAATGCAAAAGGGGGCAAACTTCGCATGGTAAAAAATCTTTTTCCCATGATATTTTAGAACACAGTGTTTAACTTGTTAATTGGATCAAACACAACCGTGAAGTGAGCAAAAAAACCTTTTTTCCCTGGCACGATTCTTGGAAGGGGAAGCAAACACTGATAGTCTGGATTCTGGATCAAGATTATCGTTTTATTCTTGGTCTAATCGTAACATTGGATAATTTTGCTCGAAAATGGTGATAATAAACAAGTTTTTAAATTTACAAGCTTTTGACTGAAGATGGGTTGTTGTGGGTATGATGTCTAATCTGTATGGGGCGGATTTTAATCAAAAGAATTGTTACAACAAGAGATACCAAAAACTTCCAACAAGATGAAACTCAAGTCATTCAGCTCAAAAAGAAACAGATACGCAACGATTTATAGTGGTTGGCTTATCACAATCGTAAAAAATACAGGTTGGATAAGTTAGTCTACTATCTAAGTTTGCTAAGCTTAAAATTTTAAAGAGTATTCAATTAATAGATACCAGTTTACAAGAAGACGGATAATAGATGGGACCTATGTGACTAAAGACTATGGAAGCAACGGTCCCAAGAATCAAAAGATTTAAGCTAACAAATATCACTAGCTATGAGAAAACAGAGAATCTCTGTGTGAATAATAGCAGCAACTTTTTCTCCAAACAGTCTTTTTTGTTTCTATAGAGAAGCAAATTGTAGCCGTTGAGTAATGTTCTGATTTTGGAGTTTGAACTGCACGTTTCCCAAGATGCTTCCACCAACTATTTGTGAAATTAAAAAGAATCGCCCTAGGTCTGCATCTTAATATATTTCATCTGTGTCTGACTTCGTTTAGATCTCTGCAAGACAAATTGTTAAGGCACAAAAATACTAATATAATAACTAAGAAGATTAATTATCAGAACAGAATCATAGTCTTTATAGAGTAGTGTTTTGCACACATTTATGTAATCATCCAAAACCTCAGAATAGTTCCTGTATGTAGTTAAACACTATAGGGTGCAACTGTAACTATCCCTTTCGAACAACTTTCTGACATTTATAGAACAGGACTAATCCTAGCCAGAGGAAAACAAATTAATGGCTGAGCTCTAGGCAGTGTAATTCCAGGCTCTTCTCCCATATCCACTTTCCTCCCATATCCACTTTCCCGGTTTCGACCCTCCAGTTGAAGCACTGAATCATGGCAGCTAAGGTTGTCTGAACAACCTGTAATGCCAGTGAAGTCCCCGGGCACACTCTTCGTCCGGTCCCAAATGGCAATAAATGAAAATATTGTCCCCTTACATCCAACTGCCCTTTCAGACTCCTGTCCTCAGAGAAAAACCGTTCGGGCCTAAACTCGAGGGGGTTCTCCCAGTGCTGAGGATCCCTGCCGATGGCCCACACGTTGACGTATAACCGAGTCTTGGCCGGGATCCGGTAGCCTAAAATGGTGCAATCCTCATTCGAATGTCTGGGGATCAAGGGCACGGTAGGGTGGAGTCGAAGTGTTTCCTTGACTATGGATTGAAGGTATGGGAGTTTTGGGATGTCTGATTCTTGAACTAGCCTGTTGGGGCCGACGACAGAGACGAGTTCTTGCACTGCTTTTTGTAGGATGTTTGGGTGATTGATTAGCTCTGATAGCGCCCATTCTACTGTGACTGCTGATGTATCAGTTCCAGCTACAAATAAGTCCGGGAGCAAGAACAATATTTCATTTGTTTAAGGTTTAATTACAGATAGATCCCCACCGAAATATACTTAATTACAGATACACCATACCAAGAATTATATTTAATTATAAACAAATTGAAGCAAATATGTAAATTGAGATTGAAGTATCAAATATGTTACCAGGACAAAAGCCTTGATTTTCTCTCTTGTTAACTTAACCTCCGAACTTCCATCTGCAGCAATATCAAGCAGAATGTCAAGAAGATCCTTCACTCCATCACTTTTGTCCTCCAAAATCCTCCTTCTTTTCTCCTCATGTTCATCAATGATCTTCTCCATCATCTTATCAAACCTATCTCTCACTTCCTTCAACCTCTTCCGAAACCCCTGCAAATCCAAGTTCTTGCAAAACCATATATAATCCGACAGGTTGAACTTCCCCGTAAGCTCAGTAACTTCCTGCACCAAATTCCTAACATCCTCGGCTCCATTTTCTTCGTCTCCTGAACACCTTTCGCTCATGATCATCCTTGATATCAGATTATTCGTCATTCTTATAAGTTCAGACCCGATATCAACCGATTCTCCATTCTTCGCCTTCACGAACAATAGAGCAACAAGATCCTTGATTTCACCGCACCTGATAGGCTGGAGAATCTCCAGCGTCGGGCCGTTTAGGAGTTGAGATATGCAGATCTTCTTCATGAACTTCCAGTAAGGCCCATAAGGGGCAAAGAGGAAATCCTGCGAACTATAAGAGAGATAATCAGTTGCAACCGTCTGTGGCTTGTCTGAGATGTACTTTTCGTGCGTTTTAAGGAATTCTTTTGCTGTTTCGGAGGACGAAGCGACCAAGCACGGGAGTGAGCCTAATTGTAGGTGGATTAAGGGGCCGTAGTGGGAGGAGAGCTTTGCTAGAGCTTGGTGGGGTATGGGGCCTAAGAGATGGAGGTGGCCGATGATGGGGAGAGAGATGGGGGTCGGAGGGAGGTGAGAAGATGACCGGTTCTTGAGGATAGATCGGAGTAGAATGGTGGGGACTAGCCATATGAGGAAGAAGATGGTGTATTCTTGAGGTTCTGCCATTGTGTTTGTGTGTTGAGGTTTTTGGTGTGGTGAATGTATATATGGAAGTGTTGGAGGGTTTTATATATGTGTTTGGATTCTTACTTGGTATGATCTTTGACTGCCTCATGGTTTGGAGAATGCAACAGTTAAATGTTACATGTGGCATTCTCTTGAGGGTCTTTTTGGGTTTTTTTTTTTAACGTTACTGTTTCCATCAGAAATACTTCTGAAAATATCATCTTGTCGTGCCTTATCAGACGCTAGTCAAGTGTATATTTGAGAAAAAAATTGTGACCTTTTACCGCATGGTTGGAAAAATTATATCTAACTACCCTCAATAATAGTATAAAGGCAATGCAGTCCATGATTATCCGCAAATTATAATATAGTCCATGCAGTTATCTTTGGTTTGTAGTTGTTCACTTTCATTAGAGTTCTGTTAGATTTGGCCTTTGGCATTCTGAAAATACCTTGAGGGGCTATATTGTTGAATTCATAATACAATAAGATTCATTTTGTTGGAATATGTATATGTTAATGATGATTTTGTAATTTTGAGAACAATTGTAATTAGGGGAAACATTTTTATTGCTGTGATGTTCATGAATTTTTCCACCGGTGTCACCTCCTAGAAGATCAACCAATCGAAGATGCAATATATGAGGATGATGAAGCCACAAGCAAAGCACCTACAACCGTCAGAATTGGATAAAAAAGAATAAATTGTTGTATAAGTTTTTATTGTTGAGCATGCACCCGACATCACATAATCCTTCTATTATACTCAATATACTCAGACACTCACGCTTAGTTCTCCGCATTGACAAATTAGAATGTATTTCTCATTTTAAGACAACTTAATATTTCTTAATTCTCACATTTAAAAATATGAATGAGAATTTTATTTTTTTGATTTAACATAAGATCATTGTAAAAATATAAAATAAAGAAATCATGTTTTTTTGTCAGCACTAATTGTGACCTAGCATGCACCATGTGCAGTAGCTACTATTGTTCACAGCTTTTAGACTATATTAAAATAATGAACAAAATTACAAAATCATATTTCCTAATGTAATCCAACAAAACGATCCCTGCAGATTTGCTTATTATGAATTCAACAACACAGTCCCGTAAGGCATTTTGATTAGATTACAAATTATATATATATATATATATATATATTGAAAATGTGAGAGACCAAACCTAATGAACCCTAATGAAAGAGAAAGATCACGAACGGAATATAAAAATTAGGGATTACATTGTAAATTTTGAATAATTATGATTGCGTTGTAATAATGTTATTATTGAGAATAGTCAAATATAATTTTTCCTAAATTAGTAGACATGAGAGACGTTAGATTTAATGAACGTTGCAAATTCTTTTGTTTTTAGAGAAACTAAACTAAAATGCAAAATATTGGAGCAATAAAAATGACGAGTGTTCGAGAACAAAGTAAAATTAACGGCGCCCGAAAGGGAATTGAATGTTTGAAAAGAAAGTTACATTTTTCTTGGGCTATACAATCTTTAATTTAAAATTAAATACTAACGGCAGTGTTTTCTCCCACATTAATTTTGCAAGCCTTTGGAGGCGTCTTGAGGAATGAAAGGGGGAATGGATTACTGGCTTTGCACGTGCTATTGAAAATGCCTCCATCACAGTGGCCAAACTTAGCGGCCTTAGGAAGGGGCTACGATGCTAAGTATAGTGTGGGAATTACGTATTCCTAAGATGGAAGTTGTGATCGATTCAGCAGTAGTGATTACACTTGTTGAGTAGGTGATAACTCGTTAATTCGTTATCTTTATGATTGAATTATGCCTCGAATTGTGTTTGATTTGATATTATTTTGAGAAGGAATTGATGCTTTGTTGTTTATATTGTAGATTTGGGGTTCGAGTACGAAATTGGAGCAAATTAGGTCGTTTTTAGACCCCAAACCAATGCAAACGAGCAGAGGCTGGAAAATTGGTATGGAGCGTGCTTGTTACTGCATAAGGATTAAGCAATTGGGAAGAAAGTGGAGATGTTTTGGGCTTTAGCTTTTGCATGCTTGCACGTGAATGGGTTGCAATTGCATTCTTGGAATTAATTGAAGATTGGGCCGTGTGAGTGGAGAAACAATTTACTTTGTGTTGGGGCTGAATGTTGTGAATCTAATATTAGGCTTTTAGTAAGTGGGCCACACATAGAATTTGATTTGTGGGCTACGCTAATGTTTGGAATTAATTTAATTAGGCCCAGTTGTTTTGAGACTTGGAGTGCAAGAATTTCATCCTATTTTGATTAGGATTTGTTTTGTACGTGGCTGTGAGAGGCTTGGAAGGCATATATATATTTGGCATCAACTTTGAGAGGAGGAATCACGTAACACTTTGGAGGCAGGCTTCGGACGTTTGGGAGCAAGATTCGACATCACAAACTCTTCTTTTTTATTTCTTTCGTTTTTAGTTTATTTATATTAAAGAATTCCTCTATTGTTTTTATGGATTTTAGTAGCTAAGTTCTTAATTATCTAGCTAGGGATTATAGATTCGATTTGTATATTGTGAGACCTAAACGTTTTTTATTAATTCAGGTTTATTCAGGCATTTATCTTATCTCCGTGTTTCGTGTTTATTGTGATTAGACAATTTCGGGATAGTGCACGATCTCTAGGTTGTTTAATTTGCATATTGCCAATCATGATGCTTGAAGTGTATGTAAAGTTGATTGATAAATTGTGGTAAATTAATGGCAGGGTCTTAGTGACAGCATTCCTCGTTCACTAAGGGATTTGATAATCTAATTTAAATCTTGCGTGTGACACGACTTGGTTAATTAGGGTTGGTGTTTTTATGGTTCTTAATGCTGCGAATTCATTAAATCCTGTCGAGTGTCTCTAGGGGTTGTGAATTTGTTAGGGAAGATAACTGTCGAGTGTCTCTAGGTAATCCGATTAATTAAGTAAAAACGAGGTTGAGTCGAGTGTCTTATCAACTATAGCCAATTTGTCTGAATAACTTGAATTTATCTTTGAGTCAATGATCAATATAATAATTCGAATCGAATATCCCTGGCTAGATAATGTTTCCTCTGATTGATTTAATCCTACGTGACTTACTTGTTTAGTTTTAGTTAGCTTTTCAATTCTTGTTATTTATTTTAATTGCATACTTAGGTTAGAATAATTCAAAAAACCCTCTTTTATTTGTTGCTTTCCGTGAATTACTTGGAATTGTTAGAAATAAGTCAACCAATCTCTGTGGATCGACCCTATTTACGCTATACTCTGTGTTTAGTCGTTGAATAGATTTTACATTTATTTTTGACGGATTCGACACCTGTCAATAGGCTGAAATTTTGAATCACCCATTGAGTAACATTATTATCGATGTTCGCGACCTTTTAAGAAAGTTATGGGAGATACATCTCAAACATGTCGACAGAGAATCTAATTGTTGTGCCAATTGCCTGGTCGAGAAGGGACACTAGCTTCTCGAGTTGCAACCGTGGTCCAAGACCCTTTTGATATGGGGGATTTGGTGGAGTTAATCATTGAAAAAACCTCTCAGTGCTTTGTTATATCATCAAAAAAAGAAAATCTTTAATTTATTTATAAAAACAACAAAAATATGAAAATAATGTGTACTTGAATTATAAAATTAAAGAGATAATTATGAACAGTCCCCCTAAGTTATAACAAAAATATATCAAAACTCAAGGACTTACATCGAACCCCCAAAAATTTAAACCCATTGTCTTTGAATTTTTCTTACATATACCCTTTTGAGTTTCAACATAAGAAAGGTAAAATAGTAAAATCACACATTCTGTTAAATTTAACGGAAAACATAATAGGTTAGAAAGGAATTCGTAATTTCTTAAATTTCAGGGAAAAATTTGTAATTTCTCCGTTTTGGGGGCTGCCCGTAGTTATCCCTAAAATTAAATAAAGGCATATTCATGTAACCTGATTGGTTTGTCATGAGTCATGACATGTTTGTAATCTTTGTTTAAAGTTCTCTCCCCAGATCTGTCGCTGTTGTTGCGACTTCTTCAAATACATAATTAATAATTTAATTATCTAACTAAAACAACAAAACTTAGCAATAATAATTATATGGATTAAGTTGTTTCATCCCTATTTGCTCCTCTCTCTTTATTAGATCCCCTTTAGCAGATAGCGCCTTCATCACATACCTCCTGGAAAGGCTCTCTTTCGGACAAATCGAAGTCCTTGAATTGAATATGAAATTAAGTAGGCCAATCAATTCAAATACGTTGAAATTCAAACTTTAATAATTTTATTTTGGAAAAATTAGTTTCACGTAATTATTATTGTAGAAAATTGGGGAAATTGTATTTCTGGTCCTATTCAATTTAGAGCGTTGCGATATTAGTCCCACTCATTTTAAAAATTCAAAAAATATCTCATAGTTTAAGAAATTATTACGATAATATTTCCGTATGTTGCAATAATAGTCCTACGCTGCAATTGTAGTCCTACTCATTTTTTTTATATTCTTTTGATGGAAAATTGTATAATTATAATTAAAAAACACACTTATATCTATTATTTTACTAATTATACTTCAATTTACTTACATTTCAATATCAATTAACATGCACAATATATATTTTGAGGACTATATATATATTTTTGAGCAAAATGCATTTTTAATCTCATACTAATGGGTCATTATCACTTTTGGTCCCATAGTTTTCAAAATTGGTTTTTTAGTCCCGTAGTAAAAAAAATTTATCACTTTGAGGACTTCCGTCAATTATTTGATGGAAGTCACCGTTCATCCCTTAATTTTTTTATTTATTTATTTATTTTGGTCCATATCCATTAATTTCATATATTATATATTTATTATATATAATATATGTATTATATTTTATGTAATATGTAATACATGTATATATTATATATTTTAATTTATGATATGCATTTTGTTATATGTATTTTAATATATATGCATATTATATATTATATATTATACACTTGTATTAATAATATATATTTTGTTATATATTATATATAATAAAATATGTGTAATACATATATATATATAATATATGTATTTACATGTATTTTATAGGGCAAATTACATACAACTACCCTGAGTTTAGGCCTAATTACATCCCGGTCCCTATTCTTTTCGATATTACCATTTGGTCCCCCAGGTTTGGTTCCGTTTGAAGTCCATTTTTACCGTTAGGGTTCTGTTAGATTTTAGGGTTGTCCTTCCAAAATTACCCCTGAATATTTTATTATTATTTATAAAATGACCCAAATGCCCCAGGGATTGTTTTGTTAGTTTCATAAAATATGAGGATCGTTTTGTTATGAAATATAAACATTAGGGACCTATATGTAACATTATTGAAGCGAAAAGTGCCAAAACGCTAAATTGTCTTAATTGCTATATCAAATTGCTTTTAAGTTTTAAAAAAAATTACAAATTAGCCCATCTAATATTATGTATTAATTATACTTGAAACCTTATTTTACTAATAATACTAGAGGAATTATCATAATTATCCATAATCTCATATATAGTATATGTCATTTTTTGGGACATCAAACAAAAAAATATGTAATTTTTCCATTAATATTTATTTTCTGTGAAAATAATAGCAACTTTTTTCCATTTAATGATATCTAAACGCATTATTGTTTGTTTTCATTAAAACAAAACTTCATTCAAAAGGGTAATATTTCAACTTTATACCAACATGATTTAATTTTTTGACGCCCAATAAACAATTATCATATAAAATTATAAAAATTACACAGACCATCCTGAATTTAGAGATAAATTCAATTCAATTCATCTAATACTATTAACTACACTTAAAGACTCCTAAGATTTCATTTTTCGTACAGAAACATCTACGGGTAGAGATTTTACCGTAGTCTGTAAGTTTTCAATTAAAAATACAACATTGACAACACTAATCTTATTCATAGTACCTAACAGTTACGATGTATGAATATAGATATATATGACGATATAGACACAATACGATATAAATAGGATAATACTAATTTTTTAACCGCAACTCAATTTTGTCCGCCGAAAACTTGATCCGGTTTTGCACGTGGCGAACTAATATACAAATTTTGACGGACAAAATCAATTTTCGGCAAAAAATGTGCGTAAATTACTTGATTTTGGAGATACAGTTCTATTTTGCCGTCGGAAAGTGAAATGTATCAAAAACGCTTAATTGGTCGAGTTGGTATACCAAATTTACAATTTTTTTCTAATTTTTTCTTAAATTTTTTCTTAAATTTTTTTCTAATCGTAATTCAAGATTGATGGGCTGGTCATCACTATCCGAACATTTTGTTGTATCAAATACCGTATCGCATATCTTTCACGCGATAAATTTAATAACAAATCAGTTGTGATGTATACATATTCGCGTCCCTGAAGGTTAAAAGTGTATCCAGTGCTTAATTGAGGAACAATATTTTCCTCTTCCTTAATTTACTTAATTAAAGAAATATTATCTTCCTTAATTAATTTTCATTTGTTTGAATTTGTTGACAATTGCAACTCTCAACAACCCTAAAGAGAGATATACAGACAACTTCATCGTCCCATGACCAACCCTTACCTTCTTGGATATTATATTCAACTGTGTCCATTCGAATTATGAAAACTAGAATATTATCTAATTATTTATTACCACTTTTTTTTTTCCCTTCACAATATATATTAAGGGGATGTTTGCAAATTCCTCCATACATAGAAGTTAAGGTTGTAAATTTTTGTACTAGTAAAAACAGGGAGTGTTTGAGAAAAAAGAACGTTTATATTTCATAACAAAACGATCCTCGTATTTTATGAAACTAACAAAACAGTCCCTGGGGCATTTGGGTCATTTTACAAATAATAATAAAATATTCAGGGGTAATTTTGGAAGGACAGCACTAAAAGCTAACGGAACCCTAACGGTAAAAATGGACTTCAAACGGAACCAAACCTGGGGGACCAAATGGTAATATCGAAAAGAATAGGGACCGGGATGTAATTAGGCCTAAACCCGGGATAGTTGTATGTAATTTGCCCTAATTATTATTGCTAAGTTTTGTTGTTTTAGTTAGATAATTAAATTATTAATTATGTATTTGAAGAAGTCACAACATCAGCGACAGATTCGGGGAGAGAAAAGTTACAATTTTAAACAAAGATTAAAACATGTCATGACTCATGAGTCATGACAGGCCAATCAAGTTGCTTGAATATAGCTTTATTTAATTTTATAATTCCAGTACGCATTATTTTCACATTTTTGTTGTTCTTATAAATACATTAAAGATTGTTTACCCCAAGAAAAATGTAACTTCCTTTTCAAACATTCAATTATTATTATTTATTTTTTTTTTTTTAAGAAAACCGACTAATATATTATCAAATCAGAAAGTACAATCGAAATGCAAGCCGAAGTTGCAAGGGGCAAATGCTAACCGAAACTGTAGTTGTCAAAACCGAATGGGCTACATAATTAGCCTCACACTGAATATCAATTTCCGAAGGAAAGACTAGATGATTAAATTGAACCCTAACAAAGAAACTAAACTTCCATACGGAAGAGACAAAACTTCCATACGCAAGACTAAAAAAATTAACTTACGAAAGACTCGAAAAAAATAACGTAAGAAAAATAACAGTGGATGCGTGTTCACTGCAACGACTGATTCAACTAACATCACCAAAGAAACCAGATCGTAGAGAGCATAGATCTGAAAATGTAGCAGATTTGAGAGAATAGCATTAGATTTGAAAGGATAGAGACAAATTAGCGGCAGATACTGACGACCGAACAAGGTTGATCGGATTTCAGACAGAACAAGGTTGAAATGCTAGCGTCAGAACAGATCTGAGCCGATCCGGTGATAGAACTGTATTCTCCACCACCGGATCGAAGTTTTAATAAACTTTAGTCTCTTTAAAGATAGAGATATCTAGAAAAAGAAATGACAGCTAGAGAGAAAAAATGCTTATCTTTTTCAAATGCTCATTAGAACATATCCTCTCAATTACTTTTTGGGCGCCGTTAATTTTACTTTCTTATTCAATTCTGATGGCGGTACTAGGTGATCTGCTTGTGGCTTCATCTTTATCTTATATTGCATCTTAGATTTTTAATATTGTTGCTTCATAATTTTATTTACAAATATTTTGCTCAACATAGTAAGAAAAAGTGACATTAGGAATTTAATATATTTATAGATTTTTTTAGGTTAAACAATAAAAATTGTATCAATTTCAAATATAATGTTAGACTAACATAACATAAAAATTGGAAATTGACATTGAGAATCTTAAGGAAAATATTGTTCAAATATGTATATGAAAAAATATATGTTTTTAATTCTAAATCCGGATTTTTACAGTGGATTAGACCCTATGACGCATGGATGCGGATACGACATGACACGGCGATGCGGATTTTTTTTTTTAAATTTAGGACACGACACAACTATAATATATATAAATAAATATATTTGTATTTATTAATTAATTTAAAATAAGATATTTATAAGAGTAATCAATATAAAAAATTTAAATAAAATACATTCATCTCAAATTCAATATTTAAAGTCATTATAAATAACGTTATTACATTTTACGTGTCACGATATTATGAGAAAAAATCAATATAAATATGAAAATAAAAAATTTAAATCAATATAACATATTTTTTTAGTAAATTTATACAACTCTTTTTAAAAAATATAGAGCAAAATGCATTTTTAGTCCCATACTAATGGGCCATTATCACATTTGGTCCCATGATTTTCAAATTTGGTTTTTTGTGTCCCGTAGTAATTTTTTTTTTTTGTCACTTTGAGGATTTGGTCCCATGATTTTCATCTGTTAACTTTTTTATTTTTTATTTTTTTTATTCCATATCCGTTAATTTCATATATTATATTTATTATATATAATATATGTATTATATTTTATATAATATGTAATACACGTATATATTATATACTTTAATTTATAATATGCATTTTGTTATATGTATTTTAATATATATGCGTATTATATATTATGTACACTTATATTAACAATATATATTTTGTTATATATTATATATAATATATTATATATAATAAAATATGTGTAATACCTATGTATAATATATGTATTTACGTGCATTATATATATATATATATATATATATATATATATATATATATATATAATGTGTATATAATGTGTATTATGTGTGTGTATGTGTATATATTATAAAATATAATATACCTATATATATATATATATTATAAAACATAATATACGTGTACATATAATATACGTGTATATATTATATATATACATGTACATATATTATTGTAATACATATATTATATATAATATAAAATACACGTATATATATTATATATAATGCATATATACATGTTTATATTATGAAATATAGTATACGTGTATATATAATATATACATAGTTACATGTATTTTAGTATATACACATATTATAAGTTATATATTATACACATGTATTAACAATATATATTGTTACATATTATATATTATATATAATATACATGTATAATATACATGTATATATTATATATACACACGTACATATATTATTGTAATACATGTATTATATATAATATATATAAAATACATGTATATATAATATATTTAATGTATATATACATGTTTATATTATAAAATATAGTATAGCTGTATAATATACGTGTATATAATATATATATATATATATATTTTAATATATACGCATATTATGAGTTATATATTATACACATGTATTAACAACATATATTGTTACATATTATATATTATATTTTATAATACACACACACACATATATATATATAGGGATAATTACATATAGGTCCCTGAGGTTAGGCCTAATTACAAGCCGATCCCTATTCTTTTAAATATTACACTATAGTCCCTTTTTTTTTGGGTTAAATTACACTGTAGTCCCTATATTTCTTATTTTGTGTGAGATCAATTAATAAATTTTGTAAAAGTACACTTATGTCCCTAAAGGTTTTGTGAGTGTTACGTATAATATATGACCAAAAATGCAAAATTGCCCCTAAAAGTATACAAAAATTAACAAATTAACAAGCTTATGGATTACAATGTAATATTTAGAAGAATAGAGATCATTTTGTAATTGGGCCTAACCTCAGGGACCTGTATGTAGTTATCCCTAATAATTATATGGATTAAGTTGTTGCATCCCTATTTGCTCCTCTCTCTTTATTAGATCCCATTTAGCAGAAAGCGCCTTCATCACATACCTCCTCGAAGGCGCTCTTTCGGACAAATGAATTGAATATGAAATTGTACAATATGATCAATAATAATAATAATACTTTACAAAAAATTGCCAAATCCCGAAATGAAAACTCCCGTCGAAAATCTCTCCCAAAAAAAAATAAAACTGACAGGTTTCCAATGGGAAACCGTCGGTAGGTCTTTCGTCCCAAAAATGCGTGTCGGAATATTTTTCCGATGGGTGATGGACAGGAAATTGAAAACAAACAGTGTAAATAAAAACAACAAAATTTAATTATTCCGAAGGGTTACCTACTTGATGTCTTTCGGAAGCTTGTTAGGAAAAATAATATTATAGTTTTCAAACAGGATGCCGGTCGAAACTCTATTAGACTTGGGGTGGGGGGGGGGGGGGGGTAGCACCCCAAGCGGTGGGGCACCACATCCCCGTACTATGATCCGACACGTGGTACGAAATGGAACGTCCGCACACGCACCAAGTCACAGCGAACGGGAGACAAACGAAAAAATCCGACCTAAGCTAGGCGGTACCTAAACCCCGTACAAGTAAAATATGCAAAAACCTGTATGCGGAAGCGAATCAAAATATGAACTAACAAAAACTTTAATCAACAACATAAATAAACGGGTTCAACTAATTCCACGAACCTGTCCTAACCTGTCCCGAATTCAAACATACAACAAAGACGGGTTCAACTAATCCCAGCCCTGTCCTAACCTGTCCCGAAAATTCATATAATCAAAGCATTAACATAATCCTGTACAGAACATGCTATATACATAATTACAAACGGATGCAGATCAGAGATTCACAACTTAATCAAATAGATACAGGCTCAAAAGACATGGACTCAATAGACAAGACGCAAAGCCGCCTAGCTCGAACTCCAAGAACCTGAACCTGCAAACTGAAAACATAGGTGGGGCGAGGGTCAGTCCACTGACTGAGTGAGGGGGCTGAACTCACACACACTATACATAATAAGGAGCAGAGCACGTATTAAAAGAAAGATTATGAACCAGGAGTAGGGTTTTGCATACCAAAACCATTTTTCCAAATAGAGCTCATATTTACACATATATTCATATCTTCTTAAGTTTGAAAACTCGTAGGGATTCATAGATTCAAAAACTCATAAGGATTCATAGATTCAGAGACGCATATGGATTCATATTAAAACTCATAGGGATTCATATTGAAACTCATGAAGATTCTTATATTCATAATGATTCAAAACTTAACATAAAAGTCCCTTATTGAAATCAAAAGATCCTATCCCGTTTCATAATCAAAATAACAAAAGAATTCAAATACCCGGCGAGTACGGGTCTCCAACCTTACTCCTTAATCAAAAGACTCAAAAGATTCAAAAGGAAGCATAAACTCATAAAATTCATAGGACTCATAAATTCATAGATTCATATTCCCGTATTCCAACCTTTCTCCGGAAGTCTGCACGCGGGTTACAGGCCCACATCGTGCAACTCAATATACGTGGGGTCGCGAGCCCACAACGTACCTTCTCCGGCCTCAACCGAAGGCTCAAAGCACCACGCCTTCTCCATCTCCCTTTGAGTCGCGCGTAGATACTTCAAAGGAGCATGTGCACAGGGGTGATAACCGGCGACCCCAACAGCCGCACCGGGTCTCCCTTACCCACACCTCCGGAACCCGGGGATTCAAATAGATTCAAATAGATTCATAGGAAGCATACCTAACTCGCGAAACATAAAACATATGATTCACAACTTAAGAAACATACCATAAGAAACATACCTTACCGTGCAACTCGGCATATGCTATACACGTACCTCTCCGTGTTTTCCAAATTCATAATATGCTGAAGGAAATCCATAGTTTGCTTGATGATACACGGTTTGGAGCATAGCCTCGTTGCAAAACCATTTTAAGCTTATATACGCCCATACATATAATTTCAGAAGAATTCGTATTAAATCGAATTAAGAAGATTCATAACATATTATAAGACACATATTTAATATACGTATAGTATATATGTTCGCATGCGGGCTTAAAAACGAGCAAATAGGGTCGTAGGTCGCATTAACTAAAAGAAAACAAACCTAAACCTCACCTTACACCAACGAGAACGGAAACACGAGCCAAGAAGTCCCACTGGAACCAAAACAGTTGACACACTCCCTGGAAAAATCCTGAGCGACTGAACATACAGAACACAAGACTCAGACTCAAATCACAACCACCAAGACGCACGGCCATGCCCACGAATACAAACGATCCAACATATAATTCATATCTATTCAATTAAGTCATTCAGAGCATATTATAATTCATATTCCATGTCAAGAGATGCATAGATTATAAAATTCATAACATTAATTACATAAAATAAATTAGGGCATTAAGAATCCCATTCATATAATGCATCAAGTCTTGCAAGAATAAAACATCAAGTTCATATCAATTATTCAAAATTACATATTTATAGAACTTACAACTTTTCTATCAATTAGCAAATTTAACAATTCGTTCAAATTACAGCACCACGTATCCTTTTTATAATTTATTCTTAGGTTTCATAAAATTTCATAATCAATTAGTTTCTAAAATTACACTAACATCCCTTAAAAGCAATAATAATATACAAGAAGTGGCAAAAACGAGGCAATTAAATTCAATAAATCAAGAATTAAGGTTATCATATATCATAACATATTTTCATACATCAAACAGCTCGTAATTTCATTTCATAGTTCATACAAGGGTCGAAATTACAATTAAAACAATTAACGAAAATAAATACAACAACTTCAAAAATTCATATAAAATCAACCAGACATCCGATTGACGAACGGAAAATGGCGTTGGACTCACCACGACGAAAGGAACTTGCTGTCCGAAGGGCGTCGGAACGCCGCCACCGGAACCAGCCGAACCGCAACGTGCAGCCGCCGGACCATCACCTCCGGTGGTCGGAAAAATCCCCGGAAGAATAGAAACTTACGCCTCGGCCTGCTTGACAAAAGCCCTCAACCAATTTCAGAAATTACCAAACACACCGGACTTCGTTGACGAAAAACCGAACTAAATTCCTACAACGAAAACTGAAATTAAACACAAACCGTAAAACGAAAATGAAATCCGAACATACCGTTGGAAAGCCCGTAACGGGGCCTTCGAAAGCCCCTAACCAATTTACCGGAAAAATCGCCGGAAAAGAGAGCCGCCGGTCCGCCACCGGTTCACCGCCAACCGCTGGTTCTGGAGTCGGGGCCAACGCCTTCAGCTATGTTTCATCATTCTAAGCAACTTTCGTGAAGGAGCCACCACCAAAACCGGCCTAAAAAAGGTCCTAAACCGCCGCCGAAGGTCCGCCGCTGCGCCACTTGCCGGTTCAGCCATCTCCGGCCTTCGTTTGCTCAAACCGACCACGGAATCGGACTCAGGAGGCCAAAATACGTCGGAAACCACCGAGGGCCGACCGCGAATCTCGCTGGAATGCGGCGGAGCGAGGTGCTACAGTGCACGCACCACCGCCGTCGGCCTTCGGTCGGCGCGTGCGCTGCCGTCCGGCCACCTTTGGTCACGCCGCTTGAACTGGAGTTGTGCCGGGAGGTCCTCTAACAGGTGGGGTGGTGCGTGACTGAGAAAGGTCACCGGAGACCGCCGTGAAGAGACGGCGAAGTGGCGGTTGTCCGTTCTGCCACCGCTGCCTTGCCGTAGCGCCACCACCGCTGATTCTCAAGTCCCGATTCTTGTACCATCGTGTCGGGCTCATCGAGATGATAAATTTCCACTACCCAAATGTCGAATTCCGTCAAGAAACGAGCGAGAACGAACATGTGTGTGTTTTCACACCTCCACTGCGTGAATAGTGCTGGATCGCGGGAGGAAGACGCTGGGACTGGTGCTGAAGTTTTGGCGCGCAAAACGAGGATCCGGGGTATATATCTCGGGTCCTCGTACACAAAACGATCGGAAGAACAGGCTAACGAAGTCAGAATGGGACAAACTTAGAGTCTACGGAATTCGTTTTGATGCCCCGAACACAAAGAAGGGGTCAAAAAGGTCGAACTCTCAATCGAACGAGAAATGACCGAATAACCCCTAAAAGAGAAAATTACAAACAAGCCCCTAAACTCTAAAAGAGTTCAAAATAGGGCCACGCAACGCACAAAATCACAAAATTAAACACATAAAAAGGTTAGAACATGGCGTACCTTATACATCGGACGAGCGGGGTGTCATAGGGGGGGGTGATTCTCCCATCAAAAAATGAAAAAGAAAATAATAAAAGTTAAGCATTTCGACTGATGGTGTTAAGATCTGGCCATGTACGGAATGATAGACTTAGACTCCCAATCACCCAAGATATTTGTTTGCGTGAGGCAACTCTGATGCTTTTCTGAACTGAGATGAAGAAACAAACGTAAACTCAAAGGTCAAAACGAGGGAATATGGGGGTTGGAACAGTTTTGACACTCCGACGCTCAAGTCAGACAATGGTTTGGGTCGATAATCCGAAGATAAGAAAGGCTCAGTGCGTAAAGGAAAGCTTACCTTATGAGTGATGGAGTAGGACTTACATAGCAAGGCGAAGGCCTTGTGAGTGCAAGTACACTCTCAGGGAGATGTGGATCTGGTCTGCTGGGAGAGGGACTGTGGACAGCCGAAATAGTGCTTTTTGACTAAAGCACCGTTCGCCTGCTCCTGCAGGGATGCCTGACACCGTACTTGGTGCGGCCGCAATTAATGCGGCCTGTTGTGAGGGGTACCATCATTAAATGTGCATGTACTGTAGTGCGTGGGTCGATCTAGGACCTGGATCGAGAGCCCTGCGGTCGAGGGGCACTCTGGGTCAAGATGCTCCATCTACAACAAGTACAGTTGCCTTCTCTCGCAGGTGCTGGCTCGAGAGAAATGATGACTGGGTCGAATGTGAGGGTTGACCTGGCTCAGCCCTCACACGTGGAGCCTACTCATAGCTCCCTATTTTTCCCTTATCATCTCCTCCCACCCTTCCAAAGTCGAGTGTCACATTTGTGTGACAGTGGACCTCGAGAGAGGAGTTTGACTACTCGGGAAGGAAGGGGGCTGGGAAAGTTGAGTCGCCTGTGCCTTGGCTGGGTCGCGCCACAAATCGTCGAGCCAGAGCAATCGAACCAGGCGCATGTTATTGCGGACACTGACCCCACGGGTTGATCGCCGTGTGGTGACCTCACGTCCGTGAGCCCCAGACTTCATTGGGCGGGAAACGCTAGGTTTTTATTGCGTCAGCGTAATGATTACGCTTTTGAATTTTAGGGCGCTGCGCACAGGTCCTGAGAGGCGGTTACTTGTAGCCGCCTCTGGGGGAAAGGGCCACGCTCTTCCCAATACACCAGTTAATTAGGCAACGCGTGGGGGTGTTAACCCCAATTCATTTAATTTTCAGCTATAAAAGGGAGACTTAGGCGGTTTTTCCCCTTTTTCTCTCCTTCTGCCAGAAAACCCTAGCATTTTAAGAGAGATTCAAGCATTCAAGCACTTAAACACTCCGAAAGAATTTGAACAAACACCTTGAGGTACGTCCCTTGCACTCGAAACTTTCTCGCTTCTCTTATTCTCCCAATTCTATTCTAAAAGAAATGGCCCCTAAAAAGCCTACTGTCGTACCCTCCAGGGGTCAGCCCAAGGCCTCTCGCCAGCGTGAGACCATGTTATGGGATGAGAAGTCAGATTCAGAGGTTTCGATGGAAGTTATCAGGGTGAAATGCCCAGGAAAGGTTAGGTGGGAAGACCCCAACGCGAAGATGTATATCCCCGAAATAGTTGAAGAGGTTACTAGGCCGATTCTAGAGGACGTGACTAAAAATAATGGCTCAACGGAGGGAAGGGATGGAATTGATGTTGATGTGGTGGAGGGTATGGCCGTGGAGATAGATGAGATGTCCCTGGGGGAGGAGTCCCCGTGACCAAGGCGGTGTCGCTTCCACATCTGAGGCTGAAGTGGGAACAAAGAAGAAAACCACGGTGGGCAAGATGAAAGGGGCCCAGAAGTGCACCAAGTATTACTATGAGTTCGAGTCCCAGGTGACTGAGTCGGAGAGGAAATTGGTGGAGAAAAGGTTGACTGGGTGGAGGGACATAGATCTGAACTGTGATGTCATAGCTCTAAAGGAAGATGAGCATATAGGTTTCCCTCCCTAGGGATGCATCACAATTTCGTTCCAAGCTATAGAGTATGGGTTTTGGCTTCCACTCTTTCCCTTTCAGATATCTAGTTGCTCCCCAACGGTCAGGCCATGGTAATGACATTTAGGCTGTTAATGAAGTTGCTTGGCAGAGTTATTCATCACCTCGGTCGATGCGGTGGCTTTCCCAAACAGGAGGGGGTTCGTCAAGCTTCAGTCATGCTCTGGTCACAAAATTTTCGACACTACTAAGAGCTTCCATGGGAAAGATTGGAAGCAGAAATATGTATTTGTACGGTTCACCGACGGCTGAGAGGGTTTGAAACACACGGTGTGGAATGATGTTAAGGAGGTCCGGCTGGATCGGGGTCCGGTACGCTAGCCCAACACTTTATTGGCCACTTTAAGGGGCGTACACCCACTAGACACAGATGTCTTTACAAGTTCTCACTTATTGGTGAACGCTGGACTGGCTCCGGGTACGGTGAGGTACATGGACTTCACCATTGGTAACTACGTCATCAACTCCCTTAGGCCAAGCATGTTCCCCCCTTTTCCTTTGATTTGTTGTTCTTTCAACCTTGCTTGACAGGGTCAAAGAGTATCTGACTCCTAAAAATACGTGAGGCTAAGGAAGCCAAAAAGGTCCAACAGGGCGAGAAGAAGGGCCTTGTTCCTTCGACCAAAGAAATTACCCAGGTGGAGGGCTTTACGAATGAGCAAACAAAAACAAAAATCGCCACCGTGGAGAAAGCAGCAGGCTTGAAGTGGATTGACCCCCACAAGCAGACCCCGGGTGACCCCGGTGATGCTCGTGAGGCTGCCGCCATCAAGGCCGTCAAGGCGAAAAATCCTAAGCCCCTGGTCGAAAAGGGGAAAACAGTGACATTGGTGGGATCGGAAGAGCTAGATTCGGCGACCGAGGCCAGGTCGTTCCCTACTAGAGTTCCAAAGGGGACTCGTATTTCCAAGCGCAAGGCACAGAAGGATTCAGAGGACGAGGCTCCCGCGAAAGTTCCAAAGGTTGCCCCCTGAACATGAAATATCCTAAGGGGTGGAAGTTTTCTACCTTTCAAGTGGGGTGCTCTCCTGGGTTTAGGATGCTCCGAGGGGACTACTAGAGGATTGCGAACATCCCGGAATTCAACGGCCCCAAATACCCTTACAATGTCCCCGACTTGAGAGATGACGGGTCAGAGAGGAGGATTGCAATAGGCAACATTGATCGAGATGCGCTGGCGGCCATCTATCACTCTCTGCAGACCAACGCTAATCATCAAGAGCTTGCAAGAGAGGATGACGCCGCCCTTTCTTACAACAAAATCTCTCTCTTGTGCTCAGTGAGTATTCTCATTCGCTAGTTTGTCTCTCTTCTCCTTCTTTTCCTTCCTCTCTGTTTTTGACACCAAGTTTCTTTCTTCTTTTCTCAGCTACTCATCCGAGAGTATCACTCGCAGGCGCGGCTGGAGTTAGCACAGCAAGCCCACCGCAGACTGTTGTCATAAAGGGCCGGGGTGTTGCAGGCCAAGAGTTGGCAGGATGAAGTGGCCAAGCTCAAGAAGCAGAGGGCAGATATGAAGAACCAGCAGGTCAAAAATTCAACCCGGGAGAAGTCAGAGCTTGAGGTGGAGCTGATCAGCCTCCGGGCTAAGAAGGAAAGGTTAGAGACTGGGTTAGCCACAACCTAGAGCTTGCTCGAAGTGTTTGTGCAAGAGAAGTGTAAGGCGTACAAGAAGGGAGAGCAGGACGGATGGCGTAAAGGATACGTCGACGGGCAGAGGAATGGAGCGGAGACAGCTTTCTGGACCATTGACAAGTTGATGCCACAGATCAAGGATAGCATCGTGCTCGAATTCCTCCAGTCTGACATTTTCAACACCGTTTCTGGTTCTCTGGGTGCATCTGACATCCAACTAGGCTTCATGAGCTGTCTATCTCAAATCAATCTCCACCATCCCTTTCCCTGTAAACTACTCAAAGATAAAGTAAAGCTGAGTGCGTCCATGCCAGTTATCCCCAAGTCACTCCTAGAGTACTTCATGGCTCGTTGGGATGGGCCTAGCGAGGAGGAGGACGAGGACGAGGACGAGGACGAGGGGGAGGACGAAGAGGAACCTGACTGGAGCAATAAACCCTTTGGTTGGACAGTGGAATGGGCTGAGTCAAGGTTTTTCAAACGCCCGAAATCAAAACTTGAGCTTCCAGAGCCAGTGGACCTTGGGAAGGCCAAAGAGACCCTGCTTCTATCCTTCAGTCCATCAAGTAGTGGGTCAAAAAATCCCTCTATCCAAGGAGGTGAACTGATCCCCCTGCTCTGGCTATTCCTCCATTGGCTACTCTCCCCCCAGCTCCTGCTTCTGCCGAAGGAAATAGCAATGCTGCCGCAGCCGATTCAAGCCAGAAGAATCTTAATCCCACGGCTGAGCCGACCCCAGCGAATTCAACTGATGTAAATCCTCCGCTGACACTGGGAACTCTCCTATCCAAACTTCTTGAGCCAAAGCTTATTTGTAAATGTTGTAGTTAGCTTCCGTAATTTTAATTTTGTTTTCTTTTTCTTTGTAACTTACTGGGATTTAACCCCGATTTGCAATGAAATAATTTCATGTTCAAATTGTTCGCTCTTCTTATTTAATTGTCGCATTTTTTACTTGGTGTTTGCTAATTCTCAACTCATGTTATAGTGCGAAATTTTAATGGGATTAGCACAAGGCCTGGCTCGAGGCGGGTCTTAAACCCATCCATCAAGCAGACTTGTGATCCCTCAAAGTTAGCCCATGACCTTCACGGGACTTTTTGGGGGGAGCTACACCCTCCTCCCAAAGCATTGATAGGATATCGAATGCGGGCTTACGAAGTAATTTTGGAGTACTCAATAATTAAAACAAGTACAAGACATTCAGATTGACTGAAAATTGCTTTTATTGATATGAGTGAGTCGAGTACAAAACACTTACAACCAAATGCAACTTAACTTCTTAAGGTTGTGGGCATTCCAAGATCTAGGAATGAGATTCCTGTCCATGTCTTATAGGTGATAAGCTTTGTTTCGCCCTATTTATGAGACACGAAACGGACCGTCCCAGTTAGGTTATAGCTTGTCCACGTGTTTAGTTAGTTCAAGCATCTTGAGGACTAAGTCGCCTATCTGGAAAGTATAGGGTTTAATGCTCTTTTTGTAGCTCCGAGCCACAATGGCACGATATTGTTGCATGCGGTGGAAACCCTTCTATCGGACTTCTTCAATTGTATCGAGCTCATACGCTCAGTCTTCCGCATTCCTAGCAAGCTGATAGTTGGATACTCCGGCAGTTTGATGGAGTAGTTCCACGGGGATCATGGCCTCCGACCCATAAACCATTGAGAAGGGTGTTAGCCCTATCGCCATTTTTGGGGTGGTGCAGTAGGCCCAAAAGACTACATCAAGTTCATCGACCCAGGCTCTTTTCTTTGCCTTGAGCCTAGTCTGAAGGTTCTGAATGATGATGCTATTGGTGACTTCAACCTAGCCGTTTTCTTGTGGATGACCAACTAATACAAAACGCCGACTGATACCTATGTCTGAACAGTATGATCTGGTACTGGCGCTTTGGAACTGTCTTCCATTGTCGCAAATCAGGACCCTTGAAATTCTGAACCTACATATGATATTGCGCTAAAGGAGATTTTTGATGACCTTGTCTATGATTTTTGCGGCTGGTTGGGCTTCGAACTATTTAGAAAAGTATTCAACCGCGACTATCAAGTATTGCCTCTGACCGGTTGCAAGTGGGAGTGGCCCCACTATATCAATTCCCCATTGGTCGAAAGGCCAGTAAATATCAACTGGGACCATCTTCGGGGGGTGCTGGTGCAGAATGTTGGCATGTTTTTAGCAGTTCACGCATTTGCGGGCGTATTCCTTAGCATCTTCATTCAAATTTCTTAATATTATGCAGAATTTTAAAGAATGGAATGTTTTTCTCAGAAGAGGGAGAGATGAACCTGTTTAAGGAGATGATTCGACCCACCAGACACTGGACGTCTCTGATTGTGTGGGGCCTGTTGATGCTTTTGAGCACTAGGATCTTCTCTGGGTTGGCTTCAATCCCCCCCTGGTTGACAATATAGCCTAGGAACTTTCCCTCTTCCATGCCGAATGAGCACTTGTTTGGGTTCAGCTTTATCCTATATTTGCGCAGTAGGTCGAAAGTCCGACCTAGATCCTTTAGGTGCATCTCTGCCTTCTCGCTTCTGAAGATCATGTCGTCAACGTATACCTCCATTGTTTTTCTGATTTCGTCTACAAAAACTTTGTTTACCAGCCTCTGATAGGTGGCCCCAACATTCTTCAATCCGAATGACATGACCTCAAAACAGTATATACCTTTGACCAAGATGAACGGAGTCTTCTTCTTATCCTCTTGTGCCATGAATATTTTATAGTAGCCTTGAAAGGCATCCGTCATGCTTAAGAGCTCACAACCTGCGGTTGAATCGACCAGCTGGTTAATCCGCGAGAGAGGGTAAGGATCTTTGGGGCATGCCTTGTTCAGATCTATGAAGTCATTGCACATTCGCTACTTTCCTCCTGTTTTGGTAACCAGAACAACTTTGTAGAGCCAATCGACATATTTGGCTAGTGTGATATAGCCAGTATCTAGGAGTTTGTTGACTTCCTGCTCGATTATTTCGTTGCGCTCTGCGCTCTCAGGGGAAACTCTATTTGTTGAGGGGAAACTTCCGTCCGACTACTCAAAATCTGCACAGGTCGAGGCAAACATAAGCTCCGAGGTCAACTCGGGGAAGGTGGGTGTGAGACCCGGGTTGGCACTCCGACGCTCAAGTCAGGTTTGATGAGTATGGTCGAGGTGATTGAGCGGTGAGAGAAGTTAGGTGAGAAAACTTACCGTGCAATAAATGAGGGAGAGCTATATATACGGTGAAGAGAAAGAAGTTACCGCCTCGACGTGTCGGCATGGGGAGCTGACAGGTGCCCCATTAAGACCGTGCATTAAATGCGTGGTCGGCCACTCTCTATTAGTGGACCTATGAGCTGGCCGGTTGAAGGGATAGGGTCGCAAGAACCGGTTTGAAAGCCTGACCGAGGGTCGATGGCTAAAGCGATAATTTATGTGTGGTAACCGGATCTCCGACCATGCGATCGTGAAATGATCTTCGATCGTACAGGTGGAGTGAGGTGATTGGTCCAACTTGACAGCGGGTACATGCCACGTCATAAGCCCCCCGAAACGTCATCTGCTAGGGCTGACGTGGCAGTGACGTTTCATCCTACAGGCGTGGGACCCGCTGTAGTCACTGCGACGTTTCACCTTCTCGATTCCCGCCCAATTTCACTCCTATAAATAGTTCCCTCTGTAATTTCATTTGTTACTTTTGCGAGAGAAAACTGAAGAGAGCTCCGAGCCGTTTTTGATCGATTAAGCGTTTTTGTGCGTCGAAGTTCTGGGTCACTTGTTCTTAAAAGAAGGCAATCTCCAGATCTTTTCCAGACTCCAAAAAGGTAATATTTCCTATCTATAGCTCGATCTTCTTTCTCTGCGTTATTTATTTTTCTTTTCTTCTCAATCGCTTCGAGGGAGAGGTCCACCACTTCTCTCTTCGAAGGCTTCCTCTCTCTCGATTTGTTCGTATCCGATCCAATAGTAAAACATGATTCTATCGTTGTAGGATGTCAACAAATCGAGCGGAGACTGGCCCAAAGGGGATGGATGTGGTGACTACAACGGTGGTGTCGAGCTCGGATTCATCAGAATCACTCTCAGCTTCGACGGACTCGGGGGCCACCATAGAAACGAGGTCGACTAACCCGCAAGGGAGGGATGAGGATGTCGAGGTGGTGGGGGTATCCGACCTATTGCCTGAGGTGGAAGTAGAAGAGGTGGTGGTACCTCGGTCGATGAGTGAGGAGACATCGACTTCAGGTCGAGGAGAGGAGGAGGAAGATGAAGAGGAGGTTGAGAACCTCGAGCCGGAGGGTCGGCTGGTAAAAGACCTTCGAGCTATAGCCCCCGCTATATCGGACCAAAAGTTTGGGGAGGTCCAGAACTGGCTGTTTGGTGGGGCTCCGGAGTATGGGGGCTATTGAGTGATAAAGCCCAAGGTCGGAGATAGAATGACCAATCCGCCCCAAAATTGCATTGCGGTCAACTACCTGGCGGTCAAGAATGGGTTCAGGGTGCCCATTTCCGAGGAGTTGATCGAGTTCTTCAACACCCTGAGAATTAGTCCTTTGCAGCTGATGCCCAATTCCTATGCCATGGTGAATGGCTTAAGGGCCTTACTGAAGTGCTTGGGGATGAAGGCTAACATTTAGTGCCTCTCCGAAATTTTCCAAGCCGGGTTAACGATCGAAACCTCAAAATCGGGGCCAGGGTATATCCAGCTTCAGTCGAAGAGCAATTACTGGGTAGTTAGGTCGCCAACCTCGTCGAATGGTGTGGGGTGGAAACAAAGATTTGTTTTCATCGAATGTGAGAAGGGTTGGCCGGTCTAAAATATCTGGGGTGCAGTTGGGTCCCTCGATCAGACCTCCCGAGGGGACAACCAGGCTGGCCTAACACTTTGATGGTAGCCTTGATGATTATGGGAAGTGTGGAGTCGGAAGACATGATCGCTCCACAGTCATTAATCGAGTTGGGGCTCGCACCTGGAGTTAGGAAACACTTCGACCCCGGTATCTCGAACGCATCCCTCGAAGCAGCGCATTTATATGTTTCTGGTTTTTTTTTCTTTCTTTTTTTTTTTCAAGTTTCTGATCGAATGTTTTTCCTTCATGTAGAGCAATACCTCATGTCGGCGGCTTTAAACGCGAGGAGGAAGGAGATGGCCGAGCTGAAGAAGGCGGCCGAGAAGAAAAAGATGCCTCCGCCGACCCAGAAGGAAATTTCTGAGGCTACCGACGCCACGATCGATGTGGTACCCAAGGTCCTCTCGATGGGGACCGCTGACGCCCCTGAAAAGAGGGAAAAAGCTCCCTCGGGGGTCGAAGATCCAGAAGCCCCCCAGTCCAAAAAGCAAAAAACTAGCCGCCACACCAAGTCTACGGTCGAGGCGGAGAAGACAAAAGCGAAGGGTCGGGAGAAAACCCCCTCGCTGCCAATGCCACCCGATTATGGACCGATCGTTGAGGTCCAAGCTGGAGAGTTTTCGACCCCACCGAACCAGGGTCGAGGGGCCATCGTGCCTCGGAATGTTGCGAGCATCCTCGCAGGAGTGCGAAGGCCGCCTCCGGGGAATCGAGCGGCTACCGCTGTACCGTGGAAGCCCAGCGATGAAGACAGGAGGCTGTTCTTCGACTATCCGATCCTCCAGGAGCCCCACTTTCCGAACGGCCTCTCGAGTGTAAACGAAAACGGCGAGCCCAGGCGGATCGACACGGCCCCCAAGGATTATAATGCTCTCGGGGCTCTATACAGCTCGATCCAGACGATGATCGACCATAAGGAGAGGTGGGCGCTCTCGGATGATGAGGTCGAGGCATCTTGGGTCAAAAAATACTTCGTTGTAAGTACACTAGTGGAATTGTCTTACTTGTAATGGTGAAGTGTTGGCTCGAAGATGCTGATGATCGATATTCTTTTGCAGATGGGCTAAGATTTCTTCCAAGTAGCTCGACGAGGCTGGGTTCATTGGCAAATGAGGGCTAGGGCCGATCAACAGGTCGAACGGATGAGGCTCGAGCTGGAGGAGAAAGATAAGAAATTGGCCGAGGCCAGCAAGGACATGGAGCGACTCGACCATGACCTCTTGGAGGCCATCGAGAAACTCTCCGAGACCGAGAAAAGTTTGAAGGCTGCTGAGGGCCGGATTGCGAGGTCGATCCAGGAGGAAGCCGACGCAAGGGCTCGTGGTCTGGCGGAGGGGGAAAGAAAAGGTGCGAAGTTGGCCTTGAGTCGAGCCAAAAGGGGACTGGAAGAATCCGTTTCCGACCTCGAGAGACGAGGCGTGTACAAGTTCATGAAGTCCAAAGCTTATGAGAAGGCCGTGTCGATCGCGAGCTTTAAGGATGTCGAGGAGGGCTTCAACTTGTGTTTGGCTCAAGTACAGGCGGCCAAGTATCTTCCACTTGACTATGATCAGGAGAAGGTTGGCCTGTACCAAGATGACCCTCGTCCCGTAGACCCAGTCAGCCGACCTCCTACACCCGAGCCAAATTAGGACGATCACGAGTACGACTTCGCTGTGCAACTGGCTCGATCTAGGGCTGCAGGAGAGCCGGATAATATCGCCACTTTTGACCTCGACCTCGATGCCTCCTTCGATCCAAAAGATATGTGTCCGGAGTACTTTGGAGACGGGGCCATTGTACCGATCGACGAGGGGACCGGGCCATATGCGGCCGAGAAGTGAGTCGGAGAGAATAGACTAGCCCTATCTCCGTGCTCGGAAATTTAGCCAAGGTGAACCAAAATCTTTCAGAGTGTCGACTGTTGGGGTCGAACTCTTGTAGTCGTTGGCTCGAGATTCATTTGTAAATAGGTAGGAATCCGAGCGTTTGTTGCTCCCGTTCACAAAATCCAAATCTGTGTAAGAATGCGATCGAAATGTTGTAATCGATGCATTTATCTTAAATTTATTATGTAAGTTCTCTTCTGGAGTTTAATGAATGATCAATTTAAGTGTTCTCTCGAATTCTTTGATAGATCTCTGAATGTTATCGATATCTTTGATCGAGAAGATGTTGAGGCAAGCTGCTCTAATCTTTCGAATGAATAATACTTTAGTACGGGCGTCGTAAAATACAAGTGTAAGATCGAATAACAGGCATATCGAAAGAAAAGGGAAAACTTTATTAATTCATCGACCAAATGTTTACGTAATTTGTTTACAAGTAGTACTTCTTCAAATTGTGTGCGTTCCATGATCGAGGTAAGGGTTGTCCATCGAGATCTCCAAGATGATACGCTCGATTTTTGCCTATCTCGACCAAACGGTATGGTCCTTCCCAATTAGCATATAGCTTGCCCACGTGCTTAGTGATTTCAACCTTTTTAAGGACTAGATCTCCGACTTGAAAGTAAAGGGGTCGTAAGCTTTTGTTGTATGCTCAAGCCGTTGTGGCTCGATATTGATGCATCTTCATGTTCCCCTTTTCCCTGGTTTCATTTATTGTGTTGAGATCGAAAGCCCTTAGCTCATTGTTTCGCTCGAGCTGAAAGTGGGCCACTCGAGGGGATTGGTGTATAATTTTGGCCTGTATCATTGCTTCCGAGCCATACACCATGGCGAAAGGTGTTTGACCGGTTGGGATTCGAGGAGTCGTTCGGTATGCCCATAATACACCTTCGAGTTCATTTACCCAGTGACTCTTCTTGGCTTCGAGTCGCGTGCACAAGTTCTGTATGATGGTTCGATTTGTGACTTCGACCTGCCCGTTGGCCTGAGGGTGTCCGACTGAAGTGAACCTTTGGCTAATTTTGAAGTCTGAACAGTATGTTTTGAATCTTAAACTTTGAAACTGGGGTCCGTTATCGCATACTATGACTCGAGGCACACCAAATCGAGTGATGATGTGTTTCCAAAGGAAGTCTTGTAGGGCATGGAAAGTAATCTTTGCAACTGCCAATGCTTCGACCCATTTAGAGAAGTAATCGATCGTGACGATAGCGAATTACCTTTGTCGAGTCGCTATCGGGAAAGGGCCAATGATGTCGATTCCCCATTGCTCAAAAGGCCAGCAGGATTCGATTGGGATCATATTTGTGGGGTGTTGATGAGTCAAATTGGCATGTCTCTGACAGCGATCGCATTTCTTCACAAATTCGAGCGCATCCTTGCGCAGTGTAGGCCAAAAGAATCCCGATCGAGATACTTTCTGGGCGAGGGATCGCCCCCCGGAATTGTTTTCGCATGATCCTTCATGGACTTCGGATAAGACTTCTCGACCTTGTGACGGTCGAAGACATTATTTGGTTGGACCGATAGGTGAACGCTTGTACAGACGACCCTCCTGGTCTAGTGCGTAACTTAGCGCACGTTGTTTGAGTCTTTTTGCCTCGATCGAATCCTCTGGTAAAGTACCATCCTGTAGATACGAGATTGTATCATCGAACCAGCAGGGTTCGGCTGCATCGATGGGGTTGACCTCTGGAGTTATTGGATCGATGGATCGGGCGGAGGATGTCGTGAAGGTTATGGTCCGATCTTGTGTGCCAATCGATCCACTCGCAAACTTAGAGAGAGCGTCTGCTCGAAGATTCTCTTCTCTAGGAACCTGGGAGATCTTGAATTCTTCGAATCCCGATATATCCTTCTTAACTAAGGCTAGATACTTGATCATAGACTCTTCTCGAGCTTCGTACTCGCCAGTGACTTGACCGGCGACCAGTTGTGAGTCGGTTAAGACTCTGAGTTTTTTGATGTTTTGCATTTTTACGATTCTCAGTCCTGCTAAAAGAGCTTCATATTCTGTCTCGTTGTTAGTTGCAGGATACTCGAGGGCGACGGCGTATTCGATCTGTTGACCTTTCATGTTAGAGAGGGATATACCGGCTCCTCCCCCCGAGGCGGTCGAAGAGCCGTCGATCGATAAAGTCCAAACGGTGTGATCGTTTCTGGTTGTCGAGTGAGGATCTTTTTCGACCAAAAAATCGGCTAAGATCTGTGCCTAATACGCTATCCGGGGGCGATATGTCACCTCGAACTGTCCGAGTTCGATCGCCCATTTCATAAGTCGACCAGAAACTTCTGGCTTGTCCATGACGCTCTTCAGTGATTGGTCGGTGAGGACGACGATGGGATGTGCTTGGAAGTATGGTCGAAGCTTGCGGGAAGTGTGGACCTCCCCAAGAGCAAATTTTTCAATCTCGAGATAACGCACTTCAGGGCCGTGGAGAATTTTACTCACGTAGTATACAGGGAGATGTTTTCGATCTCAAACGGTGACAAGTACAGAGCTGATTGTTTCTGTGGACACGGCCAAATACAGATACAACGTTTCCCCATCGACCGGCTTGGCAAGTAGAGGTGGGGAGGAAAGATACTTCTTCAGATCTTCAAGGGCTTGGTCGCACTCCGGAGTCCATTCAAAATTTTTGATGTTTCACAAGATTTTAAAGAATGGTAAGTTCTTTTCGGAAGATCGAGCTATGAATCGATTCAGTGAGATGATGCGACCGACCAGCCTCTGTACGTCGCGGATCGAATTGGGAGTTGGAAGCAGCTGTATAGCTTTTATCTTGGCCGGGTTGGCTTCGATCCCCCTCTAGCTGACCATATAACCAAGAAACTTCCCACCGTCGACCCCGAATGTACACTTGGCTGGGTTGAGTTTCAGATTGTATTTTCGGAGAAGGTGGAAGGCTCTCTTTAGGTGGTCGAGATGGTCGACGACCTTTTCACTTTTCATGAGCATGTCATCGACGTATACCTCGATGGTGTTCCCGATTTCTGGCTCGAAGACCTTGTTCATCATTCGTTAGTACGTTGCTCCTGCATTCTTGAGCCTGAATGGCATAACCTTGAAGCAGTAAATGCCATTGAAAACGATGAAGGCTGTCTTGGGTTGATCTTCGATGGCCATGAAAATTTGGTAGTAGCCTTGGAAAGCATCCATCATACTCAATCGCTCGCATCCGGCCGTGGAATCGACAAGCTGGTCGATTCGTGGCAATGGATAAGGATCCATCGGACAGGCTTTATTTAGATCGGTGAAATCGTTGCACATTCGCCACTTTCCTCCCGGCTTGGGCACAAGGACAACATTGCAAAGCCACTCGACATATTGGATCGGCATGATGTATCTCGCATCGAGGAGTTTGTTAACTTCAGATTGAATGATGGCGTTCCGAGAGTCACTCTGAGAGCGCAATTTTTGCTTGATCGGCTTGTAGGATGGGTCAACATTCAGGTGATGTTCGATCACTTTCCTGTCGACTCCTACAAGGTCGAAAGCGCTCCAAGCGAACACGTCAAGGTTATCTCGAAGGAATTGTATGAGCATGCATTGTTCTTTGCCCTTTCGACCGCTCCCTATGCGTGTAATTTTCTCAGCTTGCCTCGGAATTAATTGAATTTCTTCAAGCTCTTCTATGGGCTCAAGCTTTTTATCCTCTTGTTTCTTTCTTTTTGCAGCATGAGAGGAACTCATTTTCTTAGAATTTTTTGGATCGATTGCTTCTGGGTCTACGAACTCATCTTCGATGATGGGGTCATCAATAATCAGAGGCACATGTTTCCCTGTGGATGGTTTGGGCTTTTCCAATGAGATGGAATAACAACTCCAAGCGGTCGATATATCGCACCTTAATTCCCCAATCCCGGAGGGGGTGGGCAATTTTACCATTTGGTGGTAAGTGGATATGACTGCTTGAAAATCGATGAGACCCGGTCGACCGAAAATGATGTTGTATGCGGAGGGCATTTCGACGACAAGATATTCGATCTCGTGTGTAGCCCTTCTGGACAAGGTACCCATGGATGTGATCAAACGTACCCGTCCTTTGGTGTAGACCTCTGCTCCTCAGAATCCTGTAAGAGGTGTTCGAATAGGATCTAGAAGTAATTTATCATGTAAATTCATGCGAATAAGAGTCGAGTAAAGGATAATGTTGCTAGAGCTTCCATTATCTATCAAAGTGCGAGATACAACAAAGTTGGCGACGTTGAGCGTGACGACCATAGGACAGCTAGGTGTCTCGCTCGACTGTGCCGGTACATCGATTACATCGTTTTCGCTAAACGCTACTTCTTCATTAATCCAAGCGTCTTCCGGTCGAACTTGCATAACTTCTCGAGGCCCATAGAAGCTTTGGGCGGCTGCTCGTCGTGTCTTCTTCCGAGCGGAGTTTGAATCTCCTCCAGATGGTCCTCCGGAAATCATGTCAATTCGGCCAAGGCACGGTCGGTTATGCGGGTCGCGTTCGGTCGGAGGTTTGGCCTGTCGTTGTCTGGGTGGCGACTTGTCATGATGGTCTCGGTTCCGAGCATTGTCGTCCATTTTCTTTACAAACTCAAGAAGGTAACCTCCCTTGATTAAGCGTTTGATCTCATCTCTTAATGTATTACACTCGGAAGTGTTATGCCCCTTCTGCTGGTGAAAGTTACAGAATTTGTTGCTTTCTCGAGACTTGGGAGTCTCTCGCATTGGTTTGGGTTTTTTGAGAAGAGCGGGATCGATGACGTTGTAAATTTTGTTGATCGGTCGGGTTAACTGAGTGAAGTGCTTCCGAGGGGTAGATCCGGTCGGTACTTCCTTCTTGGGACGGATATCTTACCTAATGGGAAGGTTAGTCTCTGTTTTTCGACCATGAGTCAGGCTCCTTTGGGAATTTTCCAATTCCTCAAGTTGCATCCAATCACAGGCGGCAGCTTGGATATCTGCTAAATTCTTTGGTTTTTACAACAAGATGTATCGAGCGGCCTCAATGCTAACCAAAGCCTTGTGAACAATGGGTCTCAAGAGGTCGATGCTCGGTTCTTCTGTCTTGACCACTGCTTGAGAAAAGCGAGTGAGGAAATCTCGGAGAGATTCATTAGGACTTTGTTTGATGGTGTACAAGTACGTCGGAGGTAGTTTATCTCCCTTCATGGCAGAGAACTGAGCCTTGAATCGATCAACCAAAACCTTATACGTAGGTATGGATCGAGGAGGAAGTCTCGAGAACCATTCCAGCGCTGGCCCATCGAGGGTTGTGACAAAAATCTTAGCCCAAATGTCAGGCGAATGACCGAACATGCTGAGTTGCATCTCGAGGCGCGACACATGTTGTTCAGGATCAGTCGACCCGTTATACTTAGGTAGCCCAGTGGGGATCTTTTCATCGGTGGTGGATTCAATGATCGCGTCACAAAATGGAGACTGAGCTTCTCTTTAGCTGCGATATCTCCACTGCCGGGCCGGTCGCGGGTTTGGCTGTGTGTATCGGGGTGATCTAGATCGTTCACGCCGGGTGGAACGGGATCGGTTGGGAGAGTGGCTATGCGACCCCTGGCTCTCACTCCGATATTGACTATCATGTCGACTGGGATGGGGAGGTATTTGATTCCGAAGGTCATTTGACCTCACAATGTGTCCCCTATTTGATCTCCTGATCTGGTTAACTCGACCATGGGGCCCGAGTCGGCTAAAGATCCCACTCGAACTGTGAGGGGATTTATCACGCTGGAAGGAGCCTCGTTCCCTTCGGTCGTTATTCTTTCCTCGAGAATGAGAGGGTCTAGATCTTTGCCGGGATGCCCCTTGCTCTCGGGGGTTGTCATTCCGACGTATTTGGGTGTCGGTGGGTGTCCTAGAATTGACTTCATCATCATTTGGTCGAAATGACAAGCGATCTTGAACTGGCCTTCTCGCACTTCCTTGAGCAGGTAGTGGCTGTTGGTATTGAGGTTGATGGCGCGTAGTTTGTCCAATTCCAGCCCAATATCCGACAGGTGGTTGATAATGCATCGGTTGTACATACCCAGGATGATTCATTACAGGTTGAATGACCTCCACCGGTCGAGTTTGGGGGCACTCCGGCATCCGTGGTTCTCTCCCTTCTGCAGCTGCAGCTACAGCTTCATCTCGACAAGCTTTTAAGTATTTATCTAACTCGGGCGTCGAGTAGACTAGCTGTGGTGCGATGATTGTAGGTGCAGCGACTTGCAAAGGAATATGAGGAAGGACTTCATGACCATTCTCGTCGAATAGGCGATTGCTAGTGACATTGTGAGTAGTCATGTTCGATGGCTTGTCGTTGCGAATTCCCACAGACGGCGCCAAATGATTGAGCCAAATCCCTGCCTGGGGTCCGATCGAGAGATCCCACACTGTCACTCTATTTGTTAAGGGGAAACTTCCGTCCGACTACTCGAAATCTGCACAGGTCGAGGCAAACATAAGCTCCGAGGCCAACTCGGGAAAGGTGGGTATGAGACCCGGGTTGGCACTCCGACGCTCAAGTCAGGTTTGATGAGTATGGTCGAGGTGATTGAGCGGTGAGAGAAGTTAGGTGAGAAAACTTACCGTGCAATAAATGAGGGAGAGCTATATATACGGTGAAGAGAGAGAAGTTACCGCCTCGACGTGTCGGCACGGGGAGCTGACAGGTGCCCCATTAAGACCGTGCATTAAATGCGTGGTCGGCCACTCTCTATTAGTGGACCTATGAGCTAGCCGGTCGAGGGGATTGGGTCGCAAGAACCGGTTTGAAAGCCTGACCGAGGGTCCTTGGCTAAAGCGGTAATTTATGTGCGGTAACCGGATCTCCGACCATGCGATCGTGATATGATCTTCGATCGTACAGGTGGAGTGAGGTGATTGGTCCAACTTGACAGCGGGTATATGCCACATCAAAAGGAGCAACTGAAATAAGTATCAACATTTGAAAGAAAGGAAATAAATGATTGGTGTAAAAAGAAGCATCACATATTCTGCATCCGACTCTGAGTATAACCTCTAACAAGTGCTGCTAATTTCACGAGAGAACACAAAACGATGCTACGACGGCTTTCCAATCTGTATGTGTATTAATTTGAATAATTTAAAAAATCCGATGGCCTTCCCTTCCCGTCGTATTTCCGTGCGGAGTTCCATTAGTTTTTCGAACATTGCCGTGGGAAATGCGCAGTTTTCTTTAGTGTATATATGAAATGAAAGCAAGGTTGAGAATTGAGATTGATAGGATGACAAAAGCATCATCTCCGTTACCTGTTTCATAACCTATTTCATTGGTCCATACATACTGAGTGTATTGTTGGATGGTTAAGATTACGAGAGAGAATCTTTTGGTTTTCTTTTTTTTAAATACACGTACACCCAAATGGGTCGAACTCAGGATATTGTCCTAAAAAATGAACTCATTAATCACTTGAACATACCCTTGTTGGCAAGAGAGAATCTTTTGATTTTTACTTATTATTTATAAATAGAAGAAATTGTTATTTTGGTCCCATAAATTACTCACTTTTTAATTTCGGTCCTAACCATTTGTGTTTTGTCAATTTTCATCCCATATTGTCTTATTTTTTACAATTTTCGTCCCGCCAAGAATATTCTGTTGATTATTTTGTCTCAAATAGCATATTCCGTTAAAGCTATTATCATTTTCCCTCACTACAAATATTTTATTTTCAATTAAACCCCACAAATATTACATACATATACACTAAACCCATAAATTTAGAAAAAGACAAAAAAATACCATCTTCCCCACACATCCCACCCCCAACCAACCCACCACCGGTGCAGTACACTCACTGTCGCCTCCGCCACGATTACCACCCACTCCCTAAAAATCGCCATCACCACCACCATGAGTCGTTACCGCCACCACCACTATCACAATAAGTCGCTGCCTCTGCCACCACTACCACCACACTTTCATCAAATCGCCACCTCGGCCCGTAACACCCCTAGCAAATCGCCACCACCACCATCACATGAAGTCTCTACCGCCACCTTAATAAATCCAGTACCGCCACAAATTTTTGACAGATTCGCATCAAGGGGATGAGGATTTTTTGTGTATGTGGAGTTAGGGTGGCCGTGTGGGGTTGTTTGGTGGGGTGATGTTTTCTTCTTCTGTTTTTTTTTTTTTTTTTTTCAATAAACATAAAAATGATATATATTTTGGGTGGTTTTTTTTTTTACTTATAATTTTATTTTTAGACATATATAAATGTGTGTATTTGTTATTATATAATTTTTTCATTATAAAATTTTAAAAAAAATAATCATATGGATATATTTTATATGTTTTACTAACGTATTATTGTTTTTTTTATTTATAAATTAAAATTTTTATTTATTTATTTGTAATGTTGATAAAAATATGTATACATAATATATTAGTATAGTAAAATAATTTTTTTATATAAGTTAATATATTATTTTGTTTTAAATGTAGAATGATTAATATATTAATTTTTATGGGCTTAAGTGAGAACAAAAAATTTCATAAGTGTTATACTGCAATTATTTTTATTTGGAATTGATGGATAATTGACGGTCGGATGAAATTTGAAAAAAATAAGACAATACGGGACGTAAATTGACAAAACACCAATTGTTGGGACAAAAATAAAAAAGTGAGTAATTTATGAGACAAAAATAAGAATTTCCTCTTATAAATATTAGTAATATTATTATTTATTAAATTATTGTAGATCATATTTAATTTTATAAAATACTCCCTAAACTTTTCGTGGTCTAACAAAATGACCACTTAATAAAAGTCATTAAATAATATAGTCCCTAAGGGCATTTTTGAAAAATTAAACTTGAAATTTGACGAAACCCCAACAGAGATTAGGGACCTCAAACTGTTCGTTAGAGTTAGGGACTAATCAGTAATTTCTAAAAATGCAGGGTGTAAATTATAATTACCTGAAATCTCATAGTACCTAGATGTAATTTGTCCTATTATATATGATTGATTAGATGTCAACTACTAATGTAATCTGAAAGTAGAAAGGAGTCAAAATTGTAACAATATATCACCCAATCTCATAATATTTAGGGATAATTACGAGCAGCCCCTTGAGATATGGCGAAATTACAGATTCCCCTCTGAGGCTTGAGAAATTACGAGTTCCCTCCCCCCCGGCCTGTTATCTCCTCCGTTAAATTTAATAGAATGTGCGATTTTACTATTTTACCCTTTATATACTGAAACTCAAGGGGATATTTGTAAGAAATATTCAAATACAATGGGGTTAATGCAAATACTAAAATTTTTGGGGGATTTAATGTAAGCATTTAGTTTTGTAACTATCTAATATTTTCTTTTCAAAAATGCTACTTAATGATATTTTAATATTTTTAATATATTGGGCATCCATGTTTATATTAGGATGTTATTCTTTATATGTAAGGTAGATGCATTAGGGATTACCAACACTTGAAATATTTGTTTAAACAAATCTGATGGATATTTATATAAATTTGTTATTCTATTTCAAAGAAAAAATTTGTTATTTTCTAACAAACAAGTTTAAATAAACTTATGCAAAAGATAAATAAAACTAAAACATAAACAAGGTATGAGATCAATATGCATAAAGTATCTATTCAATTTATACTTATAAATAAAATACAAATATAATATTAAATTATAAAATTTTAATTAAAAAAATACAAACTTAACTAATATTACAAATATATCATTATATTTTCAATATTATAACAATTTACCGCTGAGGGATCTTTTCTTGGGAGGCACTGACACAACTAGTGTGGCTCTCCAATGGGAATGGCTGAGCTCCTCAACCATCCATCCTCCTTAATGAAACTCCAAACTAAAATTGACATGAACATCGGATCATTGAGACTAGTCAATGAATCCGACACCTGATCATAATTTTGATGAATTAACAACTCCTAAAACCCTGTGTTAATCGAAAGTATCATAAAAAAAAAAATGTCAAAAAAAATAATTTAAAAAGTCCTGTGTTTTTTGTAAATATTGACAAATTAATAAATATATGTTTAATCATTATAAAATTATATATGTATATATTATACACTATTATAATAATTAATATATATATATATATATATATATATATATATATATATATATATATATATATATATATATATATGTAAATGTATTTTATACATATACAATATATATAAATTAACAAATTTATAGAAATAATATATATGTATATATATATACACACATAATTCATATTAATATATATACACTATTATAATAATTAATATATATATATATATTTACAAATATATTTTATATATATGCAATATAAATAAATATATATGCATATAGAATAATCAAAACCAAAAATTAAAAAAAAATTTAAAAATTACCCCAACCACCCCACCCCCACACCCACACCCACACCCACATGCATAACCCCCACCCCCACACGTCACCCCACTTTTTGCAAAACTCCGCCCCTTTCTTACGGAGCTGCATACCGGAAAAAAACCAACACCAAGTTTCATCTTCTTCCCAACACTCAGCCTCACGCTACCGCCATCGCAATTGCCGCCGCCCAACCCACACATAGACAACGCCGCCACCGTTGACTACGTTTTCTTTCTCGTTCCAACCCACACGCAGACCACACCGCCGCCCAACGCCCAATCGCTGTCGCCGCCTCTCCACCTTTGGTTAGGGCTGCAAACGAGTCGAGCCGAGCCGAGCCGAGTTTGACGTAAAATAACAAGATTGAGCTTGAGCTTGATTTTGTTTGTACTGACATGGAGCTCGGGACCGATCTCGTCAAGGTTGGCATTTTACGGATTGAACTTGGATTGCCCCTAACTCGGGATCGGCTCGACTCGACTCGGTAAAACCTGAACTCTTTTTTTCTAGATGGTCCTTTTCTTTTCTATTTTTTTTCTAACAATTCCTTCTTTTAATAAAGTTAGTAATATATATATAAAACACATAATCATATAACTCAATAATATATTATATAATATATGTATATATATTATAATTGTATTACTTAAATCAAATTAGTTAGTCATATATATTAATATTATATTATTAAATAACATCTATTAACATTTTATCACACAAAAATATATAATACATAAGAATATATTTGGTGGTTTAATTTGGTCAATTATTAAATCCATATATGATATAATATAATAGAATCTATTATAATATATAACATATTTTATACGTTATCTTATTAGATAATAACATCATACATACTAGTAAACTAAATATTATTCAGATTTAAGGTATAATGTATATTTATCAAATATATTATGTTACTAAATAAGATACATTATTAGCTCATAAATTATCAATAAACATACATATTTTTTTATATATATGATACATAATTACATATTATCTCATTAAATCATGTTAGTACCGTACATGTTAGTAAACTATATATATAATTAAGCATTTGAGACACAAAGCCATAAATGTATTCTGACCAAAAAAAACAAAGTCATAACATATAAAATACATAAAATATCAAAAACACATGTACACATATATAATATTGGTTTAACCTATTAAGATGGATAATATATTTATATATATTATGTTGAATTATTAAATCAAATACATTATTAGCTCATATATTATTAAGAGTCACATACATAATACATGATTGATATTATCTTGTTAACTATATACATTGGTAAATCATATATTTTTAAAAGATTTTAAGATATATATAATATACTAGATAATACATAAATGTACATTTACATAATATAATATTAGAGTTTGGACTATATATAATTAACTATATTATATATATGTTATATCTATATATAATATAATATATACATAAATATATTATAAAAAATATGTATATACAGGTATAGGCCCGTGAGCCTAGGCACAACGGGATCGATATTGACTCGATGGAGAGCTCAGGATCGATGGAGCTTGAATCGAGCTCGCACGACCAACACGAGCTCGGCTCGCCAAACTCGAGCGCTGGTTCGACTTGTTTGCAATGCTACCTCCAATCACCCAACACCACCGCCGCCTCTCTTTCTCTCTAACTCCACCGCCTAGTCGCCCAATGCCGCCACCTTTCCTTTTCTCCGCCTCCACCACCCAATAGATCCACGCCGCCACCACCTCTTCAGCGTCGCCGACAAGCAGATCCACCGCCCCTCTACCCCTACGAGCACTACCACTGCACCTAAACGCCGCCTCATCTTTCCTCCCTCAGGTTCGCCCATAAATTCGAGTATATGTGTGTGTAGATCTTAGTTTGAATTTGAGTTCATGTGTGTGTAGATCTGAGTTTGATTTTAGGTGATTGTTCGTTATAGTCGTTGTTGTTGTGGTGGTGTATGGTTGATGACGGCGGTGGTAAAGGGGATGGCGGCCTGGAGGTTGGGGATGATGGGTATATATATATATTAGATGGGTAAAATAGTCATTTTATTTGAAAAAGTGAAAAAAATCTAAATCTCAGTCGCAGTCAACGCGCGTGAATTGCACATTCTTGTCCTAGGGTTTTTTGTGCATATTTTGAAAAATATAAGGTTTTTTTAAGTACTTTTTCTTTTTGTCAGGGTTTTGCTTGCTACTTTTCGCATTACACGGGGTACATGGGCACTGGATATATTAAAGAGAAAATTCTCACAATAAATTATCTCTTTTATATATATTATAAAAGCACGAGTTGGGTTTTTGATTTCTTACAAAATACGGATCACCTAAAATATCCTCACAGCAATTACGTCAATAACTATTAGTCAAGGATAATAATGTAAATACATGTTATAAAGTATTAATTTCATTATATTTAAAAAGTGCTTATCAACTTAAAATAGGACTCTTGGTAGAATTAAAATTTCTCCAACTTACCCAAAAACAGATATATAGTTCAACAAGGATTGTTTTAATATTAATATATCAATTAATTGTATTCAAATTTTATGATATAAGTTGTCTATTTTTTAATTTTAAGGTCTATAATTTAAAATGTTATAATAAGATATATCTAAAAACGAATCAAAAAACAACAAATTGATTCACTTTATAAATTTTAATAAATTCTTATAATTATGTAAAATAAAATATTATTTAAATTGAACAGGTTACATAAGATAACTTTCAATAAATCAATTCTAATGTAAGTCTAATTATATAATTCCATAGTTTTAATTATCTAAATTCATCAACTTTCTTAAATTAATATCATATTATAATTCTATAAACTTATCTAATTAACAAAATAATATAATTGAATAATTTACATAAAATATTTTTCAGTAAATTAATTAATTAATTCTAATATAATATTTTTAATTAACTAATACTAATATAGTAATATAATTGTAATTATCTAAATCTAACTAACCATATAATCTTCCTTTAGTTTATATAATAAAATATAAGTTAAATAAGTAAAAGTACAAATAGCATTTTTGGTTTCTTACGACTTAATATACCGCAATTTACAATGTCAGATCGTTAGACCAAAGTTACTTTAAATTAATAATCCTAAAGAGACTCAATGTGTGTGCATATAAGAATAAGATATAATCTAATTTTACAAATAATTTTTATAGTATTCGATTAAACATTCCTTAAATTTGTATATAAATAGACTCTTTTAATTATTTTTACTACATATATAAAATTAATTATAAAAAAAATTAACATAAATTTGAAATAATACTCATCAGAGAAATACAAATAAGAAAATGGGATACAAGATCAAATGACAAAGATAATACAAAAAAGAGATAAAGAATAGTTAGTAAAGGAAGAAATACTTAATTTCAATATATATACCCACGCATACCAAAATTAAGGACAACTGTAAAATATCTTTACAATTATATTTATAAAGGACATGGCAAAGTGAGAATTAAGATTGCGTACAATGGTAAACAAAATTTTGAAAATTAGGATTAAAATTTTCAAGGTGTTATATTGAGTGCTAGCTCAAGAAATGATTTGGAGAATTTTTGAATTTAATTTAATGAGATTGATACAAAAGTTATCAATTTAGATCTACATTTTCCAAAGTAGCAATACACGACTTATTGTCCGAATCAAAACTTGAAGGACTTTTTGACTTGGGATCATTACTTCAAAATAATGGTCCTTGAACAGTTTTCAATGTGTTCGAAAAGCGAAAAAATAAAACAAATATATATATATAAAGAATTTTCAGAGCATTATGCATGAGCCAAGCAAGGTAAATACTCAAAAGATTTGGAGAAAGAATTGATGGCAAGATATAACAAACTATTACAACAAGAAGAGATTATTTGGTTGGGATAATTACATAGAGGTCCCTGAGGTTAGGCCTAATTACAAGCCGGTCCCTATTCTTTTAAATATTACACTGTAGTCCCTAAGCCTTGTTATTCGTTAATTTTTGTATACTTTTAGGGACGATTTTGAATTTTTGGTCATACATTATATCTAACACTCACAAAACCTTCAGGGACATAAGTGTACTTTTACAAAATTCGTTAATAGACCACACACAAAACAAGAAATATAGGGATTACAGTGTAATATTTAAAAGAATAGGGACGGCCTTGTAATTAGGCCTAACCTTAGGGGTGGTGGATGTAATTTGCCCTATTTGGTTTTAAGAGTCGAGAAATAATTGGCTCCAATTCAAGGGATAAACATGCACGTTTCTTTCATCTCTCAACCACACGAGAAGAATGAGCAACCAGATGAGTGCTCTCAAAATAACCAATGGATGGACAACCAATAATGATCAGCTAAAGCCACACACTTGGGAGTTCTACACCAAACTATTCAATGGAGATACCATTAAAGAGGTGATTAGTCTTGGTATTAGCTTGCACCAACGAACCCTAAGGTGTTAGCGAAAAAATACTAGGCAAGAATGACCTCAAATGAGAAAATCTTGAGGATAGTGAAAGCATGCACCTTTACAAAGCGCTGGGAGTAGATGGTTTCCAAACTTGCTTTTTTAAAACCTATTAGGATATAGTTGGAGACTCGATAGTGAACTTCATCAATGATTGCAAGGAGATAGAATCAATTCCCAAGAAGGATTATCGATTGTTTATTTGCCTAATTTAAAAAAGGGAAAATTACATCCAACTACCCTCAGTTTAGGCCTAATTCGAACTCGGTCCCTATTCTTTTAAATATTACATTGTAGTCCCTATATTTCTTGTTTTATGTGAGGTCCATTAACGAATTTTGTAAAAGTACACTTATGTCCCTAAAAATTTTGTGAGTGTCACATATAATGTATGACCAAAAATGCAAAATCGTCCCCTAAAGTATACAAAAATTAACAAATTAACAAGGCTTAGGGACTACAATGTAATATTTAAAAGAATAGGGACCGGGTTGTAATTAGGCCTAAACTGAGGGTAGTTGGATGTAATTCTCCCTTTAAAAAATTAATGCTCTAGAAAAATAAACGAGTTTCGAGCCATTATGTTAATGTATTGCTAAAAAATGATTACCAAGATGATTATACTTCGTTTAAGCCGTATATCAAAAAAATTATGGGATCGAACCAGAATAGCTTCATTCCTGGTCTAGACACCAATTACGATATCTTGATGTCTAAAGAAGTGTTATGATTGCTACATCACTCAAACGATAAAAAGGGCATGGTGCTGAAATTGAATCTTGAAAAGGCGGTACGACAAAATTTGATAGAATTTTTTGAGAAAACCTTAACTTTCTTCAAATTCTCAAAGAAAATAATCAATATCATTATGAGCAGAATGTAGAAGATACAATCAAAAATTCTATAGAATGGTGAACCGACGGAAGATGTATAGCATTAGATAAGGCAATCACTCTCACCTTAGTTGTTTATACTCTACATAGAACAACTTACACATATAATTGAGGAGACCATTTCAACCAGAGCCGGAAGCCAATTACGGTATGCCAGAAAAGGCCTCACATCTCAAACTTGCTTTTTGTGGATAACTTGATATTGGGAGCCAAAGCAACCGTGGATGGAGCAAAGGGCATTCAAAGTGTCGTTGAGGCGTTTCTCAAGGCGTCGGGTCTCAAATTAAATTTCAGCAAATTACATGTATTGTTCGCACCTTATGTGTCAAATGATTTAAAGTAGTAGGTTAATAGAATCCTGCGCATGGAAAGTATAAACAACTTAAGGAACTAATAGGATAGTGAAGAGCATGCACCTTTACAAAGCCCTGGGATTAGATAGTTTCCAAACTTACTTTTTTAAAACCTATTAGGATACAGTTGGAGACTCGATAGTGAACTTCATCAATGATTGCATGGAGAGAAAGAATCAATTCCCAAGAAGGATTATTGATTGTTTATGTGCCTAATTTAAAAAATTAATGCTCTAGAAAAATAACCGAGTTTCGGGCCATTACGTTAATGTATTACTAAAAAATGATTACCAAGATGATTATACTCAATTTAACCCATATATTAAAGAAATTATTAGATCGAACCAGAATAGCTTCATTCCCGGCCGAGACATCAATTACAATATCTTGATGCCTAAAGAAGTGTTATGAATGCTACATCAATCCAACAATAAAAAAGGGTATGGTGCTGAAATTGAATCTTGAAAAAGAGTACGACAAAACTTGGTAGAACTTATTGAGAAATTTTTTAACTTTCTTTAAATTCTCGAAGAAAATCATCACTATCATTATGAGCAAAATGTAGAGGATACAATCGGAAATTCTATAGAATGGTGAACCAACAGAGGCTGCATGGATGTGTGGCATTAGATAAGGCAATCATTCTCACCTTATTTGTTTGTACTCTACATGGAACAACTTACGTATATAATTGAGGAGACCATTTCAGCCAGACCTGGAAGCTAATTATGGTATTTAGAAAAGGCCTCACATCTCAAACTTGCTTTTTGTGGACAACTTAATATTGGGAGACAAAGCAACGGTGGATAGAGCAAAGTGCATTCAAAGTGTGGATGAGGCGTTTAACAAGACGTTGGGTCTCAAATTAAATTTCAGCAAATTACATGTGTTGTTCGCACCTTATGTGTCAAATGATTTAAAGCAGTAGGTTAGTAGAATTCTGGGCATGGAAAGTATAAACAACTTAAGGAACTAATTGGGGGTGCAGAAGCTAGAACTTTAACTGAAACTATAATGAGCATTTTTCAATTGTCAAATCAAATAGAAAAATAGAAAGAAGATGGGAAGAAAATGGAGAAAGAAAAATAGAAATACCCATTAAATCAAACTACGATTATGGAGAAGAAGATGGAGATTTTTAGGAAATGAGGTAATATTGAAAATGATGATATGTCAAACCCACAGTTTTGAGAGATGGATATTTAGTTTAAGGTAATTATACTAAAATTAGTGATTGTTGAGGACATACTCATTGGGCCTATAATGGAACCAAACCTAAGATCAACTCACCTGAGGAGTAGGCTGGTAAGTTCTCTATTAGGTGCCAAACTGAGAAAGAATAGGAGATAAAATGAGAGAAAAGAGTGATTAGGAAGAACCCAAGAGTGATAATGATATACCAAAACTAAAATTTCTCAAGATTATGAAATTAAAAAAAAATAACAATATTTCCATTTTAAATGATGGAATCGAGATCGAATTTATAGAGAAAGATAAGGCGTAAAAGTTATAGTTTTGAAAGTGAATATAACTTTTACATTTTGAATGACAGCGAAAAGATTCTCCAAAACTTTATAAAAAAAATTAAAAATAAATAACAAATTATATTAAAGAAAATCAAACAATAGAAAGAATAAAGTATATATAATTAATATTGCATTTTATATGATCTTTTAGCTTTTTGTCTATATCTTTTATGTGGCTAATCCCGGTCACCCCCCTGTCCTTTGGGGGGTTTTGCACTTTCCCCCCTGTGCTTTGATTTTTAGCATTTACCCTCCTATTCTTTAAAAAATATCACACTTAACCCATTGTAACAAACTTTAACAAAGTAATCTATACAAAGTTGATCTCAAATGTATTGATATTATATATCAAATTAAAGCTCTCGACGCAAGGAACACAATAATGGTCTCAAAATCAAAATTCGACAACCGACGAAGCAGAAATCATCAGTTAAGGATGACACACGATGAACGAAGCTTTTGGCGGCTAATGGAGAGATGAATACGATGGCTGTCGTCTGGAAGCTTGGGTCACCATGACGAAGGAGAAATCGACGGTCAAAATTTTGTAAAGTAGTTAAGTGTAATATTTTTCAAGGGTTAGAAAGGGTAAATGTTAAAAATCAAAGCATGGGGACGAAAGTGCAAAACCTCCCAAAGGACAGGGGGCCGACCAGGATTAACCCTTTTTTATATATGTCTTTTTATTTATTAAATATATTTGAAAGTTATAAACTATTACTTATGCTTAAAAGCTAGAATTATTTGGACAAATTATTATAAACTTTAAATCTCTTTTTTATATAATAATATAATTTCAAATATTTTTATTTTTTATTTATGTGAATGTTTCTCTACATTGAATTTCTATTTATTGTATATAATTTGAAATAGAGATTTCATATAAATATTTTTGTATGTGTAGTTTTTAAGATTAAAATAGTTCATCAAAAATATTATTATATTTATTTAATCAAATTAGATATTTTTAATATTTAATTTATTCAATATGATGGCGTCAAAATACGCTCGACTCACGTTTTGACACGTGACGTCACGAGCAGCGGACACATGGCCTCGCGATGACTAAAGCAGGACATCACCGAGCGTAGCGCACCCACGAGCGTCAAAGCCTTTGAAAGACGCGTGTCATCGGCGTCACATGACACTTGGCTGTCACAGTCTGCTCTCCAACGAGCATCCCTAAGCAAGACCCAAGTTCACCAAGGGAGTCACTCATGAGCTCCCACTCCTCCCGTTTATACTTCTGCATGACAGCGAACTAAGGGACTAAGTTCCCCCTCATCTCGCGGCTTTGGACCAGATCCACCCTCGTCCACTGGGCTATCAGGCTCATGGTAACACAAGTGCACCAATGGCCCTCGTTACCAACCCCAAAACGGCTCTCTGACACCCCGTACGTGTCCACGCACCTACGACGGCTGCCCGCACAACCTTTTGTGCCACCTTTTGCTGGAGATTCCTCCTAGGTTTCTCCTCCTTGCGCCACGTGTGAAGGCGACATTAGGGCAGGACCACAAGGGGATAAATTACCAAAGGGTCCCTGACCCTCAACTATAAGTATGTGTCTTCACCTCCAACTCTGTAAGCAATCCCCATTACTGCAACTCTGCATTTTACTTGCTTTCTTCTTCAGATCATCATCTAACTTGAGCGCGGAGAGCCAAACTGGGAATCACCCCCAGTTCTCCCAGCTTGGCCTTCTGACTTTATTTTGGTGTTTGTCCTAGCAGGTAGAACCCCCATCTTTTCCAGCGAACCTCAGCTGGTTTCCTCACGAAAAATAAATTCTAAAGTGATCGGAATCTGACACACTAAATTCAGACCCATCATTTTTGGAGCCGTCTGTGGGAAACCACTTCCAATCTTTTCTCTTCTCCACTAGTTGAAAAACAAACACCCTTTGCCTTTCAAGCCATGGTTGCTACCAGATCAGGCGTAGTGGGAGAAGGAGATGACCTTCCCCGCGAGCCCAACGTTAGCATTCTTCCGCCGACTGTAACAGGTAGAGCGCCGCCCGTCGGAGGGGTACCACCCCCCATTGAGCCAGTGGTGTCGTCGACAGAGGTCACTCCTTAGCAACCCTCCACCTGCATAGTTTGAGGTTCTGGGCTTCCAGCTTACCCAAACCTCCCCCAGAGTCAGTGGGCTAACGCCCAAGCCAACCCAAGAGGGAATTCCTACGTGATGCCACCCCCTTGGTACGTGTTAACTCCCACCCCCGTGATGCCCGCTGTACAGCCGTACCACACCGGACAGCTCCAGTTGCCGGTGGTGGTCCTTAAAGAGATTGATGGAGTGGAGCTACCTTCCCTGACCCATCAACAGTTACATGCCATCTACACCCAGTGTGAGGTCCAGGCGGCCCAGGGTGTATGGAAAAATTTTACTTCCATGTATTTTCCCTCTGGGCAGGCCGCTCAAATCGCCCTTCTTTTGGGAGGATTGCAGGCTCACCCGCTCATGGCGGCACAGGCCGTCTTGAGGGCCTAGCCGCCACCTCCTCCTGCAAGGAAGAAAGAAGTCCCCTCCTCCCCCCCCGGGGAGGGGAAGAACAGCCCCAAGCGAACAAGGGCAAAGCGCCCGTGGAGAGGATCGACATTGATGAGGAGGCCTACTCTCAAGCGTCAAAACGAGGGAAGCCTCCCAGCGAGGGAGCCAAGTAAGAAAGGAAGGTCCCAACCTCCTGCGGCTGTGCAAGACCAGCTGCAGGGATTGCAGGAAATGGTGGGATAGCTCTCTCGTGCGAAGTCTCAAGTCCCCCATGTGTTGGGGATGAACGAGCCAACGCCAGAGACGCTCATCGCCCCGCTCGCTAGCAGCATGTTCCACGCCATTTGGAACAGGAGAAAAACTTTGGGTGCTACGGTCATCATCCGCTTGCGAGGGGTTCTCCCCTCATAGAAGAAGTTTTGGTGGCCCAATTCGGTATGGGCAAGGTTCCTACCTCCGTCAACCTCCACGATGGAACCACAGACCCCGCAGAGCTTCTAGATTATTTTCTGCATCTAATGCACTTATACGAGAATTCTATCCATTATTGGGCTAAGGTTTTTGTTACTTCCCTTGTGGGGATGGCCCAAGAATGGTACAAACGATTGCCACCCGGCTCGATCCACTCATATGGTGAACTCACCGATGCTTTCCTCAATCACTTTAATTCATTGAAGGCACCAGTCACCGCCCCCACTGCTTTGTACAACCTGATCCAAGACGAGCATGAATCCCTTCGGTCCTTTTTCGCTCGTTTCAACAAGGAGGTGCTCTTTGTGGAGAGGCCCTCAATGGATTTTCTGATACATGTACTTTTCAAGGCTTGCAATCACAAACAGTATGTGAGCAAGAAGTTTGCGGATGCAATTGTGAAAAAGCGCCCCTCGTCACTTATGGCAATGAGAAAGATTACCGAGCCCTACTTCGCGCTTGAGGACATGTATAGGTCCAATGCCCCTAAACATTCTGGACCCCTTAAGAGCGAGCGAGTGTGTGAAGAGCCTCACAGAGAACGCCGTAAATCATCGCCTCCCCCACGAAGATTCGAGCGTGTTCCCCTCAACAGACCTAATTCAGAGGTCTATGCTCTATCCGAGAAAAAGTTATTCAAGAGGCCCACAAAGATGAAGGATACAGAGGCGTTAAGGCACTCGGACAAGTATTGCGCCTTCCACAAACAAAAGGGGCACGACACAGATGAGTGCCGACATTTGGAAGCTGAAATCCAAAGACTCATTGCGGGTAGGCCCTTGAAAGAATTTGTGAAGATGTTGGAGCGCTACGATGAGTGCTGTAACGAGCGTTCAAAGGAGAGGAGGAGGAGCTCTTTGTGCTCAAGGAGCCCACGAGGACGAGGCCCCCCTGAGAGCAGCCACCGCGGCAAACAAAAGGCCGGGGAACAAGAGAATGCCCCCTTTACGGTCATCAACATGATTGCCGGAGGGTCATCCGGAGGGGATTCCAATGCTTCCCGTTGGCGATACGTCAGAAGCTACGATCAACACCCCTCGGCACCGAAACAAGTCTACGCTATCAAGGAAACAAGAGAAAACTGCTCCTAGGAGAATGAAGTTATTGGGTTTAGTGATAAGGACTTGGGACACATTGTAACACCCCATGGGGTCGGTGAAACCTCTGACTGCCCCATGGTGGTTAGTTCAGATGTCCGTAACCATATTGTAAAGAGGGTTTTGGTTGATAGTGGGAGCTCTGTTAATGTTTTGCCTTATACCACGCTCCAAAAAATGAATATTACTAACATCCCGCTCGAGCCCCTTAAAACAGCCCTCATTGGCTTTGGAGGCTCTGAGGTGGTCCCACGAGGACAGATCCGCTTGTCCACCTCTTTTGGTCAGGCCTCACAGCGGAAAACGCTCATGGTCACCTACGCTGTAGTGGAGATTGAGATCCCTTATAACATTATTATTGGACGCCCAACCCTCGTCGACTTCAAAGGGATCATCTCCACCTATCATCAGAAGATCAAGTTTCCCACCCCCTGTGGAGTTGGGAAAGTTCTCTGCAACGTGCGAGAAGCCTGGGAATGTTACATGTTGTCCCTCAGGAAACCAAAGAGTGAGAAAACGTTTCAAATTGGATCCACAAAGAAGTCGGTGGATTTTTCCAACCTCAACGAGGATGGCCCCATGCGGAATAGGGCCAAACTGAACAAAAAGAAAAACAAGAAGAAGGACACAAGCGTTGGAGGCAACCCCGAAGCCCTGCTCGGTGAGGTTGGTGAGTCTTCCTCTGATGAAGAGACTAACGAGCGCGGGGAAGAAATAACCGGGGAGTAGTTACCGGGAAAGAAAAGGGCACTCGAACTCCCTCGCCCTAAGATCCGAATCGAGCCCACTGAGAAATTCCTTACCATTGAGTTGGAACCAGGGAACAAGGACAAAACCACTCAAATTGGATCCAATCTTTCAGGACCCTCGCAAATTATGATGATAGACTTCCTTAGAGAGAACATTGCCTTCTTTGCATGGAAAACATCTGATCTTACCAGAATTGATCCGACCGTCATAGTCCACCGGCTCAATGTAGACCCCAGCTTCAAGCCGATCAAACAGAGAAAGGGAGATGTGCACGGTTTCCGAAAGAAGGTTATTGAAGAGGAGGTTAACAAGCTCCTCGAGACCCAGTTCATCGAGCCCATATTGTATCCAGAATGGTTGTGTAACGTGGTGTTGGTACCCAAGAGCGCTAACAAATGACGCATATGCAACGATTTCACGGATCTCAATGAAGCCTGCCCCAAGGATCCGTACCCTCTACCCCAGATTGATCAGCTGGTAGATTCGACGGAGTTAATGAGCATGATGGACGCTTTCCAAGGGTATTTCCAAATTTTCATGGCCCCGGAGGACCATCCCAAAATCTCATTTGCGGTCTATATGGGGGTGTACTGCTTCTTAGTCATGCCTTTTGGGCTCAAGAACGCGGGGGTCACCTACCAACACCTTGTAAATAGGATGTTTGAGAAGGAAATAGAAGGGTCCATGGAAGTATATGTGGACGACATGATTGTAAAAAGCGAGCGCCAGGGCTCACACTTAGAGGATCTTAAGCGCAGCTTTACCATCCTGCACCAGTACGACATGAAGTTGAATCCCTCCAAGTGTACTTTCAGAGTACGAGGAGGAAAGTTCTTGGCCTATATGGTTAGTCAACGTGGGATTGAAGCTAATCCGAAAAAGATCAAGGCCATCTTGGATATTCCGTCCCCTCGTAACCTCAGGGAAGTGCAAGTGCTAGTGGGGAAGATAATCTTATTGAACAGATTCATTTCCCGCTCAGCAGACAGAAACCTCTCTTTCTTCAAAATTCTACGTAACGTACGAAATTTTTCTTGGACTGAGGAATGTGAGAAGGCATTGCAGGACATGAAGGCTTACCTATCGAGCGCTCCCCTTCTAACAAAGCCCGTAGCAGGCGAACACTTATTTGTGTACCTTTCGGTCTCTGCAGAGGCTACAAGCACAATTTTGGTAGCCGTGCTTGAGTGCAAACACTTGCCTGTCTATTACTTAAGTAAAACGCTGCAGGGAGCAGAAAAGAAGTACTTGAAAATTGAAAATTTCTCTTTTGCTCTCATTAATGCATCAAGGAGGCTAAGGCCCTATTTTCAAGCGCACTCCATCACTGTCCTTACGGATCAACCCTTGAAGCAAGTTCTATCAAAGCCAGATGTCTCCGGGAGGCTGATAAAGTGGGCCATTGAATTGAGCCAGTTTGACCTAACTTTTGAGCCCAGAATTGCCTTACAAGCGCAGGTAGTTGTGGATTTATTGGTTGAATGTTTTGGTTTAGAGCCTGTCGTTCCTGAAAACAACGGTTTATGGGTCCTGCACACAGATGGATCCTCGACCTCTCGGGGGGAGGGGGGGGGGGGGGGAAGCAGGGGTATCCTTCAGGGATCCCAACGGAGTCGAAATCGACTTTGCAATTAGGTTGGATTTCTAGGTTACGAACAATGAAGCAGAATACGAGGCTCTCATACAAGGGTTGAGAATTGCTTTTCAGAATGGGGCTTCTAAAGTCACGGCTTATATAGATTCGCAATTGATTTCAAGCCAAATTGAAGGAACATACGAAGCCTGGGAAGCCACCATGGTGCAGTACTTGGGAAAAGTGAATGAGATAATCGCAAGGTTCAAGTCCCTAGAGCAGAGAACGAGCATGCAGAGGCCCTATCGAAATTCGTTTCTGCCCTCGAAGGATCCTGTGAACGTTCTATCACATTCCTCAGAACGGAGAGACCGTCAATACAGAAGAAAGAGCCCAGCCAAACGGTAGCTATGATTGATCCGGCCGAGCCCTGCTGGCTTGATGACATTGTCAGATTCCTTAAAGATGGTACTTACCCTACCGATAAGGTGGAGGCACGGAAGATTCAGAGCAAGGCCCTTCATTTCTTGCTGGACAACGAGGGCAGACTCTTCAAGAAATCCTTCCAAGGCCCTCTAATGAGATGTTTGAGGCTCTCGCAGGCCAAGGAGACCCTCGAGCACGTGCACGGAGGGAGTTGTGGGAATCACTTCGGGGGACGGATTCTTACCAAAAAGATACTGAGGAGTGGATTCTACTAGCCCACGGTCCTCCAAGATTCCATAGCTTTTTCCAGAAAATGTCCTAAGTGCCAATTCCACTCTAATATTCCCCAGTTGCCAGCGGCCCAGATGATACCCATTGACGTCTCATGGCCCTTTGATCAGTGGGGCATTGATATTGTAGGCCCCCTGCCTATGGCGGTCGGACAGAAAAAGTTTGTTATCCATGCTGTCGACTATTTTACCAAATGGGCTGAAGCTGAAGCAGTTGCCAAAATCACCTTCAGAGTAGTAAGGGACTTCATTTGGAAGAATATTATTTGCAGATACGGCATCCCGAGGGTGCTTATCTCAGACAATGGATCCCAATTCATAGCGGCTGATACTCGGGAATGGTGCTCAGAGTTAGGTATTGTACAACATTTTACTTCCATGGGTCACCCTCAGGACAATGGGCAAGCGGAAGTCACCAACAGGATCATTTTGCAACACTTAAAGACTATGCTTGAAACCAAGAAGGGCGAGTGGGCCGATGAGTTACAAGGGGCTTTGTGGGGTTATCGCACCACCCCACGAGTGGCAACTGGTGAAACCCCTTACTCCATTGTCTACGGTTCAGAGGCAATGATACCAGCAGAAGTTGCCCATGAATCCGCCCGCGTGGCATATTTCGAGCCCGGAGCAAACGAGGGTAACAGAGCCTTGCAATTGGATCTTTTGGAAGAAAAGAGACACAAAGCATGGACACGCATTCATGAGTACAAAGCATCTGTCGCACGACAGTATAACAAGCGGGTCAGAGAAAGAACTTTCCAGTTAGGAGATTTAGTTTTAAAGAAGGTTGAAGTCTCAAAGCATGTGGGCAAGTTGGACCCCAACTGGGAGGGCCCTTACAAGGTTACACGAGTCAGGGCCAATAACACATACACACTCGAGACACTCCAGGGCGAGGGTCTCCCTAGTCCATGGAATGCATGCAACTTACAAAGGTTTTATGTTTAAGTTGTTTTATAATTTGTAAATAACCCACTTCTGAAATTTATGTATTACCTGTTTAGCAAGCATTATCCATTGAAGTGTTATTTTTATGAGTGAGATATCTTTTGAGGTTGGTAAGTGATTCTCCCTTGGATACCTAGGCAATTGCCACACAGGTCCAAGGCGCACGGGTCCCCCTTTCAAGGGAAATGTATGCTCATCAAAAGTGGTAAGATCCAGACCAGGGGTCTACCCCCTCAGGGTATTAATCAAGCGATGGCCACGAGCCAAAGCGAGCCTAACCAAGTCACGTTGCCAGGATAGCGCTCGAATGCTACAACACTTGGGAGGAAACTTTTAGACAAGTTTCCATAAGTCCTGGATAGGGCTCCCTCGTAGCAGAAATCCCTCTCATTCAAAACACTAGGATGGAAAACTTTTAGATAAGTTTTCACGAGTCTAGGCCCTTGCGTCTGCAATGACTTATCAAAACTCCTAAGTGACCCACAACTCACCTGAGCTGGACCCACGTGTCTCGCGAGCGTACCCGCACAATACTTGGTAAGTGGTGAGAAACTCAATGTGCGTACACTAAACATCCTAGTAGGCCCGGGTTCCTTACCATACAAGCACACAGCGCTCGAAAGTAAGGCTCGTTGCACATCTTAATCAAGCTACATCCTATGAATGGAAAATCTTTCAAACAAACCTCTGAGAGTCCCTGAACTGGGTACCTCAAAACAGGACCCTCGTGTCAGTCAAGGGCCCACCGAGAATCCTTTTACTCTACTTACGAAATTTTCACAAGTCTTGAATCAGGGCATCCTCAAAGTAAGACCCTCGTGCTTATTCTAAGACTTAACAAATCTTCCAAGTTTTACATCTTTTACTTAGCTTATCACTTGGAATCTTAAGCATTACAAGATTCTGACAAAACAAGCGCAAAGTAAAATCATCACAACGTGGCAAGAAATAAAAAGATATTCATGAAAAAAGGAAAATCTTCATTGATGATAAAAAGTGAAATCTTACAAGGTTACAAAACGAGGGCACTGAGGCCCGTGGAATTCTTGGGGAAAAAGAAAAGCAATGGAAATTTTCATACGAAGGCAGAAAGGGAGTTCAAGCGATAGGAGCGACGTCCTCTTCCAAATTTACAATTATGTTCTGAGCAGGAGCAACAGGGCCTTGAGCTTGGGGTGGAGGATTGATGGGATTTTGAGCATCAGGCACCAGAGCATTGGGTAGCGCGGGAGCGTCAACTGGAGGAGCAGGGATATTTTCAGCAATAGGAACAGGGGCATTTTCCTTAGGTACATTCTCTTGAGGGTCTTCGAGGGCAGTTACGGCATCAGTAGCCCACTCATTCGCTTGAGACGCCTCATCCGCTGGGTGAGCAGCCATGTACTCGTCTTGAAGGAGCTCAACTATAAAGTTATACTCCGGCTCAGACAAGTTAGCCTCCGGATCTTCATTTCTGTCCACTTTTTCCTCACAGCGCTCGTTGAATCTCAACCCCATGTCAGAACGCCCACGAGCAGAAGCATCTGCCAAGCCCCTGTGGATCAACTGCTCAATAGCCAGGTTAAAGGCATTCTGAGCCTCGTCGAAATAATGGAGCGAGGCCGCAAAGCTAAAAGCTTTGGAGTGACAAAACTTAATGATCTCTTCCTTGTTGGCCTTCTCAATGCGGTCGGGGAGTTGCGCCATTACATCCGCATATTTCCTTTCAGCCTCGTTGGACCTGGTGACCCACCCGTTCCGGTCCTCCATTAGCTTCTTTTGGTTCTCCTAGAGGGTATTATAATCCGAGCGCCATTTCCTTCGAGCCATCTCCGATTTCTTGAAGTCCTCTTGGAGTTTCTTCATCTCCGCCTCCAGCTTTTTGTGCTCAGTCTCGGGGGAGAGGAACTTTGCCTTCTCTACGTCCAACTCCTCCTGGATTTGGGTCGGATCGTTCGAGTGCGCCATCTTCTTGTACTTCGCTTTACGCTCAGAGTAAATATTGGCGCGCATCTGGAGGTTCTTGGCCCTCTAAAGCACTTGCTGCATTTTCTCAAGAGAAAGGAAGAAAGAAAGCAGTCCATACTTAGCATCTTTTTAAGTGATTAATAAAAAAGAAGAATAAAGGAGACACTCGAATAAAGAGAAATAGGAAGACTTATGGAGATAAGGGCATGGACCATATCCGTGGCCACTCTCTCAGAGTTCTGGGAAAACAACTCCCGATGGTCCCCAATGAATTGCACTCTCTCATAGAACCCATCGGTGATGGTCCTCGAGGACGGGCCATCCCCCTGACACTCCTTGATGACCATGCTCGGGCGTGGCCTCGTTATCTCTATGGCATGAGGAGTGGCTTCCCTTTGGTTGGCCGTGTCTGCCAGCCTTGTGATGATTCTTGTTTCCGTATTGGCCGCTTGGTTTTCTCCGTGGCCTCTAGATGGCGGGGCAGCGCTCGAACTGGCCCCTTGGTGGCCCCCGCGGCCATCAACGCGACCTGTCCCTTGGCCTCGAGGGCTTTGATAATTATCTTGAGCCTGCGCACGTTGTTGATGGTTGCGAATGAAGTTGGCAACATTACGCATATTTCCTCCCGCCATTATAATGTTTGCACCTAGAAAAATGAAAGAAAATGAGGGTTAAACTTTCGCTTCAAGATTTACAAAGGAAAAATGCAAGTAAGCAATTAGTAATCCTATCTAAAGTCGGTCCCTAGAAGCTAACCGTCTCTCTCCAAATTTCGAACGGGAGGGTTTTTGAGATACTCTGGGTCATTTGTGAGCCCACAGAGGAACATAACCTCTGCATCATCAATCAAGTCCTTGGCTTGGATTAGCTAACCCTCGTCTTTCATAGCCCCGGCCAGATCTTGAGGCCAATTTTCCGGGAAGGTGTGAGGTAAACGGTTCCTAACGAGGGGCCCCTCCCCATAAGAAACCCACTCTCGGGGTACCCCAAAGTCATCGTCGTCAGGGGTCCTCACGAAGAAAATTTTTTCCTTCCATTCTACACCGTAGGTGGATGCAGGGGAGTTGATTAATCTGAGGCCAGATTTGGCTTGGATATAAAAAAAGCCCGCCCTCGGAGATGAGCAGGGCGAGTGTGCGACTTGGAAAAGAGCATTAAAATTACGGAATGAGGGCTCGTGGTGAGTACAAACCATCTAGAAAACGAAGGTGGTTATTAAGGCTAAGCCATTGGGAATAATTTGAGAGGGGCACAAGTTGAGATTATTAAGGATATTGGCTACAGGTACAGGTATGGGAAACCTGAGGCCTCCAGAAACTACAGAGTCAACATACACTGCCATTTCCCCTGGAGGGGGGGTTATTAGCACGCTTGTGCTCGGCTGGGATCCTCCATCTAAACCTCTCGTCCAAGAATATCGGGGCTAACATTGAAGTTATCTCCCCCAGGGGCATGGTGCTGGGAGTTTCCTCCGGGGGTCTCTCGGCCTCATGCATACCGGGGCCCTCACCCTCGCTTGGTCCTTTGGATTTCTGGGTATTCTGGGATTTCTTGGTTTTCTTAGATTTCTTCTTTAGGGGTGCCTCCGAGGGGCTGGACTCCTCGTTCACCTCCTGGACCGGAGCCAGGGTCGCCACCATCACAGAATAACGGTGGGGGTTAGTAGCCCTCTCCGTCACCGACAAAACCTCACCTTGCCTCTCCGCCTCTAAGACCATATCCATTTCCTCAAACAAATGTTCAACCCCTCCTGGGTTCCTCTCCTCTATAGCAGACACTGCTGCATCCAACTTCTTATCCCTGGGAGACGAGTTTTGATTGGCCATTTCCTCAACTTCACGGGTAAACTCTTCAACATGATCTCCAGATATGGCTTGGTTCGCCCACCCATGAGCGTCAAAGCCCTTGAAAGACACGTGTCATCGGCTTCACGTGACACATGGCTGTCACAGTCCGCTCTCCAATGAGCGCCCCTAAGTAAGACCCAAGTTCACCAAGGAAGGCAGTCATGAGCGCCCACTCCCCCCGTATATACTTCTGAATAACAGCGAACCAAGGGACTAAGTTCCCCCTCATCTCGTGGCTTTGGACCAGATCCACCCTCGTTCCATTGGGCTATCAGGCTCATGGTAACACGAGTGCACCAATGGCCCTCGTTACCAACCCCAAAACGGCTCTCTGACACCCCGTACGTGTCCGCGCACCTACGAGTGCTGCCCGTATAACCTTTTGCGCCAGCTTTTGCTGGAGATTCCTCCTAGGTTTCTCCTCCTTGCGCCACGTGTGATGGCGACATTAGGGCAGGACCACAAGGGGATAATTTACCAAAGGGTCCCTGACCCTCAACCATAAGTATGTGTCTTCACCTCCAACTCTGTAAGCAATCCCCATTACTGCAACTCTGCATTTTACTTGCTTTCTTCTTCAAATCATCATCTGACTTGAGCGTCGGAGAGCCAAACTGGGAATCATCCCCAGTTCCCCCAGCTTGGCCTTCTGACTTTGTTTTGGTGTTTGTTCAAGCAGGTAGAACCCCATCTTTTCCGGCGAACCTCAGCTGGTTTCCTCACGAAAAACAAATTCTAAAGTGATCGGAATTTGACACATTAAATCTAGACCCATCACAATAAACATAATAGATAAACTTATTTAAATAAAATTAAATGATAAACGTGTAACGTACGTTCATTTCACTAGTATTTTTAAAAACAGTTGTATAAATTTACTAAAAAATATGTTATATTGATTTAAATTTTTTATTTTCATTTTTATATTAATTTTTTCTCATAATATCGTGACACGCAAAATGTAATAACGTTATTTATAATGACTTTAAATATTGAATTTGAGGTGAATGTATTTTATTTAAATTTGTTATATCGATTACTCTTATAAATCTCTTATTTTAAATTAATTCATAAATATAAATATATTTATTTATATATAATATAGTTGTGTCGTGCCCTAAATTTTAAAAAAAAAATCCGCATTGCCGTGTCATGTCGTATCCGTGCCCATGCGTCATAGGGTCTAATCCATTGTAAAAATCCGGATTTAGACTTAAAAACATATGTTTTTTAAAAAATATACATATTTGAAGAATACTTTCCTTAAGATTCTCAATGTCACTTTCCAATTTTCATGTCATGTTAGTCTAACATTATATTTGAAATTGGTACAACTTTTATAGTTTAACCTAAAAAAGCCTATAAATATATTAAATTCCTAATGTCACTTTTTCTTACTATGTTGCGCAAAATATTTATAAATAAAATTATGAAGAAACAATATTAAAAACACCAAATACGTAACGAATTGATATAAGTGTTAATTAACATGTTAATTGATAATGAAATATAAATATATTGAAGTAAAATTAGTAAAATAATGGATATAAGTGTTTTTTAATTATAATTAGATAGTTTTCCATTCAAAAAATATAAAAAATGTTTTAAAAGAACTTTTAACAGTGTATATGATCTATGCGTGTATTTTATGTTACCTAATTAACGGTTCCGTTATCTAGTTAAAAGTGAGACTATTATTGCAACGTGTGGGATTATTACACTACAAGAAAATAAGCAAATTCCAAGGGAATATAATTCCGAGAATCTATTTTCGAGGGATTTCCGAGGGAATTTTTCCTCGAAAAATTAAAACTTAATTAATTTTTAAATTAAAATTATTTTTCGAGGGATTTCCGAGGGATATATCCCCTCGGAAATTTTCGCATTTTTAGATCTTGAATTTTTCGAGGGAATTCCATGGGAATTTTCCCTCGAAAAATTAAAAATTAATTAATTTTTAAATTAAAATAATTTTTCGAGGGATTTCCGAGGGGTACATTTCCTCGAAAATTTTCACATTTTTAGATCTTAAATTTTCCGAGGGATTTCCCTCGGAAAATTAAAACTTAATCAATTTTGAAATTAAAATTATTATTTAATTCATTAACAAATAAAACTTTATGCAATTAAAAATAATTTTTTCTTTTTTCAAAGTTTTCAATTTATGCTAAATTTCGAGGGATTTCCAAGGAAAAGTGGAAATTCCCTCGGAATTCCCTCAAAATTTGTAATAACTATTTTTAAAATTAAGTCCTATATAATAATTTGTTGAATTTAAATACAATCTATGGCAATTATACCTATAATTAGTGAATTAAGCAAGATAATTTTAGTTATTAAATTTGTAATTTGATGGTTATACATATGTAATCGAACATTAGATTAGTATTTTGATCGATATCATAATGGTAAGGACATTCATGTTATTTTAAATTGAAATCGAATTTTGTTTTTACATATTTTTTTGGAAGAGAATTTTTTCTTACTTAATTTACTAATAAAGAAAGCTTCATGTTATTAAATTGAATATTTAAAAGCAAGATTTTCTCTTTTTTTAATTTTTATTTTTTTACTAAATTTCGATGGATTTCCGAGGGAAAGTGGAAATTCCCTCGGAATGCTCTCGGAATTCCCTCGAAATTTGCAATAACTAGTTTTAAAATTAAGTCCTATATAATAATTTGTTGAATTTAAATACAATCTATGTCAATTATATGTATAATTAGTGAATTAAGTAAGATAATGTTAGTTATTAAATTATTAACTTGAAATCAAATTTGTTATTTATTTATCGACACACCATTAAGTTCATAAATAGCCATAAAAAAAATTCTCTCCTCACTTCTTCTTCACGTTGATGAGTGTTGCGCCGCCGCTACCGCCGCAGGGAGTTTGGCCGCCTCTCGCGGCGTCATTTTCCGCTTATCATCCTCCACCGCCGGTAGCCTTACCTCTTTCGTCGTCGTCGAATACCCAATTTTCTCTCTCTTAAGCCGTGGCGCAACCTACGCCATCATCTTACGCCGCAGTGTTACACTCGTCACCCCCCGCGGCGACGTCGACCCCTCTGCCCTCCATCGCAATACCGCTACCCACGAAACGTGGGCGCGTTTATCTCTTCCCCAGGGACCCGAATTGCAAGCCCTATGAAACTGTTTCAAAGAGAAACGGGATCACAAATGTTTCTTTCTCGGATGCCGAAATCGCTGAGCTATTATGGCCTTTTAGATTTGCATTGGTTGGGAAATTCTCGCAAGGTTATCCGACAATGGCTCGATTACACGAGCTTATGATGGGAATGGATCTCTCATGTGAGTTTAAAATTGGCTTATTGAATATCAAGCATGTTTTAATTAGACTAAGTTGTCATGAGGATTTTACGAAACTCTGGATGTAAAAGATAATTGTTTTAGACGGGTTTCCGATGAGGTTATTCAAGTGGACTCCTACCTTTAATACGAAGGTGGAATCTCCTGTAGCTCCGCTTTGGGTTAGATTTCTAGATTTTCCAAGTCAATTTTTTAAACCAGAGTCATTTTTTGATGTTGCGAAACAAATTAGAGAGCCTTCGTGTTTTGACGAAGGCACTTTTGATGTGTAAAGACCATCAGTGGCGCGTGCTTGTATTGAAGTTGATTTGTTACAGTCATTGAAGAAGCGTTTGAGTCTTACGTACCATGGAATGACCTAGATCCAACCGATTGTGTACGAACAACTCCCTCCGTATTGCAAAAAAGGTGGGCATATAGGGCATGAGGACAAAGATTGCTATAGTGGATCGAAAGAAGTCCCGAATTTACGTTCGAAAATTAATGGAATACGCACCGGAGCGCCAGTGAAGGAGGAGATGATGACGGTACGCCACAAGCGGCCGCCGGTGGTGGCGCGAATGACAACATAGACAAGGCTGAAATTGGGGACATCACGATGAACGATGGTGCTAGGGTTGGAGACGCAAATTCTAACCCTAATCCAATTGGGGGCCGACATTAGTTTGGGTTCTAAAAAAAAATTAGGCTAGTCAACTGCAGCCCAAGATTCGTCTACCTAATCTGGAAGAGCATGCTTCTTGGACCCTTTGAAAATAGATACAGGCTACAAGAAACTCGAGAGTATTGTTCAGGAAATTGTCAGTCAGGAAAGTCCGCAATCCGTAGCTCATGCCCAAGGACTATTAAACAAATCAGAAAAGCTATCTTAAGAGACGGGGCAAATTGAGTCCTCTTCATCAACCCAAGAAGATGACCCTGATCCATTTAATCTTGAGCCCTTACTGAACAAGCCGACCCCTCAACGATAAGAGTCCACCATGGTCCACAATCTTCGTCGGATCAGTGAGCAAGAGAAAGAATGGGATCGGGAGGAAAAGCAGAGAAGACAAGAGAGCCTCAGGATGGAAGAGCAACTTTTGTCCGAAAATAAATCTAATCAGCTTGTAGACGAAGAGTCCTTAAATGAGGATGAGGTTCACAACCTGGAACAGGAAGAATCGATTGTGGACAGAATCATTGAGCCGAATTTTCCTGTAAACCAGAAAAAGAAAAAGACTCGAAATCGCACGAAGTCAAGCAAAAAGCAGAAATACGAGGAAAAGTTCAAGTGTGGCGCCCTTGCCACATCCCGCACTGAGAATTACCCCAAGTGTTAGCTTTGGGCCTTTACTCTAGATCTTACCCAAATCATTGTCATCTTTCTTGAGAATGGATACATCCCCAAGAGTTAAATGCTTAATGGATTTCTCTTAGATCTTCTCAACTCTATCATCAACCTTTTCTATCTTTTTTTCTCAACCCAAGGTGCTTGTTTAGCAACATTAACTCTTTTATTCTCAATATTTTCTTGAAAATTTGTCTGAGGCACACGAGCATCTTGCTCCCGATGCTCAAGCACACCGTCCCCCCATCATGACCATCATCGCCATCATCACCCTTGTATTTAGTCATGTCGTGTCCTAAACATTGACAATTCAGGCAAAAATTAGGGATTTTACCATAATTAATTTTCTGTAAGAAACTCCAATCCCCATATCTCACCCAAACAGATCTAATCCTATATATATATATATATCTTGACTCATTTAATTATATATATACATGTATACATACCTAATTGCATGACTTATATAGCTTAGGGACTTAAGTGCAAATTGTGCCTTGTCATCCCATTTCTTGGAAGACTTTTGTAAATATCTTCATCTCTCATTTCATTCATCACAATTCATCCAAGTTCTCACACACTCACACACACTTCTCTCGTTTCAAACACCAAGAAGAAAGGAAAGGATTACATCTCATGTCAAGTTTAATTCAAGGAGGAAAGTGCTTAAGTGGAAGCATCATCTTCATCTCATCATTTCATCCATCTCTTTCTTCATTTCAAGGTATAGTATGAAGTGTATGAATTTCATGAACCATATTTGAAGTAGGGTTTATTGATTATGATATGATTCCTTGGTTATAAATGATTTAAAGCATGCTTAGGCTCATTTAGCTTTCCAACTTACATGAAGTCTTGATTAATATGAAGGTTGGATTACATAGTTAAATATAGGGTTTGGTTGATGAGTTCTTGATGATCTATGCATGTTTCCATGGATTAAATAGTGCCTAATTATAATATATGAGACATATGCATGATATATGATAGTTTTGAGGTGGTTAATTGTTGTGGTTTGGTGTTGGAAAGGCTTGGGAGCCATTTCGAGCATAGCCTGTTTTTTTGTCCAGCGGCTTTCCAAACGGGCGTTTGGACTCCCCGTTCATTCACCAAACGCCCGTGTAGCAACCTACTGCAACCGAGGAGCTTCACACGCCCGTTTCTGCTTTCAGACCATTTTTTAAACGGTCGTTTCTCTCTCATATGAACTCCGATTGACCTGATTTTTAAACCCACGGAAACCTTTTGAAGTATAGAACAACCTCAAATTAGAATCATCTCAATATCGTTGCTATTTTGAGAGATATAACCGTTTTAATTTGGTGTCACCATTTTACAGGAAATCTGCAATCACCTAACTTCGAGCGTACGTCATTTTCTCCTTCTTTTGAACTAGAATACGAGACATATATCCCAGGAAATGTCTATGTGTCTAGTTTCATATCCAACAAACAAAACTCAATTCCAACTTCTAGAACTCAAGATATTTCAGTTTTCCTACAACATGTGCATTTCCGAAAATTGTCAGTTTTTGCCCAACTTCACCAAAACCTTTCTTCTTGCTTTTCTTTCACTCTCTTGGCTCCCGTATGTGATTTATATAAAGTATATGCTTGCTTAACATTACATGAAGCATTAATTGTACATGAACATTCTCATGAATTATAATTATCATCATTCCATGTCATAACCATGTCGTTCGTCCATTAATTGGTTCATTATCTAGAAGTCTTATGTACACTCGTCTTTCGTGCACAGAGTTTGATCCGGTCGAGGAGCAGGGTCCGTTGACTTCTTGTATCCTTTCTTTTTTTGTCAAGGTGAGGTTTTATTTTAGTTAATTAGAACCCTATCATCTTGTGTGATCCTTTCAAGCCAAAATGTATTATCTATATATATACTTTCGAAAATGGTTTCAAGAATGAATGTTTCAAATGTATTCATGAAAATATTTTGGTGAGAATCATGCACATATTATTGGGCCCTGGGGAAACGTGGGCTTGGACACCGGCACGACATTGGGCCGTCGAGTGACTTTGGTGGCAGGAAGGTGGGATATTCTTGAGCCGGTGGTTAATCCACTGAAGGAGCTGGAAGGAGTCATGATCCCCCGTCTCAAAATGTCACGAGGTGGTAGGGCCTTGCAAACCCTTCCACCGCCACGGAGGAAGAAGGATGGAAAACTTATGTTTCTCAAGTTATGATTATGAATATGATTATGTTAATGATTTGGTTATGAATGCATGAACGCCTGATAATGTTTTCAAGCACACTCTATGGGAGTAAGGCTGGAGAATTGCCCACTCGTCGGGCCACGTTAATTATGTTTATTCAAATAATAATATGATATCCCGTAATTTCGAGCAATGCCTTTCTCAAACTACCAGCTTGGGATTTTCTAACACTTTACTAGGGATTATGGACTGCATGCGCATGTGATATATTTATATTGCCCCTCACTCAGTCATAGGACTGACACCCCACGTTTTTAGTCTTTTCACAGGTTGAGCTAGGCGGGGATTGAGGTCGTTGTAGTCTTTTCTTTTGGAGTCCTAGCTTGTAATTACTTCTTAGCATTTCATACTCATGTTTTAAATTATGTATTATCGTTTTGGAGAATTATTGTATATCTTATGTGGTGGCGGGGATAGCCTATGATTGTATAACTTAGTTTTGTGTTAATTGCTTATATATGTTTCCGCTTTGTGTTATTGCATCGTTGGTTTTAATTGGTTTAAGGGTTAGCCCCGCTTAGCTAGGAAGTTATTTTTATTTTGTCACCCGTTCGCCACGTGTTTAGTTTGTGTATGGAAATTAATTTCATACATGGATTGGACTAGTGGTGCGGGGGATGTGACGCCTTCCGATGCGGGTGTTACATCTCTGCGTGGTATCAGAGCTCCAGGTTGCAAAACCAGAGTTCAAGTGTCGTATCGTGTCAAGTCTAGGTCATACGGCTTAGGAACTACTTGAAAATTTGTGCATTACATTGATTCTTGTCACCAATTGTTGATTAATTGGCTTTCACCTGCTTGAATTAATTATTGCATTTTGTATCAAATATGTGTTTAAATGCTAATTATGTGTCGTATGCAATCACTAACCCCATGCATTTGTATTTGAGACAAGTTGTGATTGTAGGCTATAAAGATCATGTCAAACCACGGCCAATTTCTATGACAACCTCAATCTACCACAAGCTCCTTTCTTTCGCTTTGAAGTTGTAAGGAATGCACCGGGGAATTTCATACAAAAATTCAAGAGCCATGGATTTCTCTAATTGGGTTCTAATTCAAGTGATAAGATTCGGAATAAAAGGATTCATAGTGGGAGTGACTTACAAGATCTAATGAGGCTAGGGGATAATTAAGGAAGGTGGTGCTTACAATTTACAAGATAGACACGAGGGTTTACAATACGAAAAGAGACGAATCAATCGGGTTCAAGAGATTTATTCAATGCAAGGAAGAGGTGAAGATAATGATTCAAGGTTCGGATTTATAATTAAGTAAGGATCTTCTACTTGTTGGGACAAAAATTAAAGTGTGAGAAGACAATAGCTTAAGCGATTCAGGTCAAGGAAAAATCTTGGGAATTACGTTTAGGATGAGTGGAGACCCTTCGGGCCTTGGAATAGGATTTGGATTAACTTGGAAATTTAAGTAATTGAGCGATTTTGGGTTCATGGAAATAACAAATTGAAAGGATTGAACAACGAGGTAGTTGATGTAGATCTACGAGGAATTGAAATATTTTGGATTTCGGGTTAAGAAAGATTCTATCTTCGATCAGATTGCGTCTATTTCCTATACCCAAGCTAAATTATCATGTTGAGGGCGCAAAGTGGGAGATATGGAACAACAAATGGAAACGGTAAAGAAAGACAAGGAACTTTTGGAGGAAAATTTTATGCTCAAGGTGTAGGCAAGTAAGAAGACATGTCATAATACCGATTCAAATTCACAAGGAGAAGATTTAGAGGATTTCAATCAAGGTGGCGACTAGATGAAATCGGGACCATAATGGGAGCTTAGCCTTCAAGAGAAGTTAGGATATTAACTTCATTGGTGCAGAAGGATTTAAGTTCAAGAGTAACCATTTCGGTTTATAAGATTATATAAGTTGGTACAAGGAAACTTTGATCAAGGAGATACTTATGGTGAGGATTCGGTTAATACTTGGAGATCGATAATTTGGAAAGAATCTGATTTAAGAAATTTCAACCTCGTACGATGGAAATGTGTAGGTTGAAGATAGAGAATTTTGGAGAATTAGAAGACCGTGGGTAGCAAGAGATAACCAACAAATTTAAGACAAGCTTGTAATTCAACAAATAAGGAACCAATGCCGAGTTAAAGCCTATCATTACTACGGTGACAGGTTCAATGCATTCATAAGCACGTGCATCATACATTGTTTAAATTAATTAAATTCTTTAATTATATACACATTTCTAATTGAGCTTAATCTTTCCAACGTGTGCATTTTATTACTTACAAGTGTGACACATGCATTAGCATAATAATCCGACATGCATTTTTAAGTGTTTGTTTGATAGGAAGTTTCCCTCATCTCACTCATCAAGTTGTTTTCTACCGAGCCATACTAGAATTAAGAAAAGGAGAACTTTTGGGGTTACACTGGTTGATGAGAAGGGAAAATGGGAATTCCGAGGATCAGGAAGGGTAGAGCAGGAATTAAGAGTGAAAGGAGTGGATTGCTATTCTTACCGGTCCCTCCAAAATGAATGTGAGGGTGATCATCAGACATGGTATGACTAGAATTGCATATTTCGAGGAAGCTAAGGCGAAGAGGTTGAGAATAGAGCTGAAGGTTTGGAACAAAAGAAGAAGTGGGTTTTTATCCCTAACCAAATTCAAAGTGAATGGGAGTAAGGTGACCGAACACGTAGAAGAGTGAGGACCATTTATATCAAGTAAGCTGTGTTGAAGAAGTCGAGAATCTTTAAAGTAAGAAGCAATGTTACGAGCCAACGGATAAGAATAGGTATTCTTAAGGGGGGAGTCGACCGAAAAATGACTTCAAAGTTATGGATTAGCTCAAATAGATTACTTCCACTTGAAGTAATAAAGTTGAAAGAGTTACTAACAACGGGATTTCTTGAAGATGGTAAAGGGGAAGAATCAGAAAATTCTGACGCTTGATGATTTTTCAAGGTTGGGTTGAATGGTAGGAATAATTTTGGAAAGAGTAAGAGCTTCAATAGCCGGAAATGAGTATCCAAGAAATAATGGAAGATTCGGTACTCGATTAATTTCAAAGTAAGGTGAATGAAGTTTTGAGAATAATAACGGAAAGGATAGGTATTTCAAGAGATAAAGATGGAATCAGGAAATTCTTGGGAATAGACACAACAAGACGTGGTAAAGGATAATTGATGGTAACTTCAGTTGTAGGATCAACACCGTTAGTTTTCTTCCGGGATCCATATAAATTCAATTTTTCAAGGTTGCAAGGATATTGTTGTGCAACGTGTTTCAAGCCTTAAGAAATTCTAAGAATTGGAGAGGAGAATATTGGATAAGGAAACTTGATCGGATCATCATAATTGGGATGAAAGTGAGAGTCCGTTCAATTGAGCATTGGAAGTAGGATTTAGGGAGAAAATCACACATTCAAGAATTAAATTTCCGGATCGTGGTGTTAGATAAAGTAAAGGATTTGATCACGGGTTGAAGGCCGAGTAACCACGAAGATATTTATATCCACATCAGACCTTTCGGGGCATGATAGTGTGTTTAGAAGATAGATTATGGAAGCAGGACTGAATTGCCATTTAAGTATTGGATATCGAGGATTGTAATATCCGACGCGTTGGGAAGAGAAATCTTCAACATCAAATCAAGGGGTGAAACGAATCACTACCATGGAAGATTCCCGAACAACGGTGAACGGTACAACAAGCATCCATGGCATATGCATACATGCAACTTTAACTCAAACAATTTAGTGATGCTAAGTGCTTTGCTCGCTTGTTGTATTAGTTGTTTTTGGGTAATTGATAATCGATGTCTTCGATATTTTCTACCTGCTCCTTACGTGATAACCGTGTGAATGTTTATTTAATTGAGTTTGGGTTATTGCTTTATCTGTTTGAGAGATGGGGTTTTCTCATTGCTTGTTTGAGAGACGGGGTGCTTTCATTGCTTGTTTGAGAGACGGGTCTCTCTCATTGTTGTTTTAAGTTCAGAACTCGAGTATGGACCTGGGGACCAGGTCCTCTTAAGGGGGAGAGAATTGTAACGCCCCAGTTTTCAAATTATGTATTTCATGATATTTGTGAATTATATTACTAAGTGATTTAGCATAACATGTATATATATTCAACTCCATTTCATCATATTCTTTTAGAGCCATATATATAGACATGTTTATATAATCATCCCACATACATGCCAAGTTGATGCATCTCTAACTTGTAAATTCCTAAGAGGCAAGGGTTTATATGCAATAAGTTTTAATGCCAAGACTTTTCATCCCACTTTAATTATATACAATGCATACATATATACATATATATATATATATATATATATATATATATATATATATCTTTACTCACTACAATAAAAACTTTCTGATTAGTTGACCTGTTGTGACGCCTATTAAAAAACGTCATAATATACCAACTGTTGAGACGCTGTTCGTTTAGGCGTCTTATTAGATTGAATTTACCTTTTCTTTATTAACTAAAAAAATAATAATGAGACACGTTAACATTAGGCATCACAATATAATAAAATTATTGTGACGCATTTATTAAAGGGTCTTAATATGGTATATTTGGTATGGAATTTTTTAAAACAAATGTCACCATATATATATTATCATTATTAATATTTATGTTGTATATAATATAATTATGAAAATGAAATTCATTAAAAAAAAAAAAGGAAAATGAAATCTTTTGGCAGGGCTGAACAAAAAAAACGAGGGAATTAAAGTGCACTTATTCACTTTCCAAATTCAGCCCCGCCATTTCTTAGTAAGGAAAGTGCACTTCATCCCCTTTCTTCAGTAAGGTTCTCAGAGAAACCGAGAAGGTGAAGCTCAACGGAAGAAGCCGAGAATCTTAGCCAACGAATCTTAGCCGGAAAGAAGGAGATTGGACGGGAATCTGCCTGGAAGAAGGAAAGACCTAACTCCTCTCTGAGCCGACGGTGGAGAGAGGTCTTGCACCGACGGTGGGTTTCAGAATAGGGTTTTAAGGTATTCACATGGATTCAAGCTGAAATTTGGGTAAGCTGAAATCTATTTGGTCGAATTGGTTTGTGTTAGCTGAAATTTGAAAGATTCTGTGTAATGGGTTTTCTCTAAGTCCAAAATGCGTCACAGTTGAGAAATTTGTCGAATGGCTTGAATTCTCTAACCTTGTTTAATTGTTGTGCTTTCTGCTTGCCGTTGAACTTGAGAAATTTAATTGTTGTGGGGTAATTTAATGAGCAACCCATTATGGCCTTAGCCTGCAAGTGTAGATGCTGAAGTACACTGCTCACAGTAATTTGTTTCAAAATGCCTGTATGAATGAATATATTCCCTTGATCAGGTTTATTGCCTTCTTTTTCCAGATTGTACATGATTATATGTATTTTCCCCCATTTATTTATGTGTAAAAGTGAAGATGAGTTGCAAGATTTATGATAAAATCTTGCTTCATTGTTGATATCTTTAGGTAGTTGATTCCAAAGAGACTGCTTTACTAAGCCTATAGTGTTTGCGTGCTCAACTTGGTATATTTTAATGGTATATCCATGGTTTGGTGTTGATTTAATATGTATAAGGTGTATCTCTTATTCCTGGATTGTTGAGCTATGTGTTTGTATGTGCTTAAGTAATCCTTAAATGAACATATAACACTGACATGATTTGGTTTTTGAGTCTTGGAGTTGTTGTAAATGTGCTCATTTGTATCTTTATGTTGCAGATTTTGTTATTCTGATTTCATTTGAATCCCGGGGAGTCTATATGAAGGCATTGTAAAGCACCTCTGCACCAGAACAAGAGATCTGACAGTTGGAACATCATAAAAGAAAAGGTTTTCTTTCTTTTACAAGAATCACTTTTAATTGTGTTGTTTTAATTCTGACTTTATGTCTCACATGATTATAGTTTGTAAGTGTTATGAATTGTTCACTTTTGAGCATCTTGATAGTTACTATTGCCTTACTAGTCTGATTACATCCAAAAGAGGTTATGAAACTTAGTTATTGGGGATCTTCAGGAACTTATGTATTGAGGTTTAGTCTAATCACACAAACTTTTTCCCTAAATTAGAGATAATGTGAATGAAAGTCTTACTATGTAGTTAGGATAAGTTTTGGGCAATTACTTATGTTTTTGGGTAAATTTGTGTAATCTGTTAATGTCAAGATAGGATAATTATGTTTGTAATACTGTAAACCTGTAATATGTGGTTTCTGTACTTAGGTGAAGTCATACTAATAACTTGAGGCTTTTTTATTTATATCAGTTTATGAAATTGTCTGCCATGGATCCGGATATACGTAAATTCTTTGGCATGGAAATGTTTTAGAGTTTTTTTAAAGTCGATAGGAGAAGTTAGTGTATTTTTGGTTCCAATCTGTTAGTATGATAGTATGTTTATCCCCATACATTTACTTCATTAAAAACAGACTCTGTTGTTCTTATGGATAAACGATGGATGGATTTCCCAAGGACAAGTACTGAATATCAGAATGGGTTGAGATATTTTTTGGATTTCGCATTTGCGAATTCAAATGGAGAGATGATTTTATGCCCGTGTAAAAAGTGTATGAATACCTTATGTAAAAAGAGGAATGTAGTTGAAGAACATCTTCTTTGGAATGGCTTTTTGACTGGGTACTCTAAGTGGATACTGCACGGAGAGTTATCGTCTAATGGAGAATATACGACTTATGATTATGGTACTAGAAATAGTTCAGATAATATGCCAGAGCTGTTGAATGATGTGTTCGGGATGCAAAATGAAGGTAACGATGTAGACGGAATTCCAGGAGTTAAGCAAGCACAAAAACCATGCGAAGAAGCTGAAAAATTCTATAAGCTTATGGAGGATGCAGAACAGGAGCTGTACCCGGGTTGCCACAAGTTTTCTAAACTTTACTTTATTGTGCGATTGCTCGAAATCAAGTGTCTCGGTAGCTGGAGTGATAAATTATTTACAATGGTGCTTAAGTTGTTACGTGAATCATTTCCAGAAGGTGTTCGGTTTCCTAAGAATTAATATGAATCTAAAAAGATTCTAAGGGATTTAGGCTTGAATTACAACAAGATAGAGGCTTGCCGAAATGATAGTATGTTATATTGGGGTGACAATGAAAGCAAAGATAGATGTGACACCTGTGGCGAACCCCGATGGATAACGCCCAAACCTGATTCAAATTCAGTTGAATCAAGTAAGCATAAAGGTGGCAAGAAGATTCCAGCGAAGCTTATTTGGCATTTTCCATTAATTCCAATGTTACAAAGACTCTTTATGAGTAAGGAAACGGCATCCCTTATGAGGTGGCATGATGAAGGACACACTAAGGATGGTGTAATGAGACATCCAGCCGATTCTCCAGCTTGGAGTACATTTGATTTTAAGCATCCTGAGTTTTCTAAAGACGCATGTAATATACGGTTGGGTTTGGCCACAGATGGTTTTAATCCATTTGGGACCATGAATGTTGCGCACAGTACATGGCTAGTCATTTTCACTCCGTATAATCTGCCCCCTGGTGATTGTATGAAGAAGTCATACTTTTTGTTATCATTGCTTATACCTGGCCCTACTAGACCGAGTAATAATCTCGACGTATTTTTACAACCAGCCATTGCTGAGGTGAAAAGATTATGGGAAACTAGGGTACGTACGTATGATGCTTCTGCTGAAGAGAATTTTCAATTGCGAGCAGCACTATTGTGGACAATCAGTGATTTTCCAGCTCTTGCGGCCATATTGGGGTGGAGTACTAAGGGACAGTTAGCATGCCCCGTGTGTTACACGGATACTAACTCTGTTTGGCTCGATCATTCTCGCAAATTTTGCTACATGTGCCATCGTATCTTCTTGCCCGAGGATCATCCTTATCAAAATGATAAAGGTTCATGTGATGGATCAGAGGAGCACCGAAAAGCAGGGCAATATTTGAGAAGAACTACAGCATATAATGATGTAAAGGACATTGAAAATATGTTTGGGAAAAAGGTTGGTGATCGAAAACTGCCTTATAACTGGAAGAAGAAGAGCATTTTGTTTGAGTTGCCATATTGGGAAACGAATGTAGTGAGACACAATCTGGACTTTATGCATATTGAAAAGAATGTCTGTGATAAGATTTTGCGTACGTTACTTGATTCTGATAAGTCGAAGGACAACTACAATGCTCGTTTGGACATGCAGAACATGGGAATAAGATCAAGACTCCATCCTTTTGTAGATGAGTCTGGTCGAGAGTGGTTTCCAGCAGCATCATTTGCATTGGACAAAAAAGAGAAAGACAGTTTCTGTAAACTGCTGAAAAAAGTTAAAGTTCCTGATGGCTATGCTTCAAATATTTCGAGGTGTGTACAATTAAAACCACCTAAGATTTTCGGTCTTAAGAGTCATGACAGCCATGTGTTAATGCAACAATTACTACCTTTATCCTTGCGTAAAATGTTGCCAAAGCCAGTACGGTCTGCACTTATTCAAATGAGCCGTTACTTTAGAAATGTGTGTTCTAAAACATTCCATCACAAAGAGTTAGCTCGATTAGAAAAAGATATTGGTGTCATACTATGTAAGTTGGAAAAAATATTTCCAGCGGCCTTCTTTGATATCATGGTTCATTTATCTGTGCATTTGGTCACGGAGACAAAATTAGTCGGTCCTGTTCATTACCGTTGGATGTACCCTATTGAAAGGTAAGTGTAGACATAAATATCTAAAATTTTATTAATGCTTTAGTTTTATTACTTTGCATTTTATTGATGATCAAATTTTATCTCCTTGTAGGTACTTAAGTACTCTAAAATCGTACGTACGGAATAGAGGATGACCAGAAGGTTTAATTGCTGAAGGGTACTTGGCAGAGGAATGTTTATCCTTCTGTGCACTGTATTTTGATGAAAAAGTGGAAACAACGCATAACCGACCAACCGAAATGACGGTTTTGGGTGTGCCTCAACTACACAAGGAGCTGATATCTTCGCAATGTCTGGGAATCCACTGTGGAATGGGAGTCCAACTGTTTTTGACAATGACCAGTTAATAAGGGCGCACCGATATGTCGTATATAATTGCAGTGAAACTCAACAGTACAGAGAGTAAGCTACCTTATTTAATTTCTTTCCTGTGTATGGCTTTATAAATACTGAAAATATTTGTGTAATGTATGCAGCGAACATGAAGCATAGATTAGGGGTAAAAAAAGTCGTTGCACGGAGCATGAAATCAAAAGAATACATGCTGATACCTTTGCTAGTTGGTTTAAGGATCGTGTAAGTTAACAACATTACGTAAAGCATTTACAGTTAACAGCACTTGTCTCTGTACTTTACCTTTTTTTCATATTTATATATGTTTTTATTGCAGATTGAAGCATTAAGTGGAAATGAAGACGATTCAATGTTAAATGATCTCAAAAGACTTGCAAGAGGTCCTGTTCCTGTTGGTCGAAGATATAAAGGTTTTAAAGTAAATGGATTCCGTTTTCATATAAAAGAATTGGAGAAAAGAAGGAAAACACAAAATTTTGGAGTGATGGTTAGTGCAAGTATGACGAGTTTTGCAAGCAAAAAGGACAGGCGGCCTATCTTACATGAAATGGTGTACTATGGGGTGTTAAAGGCATAATAGAATTAGATTACACAGGACGTAAAAACGTTGTATTGTTTGACTGTAACTGGGTCTCAAAGGGCTGCAGGCTTAAAGAGGATGAAGATGGGTTTACACTGATCAATTTTGCAAATATTAAGCGTCAAAATGAGCCTTATGTTCTTGCATCCCAACCTGAACAGGTGTTTTATGTTGAAGATGCCACGGAAAAGGATTGGCAAGTTGTTATTAAAACTAAGGCTAGAGACAAGTTTGATGATGATTTTGACATACTTTTACAGAGCGAAACTTGCAGCGAGGCTCAAATCGATGAAAATGAAGATATCATGTGGATTCGTGATGGGGCCCCGATAATTACTGTTGATAGCTTAGAAACTTTAAGGCATAATGATTTGGAAGATGCAGTATATGCTTAATTAATCAATAGAACAATCTGTAGAAGTTACATTTTCAGTAGTAGTCTTATGTTTTTTAGTTTTTTGGGTTATAAGTTGTTTTATATGTCGTATATACATGATCTTTGCTATTTCATTTAACTTAAAACTGTGATATAGTTATGGCGAGGACTAGGCATAACAGATTCAAGAAGCCTATGACTCGAAGGTGTGGGCCAACTTTAACAGGATTGGTGGATGAACAACATGAAGATACCGGTGTGTTTACTTTAATCATTACAATCCTATTTAATTTGTATTTCTTTATTTGAGTTTTGTTTTTTTTTTTTAAAGTTGCAGAGGCTGATCCAAGATAAGCTAGACGTACACGGATTGTGAATGCCGATTCTCCAGCTACAATGAAGCCAAATGATCAGAATGATGGCAATGTTGATACCAATGGCATTGGTAAATTTCATATGTTTATGTTTTTATTAGCTGTTTATAATTATATCAAACAAGCTTTTTGAATCATTACCATTCTAGTTAATTTAAGTTTTTTATGTGTTCGATATTTTTTTGAAGCTGTAGTGGCTGATCCTAGACAAGCTAGACGTACACGGAATGTTAATGCCGCTTCTCCAGCTGGAATACAGCCAAATGGTCAGAATGATGGCAATGTTAATACCAATGGTGTTGGTAAATTTCTAATATTTATATCAAATATTAGCTGTTCATAATATCAAAGAAGCTTTTTTAATCATTACCATTCTATTTAATTTAAGTTCTTCATATGGTTGTTGTTTTTTTGACGCTGCTGAGGCTTATCCTAGACAAGCAAAACGTACACGGAATGTGAATACCGATTCTCCAACTGGGATACAATCAAATGATCAGAATGATGGCAATGTTAATACCAATGGTGTCGGTAAATTTCTAATATTTATATCAAATATTAGCTGTTCATAATATCAAAGAAGCTTTTTTAATCATTACCATTCTATTTAATTTAAGTTCTTCATATGATTGTTGTTTTTTTGAAGCTGCAGAGGCTTATCCTAGACAAGCAAAATGTACACGGAATGTGAATGCCAATTCTCCAGCTGGGATATAGTCAAATGATCAGAATGATGGCAATGTTAATACCAATGGTGTCGGTAAATTTCATATGTTTATCTTTTTATTAGCTGTTTATAATATGACAGTAGCTTTTTTAGTCATTAACATTCTATTTAATTTAAGTTCTTTACATGATTGATGTTTGATTGAACATGTAGTGGTTGATCCTAGACAAGCTCAACGTATACGGAATGTCAATGCTGATTCTCCAGCTGGAATGCAGTCAAATGATCAGAATGGTAGCAATGTTGATACCACTGGTGTCGGTAAATTTCATATGTTTATCTTTTTATTTGCTGTTTATAATATGACAGAAGCTTTTTTAGTCATTACCATTCTACTTAATTCAAGTTCTTTACATGATTGATGTGTGTTTGAAGCTGTAGCGGCTCATCCTAGACAAGCTCAACGTATACGGGATGTGCATCCCGATTCTCCAGTTGGTATGCAGTCAAATGATCAGAATGGTGACAATGTTGATACCAGTGGTGTTGGTAAATTTCATATGTTTATATTTTCATTAGCTGTTTATAATATCAAAGTATATTTTTTGAATAAATTATATATTTGTTGTAAATAGTTAGTAATGTTGAGAGAATAACACGCGGAGCTACTAATATGCCGCGTGTTTGGGCTAGGAGAGCACCAGTTCTAGTGGATTTTGATGAGTTTGGGAAGCCAGTTGGTCCAAGGAAAAGTGAATATGTCGAGTTCATTGGTACTTTGGTCAGAAATGGTAAATTGCTTCCACTTGACTACGAAGACTGGAATAAAGTCCCAATGTCTATCAAAAACAATTTACTGGGGTTCATTAAGGTTACATATAACATCTCTTAGTTTGCTTGGCATGGCTGAAATTACCATTGTTATCGCTTATATTAATGCAAAAGCAATTCATTTATTGTGATGTAGGAGAAGTTTATAGGCACGCTTGACTTCGAGGATGTTTGTTGGATAACCTTATCAAAGAGCTGGAGAACTTGGAAAAATAGGGTAAAGAGCAAGTATTTTGACCCTAACTCCTCATTGGAAGACAATTTACACAGGCGGCCTGATGCAGAGGATGGAAGAGTTCTTCCAAAACAATGGAAGAATTTAGTAATTTATTGGAGTAGTGACAAGATACGGGTATCAAATTCATTTGATTTATTCTTTTGGTATTCACATAATACTGAGTATTAATATATTTTAACTAGGCTTTTTTTGCTGTTAGAAAATAAATGCACAAAATAAAGAAAATAGAGCAAAGAAGCAAATGATGCATGTTATAAGCAAAAAGAGTTTCTCTCATATCAGAAATGAGATGAAGGTTTTCCTTTCTTACTGCCTCGTTTTTTGTTATTATTTTAATATGTCATATAGTCGACTAATCAGTACAATGTGTGTATAGAATGGCACAAATACATTACAGGATGGTGAATCTGGTACTGGTGAAGACAATGAAAATGATAATGAAATGAATGTTGATTCAATGGAGAGAGAACCTAGTAGGATGGATCTATTTGGGAGATGTTATACTAAGAGTGGAGAAAATTCAAATCCAGTTGTTGCAGATTCATGGGTAAATCAAATTCCATCAATGTTACTATTGTTGTTCTTTGTATTTCAATTTTACAAGCATTTTTTGTTTTATGTTGTACAGCAAAAGATGCAACAAAAAAGGTCTGCACTTGATCCTACCTTAAACGATACAGGGCCAAATGACATATTTTCCCAAGTGGCAGGAGAGGACAAAGGTGGAAGAGTTCGAATGTATGGGTACAGGATAAATCGACATGATGTGTACGGTGAGGTGCCCCAGCGAGGCAAGGCTTCTCGAATGCAGATGAACTACAAGGACATTAATGAATTGAAGAAAATTGTAATGGAGCAAAACCAAAAAATAGAAGAACTTCTGAAACAAAAAAAAGCATAGAGCTTCAGACAGTTTTCCTGCAGAAGTTTCTAGAGTCCCATCAGCATTATCTCACTATCACACTCCATCATATCGTCCCCCCAACTCATGGACTGAAAATGTGCCTTTACAGGTAATTGAAATGTGACATTTTTCCTTTTGTGCATTACGATTAACTCTAGTTCACTTTATCTGCTGGATCTTTATATATTATAAATAAATTTCATTATGGTTATAGTTTTTATATGTTGGATCTAGTTCACTTTGTGCAAAGATGAGTATATATCATTGCTTTCCATCCATGAGATGATTAGATGACTGTTATTGCTGTTTTTGAAGTCATTATCTGACAAGTATGGTAAGAAATAATAATTATGTACACTCCCAGTCATCAAAATGAATAAAGTCTGATTTACAGTCTTTCATACCTGAATGAGTGTGCATTGTGTCCTATACATGCACTTTGTTTGCCACATTTAAACCTCAAACTCTGCTGTAGAAATTGAAAAAGGCTAATTTGCCACATTTATTTATATGTTACTTTTCCAGAATTTGTTGTGCTTCTTATAAATTGACCAACTTAGTCAAAATATGAAAGTGATGGTACATAAATATTAGTATTTGCATAGTAATTATTTTTATGTAATACAAACTTCTTTAATTTCATGTTGTGGTGATAAAGAATTGCTTATATGGGGCATGGACACCCCTACTTGTATTTCAGACTTTGGGTATGTTCTGGGAGTCTTTTGGGTTTTTCTATATTTTACCATAAAGATCCAGATTTCAGACTGAGTGTGGATTAGTTTTTGTCGGTTGGAGTTGTTGTGGATGGTGAATGCAGACGTTTTATGCGTATACGGTTTGAAGTGAAAGTGCAATTATTATTATTAGCATGTATTGGTGAAAGTGCAGTTATGTTTAATAACATGTATTGGTGAATGTAAGTGGGTCAGTTTTCTGTGCCATATTCTGGTCTTCTATCAGAAAGTGCAGTAATTATTGTATGTTGTTAGGTTTAGGTTGGTGCAAAAGTCTTGTTGAAGAGTGTGTTTGATTCGAAAAAAACAGTGGCTATTGGACATCTACAAACCATGGATCCCTCGAAGCGCATTGGACAAGTACACTTGGGAAGCAATTGGTATGAAATTGTTGTTAGTGTCGCTGTAGAATCTGACGAGGATTTGGTACGACCTATGTCCAACATGAAGACTATTGGTGATACCATTGGCGAGATCGTTGCATGGCCCAAAAACTTAGTAAGATTTTCAGTTTAAAACCTTCATAAGAGTAATCTATATTCTGTTTTTAGGTGCTACATAATAGTATATATATATATATATATATATCTTTTATAGGTGGTTAGGGATGAAGACTTATGAAGCGTTTTTCACCTCAACGATCGGATCTTTCATCAGTAGTTATATTTAAGTTCGCCCATTATAACTTATCTATTAAGGTTAGCTTATATTTTGGTGACAACTGACTCTTTTGAAATGGTTGTATGTTCTTATTTTTTGCTAGCAGACACAACACTTTTGACATATATGTTTGTCATTTTAATTGTTGTGGTATGTATGAATTATGTGGATAGTATTGAACAATGAATAGTTCCGATCTTGTGTTATATCTTTCGGTTTTTAATTTCATTGTGGTTTGAATGATGATGTTCATATTATTATTATCAATAAAAGTTACAAATTTAATTATAATTTCAACGGTGTTGACGATTATGTATCGTCGCAACATAAACAAGTTTAAATAAATGTGTTATTTTATGATGACAAATTAATGTGTCACCAAATGACTCTTTTCAGACGTAACCAAGCGTCACCATAGTAAGCATTTGTTATGATGCATATAAGCATCATGACAGGTCAAATATTTGGAGATGCATGTCAGCGTCACCATATCCGTACTTATTATCACACTTGCAAACGTCATAATAGTTTAAAAATGAGAGAAAGAAATGCGTCGCAATAAACACGTTTATTATGAGGTTAACAAGCGTCATAATAGAAGGACATTGAGACGCTTTAACGCGCCTCCTCAAAAGGTAGTTAAGATTGTTAAGATTTCAAATGAGACTCGCAAACGCGTCACAATATGTAGCTATAGCGACGCCGTCAGTCATCACAACAGCCAGGATGTTGAGACGCCGAATCCCGTCACTATAAGATATTACAACGCCGGAATAGCTGACGTCTTTGGTCGGCGTCACAACAACGAATGCATCGCAATACCTACTTGTAGTGATGACTTTGAGCGTCACAAAATCCAGATTTTCCTGTAGTGACTCATTTAATTATATACATACACATATACATACCTAATTGCATGACTTATATAGCTTAGGGACTTAAGTGCAAATTGTGCCTTGTCATCCCATTTCTTGGAAGACTTTTGTAAATATCTTCATCTCTCATTTCATTCATCACAATTCATCCAAGTTCTCACACACTCACACACACTTCTCTCGTTTCAAATACCAAGAAGAAAGGGAAGGATTACATCTCATGTCAAGTTTAATTCAAGGAGGAAAGTGCTTAAGTGGAAGCACCATCTTCATCTCATCATTTCATCCATCTCTTTCTTCATTGCAAGGTATAGTATGAAGTGTATGAATTTTATGAACCATATTTGAAGTAGGGTTTATTGATTATGATATGATTCATTGGTTATACATGATTTAAAGCATGCTTAGGCTCATTTAGCTTGCCAACTTGCATGAAGTCTTGATTAATATGAAGGTTGGATTACATGGTTAAATATAGGGTTTGGTTGATGAGTTCTTGATGATCTATGCATGTTTCCATGGATTAAATAGTGCCTAATTGTAATATATGAGACATATGCATGATATATGATAGTTTTGAGGTGGTTAATTGTTGTGGTTTGGTGTTGGAAAGACTTGGGAGCCATTTTCGAGCATAGCCTGTATTTTCCCTGTTTTTTTATCCAACGGCTTTCCAAACGGGCGTTTGGACTCCCCGTTCATTCACCAAACGCCCGTGTAGCAACCTACTGCAGCCGAGGAGCTTCACACGCCCATTTCTGCTTTCAGACCATTTTTCAAACGGCCGTTTCTCTCTCATATGAACTCCGATTGACCTGATTTTTAAACCCACAGAAACCTTTTGAAGTCTAGAACAACCTCAAATTAGAATCATCTCAATATCGTTTCTATTTTGAGAGATTTAACCATTTTAATTTGGTGTTGCCATTTTACCGGAAATCTGCAATCACCTAATTTCAAGCGTAGGCCATTTTCTCCTTCTTTTGAACTACAATACGAGCCATATATCCTCAGAAAGTTCTATGTGTATAATTTCATATCCAATAAACAAAACTCAATTCCAATTTCTAGAACTCAAGATATTTCAGTTTTCCTACAGCATGTGCGTTTTGGAAAATTGTCAGTTTTTGCCCAACTTAACCAAAACCTTTCTTCTTGCTTTCCTTTCGCACTCTTGGCTCCCGTATGTGATTTATATGAAGTATATGCTTGTTTAAACATTACATGAAGCATTAATTGTGCATGAACATTCTCATGAATCATAATTATCATCATTCCATGTCATGAGCATGTCGTTTGTCCATTAATTGGTTCATTGTCTAGAAGTCTTATGTACACTCGTCTCTCGTGCACAGAGTTTGATCCGGTCGAGGAGCAGGGTCCGTAGACTTCTTGTATCCTTTCTCTTTTTGTCAAGGTGAAGTTTTATTTTAGTTAATTAGAACCTTATCATCTTGTGTGATCCTTTCAAGCCAAAATGTATTATCTATATATATACTTTCGAAAATGGTTTCAAGAATGAATGTTTCAAATGTTTTCATGAAAATATTTTGGCGAGAATCACGCACGTATTATTAGGCCCTGGGGAAGCGTGGGCTTGGACACCGATATGACATTGGGCCGTCGGGCAACCCCTTAGCACGTAGTACCCTTTGAGAATATCCTCGCGCGACTTTGGTGGCAGGAAGGCGGAATATTCTTGAGCCGGTGGTTAATCCACTGAAGGAGCGGGAAGGAGTCATGATCCCCCGTCTCAAAACGTTCCTAGGTGGTAGGGCCTTGCAAACCCTTCTACCGCCACGGAGGAAGAAGGATGGAAAACTTATGTTTCTCAAGTCATGATTATGAATATGATTATGTTAATGATATGGTTATGAATGCATGAACGCCTAATAATGTTTTCAAGCACACACTATGGGAGTAAGGTTGGAGAATTGCCCACTCGTCGGGCCACGTTAATTATGTTTATTCAAGTAATAATATGATATCCGTAATTCCGAGCAATGTCTTTCTCAAACTACCCGCTTGGGATTTTCTAACACTTTACTCGGGTAGGCATGCAAACGAGCCGAGCCGAGCCAAGCCTCGGCTTTTTTTCCTGGCTTGAGCTAGGCTCGGCTCAGCTCGAGGCTCGCCCAATATGTATTATTTTGATTAAATATATTAATAAAATATTTATATATATAAAAATTTAAAATACTATTTTTTAATTAAATATATAGGCTCGCGAGCCACGAGCCCAGACTCAAAGGTCTTGAGTTCGGGCTTGGCTCGAGCTTGCTCGCCACGCTCGCGAGCAAGCTCGGCTCATTTGTATCCCTATACTCGGGATTATGGATTGCATGCGCATGTGATATATGTATATTGCCCCTCATTCAATCTTAGGACTGACACCCCACGTTTTTAGTCTTTTTGCAGGTTGAGCTAGGAGGGGATTGAGGTCGTTGTAGTCTTTCCTTTTGGAGTCCTAGCTTGTAATTACTTCTTAGCATTTCATACTCATGTTTTAAATTATTTATTATCGTTTTAGAGAATTATTGTATATCTTATGTGGTGGCCGGGATAGCCTATGATTGTATAACTTAGTTTTGTGTTAATTGCTTATATATGCTTCCTCTTTGTGTTATTGCATCATTGGTTTTAATTGGTTTAAGGGTTAACCTCGCTTAGCTAGGGAGTTGTTTTTATTTTGTCACCCGTTCGCCACTTGTTTGGTTTGTTTATGTAAATTAATTTCATACATGGATTGGACTAGTAGTGCGGGGGATGTGACGCCTTCCGATGCGGGTGTTACACCGAGACCTCACTTTGAGTATATTACAGTGACTAACACTACATGCCTAAAGCCAAAATATTATCAAGATTAAGAGTACAATGCTTCCTGAGATTTTATTCATTTTAGATAACAGTATAAAATGAATAATCTCTGTAGTCCAGTTCGATGTTTCCAATCCTATTGAAAATCATCAACGTGTTATAATTGGAATCACCATTCCCTATGACGAAAGACTAATCATCTTATATAACCACGTTATAGTCTTGATAAGAACATATTCTTACCTTACCGACTAGAACTTTAATGACACGTGATTTTGGTATTCAAAATCTTTTCCTATGAAACACATTTCATATAAGAATACCACCACACGCCATTAATTATCAATATGTGAAATACTCACAACTCGCTGTAAATTCAGTTTAATTAATTCAACAAATTGAATTTTTTAGGGCATTATTCCCAACACCCATAGTAACCGAAAATGTTTTAGATACATATGATGTACCAGATACAACATATGATGTAGGGACAAGTACACACAGCCTCGTCGTAGTGGGAGGATTGTCTGAGCACCTGACAGATACTTAGGATTAACCCAAGTGGTTGAATCTGACATATCTGATCATGTCACATATGATGATGCTATAAAGGATATAGACGCTGACCGTTGGGTCAGAGCCATCGAATCTGAATTAGATTCAATATATTCCAATAAAGTCTGGGAACTTGTGGAGGCGTCTGAGGGCATTAAACCTATTAGTTGTAAATGGGTCTACAAGAGAAAAAGGGGAGTGGACGGAAAGGTTGAGACCTTTAAAGCAAGGCTTGTGGCAAAGGGTTATACCCAGAAAGAAGGTTTCGACTATGATGAAACCTTCTCGCCTGTAGCAATGCTTAAGTCCATAAGAATTCTCCTTTCCATTGCCGCTCAATTTGATTATGAGATTTGGCAAATGGATGTAAAAACTGTCTTTTTGAACGGGCACCTTCAAGAAGAGATATATATGGCTCAGCCTGAAGGCTTTATAGCCAGAAATCAGGAGCATATAGTATGTAAGCTTAATAGATCTATTTATGGTCTTAAACAAGCGTCTAGATCATAGAACATCAGATTTAATGAGGCAATTAAATCCTTTGGATTTATACAATTGTCTGATGAACCATGTGTGTACAAGAGACATCATGATTGTGTTGTAACATTTTTAGTTTTATACGTGGACGATATTCTGCTCATTGGGAATGATACAAGAATATTGTCAGTAGTCAAAATTTGGCTGTCAAATCAGTTTGACATGAAAGACCTAGGTGAAGCCAATTATATTCTAGGGATCAGATGTTGTCGTGATCGTAAGAATAAAATGATTGGTTTATCACAAACAACATATATAGATAAGATGTTGGCAAGATATAATATGGCTAACTCCAAGAAAGGATCGTTACCTTTCAGACATGGTGTTCATCTATCTCGGGATCAGTGTCCCAAGAACCCAGAAGAGACAGAAGATATGAAAGATATTTCGTATACTTCGGCAGTTGGAAGCCTCATGTATGCCATGTTATGTACAAGGCCAGATATCTGTTATGCTGTAGGTCTAGTCAGCAGATATCAGTCAAACCCAGGACCCCAACACTGGATAGCTGTAAAGCATATATTAAAGTACTTGAGAAGGACTCGGGAATATATGTTTGTCTATCACAGTGATGAGCTCATTCCTATTGGGTACACAGATTCAGATTTTCAATCTGATTTGGATTCTAGGCGTTCGACATCTGGATACGTGTTTACTCTGGGAAGAGCAGCCATAAGTTGGAGGAGTATTAAGCAAACTTGCATTGCTGACTCCCCCATGGAAGCCAAATACGTGGCAGCTTCGGAAGCAGCCAAATACGTGGCAAGCGTATTGGTTTCGGAATTTCCTAATGGATCTAGAAGTCGTCAAGGACGGACTTACACCGATCACATTATACTGTGACAATGCGGGAGCGGTGGCCAACTCCAAGAAACCTTGAATTCATAAACGTGCAAAGCACATCGAGATGAAGTTTTACATTATACGAGATTATATAGAACGTGGAGAAGTGGCAGTAGTGAAAAGTGGCTCAGTAAATAACCTGGCAGATCCCTTCACTAAGACTTTAGCAAAAAAGAGTTTTGACACTCATGTAGAAGCGATGGGCCTTAGATGTATAGCCAATTGGATTTATGGCAAGTGGGAGATTGTTGGGATTAATAACCTGAAAATCCAATTATATTGTAAATATTTTGGATTAATAAAACTGAAATTATAGCAAGTTATGAGTATTTTACAAATATAATAATTAATGACGTGTGATGGTATTTTTATATGAAATGTGTTTCATAGGAAAAGACTTTAAATACCAGAAATTATATGTCATTAAAGTTCTCATCGATATGATGAGAAAATGTTCTTATCAAGACTATAATGTGTTATATAAGATGATTAGTCTTTCGTCATAGGGAAATGGAGTTTCCGATTAGGACACATTGATGATTTTTAATGAGATTGGAAACATCGAACTAGACCACTGAGATTGTTCATTTTATAATGCTATCTAAAATAAACAAAAGCTCGGAAGCATTGGACTCTTAATTCTGACAGCGTTTCTACTTTAGGCATGTAGTGTTAATCACTGTAATGTACTCAGAAGTGAGGTCTCGGTAACAGGTGGCCAAAATACTTTGTACGTTCAGTGATTGCATTAAATGTGCTAAAGAGAAATACTGATCAAGGAATTTGTAGCCTTTTTGCAAGGTTAAAAGATATCCCTGAAATAGATTTGCAAAAGTTCGAATTAAATCTTTGGCCAAAGTACTTCGTGTGTGTGTCACCGAAGTTGTATGTTGAATGTATTTCACATACAGGGAATTTGGACTTAAGGCGAATCAGGAAATTTCAGATTGAAATTGAAAAATAAATCATAGTAGTATTGATTTATTTTACAGAGGAGTAAAATGCAAAATTATTCTAGATCGAGAAATTCGTGAATAATTTAATTAATTTTAGAGTGCAATAATATTTATTTAGTGGAATTAAATATTGTTAAACGGTAATCAATTATTTTCATGGGATGATAATAGATTGACCCGTTTGGAGCTAAAATTAATTAGTCCTGTAGGTCCCCCCGCAAGCCCCAACAAAGATCAACAAGAAAATATTAAAAGAAGAGAGAGAAATGAATTTTTAAAATGTTTGCAAATAGCAAAGGAATTTATTTTGAGAAAATAAATTAAATTCCAAAGTGTTGGAAATGCCCGAAATTTTATTTTGGAGAAAATAAAATATTTCAAAAAAAAAATTTTGCTGACGTGGCAGCTGAGGTGTCACGCCACGTCAGCGAGTCAGCACCAGTTGCCAAGCGGCGAGCCACGTGGACGGATGAGATCGCGCCACACCAGTGCGAGTGAACGGCCCATATTAGGCCTGGAAGGGTCGGGGTCGGAAATGGTTCCGGGTAGGTCTCGGTTCGGTTGGATCCAACCCTGACACGTGTCATAACATGAGGTTGACACGTATAAAATAGGCCAGCCCAGTCGAACCGACCGGTTCATCACTAAACCGATCCAAGGGCTGAATCACCCGGTTGGACCGGACCGGTCTGACACGTGGCACCTGCTCACGTAGGCGTGCTTCTCACACGTGCCAAGCACACAGCCGCCACATGGGCGGCACGTGCGGGCACTTTCTCGGCGCCACCATACTCGTGGTGGCATGGGCTACACGCAGGTGGCCTCCGATTGGCTATCCGAGCTTGGAGTACACAGCAAATCTTGGAAAATGGACGATTATACCCTTGAATTTGGGCTTATAAATAGCCTGTGCAGTTCATTCTTCAAAACTAATTTTTTCAGCAACATTTCTTTCTCAGTTCAAAGCCATTCGGCGCTCTCTCTCTAATTATATTAATTAATCCTTAATTAAGGATTACTTAATTACTTAATTAGGTGGTTATATAATTAATATATAATACACTTAATTAATAGAAAATAGGGATTCTCTGAATTTAGAAAAAAGAGTTTTTCTAGAAAATATTTTTTCGAGTATTTAGCGAAATACTGCCGGAGCCCACACTCCAAAATCTTAATCGGGGATATTGCGGGGAAGCTCTGCCAGTTTCACGAGAAAATATCGAGGTGCTGGAAAAGTGCAGTTGATAGCCAATTTTGCAGTACGGTAATACCGTTATGCTGCCAAAATTATTATTTCCATATTGTGATTATATGTACTGTGATTTAAAATTATGTTTACGATGCCTGTAAATATTAGAGTTATGCTGCCCGATTTGTTCCGCTGCTTATTAAAATACTTTGGAAATATTTTGATAATGAGGTTATGTCGAATTTTTTTTAAAAATATTACGCTATACTATCACTCTGTCTCGGGCCCACCACACCAGCAATCCCAGTCCGGAGTAGTATTACCTTACTATTAATCCCGGCCGGGACACTTTTAACGTGAACAAGATATTTTAAGTCCCGGCCGGGACCTTTTGAAGGCATATTCTCAACCCGGCCGGGATCCTGTAAAAGCGAGTTAACACTTTTTGCTTGATCCCGGTCGGGAACCATTTTGGCCTACAGAAAATCCCGGCCAGGAATGAGACTCAGAAAGCACATTTTTGCTAGTATTTGACCTAATCTCGGGAGAGGAGGAGGCATGCAGTTTTTCACTTTACCCTAAAGGGTATTTAGAGCTTTTATGGAGCTTTGAAGAGGAAGACCTACCACCATGGCTTAGGGAGCAAGAATCAATGCTTTAATTGAAGACTTTTAGGATCATTTCATGTTTTATTCATTTCTAGCATTTAATTTCATTTTATTAGCTTAGTCTTTACATTCCTAGTATAAACTAATGTCTCTAGTTTTGGGATTTTGTCTTGTATTTAAGAATTATGACTTGGATACTTGATGTTTATTTCCATTTAATGAATATGCATGTTTCTAGTATGATTACTTTTATTTCCTTGTGTTTTAGTGATAGTATGAGTGGCTAAATTTTCTAAGGCAGGGGGGGTGATTAATTATGTAGGGTAAGTGTTTGATGAAACTCCTAGGTGGGGTTATTGATCTTATGCGTGTGAAATTGATTTATTTGCGTATTTAAGCTTGATCACCTTAAATATGAACTTAGATTTGCATGCTAATTGAGAAATTATAAGTAAATTGGATGAGATTTCACAACACTTCAGGGCTAAGTATAAAGAGATTTAACTTAGACTTGGGCAATTAAGAAATTGATTAACCGGGTCAAGCCGTTAGTTAGTTTCTTGCACTAATCTTGATTAATTGATCTAATTAATGAGCTAATGATCACGAGAGCGGCGTTAGACGTAATTAGGTACACGCATTCGACTTCGAGAGGGGCTTTTGCATATTTTAGTGATTAGAATTGTGAGATACTTGATTCCACTGAAGCACTAATTGAACATGAGTCTTGCATGATTGTCACTTCCCATTGCCACTTGGTTATTCTTGTTACTTGGTTCTTACTCGCTTTCTGCTTCTTGTTTGTTGCCTAGTTTCTTTTTAGTTCTAGTTAACTGTCTTTTTGTATTCAGTTAATTCACTCTTGCACTTGTCTTGGTCTATAGATTAACGAATACATAATAGTGATTGACTTTGATTCCCCTTCCCTTGGGATTCGACCCCTTGTGTTACAATTGATCTTTTGACAAACTTGCACTTGGGTTTAAAATTTGACTAATAGACAACGATTAAACTTTTGGAAAATTTTAAACTTCCAATGCTCAACTCTTTCGTGTTTTCCAACATTTCCTCTGTGAAAGGTAGATTACTTGGTTTGACCTCATGACTTCAATCCCAAAGAAATACTTCAGATGTCCCAAATCCTTCATTTCAAATTCTTCGAACAGATTCTTTTGAAGGTTTTTCATGTCCTCGATATCATCTCCTGTGATGATCATATCATCCACGTATATAGTGAGGCATGTGATTTTTCCATCCCTTTTCTTTAAGAATAGAGTATGATCCGAATTGCTCTGTTTGTACCCATATCATTTCATTGCACTAGTGAATCTCCCAAACCATGCTCTCAGAGACTGTTTTAGTCCGTACAATGCCTTCTTCAACCTGCACACCTCGTGAGCTCCATACTCGTGAGAGAACCCTAGTGGACATTCCATATAAACCTCTCTGTTAGATCACCATGGAGAAAGGCATTTTTAACATCAAACTGATGAAGTGGCCAATCTAGATTCGCAGCAACAAAGAACAAGACCCCGTATAGTGTCAATCTTTGCTACTGGTGAGAATGTTTTGGCATAGTCTACTCCATAAGTTTGAGTATACCCTTTCGCCACTAATCCGGCCTTGTATCACACAATCGTCCCATCAGCTTTTCTTTTGATGGTGTATACCCATCGACACCCAACAGGTTTCTTATCAGAGGGTAGAACACATGTATCCCAAGTCCCATTTTTTCTCAGGGCATTCATTTCTTCACTCATTGCTCTTTTCCATTCTGGAATTCTCATTGTCTCTTCTACACTTTGAGGGACGTCGTCTATGTAAATAGCTACTATGAAAGCCTTAGCTGAGTTAGTCAGACTCCCCCTGACTAGATTAGCTACTGGATACTTCCGTGTTTCAGGTTTTGGACTATACCTTTTTGGTGGAATTTCTCGAGTACTTCGAGGTGGAAGTACATATCTATCTTCTCCTATTTCACCTGAACTTGAATTTTCTGTTTTACCTGTACTTTCATTGTTAGCAGGAGCAGCAGTGGAACTCATATGAGATAAATCATTGGTACTGACCTCGGGGATGTCTGTCGAGGGAGATGACAAGGAAGGGTCGTGCACGTTCTGATGAACTTAGGATCCGTCTTCGAGATGGCTCGAGGGAGGCGGACTGCTGCTCGATCCAGTTAAGGGGTGTGCACATAACCATTCTAGTGGATCCTTCTGTGTTTCTTTCTCCCCCTATCCACTAGGATGGGTAGGAACGAGGTAATAGTACTCTGTTTCCACAAAATCACAGTCAACTGTGACAAACATCTGTCGAGTTTTAGGATTATAACACCGGTACCCCTTCTGGTGGACCCCATACCCAACAAATACACATTTTTCGGCACATAGTTCAAGTTTAGTGCGACTTGTTTTCGAAATATGGACAAAGACGGAACACCCAAAGACACTAGGGGTTAGCGGATATGCTGGGGGCACCTGAGTATGATCACTCAGAGTTTGAATAGGAGTGCGGAAGCTAAGAATTTTAGTGGGTAATCGGTTAGCTAAGTATGTGGTTGTAGCTACTGCTTCGGGCCAGAACGAGGACGGGACATAAGACTCAATCATCAATGCTCGGGTAATTTCTAAGAGAAAATGGTTTTTTCGTTCAGCTACCCCATTTTGTTGTGGTGAATGAGTATAGGTAGTTTGATGGATAAGGTTATTTTCTGAAAAGAAGGTTTGTAATTTTTTAGAAACAAATTCACCCCCATTATCTGACCGAAGTATTTTGATTTGAACCCCAAACTGCGTTTTAACCATGAGATAAAAGTGAAGAAATTTATCAAACACTTCAAACTTGTGTTTTAGGAAGTATATCTAACTCATACAAGTGCAATCATCAATAAAAAATACAAAATACTGAAAACCCCCACCCCCAATAACCGTGGCTGGACCCCAAACATCTAAATGTATTAATGAAAATGGAATGTCAACACGAGTACTATTCAGATAAAAAGGTTGTCTATGGCTTTTAGCTAAAACACAAGTATCGCAAGATATATTATCACTAGACAATTGAGGGAAAAGCCTTTTGAGATAACCCTCAGAGGGATGCCCCAGACGTCGATGCCACAGCCAACTCTGCCTGTCCACTGACCCCTGTGCCATTTAAGTCCGTCCCTCAGAAGCCAACTCGTCGATGTAATACAAGCCACCCCTCTCAGTGCCATACCCAATTATCTCCCTCGAACGGATATCCTGCAACACACAGAAAGTAGGATACATTACAACCGTGCAATTGAGTTCCTTCGTCACATGACTGATAGATAATAACTTATTTGACAATGAAGGAACAAAGAGACAATTGGACAATTTAAGAGTGGGAATAATTTCAATAATTCCTCCTCCCATCACTTGAACTTCTTGACCACTAGCAGTATCCAATGTGAATTTTTTGACTCGGCACAACCCCCCATAACATTAACTAAACCATAATTATTGTTATGTGCATAATTAAAAGTTGCATCAGGCATATGATATAAGAGGCAAGAGAGTAAATTCACTCTCTCTTGCCCTATACCTGGATTAAGGACATCAGAATTGTGCGAGGGGCTTGTTTCTCCTTGTCGGCTGAAATGGGTCTTTCTCTCCCCCATTTTGCCGTCTCTGTGCGTCGCGATTTCGCCGTCTCTGTGTGTCGCGATTCCTCCATCTCTGTACGTCGTGATGCCTACCGCCACTGTCCCTGTCCGTCGGTCATCTCCTTTGGTAGGGTTGGTGTCGGCGACGACCGCTGTCCCCTTGTTCTTTCCCTTTTCCGGATTTCTTTGTTCCTTGAGATCCCACCACTCTAGGTATCCCACTATTTCGAAGCAATCCTTCTCTAAGTGACCAATCTTTCCATAGTAATCGCAGACGAGGTCTGATTTTTGCCGGAGTGATAATTCCGGTGAGTTCTTGGTTGGTTCTGACCTGCGAGGGGTTTTTCTGTTCGGAGCTCTTGTCCCTTATCCGTGCGCTGCCATTCTAGCCCCAATACCCGATGATAGGTTTGCTTCGATGGAGGCTGTTGATGGTCCAAGAATGGCCCTCCGGGCTGCTTCCCAGTGAACCATAGCATAGGCCGCTTCTACTGAGGGTAAGGGAGATTCTCTTAAAATTTCTCTCACAATAGGATCGTATTGTGAATTTAATCCTGAAAGAAATTTAAAGAGTCGGTGTTCTTGTTGAATCTGGTTGTATTTGGTAATATCAGTTAGGGATTCCATCGAATTAGGTCGCCGTCGGTCAATTTCAGCACATACACTTTTGCTTATGCTGAAATAATCTTCTAAGGAACTCTGTTCTTGTTGTATCTAATCTGCCTTGGTCATGAGATCAAAAATCTATAAGCTATCCTCTCCTGATTGATACGTTACTGACAAACCCTTTCGTAGTTCCTGTACACTGGGATGGTGAATGAATTGTTTTACCAAGGATGGCTTAATTGCTTGGGTGATCCAACTGAAAACCTGAAGGTCTCGTTGCTTCCAGGTTTGAAACGATTCATTTGTTTATTGGGGCGGTGCCGGATGTCCAGTCAAGTGGCTGAGGCGTCCGCGAGCACCAATATCCATTACTAACATTCTTGCCCATAGAATGTAGTTGTTGTTGTTTAATTTTAAATCGATGGTCACTTGTCCATCGGAATTTGGTTGGGGTGGTGGTGTTTTGTGTTGATCCAATAGTTTGGCAATTTGTTGGGATAATATGGCTGCTGCTTCCGACAACGTCGGCGATGAGGATGATGAAACTTCCCCTTCGTTGCCCATTGCCGAGTTTCAAGCAATCGGTAGATGATGAAGCCAATCAACGATCCTCAAGATCATTTGGCTCTGATACCATGTTGAAAACGAAATATAAAACTTATAGAGAGTAAAGAATTCATTCTTTTTATTTCTTGATACTAAAGAATGTACAGAACCCAAGTTATATAGATAATAGGAAGCCCTTAACAACCGGACTAATAGCTAACAAATCCCTGATATCTTGGGACTAAAATAATTTCCAAACTTATCTAAGTCAACAAATACATTGTCTCAAATGGCTCGACAGCCAAACAAATATTTAAAATGCACGACATCAAGTTTGCTGCCCGGCCAGAATTTGGCTTAACCGAAAACCAACTGTACAAGGACACCTTGTTTTCAACTCTTGATTACACCAAGTATTGGACTTTCATGAAAAAGTTGTGTATGGTAGAGTTTCTCTCGGCTAACGGGATTAACCGGTTTGCAGATGTGATGAGGGAGGAGCGGATGAATCTGTTGGAAAATTTCTTGAAGAAATGCAAAAATGGAGAGGTTTGTAACTTGGGAGCGGATTTCATGGCGATGACGAATAATTTGATCTGTCAGGTTATCATGACCACGAGGTGTTCAGGTAGTTCGAGCAACGGTCGTGAGATATGGGAGGTGGCTAGAGGGGTAACTGTGCTTTCTGGCTTGCTCAGTTTGGGGGAGGCCTTTTAGTTTGTTGAAGAAGTATGATGTGTTTGGGGCTGGAAGAAAAGTGAAAGCTTTGTTGAAAAGGTTTGATGCTTTGATGGATGAGATTATATTGAAACAAGAGAGGGAGAATAATAGGAAGAGGAAGGATTTCATGGATATTTTATTGAGTGTTATTAGTGATGGTAATGTTGAGGTGAAGCTCACAAAGATGGGGATCAAGGGCCTCTTTTTGGTTAGTGATTATTTCTTAATTCACCTCTTTCTTGTTGTTTTTCCGTTCACAATTAACGTCTTTCTCTTTCTTTTTCGATTTGATTGTTGATCATTATACAATCTGATACTTTAAAAAACCTAACGGTTCTTTTGTGTCTTTCTTTATGTTGTTAATATCAATTCTCTCATTTGAGTTATCACTCTATACGATGCAAGAATTAATAAAACATGGTAATTCTTATCAAAGAAAGTGTCCCCAATGAAACAGGATCTTTTCTTGGGAGGAACTGACACAACAAGTGTGGGTCTCCAATGGGCAATGGCCGAGCTCCTCAACCATCCATCTTCCTCAAAGAAACTCCAAGCCGAAATCAACACAACTGTTGGATCGTCAAGACTAGTCCACGAATCCGATATCCCGAATCTCCAGTACTTGCAAGCCGTAGTCAAAGAGACTCTTAGGCTGCATCCATCACTTCCCCTGGTCTTCGGGAAATGTAGAGAAGATTGCAGCATCAATGGTTACTCCATTGCCAAGAACTCAAGAGTCGTGGTCAACCTATACGCGATCAACCGGGACCCGCAGGCATGGGAAAATGCCTCGGATTTTATCCCGGAGAAGTTTATGGATAACTCCATCGATGCAATTGCCCAAGATGATCCCGAGGATATGAAGGGACAAAACTTCAGCTACGTCTCGTTTGGAGACGGCCCTGGCGCCGCGCTAGCCAATATAGTACTGCACCTGACGCTGGCGGCGGTGGTGCAGGGCTTCGATTGGAAACACGAGGGTGGTGTGAAGGTTAATATGGAGGAAGGTGCTAGATTTTCAGCCCCGATGGCGAATCCGTTGGTTTGCTATCCTATTGTTGGGATTAATGCCCTGAAAATCCAATTATATTGTAAATATTTTGGATTAATAAAACTGAAATTATTGAAAGTTATGAGTATTTTACAAATTTAATAATTAATGACGTGTGATGGTATTTTTATATGGTAAGTGTTTCATGGGAGAAGACTTTAAATACCAAGAATCACGTGTCATTAAAATTCTAATCAGTGTGATAAGAAGATGTTCTTATCAAGACTATAATGTGTTAAATAAGATGATTAGTCTTTCGTCATAGGGAAATGGAGTTTCCAATTATAACACATTGATGATTTTCAATGAGATTGGAAACATCGAACTGGACCACTGAGATTGTTTATTTTATACTGCTATCTAAAATAAACAAAAATCTCGGAAGCATTAGACTTTTAATCCTGATAGTGTTTCTACTTTAGGCATATAGTGTTAATCACTGTGATGTACTCAGAAGTGCGGTCTCGGTAACGGGTGGCCAAAATACTTTGTACGTTTGGTGATTGCATGAAATGTGCTAAAGAGAAATATTGATTAGGGAATCTGTAGCCTTGCTGGAAGGTTAATGATATCCCTGAAATAGATTTGCAAAAAGTTCAAATAAAACTTTGGCCAAAGTACTTCATGTGTTCGCCACCGAAGTTGTATATTGAATGTGTTTCACATACAGGGAATTTGAACTTAAGGCGAATCAAGAATTTCAAATTGGAAGTGAAAAATAAATGATAGTAGTATTGATTTATTTTTTATGGATATCTGTACAGAGGAGTAAAATGTAAAATTATTCTAGATCGAGAAATTCGTGAATAATTTAATTAATCTTAGAGTTCAAAAATATTTATTTAGTGGAATTAAATATTGTTAAACGGTAATCAATTATTGTCATGGGATGATAATAGATAGACCCGTTTGGAGCTAAGATTAATTAGTCCTGCAGGTCCCCCCGCAAGCCCCAACGAAGATCAAAGAGAAAATATTAAAAGGAGAGAGAGAAATAAATTTTCAAAGAGTTTGAAAATAACCAAGGAATTTATTTTGAGAAAATAAATTAAATTCCAAGTAGTTGGAAATGCCCGGAATTTTATTTTGGATAAAATAAAATTTAAAAAAAAAATGATGACATGGCATGTGCTGACGTGGCAGCTGAGGTGTCATGCCACGTCAGCGAGTCAGACGCCAAGTGGTGCTGACTGGGCACCACAAGGCGAGCCACGTGTGCGGCCAGGATTGCGCCAAGTCACGCAAACCAAACGGTCCAGATTGGATCTGGAACGGACCGGGTCAATGAACAGGGTCAAACATGGTTCGGGTAGGGTCGGTCATGGTTGATCGACCCGGACACGTGGCATAACGACGGGTTGCCACGTAGCAATGGCAGACAATCTGAACCGGCCGGTTCATGGGCGAACCGGTCTGAACCGCTGGACCGCCAATCGGACCGGCCGAACAGGACACGTGGCAGGATCTGGTCCTGCGCGTGGGAAGCATGCGCCAACCATACAGCCACCATGTGGAGGCGTGTGCATCGCCCGATTGGCACGTGGTCAGCGGCAGCTGACTCATCTCGGTCTGACCTTCCACGTGGCGCTCTCAGATTGGCCGTCCAGGCGTGGGGCGCAAGTCTGAGACGCGAAAAAGACATCTTTGCCCCTTAAAACCTTGGTGTGCACTCCAAAATTGGAAAAAACCTTGGGTTGTACGTATTAATTCCCAAAAATGGCAAATGAGTCCCATTTTAGTGCCTACAAATAGGGGCCATGAACTGTTGAATTAATTCATTCCATTCTCCAGCCTTTCTTTGTTTCAAATGTCCAAAACCCTCTCTCTCTCAATTTGTTAATTAATCTTTAATTTAAGGATTAATTAATTACTTAATTAGGTGGTGATATAATTAATATATAATCCACTTAATTAATAGAAAATAGGGATTTTCTGATTTAGAAAAAAGTTGTTTTTCTAGAAAATATTTTCTCAAAGTATTTAGTGAAATACTACCGGAGCCCACACTCCAATTTCTTAATCGGGGATATTGCGGGGAAGCTCTGCCGGTTTCACGAGAAAATAACAGGGTGTTGGAAAAGTGTCGTTGATAGCCAATTTTGCAGTACGGTAATACCGTTGTGCTGCCAAAATTATTATTTGCATATTGTGATTATATGCTATATGATTTAAAATTATGTTATCGATGCTTGTATATATTAGAATTATGCTGTCCGATTTGTTCCGCTGCTTATTAAAATATTTTAGAAATATTTTGATAATGAGATTATGGCGAATTTTTTTGAATATTACGATATACCGTCACTCTGACTCGGGCCCGCCACACCAACACCTATATTGCGTGTTGATTCCAAGGTTATTAGGGTTGTTGATTGAATTATGTCGTCACATGTTTAATATTTTCGACAAGTCCTTTCAAAAATATATATATTTTCGACCAGTAATTCTAGCATTAATCTAGTTGAATCAAATCAGTATAATATAGAGTTGAGAGTCTGAGACGGAGAAGGTTTTACGCTTTTTGTTTGATTGATATACATTTTTAAAAAAATAATCGATTAATAACAAGCCTAATACACTTGGACGAGTTTCACGAATATCTCCCCATTATTAAAGTTTAGGAAAAATCTCATTTTTCGTCCTTTAGTTATGCTATTTTTCAATTTGAACCCTTTTAACTTTTATCACCTTAATATTTTTTGTTTCGATTTTTCTCAATTTTAGTCCTACGTATCTATGTGAACACAAATTTGGGGATCTTACTTAATTTTTCCTCTAAAATTTAAATTGACTTATTATGTGAATTATAAATTACAAAAAGAAACTAAAAAAAAATACCACTAAACTTTCATTATTTAAAGAAAGCTCTATTATTATAATTTTTTCTTTTATTTACTCAAACTTCATCTTCTTTCCCAATCTAAGGAAAAAAAACTAACCCCCCACCACTACTATTAAATTGGGGTTTTTATTTATACACTTTCATGTTCAATCAATCTTGCAGCCAAGAACATTTTCCACATTTATTTTTGGGGCAACTTGAAATAACTCCCCATCAGTTTGGAATATTTTTACTTTACTCCCCATAAAATTATACTACATAATAGGATATAAATACTCCATTATAACGTTTTAGTACTACATTTTGTGAAAATTATACAATATATTTTGAGAGGTATTTTAAGTACTAATTATGTGAAAATTATACGACATTTTGCCAAAATGGGGAGTTAAGTAAAAATATGATGCCCAATTAGGGATTTATTCCACATTACCCGTTTATTTTGCCACACCTAGGTACATTAACCGGGTCTATCTCGTTTTCAAAATTTTGTGCAGCTGTGAATGCTGATGTTAAAATTTCATAAGAAGTGCAAGGTGTAGATTGTAATAACTAATATGTAATTTCAAGGTGTAAATTGCAAGGTCTATTATAAGTTGGGTCTATCCTTAAATTTCTAGAAATCCTTAAATTTATAAGGTGTAAATTTAAGGATACAACTTATAAATAATTATAAAAAAATTTTAAAACGACTTCTTACATTTAATGATTAACTGAAAATTTTTTATATAATAATTAACGATATTAGTATTTATTAAATAAATAATAATTTCATTTAAAAAAATTAATAAATAAATTATATTACATTATTATTGAAAATATTTATAAATATTAGCAATAATAGTATTTATTAAATTATTGCATATCATATTTAATTTTATAAAATAGTCAGTGGACTTTTTGTGCTCTAACAAAACGAGCTTTTAACAAAAATCATTTAATAATATAGTTTTTGAAGGTATTTTTTGAAAATCAAATCTAAAAATTGACGGAATTTTAACGGAACTTAAGGACTTCAAACGATACGTTAAAGTTAGAGACTAATTTGTAATTTCCAAAACTACAGAATGTAAATGGTAATTATTTCAAACCGCGTGGGACCTGATTTAGTTTAGCAAATGCCCCCAGTATCTAAGAGCTTCTTTACTTTTCTAGTTGGCTAACCATTGTCGATAGGTTGTTTAGAACTTTTTTTTGGATTATATAAACCTGTGCACTTTTTACTTTGATTGGAAAGCATTACCTTTAAATACACTAGATTTTAGACTTTTTACATTGATGATTTCTAAACAATATTAAAAGTATACATTTATAATATTGTCCCTACATTGGGAACTGAACACAAAGGGTTAAAATGATTCTTATGTCAATCATTTGAAAAGTAAGGACAATATGGTCAATTCGTCCTTTCCAATTCAACTGGCTTATTTAGCCACTGTTTTTTTAATGGGTATATAACCCATCATTTTTCATTATTAACCTGGGGCTCCAGATTTATCCCCAATTAATTAACTTATGAGGTAAAAGGCTGGCAAACCCCTGAAGCATAACCAAACCACTATTTTCTGCTTACTGGTTCCCGACATCCGCCTTCAAGTTGTCTCTTTCTTTTCTTCTTTCTTATAATATTATTTTATTTTAATTTAATTTGTGCTTTTGTTGTTGTTGTGGGGTTGGAACTTCGACCAGAACGGTTTGTCTGGACTCTAGAGGTGAGCATTATTAACACTTGATTTCAGCCACTGCAAGTTTTATTTAATAGCGGTGGCGGTAGGTAGGGATTTTTTATTTAAATTACCAAAGAAGATGAAGTTCGAGAAAATAATAATAAAAATTATAATGGTGAGGTATTTTTTGAAATAATAAAAATTTAGTTAATTATGTGAAAATCAAAATAAAAAGAATTAAATGTGATAAAAGTGAAAAGATCGCACCAAAATCGAAAAAATACGTAAATAAAAAATGAGATTTTATTAAAGTATCAGAATCCAAAGTTGGTCTCTCAACTTTCCACGAATCCTATTGAGTTACTATCTTATTTACAATCTATGGAGTAGATTATTTTAGGTAAAACTTAATTGGGTCCAGAAAAATAGTCTCTAGATCGAAGTTGAATGTTATTGGGAAGTGATTGTCAAACTCATAACTAGCCGTGAGACGAGCAAGCATCCACTCGGCTATATCATCGAGGATTGCGAAAAAGCTTTATCAACAAGCCTTTAGAGTGCAGAGTTAGGCATATTTTGAGATCAGGCAATAATATGGCAGATGATGGATGATAGAAGTGTTTGGGATGATCAACCTGTAAGTTGGGGAGGAGACGAGGGATGTTACCGTGATACGATCGGTTATACGAACGTATCTCAAAGAGATTTTAGAGCAGTCTCGGGCTCGTAAGAAAAAGGGATGAGAAAGAGGGATAATCCGGTAAGATCGGCCGGCTGGAGAAATTGTAAGGGGAGAAGAGAATTTGTAGATTAGGAGAGGAAGATAATCCGGTAAGGCCCACCGGTGGGTGAAGTTAGAGACGAGAGAGAATTCAAAATTAAAGATTGAGAAATTTGGAATTGTTATTGCTTAATCACCAAACCAAACAATTCACCTAATATAAAGAAAACAACCATCTAGACTCCTAAGGAAAACAAATCAACGAAATCTCAAATTACCAAACTACTACAAGGAAATAAAACTAGGACTCAAACAAATGACGTAAATAATAAATCTACCACTAAACAGAATCGATCTATCCAATTCCTACAATATCTCCTACGCTTCTTTCTTGATACACCATATCTCCGTCCATATCACTCTCCCGCCCTTCACAATCCACCTTGTCCTCAAGGTGTAACTCGGGAACAACTCGTCCAGTCGCTTGTTGAAATCCCTTGAAACGTATCTCGCTTTGGTGTTGGAATTCCTGAAAATTTGATGCACTATGTTGTTGAAATTTCTTAAAACTTGCTACGCTAACGAACTCAGACATCTTGCCAGAACAATGAAGGCACCAATGATTGAAAGCACCAAACAATTCATGTAATATAAAGAAAACAACCATCTAGACTCCTAAGGAAAACAAATCAACGAAATCTCAAATTACCAAACTACTACAAGGAAACAAAACTAGGACTCAAACAAATAACGTAAATAATAAATCTACCACTAAACAGAATCGATCTATCCAATTCCTACAATATATCCTACGCTTCTTTCTTGATACACAATATCTCCGTCCATATTGATACCACTATAAGTAAACATATAATGGACTAACCTTTTGCGGAACCGAATCGAATCGATTGATTGTCGCCTTAAGCCCACTGTTATCTCGACCGTAATCTTCTCTTCAGGTGTCTACTAGAGTCACCGTTGTTTCCAAGCCCCAAATCTCCAGTCTACGGATGATGGACTTTGTAGAGAGTTCTGTATTAGGGTTTTTCTGTATTCTGTTGTGTGTGTTTAACTTATCTCACAAATAAGTCATTTATATAGAATAGAATAGGGTTACGTAAACCAATTCCTATTCTATTGGGGAGTGCCACAGTAGCTACGAAAATTGCTCCCTAAAGTTTAGGGATGTGGCCGGACCCCACTACTTAACTACAGCTCCCACTCGGCCACATAAGCCACTTAATTATACAAAATAATTTTGTGAAAATACCTCTCCTACATTTCATACAAGAAATGGGGTGTGCGACCAAAAAGTAACAAATAATGTTATATTAAGTCATCATCCAACTAATATAACATTTTCACATCTACGATACCCCAAATCATTTTAGTCATCACCAATAGCATACAATGTCCCTTTTGTGCTATATCGATATTATATGACTATAACGCATATAGTCGTTGGGCTAATATGGTGAAGATAAATGATTGTTCCCTAAACACCACGATAATACATCTTAGCTAGACTGCTTTCCTATTGTGCTCCGCTGAACTGTATATATCTTAGTCCTTGGAAAAACACAATAAAGTAGCATCATCAAACTTCGACTTCAAGTCAAAGTTCTAGGTCGAAGAGCATCGGTCAAATGGACACACAAGTCCGCAAGGTCACACAGTGACAAAGGAAGGGAATCGATTGTCACCCTTTGTAATGGTCGTCAAAGAGCACACACAGTATGATATGTGTGTCATGGCATAACTCCCACTAAGGTAAGCATGTCACGTATCTATGCCATGCGAATTCTTAGTCTAGATTTTTACTAAAAAAATATAACTTGAACCTCTCGATCAAACACACTCAGTGTTCATCTACCATTTTGAATTCGGCTTTAAGGCTTTAATATGAAAAATCAAAATTTCATATTCGACTCATTTGGAGTCTCATCTTAGACTTACTAAGGCGACTATTAAGTTTATCATTATTATCTTTTACAACGCAAGTAAGATAATAATCCAATGTTACACGCAGTGTTAACATGGTTCAGTCTCATCCTAATTCCGACTTATGCATTAGGGCGACTCTTCGTGTGACAGAACGAATCAAAAGCCTCGTGATAATTTTATGTGCCTAATAAAGTAATTGTATACACAAAAGCATTGATAAAGAAATAACGATTTTTATTTCAATAATGCTCAATACAAACGAATGTCCAGTACATAATAAAATTGAACCAACACACTAAATCCTTCACAATCCTAGGCTTAACATATAAGCTTTAAAAGCATGCCTAGGAATAGGTTTAGTTAATGGATCAGCAATCATTTTATTAGTGGATATATACTTGAAAACAACCTCATTCTTCTATATGGCGTCTCGTACAAAATGATAACGCCTTTTGATATGCTTGGTCTTTCGATGGAATTTCGGATCTTTGCCAAATTGGATGGCAGAACGATTTCTCATTATTTCAACGCTAAGGACATACCTTGCCTCACCCATATCCTTCATCTCAAAGACAGAGGACAACCACTGCTTAGTAGCATTGATCATCTCCATGTTGTTCCCAGCCAAAAGAATGTCATCAACGTACAGAGAAAGAAACATAATCCCTTCTGTAGTTTTCTTGACATATACACAATGGTCTTCGTCTACCATGTTCAAGCCAAACTCAGAAATGGCTTCATGGAATCTAAAGTACCATGATCTGGAAGACTGCTTTAGACCATATATGGATCTCTTCAGATAACAAACTTTATCTTCTTGACCTTTTCATACAAAACCAATAGGTTAATCCATATAAATCTCTTCCTCAAGGTTACCATTGAGAAAAGCAGTTTTTACGTCCATTTGGAATAACTCTAAATCCAAATGGGCAACCAGGGCTAGGAGTAGGCGAATAGAGGCGAGTCTCACCACAGGAGAAAAAGTCTCTTCATAGTCTATACCCTCAATTTGGGTAAAACCCTTCGCCACTAGTCGAGCCTTGAGTTTATCAATTGATCCATCCGCCTTGCGTTTTATCTTGAAAACCCATTTGTTTCCAATTCATTTACGCTTAGGTGGAAGGTTAACTAAATCCCAAACCTTATTCTTTGTCATTGATTCCATCTCGTCCATCTTAGCATCCATCCATTCAGAATTATTCGGTGAATTTATAGCCTCCTTAAAGGAAGAAGGCTCCTCAATTTCTAAAGGAGTGCATAGGAATATTTCCTTTTCGAACTGAAAGTATCGTCGAGGAATTCTTCCACGTTCACTTCTTCGTAATCTAAGACCTTGATTACTTGTCTATTCGGGTATCGAATCACTCCCACTATCCCTTGGTGGTGTGGGGAGTTGAACATTTGGACCTACCTCATGTTCGGATTGATGTTCAGTAGCAGACAAGTTTCCACTATCTGGGATTATAGGACTAATCCCACTGTCTCATTCATTTAATGGAATTATATTATCCTTGGTGAATTGGTGAGTTCTCATATCCCTCCCCTCACCAAGAGATAACTTATCATTAGGTTACAACTCATGCAACTCAAGGTCTTGTTTAATTTCACCGATACTTGGAAACTCATTCTCAAGAAATTCAACATTGCGGGAATCCATTTCCGTCATGCCACCATCTGGGTGCTCACCAAACATTACATACCTTTTTCAATGTTCAGGATACCTAATGAACACCATCTTGGTGGCTCTTGGACCAAGTTTTCCATGTTTGTGGTTTGGATTGTGCACATTGCCAGCCAAACCCCACGGGCGTAAGTGGTCCAAGGAAGGTTTTCTACCATTCCATAACTCATATGGAGTGGCGGGCACACTTTTACTTGGTACACGGTTAAGTATGTATACTACCGTCAGCAGTGCATCTGCCCAATAACTGATCGGGAGACTAGCTTGCGCCATCATTGATCTAACCATGTCAAGTAAAGTACAATTCCTTCGTTCCGCAACAACATTTTGTTGTGGAGTTCTAGGAATAGTAAGTTGTCTACGTATACCCTTTCCTTCGCAATACTCCTTGAACATATCAGAGAGATATTCACGACCTCGATCGGTTCGAAGAGTTTTAATTTTTTGTTCCAATTGAGTTTCTACTTCCGCCACAAAACGTTTGAACACATCTAGTGCTTCATAGCGATGGGATAGTAGGTACACATACCCATATCGTGAATAGTCATCTATGAGAGTAAGGAAATAAATAGCTCCATGACGTCCCTTGACGCTCATGGGTCCGCATATGTCAGAATGGACTCACTCTAAGGGACTGGATGCCCTTGAAGCCTTACCAAAAGGTTTTCGGGTTGCCTTACCAGCTAAGCATGACTCACATTTAGGTAACTTAACCCTAGTGAGTCGGTCTAAAAGACCTTCTTTAGCTAGTCGACTCATCCTATCTTGGCCAATGTGGCCTAGTCTAGAATGTCATTTCACAGATTCAGAATTGCAATCGAACTTAGCAACTAAGGCAAGCGAGGAATTATTATTATTATGAATATCATCCAAGTCAAGAACAAAGAAACCATTATGCAATGAACCATGGTCAAACACATTGCCATGATACAAAATCTCTAAACCACTAGAATTGAAATTAAAGGAAAAACCAAGTCTCAACAAAGAAACTACTGAAATTAAAGAACATCGCACCCCCGGTGCATAGAGAGCATCATGAAGAAACAACGTATTTCCTCCATGAAACTTCAGCTGGTATGTCCCTATACCGAGGACGTCTTCCTTGCTGCCATTTTCTAAAACAACTATTTGAGTTCCAATCGGATAACGATGAAACTCTCGGAAACCAGCTCGATCTTGTACTATATGTTTGCTTGCTCCCGAATCTACAATCCAATTCGGGAAATGATTAGCAACTAATGCATGTGCACAAACAGATAGTTCAAGAGAGGAATGGGAAGTAGGTTCCTTCTTTGGTTCGAGGCAATCCCGAGCAAAGTGACCCTTCTTCCCATAATTGTAGCACTTCACACGCGCCATGTTCTTTTCTTTAGGTTTTCCTACTTTGGTCATGCCACCCTTTGGTCCGTTAGTTTGAGAAGGACGTTTTCCTTTCATAGACTCAGTAGGCGCGACCTTACTAGTAGTTAAGGGGTCCTTTATGTACTGGATTTTTCTATGCCAAAAGTCATAGCTTGACCCATCGAGTTCGTCTAAAGATTCAGTTGCCAAGCGTTTTGAAAACATGTCTCTAAGTATTCAAGAAAAGGATAATTTATTAGGCACATAACTAAACAATTAAATTAAAAAGAATTTCCATCATTCACATCATATGTTCGAAAATTTCGCTAAGCTCATAATCATCGCATATAATGTGGTTCGGATTTTCAAATAATTTAATTATCATAAGTCCAAATGAAACGAATTCATAAAATTTAAATTATTGTTAAACAAATTAACACAATTCGTATTAAATTATCACAAAGATAAATTATAATCAACTAATGTTTTTTTTTTTTAAGAAAATTATGTAAAACAAATTTACATAATAAAAACAAAATTTAATTTAGTAAAACTAATTTACTAAAAGGTATTATATAAATAGATTATATAATATTATATAAAACAAATTTATATAATAATTCATTTGGGCTAATATAAAACACATTTATATATATTAGTAGTTATGGACTTTTATATAAAACATATTTATATAATAGCTTAATTGGACCTTTTAAATAAAACACATTTATTTTATAATATATATGGGCTTTAACGTGTATAAAACATATTTATACAAGCTTGGTACAAAACACATTTATATGAACTAGTTCTTACTTGGGTCTTAATATATAAAACACATTTATATATATTAGTGGGTTTGGACTTACGGATATATAAAACTTATTTATATAACATCATACATATGGGCTTTTATAAAACCTATTTATATAAATTAGTTGGTTTGGGCCTTTTATATAAATTAGTTATTATATAAAACGAATTCATATATAATAACTTATTGGGCCTTTTAAATAAAACACATTTATTTGGTTGAAAATGGGCCGCCTAAAATTTGCCCAGCAAGAATGACAAAAGTCTGGCCCTTTTAATTTCAGTAGTTTCTTTGTTGAGACTTGGTTTTTCCTTTAATTTTAATTCTAGTGGTTTAGAGATTTTGTATCATGGCAATGTGTTTGGCCATGGTTCATTGCATAATGGTTTCTTTGTTCTTGACTTGGATGATATTTATAATAATAATTCCTCGCTTGCCTTAGTTGCTAATTTTGATTGTGATTCTGAATCTGTGAAATGGCATTCTAGATTAGGCCACATTGACCAAGATCGGATGAGTTGACTAGCTAAAGAAGGTCTTTTGGATCGACTTACTAGGGTTAAGTTACCTAAATGTGAGTCATGCTTAGCTGGTAAGGCAACCCGAAAGTCTTTTGGTAAGGCTTCAAGGGTATCAAGTCCCTTAGAGTTAGTCCATTCTGACATATGCGGACCTATGAACGTCAAGGGACGTCATGGTGCTATTTATTTCCTTACTATCTCACCGCTATGAAGCACTCGATGATTATTCACGATAAGGGTATGTGTACCTACTATCTCACCGCTATGAAGCACTCGATGTGTTCAAACGTTTTGTGGCGGAAGTAGAAACTCAATTGGAACAAAAAGTTAAGACTCTTCGAACCGATCGGGGCCGTGAATATCTCTCTGATATGTTTAAAGAGTATTGTGAAGGAAAGGGTATTCGCAGACAACTTACTATTCCTAGAACTCCACAACAAAATGGTGTTGCGGAACGAAGGAATCGTACTTTACTTGACATGGTTAGATCAATGATGGTACAAGCCAGTCTCCCGATCAGTTATTGGGCAGATGCGCTGTTGACGGCAGTATACATACTTAACCGTGTACCAAGTAAAAGTGTACCCGCCACTCTATATGAGTTATGGAATGGTAGAAAACCTTCCTTGGACCATTTATGCCCATGGGGTTCGGCTGGCTTTGTGCACAATCCAAATCACAAACATGGAAAACTTGGTCCAAGGGCCACTAAGATGGTGTTCATTAGATATCCCGAACATTCAAAAGGATATGTGATGTTCGGTGAACATCTGGATGGTGGCATGACGGAGATAGGTTCCCGCAATATAGAATTTCTTGAGAATGAGTTTTCGAGTATCGGTGAAATCAAACGAGACCTTGAGTTGCATGAGTTACAATCGAATGATGAGTTATCCCTTGGTGAGGGGAGGGATATGAGAAATCACCAAATCACTAAGGATAATTCAATTCCACTGCATGAGGGAGATAGTGAGAGTGATCTTACATTCCCGGATAGTGGAAACTTGTTTGTTAATGAAAATCAATCTGAATATGAGGTGGGTCCAAGTGTTTAAGCTCCCACACCACCAAGGGATAGTGGGAGAGATTCGATGCTCGAACAAACAAGTAATCAAGGTCCCACAATACGAAGAAGTGAACGTGGAAGAATTCCTCGACGATACTTTCAGTTCGAAGAGGAAATATTTCTATGCACTCCTTTAGAAATTGAGGAGCCTTCTTCCTTTAAGGAGGTTGTGAATTCACAGAATAATTCTGAATGGATGGATGCTATGAGGGATGAGATGGAATCAATGACTAAGAATAAGGTTTGGAATTTAGTTGACCTTCCACCTAAGCGTAAATCAATTGGAAACAAATGGGTTTTCAAGATAAAACGCAAAGCGGATGGGTCAATTGATAAATTCAAAGCCTGAGTAGTGCGAAACGTTTTACCCAAATTGAGGGTATAGACTATGAAGAGACTTTTTCTCCTGTGGTGAGACTTCCCTCTATTCGCCTACTCCTAGCCTGGTTGCCCATTTGGATTTAGAGCTATTTCAAATGGACGTAAAGACTGCTTTCCTCAATGGTAACCTTGAGGAAGAGATTTATACGGATCAACCTATTGACTTTGTATTGAAGGGTCAAGAAGACAAAGTTTATCGTCTAAAGAGATCCATATATGGTCTAAAGCAATCTTCCAGATCATGGTACTTTAGATTCCATGAAGCCATTTCTGGGTTTGGCTTGAATATGGTAGATGAAGACCATTGTGCATATGTCAAGAGAACTACAGACGGGATTATGTTTTTTTCTCTGTATGTTGATGACATTATTTTGGCTGGGAATAACTTGGAGATGATCAATGCTACTAAGCAGTGGTTGTCCTCTATTTTTGAGATGAAGGATATGGGTGAGGCAAGGTATGTCCTTGGCGTTGAAATAATGAGAAATCGTTCTAAAAGACTTCTTGGTTTGTCTCAAGAAACTTATATTAAGAAAATCTTAGAACGTTTTCGAATGTATTATTCCAAACCCGTTGATACTCCAGTTGAGAAGGGTCTGACCTTAAGCCTTGATCAATGCCCTAAAACAGATAAAGAAAAAGAGCAAATGAGCAACGTTCCTTATGCTAGTGCCGTAGGGAGCTTGATGTACGCCATGTTATGTACAAGGCCTGACATCTGTTTTGCGGTTGGTTTGGTGAGCCGTTATCAAAGTAACCCAGGACCTGCTCCTTGGCAAGCGGTCAAGAGAATCATGCGATACCTTCGCGGTACCAGTGACTTAGTCCTTTGCAACCAGGGTGGGGACTTAAGACTGAAGGGGTATTCGGATACTGATTGGGGAGGTGATGTAGATGAATCTAAGTCCACCTCCGGATACGTTTTCATCCTTGGTGGAGGAACCGTATCGTGGTGCAGTAAGAAGCAAGACTGCATAGCCTTATCAACCATGGAAGCAGAGTATGTTGGATGTTGTCTTGCCACGCAGGAGGCGGTTTGGCTAAAAGAGTTTCTAAAGGCCCTCAATCTCACCTCGGGGGTTGATGAACCTACAGAAATAAGATGTAATAATACGACTGCCATCCAATTTGGCAAAGATCCAAAATTCCATCGAAAGACCAAGCATATCAAGAGGCGTTATCATTTTGTACGAGAAGCCATACAGAAGAATGAAGTTGTCTTCAAGTATATATCCACTAATAAAATGATTCCTGATCCGTTAACTAAACCTATTCCTAGGGATGCTTTCAAAGCTTATATGTTAAGCCTAGGATTGCGAAGGATTTAGCGTGTTGGATCAATTTTATTATGTACTGGACATTTCTTTTGTATTGAGCTTTATTGAAATAAAATTGTTATTTCTTTATCAATGCTTTTGTGTATACAATTACTTTATTAGACACATAAAATTGTCACGAAGCTTTTGATTCATTCTGTCACACGAAAAATCGCCCTGATGCATAAGTCGAGATTAGGATGAGACTGAACCATGTTAACACTAGGTGTGTGTAACATTGGATTATTATCTTACTTGCGCTGTAAAGGATAATAATGATAAAATTAGTAGTCGCCTTAGTAAGTCTAAGATGAAACTCCAAATGAGTCGATTATGAAATTTTGATTTTTCATATTAAAGCCTTAAAGCCGAATTCAGAACGGTAGATGAACACTGAGTTTGTTTAATCGAGAGGTTCAAGTTAGATTTTTGAGTAAAAATCTAGACTATGAATTCACATGGCATATATACGTGACATGCTTACCTTATTGGGATTTATGCCATGACACACATATCATACTGTGTGTGCTCTTTGACGATCGTTACAAAGGGTGACAATCGATTCCCTTCTTTTATCACTGTGTGACCTTGCGGACTTGTGTGTCTATATGACCGATGCTCTTCGACCTAGAATTGTGACTTGAAATCGAAGTTTGATGATGCTACTTTATTGTGTTTTTCCAAGGACTAAGATCTATACAATCCAGATGTGCACAATAGGAAAGCAGTCGAGCTAAGATGTATTGTCGTAGTGTCTAGGGAACAATCATTTTGTCTTCATCGTATTAGCCCGGGCGACTATATGCGTTATAGTCATATAATATCGATATGGCATAAAGGGACATTGTATGCTATTGGCGACGACTCAAATGATTTGGGGTATCGTAGATGTGAAAATGTTATGTTAGTTGGATGATGACTTAATATAACATTTATTGTTACTTTTTGGTCGCACACCCCATTTCTTGTATGAAACGTAGGAGAGGTATTCTTATAAAATTATTTTGTATAACTAAGTGGCTTATGTGGCCGAGTGGGAGCTGTAGTTAAAAGTGGGTCCGACCACATCCCTAAATAATAGGAATCAGTTTAAGTAACTGATGTGGGCCTATGACAAGCCCATAAGAATAGAGTTTATGTAACTTTAATTATATCCTATATGTACAAGGGTTATCTGTGAGATAAGTGATACACGATACAGTATACTCAAAGAATAGATCTCTCTCACGTAGTCCATCATCCGGAGACTAAGGATTTGGGGCGTGGAAATACGGTACTCTAGTAGCACCTTTAAGGATTACAGTCGAGGTTGCAGTGGGCGTAAAGCGACAATCGAATCCGAATTCGCTTCCGCAAAAGTTTAGTCCTATTATATGTTCCTACAGTGGTATCAATATGGACGGAGATATGGTGTATCAAGAAAGAAGCGTAGGAGATATTGTAGGAATTGGATAGATCGATTTTGTTTAGTGGTAGATTTATTATTTACGTTATTTGTTTGAGTCCTAGTTTTGTTTCCTTGTAGTAGTTAGGTAATTTGAGATTTCGTTGATTTGTTTATTGCCTACTGTAAACGTAACGTGACTAACAATATATAAAGGTAAAGATATCCTAAACCTAATAAGACTCTCAAAATAAAGTGCTGAAATAAACAACGTAATATAACTATGAAATATTAAATAATATAATATCAAACTAAATATTGAAACTTATCCAATTCCTATTCTCTCTTGATACACCATATCTCCTACTCTTATCTTTTGATACACCATATCTCCGTCCATATCACTCTCCCGCCTTTCACAAACCACCTTATCCTCAAGGTGTAACTCGGGAACAATCCGTCGAACAGTTGCCCACCGGTTCCCATGAGGCGGCAGCAAGAGACCCAGGAGGAGTTGTTTCGGGAAGTACAGAAGTTGGTTCTTTCGAAATTGACTGCTCCGGAGTTGTCTCTGAAATTACACAAGTGGACTCTTTCAAAATTGGCTACTCAAAACTTGGTTGGGAAAAGACGATTGATACGGGATCTTGAATGACTTGTTGTTCCACCGATTCCTTGTTGTTCGAATTTTCTTTACATGGATCGACAGTCATTGTAGGTTGGGCATCTTCAATTGCATGAAGATTCTATTCCACTAGCGTGTCAACAGAGAAAACAGTATTAGGCATCTCAATCGCCAACTGAGTTACCGGATTGGGGTTGAAGGTTGGATGAGTTTCGACACACGGAATCACACTGGACGATTCCAAATCTGCTCGTAATTCCTCCGTTCAAGAAAGGTAGACTGACAAGTCGTGTTGCAATTTCTGCATTGTTTAAGCGAGTTGTTGCAATGCCGCGGTGTGGGAAATCATTCGTCCAAGCACTCGTTGTTGGACTGTTTGAAAACTTGTTGTGCTAACGAATTCAGCCATGCTCGAGAATCAATGAAAACTCTCAATGAAAGCACCAATGATACGAACGGTTATACGAACGTATCTCAAAGAGACTTTAGAGCAGTCTCGGGCTCGTAAGAAAAAGGAATGAGAAAGAGGGATAATCCGGTAAGACCGACCGGCCGGAGAAATTGTAAGGGGAGAAGAGAATTTGTAGATTAGGAGAGGAAGATAATCCGGTAAGACCCACCGGCGGGAGAAGTTAGAGACGAGAGAGAATTCAGAATTAAAGATTGAGAAATTTGGAATTGTTATTACTTAATCACCAAACCAAACAATTCACGTAATATAAAGAAAACAACCATCTAGACTCCTAAGGAAAACAAATCAACGAAATCTCAAATTACTAAACTACTACAAGGAAATAAAACTAGGATTCAAACAAATAACGTAAATAATAAATCTACCACTAAACAAAATCGATCTATCCAATTCCTACAATATATCCTACGGTTCTTTCTTGATACACCATATCTCCGTCCATATCATACCGATAGCTAGTCTTAACTCCTTCCTGTTGCTTAAAAGAAACAGTCAACTCCGAAATAGTTAGTATGAATCTAGCAACAGTATACTGGACAAAATGATCAAAATTTGCCAGGGTTTTCATAATTGTATGGGCCATATCCCCAATATGTCTTTGTATGGAGACACATTCAAGGCATATAGTCATAGAATAAATGTGCCTTATAGCATGATTAGGGCTTCAAAATTATGAGGCAAAAGTGAAATCCAGAAGCTGACATTAATAATCAATTATTATATTACAATTCTCTTCAAATACTAATTAATAAAGCAATTAAGCAATTTATTCTCAACTCTTTTTTCCCCGATAACAGAAGTACGTAGTTTCGCAGACTAACAGTTTCGGAAAGCATACATCTAGCTATGTTTCAAACGGCTCAAGACAAAATACTAATGTTAAATAGAAGATAAAATATAAATTTTAAATTGATACTAGTATTAATAGAAGATGAACACGAATTTTAAAATGAAAATTCCGATAAGTTTATCCGCACATAGCTTTGGCAAAGCTATGATAATTAAGAGAATTTCTCATTATCTATCGGCAGATAACTTTGGCAAAGCTATGACAATTAACACATTAAGGTGAAACACGAACTTTTCAATTAAGAGAATTTCTCAATTATCTTAAATATATCGCAGACGTTGCTAAGAATTTTTTTTATTTTTTTTTTTTAAATACACACACCCCCCAGGCGCTCAGAAGTAACAAACCCGAATTAATGCCTTCGAGATCTAACCCCTTAACAACTTGGACCAACTCCTGTTGGGGCAGACATTGCTATATAAGATAATGTTTGGCCTATCATCCAGTCACCCAAAAAGTTTAATTAGTTATTGAGAGGGGGATTGTCAAACTATTATATACTGAATACCATATCATCCCGAAATTTCGATAGGGATATCATCCTGAAATTTCGATGCGGGATATTTGGCACACCCCGCCATATATAGACTCAACACCGCGGAATGTGGGATAAACTGGAGCGTTACCATAATGAATAATGTGTGTAACACCCCGATTTCTCGACAAGTCAGGTATGACATCACGAGTAGGTTTAGGCCAAGTGTTACGTGATTTATTTATGTTTTAATTGCTAATTGAATGTTTAATTTAATAATTTCGTGAACTAATTGTTATTATGTGACCAATATGATTTACGTGATTTCGTTATTCAAACTCGTTTTTAATATGTTTACTTGCTAATAACTGTTTTATTTTGATTATATACGTATTTGAACTTATATGAAATCCTTGGACTTAACCGCACTGCGAATTTGACTCCAATTACTCGCCTACCAAACTTTGGGGACCCAATTGGAGCACTTAAATTATAGAAGGACTAAAGTGCAATTTTCTCTTTTCTCCCCCCTTATCACACGATGTATGCACACACACCCCCACTGGTTCTTCATTTTCCTTCTCAACACAAAAGAGAAGAACCCTCCACTCTCTCTTACTCTCCAATTCGACCCAAGCAAGGCAAGCAAAGAGGCAAGGATTAAGCTCAATTTCTCCCATATTTCAAGCTTAAGAAACTCTCTCACCTTCAACCCCTTCATCTCCTTTCTTCTCCAAGGTATAATGTGTATGTATACATATTGTAGGTTTGTGAAATATTAGATTCTTTGAATGAAACTTGGATTAATTGAAAGAACAAGTGTTGTGGTTGTTGTCTTAAGCTCCAATCTTTCTTTTTTTTTCCTCCTCTCTTACAAGGTTTGTGTGCATATATGTATATATGTGTAACTGTGTATATATATGTATATATATATAAATGTGAATTGTGGATTGAATGAAAATTTGGTGATGATATGTGCATATATATATGAATTGTGGTGTATTTTGATGCATATTAGTGTATGAATTGATCCGGATATGATTTAGGGTGGTTTTGGAACTTTATACTTCGAACCCCTGCTTCTTTGCCATTGAATTTTGGAGAAGATGACCCAACACGGCCATGTCCAACCTTAGTTCATTTTCAACACGGCCGTGTCAATGCTTCGAGTTGGAATTTTTTTATTCCGACACGGCTGTGTTAGCTTCCAGGCTAATTTTGACACGGAGGTGCAGACTTTGTTTGAGCTCCGATTAGCCTGAATTTTGAACCATAAGAAACCTATTGAAGTCTAGAACGTTCTCCATTTGGAATCATCTTAAAAGTTGTAGCACCCGAGCGCAAGGTACCACATCCCCCGCACCGAGACCCGACCCGAATATGAAATGGACGATCCATACTCGAGCTAAGTCACGGCGAACGGGGACAAACACACACGCTATGCTAGGCGGGCTAACCCTTGAACTATAAAATCAGAGTGATTACAAATGCGGAAGTAATAACTGGCCATAATATAAACAATGAGCAACCAAACTCCAAAATAGTCCATATACATTATCAAATGTCGTCAAGGCTCAAATAACCAATACGCTCCAATATTAAACAATACAGTGATCCAACGTGTAATATGTATGTGTAAGACCAAAATACAAGGGCTAAAAGACGAAAGTAAAACCTATGACTCGAAATCCCGCCTAGCTCCCTCGACACCTGCACAACACAACTGAAAGCCAAACGGGTTCAGTCCAAAAGGGACTGGTGGGTATAAAAGCAGGGCATAAATATAATATACGACAATAATTAAACATTCACATGCAAGTTATAATCCCAAGTGAGGTTTTGAAGAATTTCCCAAGTGGCCAAATAGAAATCATCAAAAGGGATTATAACGATTCATTAACATTTGGTCATTATTGGCCCGGCGAGTGGGCGTGCATTATCTCCAACCAACACCTCGTGTAATTCATTAACATTCATTCATTCATTCTTTCTTTCTTTTCATGCATAACATTCTTTCGTGCGCATTCAATAACATTTACACCTTCTTCCTCCGGGTTGGTGGCGGGTTTGCAAGGCCCATCCACCCATTCATTGACCAAAAGGGGAACATGACTCCCCAGATGGCACTCAGCGTCCATTCCTCGCTAACTCCTAACGAGGTCCGGTTACGCCATTCATTGGTGGGACTAGTGTGAGGGTTTACCGTCAGCCCTTGCCTCCTCGGGTCCCCACTCACACCAAGCCCCTGGGGCCCATTCATTGTGAACATTCATTCATTCTCGCCAAAACATTAGGTAGGATTCAAGAAATAAGGGCTTTACGTTTGCAATCATTTACTCGAGAAAACGACTCTATATACATATAATAGTTTTTAGCTGAAATCTTTACATGTTGAGGTATATAGGGTCATTTATCTAATAGTAGAGAAACCCACCTTAAACCAACAAAAGAGAGCACAAGCGCCTCACTGACCGGTCTCGTCTCCAACAGGGTCAAAATCTGTGCAAGAAAGGTGAAGTGAGACTCAAAATGACCAAATAGGACGTTCGGCAATGTAATGATCATGATATGGATGAAGAGAAGATTCTATAATGTAAGGAACACGTTCATGTGCACTATTAAAGTCTTAAAAACATATAAACATTCAATTCATTCATTCAATGAAGCATTCGTATCCAAACGAGTTCATATCCTTCACATTTCACTTTTCCAATCAATTCAATTCAAGAAATTCAAAGCACAAGATCCAACATTTAGGCAAATAAGAGCATTGAAGTAAATTAAGTTCATCACACATTCAAACGTATTCAATCTTTCACAAAACGCTACTACATACATCACATCACATAATGTAACATATTTCCAAAGTTTGAGAACAAGAACAAATCATATGATAAGGGAAATGGGTTACGGGAATCATAAACGCCTCAAAACGCACATAAACGGCAATGCAATGAATGTCTTATGATATGCATAAGAGAGCAAGTCGTGGCATGGAGATGCATTAAGGCACATAATCAATCATTTCATTCATTCTTGGAGCATTGATGACATATTAAATCATAACTTGTAAAATATTCCACGAAAAAATCATGAAAATTATAATAAATAAGATAACACATTATAGAACATGTTAGTATCTCAAAAAAGTCATAAAAGAGGTGGAGGAAGATCAAACAAACGAAGAAAAAAGGAATCAGAGTAATAAAAACAGGCTGGACAAAATCCACCCCCATGGATTTTTCCAAAGGGAAAAATCCACCCCCATGGATCTGGTCCAGTCCCACTGCCTCAAATCCACCCCCGCGGATTTTTCCAAAGGGAAAAATCCACCCTCGCGGATTTAGGTCAGTGGCGAAAAACACACAACAAACAGGGCAAAACTCATGCTAAACCATATAAACATCAAATGAACACACATAGGTAAGTTAGGATAGCAAGTATTCATGCATTTCAAGCCAATTAATGGTCCAAAGTTGCAACAACTCGTGCTAGGAAAGAAACTGGAACAAAATCAATCCAAAAGCATACCAATTCAACTCCAAATCTTATGAAACTTGATATACAACATATTTAGCATGTTAGGAGCATATTTCATTTAGAGTTCAAAGGCTAAATCACACATTAAGGCCATCGAATCCATGCAACAAAACTGGGTCGCCAAAATCGCACATAAGAGCTCAATTGTTCAATCATGCCTTGATCAAGTACTTAGGGCATGAATTTGGATCTGAAACTTTGGGGAATGCATGCTAACATACTAAAATACTAAGGTACTTCATATATATGCAAAATGGTATAATTTAAAGCACTTTAGAATGACCAACAAGTTACAAAACGCAACAGCAACAAATCTGTCATGAAGCATGCATAACAACAGGCCATGTCTTTCGGTTTTGAGACTTAAAATGGATCCAAATACTTGAAACATGAATGCTAACATATAGATCAATGATTGTACATCAATTCCATGCGATTTCACACAAAATGGAGACCATTTGATCAAGCAACAACACAAAATTCACACAGCAGTTCGAAAACCAGGGGAAGCAGTTTGAACATCAAGTTTGGAGCTCTATATTTCATAATTTCATAAAAGGGTCAAGAGATAAAATCCTCCTAACATCATATACTATCAGTTGGGAAAGAAATTGGCCAAGAAACAAGCTCATATACTCATGTATAAGCAAGAAAATCAGCCACACAAGCAAATATGTCACTAGAACAAAAATCCCTAAAAGTTCATACCAAACTCATAATCCAAACCCTAATCAAATCTGATCCAAAACATGTTGTAAGTAGATGAAATCAAGTATAATAAAGTAGAGAAGACATAGATAATCATACCTTAAAGATTTGGTGAAGGAAGATGGTGAATTGAGCTCAAAATCACAAAAGGGCCAAGGTTTTCTTCTTCTTTCTCCTCTCTCTCTCTCTCGATCAGTTCCAGCTGAGAAGGGAAGTGTTTGGCTCGGTTTTCAGAGCTAAAAGGGTAGGAGAAAGGGTTTAACTCAAGTACACAAGCCATGGATAAGGTATGGTTAGGTTTAAGAGGTGTTAAGGGTCCCACCATGAAGACTAGTCAACCAAAAGGAGCTCTTCTTGCACGAGTTGTCCGTTACGGTTGGATTTCGGAGGTCTTAATGATTTCAAAAAGGTATGAGGCTTGTTCCATTGTCTCCGCATCGTCGATAGGAAGGCAACGGAGTTGACGGAATTCGAATCCGAATTCCCGAGCTCAAGATATCACGTACGGAACCAAGGGTGCGCTAATTGCTTGTTAGCCCCCGACTTGGTTCCACAAATCAAATTAAATCCGTTAACACGTCAAATGAATCCGAAAACATAAACCGAGCACATAGGCATGTTCATAACACACATATTTATGACATACTAAATTTTCATACCAATCCGATATCATTACATATAAGAACGAAGCACAAATAGAACACTCATGCGTAAGAATGAATTCATATCGTTAATAAATTAATTACTAAAACTTAATTTCCTTTTTAAATAAATTTAAAGCCAACTATTAACATATTGAAATTAATTAACGAAATTACCGAAATAGTTAAGGTAACATGAAACCTTAATTAAGAAGTTAAACACTAGAGATCAATTAAGATAAAATGAAATCGATTAAAATAGCAATAGCTTATATCTTAAATCAAATATAAACATTTATAAACAATTAATCATATAATTAAATAATCAAATTGCGCAATTTGTAAACAAATACGCCACATTATTTAAAACTGAAAAACTGGGGCGTTACAATCTCTCCCCCTTAAAAAGAATCCATCCTCGGATTCACAACACGCTTGAAACAAACAATGAGAGATTCCCCGTCTCTCACGAGCAACAAAGAGAGAGAGCCCCGTCTCTCGAGCAGCAATGAGAGAACCCCGTCTCTCACAAGTAAAGAGAGTACCCCGTCTCTCAAACAAAAACAAGAGAATCCCCGTCTCTTACAAACAAAGAGAGCACCCCGTCTCTCAACCGAAAATAAAACAAGGAAGTCTCCAATACTCCCAAGCAACTCACGCAAAACCAAATTTAAAATCACACAAGCCACCCCAAGGCAAGTAATTTAACTTGATAAGAAAATAAAGCACATAACAAAGAAATTATTAAATTGGATTTGCATGAATGTATGCTTCATGAATGCTATAAATACCGTTCACCGTAGTCACGAAGTTGTAAAATTGTGAGTTGTCGTTGTTCAGTGTATCATCTGTCCCAAATGTAACTAAGTGCCCAGCTTGTCTTGAACCTCTTCAGGGTTCCCCGGTGAAGCGATTGATGAATTCTTTATGGAGTATATTCTTAAATCCTTTCTAACTTGTACTGCTACCCAACTTCTTCAATCCTTATATGATAGCTTGATTCGGTTTTCCCCTGTTAATTCTAACGTAGAAGTTCATAGAACTCTCTTATGATTCCATCACCTCCAGATCAGAATTCCATACGTAGCTTCTCTCTTAACAGCTTAACCATATCCGCCATCTTATTCATTCCTAATCACCACCCTTAGGACTCCCAGATTCTCCTTAATTTGCATCCCCGTCATTACTCCTAACATACTCATTCGAGCACCACTCCCATCCTCCAATTCACTTCTCGGTCGTGCTCTCCCCCTTAAAATTTTTCACTCTTACATGTCCAACTCTATGAATCCTTCTTTCATTGAAATTTTTGATGAGCCACTCCTGTTTCTTTAATTCACACCTAAGGTTCAATTCAAATCCTTCAGTAATTACTTCCTTCTAATCCCCAACTTCTCTTTCTTGCTCTTCTTGAAATCTAAACTAATTTAATCCCCTCTTGTATTTCCATTCTTTCAACTAAAGGTAATCCCTTCAAGGATCGAAAAGGCTTTACATTATTTCCTAATCAATGCTCCCTTATTTGGAAATTTTAGTTGAATTCGTTACTTCGCCTCTGAGATTAAGGTTTCTCCAAAACTCTTCAACTTAGTTTCTTCAGTGTAGATTGTGCTAGCTAAGCTACATGCCCGGAACTCCCAAAATATAACCCAACTATTCTTCTCATCTTGATTCGAGTAATCCTTGATCAAAGAATCGCATGATGAACAAGGTGGAGCCATTCCCTATCCATTAAACACTAAGCCATGCATGTTGGATTAACATGCCAATGCACATAGTAAACAGTTAAAGATGCAACACGTTGGAGCAATTGGCTTAATTAAACATAAACGTACATATAAATAAAGAAAGCAATTAATTTAAATCGATGCATGATGCTCATGCCATGAATATGCAGAACCTGTCACCAAGGTGGTAAGCTTTTAGCTTGATGACGTGTTCCTCACTCCCATAATTGTAACTTCCTTTGAAAACATTGATAATTCCTTAGCTTTCCATGGTTTTCGAATCTCCCCAATCTTCTTCCATCCCTTGGTATATCCCATGGCCCGAACATGCTATTTTTGAACCCAAGGTCTTCTTTGTCAATGGAGTTTACCCCTCAACGTTCTTCCAAGCATCAACCTCCAAAGGTCATCCGAATCCTCAACTTGATGTCCTCTCCGGTTAAAGTTCCTTTAGCTTATCCTTTGTTTCCGATCTACGCGCATATTTCACCCATGATAACGCTTTCCATTCTTGCTTGCTTCTTGATGTCTCCATGTTCCAAGGTTCCAAGAAGACGACGCGATTGGTATTCCTCGATGCTCATAAGTTTCTTTGCCTTGCGTCCATTTGTTGTCCCACGCTTATATTCATATCAAGTGAGCTTCAACGGTGAACCTTGGAGCATTTAATCTTGTATCAAATGTCTTCAAAATCGGGGTGGTGAAGAGCTCCACACTCCTCTCGTTGTCTCACGCATCCCTCAAGTTAGAACTTGAGTCTTTGCAATTTTGGTATGTTGAAAACCTTCAAGGTTTGTGGGTAGGGCATGATTGATGAACCGTCCCGTGATACGAGCCATGATAGGTATTTCCATTGTACAAGCCGTGGAATTTGAACACTCGGCCGTCAAGTTACTTTGTCAATTGTAATTAGGGTGAATTGTAGCTTTGTTTGCATGATAGTAGCCTATATAAGAAAGATCAACTCAAATATGGGCGCATGAGGATTAATGTATGCTCATGGCACGTAGTTGAATGAATCAATGCTCATAGAATAAAAAATGCAACATTTAAAGCAACTAAATGAAAGAGTAGATCGTATACATGTATTAAACAATTTCCAACGATTAGTATCACATATTCATGTCAAATCGATGCAATGCACACATTAACAAGTTGTTCCTATGCCGCGCGACCTAACTGACTCAGACATGACTCAAGAACACCGGTTTTGCAACCGGGCTCTGATACCACTTAAGGATGTAGCACCCGAGCGCAAGGTACCACATCCCCCGCACCGAGACCCGACCCGAATATGAAATGGACGATCCATACTCGAGCTAAGTCACGGCGAACGGGGACAAACACACACGCTATGCTAGGCGGGCTAACCCTTGAACCATAAAATCAGAGTGATTACAACTGCGGAAGTAATAACTGGCCATAATAAAAACAATGAGCAACCAAACTCCAAAATAGTCCATATACATTATCAAATGCCGTCAAGGCTCAAATAACCAATACGCTCCAATATTAAACAATACAGTGATCCAACGTGCAATATGTATGTGTAAGACCAAAATACAAGGGCTAAAAGACGAAAGTAAAACCTATGACTCGAAATCCCGCCTAGCTCCCTCGACACCTGCACAACACAACTGAAAGCCAAACGGGTTCAGTCCAAAAGGGACTGGTGGGTATAAAAGCAGGGCATAAATATAATATACGACAATAATTAAACATTCACATGCAAGTTATAATCCCAAGTGAGGTTTCGAAGAATTTCCCAAGTGGCCAAATAGAAATCATCAAAAGGGATTATAACGATTCATTAACATTTGGTCATTATTGGCCCGGCGAGTGGGCGTGCATTATCTCCAACCAACACCTCGTGTAATTCATTAACATTCATTCATTCTTTCTTTCTTTCTTTTCATGCATAACATTCTTTCGTGCGCATTCAATAACATTTACACCTTCTTCCTCCGGGTTGGTGGCGGGTTTGCAAGGCCCATCCACCCATTCATTGATCAAAAGGGGAACATGACTCCCCAGATGGCACTCAGCGTCCATTCCTCGCTAACTCCTAACGAGGTCCGATTACGCCGTTCATTGGTGGGACTAGTGTGAGGGTTTACCGTCAGCCCTTGCCTCCTCGGGTCCCCACTCACACCAAGCCCCTGGGCCCCATTCATTGTGAACATTCATTCATTCTCGCCAAAACATTAGGTAGGATTCAAGAAATAAGGGCTTTACGTTTGCAATCATTTACTCGAGAAAACGACTCTATATACATATAATAGTTTTTAGCTGAAATCTTTACATGTTGAGGTATATAGGGTCATTTATCTAATAGTAGAGAAACCCACCTTAAACCAACAAAAGAGAGCACAAGAGCCTCACTGACCGGCCTCTTCTCCAACAGGGTCAAAATCTGTGCAAGAAAGGTGTAGTGAGACTCAAAATGACCAAATAGGACGCTCGGCAATGTAATGATCATGATATGGATGAAGAGAAGATTCTATAATGTAAGGAACTCGTTCATGTGCACTATTAAAGTCTTAAAAACATATAAACATTCAATTCATTCATTCAATGAAGCATTCGTATCCAAACGAGTTCATATCCTTCACATTTCACTTTTCCAATCAATTCAATTCAAGAAATTCAAAGCACAAGATCCAACATTTAGGCAAATAAGAGCATTGAAGTAAATTAAGTTCATCACACATTCAAACGTATTCAATCTTTCACAAAACGCTACTACATACATCACATCACATAATGTAACATATTTCTAAAGTTTGAGAACAAGAACAAATCATATGATAAGGGAAATGGGTTACGGGAATCATAAACGCCTCAAAACGCACATAAACGGCAATGCAATGAATGTCTTATGATATGCATAAGAGAGAAAGTCGTGGCATGGAGATGCATTAAGGCACATAATCAATCATTTCATTCATTCTTGGAGCATTGATGACATATTAAATCATAACTTGTAAAATATTCCACGAAAAAATCATGAAAATTATAATAAATAAGATAACACATTATAGAACATGTTAGTATCTCAAAAAAGTCATAAAAGAGGTGGAGGAAGATCAAACAAACGAAGAAAAAAGGAATCAGAGTAATAAAAACAGGCTGGACAAAATCCACCCCCATGGATCTGGTCCAGTCCCACTGCCTCAAATCCACCCCCGCGGATTTTTCCAAAGGGAAAAATCCACCCTCGCGGATTTAGGTCAGTGGCAAAAAACACACAACAAACAGGGCAAAACTCATGCTAAACCATATAAACATCAAATGAACACACATAGGTAAGTTAGGATAGCAAGTATTCATGCATTTCAAGCCAATTAATGGTCCAAAGTTGCAACAACTCGTGCTAGGAAAGAAACTGGAACAAAATCAATCCAAAAGCATACCAATTCAACTCCAAATCTTATGAAACTTGATATACTACATATTTATCATGTTAGGAGCATATTTCATTTAGAGTGCAAAGGCTAAATCACACATTAAGGCCATCGAATCCATGCAACAAAACTGGGTCGCCAAAATCGCACATAAGAGCTCAATTGTTCAATCATGCCTTGATCAAGTACTTAGGGCATGAATTTGGATCTGAAACTTTGGGGAATGCATGCTAACATACTAAAATACTAAGGTACTTCATATATATGCAAAATGGTATAATTTAAAGCACTTTAGAATGACCAACAAGTTACAAAACGCAACGGCAACAAATCTGTCATGAAGCATGCATAACAACAGGCCATGTCTTTCGGTTTTGAGACTTAAAATGGATCCAAATACTTGAAACATGAATGCTAACATATAGATCAATGAGTGTACATCAAGTCCATGCGATTTCACACAAAATGGAGACCATTTGATCAAGCAACAACACAAAATTCACACAGCAGTTCGAAAAACAGGGGAAGCAGTTTGAACATCAAGTTTGGAGCTCCATATTTCATAATTTCATAAAAGGGTCAAGAGATAAAATCCTCCTAACATCATATACTATCAGTTGGGAAAGAAATTGGCCAAGAAACAAGCTCATATACTCATGTATAAGCAAGAAAATCAGCCACACAAGCAAATATGTCACTAGAACAAAAATCCCTAAAAGTTCATACCAAACTCATAATCCAAACCCTAATCAAATCTGATCCAAAACATGTTGTAAGTAGATGAAATCAAGTATAATAAAGTAGAGAAGACATAGATAATCATACCTTAAAGATTTGGTGAAGGAAGATGGTGAATTGAGCTCAAAATCACAAAAGGGCCAAGGTTTTCTTCTTCTTTCTCCTCTCTCTCTCTCTCGATCAGTTCCAGCTGAGAAGGGAAGTGTTTGGTTCGGTTTTCAGAGCTAAAAGGGTAGGAGAAAGGGTTTAACTCAAGTACACAAGCCATGGATAAGGTATGGTTAGGTTTAAGAGGTGTTAAGGGTCCCACCATGAAGACTAGTCAACCAAAAGGAGCTCTTCTTGCACGAGTTGTCCGTTACGGTTGGATTTCGGAGGTCTTAATGATTTCAAAAAGGTATGAGGCTTGTTCCATTGTCTCCGCATCGTCGATAGGAAGGCAACGGAGTTGACGGAATTCGAATCCGAATTCCCGAGCTCAAGATATCACGTACGGAACCAAGGGTGCGCTAATTGCTCGTTAGCCCCCGACTTGGTTCCACAAATCAAATTAAATCCGTTAACACGTCAAATGAATCCGAAAACATAAACCGAGAACATAGGCATGTTCATAACACACATATTTATGACATACTAAATTTTCATACCAATCCGATATCATTACATATAAGAACGAAGCACAAATAGAACACTCATGCGCAAGAATGAATTCATATCGTTAATAAATTAATTACTAAAACTTAATTTCCTTTTTAAATAAATTTAAAGCCAACTATTAACATATTGAAATTAATTAACGAAATTACCGAAATAGTTAAGGTAACATGAAACCTTAATTAAGAAGTTAAACACTAGAGATCAATTAAGATAAAATGAAATCGATTAAAATAGCAATAGCTTATATCTTAAATCAAATATAAACATTTATAAACAATTAATCATATAATTAAATAATCAAATTGCGCAATTTGTAAACAAATACGCCACATTATTTAAAACTGAAAAACTGGGGCGTTACAAAAGTCATTGTGATCTGTGAGATATGATCGTTTGAAAATTGTGTCGCCACTTCGCCGAAATTCTGCATTGGTCCGACTTCAAACCTACACCATTTTGACCTCGCTTTGAATCATGATTCGTGCCATATACCATTGAAAAACTCTATGTGTCTAGTTTCATTTCTAACAAACAAAACTTAATTCCAACTTGTAGAACTCTATATATCTTCAATTTTCTACAGCTTGTGCATTTCCAAAAAACTGTCGACTTTCGCCAAAATCCATCTTCTTGCGTTCCTTTCACCCCTTTGACTTCCGTATGTGTTTTAATTGATGTCTTGTGCATCAAACTTGTATTTATGATATTAATGGATTATGTTATGATATTCTTATGAACTTTATGACTTGATTTGTGTTGAACAAACGTGAAATATATGCCTAAACGTTTAAGTGCTATAATGTGATGACTCCTCTTGTTACCAATGTATTCCCTATATGTTTAATGAATTTCTTTCACCTCTAATTGATTCATATGCTTTTATATGTTACCTTGTTTTTTTTCCTTTGTATTTGTTGCCCCTTATATGTACTTTAACTTTATGAAGTCCTAATGTATACTATTATATGCTTTGATATGAGTTCATTTGACTGATTATGAATTAGATTCTTCAATTATTGTTATGATATTTTATATTTGTTCCAATATGACCTTCTTGCAACTATTGTATCCTTCATGTATTTAATGGATTCCTTTCATCTTGAATTGATTTCAACAAATTGTTAACAAGTATTATGATTTGTTATGAATTGAACGAATGAACGAAGGATAATGGACAAACACGATTTACTCGTGTAATGAATGAAAGGTTTGTTTATGTGACTACGTGGCATTATTTGTGACATGAAAATATTATTAGTACATTGTTATTGCTCATGCATGTCTTCACATGTTAATGCTTTGTCGAGCGTCTTATATGGTTCATATGGAGTCTTGAGTCTCACAATTATACGGTATTGTCTTTTTGTACAGTTTTCTCTAGGGCGAAGATCTACTGGGTTCATAGGCTACTTTCAAGTCTTCTTTTCTTCTTGGTCTTGTTCGGTAAGGTGTAGCCAGGTGGGTTTCTCTTCTATTAGTTAAATATGACCCGATATACCTCAATGTGTAAGCTTTGAGCCAAAGTACATATATATATATATATATATATATATATATATATATATATGTATATTTATATCGAATCACTTCAAAGGAGTCATTGATTTCACGTTAAAGCCCTTTTCTTATCTATTGAATCGATAACCTAATGTTTTGGCGAGACATGATCGAATGCACTGAAGGGTTCCCTGGAACGATGTGTATGTGGCTATCTGGGGAAGCATGGGCTGACGGTGAACCCGTGCACATGTTCCAACGCATGATGACGATACCGGCCCTCGCTAGGAGGTTAGCGATAAATGGGAACCGGGCCTTTGGGGAGTCATGAACCTTACTGGCAACAATGATTGGGTGGACGGGTTTTTGGCCGAGTCCGTCCACTAACCGGAGGAAAAAGAAGTAAATGATTATGTATGATAATGATAATGAATTGATTGATTATGAACGAATGAATAATTGTTGTGTGATTACCAATGAATGAATGGATGGTTAATGTACACACGAGGAGAAGATTGAAGAATTTGCCCACTCGCCGGGCTCACCTATTGGCCTAATGAATGACTGAATATAAAAATTGATTGTTGTAATCCTGCATGTTGTTTTATTTGTTTTCACCCACTTGGGAAATGTTTCAAAACCTCACCCGGGATTATAGCTTACATGTGTATGTGTTTAAATTTTGTACTATTATCGTATTAAGCCCTATTTTGTGCCCACCAGTCTCTTATAGACTGAACCCGGTTTGTTTTCAACTTTCTTGCAGGTTTGGAGTGCTAGGTGGGATTTCGAATCTGTCGAGTCTTGTGGTTAAGTCTGAGTCACTTCACACGCATTGTAACTTGATTAATTTATATGAATGATTATGATCATGTTGTATTGATTCGAGACAGGCTTCTAGGGGTAGATTGAACCCGTGTAGTATGATTTTGACTTATGATTTATGTTTGAATTTTCAGGACTAGGAATTTATGCTAGTTGAACCCGTCACTTATTGTCTATTCTGTATTAGATTATATGAACTGCTTCCGCTTATGCTTTTATTTTGTTGAAGTGCTTATATGGTTTCGAGGTTCTAGCTCCCACCTAGCATATATTGCGAGTGAGTGAGTTCCCGTTCGCCGTGACTTAGCACGTGTATGGACTTCCCCCTTTCATATGCGGGTCGGGTCTCGGTGCGGGGGATGTGGCGTCTCGCGCTCGGGCGCTACATCCTTAAGTGGTATCAAAGATCTAGGTTGTAAAACCGGAGTTCAAGTGTCGTGTCGTGTCGTGTCGAGTCTAGGTCGTACGGCATAGGAACAACTTGTCAACGTGTGCATTGCATTTATTCTTGCCACCAATTGATGATTAATTGATACTAAAGTGCTGAAATTTTATATGTTCAACGTGTTTTGCTTTAATTTTTTTTAATTATATGACGCATTTTGCATCAAGTTTGTGCTTTGGTGCTTTAATTACGTGTCATGATCATATATTAACCCTCATGCATATATATTTGAGATGAATTATGATTTTTAGGTTGTCCCTACGATGTTGAAACTACGGCTAACCTCAAGAACAAGCATTCTTTCCCTAGTTGTTGGGTGATTCGCAAATGCAGCGAGGTTTAAAAGGGAGATAGGATCTTCAACGTCCTAACGAATATCAATGAGTGTACATTGTGGGAACTACATTTCATTGCTCAACACCGAGATAGAAGGCTTTGATCATGGAGAAAGTTATTAATATCATCCTCCTTACGAATCTTGAAGATTATCAACATAAGTGCATTGTGGGGTCCCAAACCACCAACCTAAATGATACATGAGGCAACAAGATAGGCGTGGAATTCTTAGTCATCGAATTATGAAGATATTTGATGCAAGATCAAATCATTCAAAGTTCATCACCGAGATCTTCAGGGTTGAAGGAATCAATTAACATATGAGGGAAAATTTGGGAAGTTCAAGGATAACATTCGGTTCGAATCTAGCTTCAAAGTGTATCAAAAGTCTCCCAACTAAGATGTATGGAATGGGGAGTTGAAAGAATTTGAGTTGTGTTATCTTTTCGGGACTTCGGGACACAGTGATGCAGGGAAGAAAATAAGAACCGAAAAACATCACCAATGATCGAATAAGCTCAACCTTACAATTTAGGCTCATAACATCAAGATCAAATGACAGGATGTTGTGCTAAATTACTACTATGGTGACAGGTTCATTGCATCCATAGCACGTGCATCATACATCGTTTTGAGCTATTTAAATTCTTACCTTATGCATTTTAATATTTTAATTGTTAAATTGTTGTTGTATATTCCATTGTCGAATTTTGTGCTTTGATGTTATAATTGATAATTTGATGTGGTATCTCCTTGTTGAGACATGTACTAATTGCATTTAGCTTCTTAACCCAACATGCATCGTTTTAGCCTTTACTTGTTAGGATGTCTTCCCCGTGAGACACTTCAACTACCACTATAAATAAAGTTTTTCTGAATCAAGGTGAAGAAGAGTGTTTTGGGTAATAGGATTCAGACAGAGATAAAGATGAGAATGAGATTTCAGAAATTAAGGGTTGGAGTGGATTTCGGGATGTTCAGATTGGATAAGAAAAAAAATTAAATTCCGGAGTTCTAGAGGATTAAAAGAGGAACCTTGAAGAGCAAAGAATCTGGGATGTTATTCAAATCAACCACTTCAAAGTGAATGTGAGTAGTACACCGAACACCATCGCTAACAAGGATTACTCATTACTAGGAGATCGAGAATTTTGATTAGAAAATGATAGATAAAGCTCGACTTGAGAAGGCGAAAATTCTTAAGGGGGAGAGCACGATCGAGAGATGAACTTAAATTCAAGGTTGTGCTCGAAGAAGGAATGAAACGGCCCTATTAATTAAACCTTCAAAGTGGAAGTCAAGCTACCGAACTCGGGTTCAAGATTTCTACAGGGTATCGAAGAGATTGGCTTGATCGGTATTTATATGTCAGTTCTGGAGAAAGAAAAACCAGATCAAAGTATCATATTCCGGGATGCTAACAATGAGAGTAAATTCAACTGAGTATTCGAAGGGTTCAGAAGACACAACAAAATAGAATCCTTAATAAGTCATCAGTTGTCTTTCCATGATGACTTGGGGAGAACTTTGAGATGAGAAGAATCGAAAAAGGGTAATGATTGAAAGACAAGGATCAAACCTCAAGAATTATCAAGGAGGTTTTATCTTCGATTAAAGAATTGAATAGGTTGGAACTGAAGGCACTCTTAAAGGGTTGAAGAGGATGAAGGGACCATTTGAATACAAGATAGGAAAGGCCCCACGAAAAGATCGATTTAAAATTTGGGAATCGATGATCTCAACTCGATTGGGAAAGAATTAGTGAAGAAGGAAACCATGGCGGTGACTATCCTAAGGTTGGGATCAAACTTAAGGGTTGTCAAGAGTGGTTACCTTTGATTATGGTAGATTCAGGCATTGGCAAAGGTAGAAGATTTGAACTTGACCTAAAGGATGAAGGTTCCGAAGGTATATGGGATAATTCAGAGCTCGGGCAATTAAAGAGTTGGTCGTACTGTGAGGAAATTTACAGGTTGATGATGAGGGATCAAAGAAGACCATGACCGTTATTTCTAAAGGTTTATTTGTATTCCAAGGACTTCACCAAATTGAAGAATGTAATCAAGAGGTAAACTTCAGAATGAAACCAAGAATAGGATCAATCGGTTTATCTTCTTCTCAATCAGATGCACCCTGAAGATAATAAAGACAAGTCAAAAACCAAGCCAACTTTTGAGTCAGACCATGCATAGGGCAATGAAGTTACCAACTTCAAGTTTCCTTGCCACGGTGAACGGTACATAAAGCATCCATGGCATATGCATACATGTAATTTTAGTTTAAATAAATTTTGTTACTATGTACTTTGATTCCCGACTGTATTACTTGCTTTTGCATGAGTGATGAGCGATGTGATTGATATTTGTTACTTGCTTCTCGTGTAATTTTGTGCTTGACTCTTTGCTACTTCCTACTTGTGTTTTGTTCTGCGTTGTGCTGTGCTGCTCGGGAGTATTGGAGACTCCCTTGTCTTGTTGTTTACGAGAGACGGGGTTCTCTCATTGTTGTTTGTGAGACACAAGGTTCTCTTCTTGCTTGTGGGAGATGGGGCTCTCTCATTGTTGCTCGAAAAACGGGGTTCTTTCGTCGTTGCTTGCTACTTGTTTAGATTTTCAAGTGTTTAGGTTCTGGTAAGACAAGGGTCGTGACTAAACAGCATGCTCCATCAAGTGCCTACGAAGATTCTAGACACTTTTTGAAGACCCCTTGTTGCTTGAAGGCCTTTTCCGAACTAATTCCTGACGGGGAGTTGCTAACCTGCGTAGGATGAACACGGGAGAGTTGCTTAGAGTCTAGAACTCGAGGCAGTGGACCTTGGGACCAGGTCCTCTTAAGGGGGAGAGGTTGTAACGCCCCGATTTCTCGACAAGTCAGGTATGACGTCACGAGTGGGTTTCGGCCAAGTGTTACGTGATTTAATTATGTTTTAATTACTAATTTAATGTTTAATTTAATAATTTTGTGAACTAATTGCTATTGTGTGACCAATATGATTTACGTGATTTCGCTATTCAAACTCGTTTTTAATATGTTTACTTGTTAATAACTGTTTTATTTTGATTATATACCTATTTGAACTTATATGAAATCCTTGGACTTAATCGCACTGTGAATTTGACTCCAATTAATCACCTACCAAACTTTCGGGACCCAATTGGAGCACTTAAATTATAGAAGGACTAAAGTGCAATTTTCTCTTCCCCTCCCCCCCCCCCCCCCCGATGTATGCACCCCCACCCCCTCTTGTTCTTCATTTTCTTTCTCAACACAAAAGAGAAGAACCCTCCACTCTCTCTTCCTCTCCACTTCGATCCAAGCAAGGTAAGCAAAGAGGCAAGCATTAAGCTCAATTTCTCCCATATTTCAATCTCAAGAAACTCTCTCATCTTCAACCCCTTCATCTCCTTTCTTTTCCAAGGTATAATGTGTATGTATATATATGTATATATATTGTGGGTTTGTGAAATATTAGATTCTTTGAATGAAACTTGGATTAATTGGAAGAATAAGTGTTTTGGTTGTTGTCTTGAACTCCAATCTTTCTTTTTTTTCCTCCTCTCTTACAAGGTTTATGTGCATATATGTATATATGTATCACTATGTATATATATATATAAATGTGAATTGTGGATTGAATGAAGATTTGATGATGATATGTGCATATATATATATATATATATATGAATTGTGGTGTATTTTGATGCATATTAGTGTATGAATTGATCCGGATATGATTTGGGGTGGTTTTGGAACTTTATACTTCGAACCCCTGCTCTTTTGCCATTGATTTTCGGAGAAGATGACCCAAAACGGCCGTGTCCAACCTCAGTTCATTTTCAACACGGCCGTGTCAATGCTTCGAGTCGGAATTTTTTTATTCCGACACGGCCTTGTCAGCTTCTAGGCCAATTTTGACACGGCTGTGCAAACTTTCTTTGAGCTCCGATTGACCTGAATTTTGAACCATAAGAAACCTCTTGAAGTCTACAACATTCTCCATTTCTAATCATCTTAAAATTCATTGTGATTTGTGAGATATGATCGTTTGAAAATTGTGTCGCCACTTCGCCGAAATTCTGCATTGGTCCGACTTCAAACCTACGCCATTTTCACCTCGCTTTGAATCATGATTCGTGTCATATACCATTGAAAAACTCTATGTGTCTAGTTTCGTTTCCAACAAACAAAACTTAATTCCAACCTTTAGAACCCTATATATCTTCAATTTTCTACAGCTTGTGCATTTCCAGAAAACTGTCAACTTTCGCCAAAATCCATCTTCTTGCGTTCCTTTCACCCCTTTGACTTCCGTATGTGTTTTAATTGATGTCTTGTTCATCAAACTTGTATTTATGATATTAATGGATTATGTTATGATATGCTTATGAACTTTATGACTTGATTTGTGTGACGCCCCGAACGTAGAGCCATCGTATCCCCCGCACTAGTACACAGTACATCTACGAAATGGACAACTCGTATACACACCAAGCACTAGCGAACGGGAGACACTCAAGACCCACGACTAACTAGGTGGCACTAAACGTACTGTCGTCAGAGAAAGCATACACTAGCGAAAGCGAATAAAGCATTAAACAAGCAGTGGTCACGTACCGATAATATTTAAAGCATGCTAGTTCAAACTTCATAACCATATATACGCAAGCTAGTTACACGAGCCAAAACAAACCTCCTATAGCTAGGCCGCACTGGCCATAGCTATCAAAAGTATAACAGTATTCAACTTATATCATTAATGTACATGCCATTAACTGAAGTAAGTTAAGTACGGGCTCACAGTAATCCTAGTTGAACTCGACTCTAAAGAAAAAGGACTAGACACAAACGTCGTCTAGTCGACTCCAACCTGCAACCAATAAGAGGAACAAGAAAGAGAGAAGGAGAGTCGGTCGAGTGGCTGGTGAGGTGGGAACAATATACAAGGTATATAATGCAAGAGAAGAGATATGCAATACAATACAGTGCAATCACCTTGACCCGATATAGTCCCCTTTAATCTTCTAATATCGATACAGTCCTTTTTAGATTCAAGAACAATGGGCCTATATCGAATTAAGGTTTTTCAATCAATCAATTTGGCACCGAGTTATGCCATTCTCCAACCTTTACTCCACAATCAAACACGATCAATAACAATAACAAGAAATCCTTCCTTCTTCCTCCGGGTGACGAAAGGGTTAATTAGGCCCTTAACGTCCAATAACACTCGAGTCATAGCCCATTTCGGTACTATGCTCCTTCGGCGTACCGGTCACAATAGACACGCGCATTATCAACTACCTCCGATGATAATACGGGCCCCCGTAGAGGTCACGATTAAGGTTCTCCGTCGTCCCGTTGCCTCCCCCGATCACCTCATACACGTTGCCTCGGATCCCTTCCCAATGGAAATAAACCATTGAGGATTCATTTGACAAGCACTCGTTCATGCAATGCATGTAAAACACTTTCGTTTCATTTGTTTGAAGTCATGAACTCACTCGAGAATATATATGTATAACGCCTTTGATACTTGCAACACGCTTTTAATAAAGTCAATAACATGGTAATCAATCACGTATTATTATAGTATACATATACATATAATAGGCCACAAGCAGGGAGTAAAACCAATTCGTGTAGGTTGTATAGGTATAGGCTATTGGTTGCAACAAGAAGATAACCTCACCTGGATGACCTCGACAAAAAGGGCAGGAGAACAAGACAACCTAAACGATCGGATCCTCGGGAGGATCACCTAGACACATGACACAAGTACGGGTGACATTAGACTCTAATAAGACCAAATAAGGACGCTCGGCAATGAAACGTAATGTAATGAGATGATATAAGATGTAATAAGGGTTATGAGAGGGAGAGAACATGTCTAAATGTATGATTAATGCCACGTAATGTACTTAAAACATGTAATTGTATCAGCATGTATATGGTTGAAATTTTGGAATAGGTGCTGCAGAAACCATGGAAACGAGCTAGGGAAATCATGATAACAGAGTTCATGCAACATTTATACAAGCACATTTGTGTAGAAACTTTATTCATGCGCACGTTGTAGAAAATTCGTCATAACTTATTGCTCGGGAAGTATTTTAACAAACCGTAAAATTCCTAGTAAACTGGACACGTAGACCTTTCACATAGGCCTCAACCCCTAATTGTTTCTGTAAAATTACAGATTTTAGAGCAAAAGTAATGAAAAACAGAATTAACGTTGCAGAAACACATTTTCAAAAAGTTTACCGTTACCCTATCAAATGAAGTCGGATTAATCTGAAAGTTTACGGGGATATACTCGATACATTCATAAGTACCCCTGTAAAACAATTTTGAGAAATTCATACATTTACTCACTCTTCTCAAGACGTTAATCCAGACCAGAAAATAGGGGACAGCTGAGTCGTTTCGAATTTTTCTCGGGTATCAAATGAACTCGGATTAACATAAAATTTGACGGACATAAACCTTAATTTACTAGGAATATCCAGTAAAAACAGTTTTGAAAATTGAGGTCTTATGAGTTCGGAATTTACGTCGGAATTCTCTACGTATAAGCTGCAAAGTTCAAACAATACAGCAACTTGGCTGCAGCAACACCTTTCAAAGACCGGTCTGTTTACCACATCAAACGAAGTCGGAAAATTCTGAAACTTAATAGGTATACTCCCAACACATATAGGTACTCCTCTGTAAAACAGGTTTGCAAAATTCGAAGGTTTAGTCCCTCTGCTCAGTCTATACTTTCAGATCAGAAAACAGGGCAAAAACAGGGGACTGCGGCATCTTTCGGGATTTTTCCGAGGTACCAAACGGGCTCGGATAATTACGAAACTTGGCAGATGTGTACTTCAATATGTTATTAATCTCCAGTTGAAACAATTTTTGAAAACGGCATCGCACGAGCTCGGAATTTACATTTGAAATCTGTGCAGACATGCTGTCAAATAAGTAAAAACCAAGAACTCATGCCAAAAGAAAACTCTATCTCTCCTAAGCATATAAACAGTTAAACGAACCAATAATCCAGCATTTCCAAACTATTAAAACCACAAAGTTCATCAATTAATTCATCATCTCAGAATTTAAACTAACCAAAGTCATGAATTCGTCAAGGAATCTATCTCCCAATCTAGTCCTACCGTAAGCAAGTATATAACTCTATCTCATGTTCCATTCCATCATAGCTTGCAAAATTTCCAACTAATTAGACTACTTCAATACTACTTGGATGGTTAAAGCATCACAATCATGTTCGAGAAAGGAAAGAGGATTAAGGATGCTGCCTTTACCTTGTTGTCGCTGGAATTCAAGGAAAAGAAAAGGAATCGATGAAGGTGGCGCACGCGAAGAGGTGATGAAGATGGAGTTCGGTGGTGTTGTATTTGATTAGCTGGTGTTTTCTTGTTCTTCGATTGTGAGAGGGGAAAAGAAATGGAACCGGATGTGCATGGAAATGAGAAGGAAAAAGGACAGCTCTCTTTTGTTTTAATCTAAATTTAAAATTAAAAGTTGCAAGCTGAGTAGGCATGTACGTGTATTGCTAGAAAACAAATCTGCTCAATTTTTCTATTTATTTACAATCTAGTCCTTCCAAAAATGATGTTAAACAATTAGTGGCCCCAATTTCTAAACAAAAATTAATTAAATCCTCTTGATCTTAAATTATGCAAAGGCCTCACAATTTCACATATAAGCACATATTTTATAAAGAAACAATTAAGTTCGATAAAACACGAAATTATAAATTAGTAAATAAAACGTGTTACTCCAAAACTCACTCGTAACGTTGTCTTGTCCTATTTCGGAAAGGTGGGGTGTTACAATTTGTGTTGAACAAACGTGAAATATATGCCTAAACGCTTAAGTGCTATAATGTGATGACTCCTCTTGTTACCTATGTATTCCCTATATGTTTAATGAATTTCTTTCACCTCTAATTGATTCATATGATTTTATATGTTACCTTTTTTTTGTTTCCTTTGTATTCGTTGCCCCTTATATGAACTTTAACTTTAGGAAGTCCTAATGTATACTATTATATGCTTTGATATGAGTTCATTTAACTGATTATGAATTGGATTCTTGAATTATTGGTATGATATTTATATTTGGGGGAAAAGATTTTTTACCATCCGAACTTTGCCTCTTTTTACGATTTACCATCCCAACAAACTTTCATTACAAACCACCATCCAATCTTTGCATTTGTAATATTCCACCATCTAAACTTTTTTTGGGTGGTTTTGGTAAAAATACAACTGACGTGTATGTTTTATAAACATACCACGTGTCATGTTTTTTAGCCAAAACCACTAAAAAAAATATTTAGATGGCGGTATGTTACAAATGCAAAGATTGGATGGTGATTTGCAATGAAAATTTGTTTGGATGGTAAATTGCAAAAAGGCGAAAAGTTGAGATGGCAAAAAATATTTTTCCCTTATATTTGTTCCAATATGACCTTCTTGCAACTATTGTATCCTTCATGTATTTAATGGATTCCTTTCATCTTGAATTGATCTCTACAAATTGTTAACAAGTATTATGATTTGTTATGAATTGAACGAATGAACAAATGATAATGGACAGACACGATTTACTCGTGTAATGAATGAAAGGTTTTTTTATGTGACTACGTGGCATTATTTGTGACATGAACATATTATTAGTACATTGTTATTGCTCATGCATGTCTTCAAATGTTAATGCATTGTCGAGCGTCTTATATGGTTCATATGGAGTCTTGAGTCTCACAATTATACGGTGTTGTCTTTTTGTACAGTTTTCTCTAGGGCGAAGATCTACTGGGTTCATAGGCTACTTTCAAGTCTTCTTTTCTTCTTGGTCTTGTTCGGTAAGGTGTAGCCAGGTGGGTTTCTCTTCTATTAGTTAAATATGACCCGATATACCTCAATGTGTAAGCTTTGAGCCAAAGTATATATATATATATATATATATTTATATCGAGTCATTTCAAAGGAGTCATTGATTTCACGTTAAAGCCCTTTTCTTATCTATTGAATCGATAACCTAATGTTTTGGCGAGACATGATTGAATGCACTGAATGGGGGCCCTGGAGCGATGTGTATATGGCTATCTGGTGAAGAATTGGCTGACGGTGAACCCGTGCACACGTTCCAACCCATGACGACGATACTGGCCCTCGCTAGGAGGTTAGCGAGAAATGGGAACCGGACCTTTGGGGAGTCATGAACCTCACTAGCCACAATGATTGGGTGGACGGGTCTTTGGCCGAGTCCGTCCACTAACCGGAGGAAAAAGGAGTAAATGATTACGAATGATAATGATAATGAATTGATTGATTATGAACGAATGAATAATTGTTGTGTGATTACCAATGAATGAATGGATGGTTAATGCACACACGAGGAGAAGATTGGAGAATTTGCCAACTCGCCGGGCTCATGTATTGGCCTAATGAATGAATGAATATAAAAATTGATTGTTGTAATCCCGCGTGTTGTTTTATTTGTTTTCACCCACTTGGGAAATGCTTCAAAACCTCACCCGGGATTATAGCTTGCATGTGCATGTGTTTAAATTCTGTACTATTATCGTATTAAGCCCTATTTTATACCCACCAGTCTCTTATAGACCGAACCCGGTTTGTTTTCAGCTTTCTTGTAGGTTTGGAGTGCTAGGTGGGATTTCGAATCTGTCGAGTCTTGTGGTTAAGTCTGAGTCACTTCACACGCATTGTAACTTGATTAAGTTATATGAAGAATGTATGAATGATTATGATCATGTTGTATTGATTCGGGACAGGCTTCTAGGGGTAGATTGAACCCGTGTAGTATGATTTTGATTTATGATTTATGTTTGAATTTTCGGGACTAGGAATTTATGCTAATTGAACCCGTCACGTATTGTCTATTCTGTGTTAGATTATATGAACTGCTTCCGCTTATGGTTTTATTTTGTTGAAGTGCTTATATGGTTTCGAGGTTCTAGCTCCCGCCTAGAATAGCGAGTGAGTGAGTTTTCGTTCACCATGACTTGGCACGTGTATGGACTTCTCATTTCACATACGGATCGGGTTTCAGTGCGGGGGATGTGGCGTCTCGCGCTCGGGTGCTACAATGTGTTTGGCTTAATTCATCCCCAAAAATTAACTGTTTGGGAATTGAATTGTCAAGTTATTATAAATTAAATACCGGCATCTTTAAAATTTCGAACTTAGAAAGTTTAACATGCATAATGAATAATATTATTCGCAAAGAAAAAGATGTTACTATTATGAATTATTATGGCATGTGCAAATATCGGCGTTTCGATTAAAACGTGACATTGCCAGCAGTATGCAAATTGGCTCCTCCAACTTCAAGTCATCCACAGTGCTTATAATCATTCCCATTTAACTTTCTTTTTTTCTTTTTAGATATTTCTTTTTCCCCCTCAATTTGAAGGATGTCTTGCTATCTATTTTATGTAGTGTTTGCATAAGCTAGGAAAACTTTGGAAAGGGGCCGGATTATGTAAAATTGCATTTTTAATCACGTAATTATACGCGATCTATTTCAAATTTTGATCGGCTAAGTATGTCGTGACCACGTCAAGTTTGGTATTTTATAACTCTTCAACATGTAAATTTGGCCTAATTTAACAAACATGCTATTGGGTTTTCTTTTTGTAATGAAAATTTATTTTATTACATATTTCAGCCGACTGCCAATAGAATTATCGAGAAAGTTTGCAATGTGGGATTGAATAGAAAAAATATTAGTAAAAGTACGAGAATGTTTGAGAATAGCACTAATAAGTTATAAATAAAATAATAATAATGTTTGCATCAAATGTCACATATTGAAACTTTAAAAATGTGGTTTTAAACACATAATCACTTGACAGTTCTCTGCTCAACAATTAGTTTTTGGAATGAGTTAGATCAAATATATTATTTAATATGATATCAGAGAAGACTTTAATCTAGGTTTGTCTCTCCCGTTCATCTCTTCAATCACACGCTCCAACTGTTCCATATATCCGAGGACCTCAGTGTTAGGGGAGTGTGTCAAATGCCCCATGTTAAATTTTTAAAAATATAATTTTCAATATATAATAGCTTCACAATTATGTTAGCAGCTCTAGGCGTGAGGGGGGGAGCTGATCCTCATATCCGACCCTAGGTGTTAGGGAGTGTGTCAAATATTCTATATTAAAATTTTAAAAATATAAATTTCAATATATAATAGGTTGGGAATCATGTTCGTAGCCCTAGGCATGAGAAGGGGTGTCCTCTCAACAGCTTTTTTGTGATAAGTCAGGATGATCACATTCTTCCAAAAAATAAAGAAAAAGAAGTTTCATTAACTTCAAAAATTGCATACAACACTTTACAAAGTGCGTAGTCCCACCTTATCTCTTTTTTGCTTTGTTTTTGGCTTTTCCCCTGTCGGTGATTTTAAAAAAAAAAGTACAATACATAAACGTGCGTAATTATAACATATAATTTGCAACAAAATAGTTTCTTGAAAAAAGATTGCCTTATAAATACTTCCCTCCAACACCACCAATCTCCAACCTCACCATGGCCACAGCACTCCTCCTCCTCTTCCTCTCCTTCTCCATTGCATTCTCAGAAACCTGTCACCCAAATGACAAAAAAGCCCTCCTGCAAATCAAGAAGGACCTCAACAACGCCTACGACTTCATCTCCTGGGACCCAAAGCTCGACTGCTGCGAATGGAACAGCGTTAGCTGCGACGAGAAAACAAAACGAATCACGTCCGTCAGCATTTCCAATTCCAACCTGAACCTCCCGTTGCCCGACTCCATTGCCGGGCTCCCGTACCTCGAAAGCCTTGCTTTCCACAAAACAAACCTGACGGGGCAAATCCCACTCGCCATCACGAAGCTTTCCAAACTCAGGTTTCTTGACCTGAGATGGAATCATCTGACGGGCCCTGTCCCGGCATTTCTTAGCCAGCTCAAGAACCTGGATTACATTGGGCTATCCTTCAACAACTTAACTGGTAATTAATCATTTAATTTTTAAGACAGCGTATTTATTAGCATTAATCAAGCAAATATTATTCAACATTTTCAAAAAAATTATGGAGATGCTTAATATTTATATTCATGATCCAATAACTAATTAGATATTGAATAAGATGCACTTATTGACAGGGGCGGAGCCAGCATAGGCCAAGGGGGGGCTTGAGCCCCCCCCTCCCGCCCCGCCCCCTAGCCCCCCACCCATAATAAAAAAATAAATAAATTATATACCCCCTTCCCCCACCCCCATAGCCCTAAATTTATAAAACCTCCAATTTAAAAACTCTATTATAAATTTATACAACCCCTCTCTAAAATTAAAAATCTACAAATACTTGTCCCGAATTCCAATTGTAAATTCATCCCTTTATTTTTCAGCGTTATTTTGTGCAAATTTCGAAGATTTTTATGAAGTGGGTTACTTCTTAGTTTTCAATTTTTGTGAAATAGTTGTTTCTGTAAATTCTTATTGAATGTTTAAGCTTTGCAAGCTTATAAAATATTCAAATTTTATATGTTTATTTACAGTGCTAACTAATGAATTATTTTTTTGAATTGACATCATAGTTTGTAATCGAGGAGTTCGGCTAAGCCGGAAAGATAATGCATAGGTATTTTAGTAAAAGATCGAAGAGTTCTATTGAATCATCAAGTCCGATTGCCAACCAAAAAAGAATTAATATTGATAGTGTAGAATTTAATTCTAAAAACATAATTAGTGATCCAGAGACTACAAATTTTCAGCCCCGGCTACCGGGAAATCCTGAATCTGCCCCTGCTTATTGACGCTAGTCGTGCAACTATTGTACAACACTGTTATAATACAGTGAAATTTTGTAGAAGATAATTCAATTAAAATGCTAAAAGAAATCTTCAATTTAATTCTAGTATTGAAGGGAGATTTGTTCCTGTAACCCGTGTGAAGTACCTGACAAATGTAAAATGTTCCTGTTTTGGAAAATATCGCCGGAATGACCTTATCTTTTCAATAATCCAATAATTAATAATCCTGGAGTTGTCATTGTACCTGATAGGTTCAATTCCGGGCTCCCTTTCCGAGCTCCCGAAGCTCTCAGGCCTCCTCCTGGACCGCAACAAGCTAACAGGGAACCTGCCCGAATCATTCTCCAAATTCCAGGTCAAGGATTTCTACCTCTATCTCTCTCACAATCAACTGACGGGCCCGATTCCGAAAACCTGGGCGCACACGAACTTCACGTACGTGGACATTTCCAGGAACCAGCTCGACGGGGACATATCGCCGTTGTTCGGGAAAAACAAGAGCATAGGCAATCTTTATCTAAGCAGGAACAAGTTGCAATTCGATTTTACGAAGTTCGAGATCCCTGGAAACCTGCTGAACCTGGATTTGAGTCATAACAAGATTTTCGGGAGCCTGCCGACGGGGCTGACGAAAGTGGATTCGATTAGTTTGGACTTTAGCTATAACAGGCTTTGTGGTAAGATCCCGACGGGGGGCAGGTTGCAGGAGTTGACCCCGTCGGCTTATGAACACAATAAGTGCCTGTGTGGAGCACCATTGCCTGCTTGCAAATGATGATGATGGTTTCCATGGAAATCAAGAATTCATGTTTTTAAATAAGCTGTTTGGTTTGGGTTGAAATAAGATGATGGTGAAAATAAGCCTGCTTGCAGGATTTGAGTCCTGCTTGCAAATAAGCTGTTTAATTAAGATCTTGGTGCAAGATTGTTGGAAATGGGGCAATCATGGTTTATGGCAAGGATATTTTTAAAAATATTATTTTGTCGCGTTGTGTCGTGTCGGATTCGTATGGGATATCGTATCCGATATTTCTCATGTAAAAATTTCAAGAAAAAATTTATATCGTCATATCCATATCGTATTCATATCGCTATGTTCGTATTTATGCATTATAGACGACACAAAATTAAAGTTAAATGTAAAAATTAGTTACTCACGCCTTAACCAAATTCTAGTTCAAACTCCAACTCAATCACTAATATATATATCATATTTGTTATTTAATCTATCATTTTTTTAAAATTTTTACGCTCTGAGTCAAATCGGAGAACTCAGGTGTAAAAGAAAAAAAATTAATCTAGATTCTTTTGGATCGAGCCGAACCAATATGAGCAATTGTTTTACACTTGTTGCTAATTGATTATTTTTACTAATCTTCACAGCTCAAGTAGGCCGGCCCACAAAGATATAAAATTCATATATACAAGCATATTACACCTATTATTAACTGATCATTTTTCCTAATCTTTATACTTTGAGTCGGGTCGAATCATCAACATATAAAATCTTTTCTATGGATGGTAAATGGGTATTCGGAAATTTAAAAACAAAATATCTGATTAAAATGCATGATAGGGACAAATGTTTAAAATGGGCCAGCAGCCAGGTGATACTTTGATTACCTATTTGGTCCATATATGTCGGAGATTACCCTATGTTGGACCATAAGGCCCAAACTCCTTTATGGCACATGAAAGATAAAAATACAAGAAATTAAAATATCTAGGAAAATAAATCATTGAAATGGGGAAAAGGAAATCACAATTAATTGCTAATTAGTTATTTGGTTTAATAATTTAGTTAGATTTAGACAAGGGATTCCAGCCATTAATCAATATATAGGTTAATTAATTATTTTTACAGTAGCATTATTCTCCAAGTTAATTGGAAAACCACTTGCAAAAATTATAAGGATCAATTGGTTAAATAAAGAAAAAATTGCATTTTTGGTCCCATAGGAAATAGGCCAATTTTTTTTTGGTCCCGTAATTTTTAAATCGTCCTGCACTTTTAATTTTTCGACAAATGTAGTCCCAAAGTGAAAAAATTTCAATATTAGTCCCAGCAAATTTAGAAATATATATTTATAATATTTTTCCTTAATTAAAAAAACATATCAAATATTAGGAATAATTTAAAAGAATACCAACCACATTATATGCATTTTATTTTTATAATAAATAATAAATTATTACATTTTAAAGTATAAGAATTACTTTAAAATTATAAAATAAAAAAATAAAAACATTATACATAATAACATAATTAATAAAATAATCTTCAATATTGCATATAGTTAAAAATATGAAAAATAAATAATATTTATAATTTTTAAATATCTCTTATATATATAACATTACATTTATTTAAAATAATTAACATTGGGTTTAGTTAAAATTAAAAATAATTGAAAATTTATATATATTTTATTCAATAACATAATATTAATTAAAAAACTAAAAAAGTAATTAGTAGCCATATATATTTAATGACAATTAAAAAATAACATCAAAATTTTAAAAAAATATAATAATATAACGCACAATTATAATAATGCAATATTGAAGATTATTTTATTAATTATGTTATCATGTATAATGTTTTTATTTTTTTATTTTATAATTTTAAAGTAATTCTTATACTTTAAAATGTAATAATCTATTATTTATTATAAAAATAAAATGCATATCATGTGGTTGGTATTCTTTTAAATTATTTCTAATTTTGATATGTATTTTTTAATTAAGGAAAAATATTATAAATATATATTTATAAATTTTTTGGGACTAATATTGAAATTTTTTCACTTTGGGACTACCTTCGTCGAAAAACTAAAAGTGCTGGACGATTTAAAAACTGCGGGACCAAAAAAAAAATTGATCTATTTCCTATGGGACCAAAAATGCAATTTTCTCGTTAAATAAATAATGGAATGATGCAAATTAAATTCATAATAACTTGTACAATTCTTCCTATAATAATCTTTATATTGACTCGAATACTTATTATTTTTATTTAGGGTAAATTTTACTTTGCACCCCAACCTCTAGGATGTATTGTAATTTAGTACCCAACCTTTGAAACGTTGCATTTTAGTACCCAACCTTTGAATTTTATGCACTTTTAGTGCTCCGACCAATGAGAAAATACCACGTGGTACAAACCATTGGGGTACACGTCTGCACTTGGGCACTAAACTGCAACAAAATTCAAAGGTTGGGTACTAAAGTGCAACATTTCAAAGGTTGTGTACTAAAGTGCAATACACCCCAAAAAGTTTGGGGTGCAAAATAAGATTTACCCTTTTATTTAATTAGATCAAGATTCTTTTCTCGACAAATTAATTATCATATTCCGGCATGACTAGAATTCAACAATATATGTGATTAATTCTCGTAGTCTACGCACGGTGGATGCAATGTCTACATCCGAAAGACAAAAATCTTCATTCAACGTGGCTACACACACGTGTATATATATAAATTCAATTTTAGTTTAATTTTATAAAAATAGAACAACGGGGAATTCCCGAAAACTCCCCAAATGATAAGTTCAATTCCTCTTAACTCCCCATTTTCAAAAATGATATATTAAAACTCAAGAATCGCGTATCTAAAACCACAAATGATGTATTTGAAATACAAGGAAAAAATCATGTATCTAAATCCCAAAATCATGTATCTAAATCCCAGAATCGCGTATCTGTATCTAAATCCCAGAATCGCGTATCTAAAACCTCAAATGATGTATTTGAAAATGGGGAGCTAAAAGAAAGTTTTCAAACTCATGGGGAGTTTTCAAAAATTGCCCCATAGAACAAAGCAAATTCAATTTTAAAAGAAAATCAAGATCTAGATAACAATAAACCACATTTTTAAAAAACGTATAGTTTCATGATTTTGTATTCGAAATAAACTTCATGATGTTTATTCAAACTCTCCAATCTTGAGTTTCTTGACTTAAAAAAAAAAAGAGAAAATTGAAATTGTTGAATTTAGGTGAGGGTGGCTGCAAGAGAAATTAAAACCACCCGTTGAAATTAGTGTACCTACTAACAACTACACATTTAATAATTTTATTTTCTTTTATTTTTCCTAAAATTTATTTGTGTTCAATTGTTCATCAACAACTCTTTTTTTTTTTTTTAGAAAAATCAACAACTCATTTTTCTTATCCTAAACAATTGATGTTTGACTCTACACACAATATAATTTAAACTTCAAAGGTCACCTAATTCACAAAGAAATTGCCCCCATCTTTCATAATTAAATGATATGACCACTTTGGAAGTGTGTTTTAAAAAAAAATAAAATCTTCCAGCTATATATATTTCAACTAGATTATTAGAATAGACAGACAAATATAAAGAAAAATATTGAAATTACAATCTCTCTACATACTTATAAATTTCACTTTTGTATAATTACCCTATCATAATTAAGTTAAAATGTTAACTAATTCTACTTCCCCTCTACCCCCTTAAAACTACTCACTAATCACTACCCTATCTATACATCTCTTAATTAGCCAAGGTAAATAAAAAAATAAAAAAAAAATAAAAAGCATAAAATTAAGCAAAAATTAAACTACTAAAATACTATTTAATTAGAAATTAATAAATTGGTGAAATTAAATATTGAAATTATTAATTTCCATTAATTCTCCAATATTAATTTCTGTTGATCTCATTCTTGACGCGGTCGTGATAGCCACAGAGAGCTGAGGGCGCGGAGGCGGTGGAAGTACTCGGCGATGGCCAACAAACACTTCGCCGCTTGACGGATGGTCAGGATTTGATGCAATCTGTGTAGGGTTTGGTGTCTTAAATTATCTGCCTGTAGAAATATTAAGTTATTCAATTCTTCTTTTTTGGTCCTAAACGAACTCAATGTAAAGTTATTCAATTCTAATCATAATGAAATTATTCAAAAATTGTGAAAATATATGTCTTTAAATAAATAAATAAATAAATATATATATATATATATATATATATATATATATATATATATATATATATATATATTCAATTTTTCTTTTGATTCTATATCTGATTATAGGTTTGAATCGAGCCAGACCATTATAAGATTTTTAGTTTTATATATCATTATGAGTTTTAATCGAGTCGAACTATTAAGTCATATAATTTTTAGATCACAGTCGGGACAAACTATCAAGGTGTATAGCTTGGGTCATTAAGATAGATCTACAACTTATATTAAAGTTGGGATGAACAATTAAAGTATACATGTGAGACCACTATGATGTAAAATTTATAAATTAATAATAATAAACCTCTAAATAATAGCACAAAATGTTAAACTATACCAATAGGTGGTAGCTGGATCAATTGATCATTGATGATAATGTATGATGCATATGCCACTTCCGCTGACACGCGTATGACATGCATATAATGCTCGCAAAAATATTAATTTCCACCAAATAACATATTATAATTAATTATTTTAATTTAACACGCATCTAACATGCAAGTTGAATATTAAATGCTTTAAATTTATAATTTTTTTAATTGTTTTCTCTGAATTCTTAAACGGAAATAATTTTACATAATATATAAGAGTAAATCCACCTTTATTAGAATTTAGAATGCATGTATATATTCTTGTTCTAGGAAGAGTTAAATGTTTTTTAATTAGTAATTAGGAAAGATTGGTCAGCTCGCAGTATATGATCGGTACTAGTCTATGCAATGTGGTCTTAGTCAAAACGGTTATGACATGACATCATGTCATGTACATCATGGGCCATACATCCTCGTGATAGGGATATCCTAGTAACATCATTATATATATATATATATATATATATATCATTTCTGATCAAATATTTTTCGATGAACAAAATTTTAGGAGCAAGACGACTGTCTCATCCCAATGTAAGAGTATACCATCAATCTTTTGGAATATAGGAGTAAGAGTGGTTATTCTATCTCTAAAGTTAAGGTATACGATCGAACTTTTAATATTTACTAGATTCTATTTGAATTATCAATTAGTGTGAATTATTAAAAATTTATAAATAACCAACTAATAAAATATTATGGCCATAAAGATTCAAACTTAGAATCATTGCTATTAATAAAAACTCCATAACCATTTAAGACAATTTTTCTATATACGACTTCAATAGGTTAAATTAGATATTATTTATTGAACTTTTTTTTTGAAATCTCATGTATGAGATATGATGTAATCTAAGAGGACGGTGGACGCATGAATGATGCCCGAGCAGAATGCATGCAAGAATTTATTGAAACGCAACATATATAATTTGAATTTAAGTTTATATATATTAAATATAATTAAAGATATAATGATAATCACTGTAAGTCTGTAATCTATTTAATTAAGTATATTATCAATTTAATTCTCGACATACCTGTCTTACGAAGCCTTCAAGGGTTGATAGTTTGTTAATGGCGATAGCCATTTGTCCCATATAGTTGTTCATGTTTGGTGGCTGACTCAGTGAGTCAGAAGTTATTGTTTCAGAAAGCGAGTTATTGAGAGCTTCGAGGCCTTGTGAGAGAGCTTCTTCTGCTTCATGAGTGGACTGTTGCAGCCCACAAATTCCCAGTAGTTGCTGCTCTGTCAATGGCTCTATCTGACTCAACACTATCTGCAACAATGATATTGAGAAGAATAAGATTAAAATTTTATACGGAGATTAATAGTACGATTGCAATAAAAGATTAGAGTGATTTGCGCTGGCTAACGATATAAAAAATTACGGTATCGATACTGTAGAGACATTTATAAGTAAAACAACAAGATTAATGAAAAATTCTTTTTGGAGAAATGTGTATGTGCGTAGTAATAAGTACTGTACATTTAAGGGTTCGAGTGTCACAATTGATGGTTGAAGATTGATCTTCCTTTAATAAAAAAAAAAAGAAAAGAAAAAGGTAATGTCTATCTAACTAAATATTTTATTCACAAGTGAAAATGCATATGATTTTTAATAAAATATAGTAATAAGTAGGTGTCTTTTTCACTTGAAAAATGAATGAGTCTATTTGTTTAGGTTAGGGGCCGGAATATGAAGATCACCCCTATTTTAGAATTGCACTTAACCTATAGGCTTATATTCAACCAATTTGAATTGAATTTATTTAGTGCGATGGGGTAAAAAGTTTTTGATTTAATTAATTACTTGAAACCCGATTTTTTAAAATAAAACCTTTTCTTTTTCTACACACTATAATAACCTACATAATCTGTAATGTACAGATACGAATACGTTTATAGAACAAGATACGATTGATGTTGGGGTTTAAAAGCAATAAAAAGTAATCGACACACGATGTCCGATACAATAATATACACAATATGACACGATATAATAATAATTTTAGAATTGGTTGTATATTAGGGTCTATAATTACTTTGTTGAAAAGGAAAAAATGGATAAGAGCATGATGAAGTTTCCCCATGAATGATAAGGTATATAAGGCGTGCAAGCATTCGATCACACAGGGAATCCATAAAGAGTAGTAACAGATTTGTGCTTTATGGGCTGCAAAGGAATAAAACCTAACCATACCTTATATCAAGCAAACCAACATCATTTCATTTCGTCACATATTCTACTCGAATCACACCATGACATCATGCATGAAATATATTATTTTAGTGTTCTACTTAGATGAGTACTCATGTCGTGTCTATCGTCGTGTCTGTATTTATGCATCATGAATGATATGCATGTGACCAAAGATTTTAGTTATTTTGTGATGGATTTCTTGCTAAATATGATAATGAAAATGGGGTTTTTTGTAATGAGGCAAAAGTAAGAATATTGACAATTTAATTAATTGTTCCCTCTGTCTATGCAATTATTCATTTTCAAGAATTATGCTGACAAAAGTCTATAACTTTTCGGGGTTTTTTTTTCTCCCGGGTTATACTAATTTTAATGATAATAAGGTTTTTTTCCTTTAATTTCACGACATTGTAACTTATGAGATGTAAATAAGTACGATATTTGAAAATTACTTTCCATAATTTAACGAGAAATTACAATGTCCCCAGATTGTCAAATTTTCAAAAATAATGATTTTTTTTTTGTGGGATGTGAAATTGCAAAAATTAATAAATATGTAACTTAAATAAAAAGCAAGTGAAATTATCCGACCAAAGATATTATGTTAACTAATTCTCCTTTAATTTTTAGGTACTTCTTAGGAATTAATATTATCTAATTCTTCTTGAATAGTCTCTTTTTCATTATTAGGGTTTTATATATATATATATATATATACACGCACTCGGACACACATACGAACCTTAATGAGTTCCGATGGCCGGAAACCACCCATCCACATGAAGCACCGCTCGGCCGGAGTCATCCACACGCCCGAGATAAGATGAAAAACATCAGATTTTGCAATCATACTCTTTAGATTGATCATTTGATCATAGTGTGCCAAACAATTCTCCACGTAGATTCGGAGATCATTTTCCGGCAAGTGCTCGTGTACGGCGTTACGAAGCTCCACCATCATGCGGTGGTGTTCCTCCAGCCACCGCCCGTACTCCATATCAAAAACGGCCGAATCTGAAAATGTAGTCAATATTCGATAAAATTCATTATATATTTGCGAGTTGCATAAGTCAAATATTATATGTATGAAATTAAGATTATTTATTTATTTAATTATTTAGTAATAATACCTGAACTAATGTTTCCCATTGCACCAGGAATGCCTTGGTCTCCTGCTAAAATAGCATTTCCACCTAAATAAAACCCCTAACAATAATCATCGAAAAAATAATTTAATTAATTAACATTTATGTATTTATATATGCACAACATAGAAACTTCAAAAAATATTTAAATCGAATTTAGGGAAAAAGATCGTTCTGATTAATTATATGATAAATGTAATTTATTATCATAAAATTAATTTTTGCTCGTCAAATCGTATTTAGGTTAAATTAAACTTCTTAAAATTAAATTAAAAATTTATATACCAATTATTAGAATTAATAGATATCAATGATGGCTAAGAAAAAGAAAAGATGCAAGATTAATCTCACTTGGGATCTAGCTCTTTGTATTTCTTGCTCTAACTGAGAAAGCCTCACTCTACTTGTCTCTAGCTGCTGAACATAAGCCTGCAATTAACAAATAAATTATTCATAATTTTATAATATTTTTTGGACTATTTACTTACAATTAATGAAAAAAAAAATGAAAATTTATTTATTAATTATGATATATATGTATTATATATATTTTGGCCTAAGACTTGCCTTTTTCCTGAGCCTGCTTTTCCTAGCTGCCTCTCTATTCTGAGCAAGTCTCCTCAGAGTCTGCATATATATATATATATATATATATATGAATTAAATTTAACCACCAAACAAGAAACTCAAAACACACACACCCGTATGTGTTTGTATATGTCTAAAAAACGAGTTTGACTCGGTCGAATCGGTGTAATTAAGGGGCGAATATTTTACATTTGTCGTGTGATCATGAAAAATTTAGAAAGAATGACAAATCAAAATATAATATACTTATCTTTTTAATTTGCTGGGTTCGGTTGAGTCTGGTTTATAATAATTTTTTCGAGAAGGGTCGAAATTATATATACAGAGAGAGAGAGAGAGAACCTTAGGGTCCGGTGTTTTCGGGCCTTCTTGCTCTGAACTTGAAGTAGGGCCTTTGCGGCTTCCCTCACGCTGCCACAGCAAAGATAGCAACACCACCACAAATTAACTCAAATTATGCAATTAAAGTACAATATCTCAGTTACAAGAATCTTCCTTTTCTTAAACATGGTGAAAACACACACACGCACGCACACGTCTGTGTGTGTGTTCTGTAATAAAAATGTGATATTTTATGTGTACACTAACCTTAACTGCTTTGGACGGTTGATGAGGAGCAGAAGCAGAAGCAGAAGCCTCATCATTTCTAGGGTTAGGTAACTCCATGGACGGTTCAGATGTTCTCTTCGAGCCGCCACCACTCGTGGCCGGTGCAGACGACGACACTACTAATCCACCGCTAGTTGCCTACCAAACACAAAATTAAGTTGGTTTAACGAACCCCGGGCCGGCCCGGAATTACATGATTAGCTCTAATTCTTATATAATCAAACATTTTCAAGAACCCAATTAAAGAAAATGACATAAAATCAATAAAAGAGCAATCTTTAATTCGCTTCACCTTTGATGATGGCTCTACATGCATGGGCTGCGATGGGAAAATATTCAGAGTGTGTGTTGCCCTCACCCCGGAGTTCTCTGAAAATATATACATGACGTTATTAATCCAAATCAATACATATATATATATATATATATGTATGTATTTATGTATGTATATATAACACACTATAGTTTGAGACAGGTTGGATAACTAAAGTGTAAAACTATCCAGGTTGGTATCCAAAAGTTCGAATACGACTCCTCTAATGAAACTAAACGATTAAATTATATCGAATTTCAATATATATATATCTCATAAAAAGAAATTGGAAATATAAAAAGTGAAGATCTGACAGGGAGAAAAGCCATGGAAATTGAAGGAACAAAAGCTGAAAGGAATAACCAATCCCAGTTTCCTGCAACATCTGATAGTACAATCAACATTTCAATTTTATTACTTTTTTCATTTCTCGCATGAAATTCATGTATCAGAAAAAGGTTGTTACATGTCGTCGTGGTCCCATGTTTCAGAAATACGAGAAAATATATTAACCATTGTAATCATAAGGACAGAAGACTGTTTCTTGGTCTCTGATATGTTTGTGTTTTTCCCTTTTTTTTTTTTTTTTTCCCCTTTTTTTCTCGAGAAAATGAGAAATTTTAAAAATTAAATCCCTTTTCTGGTCAAAGGAAAGTAGTACGATTGGTGGGTCTTGAAGCATACTTTCTTGATGAACTCCCAAAGAAAACAATATCCCCAGAGAATCTCATCAGCAGACTAATTTTACTTAGAATTTATTACTCAAAAAGACTCGATTTTTAGGGAAAAAAATGGGGGATTCTTTCGGTTTGTACCAGGTTGTAAGAACCTCAAAAGAAAATTAAACAAAACCCCAAAAAAAAATTCAATTTAGACAAAAAGATGAAGAATTTACGTCTCTGATCTTGCGCTGATGACTGATCTTGGCCGTCGAGGTATAAGAAAAGAGCTTGATCAAGTTCCCCCAAATCGTACGCGTTTCCGCCATCTTTGCTTCTGCACAGTCTCGTCAAACATCAAGAAACATAGATATATGCATATGTGTGTATGTGTGGAGAAGAGGAAGAAAAGCTTAGCTTACATATTGAAAGTGCCATGTATGGCTGCTGATGATGTTGATGATGACGAAGTCTGCATCATGCCAAAGGATATCTGATTATTCTGCTGCTGTTGCTGATGATGATGATGAACTTGATTATGCTGCATCTGATGCTGATGCATTAATAATTCTTGGTTGCTTTCTTTATTCGAATCCATTAAACTAGAATTATGATCATCACCAAGATCCATATACATCTGCCTTTGTAGAAAGATCCCAGATCGCCATACTCAATTATATGCACATATATACTTACAGGCAGAAACTGAGAGAGAGAGAGAGGATAGAAATGAAGAATTGAATGCAAAAGAAGTCTTGTTTGTCTTCTTAGATATTATAAAGCAGTCATATGAAATCCAAGAATTTGTGTTTCTCTCTCTCTCTCTCTTCAAACATGTCTGTCTTCTCTATCTAAAGCGTTGAAACCATGGAAGACTAGCATATGCTTGGAGAGAGATTACAAAGGAAATTAAACCCTCATATTTGAATTGACTAATATACCCTCCTATATAGTTTGTTTTATTTTTGATCTCTCGGAATGTCGCCACTCAATGAGTAAGGGACTAATCTCCCGAAATACTAAAGACATTTTTTATGGGATTCTCTCCCAATATAATTTTTTACGTCTATAAAATTCAAACCAAAAATCTTGCGTAAGTGAACTAAAACCCGTCTCCACTTTGAGCCAACTGCATATTGATATATAGTTTGATTAATGTGTATGTAGTTATATACTTTTAATCTTTTATTGTTGACATTTTCATGCAGCTTTATTTTCAAACATATCGAAAAGGACTTTTTATTTTGTTTTCTTTTTACGTGCAAATGGTTCCACCTTTATTAAATCAGGTGAGGTAATTAAGAACAAGTGACAAAAATAAATAAATAAATAAATAATAGTAAGAACTAGAATATTTTTTCCCTTAAAAAATAAATGTGCTAAACATATAAGTTATAACTATAGGCTGTTAATTGGCGAGAAAAATTATATGTTGTAGAATATTAGTCATCTGACTATTATGGCTAAAATATTATCGCCGATTACAATGACTAATTTTCTTATTATTAGATTGGAATTTTTTTTTAATTAATGGACTACGGTGATTAATTAATTTGCTGGATAAATTATAAATACGTGATGCGTAGATAATTTAGTTCAATTTTCATCTCTAGGAATGAAATTCTATGATCGAATAAGGAAAAAAGAATTTATCTAGAGGAAATTAATGTATTTTTCTGGGGTCCAGTTTGTACATGATATTCAATAAACTTTATTATTCTATAAAGTATATAGTGATATAAATAAATGCATTCATAAATTTATGTGACGAATTGGGAATATTTCCGGTAACTTCTGATAAACTAATAGAAATTTTCTTTACAAGTTTTTTAGCTAAGGGGGGAATTACAAATTAGGATTATCAGCTCGATTAATTTAGTGTTTTCAGTATTTTTTTTTTCGACGATAGCATAGGATTATATATTCAAAATCAAGTAGTTTAATACACATTTTTTACTGAAAAGTGATTTTGTTTGCTGGAATTTATACATTGAGTTTGTCACGTGTAAAACCGAATCGAATTTTTGGCTGGCAGAACTGGGTTATAATCAAAAAGTGCATTAAATTATATAATTTTTAAGATACGGTACTATTTTATCTTCAGAAAATGAAACGTACCAAAAATATTGAATTAGTCGAGTCCGTATATATCAAATTTTCCCTTTTAAGCAACAATCATGCACTAATTTTATTGTGAATTGTGGTATACGAATGTGTATCGATAACATTAGTTGCTATGTCAAAAAGAAAAGAATAAATAAAGAAAGTAAATAATTGGTAGAGTTAGTACATGTAATTCCATAATATAATCATAAATTATCCAGGTGGTGGGGTGTTACATAATCATTAGTGTAAACTATGAAATGTGTCTAAATTGGGTCGTTATCAAGTTGTTTAAGGCGTAATTAAAAGTTAGGGTTTAAATATGGATAGGGTACAAAAGAAATGAAAAGAAAAGGGCTGAAAAAAATACAAAATCTCAATCTAATTAATTTATATTTTATCAGATAGACTTTAGGTTGAATTAATAATAAAGATTAACAAGAAGTTGGAATAACATGGATTAGGTAAATTAGTGCAGCATCTTCAAATGTACCTGTTTATTATTGTATATAATTTGGATGGTTTAGGTCTTCCAAGGCAAATCAAGCATCTACTAATTTCACCTAACCCTCCCTATTGAGCAACTCATGCTTCCTAATTAATATCATATAATTTAATGACACAAACACGACAATACAGACCCGATATATGATATGAATATTGTGAAAAACATTTTTTTTAAAAATTTACATGACATATGCCTAATATTGCGTTCTATATGAGTTTTTGAACATGATACTTCACGATAAAATATCTCTGCGCTTTTCGTTTATATATTGTACCATATATCTAGTGTAAAATGCCGACCAAAAAAATTTGTATCTGGTAGATGATGCTTTTTTAATTTAAAGAGACATATACGATATGAATATGATAATATAGATTTTCATTTTAAATTTATGGTGCAACATATGTTTGACAATATCCGATATAAGTATTTAGTACGATACAATATGATAAATTAATATTTCTGTAAGTGTTCATGTCTCATATTAATATATAATATGAGAAAATTACAAATTTGGTATACCAATTCGATCAATTTAGCATTTTTGGTACATTTCATTTTTTCGATGACAAAATAGGATCGTAACTTCAAAATCAAACAATTTAATATATATTTTTTAATTGAAAATTGATTTTGATCGCCGGAATTTACACATAGCAAGCTCCTAGTTTGCCACGTATAAAACCGGGTTGGTCTTCCGGCGGACAAAATTGAGTTCCGGTCAAAAAGTGGATTAAATTGCATGATTTTTAAAATAAAATCTTATTTTTTAGTCAAAAAATAAAATATATCAAAATCGTGAAATTGATCGAGTTGGTATGCTAAATTTGGAATTTGCACCCGTAAAATACCATCTATTAGGGGGGAAATGGATTTGGGCTGTGTTTTGAAACCCGGACCGGACCGGCCGGTCGGACCGGTTCGACCGGTGACCGGCCGCCAATCCGGTCCGGTTAACCCCCCAAAACCACCTGGACCAGTTTGGCCCGCTAAGAACCGGTCAAAAACCAGTGTTGAGACCGGACCGGTAAGCGGGCCGGATGGCCCGGATTTTTCAAATTTTTTTTTTTTTTTGGTGCCAAAAACATGTATTTGGGAATGCTAGGATTTGAACCCAACACACTTTGAATAGAAGGAGAGCACTCAAACCAAGTGTGCTACTTCAACTGTTGGTTCATTAAATTCAAAGTAAAATATAATTCCTTTCATTTGCCAAGATAATTGAATTCATTTAACAAATCAAGAAAATAGTGTTTAATATTTATTCTGTTTTTTATAATATATATTTATAAAAATATAAATTATGGATGGTATTCTTTTTATTTATTTTTCTATAATAAAAATATGATATTGTTGAATCAATCTTTTATTTATATTGTTAATTTGTGAGATATTGATTGTTTTTCTATTTAATTAAATATTTTATTATGCTTGTAGATTTATGATTTGATATTTTATTATTACATATGTTATTTGAAAATTAAAAGTGATTTAAAATCATCTCTCCTTTTTATATAATTTAACTAATTTGATCATTTTTAATTCATATTTATAATATTATATAATATATATAATTAAATATAATTATTACATATTTATGACGTCATATCGGTCCGACCAGTGGTCGAACCAGTAAAACCAGTAACCAGTAAGACTTCCCAGTTCGACGTCCGGTTCGGGTTTCAAAACATAGGATTTGGGGTGAACCCCACCTTACCATTAATGAGGAGGGTGGTACTTTAAGCACTCTAATTATATATTATTTGTTACTTTTGTTCCTAAGTGCTCCTTTCAATTATTAGAATATTATGTATATACAATCTTGAAACATACTAATTATTGAAAATTACATTTAGGTCACCCAATCTTGTTTATCTTTGAAGAAACGTTCTATTTTCATAGTCAATGGTTTTCTTTATTAGTAATATGTTATTATAAGTCAAACATAATCATTCTCTTGTATTGGAGAATCCATAAGTATATTCAACTATTTTCTACATATATTAAACAATACAAACATGCCACGCCTTTAAGATATACTCTACACATATATATTTGACAACAACAGAAGCATTAAATTTAAAATTAATTTATGAACCTGAAAATCAGAAATAAGTCCAAGAATCCAAAGATATGCACAAATAATAACTAGTTATTAGACTATTTTAACGATTTTGTGACATGTTATTTTTTGGCGAAAAAATAAATTCATATTTTCAAAAGTAAGCAATTTAATATCAAATTTGACTGAAGCCCTCAAACACTTTGTCGATAAGTAACTCCGGTTTTCCATGTATCCAAGCATTAGTTGGTCACGTGTAAAATTAGAATGGGTTTCTGGTGGGCAAAGAGTGATACGGGTCAAATTTAACATTAAATTGCTTAATTTAAAGATATGAATTTATATTATCGTCGAAAAATGAAACGTCCCAAATCACTGAAATGGTCAAATTAGTATACCAAAAATACAATTTCCCCACAAATATAATAATAATAATAATAATAATAATAATAATAATAATAATAATAATAATAATATATTATAATAAAAAGAGTAATTCAGAGGGTCAAATTGAATTATTGAGATGTTTGTAGGTACTTAATATGCAAATTCAATGAATCAGAGCTCCTAATTAGTTTAGAAATTATTAATTTTTAATTACCCTCTATTAGGTTTCATGACCCTTTCAATTTATACGACCTAACCACCGAGTTTACATTTAATTATTTTATGAATCTCGACATCTATAATTGTCATTTTGTCAACCATTGACATGACTTGTTTAATAACTTATACAATCAATATTCCCTTAGGCGACTTTTCATTATTTCTCTGTAATAAATCACCCATAATAAATAAATAAATAAATAACTCCACAAAAGCCACAATACGAACAATTCCCATACCCTCTTAAGGTTTTAACCAATAACTACAGAAATCCTCATAGCTCGTAATTAAAAAATAAAAAATAAAAAAAATACTCCGAGCATAATGTTTTCCGTAGATTCTTAAAGTGTTTTTCATAACCTTTGTCCAAACTTTAATATATTTTTCGTGATTTTTCAACTATAAAAGATTTTTCTCGAAATTTTGTTGAACTATAGAGACATATATATAGCTTTACCAAAAAAAAAAAAGAGACATATATATTTGTAATTACCCGTAATTAAATATAATATAATATATGGATAAATTTATTTGTTTAATTACTCAAACGAATTGTAAGGCACTGTTAGCATGTGAAAGCCTTTTTCTGTAAATGAATTTCACTGTTATTTTTCTCAACTTTATTACATATAGGTAAAAAAAATAGTTAGCATGAAAATGTGTGAAAAGATAACAATTACTTTAAAAAAATAGCAAAAGATAAATAAATAATTTTCCACAAAATTAAGCAACTTCCGAAAGCATCAATGTTGGCTCATCAGCCTATAAAATGTTCCATTTATAGGCAAAATTTCTTGTCATAGACTTCCTGGACTTGGGACTTAGGGATGTTCACACAAAGATAAGTACAAAACCCTAAAGTAGTCGCTTCAAACTTGCTTTTGTACAAGGACTGGGAACCCTAAGTTGGATAACATAGAACGTCTACTTATTATGAAACGCTACGCGTTAGGTATTCGGCAACTATCACACGTCGAAACGAGAAAATTATTCGAATCTGGCCCTATCAATTTGTATCGCTAACTTGCGTATTATGTTTATTATAACGAGTTTCTCATTCGATGTAAAATATATACATCAATCACTAGTGTACGAACGTAAAACTTTTATCTCGTGATTTTACGTGTATTCGATGTATTTGTGGACTATCTTTTTTCTATTGATATGCGAGTTTCTTGTATTTCTTTTTTTTATTCATTGGAACTTCTTGAAGGAAAATTTTATGTGTGTAGTGAGAAACTAAATTAGGTATAGAAATGTATAAGAGACGAGTTGGACTAAACTTTTATCTATTTTTTTTAACTTGAGCTCGAGTTCCAATTCAAATTTTATACATTAACATCCTCAATATACAATACATTTTTTCTAAACCCACTAATCACCTAAAAAGTCTATTTTGTCCTATTTTTTTACTTTTTCCACACCATTTTTGCTTCTTCCACACCCCTTCTTCCTCATCATCTTCTTCCTCACAATAACTTGCCGAACCACCGTCGGCCGCCGCGGAGGTGGTCCAAAACTTCCCGAAAAATTCACCTCGGACGTACTCCTCGTTCCATATCTTCGATTAGTTTTTCAAAATTCGAAGTCATTTGTCCCCAATTTCAGATCTAAGAATTTTAGATCTAAAAAAGAAATGTCGATAACTCTCAAAACACTTAACGAAAATTGATTCCGTGACTTTCAATGGATTCACCGTGTCGAGATCTTCAAGATCCATACAAATTTCGTCGGAAAATATCGCCGGAAAGGAGAGACTCATTTCTCATTTTCTATTGAAAATTTGCAGGTTTGCTTCGACCTTCCTGGTGCCTTCTCCGGCCATTTTCATGAGATGGGGTTGCCACCAATGAAATCGCGTTGTCGAAATAAGTTAAAACACGTAGGTTCCGTCTCCGTAAAGTGGCCGGAGATGGCGCCGCCGCCACGGTCGGAAAACCTGCATTTTCTATTGAAAACGGAGGAAGAAGAAAAGGAAAAAAAAGGGAAGAAGAAGAAATGGGCAGGGGGGTAATTTTACATATTTTATTAAGGGTATTTTAGTCTTTTTATGCGAATTGAGGGGTTTAGGAAAACTTTCATGAATAATTTATCCTTAAAATATAGAAAAAACCAATTGGGGGGTTTTAGGAAAAATATTGGGGTATATTAGGGAAGTTTTATTAATTATCCGTTATAATTATTCTCAGAAACACAAAAAAAGGTTTAAAAATTTTCCAAAGTGGGGTCTGTGAAACCTCTTTATCTTGTTTTCCATTTTTGGAAATTGTGGAAATTATTGGAATTGCTTTTGACATATTAATTGTGCAATTTATTATTATTATTATTTTCACTTTGACATGACCACTCTTGGCCATCTTTATCTTATTACCATTTGACGCAGTAACAGTGCATGTATCATACAGATTATGACCTTGTGTTTATTAATCGCAATTTAGGATATACGGATACGAAAATGACATGCACGATAGGAATATAGTGATACAAATTTTTTTAAAATTTTTTATGTGATGAGTATCTAACACCATACGATAAAATAATATTATTAAAAGTATTCGTGCATTATAAATGTGTTTTAAGAAGTTTGTGAGAACTTCACTTAATTTGTTTTTGAAAATTACAAGTATCTTTATTTGGTTTAAGTTCGAGATCGAGTTTGAACAGAAAAATAGGTAAAAGTTTGGTCCGTATACATTCCCACGCAAGATTAATCATTTTTGTGTCCGAAATAATCATGTGCTCGAGGTATGAATATGTGGTAGATAATAAAGTTTGGAATTTGGGGGAAAATGTTATATAGAATAAACTTTGAAATTTTGTACCATACATCATGGCACCATTTAATAGCATAGAAATATAGAATATTTGATTTCTTTTCATAAAAGGTGCATATTTTATTATTAATTTCCTAATCTTTCCCTAGTATATACATTTGTACATAGAGAAATGTGTGATCGAATGTGAAGCTCGGTTGAAGAATCCAAATGTTTTCAAAGAATATTATTTTTTAGCAGTAATTAGGCTCAATTTCATATTATAATTGGTGAGTTTAGTGACTTCACTCACTTTCAAGTTTCAAGGATCGATAATTTTAAAGTCGACAAAATTATATTTGAGTCGCATGCAGCGCTAATTATATGGCGGGCTCTAATCGAAGACATGGCGTCATGACCCAATTAGAAAAGAATTAGAAATAGATATAAGGACCTATTGGGTATTGGGCTTCACCCAAACAAAATAATCAAGTTGGGCCGTCTAACAATAACACTGCGGCCCATTTGATTTTTGCCAACTTTTCTAAGCTTTTGTTAAGTTGTTCTTATTATTAAACAAGATTATTATTAATATAATTGCAAGCCAATGATTCTCTAATCAAGATAGGTTATTATAAAGCAATGATTATAGTAAGTTGGTTTATCTACTGCAGACAAATACAAATACGGTCAAAAGGGAATACCAGCACGAATACAATTATCGGAGAATTAATGAACAATCCCCAGTGTTTTGAAAACCGGACCGGACCGGCCGGTCCGCCCGGTTCAACCGGTGACCGGTGCCTGGTCCGGTCCGATTGGGCCTCCAAAACCGGCGGTAATCGGACCAGTTCAGGGCCGGAAAAACCGGCCGGTTAACCGGCGGTTTTGGCCCTGATAACCGGACCGGACCGGACCGCCGGTTTACCTAATTGTAAACTCGTTTTTTTTTTTTTTTTTTTTTTTTTTTCCGACTTCTCATCTCATTTGTTTTTGGCTTTTTAGGCTCAATGTTATTTATTTGAAGTTTGAAATCAACTTATTTATTATTTTCTTGGGCAACTTTTTAAGATCTTGAAATAATCTTCATTTCCAATCTACACAAAATGAGAGAAAATGGTAGATTACCAGTAATGTAATGTGGAATTCTTCTTCAGCTAAATGAAAAGGAAAAAACAACAACGGATTAGGTTATTAACCATTGCCCTTGGCTGCCAATGCTTGCCAAATCTTCATCTTCAATGCCTGAAAAATCTTCATCTTCAATGTGGCGGCACATAGTGAGAGAGAAATAAGAGGGTTGGCTTCCTAGGGTTTCGTTTAATTACATGAATGAATGAGGAGGCTTTTTAACTTTATTATAGGGATCATTGGGCCAAAACTTTTTATTTTTATGGGCTAGGATCTTTTAGGGCTGCATATATATTTGATGATTAAATTAGTGACTTAGATTTATCTATTTTTAAACTTGTTAAATATTGCATTGAAATTCAATCTTATTAGTATTTTGTATTTTTGTTAAATGTTAAGTAATATTGGTTTTGTGTTAAATGTGAAGAAAATTAAAATTTGAAATGATTGTGTATTTTTTTATTTTTAAGATACTATATAAATAATAAAATAATAATTAATTATTTATTACGTCATACCGGTTGAACCGGTGGTTCGACCGATCGAACCGGTTGAACCGATAACCAGTAAGGCCACCGGTTCGTCCTCCGGTCCGGTTTTGAAAACATTGACAATCCCTAATAAGGCAAAACATTTATCCTAAACTCCCAAGTTGGAAAATAGCCATATTAGATACCTTATCCTTTCTATCTTTTGTAAAACCCCCAAATCCTATAAAAGTAGCATAATGTACTCATTAAAATGAAGGACATAAATATTCATTATCTTCTTCATGGCCTTTGATGTTTTCTTCTTGACAGTAAACTCATCGCCCCTGACTTTTTTTCGGTGACCCTTTTCAGGAGAAAAACTGAAAAATTTAGCACTGGTGATTTTTATTCTGGCTAGATTGTTGTACCTACAAATCGACATTCTGAACGCTATTTTTTAATTTCTCGATTTATTTTTCTTTAACTAGACAAACAAAACTTTGAATAACTAACAAAATGAATATTTACACTATAAACTTAATAAATTGTCCTGCATTCCCGATGGGGCACGTCAATTAAATAGAAAGTTGTCTGCACTGTTTCCAGTTGTTTGACCGCCCAAAATGCAGAGGTGACAACGAAAGGGTGCGACGCTAGGTTTCCCAGCCAATTCACCTTTATTAATATCTTGCCCTAAACGCTGAAATTCTACACATTTTCTCCCCCATTTCACTTCATCCAAAAAGTCCTTCTCTTTCTCTCCCAGATCTCGAATCCTTAAACAACAAAGTCATGAATCACCCTGGTAATCCAACACCCATTCGTGGGTAGTGGTTGAACGTCTTTGGCTATATGCCACAGACCACCAAATCGATCGGCTAGATGGCATGGACACAGCCGTGTTTCTAGTGTCGTTTGATATGTCAGCATGATTCCAACAACAATACTGGATGTCATAGAAGCAGTGAAGAGATTGCGGATAGTATTTTACAACTTCTGTAGATTGTTGGGGTGTCGTGGAGTTGAACGGGGCTATTGATGGTATTTATGCCCGAATTGATCTAATATATTTTTGAGTGAATGACCCAACTCTAAGTCGAATTCATACTCAATTCATTTTTTTTTTAAATTTTTTTTCATTATTTAATGTACAATTTTACATAGGACATTTGTAGAGATCCTGAGGCCAGGGCTGACGAATGTCCTTATTATGACGACCTTAGATTTATCTTCAAAGTGCGGTGGGCACACCTTTTGGAAGGCGAAGAGGAGCACCTCCACGCGGACAGCATTGATGAGAGGGGCTCGAACCCCGAGTCCCTTGAAGGCGAGGGTTACCCCGGATATGAACACTCTGTGGAGAGTGTTAATTCCAACATCCTACAGGGTGATCCGGATGAGGTTAATCAGTTTCCTCGCCCATAATATAGACATGGCTTCTCCAAAATTTGTTATTTGTAGATTGTTTAATGTTTAGGGATAAGTACAGTCAACCCCCCCCCCCCCCCCCCCTTATGCTTCAATTCGGTTCACATTGCCCCCTAACCTTTGAAAAATGTCACGCTTAACCCCTTTGAACCGTCGATTTCTCTTGCGACATGGCGACCCAAGCTTCAAGACCACTTCCATCGTGTTCGTCTCTCCAAAGAGAACAAAACCCATACCCCGCTCGACTCTATTAGCAGCTAAAAGTTTCGTTCATCGTGCGTCATCTTTAACCGATGATTTTTGCTTCGTCGGTTGTCGGATTTTGATTTCGAGACCATTGTTGTGTTCCTTGCATCGAAAGCTCCAGTTTGATATATAATATCAACACATTTGAAATCAGATTTTTACAGATTTGCTTTGTTAAAGTTTGTTCAAAGGGGTGAAGTGTTCCATTTTGCAAAGGTGAGGGGGCAATGTGCACCGATTTGAAGCATAGAGGGGAAAGTGCACATACCCCCAAAGGATGGGGGGGTGACTGTATTTATCCCTAATGTTTAAATATTACAGTTAGTTTGATTGTAGTGTATATTACTCGTTCTGTAATGAAATATTTATTATTGCTTGGAATGAATTTCGTGCAGAGCACCGTGAAATGTTTATTGTTGTTTGATAAACTGATGCTTTGTTATATATTACAATTAGTATATTATAAATTATCACATAATTTAAATCATATTTACTGATTCGACAATAACCAGGAATACAATTAAATTATTTCCCAGAAAATTACCATTCCCACGCAAATTCCCAGGAAAGACTGAAGGGGTCACAATGGTCCCACTTAAAACCCAGCCTCCTTTGACAGAATTTATGTGCACAGTATCAGATTTAAAATTATGCATCATATACTTTATCAATGCAAGTATATAATCAGAGCCCCGCTCTGATACCAGTTGTTGGTGTGGCGGGTCCGAAACAGAGTGACGGTATAGCGTAATATTTCAAAAATATTTCGTCATAACCTCGTTACAAAATATTTGTAAAATATTTTAATAAGCAGCGAAACAAATCGGGCAGCATGACTCTAATATATAAATGCATCGATGACATAATTTTAAATCATATAGCATATAATCACAATATGCAAATAATAATTTGGGCAACATAACGGTATTATCGTACTGCAAAATATGGCTAATGGTACTTTTCCAGCACCACGATATTTTCTCGTGAAACCGGCAGAGCTTCCCCGCAATATCCCCGATTAAGATTTTGGAGTGTGGACTCCGGCAGTATTTCGTTAAATACTTTTGAGAAAATATTTTTCTAGAAAAACCCTTTTTTTCTAAAACTAGAAAATCCCAATTTTCTAATAATTAAGTGGATTATATATTAATTATATAACCATCTAATTAAGTAATTAATTAATCCTTAATTAGGATTAATTAATCTAGAGAGAGGGGTTGCTGTGAGGGCCATTTTAGAGAGAGAAAATGAATTTGAAATCTAATGATTAATTGAAATCAATCATGGCCCTATTTATAGGAATCAAAGAAGGACTCCCGCGATAATTTTTGGACTTTTGGCGTGCAATTTAAGGCCCAACGGCCAATCTAGAGACGCCACATGGAAGCTTGGGCTGCAAGGAGTCGAACGACTCCAAGCACGGGGCCGAACGGAGCTGGCACGTGCCCCCACGCTCCGTCAGAAGGTCTGCATGCGCATGGCGCGCGTGGGGCACACTCCTCCACGAGGAGCTGACGCGTGGCCGGTCCAGCGGCCCAACCGGGTGGTTCAGCCATCAGACCGGTTCAACTGTGAACTGGTCGATTCAGTGAGGTCTGGGTCTTACACCACGTGTCCGAATATCATTCGTCCACGTGTTCGGGTGGTCAAACCTTGACCTGGCCCTATCCGATCCTACCCATTGACTCGACCCATTTTCGGCCCAAATCTGGACCTCCCCTTTGCGCTGACGCGGAGCGATCCCAGTCGTCCACGTGTCTCGCCATGTGGCGCCCAGTCAGTGCCACTTGGCCACTGACTCGCTAACGTGGCGTGACACATCAGCGAAAAAACCCTTTTTTTTTTTGAAAAATTTCATTTCCTTCAAAATAAAATTTTCGGCATTTCCAACTCTTTGGAATTTAATTTATTTTCTCAAAATCAATTCTTTGGCTATTTTCAAACACTTTGAAAAATTCATTTCTCTCTCTCCTTTTAATATTTTCTCTTTGGTCTTTGTTGGGGCTTGCGGGGGACTTGCAGTACTAATTAATTTTAGCTCCAAGCGGGTCAATCTATTATCATCTCATTACAATAGTTAATTACCGTCTAACAATATTTAATTCCACTAAATAAATAATTTTTGCACTCTAAAATTAATTAAATTATTCACGAATTTCTCGATCTAGAATAATTTTGCATTTTACTCCTCTGTGCAGATATCCATGAAAAATAAATCAATACTACTATCATTTATTTTTCACTTCCAATCTGAAATTCTTGATTCGCCTTAATTCCAAATTCCGTGTATGTGAAACACATTCAACATACAACTTCGGTGACGCACACACGAAGTACTTTGGCCAAAGTTTTAATTTGAACCTTTTGCAAATCTATTTTAGGGATATCTTTTAACCTTCCAGCAAGTCTACAAATTCCTCGATCAATATTTCTCTTTAGCACATTTCATGCAATCACCGAACGTACAAAGTATTTTGGTCATCCGTTACTGAGACCTTGTTAGGAATAGTACCCTTAAAGTAGATGTTTGCTTTACTATTTTCTTGTGAAATCAAAAATAGTCTTTGAATAATAAACGGAATGATTGTTCATAGGCAATCACTTCTTTATGTGCTTATTTATATCTGTTTGGGTTGACTGAGTTTTTCATGTATTGAACTCCACTAATTCGAGGAGGCCGTTAAGAACTTTATCGTTATGGGAACGGGCACATGAAACAAGTTCTTAACTCCATAGGCGAGGATTAGAAACTTCTCCAAGTCGATGAGTCCGACAGACAGTAGGAGTGTCGACCTTGACTCTGCTGAGACTTGCTTGTGTGATTATGTCCTTTTGAAGGATCACTCAGTTTCATGGAGTGATAAGTGCATGGGTTGATGCGTGCATAATACATAAGGGTGATTGTTACAAGAACTTCATCACTGAGATGTCCCGCGTGAGAACATTCTTAAATGGGAAATGAGGTTTTCTGAAACTTCCAGATTATGAAATATCTCACAGGTCAATGACGTGATTCATTAATCCTTAGACTTGAGATTCTGTAATGTCTCATATGAGCTAACTTTGTAATCTTTGATATAGGGTCAAAAGGGTGTCGCCATATAGACACCTGAACCACGGCCTATGTTGGGATTACACAAGTGGCATATGAGAATTAGTAGAATCAACAAAGGTCCTACACTTGTTAAGAACCAGAATGATCTCTTACTGATTGAGTTTTTCGTAGTCCATTAGACATTAAACCCTTGACCAAGGTGGATAAAGATCAAGACATCTAGAAAATGGGGTTTTCTAGGATTGAGATCGAAATGAATATGAAACGAACTTAACTTTAAAGATCAAGAATATTTTGGCTCTAAGAATATTCTCATGCCTTAGTTCTTGATTGAGAGATGGAGTTGTAGGAGGATCGTATTTCACTGATTGTCATTCACTGAAAGGTTCTTCGATTCTTTCGTTACTCGGCTAGGGGTCACACACCCATTGCTAGATTATGGTAGTGTGATCTGTGAAGTGATTAATTAATTAGGGAATTAATTAATTGTTGTCATTGCTAATCGAATAATAAACCTAAAGGGTCACACACAAATGCCAGAACACGAGGGTTATGGTAGGATGTTAATATGATTAACAAAGGATCAAAATAGTTGATCAAAATGGAGCAAAACACATGGGCATTGCCACGTGTCACGCAAGCCTGTGTGGCTGCCACGTGTCGTGTACACGTGGCATGCACGTAGCTTTGGGCGTGTATTTGCTTCATATGTGAATTCTTTTCTAAAATTAATTAATTAAATTATAATTAATTAATTTTGAATTAATTGTTAAGACTATTCTCAAATAAGCTTAACCCAATAAATAGTTAATTGGGAATAATTTATTTATTGAATATTGACTTTTAACTTTAAGAAAGTTGAAAAGTCCAACTTTCTATTGTAGGAGAGAGAAGAATATTCTTGCAAGAGTTGGAGAACTAGTTGGGAACTTATTTTCTCCAATTAAATCAATAATTAAATTAGTTAATTAGTGAGCAAGAAAACAGCCCATTTGGTTTTTGGAAACCCTAAGGGTTCGAACCAACTTAGTATAAATACTAAGGATGGTGCTTCTCTTATTCTTTAGACCAACACTCACGAAGTGTTAAGTTTTTGAGAAAAATAAAAGAAAAGTTTTTCAAAGCAAAACCCTAGCCATTAACACAAGCTATAGAACTAGTATTCTCACTTGCATGATCGTGTTCTAGGACTGGTGTGGATACGCTTTGGAGGCCTTCTACTTTGGAGTCTAAAAGGACCGTTCGAGGGATTGTCCGCTTGAAAGGTGTTTGTTATGCGGTAACAACATCACAAGAAAGCTTCAATTAAAGTGAGTTTCTTGTTATTCCCAACGTTACAGTACGAAAATTGCAAGACAACGATTAAACTTGTGGAAAAATTTTAAACTTTCGCTGCTCAACTCTTACGTGTTTTCCAACAGACCTCACTTCTGAGTACACCAAAGTGATTAACACTACATGCCTAAAGTCGAAACACTGTCAGGATTAAGACTCTAATGCTTCCGAGATTCTGTTCATTTTAGATAGCAGTATAAAATGAACAATCTCAGTGGTCCAGTTCGATATTTCCAATCTCATTGAAAATCGTCAATGTGTTATAATTGGAAACTCCATTTCCCTATGACGAAAGACTAATCATCTTATATAACACATTATAGTCTCGATAAGAACATCTTCTTATCATACTGACTAGAACTTTAATGACACGTGATTTTTGGTATTTAAAGTCTTTTCCTATGAAACACATTTCATATAAAAATACCATCACACGTCATTAATTATTAAATATGTAAAATACTCATAACTTGCGATAATTTCAGTTTTATTAATCCAAAATACTTACAATATAATTGGATTTTCAGGGCATTAATCCCAACAATCTCCCACTTGCCCTAAATCCAATTGGCTACACATCTAAGGACCATCCCTTCTACATGATTGTCAAAACTCTTTTGCCCCAAAGTCTTAGTGAAGGGATCTGCCAGATTATTTACTGAACCAATTTTCACTACTGCCACTTCTCCACGTTCCACATAATCTCGTATAATGTGAAACTTCCTCTCAATGTTCTTTGCACGTTTATGACTTCGAGGTTCCTTGGAGTTGACTACCGCTCCAGCATTATCACAGTACAATGTGATCAGTGTAAGTCCGTCCTTGACTACTTCTAGGTCCATTAGGAAATTCCGAAACCAATACGTTTCTTTGGCTGCTTCCGAAGCTGTCATGTATTCGACTTCCATGGTGGAGTCAGCAATGCAAGTTTGCTTAATACTCCTCCAACTTACAACTGCTCCTCCTAGAGTAAACACGTATCCAGATGTCGAACGCCTAGAATCCAAATCAGATTGAAAATCTGAATCCGTGTACCCTATATGAATGAGCTCATCACTGCGATAGACAAGCATATAATCCCGAGTCCTTCTCAAGTACTTTAATATATGCTTTACAGCTATCCGGTGTTAGGGTCCAGGGTTTGACTGATATCTGCTGACTAGACCTACAGCATAACAGATATCTGGCCTTGTACATAACATGGCATACATAGGGCTTCCAACTGCCAAAGCATACGGAACATCTTTCATTTCTTATGTCTCTTCTGAGGTCTTGGGACACTGATTCTAAGATAGATGAACTCCATGTCTGAAAGGTAACGAACCTTTCTTGGAATTCGCCACATTATATCTTGCCAGCATTTTATCTATATATGTTGCTTGTGATAAACCAATCATTTTATTCTTACGATCACGACAAAGTCTGATCCCTAGAATATAACTAGCTTCACCTAGGTTTTTCATGTCAAATTGGTTTGACAACCAAATCTTGACTGCTGACAATATTCCTGTATCATTCCCAATTAGTAGAATATCATCCACGTATAGAACTAAAAATGTTACAACACTATCATGATGTCTCTTGTACACACATGGTTCATCAGGCAATTATATAAATCCAAAGGATTTAATTGTCTCATTAAATCTGATGTTCCATGATCTAGACGCTTGCTTAAGACTATAAATAGATCTATTAAGCTTGCATACCATATGCTCCTGATTTCCGGCAATAAAGCCTTCAGGTTGAGCCATGTATATTTCTTCTTGAAGGTGCCCGTTCAAGAAGGCAGTCTTTACATCCATTTGCCAAATCTCATAATCAAAATGAGCAGCAATGGATAGGAGAATTCTTATGGACATAAGCATTGCTACAGGCGAGAAGGTTTCATCATAATCGATACCTTATTTTTTGGTATAACCCTTTGCCACAAGCCTTGCTTTAAAGGTCTCAACCTTTCCGTCCACTCCCCTTTTTCTCTTGTAGACCCATTTGCATCCAATAGGTTTAATGCCCTCAGGCGCCTCTACAAGTTCCCAGACTTTATTGGAATACATTAAATCTAATTCAGATTCCATGGCTCTGACCCAATGGTCAGCGTCTATATCCTTTATAGCTTCATCATATGTGACAGGATCAGATACTTCAGATTCAACCACTTGGGTTAATCCTAGGTATCTCTCAGGTGCCCTGATAATCCTCCCACTACGACGAGACTGTTGTGTACTCGTCCCTACATCATAAGTTGTATCTGGTACATCATATGTATCTAACACATTTTCAGTTACTACAAGTTCTTGAAATTCAGTATCTGAAACTTTCATTTCTTCTAACACAATTTTGCTTCTACCCTTGTGGTCATTTACGAAATCATCTTCAAGATATTTAGCATTAGTGCTCACAAACACTTTGTCATCTCTCGGATCGTAAAATATACCAGCTCTTGTTCCTTTAGGATAACCTATGAACAAGAAAACCTCTGTTCTTGATTCCAACTTGTCAGGATCCTTCCTTAACACATGAGCTAGGGTTCCCCATATCCGAAGATAGGGGATATTGGGCTTTCGCCCTCACCACAGTTCCATTGGTGTTTTAGGAACCAACTTGGATGGAACAAGGTTTAATATGTGTGCCGTTGTTTCGAGTGCAAAGCCCCAAAACGAACTTGGTAGGGTAGCATGACTCATCATAGATCTTACCATTTCCATCAGAGTTCTATTTCTCATTTCTGCAACACCGTTCTGCTGGGGTATACCCGGTGCAGATAATTGGGATTTAATCCCATTTACAGTGAGAAATTCTAGAAACTCTGTAGACAGATACTCACCACCACGATCTGATCGAAGTGCTTTGATATGTTTTCTAGTTTGGTTTTCAACTTTAGCCTTGAAATCTTTGAACTTTTCAAAAGATTCAGACTTATATCTCATCAAATAAACGTATTTGTATCTGGAGTAATCATCCGTAAAAGTGATGAAATACTCAAAACCTCCTCTTGCTTGAACACTCATAGGACCACACACATCCATATGAATTAATTCAAGCAACTCTGTGGCTCGATTACCTTTAGTTTTAAAGGATCTCTTGGTCATTTTACCTTTCAAGCAGGATTCACAGACTGGTAGTTCTATTAAGTCCAAGGGACCTAACAATTCATCTGAAATTAGTCTTTGGATCCTATTTGGATTAATATGATCAAGGCGTAAATGCCACTTGTATGCCTCATTAGGCATAGGAGTTTTTCTTTTGGATGGTAAGTCAAGCGCAGTAGTGTTAAGTTCGGAGTTAGGATTTTTGTCGGGGTATAACAAGAAAAGACCATCTTTTATCATGCCAGAGCAAATAAACCTTTTATTTTGCTTAATGGTAAAATTTTGTTCAAAACAAACACTGAAACCATTATTTATTAAACAACTCACAAAAATTAAATTTATGCAAACACACGGTATGTACAGAGTGTCTTTCATTATCAAAACCCTATCGCCAAAATACAAATTTACAGTCCCTACTGCTAATACAGATATACTTGTATTATCCCCGAGCAGTAGTTGCATCTCGCCATCTTCAAGCTTTTTGGTTAGCTTGAATCCCTGCAATGAATTGCAGATATGATTAGTTGAACCCGAGTCCACACACCAGGAATCTGGTGGGCTTCCAACTAAACATAATTCTATCAAACAAGATATCGATATACCTTGTCCAGATGGCTTAGCAGAAAGACTTGCTAAGTATATTGGACAATTCCTCTTCCAGTGCCCATTTTCACCGCAGTGGAAACATTTTCCCTTGCTAGGTTTACTCTTCTTCTGAACCTTTTTCTTGGGATTGGGAACCTTTCCTTTTCCCTTTTTCCACTTGTTGGACTTTGAGGTCGTGGAAGTCGATGCCTGAGCCAGGAGAACTGTTCCCTTAGCTTTCATCACTCCCTCTGTCACTCTAAGTTCGTTCATCAATTTAGGCAGAGAAAAATCCAATTTGTTCATAGAATAATTTTGCCTGAATGTGTCGAACGACTTTGGTAGAGAGCATATTATCATATCCTGTTTACTGAGATCATCAAATTTAGCACCAAGGCTCTCAATCTCGTTCAGGCAAGCCATCATATTCATAACATGATCCTGAACAGGTGATCCCTCAGACATCTTGGTAACTAATAGTCTTCCCATCAATTCGAGTCTCTTGGCTCGATTCTGTCCTCCAAACATTTGATGGACATGATCCATCATGTTCTTAGCAGTTGGCATCTCGTGCATTTGATGCTTAAGAATATTGGAGACAGATGCCAGGATATAAGACCTAGTCAAATTATTGGACTTGATCCAATTAGCATAAGCATTTCTCATATCCTGATTGGCCGTAGTTTCCATTACCCCCGGACAAGGTTCAGTGAGCACGTGTTTCAGATTTTTGTGACCAAACACAATGTCAAGATTCATTTTCCCGTCAGCATAGTTAGACCCTTCAAGCCTATTTTCCTTTAAGATTGATTGAAGTGGGCTAGCGGTCGTCATTGTTTTAAAACTGAAATATTTTAAAATAGTGCAAGTTATGATTCTGTATTTTACTTCTTTTGCGTCTAACCAATAAATGAAATCCATGTAAACAATTTTGGTTTACGCAATGGTGGCTTATCTAACCGCAGTTGACTCCCGGGAGGCGAGGTCGAAAACCACTTAGAAAAGCAAGAACTATTCTTAATTAACATGCCATCTAGGTAACTCTTACCAAACTATGTTAATCCACCACGTTAACCCTTGGCCTCTAAGTAAATGTAACATAGCTCCGAAGGGAGGTTAATACATCACTTAGTCAAGCGTACACCATTACCTAGAAATTCGTACGAGCATATCAGACACTCCACGGAGGCATGGTCAAGCTGACTTTCCCCGTACTTCATTCTATCCGAAGAAGTCTAATCTCGTATACCATGAATACATACCTGCCGAAGGGAGTAATATATATCCACTATACTATAGACGGGTAATGGAGGTCGTGAGAATCCAACACTTTTCATCTCGCTCCCACTTGAATTTTTAAAATTTGTGAATTATCTTTGATTATTAAATAATCACTTTTGGCATCTTATTGATTGGAAGTAATTAATCTAATTAATATGCTCCCACTAGGATTATTAAATAATCCAAAAAATATTTTAAGGCATTAATAACTATTTATTAATTAAGCCACAAAATATTGATCCAATTATGCATCATGTTTAATCTCTATCAAACATTATTTATCTAATCATATTAAATAAATCATGCATAATTGAAGCAATGTAATATCTCATATTATCATGCCATATTTAAATTAAAGCATGCTTGTGCTGGGAGGTGGGCCCAGAACAGTAGCAGTTCGGGACCACATTTTAAAAATTTTATTAATAATACAAGTATTAAAATATTTCGAAAACATTTTAATACAAAAGCGGAAGACTAGCCGGATCTACTTAAGTATATACATGCAATTGATAATAAATTTTAAATTACTTAAGCAGATAAATATCTAACATGCAATTAACACTTAAGAGCACATAATCTATCATGCTTAAAATAAAACAACTGTAAAGTATTACCGTACTGCAGACATGGCTATCTAACGGCATTTTTCCAGTTCCCGAATTCACCTCCCGAAAATCCGATACCCGATCTCCTTGTGAAACCGGCAGAGCTTCCCTGCAATAACCTCAGGGACACCCTCGGAGTGTGGGCTCCGAAAGTATTTCTCTAAATACTTAGAGAAAACAAACTTTAAACTAGGAAACCCTTTTCAGGGTTTAATCTCCCGAAATTAGGTGTTTTATACAAACACCTAATTAAAATTAATTTTAAAATAAATCGGAATTAACTAGGAGAAAAGGGATATGGTTTCAAAGCCGAGAGCTCAGCCAAAACCTCTCCCAAAGTTGTGAATGAGAAATGAGGACCCAAGGCCCCTATTTATAGGGGAAAAACCGATGGCAAAATAGTAATTTCACATCCCACTTGCGTGTGCAACTTGGACACCAAAACCGAGGACACTACGTTGAAGGTCTCGTCACCACGAGTCCAACGCCGCTGAGAACGCCCCAATCGGACGTCTCACGCGCCCACACGCACCGCCTAAAGGCGGCGCGTGTCATGTACTTGCGGCTAGGGCTTGGGGCTGACGTGGCCGATTCTCATTCGGTCGTGTCCGGGTCTGGTCCGACCCTACCCGAGATCCGACCCGTTAGCCCAGTTGACTAACCCGTTGACCGCCGGCCCAAATCTAATATGGACCGTTCATCCTCGTTGACATGGCGCGATCCTAGCCGCACACGTGGCGTGCCAAGCGGCCCCCCAGTCAGCGCCACCTGGGCCCACCCTGCTGACGTGGCACTTTTTTTTTTTTTTAATTTAAAATTTTATTTTCTCCAAAATAAAATTCCGGGCATTTCCAACTCTTTGGAACTTGATTTATTTTCTTAAAATAAATCCTTTGGCTATTTTCAAACACTTTGAAAATTCATTTCTCTTTCTCCTTTTAATTTTTTCTCTTCAGGTTTTCAATTGGGGCTTGCAGTGGGACCTACAGGACTAATTAATTTTAGCTCCAAACGGATTAATATGTTATCATCTCATGACAATAATTAATAACCATTTAAAAATATTTAATTCCACTAAATAAATATTGTTGCACTCCAAAATTAATTAAATTATTCACGAATTTCTCGATCTAGAATAATTTCGCATTTTACTCCTCCGTGTAGATATCCATGCAAAATAAATTGCAACTACCATCATTTATTTTTTCATCTCTAATTTGAAATTCATTGATTCGCCATAAGTTCAAATTCTCTGTATGTGAAACACATTCAACATACAACTTCGGTGACGTATCACACGAAGTGCTTTGGCCAAAGTCTTAATTTGAACTTTTGTAAATCTATTTCAAGGATATCCTTTACCTTCCAGCAAGGCCACAGATTCCTCGATCAATATAACTCTTTAGCACATTTCATGTTGTCACCGAATCATACAAAGTATTTTGGCCACCCGTTATCGAGACCTCACTTCGAGTATATTACAGTAACTAACACTACATGCCTAAAGCCGAAATATTATCAGGGTTAAGAGTACAATGCTTCCTGAGATTTTATTCATTTTAGATAGCAGTATAAAATAAATAATCTCAGTGGTCCAGTTCGATGTTTCCAATCCTATTGAAAATTATCAACGTGTTATAATTGGAATCACTATTCCCTATGACGAAAGACTAATCATCTTATATAACCACGTTATAGTCTTGATAAGAACATATTCTTATCTTACCGACTAGAACTTTAATGACACGTGATTTCGGTATTCAAAGTCTTTTCCTATGAAACACATTTCATATGAGAGCACCACCACACGTCATTAATTATTAATATGTGAAATACTCACAACTTACTGTAAATTCAGTTTAATTAATTCAACAAATTGAATTTTCAGGGCACCATTCCCAACAGCTTGAAAGTAATTATCACATAATTATCACGCTTTAAAATTTTAATGGCCCAAAGTAAATATGTTAAAAATTATCACATAATTTAAATCATATTTACTGATTCGGCAATAACCAGGAATACAATTAAATTGTTTCCCAAAAAATTACCATTCCACGCAAATTCCCAGGAAAGACTGGAGGGGTCACAATGGTCCCACTTAAAATCCAGCCTCATTTGACAGAACTTATGTGCACAGTATCATATTTAAAATTATGCATCATGTGCTTTATCAATGCAAGTATATAATCAGAGCCCCGCTCTGATACCAGTTGCTGGTGTGGCGGGCCCGAAACAGAGTGACGGTATAGCGTAATATTTCAAAAATATTTCGCCATAACCTCGTTATCAAAATATTTCTAAAATATTTTAATAAGCAGCGGAACAAATCGGGCAGCATAACTCTAATATATAAATGCATCGATAACATAATTTTAAATCATATAGCATATAATCACAATATGCAAATAACAATTTGGGCAGCATAACGGTATTACCATACTGCAAAATATGGCTATCAACAACACTTTTCCAGCACCTCGATATTTTCTCGTGAAACCGACAAAGCTTCCCCGCAATATCCCCGATTAAGATTTTGGAGTGTGGACTCCGGCAGTATTTCGCTAAATACTTTTGAGAAAATATTTTTCTAGAAAACCCCTTTTTTCTAAAACTAGAAAATCCCTATTTTCTAATGATTAAGTGGATTATATGTTAATTATATAACCACCTAATTAAGTAATTAATTAATCCTTAATTAAAATTAATTAATCTAGAGAGAAGGGCTGCCGTGAGGGCCATTTTAGAGAGAGAAAATGAATTTGAAATCTGATGATTAATTGAAATGAATCGTGGCCCAATTTATAGGAATCAAACAAGGACTCCCGCGGTAATTTTTGGACTCTTAGCGTGCAAGGCAAGGCCCAACGGCCAATCCAGAGACGCCACGTGGAAGCTTGGGCTGCAAGGAGTCGAACGGCACCAAGCACGCTCCGAATGGAGCTGGCATGTGCCCCCACGCACCGCCAGAAGGTCTGCATGCGCATGGCGTGCGTGGGGCACACTCCTCCACAAGGAGCTGACGCGTGGCCGGTCCGGGCGGCCCAACCGGGTGGTTCAGCCATCAGACCGGTTCAACGGTGAACCGGTCGGTTCAGTGAGGTCTGGGTCTTACGCCACGTGTCCGAATCTCATTCGTCCACGTGTTCGGGTGGTCAAACCTTGACCTGGCCCTATCCGATTTTCGGCCCAAATCTGGACCTCCCCTTTGCACTGACGCGGAGCGATCCCAGTCGTCCACGTGTCTCACCATGCGGTGCCCAATCAGCGCCACTTGGCCACTGACTCACTGACGTGCCATTTTTCTTTTTTTTTTTTGAAAAAATTTATTTCCTCCAAAATAAAATTTCGGGCATTACCAACTCTTTAGAATTTAATTTATTTTCTCAAAATAAATTCTTTGGCTATTTTCAAATACTTTGAAAAATTCATTTCTCTCTCTCCTTTTAATATTTTCTCTTTGGTCTTTGTTGGGGCTTACGGGGGACCTGTAGGACTAATTAATTTTAGCTCCAAGCAGGTCAATCTATTATCATCTCATTACAAGAGTTAATTACCGTCTAACAATATTTAATTCCACTAAATAAATATTGTTGCACTCTAAAATTAATTAAATTATTCATGAATTTCTCGATCTAGAATAATTTTGCATTTTACTCCTCTGTACAAATATCCATGAAAAATAAATCAATACTACTATCATGTATTTTTCACTTACAATCTGAAATTCTTGATTCGCCTTAAGTCCAAATTCCCTGTATGTGAAACACATTCAACGTACAACTTCCGTAACGCACACACGAATTGGCCAAAGTTTTAATTTGAACCTTTTACAAATCTACTTTAGGGATATCTTTTAACCTTCCAGCAAGGCTACAGATTCCTCGATCAATATTTCTCTTTAGCACATTTCATGCAATCACCGAACGTACAAAGTATTTTGGCCACCCGTTACCGAGACCTCACTTCTGAGTACACCACAGTGATTGACACTACATGGCTAAAGTCGAAACACTGCCAGGATTAAGAGTTTAATGCTTCCGAGGTTCTGTTCATTTTAGATAGCAGTATAAAATGAACAATCTCAGTGGTCCAGTTTGATGTTTCCAATCTCATTGAAAATCATCAATGTGTTATAATTGGAAACTCCATTTCCCTATGACGAAAGACTAATCATCTTATATAACACATTATAGTCTCGATAAGAACATCTTCTTATCATACTGACTAGAACTTTAATGACACGTGATTTTTGGTATTTAAAGTCTTTTCCTATGAAACACATTTCATATAAAAATATCATCACACGTCATTAATTATTAAATATGTAAAATACTCATAACTTGCGATAATTTCGGTTTCATTAATCCAAAATACTTACAATATAATTGGATTTTCAGGGCATTAATCCAACAATATGCATGATAGGATCATACACTATCATTTTATACCATTTTATGATGATATTTAGTGAAAAACTAGGATAGGTATTATGTTTGTTCTCATAATATGTAGACTTTCAGTCCTTCCAATTATTCTTCTATTATATGCATGTTAGGATCATACATTATCGTTTCAAACCGTTTTATGATGATATTTAGTGAAAAAACATGATAGGTCATATGTTTGTTCTCATAATATCGTTTCATATGTTTTAACCCATCACTGTACAAAGTCTGCTCTTAATTACGAATATTTAACCCATCACTCAAAAAAGTCTGCTTTTAATTACGAATATTTTACCCATCACTCTACAAAGTCTGCTCTTAATTATGAATATTTAACCCATGACTCAACAAGCAATTCATTACCACATAAGTGAACAAACTGCAACAACCTGAACAAGCAATTCATACCACATAAGTGATCAAGTTTCAACAACCTGAACAAGCAATTCATTTCCATAGATCAAATTGAGAAAACATCATCAAGTAATTTATTAACGTAGTTTCAAACAAACAGAAACAATCATAATAGAGAAGGTATTCGATTACAACAACAAATAAAATTCCTTAAAAAAAGTGAATAAAATGAATCCTCAACTCCAGAACACACAGTGGATATGGTCAATCCTCAACTTCAGAACGAACAGTGGCCACGCATGAATCATATGCGTAGGGGTTATATCTTCTCTTCCTGACACATAATGAGATTACTGACCAGTATTAATGTAGTGTTCATACAAAAAAAAATTAATTAGAAATCTCATACCTTCTCTTCGATGCCTGCCTCCCACTTAAATAGGCAGGAGGCTGAATCGCCCTCATCTCCACAATGTTGAGTTTAGCAAGTTGATGCAGTTGAATCATAGTTGAAATCTGCCCGTTGCGTCGCAAACTGACCCACAACCCTTTTTTATGGGAGCAAGATACTGTACCACGTAAGAATCAGAGTTGAAGTCTGACCACTCTTCGCCAAGTTGCGCATGAATCTCCTCCACACGTTCCTCCGAATTGGAAACACCGTAATTTCAACGTTAAACCAACAACTTCCTAGGATTTGCTTATCCTGAGCATTATCACTGGCCATCACAATCTTCAGAATACCAATTCAAACTATCTGTTTGCAGTGGATCAACAATTCTATCCGGAGGTGTGGAAAGAGCAGCTGTGAGAAGCGGAAAAACCATAAAAAAACGACGATTATTCCTGGAAGAAGGCTGGGCGAGAGACTAGGCCAACTTACTGCAAGCCTTAGCAAGGCTCTTTCAATAGAAAAAAGGGACAAGGTTGGCTTTCTAGCAATAAGTCGAGTAAGCGAAAGTCTTGCAGAATCTTGCTTGACCCGCTGACTTGGAACTATTTAAACACTACCTTTCCTGGAGAGTTAAGTTTTGAAAAAGAAGGTTCCAATGAATCCAAGGAAAGATGTTCGACCAAAGTGGGTAGATGGAATCATTTGAAAGGTTCGAAGACCTTTCGATTCCAAATCGATACAAATTATCAGCAATTCAATTCAATACAAATTATCAGTGAATTATACTGGCTAATTGACATAATTAACATTCAATTAATGCCAAGAATACATTCAGTTAATGTCAAGAATACATTCAATTAACATTCAACTCTAAGAATACCTTGTTGCAGCACATGAAATGGGGCACGATGACTAAATCGATTCTCGTTACCGCCGCTTATCAATATCCTGTTGTCTTCGTCGCCGTTACCGTAGCCTATCTTTATCCGACAATCGTCATCGTTAGCTCTCAATGCCGACGAAGTGGAACTGTGGTTGCAAAACATGGAATAAATCGTTCCCAAATAGGGGGGAGGGGGGAAGAAAGAAAAAATAGGGGCAAAACAGACTTTTTAGGGTCATGGGGGTTTAGGAAAAATAACTTATATATTGGTAATCTAAAACATACATTTTTCAAATTAGGGGATTTAGGATAACCTTTGGAGATATTTGGTTTTCATAATTAACTGCCCCTACAATTATATGGATGTTTTGTGAATTTCAACGCGTAATACATGTATACAATATTCGATGTGGTGCGAATAAATAGTATACATTAAATTATTCAAGCATAGTAATTTTATTTTATTTATTTGAATTTGAGTCGAATGAAACTATTTAAGTATAAATCCTCCTTACTGATAGTAACTACGATCCAAAAATATGAGATTTCTGATTAAATGTGTATAGCCGAACTGCTAAATTAATCACATAGTGGTGTATAGACACTCCAAAAAATAGTTTTGTGCAGTCTGATACTAACAAGACTCGAGTACTGTTTCATGTGGCCACACTCGTATCATGTCGTATCACCATATTTGCATTGATAAGGAATCCGGATTGAATTAATCCGGGTAATTGGGTCGACCCTGGCCCAAGTTATTTATTACGGGAATAGATTTTCCTCAATCTTAAAACTTCACTTTTATAGTTTTATTACATATCCCTCCCACAGAAAACTCACGCTCTCACCATTTCCGCCGCGCCAGATCCACGCGCCGCCGCAATGACAGATTCTCCCGCCGTCGATCAACAGCCGGAGCCTCCTCCGCCTTCCACCCCCACCGAAACCTTCTATCTCCACCCGCGACGAGAGCCTTTCGAGCACGGCCTCCTCCCCATCCCCAAACTCATCTTCACCGATGGTGCACAGACCCTATCCCAGCTCAAATCCACTCGCCTTTCGTCCAATTCGAATAACCGAGTCAACTCGGAAACTCTATCCGGAGTCCTTCAAATCCCCATTGAGCATTCGCGCCTCCTGATCGAAACCCTATCCTCTGTTTTGCAGGATGAGTCTGACCCTATAGTGAAGGCTAGGGCTCCGAAAGAGGTCGATGAAGTGGGGGTTAATGTGCTTGATTTGCTTGTTTTTCTGTATATACAGAGTTATAAGAGGTTGCTGCCTAAAGGGCATAAGGATTCTGCTGCGGTGGCTGATGTCTGGCCGTCTACATCGGCTTTTGACGGGTTTTTGTCTGCTCTGTCGCCGTTGCAGGTGATAATTTTGCTAAAATTTTCGGTTTTATTGGAGTTTTTTGGGGTTTAATTCTGCATTTTTGGTGGGGTGGTGGTGGTGGTGGGGTAATCTAAATCTTGATTTTGTAGCTATGGAGAGGGTCTACTCATGTTAATCATTTATGTTCTGCTTATTCTCCGAGTGCCTGTTGTCATGTGATATTGTTATAGGCGAGAATTACAGGTGCAATTTGGACTGGAGTGGATAGAAATGGCCTCTATCTTAATTTCATATAAGACCATCGTTTTAGGATATCACTTATTGCGCATGTGAAATGTCCACACTTATGCATCTGTGTTGGTGTAAGAAGCTTCGTGATCTTAATTTGGATAGAAATCGCGATGCCTGTTTGGAAGTCTTCCAAATATTGGAGATATAAGAATTTAGTATGATTGAGTATTACAGCTGTGTACTAGGATACAACAGTTCAGTAACAGTTATTTGCATGTTTTAATTGTAGCATAACCAAATTTGCTGTTCTGAAGTGTTTGTTGTTCACAAGCAGTCCTTTTTATACTATCATTGTCGATAAACATGGTTCTACATCTTGCAGTTGGTGCGCAGCAACAGCCGTAGGTTTATGCCATCTCAAGCTGATGAAGAGGCTCATCAGCTATCATATTTGCAGAAACACTTGGGCAATATTCTTACCCTCTTGGGGGACCCTGCTGAAGCAGAAGGCGATGAATCTTTGGTATGTAAATTTTGTTGGCCAATGCTGCATTTTCTTTAGACTTGGTTCCTTGGAGATAGGAGTGCATGGATTTACGTTTGATGTTATTGATGAATGTTTTTCTAAATTGTGGATATTTCTTGTTTGCTTGAACTTTAGCTGAAAGTTTATAGTTCTCCATGTTTCCAGGTTTTATCCATGGATAAGTTCGAACATCTTGGCCTTCTGATTTATTTTGGGGAAAGGGGAGCTGAGCGAATTCCCTTGAGCCAGAATACTCCATTTTTCGCAAATTCAGATCCTGACATGCCCGCTGTTCCAGTTCCTGCAACACAAGTTCTTGATTGGCTTCTCCAAAGTATATCCTCTACCCTGGAACATATAGCTGATAGAATTTCTCCTAAAGAAAATGGGCCAAGTAGTTCTTCTGATCAGGATGTAACAATGGCTGATATCGGCACAAGTTCCCTGAAGCCCCCACCTAGAGGTCCTAGTTTCATTGAGGGGATCTCAAAATCATCGTGTATAAAGCAAGCATCAGATCTCAAGGGTACATCCGTAAAGGTGAAAAACTTTTCTTTGTCTGCATCCTACAAGTTTGTTTAATTTGCATGAGCATGTTGATCATTTCATTTTCCTTATGTATGCAAAGAAAGCTGATTGGAGATTCTTGAACTTTAACATTATAAAATAGTGAAAACCACTAATATTATGGGGGTTACATAATGTTATCAGAAGAAGCATGACTCTGATGAATTTCATATTCTCTTAGTGGGTTACATATCATGGGATGGAAGTGTTAGTTACCTAGACAGTAGATAAGCGCCTAAGCGGGTAATTGATATGCTTTTTCTTGGTATGCCTAAAGCATCTTCCGCCCAATCTCACGTAGGAAACAAAAGAATATGAAATTCATCAGTCATGCTTCTTCTGATAACATGGCATTTCAACTCTTTACCTTGAGTAGCTACATGAGTAGTTACTTTAGATGTAGGTATTGGAATTAATATTTTGTAGCTTTCCATGCCTATCCATCTTTTCTGCCATTTCACAAATTTAAATGTAGAAGAATGGTAGAATTGTCCGAATTATCCTTTTTCTGTTGATATTGCATTTCTCTCACAGCCTTGGGTAGCTAATATCACTAATTATTCCATATTTTCTAGTGCCTTTCCATGGGTTTTAACAACAGTATCTCAAATTCTTTATTTGCAACCCTGAGTTTTCCTCTTGTCCTGTCTGTTCAGGTTGTAAATTGCCATGAATCAGTCATTTATATTTTGGCTCCACTCAGATATGCAACAATCTATGGATGCTCTGATGCAACTATTGTGCTTGGAGCTGTTGGCAAGGTAGTAATTATAGTAGTTCTATCCCATTTGTGTACTTGGGTGGTTACAATTGGTATCTTGACATGGAATTGTTGATGGCTAGTCCTACTACTACATACTGTATGTTTTATGCTAAATATGTAGTTAACCTATTCCCATGGGATACGATTAAAAGGTTCCAATCTGCCTGCTACTAATTTTTTCAGTATGATACAGTTAGGCGTTTGTGCAGCGAAAGATAAATGATAAGTGATATAATGACTAAATATTTAACATACAGGCTGTCAGAGTTGAACATTGTGAACGTGTTCATGTAATCACTGCAGCCAAACGTATCTGCATTGCAAACTGCCGAGAATGTTTATTCTTCTTGGGGGTCAACCAGCAACCCCTCATTGTTGGCGATAATCATAAATTACAGGTCAATCCCTCTCCGCTTGTTAAGCGACATGTTTGCATTTTAATTTTTGCAATATGCTAAATTGCTATTGTTTGTTTCCTATCAAATGCTAATGAGCTTTGACACTTCGAATACTCTTCTTCTTTTTTTTTTTTTTTTTTTTTAACTTTTTGTAGTTTCATAATCAATAGGTCGCCCCATTTAATACGTTCTACCCACAACTGGAGGAGCACATGAATCAAGTTGGAATTGACCCTAAAATAAACAGATGGGATGAACCTGTGGCTCTTGGAGTGGTCGATCCTCATGATTCATTATCTCATCCTGCTGGTGTTTCAGATGTTCAAACAGAATCTGCCTCGCGTCTAGAGCCAGATCAGTATACCAATTTTGTGGTAAATGTTTTATTTGATGTTCATTATATTTGTAGAAATGCTGGTTAATGTCACAATGGGGAAATATATTGATCTCGACTCTTTTCAAGACTCTCTTTATAATTTTTAGGATTTTATCTCATACTCATGTGCATTTTAATCTTCAGATTCCAAACTGGGTGGGAAGCGAACAAGGTGGTTCTACAAAAGATAACCCATTCCCTTTACCCGATGCTTACCTTTCTTCACAACAGAAAAATGTAATGTCAAGAATTTCTGTTGTAGCCTCCTGCTTATATATTGATGTGGTCTAGTTCTCACTCGACTATAATGATGTGTTGATTCTTTTTGTCTTCATTTTTCAGCTCAAGAATTTGGTAGAAGTTAAGCAAATTTTGAGGGAAAGCCAACTCGAAGAGAGCAGGAAACGAGAATTATCTAGTGCCCTCCACTCATGTTTTAAAGACTGGTTATATGGTAATTCCTGCTACTTTGTATGTTGGTTTTCATCCACTTGTGAAATGCTTTTACTGGTGAAGAAAATTATATTTTTCCCTCTAAAACGAAAATTGATATTATTTAAGGATAATTTCACTGACATACCCTGAGGTTTGGTCTAATTACACAAACTTACCCTCAGGCTTGGGAAATTACAAAAACTTCCTCAACATTCCCTAAGTTTGCCCTAATGCTTTCTATTATTAAGTCCAATATTGACAAGTTAGTGTTAAAGGAAAAATCAGTTATTCATTTAAAAGTTTGGGGAAGATAGCTTCATCAGAATTCATCGATCCCAATGTAAATAGAATCTATAATAAGGGAAGTTTTCTGTAATTTCACATATCCGAGGGAAATTGTGTAATTAGGTAATTTACATCTATAATAGGGAAAGTTTTCTGTAATTTCACATGTCCGAGGGAAATTGTGTAATTAGATCTTACCTCATCGTATGTTACTATGTTAGAGTAATTATCCCTATAATTTGCAATTACCCGTTCTTTTGTTTCTGGACAATCAAACTGTAAATCTGATGAAATTTCGCTCCCATTGTTGTATGAATGAACAGCATCGGGAAATATCCGGCAACTTTACTGCTTACCAGGTGAATAAGTGTATACTTTTCTAGCTGGAGCTGAGCAATTAGAGAATGGAGTTAAAATTCCAGTTTGTTTTCCCTTAATTTATTCGACCAAGTCCAAGTTCATCTCTTGCTGTTTTTCGTTGCTGGAGGCTTCCGGATATATATACTGCCGCCGAGTTAGTTAATGTAAATTTGGTTCAAATATCTGAACTATGTAGAATCAAGTTGTAATGTATTTCCAGAATAATGTTGTTTTTGGGTTTAAGTCCCTGTTTCGACGGATTGTACTGTGAATTATATATCTTGTCACATTTGTTCGTTATTGTTATTTTTTTCTTATATTCAGAACTATCGGTATCTTTTCTGAAGTATTTTAGAAAATTGAAGTCGTTTACAGACTTCCAAGCAATCCATACTATTTCCTTGTGTTGCAATCTCATAATTTCAGGATAAATTTCAAGTTTTTAGGTGTAAGAAACCTAATTTCCTCTCTAATTTACATGAAAAGGTTGAATAAAATTGTCCGCTTTGCAGAATGCTAGCCTGCAGGAGCCATCTGAAGTATCTTTTCTGCTTGATCTGGGAAGAACGTAATGAACAGAAATGCACCTGGAAAATGATCAAGAAATCAATCTTACTTTTCTAAAATAAAAATAGCAACAAAAATGGGAATGCCATTGAGTTCGAGAAGGAATGCATTTGGTTTTCGTAACTTACAGATGAGAACAGTTCCGAGTACAGCTGAGATCTTGCCTTGTACTTGAACTAAACCAGCTTTTCCTGCATTTTGTAGCTCAGTCGAACCAACCGAGTCGAACGTCCCTAAATTTAAGATTTATTTTTCATGCTCAGCATTTGAAATTTCTGTAGAAGTGGATTGTTTTATAAGTAGAAATTCATACCAGGTGTTACAGATTGGAGCCCTGATGTCATGCAAGCTATATTTTGATATCCTGCACTGTCTAGTTTGTTGGCAGCAGCAGCAGACCTAAAATTGGTCAATAGAAGTACCACAGTGTATTGCATGAGATAATTACAGCAGTTTCCCCTCTAACTACGCCGAAATTACAGAAACCTCCAATGTAATTCTAAAATTAAATTCTCCTCCCTTATAATTCAAGGAGTAATTACAATGAATTATATAAACTTCGATCGTATATTTACATCTGAATCAATGAATTTCGAATCTTAAGTTTTTTGTTAATACCTTATTTTTCCCTTGTCACCCACTGTTCAATATTTAATTTTAAGTTCATAACTATAATAACATGAATTAGACCAAAACTTTAGGGTATGTCAACTGTCAAGGGAAGCTAGTGTAATTTCTCAAACTTCAGGGTGAAGTTTGTGTAATTAGGCCAAACCTCAGGGTGTGCCAATGCAGTTATCGCTAATTTATATACATTTGGATTATTAATATACTGTATTAGCTTTAATAAAGATTTCAAGACCAGATAGAGATACTTCTAATTCGAAAACAAATAAAAAAATAATAAAATCTTACCTAAGTCCCTCCTGGCAAACAAGCAACAGCTTGCTTTCAGGTGAAAATTGGCTCTTAACAGATTGCACAAACTCCGGATTAGGCTTCGTGAACGGCAAACCGAAGAATAAACCCGAGAAATTGTTGTGTACTGTCCTTTTAATTATTGTTCCTGGTCATCAACATACAAATCATTTGATAAATTGCAAAAAAAGTTGGTAAATTCAACATATTTGTACAGAATAAAAAGATTTTGAGTACCCAAATCGTTGTCTTGGTTTTCAATGAATAATGGGACATGATAGCAATCCTTTATGTGGGCTCTTTCGAACTGAGTTCTGTCGCGAACATCGACGACAGCATACCCTTCGACTGCAACGAGCTTCTTGGCTTCTTCAGCATTCACAAAGTTAACTTCTGCTTTTATTACAAAACTTCTTCTTGTGTTTGATTTTCTTCCTGTTAGTGTTCTTCCTTGATAAGTAGTCCCAAATACCAACGCGACGTTTCTGAAACCACATTTCCTAAGCACTTAATCATACGAGTACATATCAAGATTCTTACCCCTTCGATCAGTTCTTATGACCAGCTAATTACAGAGAGATTTCAAGAAATTACAGATAAACCCAATAGGAAAACTTTGTTCAGTTACACATACTGAAGGTGTAATACGTGTGAAATCAAGAACAAGGCATACATTTGAAATTTGACCATTGATGAACTAACAAGAACACAGCTCAACACAAACACCCATAAGCCAAATTCGATGATTTCGCAAGAAAAGACTGTAAAATGATGGGAAAAATCAGGAAAAAGAGATAAAAGTCGCATCTTGAATGCAGAAAAATGGTATCTTGGCTCGTAACTCGCATTCATGTCAGCAACTTATGAGTCATATGCAAAAAGAGTGTAAATTTCTTGCTTGAGTGTATGAAAAGCGTGTTAGCATTTGAATATACCTCCGAGAAGAGAATGCTGGAGGGCAATAGCAAGCTATCCCTGCCATGGCTGCAGCTTCTCTCTCTCTCTCTCTCTCTCTCTCTCTCTTCGAGCAGATTATGATTATGCTTTCTTGTCTAGTTGTTGAGCGAAGGGGTCCGATGAAATTTAACAGAATGAATGGGTTTCTGCCACGTGTCATGGATTTTGGTGATTTGGATTGGATATCTTTTCCAGAAAATCTTTCATCAATTGCAATTAGCTGCGTCTGAAATGGAAAATTTTGAATTTTAGTAGAAATATATCCAAAAAGAATATAATTATATTATGAGCTATTTACGTGTCATTATCCTACATTAGTTTTAGTTACAATGTATTTATGTAAATCGAAAAATTAAATTTTAGTTACTATAAATTTTGTTTGGTGTGAAGTACTATCAAAATTTGTAAAAGATATTTATATTTCTTAAGATTTATATGAGTATTCATTGAATATAAGATCAAAATTATAAAATCATCCGTAAAATCTATACTATTATATATTTGAAAACGAGGTTTGACTTTTTATTGTGTATTTTGATGATGTGGAATTTTGTGGGTTTTTTGAGATTTTTAATTAAATAGAAAAAATGTAATTGGTTGATCTTTATTTTGTATATTATTTATTTTAAAACAAATAGTAACTTATGGAAATAATGATCTTTGACAATATTTATAATATAATTTCTATGTATGAATTTCTGTTCTAAATTATACATATTTTTATTAATATAAATAAAGGTCATGATTAATGAGCTTTAAATTAAGAAAGAATGAATTGATAATTTTTATATATCATGACATTCACCCCATAATTAGGGTGATATTTAATGCTATCATTAATTAGGTTTAAAGAGATAGATAAAGAAAAATTAAAATTAAAATATTTATTTTGTATATAATTTTATTATGAAAATAAATATTACTAAAGAAAATAATTATTTTCAGCAATATTCGTAATATATTTTTCATTATGAATTTCTTTTGAAAATATACATATCTATACTATTATATATATTGTACTATTTTGACTCAATATTATTTTGTGTTGTTTTTTAAAAATATTTTATTAAAAAAATAATTTCTAATTGGTTGTTGGATCAATATATTTCAATTATTATTAAACACAATCCTTATTATATGCAATTCATTAATTATTCCATGAATCAATACTAAATATATGCTATTGGTAATCAAATCTCCTAAAAATGAGCAAACAGAATTGAATTCCCTAATATAGCCACCACTCCCTCAGAATTCATGGCATTTGAAATTTATTTATTGGTTAATTTTAATAATTCCAAATTATTGTTAATCAAAAATATAATTAGAATAATTTTAATTGTTTTTTCTTTTTCGTATTTTTTAATTAATTCATAAAGATCTCAAGAATCAATTCTCTATTAGTATGCAATTACAAACGTATTTAATGGATATTATTTATTATTTCCTTATTTCTTTCAATTTACCATATCATTCAAATTTGGTCATGCCTATATAATCAATCTCTCCATCTCCAAATCTCCGCTCTTCAAATGCATTCATTCAGATTTATTTCTATCATTCATTTTTTTCTCATTTCGAATTCATCTAAGATGTTTTAAATTGTAGAGATTTGTACACAATTTCGTAATGTTGATTGCGGGTTCAGTTAATGTATAGTGCATAATCTTTGTCTCTTCCTTTGATGATGTTTGAGGTTCATGGTTTTTTTTCTTTGTATTTTCATGAATGGTATAATATGTGATATGGCATAATAGTACAGGGCCACGTGGTCGCCCCCTGATTGGCGCCACGTGGACCCTCACGCCAACCTGGGCAAACCAGGAACGACCTCTTGGACAGGTCATCAGATCGATACCAGGTCCTCAGATCTGTTTGAGGAAACCAGATCGATTGGCATACCATCCGATCATCAGATCAACAGATCGATCTACTCTCTCCTATGAGGAAACCCACAGCATTAAGGATCCCGGAAGGCAATATCGACCTCTAGATCGATATCATACGTCACCGGACACCCGAATACTGTAAAGCACTCCTGTCGGGACACGTGTACCCTCTCCATTCCCTGGAACAGGCGTACTACGGCTCATTAATGACCGTCAGTCCTTGCTTTTACCCAAAGGGAAAAGAAGGTACAAACGACCCGCCTCAAGCCGGTTCCATCGTCCGACGTCCAGATCGACGACTGGCAACGCCATTAATACACACCTACAGTACACACACTACTGTGTCATTTGGCCATGGCTATAAATACTAGCCCTTTGAACAGTAGTTGGTAAGCTTTTAATACGCATTCAATTGCATTTATTCTCTCTCAAAAGAGCTCCATTACTGACTTGAGCGTCGGAGTGCCAACCTTGGGTAAAACCCCAAGTCCCCCAAGTTGGTTTCGAGCTCAAGTTTGCTAGTGCTTTCAGGTCGATAAAGAACCCACTCAAACAAATTCTTGACTGATTGACCCATATCTGACCGTCAGATCGACCATATCGGATCGACCAGATTTGAGCCAGATCAGTTTGGCGCCGTCTGTGGGAAACTCTCTTTTTCACATCGACCTAGATAAAAGCCCTCTCATCCTCTTTTCAAACACGATGGTTAACATAAGGAACACAAACCGCGACGAGGACATGGAGGAGGTTGCCAAAGGCAGGCATGACTACAACGCGCCGCTTGGCAACACCTCCACCGTCCCACCTGCCGGTCCCAGCACCAATGCTCCCCAGCCTCCGCTGGAGGTCACCCCCAGGTTCACTGTCACTCAGGCGGACCTTGATAGCTTTCTCGACCAGTGGCGGGTCGAGGTCGAGCGTGCCCAAACTGAGGGCCGCGAACCCAGGCGCCCCGAGCTCCCAAGGGCCAGCCCAGCCACCACCATACCTAGCCCCGTGGTGGGCAACACGTTGGCCCCCACCATCCAAGCCTACGGGAACCCGGTTCCCTATGTCTTCCAGCCACTAGATGGGCGACCGACTCAAATCATCTGGGGCCTTAGTCCTCAGATCGGAGCTGGGCAGGTCCAAGAATTTGCTCCGCCGCCGCCACCCCCCGCAGCGAGCAAAGAAGTCCCCCGCGAGGGCCACGGGGACTCCGACCATCCCAGCCGTAACCACCGCGACAAATGCATGGTCGACGAGGACAATGAAGAATTCGACGATCTCCGAGCTCGGATCCCAGCTCGATCATCTAGGGAGGAAGCCGCCAGGATCTCTACCTCTTGCGCCGGGAGAGAGCAAGTCCACGGTGAAGACCCACCACGGAGACGGGTCCAAGACCGCCTGGGTAACTGTGGCTCCCACGTCACCCAGAGGCAGGTCGACCTCAGAGAGGGACTGAACCGACACCCTCTCCGTTACCGCAGCGACAGGGAGGAAGCTTCCCCCTTCTGCGAAGATATTCTCCGCACGACCTGTGATGGAGATCGAATTCCGACCGGCCTACCCATGTACAACGGGACCACCGATCCCGAAAAACACGTGACGGCCTTCGAGAACCGGATGCTGCTACACTCCCACCCGCAGCAGATTTGGGCCAAACTCTTCGTCACCACGCTGACGGGCCCTGCGCAAGATTGGTTCATCCGTCTGCCGCCTCGGTGCATATCGACCTACAACCGATTTGTAGATCGATTCACGGCGCACTTCTCCTCGATGTCCGGGGAGAAGCTACCACCCTCCTATCTCAACAGCATCTACCAAAAGGAGGGCGAGTCCTTGCGAGATTTCATGACCCGCTTTTCGAGATAAGTGGTTCGGGTCGAGAACCCGACGATGGATACTTTACTTTCCGTAGTCCATCGAGCCCTTCGTAACCGCCTTTGGGCCGACGAGATCGTTAGGGCTGGGCCCCGCAACCTGACGCAAATACAAGATATCGCCCATGGCTTCATGCGCGTTGAGGAGATCGCCCTCGCGCATGGACCTTCGCCCCGATCTGAGAGGCAGGTCATTGGGTCCAGCTCGCCCCAACACCGGAAAGGGAGTGAGCAAAGGAAAATCAAGGGGAAAGTCGACCAACCGACCCAGGTCGACCGACGAAACTACGTCCCCTTGACCAAGTCCTTAGACCAGATCTACGTGGTCATGGACCAAAGCCTTCTGAAGAAACCAAAGCCCATCAGAGAGGGCCCGAAGGCTGAGAAATCGGGAAAGTACTGTGGCTACCATCAGCAATGGGGCCACACGACTGCGGAATGTAACGCCCTCCGTGATGAGATCGAAAGACTCATCCAAGGGGGGGCACCTGAAGGATTTTGTTCGACGCATCGACCACTACTCTGAAAAGGCGGGGAGGTCGAGCGACCGCAACAGGTCCAGATCTAGATCTCCCCCAAAACGATCTGGGAAGCAGCCGCTGGAGAGAGCAGAAGACAATCCCCCTACTCACGGCAAGATCTATATGATAGCCGGGGGGCACGAGGGCGGTGACTCAAATGCAGCTCGAAAAAGGAACATCAGGCGAGCAGCTCGAGAGTACAACGGTCCGCACGAAGAAGTCTTCCAGATCGATCATGGTAGAGAGTGGGAAAGGCAGGAGGTTAGCTTTAGTGAGAGTGATAGCCGCCCTGGCCCCCATCGGGAAGGCGACGCGCCTAGCTGTCCGATGGTGGTGACCTTGGGCGTAGCTAACTATGATGTAACCAAATGCCTAGTTGATAATGGAAGCAGCTCGAATATTATCCCTTACTCGACTCTTGTAAAAATGAAGTTGCATAACCTAAAGCTCGATCCAATCCGAACACCACTTTTCGGGTTCGGTGGATCGGAAGTCATACCGTTGGGGCGCATCCGACTCCTCACCTCGATGGGAACATCCCCCAAGAGGGTGACCCAGGAGGTCGAGTACGTCATCGTCAATATGCCCCTAGCGTATAACATGATCTTCGGTCGACCTGGCCTCATTCAGTTCAAAGCAATCATCTCAACGTATCATCAAAAGCTAAAAATGCCCACTCCGAACGGGGTCGGAGAGGTGACTTGCGATGTCATAGACAGTTGGGCTTGTTACGCCATCGTCCTGAAAAAGCCATCCGGGAAAGAGGTGGAGGAAGGTCTCGACCTGCAGACCTATGCTGACGGAGAGATCGAGCTACCCACGAAGGAGATCAAGGCTGAGAGGTCCCCCGCCGCTCGGAAAAGAAAGGCCAGCGAGCGGCTCGAGCCCTCGGAAGAACTAAAAGAAATTGCCCTAGTCCCCGGAGACAGCAATAAGACCACCAAGATCGGGGCGAATATGCATCCGCAACACGAGGTCATGATGATAGAATTCTTGAGGGACAACTCTGACATCTTCGCTTGGGCTGCCAAAGATCTGATCGGAGTCGACCCGAAGGTGATCTGCCACCGGCTCGGGATCGATCCGTCGGTCAAACCCATAAAACAAAAGCTAAGACCTCAAAGTCGGGCGAGGAATGATATAATCGAGGCCGAGGTCAACAAACTCCTCGACGCAGGATACATTACTCCAGCTCAATACGTCGACTGGTTATGCAATGTAGTCCTCGTGCAAAAAACAGGCGGGAAATGGAGAATGTGCAACGATTTCACCGACCTCAACAAAGCATGCCCGAAAGACCCGTATCCGCTGCCTCGGATCGATCAGCTCGTCGATTCGACAGCTGGGTGCGAGATGCTCAGTATGATGGATGCATTTCAAGGCTACTACCAGATCTCTATGGCTTCCGAAGATCAAAAGCACACGGCCTTTATTGTAGTAAAGGGAATATACTGCTTCAAGGTCATGCCCTTCGGGCTAAAGAACGCGGGAGCTACATACCAAAGATTTGTCAACCTGATGTTCAAAGACGAGATCGGAAAGACCATGGAGGTCTACGTCGACGACATGATCGTGAAAAGTCGCTGGGCGTACCATCATTTAGATCATCTACGTAGATCATTTGAGATCTTACGGCAATACGGTATGAAGCTCAACCCCGACAAGTGTACGTTCGGGGTCGAAGGAGGAAAGTTTCTGGGATACATGATGAGCCAACGAGGCATCGAGGCGAATCCTACGAAGATCAAAGCAATCCAGGTCATCCCTCGACCTCGATGCATCAACCAGGTACAGTCCCTAGTGGGTCGCATAATCTCACTCAACCGGTTCATATCACGATCGTCCGAACGAAACCTCCCATTCTTCAAAGTTTTGAGGAATCTCAAAAAATTCGAGTGGAACGAAGAATACGACCGAGCGTTAGATCAATTGAAAGAGTACCTGGCCTCTCCGCCATTGCTGGCCAAGCCAAATGAGGGAGAGACCTTGTACCTCTACCTGTCCCTATCTAACGAGACCTTCAGCTCGGTCTTGGTCGCCATTCGAGATCGAAAACACCTACCGATCTACTACCTGAGCAAGATCCTGCACGGTGCGGAACGGAACTACCTAGAGATCGAGAAATTCGTGTTCGCCCTCACGCACGCAGCCCGGAAGCTACGTCCGTACTTCCAGGCCCATCCCATAGTTGTCCTAACAGATCAGCCGCTTAGGCAGGTGTTATCCAAACCCGATGTGTCGGGTCGAATGATGAAATGGGCGATCGAGTTGAGTCAGCATGACATCACCTACCAACCCAGGGCTGTTGGGAATGGTGCCCTGAAAATTCAATTTATTGAATTAATAAAACTGAATTTACAGCGAGTTGTGAGTATTTCACATATTAACAATTAATGACGTGTGGTGGTATTCTCATATGAAATGTGTTTCATAGGAAAAGACTTTGAATACCGAAATCACGTGTTATTAAAGTTCTAGTCGGTAAGATAAGAATATGTTCTTATCAAGACTATAACGTGGTTATATAAGATGATTAGTCTTTCGTCATAGGGAATGGTGATTCCAATTATAACACGTTGATGATTTTCAATAGGATTGGAAACATCGAACTGGACCACTGAGATTATTTATTTTATACTGCTATCTAAAATGAATAAAATCTCAGGAAGCATTATACTCTTAATCCTGATAATATTTCGGCTTTAGGCATGTAGTGTTAGTCACTGTAACATACTCGAAGTGAGGTCTCGGTAACGGGTGGCCAAAATACTTTGTATGATTCGGTGACAGCATGAAATGTGCTAAAGAGTTATATTGATCGAGGAATCTGTGGCCTTGCTGGAAGGTAAGAGATATCCTTGAAATAGATTTGCAAAAGTTTGAATTAAGACTTTGGCCAAAGCACTTCGCGTGATAACGTCACCGAAGTTGTATGTTGAATGTGTTTCACATACAGAGAATTTGAACTTAAGGCAAATAAATAAATTTCAAATTGGAGATGAAAAATAAATGATAGTAGTTGTAATTTATTTTTCATGGATATCTACACGGAGGAGTAAAATGCGAAATTATTCTAGATCGAGAAATTCGTGAATAATTTAATTAATTTTAGAGTGCAACAATATTTATTTAGTGGAATTAAATATTGTTAAACGGTAATTAATTATTGTCATGAGATGATAATATATTAATCCGTTTGGAGCTAAAATTAATTAGTCCTGCAGGTCCCCCTGCAAGCCCCAATTGAAAACCCAAAGAGAAAATATTAAAAGGAGAAAGAGAAATGAATTTTTCAAAGTGTTTGAAAATAGCCAAGGGATTTATTTTAAGAAAATAAATCAAGTTCCAAAGAGTTGGAAATGCCCGGAATTTTATTTTGGAGAAAATAAAATTTTAATTTAAAAAAAAAAAAAAAAAAAGGTGACGTGGCATTTTGCTGACGTGGCGCTGACGTGGCAACTGATGTGCCACGCCACGTCAGCGGGTTGGGCCCCAACTGGCGCTGACGCAGCGCCGCGTGGCGCGCCATGTGGATGGCTGAGATTGCGCCACGCCATCGCAAACGGACGGCCCAGATTCGATTTGGGCTGGGCCGGTCAACGGGTCGGATAGTCCGGTCAAACGGGTCGGTTTCGGATAGGGTCAGCCGGGTCCGGTTTCGGGTCGGACCAGACCCGGACACGTGGCATGATCAGAACAGGCCACGTCACCGGAAACCCTAGGCCGCGAGTGATTACACGCGCCGCCTTGTGGCCGCGCGTGCGGGCGCGTGCGGGGGAATTCCGGCGATCGGCCGGCGGCGTTGGACTCGTGGTGAAGAGAGCTTCAACGTGGTGCTCTCATATTCCGTCAATTTTGCAAGTGGCAGTGCGAAATGACCAAAATACCCTTCCACTTATGTTTAAAATGACCGTTTTGCCCTCGGGTTTTTGCCTATAAATAGGCTGACCCCCTCCCTCATTTCTCATAACATTTGGGAGAGGTTTTGGCTAGAGAATAGCTTTGAAACCATATCCCATTTTCTCCTAGTTAATTCCGATTTATTTCGGAATTAATTTTAATTAGGTGTTTATATAAAACGCCTAATTTCGGGAGAATAAACCCTGAAAAGGGTTTTTAGTTTAAATTTTATTTTCTCTAAGTATTTAGAGAAATACTTTCGGAGCCCACACTCCGAGGGTGTCCCTGGGGATATTGCAGGGAAGCTCTACCGGTCTCACGAGTGGGCAAGGAGCTGGAAAAATGCCGTTAGATAGCCATATTTGCAGTACGGTAATATTTTACGGTTATTTTATTTTAAGCATGATAAATTATGTGCTCTTAAGTGTTAATTGCATGTTAGATATTTATCTGCTTAAGTGATTTAAAATTTATTATCAATTGCATGTATATACTTGAGTAGATCCGGCTAAGTCTTCCGCTTTTGTATTAAAATGTTTTAGAAATATTTTAATACTTGTATTATAATAAAAATTTTAAAATGTGGTCCCGGACTGCTACTGTTCTGGGCCCGCATCCCAGCAACTGGTATCAGAGCCGTACTCTAGATATATACATGCATTGATATGATGCATGTGATGCATAATTTTAAATCTGATACTGTGCACGTAAATTCTGTCAAAGAAGACTGGTTTTTAAGTGGGACCGTTGTGACCCCTCCAGTGTTTCCTGGGAATTTACGTGGAATGGTAATTTTCTGGGAATCGATTTCAATAATCTTCCTGGTTAATTACCGAATCAGTAAACATGATTTAAATTATGAGATAATTTATTTATAACATGTTTACTTTATGCCATTTATTTTAAGCATGATAATTATGTGATAATTATATGCGAGCATGCTTAATTGATTTAATTTATGGCATATTTATTTTGTGTCATTTAAAATTTTAAGCATGATAATTATGTGATAATTATATGAGAGCATGCTTAATTATTTTATTTTATGGCATGATCATGATAATATGTGATATTATGATATTTACAATTATGCATATTTTATTTAATGTGATTAAATAGTATTGTTTAATAAAGATTAGACGCGATGCATAATTGAACTAATATTTTTTGGCCTAATTAATAAATAGTTATTAAATTGCCTTAAAATATTATTATTAGGATTTTAAATATGATTTAGTAATCCTAGTGGGAGGGTATTAATTAGATTAATTACTTCCAATAATAAGACGCCAAAAGTGATTATTAAATAATCAACAGATAATCCACACCTTTTAAAAATTCAAGTGGGAGCGAGATGAAAAGAGTTGGATTCTCACGGCCTCCATTACCCGTCTATAGTATAGTGGATGTATACTACTCCCTTCGGCGGGTATATATTCGCGGTATACAAGATTAGACTTCTACGGATAGAATGAAATACGACGAAAGTCAGCTCGACCACGCCTCCGTGGAGTGTCTTGACCTACTCGTACGGACTTCTAGGTAATGGTGCACACTTGACTAAGTAATGTATTAACCTCCCTTCGGAGCTCTGTTACATTTATTTAGAGGCCAAGGGTTGACGTGGTGGATTGACATTGTTTGGTAAGAGTTACCTAGTTGACATGTTAATTAAGAATAGTTCTTGCTTTTCTAAGCGGTTTTCGACCTCGCCTCCGGGGAGTCAACTGCAGTTAGTTAAGTCACCATTGCGTAAATCAAAATGCTTACGTGGATTTCATTTATTGGTTGGACGCAGAAGAAAGTGAAATACATAATCATAACTTGCATTTATTTATTTCAGTTTTGTAATTACGATCTCTCTTAGCCCACTCCAAACTGTATGTCTATAAGGAAATAGGCTAGTAAGGGTTCAACTATGCCGACTAAGTAATAAATCTTGACATCGTGTTGGGACACGAAAGTTTACGTACTCACTGAACCTTATCCGAAAATTTCGGAAACTACAACCAGTCAGGATTAGAAAGACGTTTATTCTAAATAGATCAAGTGTGATGATCTGGCTAGTCTTATATCCTGATATCTGTTTTAAATGTTCTTGAGCATCAAACACATGAGATGTCTACTGATAAGAACATTTGTTGAAGACAGAGTCGTACGTAGGTACGAGCCATGAAAACGGTTGTCAGTTAAAGATGTTTGAAGGATCACTGTTTCATAATCATATTATGAATATGATAGCTAATCTGAATGAGATTGAAAGCCTCTGTGCTTAAAGAGACAATCTTAACAGATAGAATACGATTCTATACTCTCTGCCTAAGTCATTTGAACGTTCAAGATTATCTTAAATAATTTTTTAAAACCAATGAACGACCTCAATGTGGCAGAAAGGGTGATATAGACTAAGGGAAAAGTTCTCTTTAATCAGACATCAATATCCACGGGCTAGAAAGCCAGTAAGTGGAAGAAAGAAAAGGAAAAGTTCCCAATCGAAGGTTCAGAAATAGAAAGTCAAATCCGACAATGGAAAAGTGTTTCTATTTCGGTGATAATGGGTATTGGAAAAGGAAATTATCCAAAATACTTAGTCTGTCTGTTTGTTACGCCGTTTAGATAAGATATGAAGATATCTTACTCGTTGAAAATATGTTTAGTTGAAAATTCACCGGACTCCTGGTGTGTGAACTTGAGATCAACTAATCATATTTGCAAGTTGTTGCAAAGATTCAAACTAACCAAAAAGTTTGAAAAACGGCTAACACATAACTACTGCTCGAGGATAATACAAGTATAATTGTATTAGCAGTAAAAACTATAAAGTCGTATTTTGGCGAAAGGGTTTTAATATTATACGTGCTATATATACAAAAATCTGATTTTTGTAAGTTATTTGATAACTAGGGCTTTAATTGTTTGTTTTGAACAAAAGTTTACCACTAAGCAAAATAAAAGGTTTATTTGCTCTGGCACAATAAAAGATGGTCTTTTATACCTTAATGAAAACTCGAATTCAAGTTTAACAGTAAGAAGCTTGACTTACCATCTAAGAAGAAAAACTTCTTCGTGGCACCTTTCTATTGGTCAATTGAATCTGAATAGGATCCAAAGACTGATTGTTGAGTCCTATTGACTTGAAAATAGTATCAATCTGCGAATCTTATTTAGAAGGTTAAAATGACCAAGAAACCTTTTTGAGACAAAAGGTATTTAAGCCATGAACTTGCTTGAGTTAGTTCATACGGATATGTGATCCTATGATTATTCAAGCAAGAGGAAGTTTTGGATATTTCATCATTCGTTTGAATGATTACTCTAGATACATATATGTTTATTTGATGAGACTTAAGTCTGTAATTGTTGAAGAGTTCAAAGAATATAAGACTGAAGTCAAAGAATCAAATTAGAAAACATATCAAGGCACTTCGATTAGGTCGAAGTAGTGATAAGTATCTAAGTTCAGAGTTAAACAGAATTTCTCAAATGAGATTGGATCTCAACTATATATATGAGATACGTCTTAGCAAAGATGTATTGCAGAAAGGAGAAATAGAACTCTGATAATGATGGTAAGATTCATGAAGAGTCATGCTACCCTATGAATTTCGTTTTGGGGTCTTGCACACAAAACGACAAACCTAGTTCTATCTAAGTCAGTTCCTAAAACACTGATGGATCTGTAGCTAGGGTGAAAACCCTGTATCTTTTATCTTCGGATTTAAGGTAGCCTGGTCCACGAGTTAAGGATGGATCCTGACAAGTTAGAATAAAGAACAAAGGTTTACTTGTTCTAAGGTTATCCTAAGAAAAACAAGAGGTGGTATATTTTGTAATTTGAGAAATCACAAAAGATGTTTGTGAATATTTCAAAGATAATTACATTTATAACCGCAAAGGGTAGAAGCAAAGTAGTGTTAAAAGAAATAACAGTATTAGATACTGATTTCCATAAACCCGTGATGACTGAAAATATATTGGATACATGTGATGTACCAAATACAACATGTGATGTAGAGACGTGTACACGAGAGCATCATTATAGTGGGAGGATTGTCAGGACACCTGACAAGATACCTAAGATTAACCCAAGAGGCTGAATCTAACGTATCTGATCCTGTCACGTGTAATGAAGCTGTAGAAGATATAGACGCTGACCGTTTGGTCAATATCCATGGAATCTAAGTTAGAATATCTGTATTCTAACAAAGTCTTGAACTTGTAGAGGTGCCGGAAGGCATTAAACCCTGTTAGATAAAATTGGGTTCTACAAGACAATAAAAGGAGAAATGGACAAAAGTAGAGACTTTAAAGCAAGCTTATGGCAAGGGATTTTACCCAGAAAGAAGAAATCATTTATGAGATCTTCTCGCCTATAATAGTGCTTAAGTCCATTATCCTCTCCATTTTATCTCATTATCGATTATGAGATTAGATAAATGGATGTAAAGACTATGTTCTTGAATGGGCAATTTCAAGAAGAAGAGATACATGGTACAACCTGAAGGCTTCATAGCCAGAAATCAGGTGTACATAATGCGAGCTTAATAGATCGATTTATGATCTTAAGCAAGCGTCTAGATTATGGAGCATCAGAATTATAAGGCAATTTAGATTCTTTGGATTTGTATAATTGCCTGATGAACCATGAAGTGTACAAAATGACATCATGATAGCGTTGTAACGTTTTCACTTTGTAAGTAATTAATATTCTGCTCATTGGGAATGATGCAAGAATTTTGTCAATGGTCAAGATTCAGATGTCAAATCATTTTGACAAGAAAAGACCTATGTGAGACCAATGTTATTCCAAGGATCAGACTTTTGTCGTGATCATAGGAATAAGGAGATTGATTTATCACAAGAAGCATATATAGATAAGAATCTGGTAAGGTATAATATGACAGATTCCAAGAAAGGTTCATTACCTTTTAGATATGGAATTTATCTATCTCGGGATCAGTGTCCTGAGACAACTGAAGAGATAGAGGACATGATTAGAGTTCCGCAGCGGAAGCTTTATGTATGTCATATTATGTACAAGGCCAGCTGTCTATCGTGAAATAGGTCTAAGTCAGCAGATATTAGTCAAACCCTAGAATCTGACACTGGGTAGTAGTGAAAGCATATATTGGAGTTGACATTATATGCTTGTCTACCATAGTAGTGAGCTCATTTCAATAGAGTATAGAGATTCGGATTTACAATCTGATTTGTATTCTAGATGTTTGACATCAGAATACGTGTTTACTCTAGAAAGAGCAATCGTTGATTGGAGAATGTTAAGCAGACTTGTATTGCTTACACCGACATGGAAGTCAAATACATGGTAGCTTGAGAAGTAACCAGTTAGATGTATTGGATTCATGATTTCCTAGTTGTTGGCTCAGAGAAACATCTAATAGATTCCTTCACTAAAGTATTGGCGCAAAAGAGTGTAAAACGAGTTTTGACACTCATGTGAAAGGAATAAGACTTAGATGTATGGCCAAATTGAATTTAGGGCAAGTGGGAGATTGTTGGGAATGGTGCCCTGAAAATTCAATTTATTGAATTAATAAAACTGAATTTACAGCGAGTTGTGAGTATTTCACATATTAACAATTAATGACGTGTGGTGGTATTCTCATATGAAATGTGTTTCATAGGAAAAGACTTTGAATACCGAAATCACGTGTTATTAAAGTTCTAGTCGGTAAGATAAGAATATGTTCTTATCAAGACTATAACGTGGTTATATAAGATGATTAGTCTTTCGTCATAGGGAATGGTGATTCCAATTATAACACGTTGATGATTTTCAATAGGATTGGAAACATCGAACTGGACCACTGAGATTATTTATTTTATACTGCTATCTAAAATGAATAAAATCTCAGGAAGCATTATACTCTTAATCCTGATAATATTTCGGCTTTAGGCATGTAGTGTTAGTCACTGTAACATACTCGAAGTGAGGTCTCGGTAACGGGTGGCCAAAATACTTTGTATGATTCGGTGACAGCATGAAATGTGCTAAAGAGTTATATTGATCGAGGAATCTGTGGCCTTGCTGGAAGGTAAGAGATATCCTTGAAATAGATTTGCAAAAGTTTGAATTAAGACTTTGGCCAAAGCACTTCGCGTGATAACGTCACCGAAGTTGTATGTTGAATGTGTTTCACATACAGAGAATTTGAACTTAAGGCAAATAAATAAATTTCAAATTGGAGATGAAAAATAAATGATAGTAGTTGTAATTTATTTTTCATGGATATCTACACGGAGGAGTAAAATGCGAAATTATTCTAGATCGAGAAATTCGTGAATAATTTAATTAATTTTAGAGTGCAACAATATTTATTTAGTGGAATTAAATATTGTTAAACGGTAATTAATTATTGTCATGAGATGATAATATATTAATCCGTTTGGAGCTAAAATTAATTAGTCCTGCAGGTCCCCCTGCAAGCCCCAATTGAAAACCCAAAGAGAAAATATTAAAAGGAGAAAGAGAAATGAATTTTTCAAAGTGTTTGAAAATAGCCAAGGGATTTATTTTAAGAAAATAAATCAAGTTCCAAAGAGTTGGAAACGCCCGGAATTTTATTTTGGAGAAAATAAAATTTTAATTTAAAAAAAAAAAAAAAAAAGGTGACGTGGCATTTTGCTGACGTGGCGCTGACGTGGCAACTGATGTGTCATGCCACGTCAGCGGGTTGGGCCCCAACTGGCGCTGACGCAGCGCCGCGTGGCGCGCCATGTGGATGGCTGAGATTGCGCCACGCCATCGCAAACGGACGGCCCAGATTCGATTTGGGCTGGGCCGGTCAACGGGTCGGATAGTCCGGTCAAACGGGTCGGTTTCGGATAGGGTCAGCCGGGTCCGGTTTCGGGTCGGACCAGACCCGGACACGTGGCATGATCAGAACAGGCCACGTCACCGGAAACCCTAGGCCGCGAGTGATTACACGCGCCGCCTTGTGGCCGCGCGTGCGGGCGCGTGCGGGGGAATTCCGGCGATCGGCCGGCGGCGTTGGACTCGTGGTGAAGAGAGCTTCAACGTGGTGCTCTCATATTCCGTCAATTTTGCAAGTGGCAGTGCGAAATGACCAAAATACCCTTCCACTTATGTTTAAAATGACCGTTTTGCCCTCGGGTTTTTGCCTATAAATAGGCTGACCCCCTCCCTCATTTCTCATAACATTTGGGAGAGGTTTTGGCTAGAGAATAGCTTTGAAACCATATCCCATTTTCTCCTAGTTAATTCCGATTTATTTCGGAATTAATTTTAATTAGGTGTTTATATAAAACGCCTAATTTCGGGAGAATAAACCCTGAAAAGGGTTTTTAGTTTAAATTTTATTTTCTCTAAGTATTTAGAGAAATACTTTCGGAGCCCACACTCCGAGGGTGTCCCTGGGGATATTGCAGGGAAGCTCTGCCGGTCTCACGAGTGGGCAAGGAGCTGGAAAAATGCCGTTAGATAGCCATATTTGCAGTACGGTAATATTTTACGGTTATTTTATTTTAAGCATGATAAATTATGTGCTCTTAAGTGTTAATTGCATGTTAGATATTTATCTGCTTAAGTGATTTAAAATTTATTATCAATTGCATGTATATACTTGAGTAGATCCGGCTAAGTCTTCCGCTTTTGTATTAAAATGTTTTAGAAATATTTTAATACTTGTATTATAATAAAAATTTTAAAATGTGGTCCCGGACTGCTACTGTTCTGGGCCCGCATCCCAGCAAGGGCCGCCCAACAAGCTCAAGTTCTGGCTGACTTTCTAGTCGAAAAGAACACCAGCTCGATGGAGATCATCCGCACCTCGCCCTGCTGGACCATGTACACGGATGGCTCATCGACCTCTCAAGGAGGAGGAGTGGGCATATCCCTTATAAACTCAGACGGACTACAGCTCGATTTCGCCATTAAGCTCGATTTTAAAGCGACAAACAACGAAGCTGAGTACGAAGCACTGGTGGCGGGGCTAAGGTACGCCACGGAGAACCAGATCGACAGGTTAGCCGTTGTGACTGACTCCCAGCTCGTCGCCGGCCAAGTCAATGGCACGTACGAAGCTCGGGAAGAGTCCATGGAAGCGTATCTCAAAATGGTGAAAGAGCTGGCCTCGAAGCTGAAAGAGTTCAAAATCGAACAGGTCCCTCGCGAAGAGAACGGTCGAGCTGATGCCCTCTCAAAGTTGGCTAACGGGTTCCAAGGAACAAAGGATGCGACTATCTCGTTCATGGTCTCGGGGGGCCGTACGATCGATGAAGGAAAGGTCGGGATCGCCACAATCGATCCGCCGGAGCCTTGCTGGATGGACAATCTAATCGCTTACCTCAAAGACGGGCTATTGCCCCAAAATCGAGCTGAGGCCAGGAGAATAAAATATCGTTCTCTGCTCTATATGATAGATCATGAAGGCAGGCTGTTCAAAAAATCCTTCACCGGTCCCCCGCTAAGGTGCCTACGACCTAGCGAGCCCAAGATGTCCTGGAAGAAGTCCATGAGGGATGTTGCGGAAACCATTCCGGAGGTCGAGCCTTAGCTCGAAAGATCTTAAGGAGTGGGTATTTTTGGCCGACTATGGTGTGGGATGCGAAGATCCACTCTAGGAAATGCCCCAAGTGCCAAAAACACGGCAACCTAATCCACACTCACCCTGCGTCCATGATACCGATCGATGTGTGCTGACCCTTCGACCAATGGGGGATCGACATCATCGGCCCTTTCCCCTTGGCGCCCAGACAGAAAAAGTTTGCCATAGTATGTGTCGAGTACTTCTCAAAGTGGGTTGAGGCCGAGGCAGTCCCCAAAATTACTGATGCAGTGATAAGAAATTTCCTCTGGAAGAATATAATCTGCCGTTTTGGGGTTCCGAGGGTACTCATCTGTGACAATGGACCTCAATTTCGATCTGAGAATACCAAGAGCTATTGTCGGGACCTCGGGATCGACCTCAGATTCACTACAGTTGGTCATCCGCAAGCAAATGGCCAAGCTGAAGTCACCAACCGAATCATTATCCAAAATCTCAAGACCCGCCTTGATGCCAAGCTGGGGGCATGGGCGGACGAGCTCGACGGCGTACTATGGGCATATCGAACTACCCCGCGGACAGCCACGGGACAAACACCATACTCTCTGGTTTACGGATCCGAAGCCGTCATCCCATCGGAGCTGTTACACGAAACCGCTCGTGTATCGCAATACCAGCTCGACCGGAATACGGAGATCAGGGCTGAAGATCTAGATGTGATCGAAGAAAGTAGAGAGCATGCCTATCAGAAGCTCAGACAGTACAAGGCAGCGGTAGCCCGATCATACAATAAGCACGTACGGCCCAGATCGTTTCAAATCGGTGACCTAGTGTTAAAAAAGGTCGAGGTCTTACAACACGTCGGGAAGCTTGAGCCTAACTGGGAAGGACCTTATCGCGTCACGGAGATCGGGAAAAACATGGCCTACCGGCTTGAAGACATGGCCAGGGAACCGTTACCCAGACCGTGGAACGCGCACAACCTGAAGAAGTTTTATACTTAAGCCTTCAAATTTATTTCAAATTGTAATAGTTGAAGAGGTCGAGTTCGTCTGAGAATCGATCTCTGATCAGTCAATTAATTCACATGTTTTGGGGTATCCGATTGAAGTCAATCCGCAATCCCACACCAGGTCACTATCCCCTCGATTAAGCTCTCATTCGACCTACGGTCATGAGTCGAGGAGGGAGTGAGCCCATCCGCATCCGATCGTTAGAGATCGAGATCCAACGAGGTCGTCTTTAGACCCAAGGAGATCCAAAAAATCCTAACGTATTTAATGCTTTTTGAATTATCGTTAGAGATCGAGATCCAACGAGGTCGTTTTTAGACCCAAGGAGATCCTAAGTCCTAACACATCTAATGCTTTTAAATCATTGTTAGAGATCAAGATCCAATGAGGTCGTTTTTAGACCCTAGGAGATCCTAAACATCCTAACATATTTAAAGACCCCGGGGATCCGACGAGACCGATTTCGATCCGAAGAGGTCCAGAGATTAATCGTTTTCAAAAATTAATGATCCAAGGACCCCATGAGATCGTTTTAGATCCGAAGAGGTCCAAAGATCGATGGATTTCTGAAGAAGATCCCAAGATCCAATGCGATCAATTTAGATCCAAGGAGGTCTAGGGATCGATCCGATGAGAATGCAGTAAAGTAAAAGGACCAAGGAAAAAATGCGAACACCCGAGATTAGATCGACATCCTAACGAGATCGAATAGTCTGACCAACCTATCGATCCGAAAGCGAGAAAAATCTAGCTAAAGGGTAAGCAAAACCTAGATCGATAAACCACACGCATGCCAGATCGAATTGATGTCCAACTTGCAAAGTAAAAGAAAGCACAAGTACGAGAAACATAATTCATTCATGCGAAAATCGATCTCAAAAATTAACAAGGATCGATTATACCTAGCGCATCGAGCTCACCACGCGACGTGGCTCGATGGGCAAATGTTCATAAAAAAGCAAAGCAGAAATGAAATATTCACACAGCCACAACCTGGCTGGAAGGTAGAAGTTAATTAGATCGAATCAGTCGAGCTCAACAAGAGCCGATGTGGATTCCGAAGCTGATCGGCGGAGGGTCCTCTCGAGTTCTCTAACGGTAGGAAGGAAGCTCTCGACCAGGACCGGCATGGGTAGCTCACATGCAACTGGATGCTTGTCCCTCTTCGCTTGAGCGATCTCAATGGCATGGCCATATTTGTAAGTCGCCCAATCGATCTGGACCGGCTCTTCCTCCTCTTCCGCTTCGGTGGCACCTGGGTCGGGAAGCATGGGGCCGATGGTCTCAAAGTTAAAGTTGGGGACAATAGCATCCTGGGCTTTGAGCTGATTAACGGCGATCTGGAACCCCTCAGCCACATCGTTCATCCCCATGACCAGGCTCGCCTCTTCGAAGCCAGGACCCTCCATGAACTCGCGAACGGCATACCGTTCGATCTCCAGCTTGCACTTCTTCATCTCCTCCGCAGCTTTGACGATCTTCGCTTGAGCCAAGCTGAAGATCTCATTCCGCCCATCGTCTTTTGCAGCAGCAGCGGCGGTATCGAGCTGCTTAGTGAAGTCCTCCCTCATCTTGGCCAGCTCGTTCGCGTGGGCCTTCTCCGCCTCCCCGAGGGCCTCCTGCGAGCTCTTCCACTTTGCCTCCATGGTATCCTTCTCCTCGATCCGCTTCCTCTTCTCCTCGCGAGCTTCCCGGAGCTCACGCTCGAGTTGCTCCACCTTCTCTGGGTTTGCTGAGGCAAGCTGGCCCTTCATCAGCTGGTACTTTTCCTTGTACTTTTCCTTGCCAGCCTTGAAGACCTCAGCTTCATGGATCGAATTGAAGAGGACGGGGAGAACGTCCTGAGCAAGCGATGAGATCGAATGAGTCCGATCTCCAGGAGTAAAAAATAAAAAAAAATAAAAAAATAAAACCAACTTACACCGAAAAGGCCTCTGGCAGCTTGGTACCTCTTCTGCCTGGCCGACCTCTGAGAGAGCTTCTTCTGCTCGTCAATGATACACCCGGAGTTGAAGAGGGCAACCAGAAGTTCGGGGTCGGCTTTGCCAAACACCAGAGCTCGTTTGGTCCCATCGGCCTTTTCGAGCTCCAGACCTGCAGGCCATTGGGGAAGGGGAGTCTTGGGAAAGTTCAAGAGCTGGGCCTCCTCATCGGACTCGTCAGAATCCTGCAGTTCATGAACCAGTTCTCTAAATGGTCTCTTGCCTACCCCATGCCTCGCCTGAACAAACTCGGGTTGAGAATCAAAATCTTCGTCAAAATATAAAGGCAGATGATCGAGATTTATTACTTGTTCGACGTCCTCCCCGACCTGACCGCTCGGCTGCGCGGACGACCCAGCTTGACCTTCGATCTCTTGGCCACGGAGTGGCTCCCCAGCGGTCTGCTCCGCCAGATCGGCATCCAGGTCGCGTAATTCCTTTGAGCACCTTTCCTGCTGAGCTCGCTGGGCCTCAGGCAGGGCATTGATGATTGCTCGAGCAGCCTCCGCCACAGGTCTCAGCTCGTCGGGTGCGGCATTCCTCTGGTTCATCGCCCTCATTCTCGCAGCTCGAGACATTATCAATGGTTGTAGATCTGCGAAACGAAAGATTCAGTTCGACGAAATGGATCGAAAAAGCAAATAAAAAGAAATTTAAGGACCCTGATCGAGTAGAGGTCCGGTCGAAGTAAGAGCATACCAAAGCGAAAGTTCTTTTTATGAAGCCCGGTTATACTGCCCGCTTCGACCAGATTCCCCGTCCTCGTCAGGTTGGTATGATCTAAAAGCCCCATATTGGTCAACAGCTCGAAGTAATTGTGGAGCCAGGTCGACGATCTGGTGGCAAGTCTCCTTGGGCCATTATCCCCCCAAGTAATTCGGAAGCGAGGTACTATGGGGAGATCGATGAAGAAGAATTTGGACTTCCAGCTGACAGCGTGAGAGGTGGATGGGATCGACACGATCTTCCGGTTCGGCTTCGATTGGAGGTTGAAGTATCCGACCCCAGATTTGGTAGCACTGTTAAGTGTGAAGAACTCCCTGAAATCCCAGATCTCCGGCTCGAACCCGAGGCACTTCATTATGACAATCAGGCAGTGCATTAACGAGAAAGAGTTAGGGGTCAACTGGGAAGGGGACAGGTTATACCGAACTAAAAAATCCGCGACAACCCGGGGAAGAGGAAGTCTAAACCCATATTTGACGGAGGCATAGTACATGCCCATCGATCTCAGCCCCCTCGGTCTCTCGACTGTCTCCCCCTCCTCCGGCATGCGAACTGTGTATTGGGGTCCCAACCCCAATAGTCTGGTGACCTCCGCAAATTCCTGAGGGGTTATCTTGGAAAGTCTCTCCGAAACATGCGAGAGTGTACGATACACGTGCGGAGGTCGAGCCGGAGGATTCACGATACGTATCCCCGGTTCTTCGCTCCCGACCTGTCCCCCTCCGATCTGAGTTTCATCCTCAATTTCCCCCTCGGGCTCGTCTAAAAGCCCTAGGGGCCGCCCCGCCCTCGAGATCGAGGCGGCCCCCCCTCTGTTTGTCGTGGTCGCTCCACCCAACTCTTCACGTTGATCCGACCCCGACACAGACTCAAAATTCTCATTGGGCAGAGGGACCAAGAGATCGTCGCCCCGTTCCGGCGAAGGTGTGAACGCTACCTGTTCTTGAGCCATAAAAGATTGATAAGGGAAAATATTTTACCTTTGAAAAACGGAGTTCGAAGCTACGACCGCTAACGAGCTGATGAAGGCAGGAGCAGTTCGAAATCTTTGAATGTGAGAGCGGTGAAATGAGGCAGAAGGGGTGAACCTCTATTTATAGGGGTTGAAAAGTAACGTCTCGAAATGCGAAACGACACCATAATTACCCCGCATGCGCCTATCCTATGGAAGGTCGCGTCGCATTAAATGCTTTATCGGACCGATCTGGCTCAAGAAGTCACGCCCGTAACTGAGACGACGGCTCGATTCCAACGGTCACGACGGTTCCCCTACCCATTGCCAGTTCGATGAAATTACCACTGCGAAGATTCACACCGGTAATTTGGGGGGCCTCTGATATGGCATAATAGTACAGGGCCACGTGGTCGCCCCCTGATTGGCGCCACGTGGACCCTCACGCCAACCTGGGCAAACCAGGAACGACCTCTTGGACAGGTCATCAGATCGATACCAGGTCCTCAGGTCATCAGATCTGTTTGAGGACACCAGATCGATTGGCATACCATCCGATCATCAGATCAACAGATCGATCTACTCTCTCCTATGAGGAAACCCACAGCATTAAGGATCCCGAAAGGCAATATCGACCTCTAGATCGATATCATACGTCACCGGACACCCGAATACTGTAAAGCACTCCTGTCGGGACACGTGTACCCTCTCCATTCCCTGGAACAGGAGTACTACGGCTCATTAATGACCGTCAGTCCTTGCTTTTACCCAAAGGGGAAAGAAGGTACAAACGACCCGCCTCAAGCCGGTTCCATCGTCCGACATCCAGATCGACGACTGGCAACGCCATTAATACACACCTACAGTACACACACTACTGTGTCATTTGGCCATGGCTATAAATACTCGCCCTTTGAACAGTAGTTGGTAAGCTTTTAATACTCATTCAATTGCATTTATTCTCTCTGAAAAGAGCTCCATTACTGACTTGAGCGTCGGAGTGCCAACCTTGGGTAAAACCCCAAGTCCCCCAAGTTCGTTTCGAGCTCACGTTTGCTAGTGCTTTCAGGTCGATAAAGAACCCACTCAAACAAATTCTTGACTGATTGACCCATATCTGACCGTCAGATCGACCATATCGGATCGACCAGATTTGAGCCAGATCAATATGTAAAGATGAAGTTAAAAATAAGAGAGTTTCTTGAATTTTTTTACTTTTCATTGCCCTTCGTTCAATGATTACATTTAATTTTTCCGTTAGGAAGAATGTGAATTTATACTATACGTTGCAGATTTATATATAAATTTTTATTATTATTGTTTATTGATTAGTATTTTAGTTTCATGTTTTCGAAGATACCTCTATTTTTACTAAAATAAGTGTGTTGAATTGTAATATTTTTAGTTTCTTCATATTATTTTGTATCTTTAATTTTCAGATTTGTTATTTGTTGATGTGATGTATATTTTTTTTAATTATTAATTATTAATTTATATTTGTTGTATTAAATTTATGGATGTTTACCTTTTTAATAGTCAAATCTTCCTTTCTTCGTAATTTTGAATCCGCTATTTATTTAAATTATCCCTGATTTAGTTTTACTATTTTTGTATTTAGCTATATTTGTGAATTCATTTATATGATTAATATATTTGAATATATTTGTGCATTCATCTATCTTTTCTATAATATATTTTTTTTCTGAAGCATTTATGTTGTTTCTTTAATTTCCAGTGTTCTTTTTTTACTTTTTGCCTAATTATTTATGGATTTATAATATTTCTTTACGTTATTTAAAAACTTTTTCAATCCTTTTTCTTTGTGTTATTTAAAAAAAAAATATATCCTCTTATATTTTAATTTTATAACATTAATTATGAATTATTTGTAGCAAATTTTCTTCATTAAATTTATAACTAATAGTTTACCTTTATTTTTTACTTTTTAATGTTGGCCCTTTGCTCAAGAACTCTTATCCTTATTCATGCAATAATGTTATGATTTTTCCCCTTTCACTATTAGCTTCTTAATCTTCTTAATTAACTTTTTTTTTTTTACATTTTTATTCTATTTTTCATTTTTTCCTTAAAACCCCAAAAGACACTTGAATAATGAGATTTGATTTAGATTTTATTAAATTTTGTGGGAAAGAAGATAGCCGAAAAATAGCAGAAAAAAAAATGAAGAACATAAAAGAATAAGATTTGATTTAATTAGATTTAATGAGGATAATTTTATAAAAGTAAAATATAGTTGTTTCTCAATAGATTGAGAATCATTAATAAGCAATGGACATTATCTTGGGAAGGACTAATGAACATTCTTAATTGTATTTTATACCAATCAAGGGTTTAGAAATGAATGTGAAAATGATCATTCCATTCATACGTTATTTTATCATATCAATCATGTCGTTAGACTATAGAGTAGCACCAAAAAAAAAAAAAAAAAAAAAAAGTTAGACTATAGAGTATATTAACTCTTTAATGGAGGAAGAGATCTTATTTAAGTTTTATTAAAAATTATAATTGATTATTATTATTATTACTAAATTATTACCTTTAATGATCAACTATTACAAATTTATAAAATCTATAAAATAAATATTATATTATGTAAAAATTTATAAATTAATTTTTAAATGTTCATATTATTCATAATATTTTCGTTATTTAGTATATAATGATATTACAAAATTGATATATATTTTAAGAATGTGATTTGTTTTCACGGTTCATGTTTTACTTCTTTTACTTTATAATTTATATGGTTTTTTATGCAAAATTACATATATGGTTTTAGAATTATCAAATTGATATTCTTAAAATCTAATAATTTTGAGTTTTCTTTTATATTCGACCAATTTCACTTTAAAGTTATATTCTTAGTTATATTTTATTCATTTTATATACTTCATATAGTTCTATATTCATTTTAGAAAAATGAAACATTATTATAATACGATACTCATATTATTGTAATTCTAATATGTGTAATATGTTTTTATTTATCTTTTCGTGTTTTTTGGTTCACATACATTTTTCAATTAATTTTACCAATAATAATAACTTTACATATTTTTAGTTAGACGTTATATATATATATATATATATATATATATATATATATATATATATATATATATATATTATAATTGTAATATTATTTTAATATTTAATAATTTTTAGTTACTTTAGAATATATAATTATCAAACTACATGTATCGCATGCATCGCATACTAGCATATAATTATATATTATAAAAGATATAATTATATGTATTGCACGGGTTGCAGAGGCATATAGTTATATGTTACTAAAAATATAATTGATAATAATTTTTAACTATTTTAAATATAATATAATTATAATAATTCTATATAATATTTTATTTATTTTAAATATAGTATAACTATAATTATTCCGTGCATCGCACGGGTGGCAGACTAGTTTATAAATATAAACAAACGGTTCTTACAAATTATAAATTTAATAACACATTCTCTGAAGTTACAAAGCAAATTTAAAAAAATTAAGGGTATTTTTTAAATAACATAATGAAACTCTAACGAAAGCCATGAACCACAAACAGTTTTCAAAAGTTAAAAATTAAAATATAATTTCTTAATTTAAATGAACTGCATTATAATTAAGTATAAATATAAAATAATTAGATATAATTATTTCTTATATTATTTATGATTAATCTCCAAAAATGTTTTCTTTGTCATCAAAATCTCGAATCATAGTTTCTCAATTTCTATGGAATTCTCAAGAAACTTGAAGCTTTGTCCAGAATAACACGAGTTCAACGACTCTAAGAAAATACCCAAATCTAGATATAAATAAATAATAATAATAATGAAAAGATACAAAAACCTATATCATTAGAATATTAGCTTCACAGCAAAAAGAAACTGGGATCTCCTTTCCTCAAAAACAGTATCCATCAATTCTACATGTCGACGGTTATAACCGTAAGTATGCAGTAAAACAGAGATTTAATTCTCCAGCAACCTAAAGAAATAAATCACAATTTATTCAACCATCCTTTTGTCACGGTACGAAATCCGACCAACCGGAAAACAATGACCGGAAGTACAATACAATGGCGGCAAACATGAGCAAAGGGTGAGACAGTAGTGCAGAACTTGAACTAATTAACATTAGGCCTTTTCTTGGTGGTGTAAGGATAGTATTCCTTGCCGGTGTCCACTCTTGTGGTTTGACCTCCAATGTCGATAACCGATGAAGTGAATGCGAGTGCGGATCCTGCCGATATGGCTGTTGCAATGCTCTTCCCTGCAATCGATAACAGAGTTATCAGCCACTATTTCGATGAGTTTATTGTCTAAATAAGGAAGTTACACAAAATTCCCACCCAAAGCTACGGTGTTCTAGGATTTAAGCAAATTAGGAAGAATGAAAAGAACTATGTGTGGTAAATGAATATTAACGAAGTTATCAACCAATTTTATTAGTAATAGCGTAGATGCATAAAGAGATGAAACAGTTACCATCAGACTCAAACTGGAAGTGTCTAGTTGTTCAATGGATAGAACGTCAAATTAGAGGCTTTCGAGTGAATTTAGAGAAGCCCTTAGATTCAAATATTAAAAGAAAAATAATCATAATCAACAAACAAACTTATCAGATGCGTGGATGACTCATGATTATGACCTCCATTGAAATAGTAAATGAACACAAATTAAAAGGTCAAGTTAGAACATGAATGTCAAGACATACCATACCAAGAAAGGAACTGATAATATAAATTATCTGAAATTTTAAACAAGGAGAGAGGTTTTCACCTTTGAAACCCAAAATAGAAGCACCAGCAACGAATCCTCCAACAGCTCCATTAACAAAGTCTCTTTTCATCCTGTAATTCTGTACTATCTGCTCTACCCCAATGTAGACTCCACCTATAGCAGCAAAAGTTGCTCCATGGTTCCCCATCATCTTCAGTGTCCTGATCAACCCAGGAAGTGCGACTCTCCTCTCCACACGAGGTACATCATGCCAGGTGGCGACAATTGTACCCCAAATAGTTCCAGCAACCAGTCCTGTGGTTGCCCCCTTTATTGTTTTTGCCATAGCACTCTGTTCATCTTCCATCTGTCTAAGTTCGTCGGTATCCATTTTGGCTTTCTTGCAACTAAAGGCCGTAAAAGAAAGAGAACAGAGTGAATAAAATGCAGCAACATATTCCAAGCGTACAGAACAGACAACGAAAATGAGAAGGAAAATGCAGTTATGACACACACTGGAGCAAGGCGTTATAACACCTAATGCTATTAATAAAGTAAACTGAAACCAATGAGAATTCATGAGAATAAAGTCCCACCAAAGATTAATATAACGCTACGAGCCCGTTATAATTTAGAACTTCATCAAACTCATACTTCACATGCAAATTTTTTGCAATGCTGCTCTCCATAGTGAGTACAGGTCATGAGAAATTCAGTTCCTACTGGATACTTGAAAGTATGATTTACGTGAAGGAAGCATATCGAAACTGAGTTGCCCTCTTTTATCCTAAAGTGCAACATCAAGGAAACATATGCGAAAACTTAATCTGGGACTTAGTCTTTAGATCATCTCCAATGTCATTTCTACTAACCTTCGTTGAGGGAAATTCCTGATCCAAACAGAGAGATGGTAACGGCACGAAAAGTAGAAGAATTCCTTTTCTTGACAACATTTTAAGAAGAAAAATATTCCTTTTATAATGTATCCATCCTTGCCAGAAACAAGATTGAATTTTCCAGATAACAATTACTTATAAAACCTAAAAACTTCTTTACAAAAAATTCACTGAAGAGCGTCAGCACAAACATAAACAAATAACTACAAATACGACATTTCCCATCAAAATGCAACATTTTTTTTTTCTTTTTAAGAAAAATCACTCCGCAGCATACACACGAACAACTCGACCATATCATAATTTTCAAAAAGAGAACAAAAGAATGATCAAAGGGTTCAAAAAATAAAACTCACAACAGCAATCAAAGATATTAACAATCAATTATACAATAACGCAGCATCCACATCGATACATTCAAGTAAGCCCTAGAGTGAAGATTATACACAGCTCCTAAAAACAATAAATTCAAGAATATACAAATCGACATACGCACACGTTTGTATATGTAATTCATTCCATCACTGCGTGCACAACAATTGAAGATGGAGAGGAGAAGCTCACCTGAACCAGAATTGATCTGTCTTTTGCTCGATTTAGAGAGAGAGAAAAAGAGAGAGAGAGGAGAGAGACTGATGAAAAATGGAACTGTGAGTTGATTAGGGTTGTCAATGGATCGGATTTTAATCCGAATCCGATCCGAATTTTAGCATATTCGTCCGATAAAAATGTCCGATGGATCATATCCGATTATAAATATTCGTTATCCGAAATAAATGGAACGAATATGGAATTAACGAATCCGATCCGTTTAGAATCCAAATCCGATTATATATATAATATTTAATTAAAATAAATTATTTACTAGTACATAATATTAAGTAAAATGACTAAAATTATGATTTTCACATAATTATCACTTTAAACAACAATGAAATTTGAAATATTTACTCTAAAAGTATATATTTTCCTTTATTAATAAGCTTAAATTAACTTATTTTAAACTAATATAAATAAAATCATCAAATAATCCATTAAATAATTATTATTTATTAATATTATGTAATTATATTTATTCTTTATATTAAATTTATTAAATAAAAAAAATAAATTTTATTGCTAATCGGGTCGGATCTTTAATCGGATAAAATCCGATCCGATTATACACGGATTCAAAATAAATGAATCCGAATCCTATAGGATTCGGATTCGGATCCGGTTGTCGGATCCGGATCCGAAATCCCCGAATCCGACCCGTTGACAGCCCTAAGTTGATAGCAATATGATTGGACCTATACCAATTTTCATTATTGGGCTTAATCTTTAAAGCCCATTAAATTTAGCTCAATTTGATGAGCTGTACAGCTGTACTTATATATAGGCCTATTGTGAGCCTACAATGGGCCTAGATTAAGACTATTTATTTAAGATCAAATATATTATTGAGTGAATCTAGGCCCGTAAATGGGCGGGCATTACCAAGGCCCACACCAAATAAAATCATGAAATACTCAACCCCAGACCCAAATATTTTACCTAGACCCAGACTCAGACCCAGATCCAGACCCAAATCCAATTTATTCTTTTAATGGGTATGAGATCATATCCAGACCCAAATTATACTCAATACCCATTTATGATTTACCCATATACTACCCAAATTCTATCAAAAATTTATCATTCTCAATTTTTGACCCGTTTACCTTATTTTGAACCCATTTAATTCGTTTTATTTATTTTCGGCATATTTTGTGCCAACTTCACTCGTTTTTGAAGCGTTTGACCTGTTTTTTAACTATTCTACACATTACGTACCCGTTTCAACCATTTTTCGACCCGTTCGATCTATTTTAGACCCATTTTAATCTTTTTTCGACCCATTCGACTTATTTCAGACCTATTTAACAATTTTTTAGCCCGTTTGACCTATTTTAGACCTATTTCAACCGTTTTTCGACCTATTCGACCTATGTTGGACCATTTTCAACGGTTTTTTACTTGTTCAACCCATTTTAATCGTTTTTCGACCTCGTTCGACCTATTTTAGACCCATTTCGATCGTTTTTCAATGCATTCCACGTATTTTAGATCATTTTCAACCGTTTTTACTCGTTCAACCTATTTTAGACATATTTTAACTTTTTTTGACCTGTTCGACCTATTTTAGATCCATTTAACTATTTTTCGACCTATTCAACCTATTTTAGACCCATTTAAACCGTCTTTCGACCCATTTCAATCATGTTTTGACCCATTCAACTTATTTTAGATCATTTTTAACCGTTTTTACTCATTCAATCTTTTTTAGACCTATTTTAACTGTTTTGAACCCTTTCGACCTATTTGAGACCCATTTTAACTATTTTCAATCCATTTTAATTATTTTTTGACTCGTTCAACCTATTTTCGACCCATTTAATCATTTTTAACCCGTTCGATCTATTCGATATATTTTGGACTCATTCGACCCATTTTGACCCAACTGGGTAAAACAGTTCAAATGGATAAAAAAATGAGTCAAACCGATCAAACGAATCCAAAATTGGTAAAACGATCCAAATGGATCTAAGTGGATAAAACAATTCAAATGGGTCAAATGAATCTAAAATGGGTTAAACGGGGTTAAATTGATTCTGAATGGGTCAAATGGATCGTTAATAGGTCAAACGGGTCAAATGGATTCAAAATGGGTCAAACGGATCCAAATGGGTCAAGTAAATCTGAAATGGGTAAAATTGATTCAAAATTGGTAAAACGGTTCAAATGGATCAAATGGATCTTAATTGGGTTAAACGGGTTAAATTGATTCCAAATGGGTCAAACGGATCCAAAAGGGTAAAACAGTCCAAATGGGTCAATAATTGAGCTACCTTTGAGTCTTGCTCTATTGATGACCGACTAATTACAACCGACGGACTTTATGTGATTTTACCTGATTTTTTTAAAAAAATTCTTGGGAAAACGAATCAAATGGGATATGGAACTTTCGGAATTTACTTGTTAAAAAAAAATCAAATTCCTTGAAAAGAACTGTATTTGTCCTCTATTAGAATCGAAACAGACCAATTACCCTTTATTCACTGAAAGTTGTAATGATTCTAAAGAGTTTTCCCCGGATGCCCATCTCCCCTTTGGCACTATCGGCCATATTTTTTTTTGCACGTGAGTTAGCCATCTTTTGAAAGCGTTCAGGTTTTGGGCGCTGGAGCGATCCCGTGGGGACCCCGTTTTTCGAATCAACTGTAACGTCCCAACTTTTCAGTTATTCAAGTATGACGTATATATTTACCAATTTGCGCAAACTAACTGTTTATAAGTATTTTGTATATTTAATTTTATAATTAAATGTTAAATAAATATATCTTTAATTTAATTAAAGTCACATTTAATTCGTTGACTTTTGAATTTAATTGAAAATGGAATTTAGTCATTTTATATGTTCAATTGTTATTTTATTATTTTATTTTATTCTGTGAAGTGTTTTTTTTTTTTTTTTTTTTGTATATTTTAATTTTATTTAATTTTATTTTATAAAAATTTGAATTATTTGAATTCCATTGAATTCTTGAACTATATGCGCATGGGTGACATTTTGAGTGTCGTTCCTATTTGAATTGATTTCAGAATATTGTGAAATTTTAGTATGTTGTAGATTTAGGTGTTTTGAACATGTCTACGTGCTCGATTCATGTTTTTGATCTTGTTTGGTATCTTAACAAATTTTAATTTTGGAACGAGACTAAGTCGGAGGATTAAAGAACATTCGGCGCACTTCCGGTTCCGGACGACGTATCTTGAGGTAGAGAATTCGGATTAGAATTCCGGAAGAGGAATTGGACTTTTAATGAAGAAAGGAAACCAAAGAATCTAGATTCATATTTTTCTAAGCCCATTTGTTAACTCGAATTTCGCCCGAAACTCAGCTGTGTGACAGATTCGCCAGGTTTACCCATTTTGATCATAACCGACCCGTTTTTTATCCGAATCGTCCCATATTTGAACCCATATAATCCTAAATTAACCCTCGCTCCACCCAGTAGCCTCTCATTTGGACCCCAAGCAAGGAAAAGAAAAGAAGCAGCAATTTCAGCCGGGAGAGAGAGAGAAAGAGAAAAGGGGAAACCACTATTCCTTTGGCCATTTCTTGCTCAATACACATCCGATTCGTCTCAAGTTCGGAAGTAGGCATCCATTTTTATTCCTGTGGACTTGTTTTACCTGGTGGTTGTGAATTCTTAGAGTTGCCATTGTTGAACTTTGAAGAAATTGGTGAAACTGGAACTCTTTCCTCCTTGCTCATGACGTTCTCATGCTTTGCTGCGATTTTTGGAGCTTGTTTTGGAACATATTTGCTGAGTATTTGCTGCTCTTTCTTGGTTGAGTAAATTGGTGAATTGTTGGTTGAAGCCTGGTCAAGTTGCTGCTCTGTTTTTCTGCGTTATTGCTGCTGGAGCGTGAGGTCGCGGCCGCGATCGCGCCAAGTCCATTCTTGGTCGCGGCCTCGGCCGCCATTTTATTTTCTTTCGAACTTTGAGGTCGCGCCCGCGACCATGAAGTTGCTGTGTTTCGAGTTAGCTTGCAAATTTTATTTCTTAAATTTTCGTTTGTGTGCTGCTATATATTATATACATGCGTTGTGGAGTGCTGTGTTGTTTATATATATTATATACATGCATGGTGTAAATTTACATATTGCATATACATATATATATATATATATATATATATATATATATATATATATATAAATATATAAATACCTATGTATTATAAAAATATAGTATTTAATACACGCATGAGGGGTATATATTGTATACGTGTGTTATTAAACCTTTTAAATGTTTATTTGTAATTTAGTTGAGATAATGGGTTGATGAGAATAATACATCACGAATTGTTGTCCTATATGAATTATGAAATTAAATTGTTACCTATTTCATGTTCCTTTCTAATTTCCAATTTTGAATTAAGTGTAATTATTTGTCTATCCTCTAATTGTAAAGGTGATTCAGTACGTGCTATGATCGTTATGTGAAATTCTTGAATTGATTGGTATGAAATGTGAAAGTTATGAACTTAATGAATATGAACGCTTCCTTGAACGAATGAATGACTCGTTTATATGATTTAAACGAATTAATCGTGCGCACATGAACGTGTTCATTACATAATATTATCTCTTATGCATTCATATCATGTTCATGATGGGAGGGGGCCCAGAACAGTAGCAGTTCGGGCACACATTTTAAAATTTTATTTATAATACAAGTATCAAAATATTTCTAAAACATTTTAATACAAAGCGGAAGACTAGCTGGATCTACTCAAGTATATACATGAAATTGAAAATACATTTTAAATCACTTAAGCAGATAAATATCTAACATGCAATTAATACTTAAGAGCATATAATTTTATCAGGCTTAAAACAAAATAACTGTAAAATATTACCGTACTGCAAACATGGCTATCTTACGGCATTTTTCCAGCTCCTTTCCCTTTCGTGAGACCGGCAGAGCTTCCCCGCAATATCCCCGGAGAGACCCTCGGAGTGTGGGCTCCGAAAGTATTTCTCTAAATACTTAGAGAAAATATTTTCTAGAAAAACACATTTTTCTAAAACTAGAAAATCCCTATTTTCTAATAATTAAGTGGCTTATATATTAATTATATAACCACCTAATTATATAATTAATTAATTATTAATTAATGATTAATTAATGAAGGAGAACTTCAACCATAAAGGCCAAAGTTGCTGCCAATTTCGGATAAAAAAAAAAAGGGCTAAAGTGCAGCCTATTTATAGAGATGAAATTGAGGGTGTTTTGGTCATTTTAGGGATAAATTGAAGGGCAAAAGGGTCAATTCGCACTGCCGCGTAAAAACCGCGTCCGTTCAGGCCAATCAGAATATGCCACGTGGCAGCTCTCACTGCCGTAAACACGACGCCACGTGGCACGCTCCAAACGTGCCACCCACGCGCCCTCACGCGCCGCCAAATGGCGGCTGTGTAGCGCAGGCAACCAGATCGCGCCACGTGTCCGGGTCTGGCCCTGCCCAGACCCGGTTCGTCCGACCCTATCCGAGACCCGACCCGTTAACCCGGTTTATTCACCCGTTGACCAGCCGGAGGGCCTTGATCCGAGCCATACACGTGCGCAGGCGTGTCGAGATCTGGGCCGTCCACGCGGCGTGACACACGGCACTGCGTCAGCGCCAACTGGGGCCCACCCCGCTGACATGGCGTGACACGTCAGTGCCACGTCAGCATTTTTTTTTAAAAAAAAATTTAAAATTTTATTTTCTCCAAAATAAAATTCCGGGCATTTTCAACTTTTTGGAACTTTGATTTATTTCTTAAATAAATCCCTTGGCTATTTTCAAACACTTTGAAAAATCATTTCTCTTTCTCCTTTTAATATTTTCTCTTTGGGTTTTTTCAATTTGGGGCTTGTAGGGGGACCTGCAGGACTAATTAATTTTAGCTCCAAACGGGTTAATATATTATCATCTCATGACAATAATTAATTACCATTTAACAATATTTAATTCCACTAAATAAATATTGTTGCACTCTAAAATTAATTAAATTATTCACGAATTTCTCGATCTCGAATAATTTCGCATTTCACTCCTCCGTGTAGATATCCATGAAAAATAAATTGCAACTACTATCATTTATTTTTCATCTCTAATTTGAAATTTATTGATTCGCCTTAAGTTCAAATTCTCTGTATGCGAAACACATTCATCATACAACTTCGGTGACGTATCACGCGAAGTGCTTTGGCCAAAGTCTTAATTTGAACTTTTGCAAATCTATTTCAGGGATATCTTTTACCTTCCAGCAAGGCCACAGATTCATCGATCAATGTAACTCTTTAGCACATTTCGTGTCGTCACCGAATCATACAAAGTATTTTGGCCATCCGTTACCGAGACCTCACTTCGAGCATATTACAGTGACTAACACTACATGCCTAAAGCCGAAACATTATCAGGATTAAAAGTACAATGCTTCCTGAGATTTTATTCATTTTAGATAGCAGTATAAAATGAATAATCTCAGTGGTTCAGTTCGATGTTTCCAATCCTATTTAAAATTATCAACGTGTTATAATTAGAATCACCATTCCTTATGACAAAAGACTAATCATCTTATATAACCACGTTATAGTCTTGATAAGAACATATTCTTATCTTACCGACTAGAACTTTAATGACACGTGATTTCGGTATTCAAAGTCTTTTCCTATGAAACACATTTCATATGAGAGTACTGTTGGTGTGGCGGGCCCGAGACAGAGTGACGGTACAGCGGAATATTTCAAAAAATTTCGCCATAACCTCGTTATCAAAATATTTTAATAAAGCAGCGGAAAAAATCGGGCATCATAACTCTATTATATACAGGCATCGATAACATAATTTTAAATCATCTAGCATATAATCACAATATGCAAATATTAATTTGGGTAGCACAACGGTGTTACCGTACTGCAATATTGGCTATCAACGACACTTTTCCAGCACCTCGATATTTTCTCGTGAAACCGGCAGAGCTTCCCCGCAATATCCCCGATTAAGAAATTGGAGTGTGGGCTCCGGCAGTATTTCACTAAATACTTTGAGAAAATATTTTTCTAGAAAAACCCTTTTTTCTAAAACTAGAAAATCCCTATTTTCTAATAATTAAGTGGATTATATATTAATTATATAACCACCTAATTAAGTAATTAATTAATCCTTAATTAAGGACTAATTAATTAGAGAGAGAGAATTAGCCATAATAGCTTTGAAACTGTTCAAAATTGTTTCGAACCTCTGATGAATTAAAATGAGAATGAAGGCCTTATTTCTAGCCATGGAAATGGGACATCATCGCCATTTTCGCATTTCATGTCGTAGTTCCCAAGTCCGGACAGCCAATCAGAGCAGGCCGGAGTGGAGTGCACGCCAAGACGGTCACGGCGGTGCAAAGCACGCGCCAAACGGAGGCCACACTCGCCCGCACGCGCCGCCGGTGTGGCGGCTGTGTGTTTGGCGCGTGTGAGAGGCACGCCTGCGTGAGCAGCTGCCACGTGTCCAAACCGGTCCGGTCCGACCGGCGGTTCACGGTTCAGACTGGTTCGGCAGAGAACCGGTCGGTTCAGGCGGTCTGACTCGGTTGCCACGTGGCGAATTACCATTCGTCCACGTGTCCGGGTCGGGCAAACCGTGACCCGACCCTATCCGACGACCCGACCCGATGACCCGTTACCTTGGCCCGTTGACTTTCCAGTCAACATCATCTGGGCCGCTGATCCGCGCGACTTGGCGCGATCTTGTCCATCCACGTGTCACGCCATGTGGCGTGACGTGGCGTGCCACGTCAGCAAAAAAACTTTTTTTTTTTTTTTTTGAAAAAATTTTATTTTCTCCAAAATAAAATTTCGGACATTTCCAACTCTTTGGAATTTAATCTATTTTCTCAAAATAAATTCCTTGGCTATTTTCAAACTCTTTGAAAATTTATTTCTCTCTCTCTCGTTTTAATATTTTCTCTTTGATCTTTGTTGGGGCTTGCGGGGGGACCTGCAGGACTAATTAATCTTAGCTCCAAACGGGTCAATCTATTATCATCCCATGACAATAATTGATTACCGTTTAACAATATTTAATTCCACTAAATAAATATTGTTGAACTCTAAAATTAATTAAATTATTCACGAATTTCTCGATCTAGAATAATTTTGCATTTTACTCCTCTGTACAGATATCCATGAAAAATAAATCAATACTACTATCATTTATTTTTCACTTCCAATCTGAAATTTCTTGATTCGCCTTAAGTCCAAATTCCCTGTATGTGAAACATATTCAACATACAACTTCGGTGACGCACACACGAAGTACTTTGGCCAAAGTTTTATTTGAACTTTTGCAAATCTATTTCAGGGATATCTTTAACCTTCCAGTAAGGCTACAGATTCCTCGATCAATATTTCTCTTCAGCACATTTTATGCAATCACCGAACGTACAAAGTATTTTGGCCACCCGTTACCGAGACCTCATTTCTGAGTACATCACAGTGATTAACACTACATGCCTAAAGTAGAAACATTGCCAGGATTAAGAGTCTAATGCTTCCAAGATTTTGTTCATTTTAGATAGCAGTATAAAATGAATAATCTCAGTGGTCCAGTTCGATGTTTCCAATCTCATTGAAAATCATCAATGCGTTATAATTGGAAACTCCATTTCCCTATGACGAAAGACTAATCATCTTATATAACACATTATAGTCTTGATAAGAACACTTTCTTGTCATACCGACTAGAACTTTAATGACACGTGATTTCTGGTATTTAAAGTCTTTTCCTTTGAAATACATTTCATATAAAAATACCATCACACGCCATTAATTATTAAATTTGTAAAATAGTCATAACTTGCTTTAATTTCAGTTTTATTAATCCAAAAATATTTACAATATAATTGGATTTTCAGGGCATTAATCCCAACAATCTCCCACTTGCCCTAAATCCAATTGGCTACATATCTGAGGCCCATCCCTTCTATATGAGTGTCAAAACTCTTTTGCGCCAAAGTCTTAGTGAAGGGATCTGCTAGATTATTTACTGAGCTAATTTTTACCACTGCCACTTCTCCACATTCCACATAATCACGTATAATGTGAAACTTTCTCTCGATGTGCTTCGTACGTTTATGACTTCGAGGTTCCTTGGAGTTGGCCACCGCTCCAGCATTGTCACAGTACAATGTGATCGGCGTAAGTCCATCCTTGACGACTTCTAGATCCATTAGGAAATTCCGGAACCAATACTCCTCTTTGGCTGCTTTCGAAGCTGCCACGTATTCGGCTTCCATGGTGGAGTCAGCAATGCAAGATTGCTTAATACTCCTCCAACTAACGGCTGCTCCTCCCAGAGTAAACACATATCCAGACGTTGAACGCCTAGAATCCAAATCGGATTGAAAATCCGAATCTGTGTACCCTATAGGAATGAGCTCATCACTGCGATAGACAAGCATATAATCTCGAGTCCTTCTCAAGTACTTCAATATATGCCTTACAGCTATCCAGTGTTGGGGTCCAGGGTTTGACTGATATCTGCTGACTAGACCTACAGCATAACAGATATCTGGCCTAGTACATAACATGGCATACATGAGGCTTCCGACTGCCGAAACATACGGAACATCTTTCATTTCTTCTGTCTCTTCTGGGTTCTTGGGACACTGATCCCGAGACAGATGAACTCCATGTCTGAAAGGTAACGATCCTTTCTTGGAGTTAGCCATATTATATCTTGCCAACATCTTATCTATATATGCTGCTTGTGATAAACCAATCATTTTATTCTTACGATCACGACAAAGTCTGATCCCTAGAATATAACTGGCCTCACCTAGGTCTTTCATGTCAAACTGGTTTGACAACCAAATCTTAACTGCTGACAATATTCCTGTGTCATTCCCAATGAGCAGAATGTCATCAACATATAGAACTAAAAATGTTACAACACTATTATGATATCTCTTGTACACACATGGTTCATCAGGCAATTGCATAAATCCAAAGGATTTAATTGCCTCATTAAATCTGATGTTCCATGACCTAGACGCTTGGTTAAGACCATAAATAGATCTATCAAGCTTGCATATCATATGCTCCTGATTCCTGGCAATAAAGCCTTCAGGTTGAGCCATATATATTTCTTCTTGAAGGTGCCCGTTCAAGAAGGCAGTCTTTACATCCATTTGCCAAATCTCATAATCAAAATGAGCAGCAATGGATAGGAGAATTCTTATGGACTTAAGCATTGCTACAGGCGAGAAGGTTTCGTCATAATCGATACCTTCTTTCTGGGTATAACCCTTTGCCACAAGCCTTGCTTTAAAGGTCTCAACCTTTCCGTCCACTCCCATTTTTGTCTTGTAGAGCCATTTGCATCCAATAGGTTTAATGCCCTTAGGCACCTCTACAAGTTCCCAGACTTTATTGGAATACATTGAATCTAATTCAGATTCCATGGCTCTGACCCAACGGTCAGCGTCTATATCCTTTATAGCTTCATCATATGTGACAGGATCAGATACGTCAGATTCAACCACTTGGGTTAATCCTAAGTATCTGTCAGGTGCCCTGACAATCCTCCCACTACGACGAGGTTGTTGTGTACTTGTCCCTACATCATATGTTGTATCTGGTACATCATATGTATCTAACACATTTTCAGTTACTACGGGTTCTTGGAATTTAGAATCTGATGTTGTCATTTCTTCTAACACAATTTTGCTTCTACCCTTATGGTCATTTACGAAATCATCTTCGAGATATTTAGCATTAGTGCTCATAAACACTTTGTGATCTCTTGGATCGTAAAATATACCACCTCTTGTTCCTTTAGGATAACCTATGAACAAGCAAACCTCTGTTCTTGATTCCAACTAATCAGGATCCTTCCTTAACACATGAGCTGGGGTTCCCTATATCCGAAGATAGGAGACACTGGGCTTTCGCCCTCGCCACAGTTCCATTGGTGTTTTAGGAACTGACTTGGATGGAACAAGGTTTAATATGTGTGCCACCGTTTCGAGTGCAAAACCCCAAAACGAACTTGGTAGGGTAGCATGACTCATCATAGATCTTACCATTTCCATCAGAGTTCTATTTCTCCTTTCTACAACACCGTTCTGCTGGGGTGTACCCGGTGCAGATAATTGAGATTTAATCCCATTTGCAGTGAGAAATTCTAGAAACTCTGTAGACAGATACTCACCACCACGATCTGATCGAAGTGCCTTGATACGTTTTCCAGTTTGATTTTCAATTTCAGCCTTGAATTCTTTGAACTTTTCAAAAGATTCAGACTTATATCTCATCAAATAAACGTATCCGTATATGGAGTAATCATCCGTAAAAGTGATGATATACTCAAAACCTCCTCTTGCTTGAATACTCATAGGACCACACACATCCGTATGAATTAACTCAAGTAATTCTGTGGCTCGATTACCTTTAGATTTAAAAGATCTCTTGGTCATTTTACCTTCCAAGCAGGATTCACAGACTGGTAGTTCTGTTAAGTCCAAGGGACTCAACAATTCGTCTGAAATTAGTCTTTGGATCCTATTTGGATTAATATGACCAAGACGTATATGCCACTTGTATGCCTCGTTAGGCATAGGAGTTTTTCTTTTGGATGGTAAGTCAAGCTTAGTAGTGTTAAGTTCAGAATTAGGGTTTTTATCGGGGTATAACAAGAAAAGACCATCTTTTACCGTGCCAGAGCAAATAAACCTTTTATTTTGCTTAATGGTAAAATTTTGTTCAAAACAAATATTGAAACCATTATTTATTAAACAACTCACAGAAATTAGATTTCTGCGAACACACGGTATATACAGAGTGTCTTTCAATATCAAAACCCTATCACCAAAATACAAATTTACAGTCCCTACTGCTAATACAGATATACTTGTATTATCCCCGAGCAGTAGCTGCATTTCACCATCTTCAAGCTTTCTGGTTAGCTTGAACCCCTGTAACGAATTACAGATATGATTAGTTGAACCCGAGTCCACACACCAGGAATCTGGTGGACTTCCAACTAAACATAATTCAATCAAACAAGATATCCATATACCTTGTCCAGATGGCTTAGCAGGAAGACTTGCTAAGTATTTTGGACAATTCCTCTTCCAGTGCCCATTTTCTCCGCAGTGGAAACATTTTCCTTTGCTAGGTTTACCCTTCTTCTTCTGAACCTTTTTCTTGGGATTAAGAACTTTTCCTTTTCCCTTTTTCCACTTATTGGCTTTTGGAGCCGTGGAAGTCGATGCCTGAGCCAGGAGAACAGTTCCCTTAGCTTTCATCACTCCCTCCGCCACTTTAAGTTCGTTCATCAATTCAGGCAGAGAAAATCCAATTTGTTCATAGAATAATTTTGCCTGAATGTGTCGAACGACTTTGGCAGAGAGCATAGGATCATATCCTGTTTGCTGAGATCATCAAATTTAGCAGCAAGGCTTTCAATTTCGTTCAGGCAAGCCATCATGTTCATAACATGATCCTGAACAGGTGATCCCTCAGACATCTTGGTAACTAACAGCCTCCGCATCAATTCGAGCCTCTTGGCTCGATTCTGTCCTCCAAACATTTGATCGAGATGATCCATCATGTTCCTAGCAGTTGGCATCTCATGCATTTGATGCTTGAGAACATTGGAGACAGAAGCCAGGATATATGACCTAGCCAAATCATTGGACTTGATCCAATTGGCATAAGCATTTCTCATATCCTGATTGGTTGTAGTTTCTAGTACCCCCGGACAAGGTTCAGTGAGCACTTGTTTCAGATTCTCGTGACCAAGCACGATGTCAAGATTCATTTTCCAGTCAGCATAGTTAGACCCTTCAAGCCTATTTTCCTTTAGGATCGATTGAAGCGGGCTAGCGGTCGTCATTGTTTTAAAACTGAAATATTTTAAAATGTGCAAGTTATGATTCTGTATTTTACATCTTTTGCGTCTAACCAATAAATGAAATCCACGTAAGCATTTTTGGTTTACACAATGGTGACTAATCTAACCGCAGTAGACTCCCCGGAAGTGAGGTCGAAAACCGCTTAGAAAAGCAAGTATTAATCTTAATTAACATGCCATCTAGGTAACTCTTACCAAACTATGTTAATCCACCACGTTAACCTTTTGGCCTCTAAGTGAATGTAACATAGCTCCGAAGGGAGGTTAATACATCACTTAGTCAAGCGTACACCATTACCTAGAAATTCGTACGAGTAGATCAGACACTCCACGGAGGCGTGGTCGAGCTGACTTTCCCCGTATTTCATTCTATCCGTAGAAGCCTAATCTTGTATACCGTGAATACATACCCGCCGAAGGGCGTAGTATATATCCACTATACTATAGACGGGTAATAGAGGCCGTGAGACTCCAACTCTTTTCATCTCGCTCCCACTTGAATTTTATAAAATTTGTGGATTATCTTTGATTATTAAATAATCACTTTTGGCATCTTATTAATTTTGGAAGTAATTAATCTAATTAATATGCTCCCACTAGGATTATTAAATAATCCTAATAATATTTTAAGGCTTTAATAACTTTTTATTAATTTAAGCCAAAAAATATTAATCCAATTATGCATCGTATTTAATCTCTATTAAATATTATTTATCTAATCATATTAAATAAATCATGCATAATTGAAATAACATAATATCACATATTATCATGCCATATTTAAAATTAAAAGCATGCTTGCAAATAATTATCACGCTTTAAATTTTTTAATGGCCCCTTAAATAAATATGTTTTAAATTATCACATAATTTAAATCATATTTACTGATTCGGTAATTAACCAGGAAGATTATTGAAATCAATTCCCAGAAAATTACCATTCCACGCAAATTCCCAGGAAACACTGGAGGGGTCAAACGGTCCCACTTAAAACCCAGCCTCCTTAGACAGAACTTACGTGCACGGTATCAGATTTAAAATTATGCATCTTATGCTTTATCAATGCGAGTATATAATCAGAGCCCCGCTCTGATACCAGTTGTTGGTGTGGCGGGCCCGTGACAGAGTGACGGTACAGTGGAATATTTCAAAAAATTTCGCCATAACCTCGTTATCAAAATATTTCCAAAATATTTTAATAAAGCAGCGGAAAAAATCGGGCAGCATAATATATACAGGCATCGATAACATAATTTTAAATCATCTAGCATATAATCACAATATGCAAATATTAATTTGGGCAGCACAACGGTATTACCGTACTGCAATATTGGCTATCAACGGCACTTTTCCAGCACCTCGATATTTTCTCGTGAAACCGGCAAAGCTTCCCCGCAATATCCCCGATTAAGAAATTGGAGTGTGGGCTCCGGCAGTATTTCACTAAATACTTTGAGAAAATATTTTTCTAGAAAAACCCTTTTTTCTAAAACTAGAAAATCCCTATTTTCTAATAATTAAGTGGATTATATATTAATTATATAACCACCTAATTAAGTAATGAATTAATCCTTACTTAAGGACTAATTAATTAGAGAGAAAATTAGCCATAATAGCTTTGAAACTGTTCAAAATTGTTCCGAACCTCTGATGATTTAAAATGAGAATGAAGGCCTTATTTATAGCCATGGAAATGGGACATCATCGCCATTTTCGCATTTCATGCCGTAGCTCCCAAGTCCGGACAGCCAATCAGAGCACGCCGGAGAGGAGTGCACGCCAAGACGGTCACGGCGGTGCATAGCACGCGCCACCCGTGTGGCGACTGTGTGTTTGGCGCGTGTGAGAGGCACGCCTGCATGAGCAGCTGCCACGTGTCCAAACTGGTCCGGTCCGACCGGCGGTTCATGGTTCAGACCGGTTCGGCAGAGAACCGGTCGGTTCAGGCGGTCTGACTCGGTTGCCACGTGGCGAATTACCATTCGTCCACGTGTCCGGGTCGGGCAAACCGTGACCCGACCCTATCCGACGACCCGACCCGATGACCCATTACCTTGGCCCGTTGACTTTCCAGTCAACATCATCTGGGCCGCTGATCCGCGCGACTTGGCGCGATCTCGTCCGTCCACGTGTCATGCCATGTGGCGTGACGTGGCGTGCCACGTCAGCAAAAAAACTTTTTTTTTTTTTTTGAAAAAATTTTATTTTCTCCAAAATAAAATTTCGGACATTTCCAACTCTTTGGAATTTAATCTATTTTCTCAAAATAAATTCCTTGGCTATTTTCAAACTCTTTGAAAATTTATTTCTCTCTCTCGTTTTAATATTTTCTCTTTGATCTTTGTTGGGGCTTGCGGGGGGACCTGCAGGACTAATTAATCTTAGCTCCAAACGGGTCAATCTATTATCATCCCATGACAATAATTGATTACCGTTTAACAATATTTAATTCCACTAAATAAATATTGTTGAACTCTAAAATTAATTAAATTATTCACGAATTTCTCGATCTAGAATAATTTTGCATTTTACTCCTCTGTACAGATATCCATGAAAAATAAATCAATACTACTATCATTTATTTTTCACTTCCAATCTGAAATTTCTTGATTCGCCTTAAGTCCAAATTCCCTGTATGTGAAACACATTCAACATACAACTTCGGTGACGCACACACGAAGTACTTTGGCCAAAGTTTTATTTGAACTTTTGCAAATCTATTTTAGGGATATCTTTAACCTTCCAGCAAGGCTACAGATTCCTCGATCAATATTTCTCTTCAGCACATTTTATGCAATCACCGAACGTATAAAGTATTTTGGCCACCCGTTACCGAGACCTCACTTCTGAGTACATCACAGTGATTAACACTACATGCCTAAAGTAGAAACATTGCCAGGATTAAGAATCTAATGCTTCCAAGATTTTGTTCATTTTAGATAGCAGTATAAAATGAATAATCTCAGTGGTCCAGTTCGATGTTTCCAATCTCAATGAAAATCATCAATGCGTTATAATTGGAAACTCCATTTCCCTATGACGAAAGACTAATCATCTTATATAACACATTATAGTCTTGATAAGAACACTTTCTTATCATACCGACTAGAACTTTAATGACACGTGATTTCTGGTATTTAAAGTCTTTTCCTATGAAACACATTTCATATAAAAATACCATCACACGTCATTAATTATTAAATTTGTAAAATACTCATAACTTGCTTTAATTTCAGTTTTATTAATCCAAAAATATTTACAATATAATTGGATTTTCAGGGCATTAATCCCAACAAGTACCACCATACGTCATTAATTATTAATATGTGAAATACTCACAACTCGCTGTAAATTCAGTTTAATTAATACAACAAATTGAATTTTCAGGGCACCATTCCTAACAGTTCATTGCATGCCGTGCATCATATATGGTTCATTTGGGGTCTTGAGTCTCACGAACACGTTACGTTGTCCTTTGTACAGTTTTCTCCAGGGTGGAGATGTCGGGTTCATAGGACACTTTCGAGTCTCCTTTTCTTCTTGGTATTGTTCAGTAAGAGGTGTACAGGTGGGTTTCTCTGCTATTTAGTTAGACAACCCTATATACTTCCAATGTGCAAAGATTTCGACTAAAAATTATTATATGTATATAGAGTCGTTTCAAGAGTAAATGATTGCAACGCAAAGCCTTTATTTTATGAATCCTACCAAATGTTTTGGCGAGAATGAATGAATGAATACATAGAATGGGGCCCAGGGACTTGATGTGAGTGGCTATCTGGGGAGGCATGGACCGACGATGATCCCTCACACTAGTTCCAACCAATGAACGGCGTAACCGGACCTCGTTAGGAGTTAGCAAGGAATGGACGCTGAGTGCCATCTGGGGAGTCATGTAACTCCTTTTGGTTAATGAATGGGTGGTCAGGTCTTGCAAACCCGCCACCAACCGGAGGAAAAAGGTGTAAATGATAATGAATGCGCACGAAAGAATGTAATGCATGAAAAGAAAGAAAGAAAGAATGTTTAATGAATTACACAAGGTGTTGGTTGGAGATAATGCACGCTCACTCGCCGGGCCACGAAAGACCTAAAGAATGAAAATGAATGTTATAATCTGTAGCACCCGCACGGTGGGTCACCATATCCCCCGCACCAAAGTCCGATCCACATACGAAATGGAGGGTCCGTACATGAACCAAACAGTGGCGAACGGGAGACCGACAAACTCACACCTAGGCTAGGCGGAACTTAGACCCTGAAAGCAAAACCCAAACCACAACAAGAATGCGGAAGCGAAACAAGCTATGCAATAATCAAAACATTCATAAACAATTGACGGGTTCAACTAGCATAATACCTAATCCCGAATATCAAACAATAATCATAAATCCAACGGGTTCAACTAATTCAAGCCAACCTGTCCTAACCTGTCCCGAATTAAACAAATCAATTCATATATAAATTCTAAATATCATATTCAAACATACTTTATACATAAGCCGAATGAAAGAAATGTGAATGCAAGACAACCTACTAGACAAAAACTCGAGAACTAGACTCCAAAGGACAGACACACTCCGCCTAGCCCGAACTCCAAGCAAAACCTGCAAACTAAAAGTAAAAGGGAAGGGGTCAGTCTTAACTCGACTGAGTGAGGGGTTAACGCACTCACACTATATATATAAGAGCAAAGCACATATCAAACTCATAATGTTCATGAACGCAGAGATAGTTTTTGCACACTAAATCATTTTCCGTGATATATATACATATAGGGCTTACTTAGCAAAAGCAAACAAACCAAATTTAACTTACCGAACAAACTTAGCAAAACCTATTAGTTCCTAACATATTCAAAACTTAACTTATCTTATAAAACTCCCTTTTCATTTAAATTAGAATATATCCCCGTTTCATAAACCTTAACAGAACATACATAACATATCATATAAAACTCGGCGGGTACGAGCTCCGACTCCCCCAATCTCCTCATAACATATCATAACAGAATCAAAACGGAAAACTTACATACATATCATATCATCCTCAACTCCGGGTGATGGAAGGGTGTATACGCCCAAACCATCCAAACAAACGAGGGGAGCGCCTTGCGAGTACTCAAACCCTCAGGATTCCTTCCCTCACCAAACCTCCTGGTGAGTTCAGGGGTGATCCTCTGCAGACATATGGAGACTATGCACAAGCTTAACCTCGACGGCCCTATACCGTCCCGAGGGCTCCTTACCCATAGCTCCGGGGCCCAACATACACAGAACATATCATAACCCGCTACAACAGAGACAGACAGACAGACATAACTTATACATATATACGTATACATACCACTTTCCGTTTCAATCAAACTCGGTCCTTGCCAAACTTGGCTCATGAGAAGTATACGATCAGAAGCATAGCTTCAAGTGGCAAATCATAACAAATCATTCCAAATCAAGCATACATAGGCTCGTACATTGCTTACCATACTTGCAAACTCGAGGCATATTCAACAAATACATATTTCACACTTATTTATATACATATAAGGCTTATTAAATCACATGCAATCAAAACCGAGCACATTGCAATAAGGTGTAACTATATCCTAACCTCACCTGACACCGAAGTGGCCGAAGACACAACAAATGATCCACCCCGGAATCAACACGGCCAACAAAACACAACCCCGGGTGTACCTGAACAAGCTGAATACAAAACAGGACTTAGACACGTGAATGAACCAATTAGACGCACGGCTTATGTTTATGATTGGCATGAAGTCAAGAGTTACGTATACAAGCTTAGAACAATCATGCATTAACAACAATTCCCATTTCATGGACATTTTAAAGCATGCGATGCAAATTCCTATTAAAACATGCAATTAAATCAAAGTAGTAAAGCTCACAAAGCAAAACAAGGTTATAACGAAGCATAATAACCGAAAAACATACACACACACACAATAGAAGCTGGGAACGGCCTCGCCCAAGGCGGGAAGGACCGTTCTGACACACGCACCCAAGGTCCTGGAGAACGGGGAACGGCCGTTCCGAGCACCAGCACAAACAGGGAACTGTCGTTCCCACACTCGGCACTGATGCCAGCCCGGGAAGGGCCGTTCCCACCACAAGGCAAAACGGGAACGGCCGTTCCTGTTGGAAAACAGGAATCAGAAAGCAGCGGAATTTAAAAATTTTTCCAACTAAAGGATCTTGAACTCGCAATCGTGTAACCAAACTCGTAGAGATAGAAAACTTACTTTTCTTTTATTCTTTCCTGAAGCGTTTCAAGCCACCCAAGAACGCTCTTCTCGCGGCTTGACAACCCGTCCCTCGAAAATCTCTTTCTACTTCAGAATCCATTGTCGGGATAGCAATCCACACCAACCTAGATTCAATTCATGTTAGAGATGTTCTTAACAATATAACATAAAGGAAGAAACATGAAACGAGAAAAGCAGGATTGAAACTCCCTTCGAAAACCAGTTTTTGCGAAAGTAGAAAACTGCCAGTCACAAAACCCTCGTGAAAAAATTCATCCTTCAGGATATGGACGAACGGTTTTCGCCATCTTCTTTGGTTCGATTTTTTCATTCGCTTCACGTCGGGTTCAGAATCGTTACATCATCCCTTCTGATCGTTTTGCTTGATCCCCACTTTTGGTAAAGCTCGAATCTTCAAAACTTCTAACTTGAAGCTCTCTAGAGATAGTCCACCAACTTGGCTACAATCTAACTAGTAAGGATGCTAGTTCTCTAGTTAGTGTTTAGGCTTAACCTAGGGTTTCGTTTATCTTGGAGAAAGGATGGTGTTCAACACATGAACCAAAAGAATTCGATTAGCTCTAAAGGGGAGCATGAGCTCCCCTATATATAAGAAAGGGGAGGGACGAAATTCCTAGTCCTTAATGGGCTAGGATTTTGGTCTCTCTCTCTCCTATTACTTGATCATCAAGTAATTTTGACTTTGACTTTGAATTCTAATTCAAATCAACTTTCAAGAGAGCTAAAAATATCCAAACTATTTTTGGATAATTTTATACTTTATTTATTTAAAATAAATAACTTATTTTATCTAATTAATTAATTCATAATTAATTAACTAGATTATTTTTCTCCAAAATAAGACTTTCTTTTTTTTAATTCAAAATTAAACCAAAGTCTATTAAATAATTAATCACATTAATTATTTAATACATAAATAAATATACACATATATTTATACACGTGTGTGACACGTGTCACAATGACACGTGTCACTCACGTGAGCCACACGTGTGGTTTCACACGTGTGGAACCCTCTTGGCTTGATTAACTCGTTTAATCATTTTAAAGCCTCAACTCATGTAACCAAGTTGTTGTGTGTGACCCTCTAGGTTCTCAATTCAATTAGCAGTGACCCTAATTAATTAATTCACTAATTAATTAATCAGTCCACAGATTAAACGACCATAGTCTAGCAACAGGTGTTTAACCCCTAGCTGAATTGGAATGTTCGGATTCGACAGAACCTTTAAGTCATTGATTCATGTGAGATACAATCCTCCTACTTACTATCTCTCAACCAAGATTTAGGGTAAGGGAATAATCAGAACCCTAATATTCTGGTCTTAAAGCTAAGTGCATTTCATATCCATTTGATCTCAATCCAAGAAACCCTTTTCTTGATATCTTGATCTACTGCCTTGGCCAAGGACTCCATATGGCATATGAATGACTTACACAATAAGAGATCACCTTGCATATGCAAGTGTAGGTCCTTTCTTGATTCTCATTCACTTTCATGAGTTACTTGTGCAGTCCCAGCATAAGCCTTGAATCAGTTGTCTAAGGCGACACCCTTTAAAGCTTATACCAAAGACTACAGAGTTAACTCATAAAGTGACATAGAACCTCAAGTCTAAGGATCAATTAATCACATCAATGACTCGTGAGATATTTCCTAATCTGGAAGTTTCCATTTCCTGAAATAGAAACTTCCTTTCCCATTTAGAAATCTTCTCACACGGGGCACCTCAGTGAACTTACTTATTGAAGTAAGCACCCTCATGTATCACGCACGTATCAACTATACACTTTGCACCTCCATGAAACAAGGTGGTCCTTCTTAAGGGCGTGATCCCACAAGCAAGCCTTAGAGGAGTCAGGTTGACACTCCCACTGTCTGTAGGACTCATCGGCTTGGAGTATTTTACTAATCATGACTTATGTGATATAGGGATCGTTTCATGAACCATTTCACCTAAATGGTAGAGTCCTAAAGTCATCAGGATTAGGGGAGTTCTCATACATGCGCACGTAATGGAAACACACAAAACACGTATTGGCATATAAAGAAGTGATTGCCTATAATCAATCGTATATTATTCAAAGATTGTCTGTGGTACAAGAAAAGTCCCAAAACGGATTATGACTAATCGGCTTTCTAGGGCACTATTCCTAACAATCTCCCACTTGCCCGTAAAAGCCATTTAGGTACTCTAAGTCCCATCTTCTTAAGATGCACTTCGAGAGCCTATTGACTTTGGGCGTTTCCAAAGTGGATCTGCTATATTCTCTGCTGATGTGACCCTCTTGTTTACACATCTCTTAGGAAACACCTTTTCCTTATAGAGTGATTCGTAATCACGTGTTCAGTCTCTTGGTGAGGTCTTGGTTCTCTTACTTGAGCAACCATCCATTTAATCATACGATATGATAATGGTGTTGTTTCATGCTAGGAACTTCATCTAACTAGTTAGATGGAGTTTCTTACCCAAACACTTAACTTAGCATTATATAATACGACTAAGTTCTCAACTACGACAGTCGAGTTTTGCAATGTCCGTCCTTGGAACCCTTTCCAACACATTGCATTACCATTCTGGTAGAAGTTGTATCCTTTCAATGATTTCATAATCATCCATGTTTGATGAACGGTTACATCAAATATCCTTTTAACAACAAGATCTTTTGGGCTCTGTAAACTAATACATATCCTCATTTCTTCTCAAGTACTTTGAGGACATCCTTTACAGAGATCTAATGACTTTCTCTGAGGTCATATTAGATTCGGCCTACTACGCTTAGTGTTGCGCCATATCTAATTTAGTACATAACTTTTCATACATTATGCACCCTTTCTCTTAAAGGGATTTTGGACATTCTAACTTTCTCAAAGTTTATCTTAGGACACATACTCTTCAAAAGAGATGTTCCATTGTCCATACTAAACTCCTTTTAGTACCGTGGTTATGTACTCATTTTGTGATAATCCTTTTATTCTCTTAATGTCGAGAATATAGGATAATCACTAAGATCTTTCATGTCAAATTGTTTCTTAAACAAGAATTGGTAACTTTCACGTCATCCTTGACATTCCTAATGAGAAGGACATCGTCTTCTAAAGAACCAAAATTGACTCTTACATCACTAACTTTCATATGTACACTCTGAGACTTATTCGACTTCTATCTGTGTCAAACGATTTAACTGTGGAATCGAATTGTCTAACTCCTAGAAGCCTTTATCAATCCACAGATTGACTTAGGGATTTGCATACTTTATGCATACTCCCACTGAATATGAGATTTATAGAAATACTTTATTTCACTCTCTTTCAATCTCATATTGAACAAGATAGTTCTCATATTCATTTATCATATCCCATAGTCAGAATATGAGGATATGGTAAACACAATCCAAATGGACTTTTGCATTTCAACCGTCAAGAAGGTTGTAATGCTTTCCATTTACTCGAAGCTCCATGAGCTTGATCCTATCAAGTGGATCAACCAAGGTCAAAACTTGGTTTGAGTATATGGAATCCATATTGGATTTCAAGGCTTGCTTACACTACTCAGATTCCAAATCTGACAGTGTCTCCTCTTGGCTATCTAGGAATGCGTTCTAAACACATCTTAAGAGAATGGTTTCATACGTGTACATACTCTAAAATTTGGCTAAGTTTTATCAGATGGGCTCGTTTCTTCTATATGAGGCGTGGATATTTATCCTCAAATTTCTTTGAGGTCTGCTTGCTTGCCTTTCTTCTTCTATAGAAACGATTCCTTAAGAAAGATACATTCCTTGAGACAAACAACCTTTGTCTAAGGGAATCGCAGAAACGATATCCAATATTATCGCATAAACTTGAACTCATTTCAAGCTTATCTCCCACTATCCTCTTCAAGTAAGAGGATTCCATTGAATTCTTGGATAAGAATAATTAGGGAATTTAGTATGCCACATTGCATAGTGCAACTAAAGGACTGATTTTGGAAGGTACTAAATTCAAAATCTCTAACTGCATATTCTAGTAGTTTATTCCTAGAATGATTATAAGTCAGTAAAGCTTACTATGGAATCGACCATATCCTATTAGGTTTCATTCCATCATTCGGAAACATTAATGTGTTCTCGAATTAGTTTACTGAGAGATAATCCTATTATCTCTAAGATGACTAAGGAATTAGTTACTAAGATATTGGCTATCTCGATCATATCGATTTACCTATAACTTGTGACTACTTCGGTTCCTAACCTCCTCTTGAAATTCTAAGAATTTCATATAAGTTTTGAATTTGTACTTTAACAAGTACATTCATTCAAAATGATTAAACTGACGATAGTATCTAATGCTTACATTAAGCATCTTACACTCATCAGCATGGATTGAAATCCACTATAATTTTGGAACGTTCTATGTTTCACCTAAACAATGTTCCGGGAACGTTTTCCCTTTGAGATAGGATTCACAGGAAGTCAACTCTATAGGTCCATTTTCATAGAATGATCCTAAGGTGTCTGACTTGCTAATCCTTTTATATCTCAACGTTCCAAAGTAATTCGAAGCTTTGTCATCTCACTTACTTTTGTTATCTCGTTTTATGTTCAGAACATTAGTGCCTTGAGTCTTTGCACAACGGATTATGCAGAATTGACTTAAGACTAGTGAATTCTATTCCTAGTAGAATTACTAAACGAAGTAACATTTCAGAGTACTCATACTCTTTGCAGTTCCCTTTCAAAGTCCTTATTTGCTACCTTAGAAGAAAACGTCCTATTTGATCTCTAGTGTCTTTTGGGCGCACCCCTTACATGCCCCTCCATTGGGCTCTTAAGGGTTTCTTCTTCTTTAGGCCTTCAAGTCTTTAACTTAGTGAGTTTAGAAGAAGAATTAACCATCACAACCTTTTATTCCTTCTTAAGGATACTCTCAACCATTATCAACTAAATGATTAACTATGCAGCATTAGCATCATTCTAGTTGAGCATAAAGGGTTTGAATGATGGTGGAAGCAATGTAGGCAATCAGTGCATTGAGAACTCTTTTCTCAGTTGATGATCGAGACCATAAGATCTTCAAATAAGATCTTTAGACCTTGTTCGTGTGCACTTGTTTCCTCATTTGGAATATTGAATAATTCCATAATGTTATACATTGTAACATTTTATGAGGTGGTTCAATTGCTCTTAAGTGGTTTGGAAAAATCCATTCACCTCAGGTTGCTTCTCTTTTGGCCCGGGTCGAATTTTCAAATAAATGAAAATCTCACCTTATAGAGAACAATTTCTCTTTTCGGATTCTAAAACGAATTTTAGGGTCCGAAGCCAATTAGAGTTAGTTAGGACTTAGTCAACTCTTTTGACTTAAGGATGGATACGAATGGGTTTGCATTTCATATTGTAGAGAATCACAGAACTACAACCTAAATGCTAAGCAGAGAACTAGGTGAGCATGCTGAATAATAATGATATACATAAGATAAGGTCTTTAATCTAATGTAGCTCCCACTGTTTTTCAAAGATCTATAATTCCCAAAGATCTAAGAGGAACACGTTTCCCAACGGGTACTAAGATCCTAAGCATTTTACCTCGAACCCACGACTCGCGGACATTCTAAGTAAAATCCTAGGTAGGTACAACTTACCAATTCTAACACCTTTAGAACTCTTAGTAATTGTTTTTGCATCACCCATCTTTCAATATGGACCCACGACTCGTGCGACATCCATATTTACTTAGGCGTTAAGCTAGACCCATCAATCATAAGATCATGATCAAAACTTAGTTCGAACGACCCACGACTCGCGGACATCGCCCTTGCTCAAATCGACCATGAAATATTGATCATTTAAAAAAGGATCAATTAGGTAACTAAGAACTAATAAGCTCCACTAGCTATCCCACGACTCGCGGACAATAACTAGCTTCACTTACTAAACTTAAAACCTATTGATGGAATGCTAGGAATTTAATCCAAAATTTGCATCTCGAATTAAATACCTATTTATTCGAAATTAGCTTAATATTTAATGGGAATTTTCGAATTAACCGGAGAGTTGTCCGGTTCGACCTCACCAACATATATGTTATCCAATTTTATTAGTCTTGATTAATGCAAGTACACTTAAATGCATTTCAAAACAAGCACATAAACAGATAACATGTCCTAGCATGATACTAACATGTAATGATCATGGGTTCTACCTATCTTATGCGTGATATGTGGGAGCCACTCCACAATCACTAGTTCTAACATACATGCCACATAAACAGTTCAAATCACATAAGGGAAAGCGGTAACAAAATACGAGCCCTATCTCTATTATATTTAACAATTGAGATTCCCCTCCCTAACATTTTGAGGGGTCTTCACTTATGGCCTCCTTGTTACTTGAATGTGGTCCATCTTACTCCATGGGTGCATTGTCTCCAAAATGAAAATAAAACCTCACCACCTATCTCTACTCTCAAATTACAATAAAAAGAAAAAGACATAAAGTAATAAGGCTCAATCTTCATATTGGCCTTAGACAATTACACGGGGCATACCCCGGCCTCAAAAACAGTAATATGGAAAGCCACATAATAAATCACATAACAGTACGCACATAAGTGAGGCTCCAACCTCAATTGAAAAACGCAACTATAGGGCTCCAACCCCAATTTAAACCATCCATGTGCATAAATTAAAACCATACGTAGATCTAAACCCATGATCACCTAACATGCTTTTGCAAGAATTTAAATTTAACCAATAAATTAAAATTCTCGCTTTAAGCTCTAATAGCTTAAAACACGACTTAGATGCAATTCTTGTTCAAGAGCCTTTTCTATAAAACCCGAAAAACAATGAACCAATAAAATTCCAATTAATTTCTGAACATTAATAATTTTATTCTTTCAATATTTTCAGAAAACAAAGATTGTAATTTTTCCAAAATTTAAATCGCTTAATTTTCCAAGATCCCAATTTAAACAATTATTTCAAAAATAATTCAATTTTAATAGATATAAAATTTTTCAGAAAAATTAAATCGGGATTGGATTGGACTAAACACGAAAATCAAGATCGCGAAACGAAGGCCCCGGGTTCGCCCGCGCGCCCAGCCCAGGCCGGAGCACGCATCGCGCGCGAGCTGCCGGCACGCGCGCGCAGCGCGCACGCCTTCTCGCGCGCAAGGCGCGCGCTGCGCCTAGGCGGCAGGCAGGCGGGCGGCGGAAAGGCTCCCGCGCGGTTGCGGGAGCTGCTGGCTGGTGCGCCTAGGCGCTGGCGGGCGGCAGCGGTGGGCAGTCCCGTGTGGTTGCGGGACTGCTGGGCGGGCGGGCGCGCGCGCCTGGCGTGCTACGCCTTAGCACGTCCAGGCTCGCGTTTTCGTAACGCGATTTCGTGTTTCGTACTTTTAGTTCAAAAACCAAAACAATCCAAAATTCAAAAACACGAATTAAATTAATTTCTATCAAAACGGTTTTCCAAAAACACAATTTAAGAAAACAGTTTCAGAAATTCAAGAAAAATTACAGTTTTGTAATTCAGGCTTTCTAAAAGAACTCAAGAATACCTAATTCGCATCTAAGCCTAAGAATTTCTACCAAATTCAGAATAATTGAGACGAATCAGAAACACGATTAACGAGGTGGCTCTGATACCACTTGTTGGAAAACAGTAATCAGAAAGCAGCGGAATTTAAAAATTTTTCCAACTAAAGGATCTTGAACTCGCAATTGTGTAACCAAACTCGTAGAGATAGAAAACTTACTTTTCTTTTATTCTTTCTTGAAGCGTTTCAAGCCACCCAAGAACGCTCTTCTCGCGGCTTGACAACCCGTCCCTCGAAAATCTCTTTCTACTTCAGAATCCATTGTCGGGATAGCAATCCACACCAACCTAGATTCAATTCATGTTAGAGATGTTCTTAACAATATAACATAAAGGAAGAAACATGAAACGAGAAAAGCAGGATTGAAACTCCCTTCGAAAACCAGTTTTGCGAAAGTAGAAAACTGCCAGTCACAAAACCCTCGTGAAAAAATTCATCCTTCAGGATATGGACGAACGGTTTTCGCCATCTTCTTTGGTTCGATTTTTTCATTCGCTTCACGTCGGGTTCAGAATCGTTACATCATCCCTTCTGATCGTTTTGCTTGATCCCCACTTTTGGTAAAGCTCGAATCTTCAAAACTTCTAACTTGAAGCTCTCTAGAGATAGTCCACCAACTTGGCTACAATCTAACTAGTAAGGATGCTAGTTCTCTAGTTAGTGTTTAGGCTTAACCTAGGGTTTCGTTTATCTTGGAGAAAGGATGGTGTTCAACACATGAACCAAAAGAATTCGATTAGCTCTAAAGGGGAGCATGAGCTCCCCTATATATAAGAAAGGGGAGGGACGAAATTCCTAGTCCTTAATGGGCTAGGATTTTGGTCTCTCTCTCTCCTATTACTTGATCATCAAGTAATTTTGACTTTGACTTTGAATTCTAATTCAAATCAACTTTCAAGAGAGCTAAAAATATCCAAACTATTTTTGGATAATTTTATACTTTATTTATTTAAAACAAATAACTTATTTTATCTAATTAATTAATTCATAATTAATTAACTAGATTATTTTTCTCCAAAATAAGACTTTCTTTTTTTTAATTCAAAATTAAACCAAAGTCTATTAAATAATTAATCACATTAATTATTTAATACATAAATAAATATACACATATATTTATACACGTGTGTGACACGTGTCACAATGACACGTGTCACTCACGTGAGCCACACGTGTGGTTTCACACGTGTGGAACCCTCTTGGCTTGATTAACTCGTTTAATCATTTTAAAGCCTCAACTCATGTAACCAAGTTGTTGTGTGTGACCCTCTAGGTTCTCAATTCAATTAGCAGTGACCCTAATTAATTAATTCACTAATTAATTAATCAGTCCACAGATTAAACGACCATAGTCTAGCAACAGGTGTTTAACCCCTAGCTGAATTGGAATGTTCGGATTCGACAGAACCTTTAAGTCATTGATTCATGTGAGATACAATCCTCCTACTTACTATCTCTCAACCAAGATTTAGGGTAAGGGAATAATCAGAACCCTAATATTCTGGTCTTAAAGCTAAGTGCATTTCATATCCATTTGATCTCAATCCAAGAAACCCTTTTCTTGATATCTTGATCTACTGCCTTGGCCAAGGACTCCATATGGCATATGAATGACTTACACAATAAGAGATCACCTTGCATATGCAAGTGTAGGTCCTTTCTTGATTCTCATTCACTTTCATGAGTTACTTGTGCAGTCCCAGCATAAGCCTTGAATCAGTTGTCTAAGGCGACACCCTTTAAAGCTTATACCAAAGACTACAGAGTTAACTCATAAAGTGACATGGAACCTCAAGTCTAAGGATCAATTAATCACATCAATGACTCGTGAGATATTTCCTAATCTGGAAGTTTCCATTTCCTGAAATAGAAACTTCCTTTCCCATTTAGAAATCTTCTCACACGGGGCACCTCAGTGAACTTACTTATTGAAGTAAGCACCCTCATGTATCACGCACGTATCAACTATACACTTTGCACCTCCATGAAACAAGGTGGTCCTTCTTAAGGGCGTGATCCCACAAGCAAGCCTTAGAGGAGTCAGGTTGACACTCCCACTGTCTGTAGGACTCATCGGCTTGGAGTATTTTACTAATCATGACTTATGTGATATAGGGCTCGTTTCATGAACCATTTCACCTAAATGGTAGAGTCCTAAAGTCATCAGGATTAGGGGAGTTCTCATACATGCGCACGTAATGGAAACACACAAAACACGTATTGGCATATAAAGAAGTGATTGCCTATAATCAATCGTATATTATTCAAAGATTGTCTGTGATACAAGAAAAGTCCCAAAACGGATTATGACTAATCGGCTTTCTAGGGCACTATTCCTAACAGTTCCCACCTAGAACAGCTGAAAAACAACAGCAGTTCGAAAATTGCATCTGGAGAGGAAGCAACAAAGCAACAGCAGCAAAACCACAACCAAAACACATGAAAATAACACAATAAAGCATGCTCGACACATAGGTCACATATTTCCACATTAGAGCTCGCAAAACGGGCTCGAACACCCCAAACTCCCAACCCCAACACTATTCATCTTCTTCCCAAATCATCACATAGACACAAATCCGAGGCACGAAAGAGAGATTAAATTAAAGCACGTAACGAGAGGGTCACAAATCTTACCTTGAGTCGTTGATCGGACGGTTGGATCTCCCAAACCCGAGCCAAAGGGTTGATGGCCAAAATGGGGAAAAATATCTTCTTTTCCTCTTCCTTGCTTTGTTGCTAATCGTGAGAGTAGAGAGGGAAGGAAAGGCTGGCCCCTTTTTGGGGCTGGTCAAACGGGTCGGTTAAAACGGGTAGGGTCAAACGGTATCCGGTCCAAACGGATCGGATTTAAAACGGTAGGGCTATCAGATGTCTTTAGAAATTAAAAGGTTAATTCATTGAATCCGAATCATCGAAACGAACTCAACGATAGGGTCGGAATTCGAATTCGAATTCCCGAGCTCAAATAGCCACAAAGGCTCAAACGTCCTAATTATAATTAGGTCCCTAAATTACAAATATTGGACAATTGAGTCCAAGTACAATTTAACTAAATTCTAAAGCACACGTAATTAAAATAAATATCACGTTGACACGTAAGCATGCTAAATCACATAATTCACAAAATACTGAATTAAACTCTCTCGTGACGCCGTACCTGGAATGTCGAAGAGACAGGGCGTCACAATCTCCCCCCCTTAAGAGAACCTGGCCCCCAGGTTCTACCGCTCGCAACAAAACTACGAGCAACTCTCCCGTATTTACCCACGTTCGGGGCTCGCGACACTCCGACAAGGGTTAGCCCGAGAAAGATCTTCTAAGCACGAAGGGGGTTCATTCATTCTCTTCAAGCTTCAGACGAACTCGATCCCGACTAGGAGTAGTTCAGATTTCTCACGCGATAAGAGGCTCACAAGTGATTCAACTCTCATTGCTTGAATCCACCCAAACCAACCCACAACTCGGGACCACGAGTGGAGTTGTTAAAGAACTCACACCACTCGCTCTCCAACCCAAAAGGGCCTTCAACCCGTGGTTCGAAGTTGACATTCGAACGTTGCTCACCACAACTGCAAGCTCTAGGAAACTCGTTGAGAAGACCATTGCAAAGCACGACCCTCAACTTACCGTAAGACAACAACACTCGCTCTCTCAAGTCACCCCAGAGGGCAACCAACAACTCACAACAACAACACACACACCCCAAACAAAGCAAAACAGAAGATGGATGATGAACGTCGTATGTATGTTTAAAGTACCGTTCATCGAAGCGTTGGAATCTTATCTTTAAGATGATTTGATCAAATCCAAAGTTTCTTTATTCGCTGTTAGGTTCTGAAATTCCCAACGTCTCTCGAGCTTCGAATATCACCCTGATCTTTATCCCACGGTTGTTGTTTAGCTCAAATAACTCTTCTAATCCAATTCTCCACTCTTCAATGGTCTCATTTTTCCAAAGTATTTGAATTCTTGGGACTTTGATTAATCCTTATAATTCTTCGTAGATTTGATGAGCTCCATAAATTATTCCAAATCTCATGGCCCGAATTCTTCTTCAATTTGTATATCTTGAAATTTCTTGAAAATTAGTATTACTTACAATCTTGATTCTTTCCCCACTTATGGTATCGATCTTCTCGCGGATAGTATTCTTCTTTCTCAAAATATTTAAGAAGATTGCATCGTCGATTGATGATTCTTATTGGTTTCCTTTTAAAGTCCGGGGATAATTTCTTATGTGATCCATTCTCCCCGGTAGCTAGAGGACTCCGAAATCTAATTCCCGTATCGAGACGCTCCATAAGTTTCTCCTGATCCCAAATCTTCCATTTAAAATTTCATTTACTTCCTTTGAAATTCACTAAGGGTTCTTCCAAGTTCCAAGAAGGACTTGCTATAAAATTATAAATTTCTTCCCATAAAACCTTTTGAGTGTAGCATCGGTTCCCTTACGGTTAAATGGGAAGCGGTTACCATTTCCCCAAGGTTGTAGTTGATTGTAACTGTTCCCAAATCCCAAGTTGATCTCTTGTTCTATTCTTGTTATTTTTGTTTAAATTTCGCCGGTAGAGACTCCTTGATGTCTTTCTCCTAATTATTTCCAAGAGTTAATTTCCTTCATTATTCTTAAATCCGAACTCTAAAACAAATCATGCCTTGTGCTTGATGAAATAAGTTACTTCGAATCTTTAATTTCTCTTCAAGGTATACCTCCAATCCGTCAATTTTCTTAACCTTGTACCCGGACTTCTCCAACTATTCTTCTTCGTCATATTCTCCATGTTTCCATAAACTCCACCCGATTTCCAAAAGAAATCCTTAATTTTTGTTCCAAACCCAAACCATCTCTTTCAATTCCCGTTGAACACAACTTGGTAACTTGAATGAAAAGATATCCTAAAATAAAACACTAAATATGCATGTTGAGTCAAAGTGTGAATGAGATGCATCACCTAATCATCACTTAGACACATAATAGCGTCAACAATTAACAACAATCAATAATGAATAACAATTAAGACAAAGAGGATACCAAGTTGTAAAAATTTAAAGTATGATGAATGCACGTGCCATGAATGCAATTACCTCAATTCTCGGGTTCATGTTGGTTTCCAATTTGAAGCCTTTGATCCCTAACTCGTTGTTTGTTAGCCCTCGGTCGATCACACTCGGAAATTTTGTGCTCCGTTGACCCGCAAATGTAGCACCTCTTCAATCTGTCCCAACATGCTTCGTAGGTATGAGTAGTTCCTCCACAATAAGCACATAATTGGGGCCTTTTCCCCAACCTTGAAGTATTCCCGGTCTTGTGTTTCTTTCCTCGAATTCTCTTAGCCCGAGTTTCATGTTGGTGAGATTCTCCTTCCGCTTGCAGGTTTGAGCATAAACCCGAGTCAACATTAGACCCCGATACCTCTTCTTCCTTGTCCTTTGTTAGGATCCAAGTCTCAACCCTTAAAACTTTCTTCGAGGCTTTATCCCACGTAGTCGTATCCTTTGCAATCAGGGCTTCCTTGAATTCATCCCGAAGACCTTCCATGAAGTATTTGGCCTTCATCTGATCGTTACCCATAATATGAGGCACATATAAGCCCAACCTTTCGAATTCTTCTATGTATTCCACAACGGATCTACCTCCTTGTTTCAAAATGAGGAATTCTTCAAGTCTTCGCTCTTGTAGAATAACCGGTGCAAACCTCCTTCTGAATTCTTGAATAAATACTTCCCAAGTCAACTCTTCGTTCGTAGTCTCTAGTTGTTGAGCAACCCTTTTCCACCACTGCCTTGCTTGTCCTTGCAAGAGAAATGTAGCAAGGTGAGCCATGTCCTGAGAGTTACGTGGCCATATTTCGAAGATACCCTCTATTTCTGAAAGCCACTCTTCAGCCTTTACATCATTTCCTTCTCGAAATTGGGGAGGTTTGAATGCTATTCCTGGTACAACACTGCCATTGGATTCATTGTTAATACTTTGATGGAAGATTATCCTAGGTTGCACAGATTTGGATGAAAAAGTTATCCGTAGTGTTGCCGATGCGGTGGAATCCTGAAAATATCAACAACTACAACAGAGATATATGCATGTTGATTAGTAAGTGCTCATGTCACGTAGTAAATCAAGTAGAGTATCAAAGAAATGCAATGCTTAACGTAATAAAATCAATAAAGTATTGAAATTTCAAATACATAGCTTATCAAATCATGATGCAAATGCACACATAATCAAATTGTCCTATGCCGTTCGACTTAGACAGACACGACCTGACACTGAACCCCGGTTTTTCAACCTGGGGCTCTGATACCACTTGAGGATGTAGCACCCGCACGGTGGGTCACCACATCTCCCGCACCAAAGTCCGATCCACATACGAAATGGAGGGTCCGTACATGAACCAAACAGTGGCAAACGGGAGACCGACAAACTCACACCTAGGCTAGGTGGAACTTAGACCCTGAAAGCAAAACCCAAACCACAACAAGAATGCGGAAGCGAAACAAGCCATGTAATAATCAAAACATTCATAAACAATTGACGGGTTCAACTAGCATAATACCTAATCCCGAATATCAAACAATAATCATAAATCCAACGGGTTCAACTAATTCAAGCCAACCTGTCCTAACCTGTCCCGAATTAAACAAATCAATTCATATATAAATTCAAAATATCATATTCAAACATACTTTATACATAAGCCGAATGAAAGAAATGTGAATGCAAGACAACCTACTAGACAAAGACTCGAGAACTAGACTCCAAAGGACAGACACACTCCGCCTAGCCCGAACTCCAAGGAAAACCTGCAAACTAAAAGTAAAAGGGGAGGGGTCAGTCTTAACTCGACTGAGTGAGGGGTTAACGCACTCACACTATATATATAAGAGCAAAGCACATATCAAACTCATAATGTTCATGAACGCAGGGATAGTTTTTGCACACTAAATCATTTCTCGTGATATATATACATATAGGGCTTACTTAGCAAAAACAAACAAACCAAATTTAACTTACCGAACAAACTTAGCAAAACCTATTAGTTCCTAACATATTCAAAACTTAACTTATCTTATAAAACTCCCTTTTCATTTAAATTAGAATCTATCCCCGTTTCATAAACCTTAACAGAACATACATAACATATCATATAGAACTTGGCGGGTACGAGCTCCGACTCTCCCAATCTCCTCATAACATATCATAACAGAATCAAAACGGAAAACTTACATACATATCATATCATCCTCAACTCCGGGCGATGGAAGGGTGTATACGCCCAAACCATCCAAACAAACGAGGGGAGCGCCTTGCGAGTACTCAAACCCTCAGGATTCCTTCCCTCACCAAACCTCCTGGTGAGTTCAGGGGTGATCCTCTGCAGACATATGGAGACTATGCACAGGCTTAACCTCGACGGCCCTATACCGTCCCGAGTAGGGATGCAAACGAGCCGAGCCTTGGCCTTTTTTTTTCTTGCTCGAGCTCGGCTCGAGCCAAATGAAAATATATTATTTTTAATTAAAAATTAGTTTTTTTAAATAATTTAATATATTTTTATATATAATAATATATATTTATTAAATATATATACATATATATTATAAATATATTAATTTTTTATTAATTTTATATAAAAATCAATAAAAATATTATTTTTTAATTAAATATATTAGCTCGCGAGCCACGAGCCTAACTAAAAGGGGCTTGAGTTCGGGCTTGGCTCGAGCTTGCTCGACAGGCTCGCGAGCCGGCTCGGCTCGTTTGCATCCCTAGTCCCGAGGGCTCCTTACCCATAGCTCTGGGGCCCAACATACACAGAACATATCATAACCCGCTACAACAGAGACAGACAGACAGACATAACTTATACATATATACGTATACATACCACTTTCCGTTTCAATCAAACTCGGTCCTTGCCAAACTTGGCTCATGAGAAGTATACGGTCAGAAGCATAGCTTCACGTGGCAAATCATAATAAATCATTCCAAATCAAGCATACATAGGCTCGTACATTGCTTACCATACTTGCAAACTCGAGGCATATTTAACAAATACAAATTTCACACTTATTTATATACATATAAGGCTTATTAAATCATATGCAATCAAAACTGAGCACATTGCAATAAGGTGTAACTATATCCTAACCTCACCTGACATCGAAGTGGCCGAAGACACAACAAATGATCCACCCCAGAATCAACACGGCCAACAAAACACCACCCCGGGTGTACCTGAACAAGCTGAATACAAAACAGGACTTAGACACGTGAATGAACCAATTAGACGCACGACTTATGTTTATGATTGGCATGAAGTCATGAGTCACGTATACAAGCTTAGAACAATCATGCATTAACAACAATTCCCATTTCATGGACATTTTAAAGCATGCGATGCAAATTCCTATTAAAACATGCAATTAAATCAAAGTAGTAAAGCTCACAAAGCAAAACAAGGTCATAACGAAGCATAATAACCGAAAAACATACACACACACACAACAGAAGCTGGGAACGGCCTCGCCCAAGGCGGGAAGGGTCGTTCCCACACACGCACCCAAGGTCCTGGAGAACGGGAACGGCCGTTCCGAGCACCAGCACAAACAGGGAACAGTCGTTCCCACCCTCGGCACTGACGCCAGTCCGGGAAGGGCCGTTCCCACCACAAGGCAAAACGGGAACGGCCGTTCCCACCTGGAACAGCTGAAAAACAGCAACAGTTCGAAAATGGGGTCTGGAGAGGAAGCAACAAAGCAACAACAGCAAAACCACAACCAAAACACACGAAAATAACACAATAAAGCATGCTCAACACATAGGTCATATATTTCCACATTAGAGCTCGCAAAACGGGCTCGAACACCCCAAACTCCCAACCCCGACACTATTCATCTTCTTCCCAAATCATCACATAGACACAAATCCGAGGCACGAAAGAGAGATTAAATTAAAGCAGGTAACGAGAGGGTCACAAATCTTACCTTGAGTCGTTGATCGGACGGTTGGATCTCCCAAACCCGAGCCAAAGGGTTGATGGCCAAAATGGGGAAAAATATCTTCTTCTCCTCTTCCTTGCTTTGTTGCTGATCGTGAGAGTGGAGAGAGAAGGAAAGGCTGGCCCCTTTTTGGGGCTGGTCAAACGGGTCGGTTAAAACGGGTAGGGTCAAACGGTATCCGGTCCAAACGGATCAGATTTAAAACGGTGGGGCTATCAGATGTCTTTAGAAATTAAAAGGTTAATTCATTGAATCCGAATCATCGAAACGAACTCAACGATAGGGTCGGAATTCGAATTCGAATTCCCGAGCTCAAATAGCCACAAAGGCTCAAACGTCCTAATTATAATTAGGTCCCTAAATTACAAATATTGGACAATTGAGTCCAAGTACAATTTAATTAAATTCTAAAGCACACGTAATTAAAATAAATATCACGTTGACACGTAAGCATGCTAAATCACATAATTCACAAAATATTGAATTAAACTCTCTCGTGACGCCGTACCTGGAATGCCGAAGAGACAGGGCGTCACATAATCCCTTTTGATGATTCTTTATCTCGCCCACTTAGGAAATGCTTTGAAAACCTCACTTGGGATTATAACTTGCATGTGAATGTTTAAATATCATCTTATACTATACTTATGCCTTATTTTATACCCATCAGTCTCCTATAGACTGAACCCGTATTGTTTTCAGTTTTTCTTGCAGGTTTGGAGTGCTAGGTGGGAAGTCAAATCTGTTAAGTCTTTCGGTCAAGTCAAAGTCTGTTCATATGTATAGTGTACCGTGATTTGTTTAAGTTATGAAGAATATATGATTTGTGTTGACTATATATGACTATTATGAACTCGAGATAAGCTTAGAGGAATAGAAAGAATCCGTAATTGATGTTTTATGATTTTATTGAATTTCGGGATTAGGTATCTATGTTAATTGAACCCGTTACTCTTTACTTACCTTGTTATTTATGAATGTGTTTTGCTTCCGCACTGGTATTATTTCTGTGGTAATGTCTCTTTAGTTGTGAAAGTTAGCTCCCGCCTAGCATAGCGATTGTGTATGTCCCAGTTCGCCGTGATTTAGCTTGGGTATGGATTGTCCATTTCATATTCGAGTCGGGTCCCAGTGCGGGAGATGTGGTACCTTGCGCTCGGGTGCTACATCAGCTCTGCTGTTGAGGAGTTAGATTCAAATCGGGAAACCCATGGTTCTGCTCCGGTACGGGGAGATTCAGATTGGGAAGCTAACAATGGTAACGATGGCCATGAAATGCCTGCATACGCAAAAAGGCTAACTGACTGAGACCAAACCTAGCATTTTGACTATGTATTTTGACATCCGGCCCTTGGTCATAGATCAGTTGTTGCCCATGGCTGGCCCGGGAAGTAGTCTGATCGCGGTATCGATCTTAGCACTCGATCTCCAGTGGTAGGGAACCACTCTGTTTTCTTATGAACCGTCCTCATCATGCTGATGTGTCCTCTTCCCCCTTGTCAATATTCTCGGATTTGGAGAGTCCAATTAAATAGGATATAGAACTTTTGAAGGAAAAAACTTTACTTGTCATGTTTGGATAACCCAGTTAAATAGGATATAGAATCTTTGAGACCTATTTGTCAAAAAAGCCTATTAAAAGTGTAACAGCCCTAACCTGGGCCGAGTTGGAAAAGGTAAAGTAAAGGGGTTATTCAAGAAGCACTTATAATCTCGGTCCTTATTTATTCTCTTCATGCATTACATTTTATGTGACTTATGTGCTTTTATGTGTTACACTTTAATTAAATGATCGTAGATTTAATTATTTCCTCTATTTAACTCGTACCTTGAAACTCTTTTCATAAGAATCCTAGAATTCTAGTATTCATTCCCTTCTAGCACCTAAAACCCTTTCATATGCTTCAAAACCCATTTCTACAGTTTTAGGTTGAAAATTACGAAAATACCCCTACAGCTCAAAAATATTCCTACATCTCCCGAAGCACTTTCGCTACCCAATATTGTAACCAAAAGAATCCTCACATTATTTCGAGGATCATGATACTCTCCGTGAACCATAATTCTAACCCTAACTCCCGTAGTATCAAAAACCGGCGAAAACCCTATCTTTTGATTCGATCATCAATAAATCCTTACTCATCTACTTTTTGATATTCAATATTATAACCAAAACGACCCTTAAATTATTTTATGAATTTTCATGCATTTACCAAAAACTCGATTTCACCATAGCATATTTTATAAATATTTTTCTTTCTAAAAATCAACATTTTATTTTAAACAATTAACTTTTATTCAATATTCGAAACTATACTTAAAACGATCCTTGAATTTTCCTATACATTATAATGATTTTTCCAAACTCTAAACTTTATCATAGCTTCGTTTATATAATTTTCTTATGATTTTCATCATCTTTAATATTCATAGTTTATAAACGAAAAGTCTAAATATTCCACATTTATAATCAAAACAAAGCTTATTTTTCACTCATTCTTTCATTAATTCACTACTTCAAGCTTTTACCTCTCGACTCTTGAATAAATTTTATATCATTTTACATTTATTTTTATTCAAGATGACATCATTCATGACCACATGATCTTCTAGAAGGATTAATTAAATGAATGTAATTTCTCCACATAACTTAGTTAGTTACCTAGCATTTGTTTAACATGTAATTTAACCATATCTCCTAATTAATTACCAAGCATTTGTTGAAAAATTAGACAACCACATCTCCCTTAAACTTTCATAAATTGCTCAAAGACCCCTCATGACTACCTATAAATACCTCCCCTCAAGCCTCATTTATAAATCACAAAATCAACACAAAAATCACTCCCTCTCTTCCCGTAGCTCACGCCACTTTCTCCCTCTCTCTACAAGGTGAGTTTTTCTTTTATTATTTCATGCTTTATATTATGTTCTTAGTATAATAATAATAGTAGCATGTCTAGGATTAATTAAATTATGCTTTAGGAATTTTATTTTATGATATATGTGCATAATTGTTAATTTTAAATACAATGTGTGCACATTATGGAATTTTATTTAATTAAATGCATGAATTATGATATGATATAATGTGAGTATGTATTTAAATGCGTATGATCTTGTTTGATTAAATTCATGCATAGAGTAATTTATTTGGAATTATTTTTCATAGAGAATTTATATATTTTGCTATATTATGCTTCAAATTCTATGTTATGAACATGAATATAATCAAGCATGTGTAGAACATTTTATGAATACTTGAAGATTTGAATAAATTCATGTTTAGGAATTTATTTATGAATCATATTTCATGAAAAGTTTATATATTATGCTCATTTATTCTTTAATCTTATGTTATGACTATGAATTTGATCAAGAATGCCTAGAACATCTTATGAATATTCAAACATGGTGAAGAACATGTTCTTGATGTTCTTGAAATATGTGTATACCGTGTGCTAGTGTGTGTAAGTGTGTGATTGATTTTATGTTTAAAAGTATTTAATCCCCTATGTTTAAATAGTAACCGTTTTTCAATAGTAACCTTGACTTTTGACTTTAAATATGAATTTTGACCAATAATATCATGTAGTAATTTCAAGAATTAATATAAAATAAAATTTGGGTTTTCATGAAAGGATTTTTATCTAACGATTTTAAAATCGAGGATTAAATAACGTTTTCAAAATCGGAGTAAACCTTAAATTTGGATTCATAATTTGAATAAGAATTTCTTGGTTAATTCGATTGTGTGACTTTGGTATCAGTATGTTTTACAATAATATTTCAATTCTAGATTACCGAATTTCCTGTACTTTACTGTTACTCCTTGTTACAACATGCCTTAATTGTACTCATTCATGTGTCACATTAGTATAGAAAGAACCTAGTTCTCTAAGTCCGTAGTAGTTCACTACTTTCAGGAACTAGGTCTGGACAGTGGAACCCTGAATACTTTACTTGATTCCGTATCGTAGCTGGCGAGGTTAAAATATTTTCAACTGGGATCATGAGTCTACATATAAAATATTTTATTATTTATCCTAATAAGGATTCAGTCTTATTTTCCCTAATTATAGTATTATCCCCTTCCTGGGAAAATATTTGATACAAGGATACCTATTTTCCTATTATATAAATTAAAATCCTTGTTTAAGTATAAGTTACAAACATATCATACTCAAGTCCATTTTGGTGAGTATTGATATGATGTAACTCTATTCTGTATTTAAAATGCAAGATCTGTATCTGTATCTGTATCTGTTGGGCCCGGTGGTACGGTAGAACTGATAGCCGGGTGGCAAGGGCCATCGTCTATTACTATACCTGCCGCCAAATCTTATCTTAATGTTGGTTTAACTGGAGGTTAGTTATTCCACATTAAGTGACGGGAAAGGTACGTCCCTCCCTCTGTCTGTATCTGGATCTCGAGGGGTTGCTCCCGACAGATCATGGAGGAAGAAGGCTGGATTGATTCTGTTATTTCTGATTTTATTCTGTTTAAGGAGTAAAGGATGGAGAACGCCTACTTGCAGGGCATTAATACTTTATTATCGTACGGTTCATGTTTTCAAGAATCTGATACCCAGTCCCCTTATTCCCCTTTTTCTCAAAATAAATATGAACCAAATATTTGTATTGATTATTATTTTATTGATTTCCGGTATAATACTATTAATCTATTATTTTATTAATAGTATCAAACTCCAACTTTTATAGTCAAAAACTTTTTCAAATATACCTATACGTATATATGTAGTTCCAACTACCCCCTCACTTAGTCACTTTGACTAACCCTCGCACTTTACAACTCATGGTTTCAGGTTTAACGGACGCTTACTAGAAGGTATCTTGAAGCCTAGTGTGTCTTCTCGTTAGCATAATAGTTCAAGGTTCTTTAGAATAAGTTATGCTTCCGAGCTTGTAATTATCTATTTCGGCATGGTTACTACTTTTGATATCTATACTATGCCATTACTGGCTTATTTATTGCATTCCCCTATCATAGTTTTGAAAGTTTTTAAATTATAAAATTTCCGCTGCAGTGTTCTAATACTCTGATATTGTATAGCACTGTCCATTCGCCGGAGTGTTTCTCGGGTGCTAGGCCTCACATCCACTCGGGAGATACTTTGGTGCGGGGTTGTAGTGTATAGGGGCACTACAAAAAGAGTTTGACTTGTCAGTTAGACTTGATCTCAATTAAATGAGATATTTACTTGTTAAAAAACTCATTGAAAGAGTTTTACTTGTAGTTCATCGAAACTAGGGCTGTCAACGGGTCGGACTCGAATCGGATCAGGAGATTCCGGATCCAAATCCGATAAGACAATCCGATAACCGGATCCGAATCAAAGTCCTATAGGATTCGAATTCATTTATTTTGAATCCACGCATAATCGGGTCGGATCAGATCCGATAAAAGATCCGACCCGATCAATAATAAAATTTAATTTTTAAAATAATAAATTTAATATAAAAAAATAAATGTAATTAGATAATATTTAATAAACAATTGTTATTTAATAAATTATTTGATGATTTTGTTAATATTTACTTAAGATAGGTTAATTTAAACTTATTAATAAAGAGAAATATATAGTTTTAAGGTAAACCATTCAAATTTTGTTATTATTTAAAGTGATAAATATGTAAAAATTCTAATTTTAATCATTTTACTTAGTATTATGTACTAGTAAATAATTTATTTAATTAAATATTATATATATAATCGGATTCGGATTCCTTAATTCCATATTCTTTCCATTTATTTCGGATTTCGAATATTTATAATCGGATATGATCCATCGGATATTTTTATCGAACGAATATGCTAAAATTCGGATCGAATTCGGATTAAAATCCGATCCATTGACAGCCCTATTCGAAACTAGGGCTGTCAACGGGTCGGATTCGGACCGGATCAGGAAATTCCGGATCCGAATCCGACAAGAAGATCCGATAACCGAATCCGAATCCGAATCCGAATCCTATAGGATTCGGATTCATTAATACTAAGTCCGTATGTTAACGGGTCGGATCAGATCCGATAAAAGATCCGACCCGATTAACAATAAAATTTAAAATTTTTTTATAAAGAAATAAATAAAAAAATATAAATATAAATATATAATATCTAACAAATAATTATTACTTGATGAATTCTTTAATGATTTTGTGTATATGGATTTAAAATAGGTTAATTTAAGATTTTTAATAAAGAAAAATATATTTTTTAGAATAAATAATTTAAATTTTATTATTATTTATAGTGAACATATGTGAAATTTTTATTTTTAATTATTCTATTTAATATTCTTTACTAATAAAATAATTAATTTAATTAAATATTATAATAAAATCGGATTCGGATCTTTAACGGATCGGATTCCTTAATTCCATACCCGGTCCATTTATTTCGGATAACGAATATTTATAATCGGATATGATCCATCGGACTTATTTATCGGACGGATATGATAAAATTCGGATCGGATTCGAATCGGATTCGGATTAAAATCCGCTCCATTGACAGCCCTATTCGAAACACAATTAAATGAGATATAGAACAAGAAATATCTTATTGGGCTTGATGCGTATAGCCCAAAAAGAACCAAGCCCAAATTATCTGCATATTAGCAAACAATAGCTAAGCAGCTGTATAGACGTCTATGAAGTCTGCATAAATTTCACTGATTTTGAGCTTAAGCTTAAACCCAGATTTTGTTTAACTGTTGAAGAAACATGCAGAATCAAGATGAGATTAGGAATTTGCCGATCGATATCGCGTTCGGCCGCCTCGGAGGTAAATTGTTTATTTTATGTTGTGTGATTTCACTTCAGTTTTCATGTTTATGATTTGGGATTGGCTTGAATTTCCAATGGTTGTGTGTGTTGTTTGTCGGATTTACTGAATTGATATTCTTTTTGGTTGAATTGAAGAATGGCTGGTGGATCGGAAGAGGATTCCGGCGGATTGGAGGAAGCGGATGGCGGCTGTGAGGGCGAAGATCACGACGTCGTTTGCTTCGCTGCCGAAAGAGATTGATCCTTTTTTCCAGACTCTCGACCTCGAAGGTTTCTGAAATTTATTCGTGTTCGTGTACTTCTGTTTCTTATTTTCATTACTAGTTGACAAAAAGATGCAATTTTTATTACTTGATAAGAATTATATACATGATATTATTCGTGGTATTGATTTTCTTGGACTATAATCGAACTATTTGTGCTTTTGTGAAAAACTGAATTGGGTTTTGAGAATTGATAAATCCGATGAATTGTTTTTGGTTAGCAATAGGAGTTTCGTTTGATTTGTATATGGAGTGAAGGGCTGTCTGTCTGCAACTATATATGGGGGGGTTGCAGGAATTTTTGTAGGCTTTGAATTATAATGTTGCGATATTATGAGGAATTTGCTTCTGTGGTGACCTTCTTTCTCGTTTCTATTGTATAATCTCTCAGGGATTGGCTATTTGGAGGCCAAAAAGATATATGATATTCTTTTGAAGTCAACTACAGAAAGCCGTAATATTTTTGGCCGGCTGTCAGGTGCTGCTGTAAGATATCAGAGACAATCTCTCTCTCTCTCTCTATCCCCCGCCCCCTTTTCTCTGTGTGTGTGTCCATTACAACATCTTCCTCAAAAGGTTATAACAAATATTCCCAATTTGGACAGGGTGATTGGGAGACCATAGTTCGTGCGTACGAGAAAGATCACATTTTTCTTGGTGAGGCTGCTCAGATAATGGTCCAGAATGTGAATTATGAAATGTAAGAAAAGTTGATAATTGTTTTGACAAAAACATAGCATATGTCAGGGTTTACTCATTTTTTACTTTTTGTTTCTTACTATCACCCACCTTTCAGCCCATACCTTAAAAAGCAAGTCCAAAAGAGCCAACAGCAGCTTGCAGAACTAGAGCGAAAGGAAACGGATATAAAGAGAAATGCTTCTCTTTCGGCAGCAAAATATTCAGAGGCCTGTCAGGAGCTAGGATTGCAGGTTTCAAATTTCGTTCACATGTCTTTTCTTGTAATTTTCCTTATAACTTGCTCTGTATGCAATTGATTCTAGCCAAAAGTGATAAAATTTGCAGGGCATTAGTGTCAGATCAGAGTTGTTAGAGACAGCTAAAACATCTCTGCCAAGCACTTTTAGCCGGATTTTAGAAGTTTTGAAAAGTGATTCTGTTTCAAGGGCCATCGAGTTCTATTCAACTTTTGTTAAAGATGTTCAAACAGAGAAGGATGTAAGGCAATTGTCAATTTGAAGCATTATCGTTGTTCTCTTCTGCCATTCTTCAACCATTTCTTGCTTTCTTTCTTTTTTCCCAGAAAACTTCCTATCCCGTGTTGCCAAACTTGATTTATGTTCGTGAGAATCCCCCTTCTCTTGATGTTACTGCTAGTCCCGAAATTTTTGATGCTGTTAGTGCTCAAATAAGTCACGAAGAACCTGCAGTTGTATCTGGGGCAGCAGATGTTACAGCCGACACCATTGACTGGGATATTACTGTCGATAGCTCTCAGATTGATTGGGATATTGGGAATGTGGAAACAGAAGAAAATGGAAACGGATTGGGTCCTTATGAAATGGTGAATGCTAGTGATATTCCAAATTCTCCTCATAAAGATGCAGATATCACCGTGTCAGAGATTTCTTGGGATATAAGTGTTGATAATCCACATTCTGAAGATGCCGGCTTATTAAGCACCGTTGGGGAATCTGGTGGGGCCCATCATTTTGGTAAAACCGAAGCAATGGGAAGTAACCAGGACAGGAGTCAGCTTATGGAGACAGAGTACCGGAATAAGATTCTTGATGACTTATTTGAGGTCTACATCCGCTACTGCATTGTTTTAGCACTCGGAATTATATCGGCACAGTGTTCTTTTGAACCATTGTTTCTTACCTTTTTTACCTCTTTGTTAACTCGGGGATAATTTTTTAACCTTTCATTTTTTGTTTCATCTTTCATTCCATCAGGCTAAAGCATTTCTGAACCAACGGTTCCTTGAATTGAAAAATGAGGAAACCTTATCTTTGCAACATCAAGTTCAAGCAGTAGCCCCCTTTGTGCTCCAGCAGTACTCCCCCGACTCAATTCAGGCGATGATGTCTGATATCTCTCTTGCCATTTCACTATTGACGAATAGGAAAACTCGTGATCTGATCATGATACTCAACTCCAAAAGGTTCTCTTCTTAAACGAAATTGATTTTCCAATATATTTAAAATTTTAACATCCATTATAGATCCAAGTTCAAGCAGTGGCTATCGCTTTTTAGTGATTTGTATCCTGCCAGCTGCTTTATTGCTCTTTCGTGTGTTTCCATATCACATTTTATTTGAAGGTCACTGGTTCTGATAATTGTCTGAATTTTCAGATTTTTGGATCGATTGGTAAGTACTCTAGAGGAAAAGAAGCACCTAGAAGTTAAATTGAAGGAAGGTCTGAAAGACCTTTCTACTAAACGCCTGGAGCTGCAAAATTCTTTGTCTTCCTCGTGGCCCAAACAAGTAAGTTCATTTTATTAAGGAACGCTAATATTGCACGAATATCTAATGCAATTTACCCTTTCGTCCCTTAATTATAATATATATTATCTTATTTATCAGGAAGCAGCCCTAGCGAAAACCAGGGAGTTGAAGAAACTGTGTGAGACTAAACTTTCGAGCCTGTTCGATGGGAGACCTGTCAATATTATTGGAGAGATTAATGCAGTGTTGAGTAGTGGCTTAACCGTATGACTTCCCTAAAACTAGTTGTTTATTATAGTAAACAGTAGTAAACGATGTAGATGCTAACACTTCATTGTCTTTTTTATTTATGAAGTATTTGGAGGCAAATATACTACATATGTGAAAACACTGTCATAATATTTCTCTGCTGTGTTGAACCAAATGTTTATTATCATTACATTCATTTCCGCAAAGTCGATATATTGACTATATCATCAGTAATGTACAGCACTAGAACATCTACAACTGGAAGTTGCAGAATTTACACAGAATAGTAGCTTAGCGTCGGTGAGCCAAAGAAGCCGGATTTGGTTGACCTGAAAGATCTATCAAGAGAATCTGTCTCAGGGCCGTCTCTAGCATTCGGCTTTTGAATCATGCGCGTCAGAGAATCCACAACTTCAGACATCTGGGGCCTGAACTCCTGCTGTGGCTGATACAGGCAAGTTTTTCTGAGTCCCAAATTTCGGACTATATCATATAGTATGGTTTTACATTCAATGAAGTTGAGGTCTTGTGATTATTACCTGAATACACATGGACACTATATCAGCAAACCGTGAAAGTGACTTGGAGGGTATTGTTCTTGTTGTAATAGCCGGATCAATCATTGCGCCTAATGACGTGCTGTCGTGAAGCCTGGATGAAGCCCACCTCACTAAGGATTGCTCTGGTTTGGGTCTAGAACTGCATATAATTGAGAAAACACAAAAGATATTATTATACTCTTAGGACCGACGGTCAATTTAAAAAACACTGAAAAGTTATAGTAAATTCATGTGTACTTGTCAAATGGTTTCCTTCCTGTCATAAGCTCTAAAAGCAACACCCCAAAGGCATAGACATCAGCCTTAGTGTTGCCATTGCCAGGCTGATCATGTTCTGGTGCAGCAATGTAGCAATTATCCACAATTGCCATTTCAGAAGCCTGAAACCGAAAAGTCGAGTTTTACTCATGTTATGGTTTTTTCTTCTCGAAATCCTGACCTCATGAAGCTATTGACATATTTACCTTGAGCTTAACAGTATTGCTGGCGAGAGGTCTCAAGATAGCCAGGCCACAGTCGCAGAGGCGTGGCATAAGCTCTTCATCAAGTAAGACATTTGCAGCCTTCAAGTTGCTATGGGCAATGGGTGGTACACTTGAATGCATGTAACTGACAAATACATAGTGGTCAAAAAGGGCCAAATAATTACACCAAACGGTTCAGATTATGCCTCGTTTTCAATCCATTTTCAGGAATAAAACACAAATACACATAATACAGATTAATCTGAGTTGTTTGATACATATGTGGGACAAACACAACGGATTTTTCAATAAAGAACTTTCTCATGAAGTGCTTTTAGCTTTTTGCAAAAAGACATTTGAAATTTTGACAAGAAACTAATATTTAACTTCAGGAAACACCAAGTCTTGGTTTAGTACTTACTTCAATGCTCGGGCTATACCGAGGGCAATTCGGATGCGAAGGCCCCAAGAGAGTGGCCTATATGCAATAGAATGCAAAGCTTGATTAAGCGACAAGTTCCTGACATATTCGTACACAATTAGATGCTGTCCGTGATCCATGCAGTATCCGAGAAGTGTCACAATATTAGGGTGCCTCAAGCGCGATGCGTTTCTAATCACATCGTACAACTGTTGTTCTTCAATGATGGATAAAGGGACTGTTTTTATGTTCTTCACAGCCAAAATCTGTCAGAAGAAGGCATAATTCAGGAAAAATCTGACCAGTTGAGTTTTTCAAGAATTTGATTTGTTCACATAGGTTTGAATATTACCATGCCATCAAGAAACTCTCCTCTGTAAACAGAACCCAGAGATCCCTCACCGATAAGGTTGTCTTCATGAAAGTTGTTTGTGGCCATTTGAAGCTCTCCCATTGTGTAGACCTTTGCACCAATTGGCATCTTGGGTACGGGGAAACTTTTTCTTCTAGAAGCTCTTATTGTTTTAGTCCGTATAGCAGGCAAACGGGAGGGGGTGATCATTGGGGAAGATGCGTATGGTGACAATCGGGGGCTCTCCCCTCTAGTCATCGATGCATAATTCACACCTGCACGCACGCGAGCACACACACACAGAGAGGGAGACAGATTAGCAAAACTTCCGAAGTTTGTTTGTTCCTTCAATTTATGTTATTATCAAACCTAGAATAGTGCCTCCCACAGGTAGAGATCTAGTTGAATCTTCGTTGCTCAGAATCCCAAGTGTTTTGACATTCGAACGGTATTTGTGAATAACAAATGCAGCTGCTGCAAAAGCTGCAATCAGAGTGATTCCACCTATCGTGATCACCACTCCCGCAGCATGTGATTTCTGCTTGTGAGCTACTGTGTGAGAAGGATGACTCTCAAAAGCACTTAAATTTGTCACTGGTGGGCTGCTGCCGGTGCTCATATTCTGCATGTTCGGTATAATATCAGAAGGAAAGCTCCAGGGGGGATAGTTTGTTTCTTTGTCGAATTTGTTCCCAGCAAACCTAAATAAAAGATAGGTTGGTAAGTCCATGTTGAGATTAAATTTCAGAGGGTACTTTATTGGGCCTGAAAGTTTTTGAACTTCTGAGGGGGTGATTACCCCCCACCAGAATACCTCAAGCTGGCTATATTCTGGAAGTTTTCTGGAATAACACCGCTGAAATGGTTGTCTTCAATATTCCTGAAAACGAGGTTAATGTGAGATGCATAAACAACTTTAATGAACTTTCGAAGTTTCAAAATTTTAGTTCCATAAGACAGACTCACAGTTCGGAAAGTGAGAGATTTGCCAAGAAGATTACTGATCCAGTGAACTGATTGTTCTGCACGAACCTGAAATAATTCTTTGTCAGTATAATTGTATATGTGATAATCCATATACATATGTAATGAGGAATTAGTCAAAAGAAACAATGAACTCACAAGCCTGTTACGTTTGTCAAAGATCTGAATGAGGGAGGCAGATCTCCAGTAAAGTTGTTGAAAGACAGATCCCTGTTTAAGCAGAGATCATACATTTCTCAACAATGTTTAATATTGTGTTCATTCAATGATCAATATAAGCCCAAAACTGAGTTATAAAGCAGGAAAATGCCTTACATTTGTCTGAGATTCTCAAGGCCATTGAAAACATCTCCCAACGATCCAGATAACATGTTATGGCTCAGATTCCTTCAAGTAACAACATGAGTTAGAATGAAAATTCAGCTCATATTAACAGAGAAGTAAAATGGGAAGTTTTACGTACAGATGCCTGAGATGTTTCATGCTTTCTATGGAGTATGGTATACTTTGGCTAAGTTTGTTTCCAGCCAAGTTTCTGCATGGAGAGAGCATTACAGTACAGTAATAGCATTGGTTCTGAAGAAAATCAATCTAAAAGAACTTAAAGAGTGTCTTACAGATGTGTGACATTTGGAGGTAAGCTATACGGGATTGAGCCCTCAATGTTATTTGCACTAAGGTCCCTAAAAAGATTGAAAGTCACACCAGTATGTAAAAAAAAAAAAAACATTAACAATCACATACATTACAGAATCAGGAATCTTAAGTTGTAATTCCTCACAGATGCTTCAGATTTCTCAGGTTGGAGAGCTGGTAGCCAAGACTTCCAGTAAGCCCCATTCCACGAAGTTTACTGAAACATGGAACGAATATTAGTATTTCTTTCCAAAACTTACATTATTTTGAAGTGAGTAATTTGTTATAATTTCAAAAGGAAACATGTACAGGTTGATTATGGATGACTCAAAGCAATCTACTCCCATCCATGTTTCTTGACAAGGGTCACCACCCTCTAATTTCCAATGCTCCAGCTGCATCGGGCTGTTTAACGACCTGTATAGGTCTCGAAGAGCTCCAACTGCATAATTTAACTTGGATATTAGTCATGTAAAGAAGAAAACCATAAAACTAATGCTCAAATTTCGTCATCTCTTCTAAATGATACTGTGTGGAGTTTACTAGCACAATCAGTGATTTTGCAGTAAAAATCACCCAGAACTGGAACATAAATGAAGATTTGTCACCTTCTAACTCGTCGGCAATGGCCAAAGCTTGGAATCCTAGAATTATCCAGTAATGTATTGCGATCAGATAGAACCACTTAGCTATTTCCATTTCTTTATTTTTCAAGAAAATGGGGAAGAGCCTACAATTTATAAATTCCTGCAAAAACAAATAAACAAAATGGATTAGCATCGATCATAACTAATACAGAGTAAAAGCTAACTCCACAGTATTAAAAACTTGAAAGACAGGATGAAGATTGGCATAATGGAAGATGTGAAAATCAAGAAAAGTATTTCAAATCCACTATTCTGCTTCAAGCTTCGATCACAAGTCAAATTCGATTACATGCAGAAATCTTCAGAAAATACCACTCCTTACGTAATTACTTTCTGTGCGTCCGATTGTGTGTGTTCTAGCACATATAGATACAACGCATATATGTATATATAGATAAATAGATCGGATACAGACATTGATTCATGTAATACATGATGAGAACAGAGTAGTTTCAAAATGATGGTAGACTGTCTGGAAACTAAAGAACACGAAATGCGAAAGGAAATTCACCAATTTCTGCAGAAAACGCACACGAACACACACAATACTCAAGTTCAAATTCTCATACCCAAATATGTATCGCGCCGCTGATGTAAACCAGCTTCGAGTATCAAAAATCAATGGGCAACTGCTACGTGAACGACAAAACACGATGAAGGCCTATTTCAACACCTGAATTTCCCTGCACACACACTACACACAGTCGCGCACACTCAAGACACACAATGTCCATATATACTCCATACGCATGTTAAATGCACGTCTGCAAACTCATACAATTGGAATTCCCTGGACAACAATGGAGCAAAAACGAAGAAGAGCTCTAAGAGAGAGAGAGATGCAGAGAGAGAGAGAGAGAGAGAGGAGAAGACGAAGTAGAGAAGCGATGAAGAAGAGCTCTGCTGAAAACGGTTATGGAGTTACAGGCGCGTGCATTCTACAGGTTGATGCCAAATGGGTTTTAATTGCCTGCGGATGCTATATATGCTTGCTCAAATGCAATCATTTTATTTTATTTGTTTTATTTTATTTTATATTTCAAGAATTTGCATTTTATTTAAAAGAGTTAAATGTTTTTTTCATCTTGCGATGAACTACACCCGATAATGTTCGGATACGAAGACATGGACATAACACGATAGCGACACGAATTTTTTATTAAATTTTTCACTTAAGTAATATCTGACATGGTATCCGACGCGATACGGAAGGACACGGCAAAATGATACTTTTAGAAGTGTTCGTGCATCATACATTACACTTTAGTACCTAACTTTTAAAAATTAAGAATATAATCCCTAACCTTTTATTTTATTCATTTTAGTGTATAATTTTATTTTTCGATGGAATTTTTCGACTAAAATATCACACTTTATATATACCTGAGATTTATGAGGGCAAAATAGATATTTTAGTACTCTCATTCTCTTCTTTAATGCCCTATGAATCTTAGGTGTGAGATTTTGTCTGAAAAGTCGATCGGAAAATAAATTTAAGCACCAGAATAAATAAAATTCAAAGGTTAAGCATCAAAATTTTAATTTTCAAATATTGAGTAATAAAGTGCAATTTGTTCTAAACATTAGGGTGCACAAAATATTTAATTCTATTTAAAAAATATTTATATATATATTTTTATTCAAGGAATTTTATTTTGTAAATATATTATTTAAAATAAATTGATCAATCCAAAAATCTTCATTATAATTGAAATGACCAAACTAGCCCCATTTCAAAAGCGAGAGCTGTAGCTTATATATGATATCAGAGCTCTGTTTTCTTTCGCATGGCATGAACTCTAGAGCGGGAGATTGATTGAAAAGGTGATATGGTTGTGTCACGTTTCTCGTTAAATCTTCAGTTTTGCTGAATTATTTTGTTTATTCTGTTTTCAGAATTCATTGGTGATTGAAGAATGTGTGTGGAAAATTAAAGCTTTTTCAACTGCATGCTTCCTGCTCGACGAATTGCCCAGAAGATTTTTGTGGAGGTCTCAGCTCATGAATGGCGTTGAGAGATTGATGGGATTTACCCTATTGATAAAGGGTTTCTTTTAAATTCTTTTAGTACTTGATTTGAGTAGTTATATCTCACATGGTGGGCTTCAGAAAGTCTGTGAAGAGATCAGCTTGGAGGATGTGTTTAACTCGTGAAGATGACCGAAGCTGTGTAAGGGCCTTCTTTTATAACTTGGTGGTCATATATACATGGTTAAGGTTTTTGCCGACCTGTGAATGGTCTAATATGATCTGATGTTTGTCTTTTCCTTTAATTTTTGGAGATATGTTTACGTTTGCAGTTTTCGTCTGGCCTGATTCAAGATTTACTTACTGAATACAATACAGGACATGGCTGGAATCTACGGCGAATCTTGTAGGACTTAGAATTGTGGACAGAATGGGCTGGTGGGAGTATCTTTCCTTTTCCTCCATAAGAAAATGATCAAACAATTGCAGTCTACTGTGAAATGTTCCCTTACCCATGTCGGCCGTGGTGTTCAAGCGGTTGGATATTCCACTTTCAAGAACGGAGAATCATTTAACACCTATGTTAGCTCGTTGTGCATGCAAAAGCTTTACGAAGATGTGCTTTTTGCGTTTGATTCTTTCGAAAAGAACACAGACTGCAAGGTTGATTTAAGCACCTTTACCCATTTAATTTTTGCATGCTCATCTCTGAGATCCGTAGAGTATGGAAGAAAGATTCATAACCACATCCTGAAGTCCAACTTGCTACCCAATATGATCCTTGAGAACCATTTTGTAAATATGTATGGAAAATGTGGGTCAACAAAGGATGCAAGGGCAGTGTTTGACAATATGCGTGAGAGAAATGTCGTGAGTTGGACTTCCTTAATTGCAGGATACGCACAGAATGGTTCAGATATTGAAGCCGTAAAATTATACATCAGAATGCAGCAATCTGGTTTTATGCCCGATCAGTTCACATTTGGAAGCGTAATTAAAGCTTGTTCAGGTCTTAATGAGGTCAACTTAGGGTTGCAGGTACATGCCCAAGTAACTAAATCGGGATTTGATTCCCACCCAATAGCTCAAAACGCTCTTATTGCTATGTACACCAAATTTGGTCGAATTAATGAAGCATACAACATATTCTCCCACATCAAGTCGAAGGATTTGATTTCTTGGAGTTCCATGATTGCCGGTTTTTCAAAACTCGGGTATGAGTTGGAAGCTCTATGCTGCTTTAAAGAAATGCTCTTTCAAGGTATGTACCATCCAAACGAATTTATATTTGGCAGTGTTTTCAGTGCTTGCGGCTCTCTTGGTCAGCCGGAATATGGTATTCAGATACACTGTATAAGTATAAAATATGGGTTCGAGGGAGATGCATTTGCTGGTTGCTCCCTTACTGACATGTATGCAAAATGTGGTTTATTGCATTCAGCAAAAAATGCCTTCAATCTAATACAGAATCCCGATATAGTGTCCTGGAATGCAATAATAGCTGCTTTTGCATATGGTGGTGAACCAAATGAGGCCTTGTTGATTTTTTCTCAAATGAGGCAATTAGGGTCAGCACCAGATGATATTACTGTTCGTTCTTTGCTTTGTGGCTTCACGGATACATTCACCCTTTCTCAAGGGAAACAGGTCCACTCCTATATTATAAAGATTGGATTATATCTTGACCTTCCAGTATGCAACACATTACTTACAATGTATGCCAATTGCTCGGATTGTACAAATGCCTATAAAATTTTCGACGACATTAGAGACGAAGCAGATCTTGTCTCTTGGAATGCTATAATTACAATGTGCATGCATCAAAACTACATTGCAGAAGTTTTCTCATTATTCAAAACAATGCTGCTATTTCATGGCAGACCTGATCATATAACTCTGACAAACATAATTGGCTCTTGCGGAAAAATTGCCTCCTTAGAGATTGGGAATCAGATTTTTTCCTGTGTTTTGAAAAACGGGCTCGATTCTGACTTCATGGTTGTAAATGGGTTGATCGATATGTATGTGAAATGTGGGGCCCTCGAAAAAGCAAGAAAGCTCTTTGACTGCATGGGCCATGCAGACGTAGTCTCATGGAGTAGTTTAATCTTGGGTTACGCAATTTCCGGCTATGGAGACGAAGCCATGAATCTTTTCAAGAAAATGAAGGATTTAGGTATAAAACCAAACCAAGTCACATTAGTTGGAGTTTTGACCGCTTGTAGCCATATGGGCCTAGTGGAGGAAGGGATGAGGGTTTTCGATTCGATGGAACTGGTGCACGGCGTGGGCCCCACTAGAGAGCATTTTTCATGTGTTGTTGATTTGCTTGCACGAGCGGGAAAAATCCATGAAGCAGAAGATTTCATGAACCGAATGGTGTTATTTGAGCCCGATGTTGTGATGTGGAAGACTCTATTGGCCGCTTGTAGAAGTAGGGGCAACATTGAGGTCGGAAAAAGGGTTGCTGAGAATATATTGAGGATCGATCCCTCGAATTCTGCAGCTCACGTGTTGCTTTGCGGGATCTATGCTTCTGCCGGGAAATGGGGGGAGGTGGCTTCGTTGAGATGTTTGATGAGAGAGAGAGGTGTGAGGAAAGTGCCCGGGCAGAGTTGGATCGAGATCAAGGATTGTATCCATGTTTTCTCAGCAGAAGATGGACTGCATGCGGATAGAGAGAGGATATTTTCGACTGTGGATGAGTTGTGGCTTCAAATTCTCGATGCTGGGTATGTTCCGCTCATCGAATAGAGCTTGTTGTTGCCTTCAGTTCGTCCTAGGTTCATCTCCGAAAACCTCTTGAATGCTGCGAGGGATCAGTCGATCCTGGCCTGACCCGGCCCCACACGGCCCGTATTTGTTGCAGAGAACTACAGATGCTGAGCTAGGATGTGTTTTGTACTCATGATCAGCATCTGAATGCTGGATTAGTGAGACAAGTGAAAATGACGTGCTAGTTTCTATAATGTGAACTATCATCATTTTTGGTCAACTTCATTCATACGGTAGGGATATAAACGAATCGAATCAATAAGTTATTATTTCAAATTTATATTAAAAAATTAAATGGGAGCATGAAATTCATTTAAATTTTATTTATTTATTATTTATTTGGTATGTTTTAATTACATAAAAAATTTGGTTGGAGCCAAGTGGAATTTTAAATTTTAATTAACGAAAAGAAATTCAAAGAAAATAAAAAGAAATAAATTTTTTTAAGGGACAGTTATTTATGAGGATCAAATATTCTCAAAAGTTATCTTAAATCCCCTAGTTTGAAAAATGTATGTTTTAGGTACTCAAGTTATTTTTCCTAAACCCCCATGACCCTGAAAAGTCTGTTTTGCCCCCATTTTTTTTTTTTGTTTTTTTTTTCCTTTCCTTCCCTCGCTGGAAAAACCGATTTCCAATTTGGGAATGATTTATCTCATTTCTGCAAGACTGCAACCACATTTCCACTTCGTCGGCAACGAGAACTAACGGCAACGACTGCAGGATAAAGATAGGCGGCGGCAACGGCAACGAAGATAGCAAGATATTGATAAGCGGCGGCAACGAGAATCGATTTAGTCATCGTGCCCTATTTCATGTGCTACTCTAAGGTATTCTCCGCGTATGAATGTTAATTGAATGTATTCTTGGCGTTATTTGAATGTTAATTATGTAAATTAGACAGTATAATTCACTGATAATTTGTATCGAATTGAATTGCTGATAATTTGTATCGAATAGAATTGTTGATCCTCTACAAACTGATAGTTCAAATTGGTATTCTGAAGATGGCGTTGGCCGGTGATGAAGTTCAAGACAAGCAAATCCTAGGAAGTTGTTGGTTTAACGGCGAAATTACGGTATTTTCAATTCGGCGGAGCGCGTCAGTGGAGGAGATTCATGCGCAAATTGGTGAAGAGTGGTCAGACTTCAACTTTGATACTTACGTGGTACAATACCTTGCACCCCATAAAAAAGGTTTGTGGGTTAGTTTGCGGCGCGACGGGTAGATTCCGACTATGATCCAACTGCATGAACTTACTAAACTCAACATTGTTGAGATGAGGGCGATTCGGCTTCCTGCCTATTTAAATGGGAAGCAAGCACATCGAAGAGAAGGTATGAGATTTTTAATTTATTCTGTTCTGTATTAACACTATATTAATTCTGGTCAGTAATCTCATTCTGTGTCAGGAAGAGAAGATATAACCCATACGCCTTTGGTTCATGTTTGGCCAATGTTCGTTCTGAAGTTGAGGATTAACCAAATCCACTACGTGTTCTGGAGTTGAGGATTGATTTGTTTTTATACATACACTCCCTGTTATGATTGTTTCTATTTGTTTGAAGCAACGTTAATAAATTTCTTGAAGATGTTTTTTTCTTAATTTGATCTATGGAAATGCATTGTTTGTTCAGGTTATTTGGTTATTGTAATAAAACAGACTTTGTTGAGTGAAGGGTTAAATATGCATAGTTGAAAGCAGACTTTGTTAAGTGAAAGGTTAAAAATACGAAACAAAGTGAAGGGTTAAAAATGCGTACAGTATAACCTCGATAAATTAATACTGTTGGGACCGTCAAATTTTATTAATTTAGCGAGGTATTAATTAATCGTATAAATTAATAATTATTAATTTATAAATTATATACTTTTTGGGTCCATATTATGAATGTACCTAGGTTGTTAGATGATGAATCCTCGGAAAATCAAGAACAGATGAATAATGATGGCTTACAACAATTGCAGAATCTAATCAATGGATTGAAGTATCGAAATGCAATGAATGCTGAAGATGTTTTGAATTATCCGGGAGAAAATGATACGAGTTTGGAGCTACCTACGGATGAACAAATAATTGAGAGAGTTATAGAAACACATCAAGATGATGAAGTGGAAGATGATAGTGTGGAATTAGAACAAGTTTCGCGCAAAGATGCTCTGAAAGCAACAATCACCTTACATCACTTCCTTTTGCAATATGAGAAGACTACACCTGATATTCTTAATGCAATAAGAAGGGTTAGAGATGAGATTCAATGTGATATTGATTTCAAGAAGAAACAAACAACATTAGATTCATATTTTCAGAAACCTGTTTAGTTTACTTATGTATTATGTATGAAATATTTTGATACAGATGAATTATTAATTTATATATCAAATGGGACCTATATGAATTTTTTTTTTTTTTTGTATTATCTTATAAATTTAGCGAATTATTAATTTACCACGTTGATCCCGACTCGGGACCGAAGAAAATTATTATTTTAGCGAGGTTATTAATTTATCGAGGTTATACTGTAGTTGAAAGCAGACTTTGTTAAGTGAAGGTTAAATAGTTGAAAGTGGACTTTGTTGAGTGAAGGGTCAAAAATGCGTAGTTGAAAGCGGACTTTGTTGAGTGAAGGGTTAAATATGCGTAGTTGAAAATAGATTTTGTTGAGTAAAGGGTTAAATATACGTAGTTGAAAGCAAACTTTGTTGAGAGAAGGGTTAAATGCGTAGTTGAAAGCGGACTTTGTTGAGTGAAGGGTTAAATATGCGCAGTTGAAAACGGACTTTGTTGAGTGAAGGGTTAAATATGCGTAGTTAAAAGCGGACTTTGTTGAGTGAATTGAAAGCGGACTTTGTTAAGTGAAGGGTTAAATATGCATAGTTCACTAAATATCATCATAAAATGATATGGAAGGACTAAAAGTTTACATATTATGAGAACAAACAATTAGTTACCATGTTTTTTTACTAAATACCATCATAAAACAATGTAGAATGACTGAAAGTTTACATATTATGAGAACGAACATAGTAGTTACACATTATGAGAACAAACATATTAGTTACCATGTTTTTTCACTAAATATCATCATAAAACGATATAGAAGGATTGAAAGTTTACATATTCTGAAAACAAACATATTAGTTACCATGTTTTTTCACTAAATATCATCATAAAACGATATGGAAGGACTGAAATAGCAATTTACTCAACCCCCATATTCTTATTTACTCGATAAACTGCAGAATTAGTTTCAGATGACCACACAACTACTCAACAATCTGCACTTTTAGTTCTACCCCATATTCTTATTTACTTGACAAACTGCAGAATTAGTTTCAGATGACCACACACTTACTCAACAATCTGCACAGTTCTACCCCATATTCTTATTTACTCTACAAACTGCAGAATTAGTTTCAGATGACCACACACTTACTCAACAATCTGCACTCTTAGTTCTGCCACATATTCTTATTTACTCGACAAACTGCAGAATTAGTTTCAGATGACCACACAATTACTCAATAATATGCACTTTTAGTTCTACCCCATATTCTTGTTTACTTAACAATCTGCACTTTTAGTTTCAAATGACCACACAATTAACAATCTGCACTTTCAAATGACCACACCATTACTCAACAATCTGTTTACTCACAGGATATATCAACAATCTACACTTTCAAATGACCACACCATTACCACCAACAAAAAACATTTCATTATAAAACCAGTAATATACACTACAATCAAACTAACAATAATATTTAAACATTAAACAATCTACAAACAACAAATTTTATGGGGGAGAAAACTGATTAACCTCATCCGGATCACCCTGAGGTATGTTGGAATTAACACTCTCCTCAGAGTGTTCATATCCGGGGTAATCCGCGCTGTGTAGTGACTCGAACCTTCAATGTGGTAGGCGTAGAGGTGCTCCTCTTCGCCCTCCAAAAGGTGTGTCTGCCGCACTTTGAAGATAAACCTAAGGTCATCGTAATAACGACATCCACACGCCATGGCCCCAGAATCCCGACGAATGACCTATGTAAAATTGAACATTAAATAATGAATAAAAATTTAAAAAAAAGGGATTGAGTATGAATTCGACTTACAACATGGCTATTCCCTCGATAATATATCAGGGTATCAATTTGGGCATGAATACGATCATTACCCATTTGAACTCCAGGACACCGCAAGAATCTACGGAACTCGTAAAATTTTATCCGTAGTTCTTTCACCGCTTCTACAGCATCTGTGACACCCCGTCTTTCTGACGAGCCAGGTATGACGTCACGAGAGGTTTTTCCGACGTTTAATTCTTCTTCTGATTTAATTTATTCGTTGAATTAATTGTTTAAGTGATTTATATGCTCTAATTGTTTAATTTTCACGTCGTAATTTTTGTATTTAATTTTTTTTCTATTTTGAATTTAATTCCCGAGTATGCTAATTTTGTGAATTATGTGATATACGTGATTTAAGTATGTAATTGTATGACTTTAAAATTAGTGGACTTAATTGAAAACTTGGATTTGGACTTAATTGCAACTTTTTGAAAGTTTTGGACCTAATTGGAAAATTACCTTTTAAACAAAATTTTATTTATTTAATTCGTTTAATTTTAATTTAATTTAATTTTATTTTTTATTTCTTGAAAATTAATTTTAATTATTTGAATAATATGCTTATTTGTTGAAATGTGTTGCGTTTGTGTTCGATTTGAGATCGAAATTTCGTGCTTTTCTGATATATAGGAGATTTGTGAGTTATGAATTCGTTTATGTGCTCGTTTTACATTTTCGGACTTGTTTGAAATGGTAACGCACCATTTATTTGTTTTGGGGACTCGAGGGCCTAACTAGATTAGCGCGCCTTGTGTTCCGAAATTTATATCTCGAGCTCAGGAATTCGGATTCGAATTCCGGAAGTGGCGCCGGACTCGTTACGAGATTTTCAAGCTAAGGAACCTAGCCTCATATTTTTCTAAGCCCGTTTGATACTCCGAATTTGGCCCGGAAAACTGACTCGTGCTCACATGACCACCTTTCACTTATTTGCACATAAGTCCCTCAATTTTTAACCTTTTCACATGAAACTTGGTCCCACCATCCACTAACTCAATACACTATCATATCTTGCTTCCTTCATCTCGGTTTGGGCAAGGAAAGAAGAGGAAAGGCTGAAACTTGGGAGCTAAACCTGCCATTCCCGTCACTTTCACCCCAATGCCATATTTGAGCTCCAATCTTCATTTTCTTCCATCATCTTCAAGAGGTAAGTACATATTTGATATCTCCATACTTGTGTGGTCATTTTAATCCATTAATATCTGAATTTGAGCCAAGTTTGATGGATTTTGGAGCATGTATGAATAGTAAGGGTTAGATTCAATTTTGTGAATTCATATGCATTCTCTTGTGTTTTCTTTGGATTTGATGACTTATATGAGTTCCTTTAGCCTCATAAATGAATGTGTGAACTTGAATTGAATGATGGACGCTTGGTTGGTGAGTTACCATTAATGACTTGAAGGTTTTTCCAAGTTTTCCCTTTCTCCTTCGTTCATGTATTGTTGCCGGTTTGAGCTTACTTGAAGGATGATTTTGGTTGTCTTTCTTACTGCGTTGCTGCTGTGTTTCGTTGCCTTTGCTGTTTGTTGTTTGCTGCTGTTGTTGTGTGCCTTGGTGAACAGGAGATCATCGAACTGCTGCTACCTTTTCTCGCGGCTGAAACTATCTCCCCGGGCGGGGAGATTTTGTTCATGGAAAATGCCCGGCCGGGTACTTTCTATGCAGAAACCTACTGCATGTTGAGTACCCGGGAGGGTACTTTTAAGAACAAAAACTCCCCGGGAGGGGAGATGGGGAGCAGGGCCGTGAGTGCTTCGTATATATGTTGATGCTTTCGTTGCTTGCTATTAATGCATGTTGTAGCTGATGCATCTTCATTTAATTTGATCCATCTTTATCCCTTGTGCATGAGTGTTGCGTGAGGTGTTGCATGGTGTGTTGAGATCACCTTATGAATTTGAATAATTGTTTGCTTTACATGCATGTTACGTACTCTATAGCCTTCTTCCATGCAATTACTTCCTAATTGAAATGCAATGATGCATGTTACGTGTAGATGTACGTATGTATGTATGTAATATGTGAAATATATGTAATATATATATATTATGTTATATGTTTAATTAAATGAATTTAATTACCTTAAGTTTGATGTTTTAAATTAAATGTGATCTTTTAATTATGAATTTACTTTATGGAATGATTTGATACGTTATATATGAGCTATGAATTTAAATGATCTAAATGATGCATTCTTTCATTTCATTTGCATCCATTTGCATTCCTATGCATCGCCGTGCGTCTAAGGGGTTCATGAATGAGTCTAAGTTATAAGTTCGTGTTTGTTTTCTCAGAGTGGAGTTCCGGAGGAGTCGGTTCCACCATTTAAGCTTCTTCTTGATCGTCAACGCTCTTTCGATAAAAGGTGAGGTTTAGGTTTGTTTTCTTTTAGTTAATGCGACCTATGACCCTATGTGCTCGTTTTCAAACCCGCATGCGAATATACTATTATATATATACTAAATATGTGTCTTATGATACGTTATGAATCTTGTTATTCGATTTAATAAGAATTTTTCTGAAATTGTACGTATGGGCGTATATAAGCTTAAAATGGTTTTGCAACGAGGCTATGCTCCAAACCGTGTAGTGTTAAGCGAACTATGGATCTCCCTCAGCATATTATGAATTTGGAAGACATGGAGAGGTACGTGTATAGCATATGCCGAGTTGCACGGTAAGGTATGTTTCTTAAGTATGAATCATACGTTTCTAGGTTTCGCGAGTTAGGTATGTTTCTCTATGAGTCTTATGAATCCTTTGAATCTATTTGAATCCCCAGGTTCCGGAGGTGTGGGTAAGGGAGACCCGGTGCGGCTGTTGGGGTCGTCGGTTATCACCCCTGTGCACATGCTCTTTTGAAGTACCTACGCGCGACTCTGAGGGAGATGGAGAAGGCGTGGTGCTTTGAGCCTTCAGCTGAGGCCGGAGAAGGTATGTTGCGGGATCGCTACCCCACGTATATAGAGTTGCACGATGAGGGCCCGTAACCCGCGTGCGGACTTCCGAAGGAGGATGGAATACGGGAGTATGAGTCTTATGAATCTTATGTATTTACGTTTCTTTATGGTTTTCTTATGAATCTTTCTTAAGGGGTAAGGTTGGAAACCCGTGCTCGCCGGGTATTTGAATTCTTTTGCTATAATGATTATGAAACGGGATAGGAGATTTCGATTCAATAAGGAACTTATGCGAGTAAATTCCGAATTTATGAATTTATAAATCCATTTGAATATTTATGAATCCATATGCGTCCTTTGAATATATATATATTAATCCTTACGAGTTTTCAAACTTAAGAAGATACGAATATATATATATGTATGAGTACTTTTGGAAAATGGCTTTGGTATGTAAAACCCTATTCCCGGTTCATAGTCTTTTGTTTAATTTGTGCATTGCTCTATATGTAGATTTGTGTGGGTGTGCGTTAGCCCCCTCACTCAGTCGGTGGACTGACCCTCTCCTTTCAATTTTCAGTTTGCAGGTTGGGCGTGTTAGGCGGAGTCTTGAGTCGGCCGGGTTCAAGTCATCTAGTTCGAGTTGCTCTTTCATTTGCATTCAGTCATGCTTTTGTATATGATTCGATTGTGGTAATTGAAGTATGTATATGTTATGCCTTTGTTAATGAATTATGTTTGAATTTCCATTTTTTTGTATATTTTGTGGATTTATCTTCTTGGATATTTGGTATATGCTTCCGTTTTCTTATTCTTGCGCGCTCTGGTCCTGTCTTAGCTCCGCCTGGCTTAGCGAGTGTGTGTAGGTTCCCGTTCGCTTAGTCTTGGGCTCATGTATGGATTTCTATTTCATATGTGGGTTCGGGGCTAGGTGCGGGGGATGTGGAGGCTCGCCGCTCCGGGCGCTATAGCATCTCGGGGCCAGTATTGTCGTTGGAATCGTTGTGATAAATTAAACGACACGTTAAACAGCCCTCTCTCGAAGACTTCTAGCCGATCAATTTGGTTGTCTGCGGCATATTGTCGAAGACATTCAACCATGTAGGCTTCTACCTCGCCCTTAATGGGTGTTGGAGGGTGATTCATGACTTTGTTTATCAAGGATTCGAGATCTGGGAGAGAAAGAGAATAAGGGACTTCTTGGAGGTGATGAAATGGGGATGAAAATGTGCAGAATTTCAACGTATAGGGCGAGATATTAATAAAGGTGATTAGGCTGGAAACCTATCGTCATACCCCTTCGTTGTCACCTCTGCAATATTGGGCGGTCAAACTACGGGAAAGAGTGCAGGCACCTTTTCATTTAATTCAAGCGTCCCATCGGGAATGCATCACAATCTATTAAGTTTGTAGTGTAAATATTCATTTTATTAGTTATTGAAAGGTCTGTTTGTCTAGTTAAAGAAAAATAAATTGAGAAGTTATAAAATAGCGTTTAGAAAGTCGATAGGCAGTTTTTGTGGGTACAACAATCTGGCCGGAATAAAAATCGCCATTGCTATTTTTTCCTTTTGTCACCGGAAAAGGGTCGTCGGAAAGGGGTTGCCGGAAAAGAGTCAGGGCCGATAAGTTTACTGTCAAGTAGAAAATATCAGACGCGGGAAGAAGACAATGATATTTGTGTCCTTCTTCATTTTATTAAGGGCATTATGGTACTTTTATAAGATTTGAGGGGTTTACAAAAATTGAAAAGGATAATATGGATCTAATATAGTTATTTTCTGAGTTGGGGGTTTAGAATAAATGTTTTGCCTTATCAGTGATGGTTAATTAATTCTTCGTTTCTTTAACCAGTGGAAAGAACTTTATATATTTTTACATATATTTATTCGTGATGATGCAATGTGTCTGTTGCACTTGTAAATTCAAATTTGGGGCAAATAAGTGATTTAGGGTTTATAAACTCTCTTGATTTGCCTTATGATCACACGTGGGACGCACGTGACTGCTTCTTTCCAGGTTACTGACGAACAACAGGTATAAATTAAAGAGAATTTGAGCAAGAATCCCAGCAATCGGAGCTGAAAGCTGAAACAGGTTGCAGGTGAGGAATTTTAATGGGTGGAGAGGAAGAAGACGATGATTACATGGGGGACCTCTCTCAGTTTCTGCCCCCAGAAGCTTCTCAATCTTCCTCAAAAAAGGTTCGTTTTTTTTTTTTGTTTTGTTTTTGTTTTTGTTTTTGTTTTTTTTGCTGTTCTAAGTTCCCTTTTAATTTTGTATGCAATTCTTGCGTAATCCCAGAAATACCCAGAACCTGGAAAACCATTTTGATTGCTTACTCTGATTTTATGGAGGATATGTTCTTGTTTCTCGTCTCAGTGTGTGTTCTAAAGATAAATTCTTTTTAAATTTCTTGGTGTTCTTTTTAATATGGAAAGTTGAAATTGAAACTATTACTACTTCTGAAGAAATTGGGGATTGGCGCAATGAATATGAACATATATGTGTCTTTTTCTTTGGATTCATCACTTAAAGCTTAGCTTATGTGTGTGAGTGTGTGTGTGTGTGTTTTCGAATTATTTGTTTAGAACATTTGGTGTTGACTGTATTTCTGCGTTCCAATGAAACCTTGAGATGCATTTCTATATCAGGGCTCGAGTGGTAATCCCGTGGTATCAAGTTCTTCAAGCAAGAAAACCAAAGCCCAAAATTGGCAAGAGCAGAGGAAGCTGAAACGGGAGCGAAAGCAAATAGATGAAGATAAGCGAACCCTAGACAACTTAGGTTCAGCAATCCCACAATCCAATATTGGTTTCAAACTGTTAAAACAAATGGGTTACACTCCCGGCTCGGCATTGGGCAAGGAAGGGTCCGGAAGGTCTGAGCCCGTGGCTGTCGAGATAAGAAGGGGTCGTGCAGGGATAGGTACAGAGGATCCAAAGATAGAGAAGGTGAGGCGAGAGAGAGAAAATGAGGAGAGAAAGAAAAGGAGGGTGGAGGAGTTGATGGAAGATTTTGGGACTCGTCAGAAGGAACTGTGGAAGGGAAAGAGAATTGTGGTGAATTTTAGAAAGGCAGAGGCTGCTTTGGCACAGCTCGAAAATAGGGATGTTCTTGAGGTTGAGAAGAAGGAAGATGAGGACGAGGAGAAGGAAGAGGAAGAAGAAGAGGAAATCACGGAAGAGGTTTGTTTTTCGGTGATATAATTCTTGAATGATCGATGCTGTGGTTAATCATTCAAAACTTATGCAAAATGGTGGATAGTCGGGATGTGACTTTAATATCATGCAATTATGTTTTATCTCTGCATTTTTGTTCCAGTTTCTGTGTTTCTTTGCATTTTCTTGTTCCTCTACAAGTTAAATATATACTATGATCAATGATTTGCTTACTGCATATATTACATGACCTCAAAATTATTAATGTTATTGCAGGACTTGCTAAATATATTGCTGAAGCTAAGAAACGAATTCCGCTACTGCCTCTTCTGCGGATGTCAGGTAAAATAAGATCTTCCTTAACTACCACCGTCATTATACGAGTATGAAAAACTGATATCGAACTGCTGATTAGTTTAGACTTGTGTCTTATTTGCCCTTCTTGTATTCTTCCAGTATGAGACAATGGAGACGCTACTCTCCGACTGTCCAGGGATAAACGAAGATGACCACTAGATTTTACGACACTTAACAGCACCCCTGATTTTTAAACTGGAGGATTCTTGTGCGAATCTGGTGCTTGGACCACACATACGAGCCTGATGGTTTAGATTGAACAAGTTTGAATGTTGATTCTTTTTCACTTAATGTGGCAAGTCATGAAGCATTGAGTGCGTAGGTGGGGTTCAGAACTGATTCGTGCAAGAATTTCTCAGAACCTTATGCACATCAAATCCCAGTTATGATTCTTGCTGCTGAATTGCCCTGTGATGTTACTAAGTTGTCTGAATTCATGTAATCTCATGCAATACGCCCTGTTGGCTGAGAACCGTTGTGAATGCTGCGATTATGCATTTCTGGTGTCGGCATTTTTTCTATTGTATCGTCATATATCCGTGTCACGATTCACAATTCAACAGGAGATGTATACCCTAGCAGTTGTGGATCATTGTATATCTGTGCATCATGACATATAATGGACAGCTCATGCAAGAAATTTCAATACAAACAGCAATCCCTGATCATCATAGGAAGGTAGCCACTACTTCAGACAAGTAGTTCTTAAATCAAACATCAACAACATAAATCCACAATGTCTGTTTGTCCAACATAAAAGAAAAAACAACGCAAATACTAAATCAGTCTAGTTATTCGAACGAGACACATAGCGATTCAACATCAACGAGACACATAGTGATTCAACATCAATGAAACACCAAATGTTTGATGAAACTGATGAAAGTAGCTTCAGTTTATTTAAACCAAGAGAATCGACCTCAAAGCGACCAGTGCATATGCTGGAGGGACGAATCATAGCCCCCGGAGTGATCAAAATGACGAAACTGCCCTTCACTCGGTTGGCCCAACCCAAGCTCTCCAGTATACTGACTGTTACCGGGGTGAGAAGTTTGTCCTAAACCAAGATCTTGAGACATTTCATGGAGAGTGTTGGTATCCTGGTTGCCCTTAAACCCCCAAGGTGAGGAGGCAAATTGACCAATGGGAGGGCCGGGGTTGACAGATGGCGGAACGCCATTGGTCCCAAGGAAACTGCTTCCCTCGAGAGTCGAGGGGGGTCGGCTTCTTGAGCCCCAGGGTTGATTTGACAGAAGAGAGAGAGCACTGTAACATTCTTCGGAAGATACTCGAGGACCGGTGTAACCGGACCCACCTTGCAGAAGATTAGGAGCTAGAGGTTGACTTGGTGAGCTGCTCTGCGTCGGAACATTGTACTTTCCTGCATTTGAAACTTGATTTCCTAATCCAGTGACAGGTGGGTAAGCGCTGAAATCCATCACGAAGCCCCCGGTTTTGCTACGGTTATCTACCATGACAGATTTCGAAAATAAGAATAGCGATAATTACAGAAAAATCCTTTCTTATTTTTTGATTTACTGATACCTCGCTTGTAACTTATTTCCGACCTAAAGCAACCCATTCTGTCGACGTACCACGAATGGAAAACACCTTTATAATCTCAACTTTCAACAATCAAAATGGGTTATTTGTAGCTTAGATGCTAAAAGGTTCAATGTAATTGACACAAACAATTGCAGAAACAGCCCCTCTTCATTTACACATACCGCCATTTTAACTTGATTTCACCTTATAGTTACCCCCTTTTTGTCGCCCTTATTTAATCGATGTTATGATGTTAACAACCAAAAGGGTTTTTTGCAATTTCGGAACTAAAGAGGGTTAACCTAATTGACAAGAATAGTGAATATTGTTAGAAAGGGGTGTATTCCCATGCAACTATATCTTCTGAGTTTCGAAGTTACACATATCTACCTTACAGCTTATAGCACCTTACAGTTACCCCCTTCACAAGCTATCATAGACATATCTAAATGATGTTAAAATTTCAAAGATCAAAATGGGTTATTCGTAGCTTCAAAACTAACTAGTTTAAACTTTAAAGCATTGACAAGAAACCTAGAGTATTACGAGAAAAGATTGAGAACATATTATACATACCAAACACGTTAGGGCAAAGATTTCCATAGCGAGGAGACAGCAGGGATCCCGGTGGTGGCTTCCTCCGGCGCTCGTTGTGGCCAGCGAGGCGACGGCGGCAACTCCTTTTTCCTTGATCAAATTCAGGCAACTGATGGAACCTGATGGAAAACCAACCCAAAGATGCTCTTATTACAACATTAAGGAAAGATCATAAAAGTAGGATTAAATTCAAGAAAATTTGCACATTATTAAAGAAGAGGAGCTCAATAAATTCCATAAATTCACAACTTCTCCAATAACTTCTTACATAGTGGCTTTCAAATCTCTGATAGTAAATCTTTCTTAAACAGAATTTCATGAATGAATCGATTATACCGCGAACTTACTTCAACCAATCAAACTCATTTAAGCATAGGACAAGAAGCAGAAGACGATCAATAGGTTTTCAATCTTAGTGTTATGTTTAGTTATTCATTGAATCCCCAGAGGGCAATATACAAGAATGAAAAACCATATCAAGAAGCAATCATAAAGCAAGAAACAATTCATCGCGTAAAATATCAAGCTACTCGAGTTCGACTCCGGTCATTTAACGATCAAATCAAACTCAAATAAAGTCTCAAGCTAAAACCAACAAGAGAAAAGGGACCTTGAACCATAACTTGGTTCGGGTTAGCGCCCCCTTCAACACCATCAACAATGAATGTTCAATGCCCTTACTGTTTTTCCTGTTTCCTTCCCATTTTATTGTGCTGAGATTATGATATACAGCAGTAATTAACCCGATGAACCAAAGATCGAATCTTTTTAAACTACTGAGAACAAATTTAAACAAAAAAAGGGAAAAAATAATAATAATAAAGAAAAAAGGTGACCTGCTACACTGTTGGCAAAACCTTTGCTCAATGCCAGCAACAGTCACCTTAGGGGACTTGGAATGCATACCACAAACCTTATGCCTAGAATAGTAAGCCTTAGCATCACTCAGATCTAAATTACAACCCTCCACCTGACACCGCGGCGGCTGCGCCACCTGCACGGCGCTGGTCCTCCCTTTCTTCGCCGGAGAACGTGGCCCCGGTGCCGCCCCCCCGCCGCTTTTGGGCTGCAACCCAGAACCCAGAGTACCCTCAAAATAGATTTTCTTGCCAAACTTCAACCCATTGAGCGAGTCCCCCGCCATCCCGCCGCCGGCCGAGGAAGAAGAGGACGATGAACCCTTTTCCATTCTTGAATCTTCACAACCCCATTCAATGCTTCGGTATAATTACAGAGAACCCCATATCCATTATTATTCGCAAGGAAAAAGAAGAGAAAGAATAGAAAAGGTGGTATTTATATTATCCAAGAAAATGTTGGGGGCCTCATTGCGCTCAATAAAGATGGGTTCTTTTCGGTATTCCCCTTAAACAGTGTCCTCATTCTCGAAAAGCTAAAACAAAAGAAGTAAAGAACCACCACCACCGAAGCACCACACCACAGTACCACACACACTGTTAACACTTAACAGAGTTATGCCAACAAAAGCTTAACTCCAAACATCAAAAAAGCATTCAAAACCGATTTTAATTTCTTCTGACAATCCGTGTTAATTTCGCAGTAAATGTTGAGAAAAGACAAGAGAGAGGAGCATTTGCATTTTGCAGTCAAATAAAGTGGAAACCTGCCGATGGGGCCATAATGCCAGCTTGGGGTTTTTGAAGCGACTTGTGTAAATAATGGAGAGGAAAGTAGAGGAGAGAGAGGGGGGAAAGAGAGAGAGCAATCATCGAACTTCTTTCTTTTTTCGTTTTTTTTTTTTGAAAAAATATGTTATCTATTATAACAATGTTTCAAAACAAATAATAGAAGAATAAGTTTTGACCATGTATTGAGACAAGTAAATTACTTTTTTCTTTTTTTTTTTTATTTAAATCATTTTTCAATTTATACGTGTTCTCCTTGCGTTGGGATCATGCTAATCTTTATATCGTTCCAATTTTATTGGATGTCCCTGAAGGGACAAGATAAGTAAATTACATAGTTATAAGTATACGCAACTATGAACGGATAAGTTGATACAGAACTTGATATGTAAACACAATTTTCATAGTTAGTAATTAGTGATTTGAGGAAAAAATAACTCGATGATAGTTTTTCAACTTTTTTTCTAATCTTATAAATGTTTCAATTGTCATCTATTCTTTGTAAAAATTTTCAAATTGTAATATGTACTTTGTAAAAAAATTTAAATTACCAGCTTGATCATTTAAGTGTCAACATGTAACTCATTTTTGCTAGAAATTGTTAATTATTCATCGGAGCACATGCTAACATTTAAATGGTCGATATGATATTCTAGAAATTTTTACAAAGCACGGATATAATTTGAAACATTTGAATAAAAAATTAAAAAACAATGTTAATACAATGAGTAAGTTGTTTTTCCCTCTACTAATTGTGTTAAATTTCATATTTTAAGTAACATTTGTGCATTATTTAACATAATACATAAATATAATAAATAATTATCAAATATAACAACTTAATAAATTGAAATACATCAGATCACGCACAAAATCCACTAATGACAAATTCTAACCTTCATATCTAAAATTTGAAAAGTTTTGGGGTTAAATGGTACTTAACAAGTCTTCACGGGACTAATCAAGAATTAACAAACAGAAGTACGACTACACTTTCACAAACATATTTTATTACAAATTGGCCCCTTCTAAACTAATTAGTGATTATTAATCAGCCCAATAGTTCAACAAAATATCAAATCTAATCCCCATTTGTTTTTGGACGAACATGGATTAGAGGTTAGGTATACTAGTTTTTAGGTAGGCAATTATTATCAGTAAAATGTTTCAAAGAAAAACTATTATCAGGAAAAAAGGTTAACTCATAATGAGATATAATATGTATACACCACAAAGTGATGTAATTTAACGGTTCATCACTATGTTACTTTAATCATAAATTTTGTGTTCGAACCTCTAGAAATGCAGTTATCATTAATTGGAAGAATTTCACAGTCGAGTGATCTAATCTGATTTGAACCCAAATGGATGGTACATAAAATTGGAATATATATATATATAGAGAGAGAGAGGGGTAATAATAGGTAGAATTATTAAGAATAATTATTGATAATTTCTACTTTATTCTTTAATATTCCAAAGTTGGCAAAGTGAGGAGCTAGTTTTAAACCTAACTTGTACTTGTTTTCCATGGGAAACCAATCATTATCTATCTCCTTAATATAGCCATATATTTTGGTACTACTCCTTGTCTAGGGACACAATTTTGCCAATGTTAGAAAAACAATCTATTTTTTTGGAATAAATGATAAGAGTACTGCATAAAGTTGGACCTTTTGGCTACCAAATATGCCTACATAATTTTGGTTTGCAGCATTTTGGGTAATTAATCATGTCAATTAAAATTTAAAAGTAGGAAAGTGACTTCATATATTACTTAAATATTTTATGTAATTAATTTCGATTGATTGGATTCACCAAGAATTATTATATAAAGTCTTGGGTCATGTCAAGATAAAATTAAATAAATATATTTTTTATTTGTTCCGTAAAAAATGTTTTTTTTATATATATATTTTGATTTGTCCCAAAATATATTTTTGAAAAATTTTTAATTTATTGTTAGCGGCTAAATTGTCTTTTATATTTTTAAAATTTTTGATTTTCAGACATAATAATAGCACATGTATAATAGTTAATAATTTCTGTTTGATTTCTCAAATATTATGAGACCTTGGTTGTATTTTTATAAAGGTGTTGTGTATTTGCCCTAAGAACTAAGCAATAAGTCTTTTTTTCAACGATCAAATTATTTAATTTAATATATACATCGAGTGTACAGTATTACTATTACTTATTTCAAGTAATTATATGTAGGCTTTTTTTTTTTAGTAATTATATATAGACTTGTTTTCCTTCAAGAAGTTATTTAGGTGTGGCCGCTGATTATGCCATGTAATTAAATAAATAATTGTTTCTATAAATTGATGTAACGATGCAGTAAAAGTACTGTCCAAATTACAATTGTTTCTATAAATAATTGATTCTATCAATTTATTCATACACGAAATCATTGAGAAATAATAAGAATGTATTATATCTCTACATTTTATGTCTCATTAAATGTAATTATTATTCAGTTTTATTACAATTTCAAATAAACTAAATTAGTAAATTATTGTAACGTGAAGTATGTATTACAACAATGAAAATTACCTTGATAATAACGTGACAGAAAATATGAAGCATTGCTAGTCAAATTAGGTTGGTTGCTTTTACATATATACTTACTCTGTGATTTAAATTCGAATATTGATTTTTTGTAGTTTTTTTTTATCTTTCGAAGTTAATTAAGATGGCGAATTATATTTAGGTCCCCTGAGGTTTGCCCTAATTACAAATTAGTCCCTCTTGTTTCAAAAATTACATATTAGTCCCTAAAAATACTGTTTCAATTGAGGTCCTTAGACGCCGTTAGGGTTCCGTTAATTTTGACCGGACTACATTGTTGATGTGATTTAGTTAAGGGGTCGTTTTGTAAGAAAATTCATAGTTCGGGGACTTTTTTGTAATATTTTTCGTAAATTCAAATGTCAAAATTAACGGAACCCTAACGGCGTCTAGGGACCTCAATTGAAACAGTGTTTTTAGGGATTAATATGTAATTTTTGAAACAAGAGGGACTGATTTATAATTAGGGCAAACCTCAGGGGACCTAAATATAATTCGCCCTAATTAATAATATAAAAGAGCTATTGTCTAGTAAGTACATCTTAGGATCTTCCGATTCGATTTTATGTTTCATTTTCTAGTTATTTCACTTACCTATATACGTAGAGTGAGTATGAATATTTTACTGAAATTAAGATAGAAATTATTTTGATATGAAACAAAAAATTAAAAGATTTATTTTCTATTCCCAAGTATAGTACGATTGACGTGTACAAATAAATAAAAGATGAGATTAAAATACAACACTTGAAAAAAAAAAAAAATCCAAAACCGGTAAGTGCACCCTTGCTAGGAAAGAAAATTAAATTATTTCAAAATTCTTTATCTTTATGTATAAATTCTTTTAAAAAAACTATAATCTTACCCCCTTTAAATCCAAAATAAAATATTGTCTAGTTCATTTCAATCGAAATTTGTAATTTGACCCCTTCAAATTCAAGAAAATATTAATCCCATCCACTTCAATCGAAATCCTGGTTCCGTTTTTGAATGAGTATTAGACAACTATAACTCCATTCCTTACACCAACTCTTCCTTATTAAAATTTGAAGGAAAATGGTAGGGAAAATAGAGCTAAATTAATAAAAATAGAGGTTAGGTTAGGAACATGTTACAATTATGTGACAGATTTCAAATAAATGTTGGACAAAGATAGATCATCATCGTACACAAATACATTTTGCAATTATGTATCATTGAAATGGGCATTCATGCACCAATAATGCAGTGGATGTACAATGTACATGGTACTAACAATACTCCAACAATATTGGAAAATATATATAAGTTTTATTAAAATTACAAAATAATAATTTATTACATCCTCAAAGTCTCCTCATCATATATATATATAATTTATGTATTTTGGCCTTTAAAAGTTAATTTTTTTTTTCCGTTGATAAATCTATATAATTTTAATACATCATATATATATTGGGGTTATATCTAAAGGTCAGTCAAAGGCCCAAACTTCAGAATCAGTTCGGAAGAAGGGTGCCTCCGAGCAGTGAACAACGGAATACATAACGTTTAGGACTCTTTTGAAATGTATGACAGACAATGATCAGGTAAGAACTGAGAAATATAGAATAATAAATAACCGAGATCTACAAAGAAGGACAGACTTAAAAGTTAAGATCAGATCGCAATAAAAGGAGAAAAAAGTGGTACAATAGTATTTTGAAGAGAACACAATAATAGAAGTTATAAAATACGTATTTCCCTTTACTATATGAAAGTATTTCTCAGACCAAAAAATAAAATTATTTCAACAATAATTTAATGGATTTATGGGGGAAAAAGTTATTTATTATGGTGTTTATTTTTAAAAGAAGAAAGAAAAGAAAATTGATCATTTTGGTCCATACCTCATTCAATATTTTTTGGCTTTTAGTGCTGAAATAATATGGCGGAGGTCATTTAAATGAGGGGTAGACTGGGGACCATGTATTGTATAAGTAAAATTCTCAGTCACATCATCAAAAAGTAAAATTTTTTCTTTCTATTATTTTTGTCGTTTATATATTTAAAGACTTAAACATGAAAATTTTAATTAAGTTACAATGCGATTGAATTGTTTTACTGTACTACTCAACGTGTTATCTGTAGAGATAGGGGTTGTAGCGCCCTGAGCTAAGTGACGCCACATCCCCCGCACCGAGGTTCAACCCGCATACGAAATAGGGAAATCCATACATGTGCCAAACTCACGGCGAACGGGAGACACACTCACTCCCTGGCTAGGCGGAACCTATGACAACCAAAACTCAAAGTGCACGAAACAGATACACATGCGGAAGCGATTAAAGGATCAACATAAACTAGTCAAATAGCATAAAGGCCGCACTGACCATAAGTATCCAAAATATCATCATCACCGTTATCAAGTAATCCTAAGTCCCACCAAGGACTAGAGCTATCAGATACTCTCGACACATATATACAAGTACCATCATGGTCAAAACGATATTTCCAAGTATATAAAAGTATGCCAATGTACGCATATACAAGTCGAATAGATGAAATGAGCTAGACTCTAAACTGAAAGACCACGACTTCATGTTAACTCCGCCTAGCTCAACACTTGTACCTGCAGTCAACGCCCAAAGGAGGAATCAATCCAAGACTGGTGAGGTGAAAGATAATAATATAAGGGGTATAAGCTCACTCAATAACAATAACCATAACTCACGCACACTAAAACCATTTCAATTGTTCGGCGAGATACGAGCCATTCCTCAACCTTTACTCCCACTCAAATACAATTTTAAATCATAACAATAATAAAACAATCCAACCTTCACGCCCACTCATGATGGAAGAGAGGTATACGTTTCTCTAACCATCCACTGCCTCACTACACTAAGGCGTGGGTGCATGACTCCCAACGCCCTCTTCGGGGGGATAAACCCGCCACGGCATAGAACCCTATAGTCCCACTACCTCCAGTGGTGTTCTAGGATCCCGTATCACTATGGGGATCATGTAATTGGATTCCCGTCGACCCTTGCTTCCCCGGTTCACCTCATACACAATTCCCCGGGCCCACAATAACACTTACCCCATGAGCGTCCTCATAGAGAACATCAATTCCATTTATCTCGCTAAAACATTTCATTCGTTACACTTTAAGTAAAACACTTTGCACTTGACTCACGCGTGAAAACATTTGGGTAACTATCCCATAGATACATTTATCACTTTATGGAAACAATTTTAATTGGATATAACAATCAATAACCCTTACACATATCCATATGTATAAGATATATAATATGGTCGCATGCGGGATGATAAAACAACATCACTCGGGATTAAGGTCATATCCGCTTTCGACGCCCGTCGCGGTGGGGGTTGATTGTATTGAAAGATTATTAAAGAAACCTCACCTTTGACTTGTAGAAAGGACAAAAGCCAAAAAGAGAGAAGTTATGTACGTCTACTCCTCCGCTGGTGGATCACCTGAGTCAAAGACACAATCTAGAATGAATCACGACTCAATGAACCACACAAGAGACGCACGGCTTATGTTTGATAATGATTAAATGCAATAAAGATGAAACATGAATGCTAACATGTTTGCATGATTCACATTTAACACATAAGGTAAGAAAATGAGATTTATTAAATCATATTGGTATGAGAATTCGAATTTAATTCATAACAACCACAAAGCAAACTAAAATCAAAGTTCATAACTTATAAAATGCTTGTGCAGAAATTTTCAGCACGTACATATCGTAGAAGAATCGTCATAACTTATTGCTCAGGAAGTATTTTAACGAACTGCAAAATTCCTAGTAAACTAGACATACAAATCTATCAAATGGTATAGGTCTTACTCCCTGTATGTTTCTGTAAAATTACAGATTTTTGATCAAAGTCACCACAATACAGCAACTCGGCTGCACTGACACCTTTCAGAAACGGGTCTGTTTACCATATCAAACGAGGTTGAAAAATTCTGAATTTTTGTAGGCACACTCCAGACACATATAAGAGCACCCCTGTAAAACAGTTTTGAAAAATTCGAAGGTTTACTACTTCTGCTCAAGCTGCTAATCCAGATCGAGAAACAGGGGACAGCAGGTCGTTCCGCAATTTTTTCGGGGTATCAAATGAACTCGGATTAACATAAAATCGGACAAACATAAACCTTAATATTCTAGGATTATCCAGTTACAACAGTTTTCCAAAATTCAAAGGTTTAGTCCTTCTGATCAGTCTAAACTTTCAGATTCAAAAACAGGGCAAAAAAAAAGTGACAGCAGTGTTTTTCGGGATTTTTTTCAAGGTATCAAACGGACTCGGATGAACACGAATTTTTACGGAGAGAAACTTGAATATGTAAGGAATATCCAGTTAAAACATTTTTGAAAAATAAGGTCGTATGTGTTCGGAATTTACGTCCGAATTCACTGCACAAATCATGACAGCACCATAATTTCATACATACGTCATTTCCAAACCTTAATATCATGTAACTCACACGGCTTCAGACTATTTGGCATTAAAAGTAGCAGATTTCATAACTCTAACAAGCTATGATTCATAAATTTAACTACGACAATTGACAGATTCATTCAAGACAATGGCTGCTTAACTCTAGGATGCAAGGTTTTAAGATTTTCATGTTTTGCTAACTTCCAGCACGTCTTAGATCATTCTCAGCTCATAAAACTCATTTATCATGATCAAATATTATCAATTCTAACATATATTTGCAGGAACTTCATCACTCTATCATGTTTAAATCTATCCGCACATATATAACATATATACACACCATATCAGCTTTTACGTGGAAAAAGGAATGCTAAAGTAGATTGCTACCTGTTGTAGCTGCTGAAATTCGAGAGAAGGGAGAGCTAGCTAAGTTCTGCTGCTCATGGTGTGTATGATGGAGGGAAGAGAGGAAGATGATGATGAGTTAGAGTGGTTTATTATGGTGCTTTGTGTTTGCCGTGGGAGATGGCGAAATGAGAAATGGAGAAAAATGAAATTTTGCTCCTTCTTATGTCTGATATATCAAATACAAGGCTTGGGAAAACATTTAAAAAAAAACAAAGAGGCACGTGTAGTGCATTGGAGAGAAGTCACATAATACCGCACAGAAGAACGTGAAACAGGTAAATGCAGGGTATTAGCAATCACAGGCGCAAGAAATGAGTGCGTAGCACCCGGGTCATACAATACATGAATGCTCGTGCTATGAATGCAAAGTGTACCTTCCACCACAGCTGCGGGGTCAACATGAGCCTGCTCCTCTTCACCCTCAAGGGCATAAACACGAGCTACAGCACCTCGCTGGGCTCCTCCTGCAGGTACAAACGGGCGCCTCTTCTTATCACACTTATCCATCATATGCTGAGCACTCCCACAAATAAGGCATCTTCCTAACTTCTTCCAACAATGATCCTCGGTGTGATTAAGGCGGTTGCAATATCTACAACCACCCGGAGTAGTAATCTGTGGGACCGGTGGTGTTGGGCGACCTCCTGTACCCTTGCCCTTCTTGTCTTGAGGGTGGTGCTGTTGAGACTGAGGTGGTGGGGGTCTTTTACTCCCAGACCCCGAACTAAAACTCTCATACGCTCCTTCTCTACGGAGCTCGGCTCTCTGTGCCTCAACCATAAGGGCTTTGCTAGTAGCTGTGGCCCAATCATAGATGTCATGACCAAGTAAAGCATCTCGTAACTCAAATCTCAAGCCCTTCACAAATTTGGAGCTCCTTCTCTTCTCATCCCTCGTAATATGAGGAGCATAACATGCCAACCTATTAAACTCAGCAATATATTCCACAACGTTCCTCGTACCCTGTTTTAAATCCATAAACTCCTGCTCTCTCATTTCCATTGCTACTTGAGGGATATACTGAGCTCGAAACTCCCTCTCAAATACGGCCTAAGTGATCGCCGTACCCATAGCCTCAAGTCGGGACTGAACACTCTCCCACCACTCATAAGCTGCGTGCTGAAGTAAATGAATGGTACACTGGGCCTTCTCTTCCTCCGTACATGGGCAAATCTGAAAGATACGACTAATCTGTGTCAACCAATACTCTGCCGAGATGTCATCCGTAGTCCCCACAAATTGAGGTGGGTTGTTCCTCCGAAATCTATCATATGCGGTCTCCATAACAGCCCTCTCCGGTTGAGGGACTGGTTGAGTTTGCTGTCTCCAAGCCTCTCTATAAAAATGGAACATCTCTGAATAGGCATCCTGTGAAGTAGGTATCGGTGGTGGTGGTAGAGGCAACCCTTGATCCGGTTGATAGTTGATATTGTGGTGAACGGTCACGACGTGGACGACCACGAGGCATCCTACAATCACAAACCATAGATATTCATGCATGTAAGTTAGTCTGTGCATATGTAAATGGTGAGAATAACTAATTTAGCATTTAAAAGCAAGCAAAAATGAACAATTAATGCAATTAAGCACATTGTCCTAAGCCGTACGGTCTATACTGACACGACACGACACTAGAGCTCCGGTTTTGCAACCTAGAGCTCTGATACCACTTAAGGATGTAGCGCCCTGAGCTAAGTGACGCCACATCCCCCGCACCGAGGTTCAACCCGCATACGAAATAGGGAAATCCATACACGTGTCAAACTCACGTCGAACGGGAGACACACTCACTCCCTGGCTAGGCGGAACCTATGACAACCAAAACTCAAAGTGCGCGAAAACAAGAAATTAAACTCTCACGTATCATATACCTAATTTACGAAAAAGCGGGGCGTCACAGGGGTCCTCTAGTTTGATGACTTTCGGTAAGATCATTTTTAATTTACAAATTTTTTTTTTGCAATATTTAGAATGTCTGAGTCGAGCCTAATTAATTAAATAAACCATCATAATCAAGCAATAATTAAGATTGATACCACATGAATTTAGAAATAAATATATGAAGATTGTGAATTATTTTTAAATTAGATCTAAGAATAAAATGATCGAATCAAGAACAATATTAAAAAAAAAAAAAAAAGGGTGTTGGAACATGGTATTCGGAAAGGATATTAACTTTATTCATTGTTGGGAATGTTATTTTTTGTGTATACATTGCTCAAAGAGAAGTCCTATATATACCTCACGACATAGACAAAGAATCCCTATAAATCAGGCTATAATCAATTAGGGAAAACATAAGGAAGGTCAACTATGCCGTTTATACAGGATCTTCAACACTCCCCCTCAAGTTAAGTGATCGATTCGCCAATCCTTAACTTGCTTAATGCCGCCTGGAAGACTTGACCTGTGGTAGCTTTGGTCAGGATGTCTGCCAACTGATCTTCGGATCTCACAAACGGAATTGTGATGATACCCTTCTCCAGTTTTTCTTTGATGAAATGTCGATCCACTTCCACATGTTTGGTCCGATCATGCTGGACAGGATTCTCCGAGATGCTGATAGCAGCTCTATTGTCGCACTTCAGAGAACTTGGTCCTACGGGAGTCATGCCAATTTCAGTCATTAGCTTCCTCAGCCAGATTATCTCCGTCACACCTTTTGCAATGCCCCTAAACTCAGCCTCGGCACTTGACAGAGCCACAACTTTCTGTTTCTTGCTCCTCCAGGTCACCACATTTCCTCCAATCAGTGTAAAAAACCCTGAAGTAGACCTCCGGTCGTTAGGGTTCCCGGCCCAATCTGCATCAGTATATCCTTCGATGTCAAGATGACCATGCCTGCCAAACATAATCCCAGTTCCACTGGTCCCTTTCAGGTATCGAATGATACGGACCACGGCTTCCATATGTTCTTTTTGTGGTCTGTGCATGAACTGGCTTACAATTCCCACAGCGTAAGCAATGTCAGGCCTCGTGTGGGATAAATAGATAAGCTTACCAACCAAGCGTTGGTACCGTTCCTTTTCAGCTGGTTTCCCACTTTCTTCTATCTTCAGCCTGTGATTCATCTGAATGGGCGTCTCAATCGGCTTGCAGTCAAGCATACCAGTTTCAGCTAACAGGTCGAGGACATATTTTTTTTGTGAAATGAAGACGCCTCTCTTTGACCGAAGAACCTCAATCCCCAGGAAGTATTTCAATCCTCCAAGATCTTTCATCTCAAATTCCTTGAAGAGATTCTCCCTGAGCTGGTTTATTTCCTCCATATCACTCCCGGTTATGATCATGTCATCTACATAGATGATCAGACATGTGATCAACTCTCCTCGTTGTTTTATAAACAGGGTATGATCTGAGTTACTCTGACTGTACCCATATCGATGCATTGCCAGTGTGAATCTACCAAACCATGCCCGTGGTGATTGTTTCAGCCCATATAATGCCTTGCGGAGTTTGCAAACTTCTCCTTCCCTGAAGTCCCCTGTAAAGCCCGGAGGGGGTTCCATATATACCTCTTCTGCCAGATCACCATGCAGGAAGGCGTTTTTTACATCGAACTGATGTAGCGGCCAATCTTTATTCGCAGCAACTGACAGCAACACTCGCACTGTGTCAAGTTTCGCCACTGGAGAGAAAGTCTCGGAATAATCAATTCCGTATGTTTGAGTGTACCCTTTTGCCACTAGCCGAGCTTTGTACCTTTCGACTGTGCCGTCTGCCTTGTGTTTTATCGTAAACACCCATCTGCAGCCGACTGGTTTTTTTCCTTTAGGTAATTTACACATCTCCCAAGTTCCACTCTTTACTAGGGCATCCATTTCGATCCTCATCGCCTTTTCCCACTCTGTATTTTGTCTGGCTTCTTGTACATCCCTTGGGATTTCTTCCTTGTAGAGATTCGCAAGGAAGGTTTTTGTTGTATCTGACATGCTCCCCCTGACCATGTTTCCCATAGGATATCTGGCAGCACGGGAAGTATGATCGGGGGAGTACCTGTGGGGAGGCACCCCTCTATTGCTTCGCTCCGGAAGAGTATACCTGTTACTCACTGTTTCATTCTCAGATACAGAGTCAGCAGCACTTGTGGTATCCTCAAGAACAGTGTTATCAAGAACAGTGTTAATAACAGGAGGGGGGTTCGAAGGGATAGTTACCTCGTTTTGGATATCATCCGGAGGAGGATCATTGGGCGTTGGCGTTGATGCAGCAATGGTACTGAGATCTTTGCTGATATCGGGATAACTTAGCCAGTACAGAGATTCACCACTGTTCTCCCCCTGATCACTGGACTGGGTGTGGAAAAAGTACTCAGTTTCTACAAATTCACAATCCATGGTGACATAGACACGCTTGTTGGTTGGACTGTAACATCGATACCCTTTCTGATGGGGAGCATAACCCACAAACACACATTTCACAGCACATGGATCAAGCTTTGTTCTGTCAGACCTCGGGATATGTACGAACACTGAACATCCAAAGATCCGAGGTGGTAGGGTAAGATGAGGGGGTATGGTGGTTTGTGTTTCTAGGACGGAGAGTGGTGTTTTATGATCAAGGACTCTAGTGGGCAACCGATTGGTTAGGTAGGTTGCAGTGGCTACAGCCTCGGGCCAGAAGTGATTGGGGACCCTGGATTCAGTTAGGATGGCTCGGGTTATCTCTAGTATGGTACGATTTTTTCTTTCAGAGACCCCATTTTGTTGTGGGGTGTTTGGGCAACTGGTTTGGTGGATAAGGCCATTGTCCTTGAAGAACCTGTGCATTTCTTGATTCACAAATTCTTTCCCATTATCAGACCGGAGTATCTTAACTTTGTGATTATACTGAGTATTCACCATGTTGAAGAATGCCACAAACGTTTCATAAACTTCGGACTTATGACGAAGAAAGTACACCCATGTCACGCGAGAAAAATCATCAATAAATGACACAAAGTACCGATACTGATTTTGATTTGAAACGGGGGCTGGACCCCAAACATCCAAATGCACAAGTGAAAACACAGAACCAACTCTTGTATTATTGGGTCTAAAAGAAGCCCTATGGCTTTTAGCAGTAAGACATGTCTGACAAGGCAAGTTCACAGTCTGATTATTTTTGAACAAAGCAGGAAACAAAACCTTCAAATACCCAAGAGAGGGGTGACCGAGACGCCGATGCCAAAGCCAAATCTGTGTATTTGCTGCCCCGTTGGAGAGCAGTGCCTTTGACGAGTTCCCAAATTCATCTACAAAATACAACCCATCTCTCTCAGTACCACGCCCAATGATCTCCTTCGTATGAATATCCTGTATTAAGCAAAAACGAGGATAAATTAAAACCACGCAATTCAACTCTTTTGTTATATGACTCAGGGAAAGCAATTTGCAGGATAGTGAAGGAACATAGAGACAATTTCTCAGCTGCAATTTTGGTGAGATGTGAACTGAGCCCGCTTTTTCAACTGTTACCAAGTCCCCATTGGCTGTCTGAATATGGGAAGTGTCCGGATTTACAGGGTCAATAATATCATTTAAATCAAACGTCATTGAATCTGTCGCCCCGCAATCAAGTATCCACTGTGAAATTTTGTTGTGCTTAATTTGAGTGAAGAAACCACAACCATTTAAAGTTTGGGGACCATTTTGTAAATACTCGGAATTATTGGGTAATTGAAGAATTTTTGAGGTACTTAAATAAGAATACCTAGGGTTTGGGCCATTACCCCCAAACCCAATACCGCGTGTGCCGCTGCTCACTTCTTCTCCATTTCTGCCAGAGCTGCTGGCGGGATTTGTCCGGCCGACCACCGCCGCTATTGATGCCGTTGCCCCGGCGTCTCCTTCGACGACGCCGGCAGCGATTCTCCTTAGTTCTCCCGTTACACCGTCGGTAGTGGCGAGGTTCTCACACCCATTGCCCCCCTTTGCTCCGGTGTCCGTGTTCGTTTTCCGGTAGCCACATACGAGCATCAACCGGTCCTCGCGCAGTGATGATCGGCGGCCGATGCCTTCATGGCGTACGGAGCCTTCTGAGCGCCCGCCGTTCCGACTCCCTTTCTCTCTTTTTGCAGTCAATCCAGACCCAATCTCAGGTCCGTCTCTATCGTTGGTTGTTGCTTTCAAACTATGCGGACGGGCAGCTTCTCTCTGAAGCGTGGCATATGCGGTTTCAATCGATGACTTCATTTCTTGTTCTAGCAGACCGTTCCGGATCCCAATCGACAGATTATCCGGGATCGTTCCGCTTGGTTGAGTAATTGGAGGTATGGACTCCTGATTTTCTTTGGTTGGGATCGACATCTTGGTTTTGGTTGATTGGGTTTGAGAATAGGTATGGGACGATGATGATATCAATTCTGAGTTCCTAGGATTTCAACGCTGCTTTGATACCATGTTGGAACATGGTATTCGGAAAGGATATTAACTTTATTCATTGTTGGGAATGTTATTTTTTGTGTATACATTGCTCAAAGAGAAGTCCTATATATACCTCACGACATAGACAAAGAATCCCTATAAATCAGGCTATAATCAATTAGGGAAAACATAAGGAAGGTCAACTATGCCGTTTATACAGGATCTTCAACAAAGGGAATTTGGAATCTTTCTTTTAAGAGAAATATTACTACCTACTATAAGTGGCATTATATTATTATATAATCAAACCCTTTATCTTTTTTAAAAGATTTATTATTATTTTTAAAGTATAAAAATATTAATATTTTTTGTACTGAAAGGGTCCATGCCACAGCTTTTACAATTGGGCCGTTAATGGGCCGAGCTGGTTATCTCCACTCTCCAGGTTCAAGCTTATAAAGCTATTGGGCCAGTCTTACATAAGGCCCAATTCCAGCTGAATGTTAATTTCTTTTCTTTATTTTCTTCTTTTTTTAATAACGGGGAATTATGGAAAACTCCCAATTGTGGAGTCAATTTTTAATTTGCTCCCTATTTTTTGCAGCACATACGACATATCTTGAGTTTGTTATTGCGAAAAATATATAACATATTACGATTTAGGTACGCGATTCTTGAGTTTGTTATTGCGAAAAATATATAACATATTAGGATTTAGGTACGCGATTCTTGAGTTTGTAAAACAAACTCAAGAATCGCTTTACAAACTCAAGAATCGTGTACCTAAATCGTAATATATTATATATTTTTCGCAATATGTCATATGTGGTACAAAAAACGGGGAGCAAACTAAAATTATGATTCTCTTCTGGGGAGTGAAAAAAAATAATTTTAAACATGGAGAGCAAACTAAAATTTTTTCAACTCATGGAGAGTTTTAAAAGGCAAATTAGTCTAGATATGTGATTTATATTTCAATCTACCATGCACGAATGTGGACACAATGACATAGGCACGATACAATATGAATACGGCAACAAGATTTTTTTGAAATTTTCTAGATGAGAAGTGTCGGGCATGGTATCCGATATGACCCAATATAAAAAAATAATATTTTTGAAAGTGTTCGTGGATTAGAGATTTCAATGATCAATTTTTTACGAAAAGGTGAAAAAAATATGGGAAGTTCTAGCTCAACTCGAATCACTATTTATTTTACACTCGTCACATGATTACGTAAATATGATCGAATGTTAAATTCCCATTTAAAGAAAACAGAAGTGCTAAATTGTAGTAAATATGGGAGTTAGCATTTTCAAGTGTGACATTCTTGGGACAAGAACTCATCAAATAAACAAATATTTTAGACATGACTTATCAATGTCAATATGATTCATTCCCAAAGCAAAGGCCATGCCATAACATGTGATCTGAAAACCTTCTTCCAACACCATACTCTTCATAGATAGATATTTTAATTACACTTAACCCTAAAAGTGCTCCTTTTCCCCCAATTAACATATTATATAAGGGTGGTATATGTAATCATCACTTGTGGGAGTTATGCATAACTAAATTTTTTTAAGTGGGGTGTAAACGTACTTATATCTAAATATGAGGTACCACCTGTAATGACTCGTAGTTAGTCATTCCATCTATTTTGAAGACTATATATATTACTATTACGATAACTTCCTCACCTTCTTCATGTTATACATCACAAGGAGGCTCCAAAATTTAATGTATCTATACTACAAACAATACAATTACAACAAAAAATGTATAATGCAACACCATATAGTAGTACAAAGAGTCTAGATGCTTAATCCAATGGTAGAAACACAAGAAACTTGTTCAAATCTTCTCCTCTCACTAATCAAAAAGCCATAAAACTTCAAGAGTTTCTACCAAAACCATGAAGTTAGAAACAAAACAAACCAAGATAGAAATGAAAGGTAGAAATACTCAAGGAGCCGATCTTCATCTGCACTCGACGCCAACTTCAGCGGCCCGTCTAGGCTTGTTCTTCCTTCTGCTCCCCTTCTGTCTGTACCCAACCGGCTTGGTCAGATCAGCACCGTTCGTCTTCGTTCCAAGGGCAATCTCGTCTTTTAACGAACCCGCATTTTCCTTCACTTGAGAAGCCCTTTTCCTTTTCCTACCATTATCTGCAGTTTTGGCTATTTTCATTTCCTCCACATCAACACCACCATCATCATCATCATCTTCTATCTTGACAATTTCATCTTCTTCCTCAATCAACGGTTTTGTTGGCCTTCCTCTTCTCCTTATAGGCAGCTTCTCATCCTCACCACTTCCACTATCATCAAGAGAACCGACTACAGATTGTTTCTTCCCTCTTCCTCTCCCTCTACCCATTCCTTGCTTCTCTTTACTTGAGCAAATAATAGCAAATTAATCTACAACAACATACATAACCATTAGGTTCATTACATTACAACATGCATATGTATATATATATATATGTGTGTGTATGTGTGTATGAATATCCTCATTGAGTTAATTTCAGTACAAAAGGGATAATTCAACACAAAAGATGAATCTAGAGCTTATCTTGTCACATCCACTAAAGAATTTAAAGCAGGAAAAAGGAGCTGAAATTGAACCGACATCCAATTAAGAAAAAGGTATGAAATTCTTGTCCAATCCAAAAAGAGACTCGAATTAAACCGACAAAAATCAAATATTGCATACGATTCAAAGTCAAGAAACACAAATTCACCAAACAATCAACTAAATCTAGCAAGCTTATCTTTAACATAATTTCAATCCAAACATTATAAACAAAGATTTACAAATTCAAACAAAGATGATTCTCGGAAACCCACAAATGAATCTTGGATGAGATTATCGTGTACGAAGCTCAAACTATTACAAGAGGAGCAAACGAACATACCAAATGAAGCTGACTGACCCCCTTACAGGAAACAGCAGCCTCTTGTACCCTTAATCAAAGCAGCTATGTTTAAGAATATTATGACAACCAATCCAAACACTTACACCAACCCACTAATCAGATGTGCTTGTTTCCACTTGCATGAATAGAAAACAGTTCATGGAAGTGAAAAAGATTGATTCTTGATTGGAGTATGAGTAAGAAACATAGAAAAAGAATTGATCTGGCTCGGAAAAAATGGAAGCCCAGATCAGGAAAACAACAGGGAATGGGTAAAAAGATTAAGAATTGAAGTGGGATTTGAAAAGATTTGATATTTTTTAGATTTACCCTATTGAAAAGTTGGAAGAGAACTGAAACCAATGAGCTGAAGGAGGCAAAGACTGCAAGATGAGAGGAAATGAAGAGAAGGAAAAATTCTTACTACTATATAGAAGAAATAAGTGACCAAAAGGGTACTTGTGTAATTATTTATTTTTGATGGGCTGTTTGAAAATTAGGGTAAATGAAGGTGCATATTTAAAAATTTTAAACATAAATGAGAGAAAAAAAAAATTCCCCTAAACTTCTGATCATTTTTTTTAACAAGGAAACGAGATACAGAAACAACTCACAAATAAAAAAAATAAAAAAAAACTCTTAGCAATTTCGGGGATGTTACTATGATTTTCTTGAAGAAGACTCGACTTCCTAGAAAGATTAATTGTGTTATTTTGATAGTTAAAGTATAATATTTAGATGTTTTTTTTTGGGTTATATAGATATTCCATTGAAATAAATGTGATATAAAGAATTATAGTATCAAAAATTCAAAATTTGACGAATATTACATGAAGTCTAAAGGCTATTTTTCCAAGATTTCACAAATAATAATTTTCTTTATTAGAATTATAATTTTAATGTTGGTGGTGATGTTTGTCAAGTGACAAGTACCAAATGCTCCTATAAAAGATTATAAATTTATAAGACAACTACCAAGTATTAAAGCTACATTATCATCTATTAGCTTTGTGAAGTTATGTCCAAACTCCAAAGAGTGGTGTATGTCATGATTTCCTATAGATATGCAAATATTCAAAATATGAGGATTGCCTACGCAAAAGTATTTTATCTTTACACCATATTCTTTTGAAAGAATTGGGAGTTGCACATTGTTTTCTTTCAAATGAAAAATGATGCATTATGTTCAAGTAATTATACTAGCTATTACTGTATTATAAGGCGTGCAAAATAATAGAGTCGGTTCGCGTGAAGCTCAACTTAAACTCAAGCTTGTTGAGTTTGAATCGCATCATAAGTTGAAGTATATTTGTTCACAAACTCGTGAGCCTGACTTAAAATTTTCTTTTATAATTTAACTTATTATATATCATAAATAAGATAATGGCAAAAAGGACGAATGTATTAATAATTTTTCAGTATTAACATAGTTCGAAGATATTAACAATAAATTCATATTACACTTACAATTAATTTTAGGAATTAAAGCCACGAGTATTATGATGGTGCAGGAATGTCAGTTCCCTAAATGCAACAACACTTCAAGATTTATAGGGAAAGGGAAAGACCATCACAGGCATGGGAGCCTCAGGAACTGGGTTTCCTTTTGAGCGTAGGTTCTTCCAACTAGGATAACACCAAGAGTGTAAAATGCGGTGGTGATGCAACTGTGGTGAAGGTCGTATGGAGCTTGGGAAGGTGCAGATTAATGGAGGAATCTCTCAGTTCAGTGTGTGCTTTTCTCTGGAGAAAAATGACTTAGGGGAGAAAGCATATGTTCTCCCCTATTTATATGTTAGGGGTGGGGGTAGATGGGTAAATTGACTGAGTGGTCTCAAACTTGTGTTGCCCTAACACGTGGCGGCCCGTGAGGGTGTGAGAGTGACGTTTCTGAAAAGGAGGCGGCGTGTCAGGTGTAAGGTGCGCACCACCTTGTGTCAGAGGTTGTTGGCGAGGGTCGCATGAGAGGAAGGCTCAAGGTCCCCTTTGCTAAGGTTCGGGCCCTTCGCAGGGGGTTAGGATCAGGCACGAGCGCTGGTGACGCTCGAGGAGTGTACAGATGGGCCTCTCACTGCAGATGACCCTTGAGCGTCAAAATCACGAGGATCAAGAAAGGGGCCCACACGAGGTGCTTTCCTGGAGGATAGCCCGTGAGGGGACCATATCCCGAGCGCAGGGTTCCCCAGCCTGAATCCCCAGCTTGAATAGTGGACCGAGGCTCGCGGACCTGGACTAGTCATCAAATGGATGGGCTGTGTGGAGACGCTAGCTCGTTGATGCGAGCGTCTAAGCCTTGAGCCAATAGAGGGCGACACGTGGACGGCTCTGATCCGAGCGCGGTTTTGGGTCTCATCATTTTGCCCCCCAAATTCTTTAGTATCGCTTGAGCATACTGTAGAATTTTAAGGAAAGCGAGCCTTGAATCTTTGAATATCCGAGGGTCAAGCTTCTTTCAAGAGAAATGACCTCTTGGCTTCCGTAACGGACACGTTCTGAAACTGCATTTAATGAAGCCCTGTCCGCATTAAATGCTGAGTGGGAGCGTGGGCGCGTGTGTTCCGGGAGACGTGAGGCGGTTACCAAAAGTGGTGGGTTTCCCAGGCGGGAAATGATTGCAATTTGAATTTTTAACCCTAATTAATGCCAGCCTTTACCCCTATAAATAGGGATTTGCAAGGCCTTGCACCCCTTTCACACACTCTTATTCTTTAAGCAAGTAAAGCGGCAAGAATCATCTGCAACCTCTGTGATTTCCAGCAAATTTTCTTTCAATCTTTAGGTAAAAACTTCGTAAATACCTATTTCTTATACTAACTTTTAGATTTAGGTTGCGATTGAGTGTATCCTTTAAGTGAGGAACCCTTCTCCCTTGCGAATCTGGTTCTAAACCCTTTCTTCTCCGTTGATCCTTTTCCTGGAAACTTCACCTCCAAGAACAGAAGAACTGCCATGGCGGACAACGTTGATAGGGATTATGTGAGGGAACTGGAGGAGATGTCTGTTGGGAGTTCCTCCCCTAATAATAATGTTCCCGTGGCCGTTCCACTGGCGAGGGCCTCCCCAGGCAGCGTAATTCCCATGGCCATCCCACTAGCAAGGGCACCGATAGAGGCTGGGGATGACGAGCTTGCTGCCACCGTTCAAGGGATGAACGAGAGTGATCCTGAGGGGGTAAACGATCTTTTCGAAGAGATGAACAACGTGATGGAGATGCAGAGGCAAGGGGAGAGAGTGCTCCCTGTTCTTAACAGTGCTGTACGGCCTCAGGATCACAGGGTCACAGTGGCAGTAGAGACCATTGAGGGTGGTGGAGGACCGTCCGGGCGTTACGTTGAGGCTGAACCCCCCAGAAAGCGTCAGAGAAAGGGGAAGGAGCCTGCAACTCGAGTGAGGCAAAATAACCCCCACCAAACCGACAGATCTCCGGGTGAGATTGAGAGCATTCTGACGCTTGAAGATTTGGAGGATTTGAGGGCCAAGGTGTATTGGGACGAAGCGGTATTCCCTATGAGACTTCCCGAGGAGGGAGAAAGGGCCAATCGACCGCCGCTCGGGATGCTGACGGTCTACTGGGACGCGGTCATGGCCGGGGGCCTGAGGTTTCCCATTCCGTCTGCCGTTGCTACCATCTGTTATCATCTCGTGCTTTGCCCTTCACAAATTCTGCCGAACGGCATAGCCCTAATAAACACTTTTGTAATTATGATGAGAGCCCTAGGCCACGAACCCTCGATCGCTAATTTCGACAGTTCAATACAAGTGGCCCGCTCACCACGCTCGTCTCCTACAGATGGGTTTTATTATGCCCAGGCCAAATCGGGCTTTAAGATGATAGATTCTCCATCCACCTCCTATGGCGAGCATTGGAAAGAGAAGTACTTTTTCGTGGGGGCTCCCAGGGGAATTTTTAGGGTTCACCGAGAGTGGTTGATACATGGCGAGGGGCCATTGGTTAGGCAAAGGATAAGGAATAAGGCTTTCGAGGACTGGGCAAAGGGGTTGGCCCTCGAGATGAGGAATGAGAAGAAATGGATTAAGGCGGAGGTCTTGATGAAGAACGAGGGAGTGCTATTCCGTTATGGCCTATCCTGCCCCCCGAGCATGATAATAGATCTTCCAGCCAAAATCATGGCGCTCGACGGTTAGATTCTAGGAACTAACTGCTCTAACCTCTAGAATAGTTTCACCGACCCATCTTCACTTATTACGCTTTGTAATTGTTATCCAAACATCCAGTTTCTGACGCTCGCACTTTTTGCTTTGCAGATATCCAAGTATTAACAGCAGGGATGGATGCCGAACTTTTTGCTGAGATGATGCGCACCCAGAGGGGAGAGGTTAACCCTCAACAACCATAGCAACATGCACAAGTCCACAATGCCCCGAGGGGAAGAGGAGCCAGCCGAAGGGTAGTGCGAGGAGATGGTGGTAGGGGCGCGGGAAATGAAGCTCCGATCATCGGTCCTATCGAAGACCTGACCGTCGACGGCGCTCGGGGTTCTACTCCCCCTCCAGCCACTCCAGAAGGCCCGGAAGGGCCCATTGCCCTGAGCTCAAGCACCTCCCGCAACCGCTCGGGGACAGCGGTCCAGATACACGATTCCCTGAGGGCCGACCGCCAAGGGAAGAGAAAAAGGCTGCCCGACACAGTTCCCATTTCGGGCAAAGGGAAGGAGGTGGTTGTGGGCCACCGGGGTGAAGGCGGCGATACTTCATCGTCGGAGGAAGAAGATTTCTGGAAGGTTGGTTGTCGGGGGGACGCTCGTTACAAACGCCAACGGACCGAGGGTCCAGTACTGCTGAAGAAGAGCGCGTACTCCGTAAACTTAGTCTCTGATATCGTCGGGAAACTCCAGTTTTTCGGCGATCACGATAAGTTGAACGAGCACGACGCTGCGAGGGTTGCGGACGATGCTTGCCACGCCCTCATGACGGTGAGTCCCCAATTCCCTTTTGGAAAATTCCAACTCTTCCTATTATGACTCTGGTAATGACCCTTGCTTACATTTTTCCAGGAAGTAATCCCGAGGCTGAAGAACCTGCAGGGTCGAGCGCAGGCCTACTCCCAACACAAGGCCAAATATAAGAAGTTGTTGCGCATCTCTGATCCTGGTCAATTGCAAGAGGACTACAACTCCGTTTGCGCTCAACTGACGGGTGCCAACCTTGAGCAAGATAGGCTGAAGGAAGCCTTGAAAAAATCGGACGATGCCTTCCTGACCCTCAACCATCGTTACGATAAGCTGAAAGAGGAGCGGGACCAGTTGAGGGTCTAGAATGGGGATTTGGGACAACAGTTGGCCGAGAGTACTCGCCAAAGTGAAATAATCAAGAAGTCCCTCGCAGACTTGCAGGAAAAGGTGGCCGGCCTCGAATCGAAGGTAGCATGGGACTCACTGATGAAGTTCGTGCGCTATAAAGCCTTTGCTTTTGCCGCCAACCTTCACTGTTTTGACAATGCCCGACGCTTCTTCCATAAAGCAATAGGGCAGATGGTCAAGCTAGAGTTAGCCCCCGAGAGTACTCGCACCGATGACCGCCTCCGCATGGACTTAGACGAGAACTGCGAGCCTATTGTCCGTGACCGGGATCCCTCGGAGGAATTGGCTGAGCCGGAGTATCAGGAACTCGTAACGATGCTCCAAGGAGAGTTCATGGCGACAAACCCCCTGAATCCCGAGCCTTTGCAAATAGAAGACGAGGGTACCGTCATGGAAGCGCTGGATGAAGAGGAACCTGGGGAGGCCCAGACTTCTGATGCTAACGTATTGGCCCCTGTTCCACTCGCGACCGCCCCTCCAGAGCCTGCCCACCAAGCCCAGTGATCGTCCTCCCGCTGCTGCTGTTCCCTAATCAAGCTTGCTAAATTTCCCTTCCTGAACATTTAATGCTTGTATTCAATCCTTAGGATTTCTTGGCATATTTAAAAAAAAATTATGCTTGTCCCCCATGTACTTGGACCTTCTCTTTTACTGCTTGGATGTTTACGTGCGTTTTCTTTTGTTTTTAGATAGTGATCGCTATCGTTTCATTGCGCTCGTCGTTTTTACATTGGTCTCTCTTTCTTGAGTGTTTGCGATGGGGGTGTGTGTGCACGAGGGCATTTTCTTTTAGGGTTCCCTGGCGTTCATCACAATACGCCATCAGTTTAGGATTTGGTAGCCTCTAGTGATTTGTGGGATGCAAGTATGGGCACCAGGGTGTTTTCCATGGGGGTTCCCTGACCGTATTCGTAGTGAGGTTTGAATTTGAACTTAGGAAACCTCTGAGGATTTGCCTAAGTGTTGGCCCCAATAATATACACCTTCATCTCGAACGCTCCAGTGAGTTGTATATACTTAGAAATCAACAATAGGATTTGCTAAATATGGGATCAAAGCGAGCGTACCTGTGGGGTTAGCGTCACTTAGAGGGACCCATGAAAGGATTGATTTAGGATCCATTATTTTACGAGTGTGTTCTCACTCAAGAAGTTGAGGGTCATCGGGAGTTTACGAGTGCGAACCTGAGAGGCGAGCACCCAGTTGGCGTAAATTAAGCGTTTAGCATCCTGCCGTTTGACACGCTCGTTCTTAGGACTTTAAACACTTACGAATCGTCAAACTATTCCGTGTGAAGGGTTCTCAACACCCAGATAGCGTTGCTTCGAAACGATTGGGGTATTACGTAGGCCGTTCGACGAGGAGAATGCTCGACACGGAGTAGGCCTTCTGTTGCCCGAATCATTAATCAATAGGAAAGCAAATAAATGACATAATCAAAGAATAAAATACTCACCGTTATACTTGCAATTTCAAAAAAATGAATACAATATGCTTTCTGTCAAGAGAAAGTACCCCATGCCGCGCACGGGCAATTACAAAAAAACTGACGTTTACACGTAGAACCTTCTAAGGTTACATGCATTCCATGGTCTAGGGAGACGCTCGCCTTGTAAAGTCACCAGTAGGTAGGTGTTGTTTGCTCGTACCTGAATGACTTTGAAGGGGCCTTCCCAATTGGGGTCCAACTTACCCACATGTTTGGAGACTTCAACTTTTTTGAGAACCAAGTCCCCTAGCTGGAAAGTCCTCTCTTTAACACGTTTGTTATACTGGTGGGCTACGGTCGCTTTGTATTTGTGGATACGAGCCCAAGCAGTATTCCTCCTTTCGTCCAGCAAATCCAATTCGAACGCTCGATTGGCCTCGTTGACAGCAGGCTCGAAATAGGTAACGCGTGCGGATTCTTGAGCAATTTTCGCAGGTATCATAGCCTCGGAGCCATAAACAAGGGAGTAAGGGGTTTCTCCCGTTGCCGCTCGGGGGGTGGTACGGTAGCCCACAGGGCTCCTTGAAGTTCTTCAGCCCATTCCCCCTTCTTACTTTCGAGCATCGTCTTCAGATGTTGGAGTATGGTTCGGTTGGTCACTTCAGCTTGACAGTTGGCTTGAGGATGGCCCACGGAAGTGAAGCGTTGCTCAATCCCAAGTTCGTAGCACCAATCCCGTGTGTCGGAGGCGATGAACTGGGAACCATTGTTCGAGATGAGCACCCTCGGGATGCCATATCTGCAAATGATGTTCTTCCAAATGAAGTCCCTTACAACCTTGAACGTTATTTTCGCGACGGCTTCAGCTTCGGCCCACTTAGTGAAGTAATCCACAGCGAGTATTACGAATTTCTTTTGTCCGACCGCCATTGGGAGGGGTCCCACAATATCAATGCCCCACTGATCAAAGGGCCATGAAACATCAATAGGAATCATTTGAGCCGCCGACAATTGAGGGGTGTTAGAATGAAACTGGCACTTAGGGCATTTCTTGGAGTAACTAATGGCATCCTACAACACCGAGGGCCAGTAGAACCCACTCCTCAAGACTTTCTTCGCCAGGATTCGACCGCCAGAATGATTCCCACAGCTCCCGTTATGCACATGTTCCAACACCTCCTTGGCTTGCGAGGGTCTCAGACACTTTAGTGGTGGACCCTGGAAAGACCGCTTGAATAGCCGCCCCTCGCTGTCGAGAGAGAAACGAGGGGCTTTACTTCTAATCTTCCGTGCTTCCACTTTATCACTCGGGCAGGCTCCATCCCTTAAAAATCTAATGATATCGTCGAGCCAGCAAGGCTCAGAGGGATCTAGCATATTGACTTCATCCGAGGGTCCCGTATCGCGAATCAGCGGCCTTTCCATTCTGAGGAATGTAACAGAGTGCTCGCAGGAACCCTCCAAGGCGGATGCAAACTTAGAAAGAGCGTCTGCCCGCTCGTTTTCCGCTCTCGGGATCTGCAGCAAATGAAATTCTTTGAACTTTGATATAACTTCTCTAGCGCTCGCCAAGTACTGCACCATAGTGGTTTCTCGAGCCTCATAAGTACCATCAATTTGACTTGCGATCAGCTGAGAGTTGACATATGCAGTGACCCGAACGGCACCATTCTGGAGGGCTATTCTAAGCCCTTGGATTAGAGCCTCATATTCCGCCTCGTTATTGGTGACTTGAAACGCTAGTTTAATAGCGTAGTCAACTTCAGTACCGTGAGGATCTCTGAGGGTCACTCCTGCTCCCCCCCCCCCTGTGAGGTTGAGGAGCCATCTATGTGCAGAAACCACAGTCCCTCCTGCAGCGAGGGCCTAGTATCTAAGTTGAAGTGCTCCACCAATAGGTCAGCCACGGCTTGAGCTTGTATCGCCATGTGGGGCTCGAAAGCAATGTCAAACTGACTAAGTTCAATCGCCCATTTAATTAATCTCCCTGAAACATCTGGCTTCGCGAGCACCTGTTTGAGAGGTTGATCTGTGAGCACTGTGATAGAATGAGCCTGAAAATAAGGCCTTAACCTTCGAGAAGCATTGACGAGCGCAAAAGCGAATTTCTCTATTTCCATGTATCTTTTTTCAGCCCCTTGCAAAGTCTTGCCCAAATAGTAGACCGGCAAGTGCTTACGCTCACGGACAGGCACTAAGACAGCGCTCGTAGCCTCTGCGGAGATTGAAAGGTAAATAATTAAGCTTTCCCCTGGGCTAGGCTTGGTCAACAATGGCGCGCTCGCGAGGTATCGCTTCATATCCTGCAAAGCCTCCTCGCATTCCTTACTCCAAACGAAGTTGCGAGCGTTGCGCAAAATTTTAAAGAAGGGTAGGTTCCTGTCTGCCGAGCGAGAGATGAATCTGTTTAATGAAATAATCTTTCCCACCAACACTTGAACTTCCCTCACATTCCGAGGGGAGGGGATATCAAGGATTGCCTTAATTTTCTCCGGGTTAGCCTCTATTCCTCGTTGACTGACCAGGTATCCCAAGAATTTACCACCCCGAACGCCAAATGTACATTTGGAAGGGTTCAATTTCATCCCATAATGACGCAGGATGTTGAACGTTCGCTTGAGGCCCTTTAGATGGGAATGTTGGTGTTCACTCTTAACAATCATGTCATCCACATACACTTCCATGGACCCACCAATCTCACGCTCAAACATTCTGTTGACCAGGCGTTGATATGTCGCCCCTACATTTTTTAGCCCAAAGGGCATAACCTTGAAACAGTAAACGCCCATATGGACCACGAATGAAGTCTTAGGGCGATCCTCTGGGGCCATAAATATTTGATAATACCCCTGGAAAGCGTCCATCATGCTCATAAGTTCACACCCGGCGGTCGAATCTACCAACTGATCGATCCTCGACAGAGGGTACGGATCCTTCGGGCAGGCTTTATTAAGGTCCGTGAAGTCATTACACATGCGCCATTTGTTAGCGCTCTTGGGCACGAGCACCACATTGCAAAGCTATTCAGGGTGATCTCCTCTATGTACTGAGCCTCGAGGAGTTTGTTCACCTCCTCTTCAATGACTTGCCTCCTAAATCTATGAACGTCTCTTTTCTTCTGCTTGATGGGCTTGAAGGCCGGGTCCACATTAAGTCTGTGGACTATGACACTCGGATCTATCCCAGTGAGATCGGAGGCCTTCCATGCAAATACGTCAAGGTTCTCACGGAGGAAATCAATCATCATGATTTGCGAGGGACCGTCGAGATTGGATCCCATCTGGGTAGTTTTGTCGGGGTTTTCGGGCTCTAATTCGATGGTAAGAAAGCTCTCTGAAGGCTCTATCCGTACTTCAGGCCTCGGCTGTTCGAGCGCTCGTTTCTTGCCTGTCAGTTTCTCACTAGAACCTCCCGAGGGTAGGCGATCCTCGTCTTCCGAGGATGATTCTCCAACGGCACCAAGAGGCACCCCCCCTGCATCCTTGGGCTCGGTCTCGGCCTTTTTTTTATTTTTCTCGTTGTACAGTTTGGCCCTCTTGCGCTCGGGGCCATCTTCATCCAACTTGGGAAAATCCACTGACTTCTTGGTGGAACCTGCCTGAGTGGGTTGCTTGGGCTTGTGGCTTCGAAGGGAAAGGATGTAGCATTCCCAAGCCTCTTTGACATTGCACAGTACTTCACCTGTTCCCTCGGGGGTAGGGAACTTGACCTTCTGGTGATATGTTGAAATTACCGCCTTAAAGTCTACGAGCGCTGGGCGTCCGATGATGATATTGTACGGGAGATCCACTTCGACCACTGCATATGATATTACCGCCTTAAAGTCTACGAGCGTCTCTGGCCCTGGACCTTTCGCCCCCATCGCGGGGGACTTGAGACCTTGCTCGAGAGAGCTACTCCACCACGTTCTGGAGCCCATTAAGCTGATCTTGTACCGCGGCAAGTTGAGGGTCACCGATGTTCCTGCGGTTTGCTCTTTCTGTGGCCCTTGATTGAACTTCTTCATTATCCCTAGCCCTCTCATTTCCACCGGGTTGCTGCTCTTGTTGGGCCCTCGGAGGAACCTCATTTTCCTGGATAGGTGGCGGGGGAGGTTGCTGGACCCTCAACGCATTTTGCGCCATCGTCAATGGGTGAGCCGGGAGCCCTCCAAGGGGTGGGGCCATTCGAGCGCCAGCTTGTGAAGGGAAATAGGCCGCAGTGAAGTGTTCCCAAGCGTTCTGGACCGCCTGACCCTCGCATTGTGCGTAGAGCGCCTGGAGTTGCTGAGTAGTAATCTGGGGCATTTCCACCCCTTGTATCTCCCTAGGCAGCGACAATGGGAGATTCAGTGTTCCTACCTGGTAGGGCTGGACCATAGGCATCATCCCGGACATCATCCCAGGCTGCAAATAAGCGTATCCCTGTGGCGGCATGGCCATGGGATACATGCCGGGATGGGAGGTTGGAGCATTGGGCCTGGAGGTAGGAGGAGGAGGAATGGAACCAGCCCTAACCTCATTTCCCCCCGGAGGGAGTGTTACAGCAGCTGCCTCTGTGTCTCCGGTGATTGGTGGGAGCGTACCTCCGGGGGGGTAGGGTTTTCGACGTTTTCTACATTAACGGGAGGAAGAGCCCCCCTCTTGTCCACTGCGCCTAACCTTGTTGCAGTTACCATAGTGAATGCCGCCGGCGTTACTTTTCAACTAGCTTTCAAGGGAAGAAATCTGATGAAGATGGATTTGAAGATGGCGATGGATTTCCCACAGACGGCGCCAAAAATGATGGTGCAGGAATGTCAGTTTCCTAAATGCAACAACACTTCAAGATTTATAGGGAAAGAGAAAGACTATCACAGGCATGGGAGCCTCAGGAACTGGGTTTCCTTTTGAGCGTGAGTTCTTCCAGCTAGGATAATACCAAGAGTGTAAAATGCGGTGGTGATGCAACTATGGTGAAGGTCGTATGGAGCTTGGGAAGGTGCAGATTAATGGAGGAATCTCTCAGTTCAGTGTGTGCTTTTCTCTGGAGAAAAATGACTTGGGGGAGAAAGCATGTGTTCTCCCCTATTTATATGTTAGGGGTGGGGGTAGATGGGTAAATTGATCGAGTGGTCCCAAACCTGTGTTGCCCTAACACGTGGCGGCCCGTGAGGGTGTGAGAGTGACGTTTTTGAAAAGGAGGCGGCGTGTTAGGTGTAAGGTGCGCACCACCTTTGTGTCAGAGGTTGTTGGCGAGGGTCGCATGAGAGGAAGGCTTAAGGTCCCCTTTGCTAAGGTTCGGGCCCTTCGCAGGGGGGTAGGATCTGGCACGAGCGCTGGTGACGCTTGAGGAGTGTACAGATGGGCCTCTCACTGCAGATGACCCTTGAGCGTCAAAATCACGAGCGTCAAGAAAGGGGCCCACACGGGGTGCTTTCCTGGAGGATAGCCCGTGAGGGGACCATATCCCGAGCGCAGGGTTCCCCAGCCTGAATCCCCAGCTTGAATAGTGGACCGAGGCTCGCGGACCTGGACTAGTCATCAAATGGATGGGCTGTGTGGAGACGCAAGCTCGTTGATGCGAACGTCGAAGCCTTGAGCCAATAGAGGGCGACACGTGGATGGCTCTGATCCGAGCACGGTTTTGCGTCTCATCATATTATGCTTAAGCCTCGTAAATCGTAATCACTCTCAGACTCTAAAAGGCTCGAAGTCAAAAAAGTCTATATAAATCTGAGCTTAAATCTAAAAATTTCGATTCAGTCTCGATTGAATCCTACTAAATATTCAAAATATAATTAAGTAGATACCACGCATTACTTCACTCTTAATTCAAAATACAATACAAAATAAAATAATTAAAGAAAATTTAAAAAGGAATCTTCTTGATCTAAAATTTAAACTTTGATTACCAAAATGACCCTACTTTGTTGGGCTGGCAAAATCTATTTTCTAACATGGGCCCCACACGTTTACCAGCTGGGCTCCATCACTAATGGGCCCAAATCCGTTTCCCAAAGCAGTGTCACTATTTGGGCCTATACTACTCAAATAATGAGCTAGTAGAAAACTGGCCCAATTTAAATGGGCCTGAAGAGGCCCATATCCTGTAAAAGATGAGCTTTTTCTCTGCTGTTGGAGCTTCATACTTCCATCATTGTCCTTAGATTGTCGTTGCTGATGAAACATCATAGTCAGCTGTCATGCCTTCTTCTTCGATCCTCAAATGTAAGCATCTTTGTGTCGGTGTAGCAGAAATTAAGGATGACAAGACCAGCAATCTTTGTGTCCTATGTCTGTTAGAGTTTCTTGATAAGGGGTATGTGTAATTTCTCAAACTATGAAGGGTGCGTCTGTAATTACATCGATAATGAGGGGGTGTATATGTAATTTACCGTGTCTGTTATCGTGGGTCGTGGATATGAAAGAGTCGAGTCAAACGACCAAGGTTTCCTAAAATTTAGATTCTAAGTGCAATAATTGCATCTATCTTCAATTCACTTGTAATGGAGCATGAGAAAAAGCAGTTCTTGTCTGAACCCCACTTCTTCTTCAATTATTCAAGTTTCATCAGTGGCCAGAAAGTAAGGTAAGATCCATCAAAGTTGTGAAAAATAACAAAAAAACCCATGAAATTTGAACAGAGTAAGGAGAAGGCAGAAAGCCACTATTATAGTACTACACAAACTTTTTAAGTTACATTGTACTACATAGGGTGCAAAAGGGTAAAACAAGTGACAAAAAATTACACAACCCCCCGCCTTCAAAACGGGAGGCTTTTCGAAGTCGAGGTTGATGTTAGGGCCTTGAAATGGTCGGAAGGAACGAAATCATGAGGCAAATTTGCCCTCTTCACCATCCTTTTCATGTTGTTGTGCAAACTCAACTGGACTAATTGCTTCACCGCTTTCTTTTCATGGCTCATGTCATCATTATCACCGCCATCATCATCATCGTTGGTTTGATTAATACTCGAATCCATGTTGATCCCACATAGCGGAGCCGAGAGCGTTTCAGAAACCCGTTTTCCCTTTTCAATCCTCAAACATTCCAACATTCTTGAAGCTCTCTTCTGTGCTAAAGTACTCCCAAAAAGAGTTAGCTCGAGCAAAGATGACACAATTCCTGCCTCGATCATGGCTTGTTTATCTGCATATGACTTGTGGGCCATCACCATTAGGATATAAATTGCTTTTTCTTGGCACCCTGGCGAATCGTTCCAATTAAAAACATCAATAAGGATTGGAAAAACATCTTGTACTTTGCTAATCCCCTTTCTGCCCTCCGATACGCACACTACATTGCTTAGAATGGCAAGGATTCTCTCACTGATCTCCATATCCCCCAGTTTCTTGATCAGCAAATGTGGGATCAGATCAGTCTCCACCACTGCAGGAATATTGTAAGGTGAGATTGAGAGGTTGTATAACGCTCTCAGCGAATCCTGTTTAGCTTGAGAACTAACTTTTCCATCTGTATCTTTGAGAGTTTCGACCAAAAGAGGTATTGCCCCACAAGAACCAATGATTGGTTTGTTGGAGTCGAGAGCACTCAAACCCAGGAAATTTGCCACGACTGCTTCAGCAATGGCTTGATTCGGCACCACCCCGTTTGGTGATTGTATGAGGCTAACCATTTTATGGACCGCACCTGCTTTCACAATCGCTGCTTTGTTCCTGAAGAAGTAGAAGCTCATGTCAAAAGCTAGATCAAAATCAAGCAATAAGGCTCACAAAAGTTGCGAATTGGAAATCATCAAAAAGTAAAGAACAATCAAGACACCAAGACAGTTACTCCAAAGATCTCATGCTGGCTTTTCGTATGATAGTATAGATAATAAGTGAAAAGCATCATCATAAGTTCATGAACTAACGCGTCATTGGCAATGGCGAGGTTGAGTAAAGCATAAAGAGCAGCAACGTGGGAGTCAGAGGTGGGATCTTGGCGGTCGAGCAGAGCCACAAGTGGAGGAATAACGCCGAGCAAAGCTAGAGTGGTTCTTGCTTGAGGGTCGTCCTTCGTTAGTCTCCTAACTTCCAAAACCCCCTCCATCGATCCTTCTTCATGCTGCAGCTTTTTCGCTACTCTCTTGAGCTCTTCAAGCACCTCCTCTTTCCTCCTGACCTCTTCCTCATTTTCCCAGCATTCCGGTTGCTTCAAAAGCTCTGACAGCTTTTCTGATCCAGGCTGCTTTTTCGGCTCTGGTTTTTTATGAATAGGCCTTTGGATACCTCCACTACAACGAACACTGTCGATTATTAAAGACCAAAGCTTTAAGGGGCGTTCGAGGACATTCGATCCCGCATCCTTGCTTGTGTTTCCCCAAGCCATGTCTGCATTTATAATTGACAGAGACAGTTCTTCTGTTCAAAACCAGCAAATTTAAGTTCAAGGGAGCTAATTCAACACAAAGAAATCTTGCCCAACAGAACAAAACTAGATAAATCTACAGCTTGACTTTTCACATCCACTAAGTAATTTAAAACTTGAAAAATAAAAGAAGGCCAAATTGAACCAACAAGGCAACAACCAACTTTAAGAAAAAGTTGTCACTAAATAGGATTTCTTGTCTAATCAACTCACGAGCTTAAAACAACCACAGGAACCATAATAATACTTGTGATCCAAAGCCAAGAAAACACAAAATCAGCAAACAACACACTGAATCTACCAAAGGCATACCTACTCAATCCAACACCTCAAAGCTAATCTTTTTGCTGAAAACTAAAGCAGGAAACGAAGCAAAAAAAAAATGATTATCAAGAACCCACAACAAATCTTCACCATTATTGGTCAAAGAAAACCTTAAGTTAACATACCAACTGAAGCCGACCTCTCACAGAAAACAGCTGCCTCTTGCACACTCAATCAAAGCAGGCATTTTTAAGTACATTATGACAACAAATCAACAACTTATCTAAAACCCACTAATCAAATGTGGCTCATCTACTGCATAAACAGTTCAATGAAGTAAAAAGATGAAGTCTTTATTGAACTATGAGTGAAAAATGCAGGAAAATGGGAATGATCTGGGTCGGGAAAGAAAGAAATGCACACTCAGATCAGGGAAACAACGGCAATGGCCAAAAATGTTTAACAAATGAAGTGGGATCTGAAGAGATTTAACAAATGAAGTGGAGGAAAGTTCTGCTACAGGATAGTTGAAGAAGTAAGTGGCGAAAACGGTACTATATTTTATTCTGTATTTCTTGGGGGCTGTTTGGAAGGTTAGGGTTGAATAAATAATTGAGGAAAAAACATATATAGAAGGGGAAAATCATAGGAAAAGGTAATTTATGAAAATATTGGCTCATTGAAAATTGATTATATAAGAGGAAGTACTTCTATCAAGAAAGAAAATAATTTTTACTAATATATATAGATATACATTTGCTTTTTTTTTTTACTAATTTTTAATATAATTCCAAGAATGTTTAAAGATTGAAAAATATACATAAGATTTTAGTGTTACAGTAGATTTTCGTAACTTTAAAATTAGGTACTTGACTGTTGTAAATTCAAACTTATTCTTATACATTATGTAGTGTATATTTTGAAAACAAAAAAATGAATAGATAAATATTTTTTTATCATCATCTGAATTATAACAACTTTTACAATTCGCAAATCAAATTATTTCAATGGAAAAAAAAGTACCTCATGTGTTTTTCTAGCTAAAATCATTGAAAAATGAGTCTAGTTGGTATTATATCACAAATACAAACATTAAAAGTCATTTATAAGTTGAAATAATTTATTCTATAATTTTTAAAAAATATTATAATTCAAATATCAAAAAATATTTGTCTCGAAAATGAATCTTGGGAATTCTAGCTTTCTCAATGTTTGGTGTATATTAAATTGAGTGAAGAAGACACTTAGTTTGAGAGCTATGTGCTCTAAGTTGGCTCTATAACAATTTCAATTGTGAAGAAAGGGTAGTTACAAGTTACAACTCCTAGTTTAGTCTTTTATAGGCACTATACAAAGGGTATATTCCTTATCAATTTTCCTTGTGATCATTTTCAATAAAGTTGGGGTCCCCTCCTAAATTTTACACAAATGTCTTTCTCAGTAAAACTACAAAATAGTACTAGAAAAATTAAACCACTTATCTAACATGAATCTACACATAGAAAGATGCATCAACAAATCATTGATACCAACATAACTTTTACTTTTGTTGGTAATATTATTATCCACTTTTGGCAAAATCACTTTATAAACTAGAAAATTATATTAAAAAGATATTTATCATCGATTATAATAATTATTCGTCTATTATTAAACTGTAGACAATAAAAGATTTAAAATTATTTTCCGTGTAAAGTAAGAATTCGAATTTCTAACATTTATATCTGTATTTTTAATAATGGTATTCAACTTTGAAAGCTTCTTTTTAGGCATGGAGCCACATGTGTTCCACATAATTTAATTGACGAATAGACCTTTAATGTCAATTGTCAGCTTTGAATGTAGTGTCTCAATTTGGGTCCACACTCCACACTACTCATGTAATGGGCTAGTGGGCTGATTGCATGTATTGAAAATTTATAGAAATGACCCAATTTTAAAATTGGGCCCTTAAGCCCATATTCATAATGGACTACCTCTTTTCTCACCCTTCCAATTTTTACTGTACTATTGTATTTGCAAATCATTTTTATTGTTTACAACTTTAGATAAATGATAAAACTCATTAAATTGATTTATTTTAATTTTTACCCCTTAGCCTTAGGTGAAATCTTGATTCCTTCCCATCCTATCTTGAATGTTATTATAAAAAGTTATTGGAATCAGATATTCAACCCTCCTAGAATAACATATTCGCCTTTCATATATTAGAATTTTCATTTGCCTCCATTTTCGTGCCGGCTTATTTTGCAATTTGGTTCTCAACCTTTATAATAGTATTTGTACTATTGAGATTGATCTAAATTCGTTCGAATGGTATATTTTTCATTTTCCAATACAAATATCGAGGAATATTCTGTTGGATCTAAGGGGCTCTTCAGGAGGAGGAAAAAAAAAAAAAATCCCTCGAATTTTCTACGGTAAAAAGACAAAACAACATCAAAATTATTCACATACAAACAAAAATATCGTCCAAAAAGATGGGAACTAAAGCGCAAACAAGTAAAAAGTTGGATACATATCCTTTCTAACCTTATAAAGAAATAGGTCACAATGTGTGCAAATACGTATATTTCCTCTTCAAAATAGAAAGATGGAGGGAAAAATGTTCGAAGCATATATATTGTACAATTTTATTTCAAAATCGTACAAACTTCCCCAGCAGAGATTCATTCACAAAATTACAACCAAAACCATGACAGCCTTGTCTTCAGATCAAGCACAAAAAAAAAAAATGCTGAGAATCTTGCACAGAATCCATGCAAGAATTTCACATATTTCATCGGCATGTAAATGCGATCATCGGTATGCCTCGGCTGTCCTAACAGTAAGCGTGCTTTCTGCTCAACGAAATGCCAACAAACCGGGAAATGTCAATGCGAAGAATAATCTATTTGTGTGCTATTAGGCAGAAACGGAGAATATACAATAAGAATACACAATTACCTTTCTATGCCTTATCCAGAATACCAAGCAGATCATCGCGTCATTTTCCAAATCAGTCGGTTAACAAGAATCTCAGAATCATCGACTATCATCCTCAGCATACTTCTTTTTCAGCTCCTCCCAATATTCATGCCCTCTAGGATGACGATTTACATAGGTTTTCACAAAATTTTGCTGTGACATTGACAAGAGCGTGCTTAAAGCCAAATTCGGACGAACTACTTTTTCATCTGCAAGCCATTTATGCATCGAAAGCCGAAGCTTCACCCGATGAACTGTGTAAGACAGTAGCTTGGGATGAGTGAGCAAATCAGATAAGGGGTAGCCCAAATCTTTCACTAGAAGTTCAATCTTTTTCTCAATAACATCTTTCGATTGGTTAAGAATTTGAGGAGTCATTTTGACCATTTGAATGACTTGCTCACGATCAAAACCAATCTTCACCAAACAGTCAAATCTCTCTTGAAGCTCGACCCCTCTGCCTAGGGGTGTTCATAAAAACCGAAAACCGAAAAACCGAACCGAACCGACCGAAAACCGAACCGAACCGAACCGACCGAAGAGTGTTCGGTTCGGTTTTCGGTTTGCCCCTTTTGGATTTTCGGTTTTTCGGTTTTTTCGGTTCGGTTTCACGGTTAAACCGAACCGAACCGAAAACCGAAAATCATTTTCTTTTTTTTTTTTTTAATATATATATCATATATTATATATATATATATATCATATATTTTGATTAATATATACATATATTTTAATTATTTGGCAGAAATATATATGTATATATATAGTAATTATATTTATATATATATAAATAATTATATATATAATAATTATAATTATATATATATATATTTTTTGGTAAAGATATATATATATATATATATATATATATATATATATATATATATATATTTGCCATTTAGGTTGATTGCAATTTTTACATTTTTCATAAAATCTCAACTTCAAAATTTTTTTAAAAAATTATATTCAGTTTTTTTTTTTTTTTTTTTTTTTTTTTTTTGAATAATATCAAATTTTCGGTTTTTCGGCCGAAAACCGAAACCGAACCGAAAATGTTCGGTTAAAACCGAACCGAACCGAACACCTTTCGGTTCGGTTTCGGTTTTGGTTTTTCGAAAACCGAAAGTTCGGTTAACCGAACCGAACTTTCGGTTCGGCCGAAAAACCGAACCGTGAACACCCCTACCTCTGCCCTTGAGCACTTTAAGAGCTTTCTCCATTTCCTCTGATTTCTCTTCAAAACCTAAGCTTAACAAAAACTTAGTTTTTGGCGTTCTTGCTCTTAAAACCCTATTATTTGGCTCTTGTAAAGATTCGACTTTTAAGCCAAGAACCCATTCTTTTAACACGAGAGGATCTTGTTTTACCACTTGACGGAGCTTGTATTTCCCACAGTTTAATGCAGTCATTAAACTCCTCACTCTTTTGAGCTCACAAGAACCCAATACTGTTGAGCACGAGCGAACAATTCTACAAATATCTTGGACACCCATGTCGATTTCAACAAGAAATTCATAACAATTAAATAAATTCTTGGAAAATTTCACAATTTGGATTTGAGGGAAATTAAGAAAAAGAGATTGTAAATCACTCTCTGAGGGTCCGAATTTTAACAAGAACCCTAATAAAGAAGAGGTAATACATCCAGAGGACTCAAGCAAAATGTCTGGATGATTTACGAGCAATACCTTTACTTGCTCCCCATCCAAATCCAACTTAGTCAATAAGCATACAAGCTTGAGCATCGATCTCCAGTTATAAGAATCTTCTATAAACATATGTTCCTCGAGCCAATCATATCCAATCCCAACATCGTTTAACTTTTCTAAAACCTTCATAAATTCTCGGTCGACATTTCCCCTCAAAAGATAAGGACTTGAGGCAATAATCTTGACAAGAAGAGATTGTTTCAACCCCAAATTCTGAAAAGCTTGAAGCTTTGATTTCAAAACACCATACTCATACCCAAAAACCTCTCTAGCTTCTTTATATATCTTTCCTATTCTATTCCTAGGAACGCCATAATTACACAACACATAATAGTTCTCCAACAACAATCTATCATCATTCAAAAACAACAAATTCCTTGGTAGAAATGAACTATATTCAGAAGGCTTCAATCCTATGCTCTCAAAGAATGGCTCAAATTCATTAACGGGATGGTACCTCAAGAACCGGGCCAATGAGTGTTTCGGATCATTCATATCCACTTTCTTCAACAGCCCATCAAAAAATTCAGGCGCATTTTTACTCATATTCTCTGCATCCGTCATCTGCAAACTTCTAGTCGAGTGAAAGTACTCCAATAAAGCAGCTTGAGCTTCTCTTCTCACTACACGCGACACTTTTGATAGTTCAACAGTGTTTCTACCATTTTCAAAGCTAACAGCAGCTTTTGTGCTGGAGAATCTATGATGTTGTAAGAGATTGTAAGACCCATTAACATAAAGATTGGATTTTGATGATGTGAATCCAATTTCTGAGGATAATAAAGCAACCCATTGCAGAACATGGGGTATTCTTGATTTCCGTAATCTGCTCATGGATTTCAAATTTCCCGATTCTTGGATTGCAGGAAAAAAGTACAGATAACAGAGAAAAAGTGATTCTTGATTTCTTTCAGTATATTTGGGGTCTGTGAACTGAATTTCTCACCTTTAACTGGATTTTCTCCAGGCTTTTGCTCATTATCGGAGATTTCACTTTGAAGAAATGGGACCTATGCAGCTTCTTGATTCTACAGCAGAACAAAGGGTTTCTCTCTGGGGAATAGCGGTTGAAGAGGAGCTTTAGCTTTAGAGGGTTTTGTAAAACCCACAATCCTGTAAAAATTAAGAACAAATTACGATTTAGTCCCATAGAATCATGCCATTTGTAATTTTAGTCCCATACATTCAAAATTAGATAAATTTAGTCAAATAATGGATGGAAATTGCACATATTTGATCCACAGGGTTAGTTTGCCCAATTTTATCCCTACCTTTCTGAAAATAAATATATTTACATCCATATCTTTTTTTTTTCAATATTGATTGTTCCATCAATTTTTTAGACGGAAATAGGCATTTTAACTATTAATTTTAATTTATATATATATTTTTTATCTTTTCTATATATCTTATAAAAGCACGAATAGTTTCTTACAAAATACGGATCGCCTAAAATAGCCTCACAACAATTACTTCAATAATTATTAGTCAAGGATAATGATGTAAATACATGTTATAGATTATTAGTTAATTATATTTAAAAAGCACATATTAACATAAAATAGGACTCTTTGTAGAAGTAAAATTTCTCCAACTTACCTAGAAAAGATATATAGTTCAACAAGGATTGTTTTAATATTACTATATTAATTAATTGTATTCAAATTTTATATTATAAGTTGTCTATTTTTTTAATTTTAAGGCCTATAATTTAAAATGTTATAATAAGATATATCTAATGAATTAAAAAACAACAAATTGATTCACTTTATTTTAATAAATTTTTGTAATTATGTAAAATAAAATATTATTTAGATAAGTTACATAAAATAATTTTCAATAAATCAAGCATAATGTAAGTCTAATTATATAAGTCCATAGTTCTATTTATCTAAATCAATAAACTTTCTTAAAATATAATCATATTATAATTCTATAAATTTATCTAATTAACAAAATAATATAATTTAATGATTTATATATAATATTTTTCAATAAATTAATTAATCCTAATGTAATATTTTTAATTAACTAATACTAATATAATTTTAATTATTTAAATCTAATTAACCATATAATCTTCCTTTAGTTTATATGATAAAATATAAACTAAATACTTCAAAGCGCGAATAGCGTTTTTGGTTTCTTAATTCTATAATTTTAATTAATTGTATTCAAATTTTATAATATAAGTTGCCTGTTTTTTAATTTTGAGGTCTATAATTTAAAATGTTATAATAAGATATATCTAATGAATTGAAAAACAACAAATTGTTCACTTTATAAAATTTTGTAATTATGTAAAATAAAATATTATTTAAATAAGTTACGTAGAATAACTTTCAATAAATCAATCATAATGTAAGTCTAATTATATAAGTCCATAGTTCTAATTATCTAAATCCATATCTTAAATTATAATCATATTATAATTCTATAAACTTATCTAATTAACAAAATAATATAATTTATGATTTACATAAAATATTTTTCAATAAATTAATTAATCCTAATGTAATAATTTTTATAACTAATACTAATATAATTTTAATTATCTAAATCCAACTAACCATATAGTCTTCCTTTAGTTTATATGATAAAATATAAACTAAATACTTCAAAAGATGAATAGCGTTTTTGGTTTCTTAATTCTACAATTTAGAATTGTAGGTTCTCAGACCAAAGTTACTTTAAATTAAGAATACTAAAAAAACTCAATATGTGTGCATATAAAAATAAGATATAAACTAATTTTATACATAATTTTTACGATATTCGATTAAACATTTATATAAATATACTCTTTTAATTATTTCTACTATATATATAAAATCAATTATAAAAAAAAAATAAACATAAATCTGAAATAATACTCACTAGAAGATTACAAATAAAAAAATAGAATGCAAGATCAAATGACAAAGAGAATATAAAAAAGAGATAAATTAAATAAAAACGAAATAAAGAATAGTTGGTTTAAAAAAAAGAATTGCTTGATTTTAATGTATATGCACATGCATACCAAAATTAAGAACGACTTGAAATATCTTTACAAATATATGCGAGAATTAATATAGCGTAATGGTAACAAAATTTCGAAGATTAGATTAAAAATTTCAAGATGTTAGATTGGGTGTCAGTTCAAGAAAGATATGGAATTTTTTTTAATTTAAACTAAATGAGATTGATCCAATAGTTATCAATTTATTTTTACATTATCCAAAGTAGCAATATACAACTTATTGGCCGAATGATTAGATTAAAAATTTCAAGATATTAGATTGGGTGTCAGTTCAAGAAAGATGTGGAATTTTTTTTAATTTAAACTAAATGAGATTGATCCAATAGTTATCAATTTATTTTTACATTCTCCAAAGTAGCAATATACAACTTATTGGCCGAATCTAAACTTGAAGGACATTTTGAATTGGGATCATTACTCAGAAACAATGGTTCTTGAACAGTTTTCAATGTGCTCGAAAAGCAAAAAAATAAAACAAAAATACAAAGAATTTCTAAAGCATTATGCATGAGACAAACAAGGTAAATATTCAAATGATTTGGAGGAAGAATTGAGGGCAGAATATAACAAACTATGGCAACAAAAAGAGATTATTTGGCTTTAAGAGTTGAGAATTAATTGGCTCAAATTTAGGGATAAACAAACAAGTTTCTTTTATCTGTCAGCCATAATGAGAAAAAGAAGGAATCAGATGAATGCTCTGAAAATAGACAATAAATAAGCAACCAACAAAGATTATCAGGTGTGTATTTGTCTAATTTCAAAAATTAACACTCTACAAAAAAAAAAACGAGTTTAGCCCATTACATTGTGCAACATATTGCTCAAATTAATACTCACTAGAAGAATACAAATAAAAAAATAGAATGCAAGATGAAATGACAAAGAGAATATAAAAAAGAGATAAATTAAATAAAAAAGAGATAAAGAATAGTTGGTTAAAAAAAAGAATCACTTGATTTTAATGTATATGCACATGCATACCAAAATTAAGAACGATTGTGAAATATCTTTACAAATATATGTGAATAAAGCGTAATGGTAACAAATTTTGAAGATTAGATTAAAAATTTCAAGATGTTAGATTTGGTGTGAGTTCAAGAAACGATATGGAAATTTTTTTAATTTAATCTAAATGAGATTGATCCAATAGTTATCAATTTATTTTTACATTATCCAAAGTAGCAATATATAACTTATTGACCGAATCAAAATTTGAAGGACATTTTGACTTGGGATCATTGCCCAGAAACAATGGTTCTTGAATAGTTTTCAATGTGCTCGAAAAGCAAAAAAAAAATAAAACAAAAATACAAAGAATTTCTAAAGCATTATGCATGATACACACAAGGTAAATATTCAAATGATTTGGAGGAAGAATTGAGGGCAGAATATAATAAACTATTGCAACAAAAAGAGATTATTTGGTTTAAGAGTCGAGAATTAATTGGCTCAAATTTAGGGATAAACAAACAAGTTTCTTTCATCTATCAGCCATAATGAGAAGAAAAAGGAATCAGATGAATGCTCTGAAAATAGACAATGAATGAGCAACCAACAAAGATTATCGGGTGTTTATTTGCCTAATTTCAAAAATTAATGCTCGACAAAAATAAACAAGTTTTAGCCAATTACGTTGTGCAGCATATTGCTCAAAATAATCACCAAGATGATTATACTTCGTTCAAACCGTATATTAAAAAAATTGCGGGATCGAACTAGAATAGCTTCATTCCCGACCAAGGCACCTATTACAATATTTTGATGCCTGAATAAGTGTTACGAATGCTACATCACTCCAACGATAAAAAAGGGGCATGGTGCTGAAATTGAATATTGAAACAGCGTACGAAAAAACCCAGTGGAATTTCTAAAAAGACTTTTAACTTTCTTCAAATTCCCGACGAAAATCATCAATATCATTATGAGCAGAATGTAGCGGATACAATCGGAGATTCTATAGAATGGTGAACCAACGGAGGTTGTACGGATGTGTGGCATTAGATAAGGTAATCACGTTCGTTTTATTTGTTTGTAATATGCATGGAACAACTTACATATATAATTGAAGAGACCATTTCGGCCGGACCTGGAAGCCAATTATGGTATATTAGAGAAGCTCTTACATGATCTCACACTTGCCTTTTGCGGACGACTTAATATTGGGAGTCAAACCTATCGTGGATGGAGCAAACTGCATTAAAAGTGTGGTTGAGACGTTTTGCAAGGAGTTGGGCCTCAAATTAAACTTATACAAATCACATGTGTTGTTTGCACCTTATATGACAAATGATTTAAAGCAGTAGGTTAGTAGAATTCTGGGCATGAAAAATACAGACAACTTAAGGAACTATTTGGGGGGGTGCAAATGAAATTTAGTTGTAATTATAATGAGCATTTCCTGATTGTGATTAATAGAGTCGAAAAGCATCTCTTGGGATAGAAAGCCAAAATGACAAATATTTATTGACGAATGACACTTATTAAGTCCATCACGATCTCAATCTCCATCAACCACATGCACACAAATTGGCTCCCTAATCAGATGTACGATAAACTTGATCCACTCAAGCACAACTTTCTTTAGGCGATTAATATAACAAGGAACGAACCCATCTTGTAGAGTGAAAGAAGGTGACTGCAAAGAAGTAAGAATGTGGATTGGGTTTTAGAGAAGCCCAAAAGAAAATATAGTGATGCTAACTAAAACGGGATGAAGAATGCTTAACAAGGAGATGGCGTTATACATCAAAAAAATATTTAAAAAGGGATAACATTCTTGATCGAATATAAGCCTCGACTTATGGGTTTCCCAAGCATGGAAGGGGATAGTTAAAAACATTTGGATGGTGGAACCATTTTAAAAATGGAGGATTGGGAATGGTGAAGGGACATCTTTATGGAATGATAGATGGTTATCACAAGGTAAACTGACGGACATCTTTGGAGATAACATTCATGAGGAGGATAAAGATCTTATGGAATGTAATCTCATTGGAAAAGATAAAAATTGAAACCTAAATAAGTTGAAAACATCACCGTCCAAAGAGGTGGTGAATGAGGTACTTAGTGTCCTAACGCGCTGCATGATAATGGAGATAAGAGAGAATGAATTGTGTCAACTAAAGATAAATTCTCCTATAAAATGACTATACTCTACTTATGGCGTCGGATGAGACATGCAAGAAAAAACTTTAAATGAATTTGAAAATTACCTTACCCCAAAAATTCAAGATTTTCCTGTGGCTTTGCCAATATGATAGCTTGCTTACAAATGTATTGGAGTATGATAGAAAATTTAGGGAAAACTTGCGAGTGTCGGATGGGCTCAAAGAGAGCTTTAGTAGCAAAATACTGAATAATATGTTCCTAAAATATCCTGGGTGGGTTGTGTTGATCTTGACGCTCTAAAATTTTTGAAAAACATGGAAGCGATGGAGTTATCAAAATGTTATGAAGCTTAGAAATGTTGTTATTCGCCACATAAAAGAGTTATCTACGACCTTAGTAATAATCAATAAGGACACAACACAGGCAAAAGAAAATCTGCACTTAGTTGTCGTGAAATAAATTCGAGAAGTGATGGGTAAAACTAAAATCGGATTGAAGCTTTTATAGCTACACCAAATGGGGCGTCATTCGAGATGGAAATTGGAGATGAATGCTAGGATATCTTATGAATCTTGGTATAGTTTCAATAATGTAGCAAAGTTATTGAACTTACCCAAAGGATTAAAACTAACTTTGGAGAGATACTTTTCAAAAATTAATGTGGAGATTGATTTGGAGACGGTCGTTAAATGAATAACAATGAAGGATACTAAAAAACAACTAATGAGAAATGTAATATTTGATTGGCGAAGGTTACTCCAAAGATTTTGAGAAACTTTGATTAAATAAATCTCGAGAGAAAGAAACATGATGATGGATAAATTGGCGAGGATAGGTCATAAGGTTCAAGATAGTTATTGTTGCTAGGATGTTCTCATTCTTGAACATAAGCTTCCACTTATGGCTTCCTGAGCATGCAAGGGGATAGTTAGAACCAGTTGAATGGACGTCTCTATGGAATGATAGATGGTTATCACAAGCAAACTAGCGGACATCTTTGGAGATAAGATTCATGAGAAGGATAAAGATCTGATGGTATGTAATCCATTGCACAAATAAAAACTGAAACTTACATAAGTTGAAAACGTTATTGCCTAAGGAGGTGGTGGATGAGATACTTAATGTCCTAAATGCATTGCATGATAACGGAGATAAGAGAGTTTTGATTGGGTCAACTAATGACAAATTGTCCTATAAATCGGTTATAGTCTACTTATGGTGTCGGATGAGACATGGGAGAAAAATTGGAAATGAATTTGAAAATTACTTTGTCCCCAAAAGTTTAAGATTTTCTTGTGGCTTGCTAACATGATAGCTTGCTCATGAATGTACTGAAATATGACAGAAAATTTAGAAAAAGTGATGTATGTACACGCTGCTATATAGGACATGAATATGTGGACCACATGCTCAGAAGTTGTCCATTCGCACTCCGGGTGTCAGACAAGATTATTGATGCATAAACTGAACGAAATTTCCATGGCATGCGAGTGTCGAACGGTCTCAAAGAGAGCTTTTATAATAAAATTCAGAGTAATATGTTATCTGATTATCATGCGTGGATTGTCTTGATCTTGACGCTTTAAAATCTTTGAAAAATATGGAACCGATGAAGCTATCAAAATGTTATGAAACTTAGAAGTTCCACTCTTCGCCACATAAAAGAGTTAATGAAACCTCAACACTAATCAGTGTGGACAAAAAATACAGATAAAAGAAAAATATGCACTAAGTTATCGTGGAATAAACCCGACAAAGGATTGGTGAAACTAAACTCTGAGGTGAGCTTTTATAACCAGGGGAATCATTTGAGATGACAGGGGCGTCATTCTAGATGACAGCTGAATATGGGTGTTAGGGTATGCTATGGATCTTAGTAGAGTTTAAATAATATAGTGGAGTTATTGAGCTTACACGGAGTATTAACACTAACTTGGGAAAGACACTTTTCGATGACTAAAGTGGGTATTGACTCGAAGATGGTCATGAAATGGATAACAATGAAGGATATTGAAATGGAACAAATGAGAAATGTAATTTAATTGATAAAGTTTACTCCAATGGTCATACGAAACTTGAATTAAATAAATCTCTAGAAAAAGAAACATGATGAGCGATAAACTGATGAGAATAGGTCATAAGTTTCAAGATGATTACTACGTTTAGGATGCTCCACCGGTAAAATTGGGTGATCTTTTAGGTTTTGTTCTATAATTTTTACATGTCTTTTCATTTTATTAAATATATTTGAAAGTTATGAACTATTACTTATGCTTAAAAGCGAGAATTATTTGGCCAAATTACTATACACTTAAATATATATTTTTTTATATAATAACAAAATTTCAAATATTTTTATTGCTTATTTATTTGGATGTTCTCTACTTCGAATTTCTACTTATCGTAGATGATTTGAAAGAGAAATTTCATATAAATATTTTTGTATGTGTATATTTATTTAATCAAAATAAATATTTTTAATCTCTTAATTTGTTCAATAAATATAATAACTAAATTTATTTTAAAAAAATTAAATGATAAACGTGCAACGCACGTTCACCTCACTAGTATACGCAAAAAATTCCTATATTTTATTAATATATTATGGTTATAGATTATACATAAAAAAGTTATATTCATTAATAAAATATATTTAAACTAGAAAACCCCATATTACTCCCACCAATTCACCTCACCATGGTCACCATCACTGCTCCTACCAAAGTAACCCAAAGTTTGTTAGAAATAAATTCCGATGTGAGTTATTCCTGTTTATTGTTTATTGTTTAGTCACATCGGAATTTATTGTTTATTCCGATGTGAGAAATAAAACAAAAGCAGCCATGAGGCCCATGACAGACAATTAAGTAATCTAGTCTTCATTACTGTTTATTGTTTATGAACTTAATTAGTGTTTTTCATCGCACTATGCAGAATCTTTCAATAAAATTAAAGAAAAGTTTTCATTATTATATTTAAAAGAATGAGTAATACACCTAATCTTGTCTGCCAATATGTCTTATAGCTCATAAAATAAACAATAGGAGCCATGGCAGATAATTAAGTAATCTTCTCTCCAGTTTCCTCCAAAAGGAGTTCATACTTCATATATACTTGATAATAAATCTTACCCTATATCTGTCTTTCCTTTTTGGCATTTTGAGATCAGCAGTTTCAAGTTTTGCAGTGCTTCCATTGTTGATATCACTTCTCAAAAAAAGAAAAAGAAGATTGTTCATATCACAGCTTTTTAAGCATTCGAATAGGCGTAAGTATCTATTTTACTTCAAGAGATTTTTGCTTTTAAATATTTCAGATCTCATCTGCTTAGACAAAGGTGTTAGTTTGGAAACATATTATGCAACTTATACTAACAAGATTATAATGAAATTAGTATTAGATGAAGAAGATATCATATTAAACTAACTTTAGATTTAATTAATATTTTCTTTCTATTTTTTAGACAAGACTTTGTTGGAAGATGGAGAATATTATTTAATTAATATTTTCTTTCTGTTTTTTAGAGAAGTCTTTCTTGAATAGAGAATTTTTTCAGGAGAATTTAAGAATGTTTCAGTGGACAAGAGGAGAGAAAAATAGAGAGCTTTTTGTAGAAGAAGATAACTTTTTACCCAATAGCTTCTCTATTTTTGGCTTGGTTACAATTGAAGTGAAGTGAACTCCTATATATATGATAATAAATAATAATTCTTACCCTCTAATCATCTTCCTTTGGGCATTCTGAGATCAGCAATTTCAAGTTTTGTAGTGCTTTGATTGTTGATATCACAGCTTTAATTTCTAAGCATTCGATCAGGCATAAGTATCTATTTTACTTAAAGAGATCGAAAATGTTTTGATAGAGAAACATACTATGCAAGTTATATTTACAAGATCTCATATTTCTTTGGTAGTTGTCTAAATTTTTTTTTCTTTTTTCTCTAATAAGTGACTCTGGCTTGTTAATTAATATATGGATTACATCCTTTGATTATTATATTGACATCTCCCGAGTCTCGACTCTTCAATTCTATTCAGTTTACAAACATCTCTTGCTCGTTGAATACAATAAAAGTTGTATTAAATATCCAAAGATGTGCAGGAAATGACGGATATTGTGTGAAGTTTCGTGAAACCAGCTATGGAAGAACTTGGAAGAATCACTGTTGTGAAAATCAAGCATCTATTTACTTATCTGTGTTGCTTCAACAGCAACATTCAAGGCCTAAGTAATGAAACACAAAAACTGGAAGATGCAAGAGTTGGACTGCAGAGGCGAGTTGAAGAGGATGAGAATAATGCACGAGAGATTCTCCCGGACGTTACGACTTGGTTAAAAAAGGCCAGCGATAAGATCCAAGTCGACAAGAATGGAATTGATAATCAAATTCCAACTCTGAAAAATGGTTGTTGGGGTGTCAAATCACGTTTTCTACTAAGCAGGAAAGCTGTGAAGTTAACTGCAGAAATGAAGCGGCTAATGAAGGAACACAGCAAGTTTAATCATATATCTACCGCTCGACTCCCAGCAGCACAGCTGTCAATTCCATTAGGAACAACATATGATTTCCAGTCTAGGAAAAAGATTGAGGAGGATATAATGAAGGCTTTGAAAGCTAAGGAGGTCACAACAATGGGGATATGTGGGATGGGAGGTGTGGGCAAGACCACCATGGCAAAAAGAATCATGGACAGAGTGAGGAATGAAAATATATTCTAGGAAATTCTTATGGTGGTAGTTAGTCAGCAAGTAGATATGTCGAAATTACAGGGTGCAATTGCTGAATCCTTGGGTTTCAAGTTCAACGAAGAAGCTTTATTGGCCCGGGCAACCGAATTACTCGCAAGACTCAAGAGTAAGAATAGAATACTCATTGTGCTCGATGATGTTTGGGAGAAACTCAAATTGGAGGATTTGGGAATTCCTCGTGGAAATGAACGGTGCACGATCCTTTTTACATCTCGAAATAAGGACGTGTTGGAAAGAATGGACATTCAAAAAGTTTATGGAGTGGAAATCTTGCCTGATGAAGAAGCATGTCTTCTCTTCAAAGAAAAAACTGGGGCTTGTGTTGATGGCACAAATTTGCTTTCTACAGCAGAAAAAGTTGCAAGAGAGTGCAAAGGTCTGCCAATCGCCCTCATAACCGTCGGTGGTGCATTGAAAAATGAAACAAACATCAATGTTTGGATAGATGCGCTGCAACAACTCCAAAGTTTCAACCCGGAAGATATGCCAGATGTTATTAAAGAAGTTTATAATCCCTTGAAGCTAAGCTACACAAAATTAGAAAATAGGCGTGCACAATCGTTGTTCTTGATCTGCAGCCTATTTCCTGAGGATGTCGACATTAGCCTAGAGGAATTGACTTCATACTGCATGGGGTTACGGATGTTTCCTAATTTGGATTTCGGGTTTGAGGGAATTTTGGAAAAAGTAAGAGGGAGAGTATCCGTAATAGTTAATATTCTTAAAAATCGTCTCTTGCTACTCAATGGTAAAAACGAACACCATGTGAAGATGCATGATGTTGTCCGTGACGTCGCCATTTATATTGCAAAACATGAAGCAGAGGAAGGTATTGTTGACGTCAAGTTTAACTCAATGTGTTTGTCATCGGAGTATACATACCAATGGGTTTCAGTGTTTTCAAAAGAAACAAGTAGCCTCGTAAGGATGCATGCTTCAAGTTGGAATTTTGAAATCAAGGACTTTTCTATTTTCAAAGAAATCAACAAACAACTAAATTTGTTGTCCTTTGAGTCTATTCGTTTGAAATCAGTACCACTGGAAATACAGTTGCTAAAGAATCTCCGAACTTTGCGTTTAAACGATTGCGGTCTGGAGTCTTTTTCTGTTGTCGGAGAGCTACGGAATCTGGAGATTTTGTATTGTGATGGTTGTTATATATAATATTGTGGAGTTGCCTATTGAGATAGGAAATCTAAATCAGCTCAAGTTGTTAGACTTCACAGATTGCCAAAATTTTAGAAGAATCCCTCCAGGAGTAGTGTCAAATTTGGTTGAACTGGAGGAGTTCAAGATGTTAAGAAGCTTCCGTGGGTGGGAATTGGCAGCAACAGAGGTACAAGGACAAGAGAGAAGGAATGCGTGCCTCAATGAGTTTACAAATTTGTCTAAACTGACATGTTTGGAGATTGAAATAAATGATTTCAATTTAGCAGCGGAGGAGATAAGTTTTTCTCCAAATATCCTAAGATATCACATACGAATTGGAGATATTGACTACACCTACGACTCATCTCATGCGAAATATATGCGTGTGCAGTTATCGAAAGACATTAATTTGGGAAGTTGGGTTCTTAGATTTATGAGGAGCGCATATAGGCTATATTTGGAAGGAGATGGTTCGAAATCATTGATGATTCAAGACTGTTGTAGAGATAAGGAGTTGGTGAATTCCACAACAACATCAATTGATGATCTGAGTAACTTTTATGTTTATCCCATCTTGGAACATCAACTGTTTGAACTTCCCAACTTAGAAGAGATATATGATGGTCCAGTTTTAGATCACTCCAATTCTTTCAGGAACCTTGAAAGTTTGGAGCTTCGTAATTTGCCAGCTCTAAAGCATTTTTGGAAGCAGAGACCACACAGGAATATTGTTTCATTCGACAAGCTTCGTGAAATTCAGATTATGGACTGCAACAACCTACATAATCTCTTCTCATTCCCCACTTCTATTTGGACGGACGGCGATGTTGATGAATTCCATTGCACCCAAAAGGTATGCCAACGTTGATGAATTACATAGTTTTTAATAATATGTATATATAAATAAATGATCTTTATGTCGTTACTTGCATATTAGTAGGAGCAAATAGTTTTTCGCATAGCATACATAAAATAAATGTTAAGCAAATATAATACATCGATATTAGAAAAGGAATTGTCTCTCCACATTTGCCATCTAATCGATTCATAATCGTAAGCGGATCATTTGTTCAAATGGGAACAACAAAAATTGGTACATACAAAATAAAATAATATTATTTGAACTTTGAAAATTGACACTCTGTTATTAGCCATAACTACTCGTATAGAAAGAGGACATTATTGATGTGTTGTGAGCAACAAACTCTAGTTATCAATATACACAGAATGTGGACGTATTCTTCTTTTCTAATTATTATATATATAATACTTAATTATTTACAGGTGTTTTTTGGTATGTTGGAGAGCCTGTGCCTAAGGAGACTTGGTAAATTAGAAGTGATATGGAACTTTCCAATTCCGAAAGAATCTATTTTTTTCGGGAATTTAAGAGAATCAACACTTTTCAAGGATCTAAAAGATATAATGCTTGATGATTTGCCGACAATCACACGTTTATGGAAGAGTCCAAAACTAAGTGTTTCACTAAGCAATCTTTCCAAAGTACATATCTGCGGATGTCCTAAGCTGCGTTGCCTCTTCTCATGCACAATGTCAGTGGAATTTCTTTCACAACTTGCCGAGCTTGAAATTACACGGTGTGAGATGATGGAACAAGTATTGTTAAATGAAAAAAATAAAAATGATGCAAATCAATGTCGTACTATTAAGCTTTCAAAATTGTCGAAATTGATCCTCATTGATTTGGAAAATCTCACGACTTTTGTTAAGGGAATCGAAACCATTGAATTTCCTACGTTAGAGGACATGACTATTATTAATTGTCCCAAGCTTATGAGTCTGCTCTCATCCAAAGGAAATAATCAAATTCCAGTAGATGGTCACGACGATGACACTTTTCATTTATTTTGCAGCCAAAAGGTATGTCCTTTTAACCTTTTATTATATCCTGATTTAATTTTGCAATAATGATTTTTGATGAATATATTCGTGTGTCCCTATTATATTAAGGAGAGAAAAAAATAAAAACTTATCATCAAATTGAACTTTGTCATCTAAATTACTTTTGTGTGATAATTTACATTCACTATATAATTTTTAATTACATTCATGCAGAGAACTTAATATCTCATATGATTAATTTGATTCTTCCCAAACTTATTAACATTTTAAATTCTGGATGTATTAATAGTTTTTTAGAGAACATGCATTAATAGTTTTATTCGTTCACATCTTAATTATTACTACAGTTGGTTCATTTATTCCATCAGTATATATTTTTTATTAAGTTTTAGAAGTTTTCCTTTTGATATTTTATTTTGAGTTGATCTCTCTCTCACCTTTTTTTATTAGCTTACAAACACGAAATTGTCAGTTTTTTATTAAATGAAATATTATTGGCGCTCTTAATAGAAAATAATATTTATTTATTTATTTTTAATATCTTAATGAAATACTCAATTATTTTTACGCACACTTTGCATAGTGTATGGCATATTGGCATGGGCCTTACGCCGGTGAATCCATTGTAAAATTAATTAATCAAACAAGTTTAATGGATCTACGATCCTTCAAATCAATTGACCCAAACACAACTTAAGTGTTCTTTTGTTTTCTTTATGTTTCAATTAATATATTTGTAATATTTATTTATGTTTAGGTTAATAATATCATTGAATGTACAATTTATATGCAGATTTCATTTGGTAGCTTAAAAAAGATTTCCATCTGGCGTAATGGTAAACAAAATATATGGTGTCATCAAATTCCAGACGGCTTCTTTACTCAAATTGAGGAGTTGGAAATTTTATATTATTCGGGCATTAGAAGCTTATTTTCATCCTCAATAGCGGAAAATCTTGTTAATCTCAAAAAATTGGAAATCTACGCATGCGAGAAGATGGAAAAATTAATTGAGGATGATGAGAACATGGTAACCGAAAGAATTGTATTCCCTATATTGGAGTACATGGTAATCGGAAACTGTCCCAAGCTTATGAGTCTTGTTCCTTCTACCGAAAATGATCAAAATTCCGTAGAACATCACGATGATGACACTTTTCATTTATTTTGCATCAAAAAGGTTAGTCCTTTCCATCTTCTATTATAGATAGAATTAGGTAGATTTTAATACTTGCACAAGTTTTCTTCTTTATTATTTTTTTTTTTCTCAATGGTGGGTTTTTTCTTTCTTGTCCTATATTATTCTTTATTAAGTTTTAGAAGTTTCTTCCCCTCTCTCTCTCTCTATATATATATATATATCAATTTGTTCAAGATTTGTCGAGGTAGAAGTGCGTACTACAAAACTGAGATATTAAAGATCTCAGGTTTTAAAATTTTGAAGAAATAAGCTATTACAAACATAAAGTTGACATATTTTTTCAAAAAATGGAATATAGTGCGTATCATTGGCCTTACGCTTGTGACTTCATGTTAGATGGATTTGAAATACCATAAAAAAATAATTAATTCCAGAACTTGCCTGCTTAAACTCTTCTATATTCACGGGGCTCTCAAATTCTTTGCTTTTTTATTTATATCACTTATTTATCTTTAGTTTTTTTTCCCCTCAATTTGAATTATTTTATTTAATTTATTCATCATAAAATTATAATTATATTAAAAATAATTATAAATCGAGTAATAACATGAAAATTTTAATTAAAATTTTTTTTTTCCATAGACATCGGGTGTGCAGAGTTGTTAGTATGAATTAAACAAACAAGTTCAATTGATCTAAAATCCTAACCGTCCACTCAAATATTCATCCAAAACCAACTTAAATGTTCTTTTTTGGTTCGATTAAGTTATTTGTAACAGTATTGTATGTAATACAGTATTATTCGGTTAAATGGTAGCTTTGAGTGTATAATTTATACGCAGATCTCTGGTAGCTTAAAGAGACTTTCCATTACTCACGAGGATAAATGCAATATATGGTGTCGCCAAATTCCAGTCGGTTTCTTTTGTCAGCTTGAGGAGTTAGAAATTGAGATTTGTGAATACATCAAAAGTTTATTTTCATTCTCAATAGCTGAAAATCTTGTCAATATCAAGAAACTGAAGATTGAATTGTGTTATGAGATGGTAAAAGTGATTGAGAATGATGATGAGGAAATGTCATGTGAAAAGCCTCGTATACTGTTTCCCAGTTGAAGGAGTTAGAATTCTACTATTTGCCCAAGTTAGAGAGTTTCTGCAATTGGAGATGTGATCTTCAATTGCCTTTATTGGAGCAAGTGCAAATTTGTCATTGCCCTCTTTTGGAATTCTTCACCATAAAATCTGTAAGGACACCAAAGTTGGAAAGTATCAAATTGGATTGGGTTGAAAAAGAAGTGATAGATTTGAATGGTGCAATAAAACTGCATTTTGAAGCTAATCAACGTCAACACATCTCCACTAAAAAGGTAATTAGCTCAACAATTTAAACTTTGTTCCTCAACCACTATAGTACTGTTGTGTGAGTTCATTTCATACACTCTTTTTCTTGGCATTTTAAACACACTATAATTATCAAAAGATATTAGAGAAAATTCATATATATATATATGTATATGTATATTTCTCTTCTTTGATTCCTTATCATCGATTAAAATTAATGAAAATATGATCAGGAATCAACCTCAACTGAAGCATCAGAAGTTGAATTAGATCGCGGGAGAAGCGAAATAGAAGAGGACGAAATCGCATAAGCATTTTCAGATAATTATGAGGTAACCTACTTTTCTTTAATTTCATTTGTTTAAAAATAATGTACTTTTCTAGAAACAATCATATTACATATGTCTTTTTTTTTGTACAATTCAATTGAGAAATAAGGTGGGATTATTCCCAAGCATTAAGACAGAAGAAGGTGATGAATCATATGGTATGCAATATTTCCTTTGGGAAATGAAGCCTTTAAATCAATTTTCTTTCCAATTTATGGAGTTTCACGGGGTTCCTTAATTTTTAAAGATATTGTTATGTATGTAATCTTAATTTGGGATAATTACACTCGTATATCTTAAGATTTGACTTGATTAGACAAACTTTTCACGAGGTTTGAAAAATTATAAGAACTTCTCCTCAACTTTGAGAAATTTCAAAGATTTCTCTTATAAAAGAATTTATATTACATTTTTACGATGAATTTTGATGATACTATCTCTAAATTTTTATAAATACACCTATTTTGACGATGCACTTATTAATCAATATTTAAAATAATTTTTTGACTATTTTTCATTGATCACTTCTTTCTCGTTTTGGGATTTGATTCAATTTCGTATATTTAATATTCTCCACAACACAATACAAAGAAAAAAACTCATATTTGGAGTCGACTACATTGCTCTAAAGCTATTGGCCGAGCCCTTGGACTTAGCCGAAAGCTCCGACATCTCAATCGAGGTGCAAGCACATGATGATCAATTAGGTTACATAAGCCAGAGAAATCGTTTGTTAGTTTAAATTTAAATCAAATAAGTCATATACAGTTTTCAATTAAATCTATAAATTTTTAAAAGTTATCAATCAAGAACGAATAGTTCACACATAAGGCACATATAACAGATAATAGACATTTCACCAAAAAAAGAAGCAGCATATAATAGACATGTGTATGAAACACAAAATTAACATAAGACTTAAGAGAGCATAATCTGAGAACATTTAAACAGTTTTGTCCAGTCTCATGTTATAATGGCACGGGGTTGTGTTGATCCAAAATGGTGTTTCAACATAGCTAACTCAAAAGATGAGAGTTTAAGTCAAATATGCAACAAATTTAACTAGCTCTTGCCTTCTGTCATGGCCTAGACTTAGCAGGTTAGTGAATTGACCTGAAATAAAATAAATCATGGCTTACAAGACATATTACAATTTACAAACAACACAAATTATACGACAAGTGTGCTAGCAGTTGCAAAATGTCCAAAATACCAATATGGGACGGCTCAAAACAAGGCAATTTCCTAACGTAAAACCAGTCAACATTTATTGTCCTTCCTAGATCTCCTTCGCTTTGAACATGGTTCCTAAGAATGGTTCTACCTAAGTGCCATATCCCATCAATCAACATGGTCAATCCCAACTTCTATTGATTCCTGCTAACAAGGTTCTCAATTGATAACAACATGGCTCCACCAGGGCCCATGGCGGGCTCGTCCCCTTCCCCCTTTCGGTGATAGATCAATGGTAACTCCTTCACTTTCAAATCACTCAAACCAATCTTTTGCCGAACCGATTCTATGATTTTGGAATCTGGACTATTCCCAATTGCATCCATCACGTAGAAAATGTTTAGAGTCGATTCGATGGTTGTGGATATTTTTGTCCTAGTTAAGTTCAGCCTATTTTCACGAAAGGTTCGTATCTTTCAGATGCACATAGCTCGAGCCTCACGCTCTGTTATTGGAAACGAAAAAAATGTATCAAGTTAAAATAAAATAACTTGATTCACGAAAGATGATTGAAAAATGTAAAACAAAGTTATACATGATAGGGAATTGTCGAATTGTGAGATGAGAGGAGAGAGGAATAGATTGAGAAACCAAAGGAAAATAAAAGTAGAATAGTGAGAGATGAAAATAGCAATAGAAGATTAATTTAACTGAACCCATGGTATATATTATTATTATCTTATTTTGTTTCTTGACTTAATCGACTAAAATGATGATTTTGAACTTCGTCTCAAGGAGGTTTGTGAACTGATTGGGGTCTCATCCCTGTGTTTGATGAAGAATTCCTGCAAAAAAGAAAATTTATTCAGCAAAAAACATATTAAACTGATTGAAGAATCAAGGGATAATTACGTTGGCAAACCCAATGGTTTGGGCTAAGCATACTATTGTTCATAAATTTAAGTTTCAAATATTGATATGGCAGAGTATTCAATACAAAAAATTGATGTAATGTAAATTCTTTTGTGTAGTTAAAACAAAGCCTCAGGGTATGGCAGCGTAATTATCCCAAAATAAATGATTACACATATATATATACCAAAGACGTTCTATCCCGTGATGTATAGACCGTTGCATGGAAAATAACATACTCTATATCTATCAATGTGCAAACCACATCAAAGAGAAGGTTCGTCCGATCCTTACCATGAATATGCACAACGGAATAATCCCTTTGCAGATAATCCAAAACATTAACAAGAGAATCATCCTCCACAGGTCTCCTCTCATAATCCCTGTCAGCAAACATCATCTGATGAAGCCTCATCTTTATATGCAGTTTCCAAATCATACAAATTCTTGAGTAATCTTGCAAAGATCTCGAGCCTACCAAATTCAAGCACAATCAAATGCAGTTAGGCCCTTGAAACTCTTGGATCGCCTGACTGAAAAATTGCAAATATAAGGATATGAAACTGCAGAATTAGGTAAACACAAATTTAATGAGATTTATTAAAATTCATTAAACCGTCAAATTATAATTACTCACCATCCATGATCCACCGACCGTCAGAAGTAATGTAAGCTTTTTTAGCTGACAGAACACATGGTGAAAGTTTCAGAAACTAAACAACACACATTTTGGAACTGAATTTTTCATTAACTGAACTGGTATGTACATAACCGTATGCTTTATATACAAAAGTCAATCCAAGGATAAATATCTACTACTAATTGATCAGGACTCTACACGTGGCATGATCCAAGTGAAAGCTTTGCAAGTTTAACAGAAACATGTTTAACTAAAACACTAAAGAACAGCTAGAAGCTTCCTAACGACTTATCAGCTAATCGACAACTTCCAACTTCAATATACCCCCCTCAAGGTGGAAGGAAGGGATTCTTGACTTCCATCATGTCCATCAATGCACGAAGATGAGGGGCTGATAGAGCTTTCGTAAACATATCAGCAAGCTGGTTAGAAGTTCGTACAGGAAGCAACTTGAGTAAGCCCATGGAAACCTTGTCACGCACAAAATGACAATCGATTTCAATATGTTTGGTGCGTTCATGGAATAAGGGATTCTCAGCAATGTGCAGCGCTGCAGCATTGTCACAGAACACCACAGCAGGCCCAACAACAGGAACCAATAAGTCTTTGAGTAACTGTGATAACCAAGTTAACTCACTTGCCACCATCGCAAGGGCTCTATACTCAGCCTCAACTGAGGTTGTGGAAACTACAGGCTGCTTCTTGGACTTCCAAGAGATTAAAGAACTTCCAAGAAATACACAAAAGCCTGTAGTGGAGCGTCTAGTGTCGTGGTATGAAGCCCAGTCAGCGTCAACAAAAGCAGACAATTTGAGATCAGACTGAGCTGGGAAGAAAATTCCTTGACCAGGAGTAGCTTTAAGGTATCTCAACAGATGATGAATGGCATCCAAATGAATGGTTCGTGGTTTGGACACAAACTGACTGAGCTTCTTGACAGCAAAAGAGATATCTGGTCTGGTCAATGTCAAGTACAATAGTTTCCTAATGAGCTGTCTATAGGTAGTAACGTTGGATAAAGGACACCATCAAATGAATTCAATCTAGCATTAGGATCCATTGGGGTTGGTAAATGCTTGGACCCTAAATACCTTGTGTCTTCCAGAAGTTGAAGTGTATATTTTCTTTGACAAAGAATAATACCAGATTTAGAGCGTGCTATCTCCAAACCAAGAAAGTATTTCAACGAACCAAGATCTTTGAGTTTAAATTGAGAGTGCAAATAAAGCTTCAAGTCATCAAAAAGAGTTGGATTTGGCCCTGTGATCACTATATCATCCACATATACCGAAAGAGCTATAAAGTCAGATCCAGTACCTTTGGTGAATAGGGAATAATCTGACTTTGACTGAATGAATCCAAAACTAATAAGAGCAGCTGAAAACTTGGCATACCACTGTCTAGATGCCTGTTTTAACCCATAAATTGATTTGTTTAACTTGCATACCAATCTGCCAGCTAGTGAAATAGATGCAACAGGTGTATAGCCTTGTGGAAGATCCATATAAACTTCCTCAAGCAAATCTCCATTGAGGAAAGCATTGTTGACATCTAATTGAGCCAGAACCCACTCATTAGCACTAGCTAAAGCCAATATTGTCTTGACAGTAACCAGTTTTGCAACGGGAGAATATGTGTCCAAAAAATCAATTCCTTCCAACTGGCTATATCCTTTGGCCACCAACCTTGCTATGTCTTTCCAAGGTACCATCTGCATTATACTTGGTCTTAAAAACCCATTTACAACCAATAGAATGAGATCCTGCAGGTAAAGAAACTATACTCCAGGTATTGTTAGATTCCATAGCATTTAACTCTGCCTTCATGGCTGCTCTCCATTCAGGAAACTGGATGGCATCCTTGTAAGTATGAGGTTCTGGAAGAACAACAACACTGAGTACATAATATCTGAAATCAGGGGACAACTGAGCATAGGACAAATGATCAGATATGGGATACAAACTATGAGATGCATCACTGACAATGTTAGTCAACAAGTGACAATGGTAATCTTGTAAATAGGAGGACTTTCTAATGGTTCTTGTAGATCTTCTGCAAGCTTCATGAGGGACAGGTTGAGATGATGGATAAAGATCAGTGATAGAGTCAGAGTGGACAGTGGTAGTGTCAGGAGAAATAGTAGGGACAGGGAGAGAGAGATCAGGAAAGTGATCAAGAGAGAGATCCTCTGAAGAGATGGTATGGAAAAGAAACACATGTTCATGGAAAAGAACATCCCTTGAAATAAAAATCTCTCTAGTCTCAATGTCCAGAAGTTTGTACCCTTTAACCCCAGGAGTATATCCAAGAAAAACACATGCTCTAGCTCTTGGAGAGAATTTATATCTGTGGGAACACAAAGTTGATGCATATGCAAGGCATCCAAAGACTCTCAAGAAGGCATAATCAAAACTGGATTGATATAAGAGTTCATAAGGACTTCTGGAATCAAGATGAGGAGAAGGTGTTGTATTAATGGGAAACACAGTTGTGAGCAAACACTCAGTCCAGAATTGCAAAGGGATCTTTGACTGAAAATGCAAAGATCTAGCTACATTTAAGAGGTGCTGATGTTTCCTCTCAGCAACAGAGTTCTGTTGTGGAGTATTAACAAAGGAAAACTGATGGAAAGTGCCTTGAGTCTTGAAAAAATCAGTGAAGGCAAGTTCAGGAGCATTATCAGATCTGAAGGCCTTGATAGTGGTATGAAATTGAGTTTTAATCATCTGAAAAAACTGAGGAACTATGTCCAAAACATCTGACTTGGATCTGAGTAGGAATATCCAAGTAAACCTGGTGCAGTCTTCTACCAAGGTCAAGAAATACTTGTATACATTGTTTAGAGCATGATTAAAAGGGCCCTAAACATCAGCATGAATCAAATCAAAAGGCTTGGCACACTTATGATGACCATAAGGAAAAGGTAATCTCTTGTGTTTTGCCAAAGGACATACAGGACACTGGGTAATATCAGTGCCAACATTGTCAAATCCCAATACAGATTTCAAGTTTTCAAGAACTAGTAAAGAAGCATGTCCCGATCTGTCGTGCCATGTAGCTACAAACACTTTATTGACTAAAGGAACATGACTAACAACATTAGACAGAGATTTATCAAAATCTAAAATGTAGAGACCATCTTGCAAGTCAGCCCTGCCAATCATCACTTTTAACTTGGAATCTTGGAGGATGCACTGATCAGGCAAAAAGTGTTGGAAAACAGGAATCAGAAAGCAGAAAAAATTAAAAAATTTTCCAACAAAAGGATCGAATACTCGCAATCGTGAATCCAAATTTGTAGAGATTAGAAACTTACTTTTCAATAATATTTCTTGAAGTGTTTCAAGCCACCCAAGAACGCTCTTCTCGTGGCTAGATCCCCTCTCCTTGGTAAAGCTCGAATCTTCAAAACTTCTAACTTAAAGCTCTCTAGAGATAGTCCACCAACTTGACTACAATCTAACTAGTAAGGATGCTAGTTCTCTAGTTAGTGTTTAACCTAGGGTTTAATTTATCTTGGAGAAAGGATGGTGTTCAACACATGAACCAAAGGAATTCAATCAATCATCAAGGGGAGCTCGAGCTCCCCTATATATAGCCAAGAGGAGGGGCGGCCGATCCTAGTCCTTATGGATTAAGGATTTGGTCCCTCTCTCTCTTATTACTTGATCATCAAGTAATTCCAACTTTGACTTTGAATTCTTATTCAAATCAACTTTTAAGAGAGCTAAAATATCCAAACCCTTTTGGATATTATTATACTTTATTTATTAATAAATAAATAACTTATTTATCTAATTAATTAATTCGTAATTAATTAACTAGATTATTTTTCTCCAAAATAAGACTTTCTTTTTAATTCAAAATTAAACCAAAGTCTATTAAGTATTTAACACATTTAATTATTTAATATATATATATACACGTGTGAGACACGTGTCCCAAAGACACGTGCTCCTCACGTGACCCACACGTATGGAACCCACTCGGCTTGATTAACTCGTTTAATCATTTCAAAGCCTCAACTCATGTAACCAAGTTGTTGTGTGTGACCCTCTAGGTTCTCAATTCAATTAGCAGTGACCCTAATTAATTAATTCACTAATTAATTAATCAGTCCACAGATTAAACGACCATAGTCTAGCAACAGATGTTTAACCCCTAGCTGAATTGGAATGTATCGATTCGACAGAACCTTTAAGCCATTGATTCATGTGAGATACAATCCTCTTACTTACTATCTCTCAACCATGATCTAGGGTAAGGGAATAATCAGAACCCTAATAATCTGGTCTTAAAGCTAAGTGCATTTCATATCCATTTGATCTCAATCCAAGAAACCCTTTTCTTGATGTCTTGATCTACTGCCTTGGCCAAGGACTCCATATGGCATATGAATGACTTACACAATAAGAGATCACCTTGCAAATGCAAGTGTAGGTCCTTTCTTGATTCTCATTCACTTTCATGAGTCACTTGTGCAGCCCCAGCATAAGCCTTGAATCAGTTGTCTAAGGCGACACCCTTTAAAGCTTATACCTAAGACTACAGAGTTAACTCATAAAGTAACATGGAACCTCAAGTCTAAGGATCAATTAATCACATCAATGACTCATGAGATATTTCCTAATCTGGAAGTTTCCATTTCCTGAAATAGAAACTTCATTTCCCATTTAGGAATCTTCTCACACGGGGCACCTCAGTGAACTTACTTATGGAAGTAAGCACCCTCATGTATCACGCACGTATCAACTATACACTTTGCACCTCTATGAAACAAGGTGGTCCTTCTTAAGGGCGTGATCCCACAAGCAAGCCTTAGAGGAGTCAGGTTGACACTCCCACTGTCTGTAGGACTCATCGGCTTGGAGTATTTTACTAATCATGACTTATGTGATATAGGGCTCGTTTCATGAACCATTTCACCTAAATGGTAGAGTCCTAAAGTCATCAGGATTAGAGGAGTTCTCATACATGCACAACTAAAGTAAACGCATACCAAACAAGAGCATATAAAGAAGTGTTGCCTCAATTCGTTATTTTATTCAAAGATTGTCTGTGATTACAATAAGGAAAAGTACAAAGCGGATATACAATCGGCTTTTAGGGCACTATTCCTAACAATCTCCCACTTGCCCGTTAAAGCCATTCTAAAGCTATTCTAAGTCCCATCTTCTGAAGATGACCTTGGAAAGCTTCTCGACTAAGGGGTTTAGTAAGTAAATCTGCCACGTTCTCCGCTGATGCGACCCTCTCAATTTGCACCTCTCCTCTTTTGATAATATCACGGATTAGGTGATACTTCCTCATTATGTGCTTGGTCCGTTGGTGAGATCTTGGTTCTCTTGCTTGAGCAACCGCCCCAGTGTTGTCACAAAACACAGTAATGGGGTCTTTCATGCTAGGAACAACATTCAACTCTTGAATGAAGTTTCTAATCCAAACACCTTCCTTAGCTGCATCATTTGTAGCTAAGTATTCGGCCTCAGTGGTCGAATATGCAGTGGTGGTTTGCTTGGAACTCTTCCAACTCACTGCTCCGCCGTTTAGGCAGAAAATGTATCCTGGCATTGACTTAAAATCATCTAAGTCTGATGCAAAGCTTGCATTTCGACAGTAAGATCTTTCTGACCTCCGTAAACTAAGAATAAATCTTTAGTACTTTTCAAGTACTTAAGAATATTCTTCACGGCAGCCCAGTGACTATCTCCAGGGTCAGATTGGAAACGACTTGTTACACTAAGTGCATAAGCCACATCCGGTCGAGTACATAACATTGCATACATTATGCTTCCTATTGCTGATGCATAAGGTGTATGAGTCATTCTTTCCTTCTCAAGGTTAGTCTTAGGACACATCTTCTTAGAGAGAGATGTTCCTACACTCATAGGAAGGTTCTTAACCTTTGCTGACTCCATATTGAATCTCTTCAATACTTTGTCAATGCACATCGATTGTGATAGTCCTATTAACCTTTTAGATCTATCTCGATAGATTTTAATTCCAAGGATATAGGACGAATCACCAAGATCTTTTATCTCGAATTGGTTCGATAACCATAACTTAGTTACTTTCATGTCATCCTTCGAATTCCCAATAAGAAGGATGCCATCAACATAAAGTACTAAGAATTGCACTGAGGTCTCCAATTCCTTTCTATACACACATGATTCATTCGAAATTTGAATGAAGCCAAACGCTTTGATTGATTCATCAAATCGAATGTTCCAATTCCTAGAAGCCTGTTTCAATCCATAGATTGATCTTTGGAGTTTGCAAACCTTTCTTTCACTCTCACTGAATGTGAAACCTATGGGTTGTTCCATATAAATGTCTTTATCAATGTCTCCATTGAGAAAGGCAGTTTTCACATCCATTTGCTATATCTCATAGTCATAATATGCAGCAATGGCAAGCATGATCCGAATAGACTTTTGCATTGCAACTGGCGAAAAAGTTTCATCAAAGTCCACGCCGGGTCTTTGAGTGAATCCTTTTGCAACCAGTCTTGCCTTGTAGGCTGCAATGCTTCCATCAACTCCAAGCTTTCTCTTAAAGATCCATTTGCAACCTATGGGTTTGACCCCATCAGGCAAATCTACCAAGGTCCAAACTTGGTTGGAGTTCATGGAATCCATTTCGGATTTCATGGCTTCTATCCACTGTTCAGAGTCAGAATCTGAAAGTGCCTCCTCATATGTTAAAGGATCATTATCCTTTTGAGAGATCTCATGGAAGAATCCATACCATCTCTCTGGCTGTCTAGGAGTGCGTTCAGAACGCCTTAGAGGAGGATTTGCGTGTGTATCGAAATTCATGATTGGTTGCGGTTGGTCAGAAGGGGATGTTTCTTCAGTGGGTGGTGTGGGATCACTTTGTACTTCTTCTAATTCTATGATCTTGCCTTTCTTTTCTTTAAGGAACGGTTCCTCCAGAAAAGTGGCATTTCTGGAAACAAACACCTTTTGCTCAGATTGATCATAGAAGTAGTATCCTATGGATTCCTTAGGATAACCTACAAAGTAGCATAAGTTAGAACGAGATTCTAACTTATCTCCCACTGTCCTCTTCACGTATGCAGGACAACCCCAAATTCTTAAGTAAGAATAACTAGGGATTTTACCATGCCACATTTCATAGGACGTTTTAGGAACTGACTTAGAGGGAACTAGATTCAAAATCTTTCCTGCACTTTCTAAGGCAAAACCCCAGAAAGAAGGTGGTAAGTCAGTGAAACTCATCATGGAACGAACCATATCGAGTAGGGTTCGATTCCTTCTCTCAGAAACTCCATTGAGTTGAGGAGTTCCCGGAGGTGTCCACTGAGAGATAATCCCATTATCTTTGAGATGATTAAGGAATTCTTCACTAAGATACTCGCCTCCTCGATCAGATCGAAGTGCTTTGATCTTGTGACCAGTTTGGTTCTCAACCTCCTTTTGAAATTGTAGGATTTCTCAAAAGCTTCAGATTTATACTTCATTAAGTATACATAACCATATCGACTAAAGTCATCGGTAAAGGTTATGAAATACTGATGATTGTTTCTAGTGCTTACACTAAGCGGTCCACAAACATCAGAATGGATCAAATCCAAAACCTTAGTGGCACGTTCCACAGTTCCTTTAAAAGGAACTTTGGACATCTTTCCTTTGTGACAGGAGTCGCAAGAAGTTAACTTTTTGAGATCATTTTCAGAGAATGATCCTAAAGTGTTTATCTTGCTAATTCTGTTCTTGGAAATGTGTCCTAATCTAGCGTGCCATAAGGGAGCTGAAACTTTGTCATCTCTCTTGCGTTTAGTTTCTCATTGTATATTCATAATATTAATATTCTGAGTTAGATAAAGTCCATTACTTAGAGTACCGATGTGAACGAAAGAGTTGTTCCGTTTGATAAAGTATTTACCATTCTTAATATAAGTTTCATAACCTTCACAATCCAAAATTGGAACTGAAATTATATTACGAATAATGCTCGGTACATAAAGGACTTTATTTAAAACTAACTCAAAACTACCTAAATCTAATCTAATTGTGCCTAAAGCTCGAGCTTCAACATTTGAGCCATCGCCGATCTTCAAGACACATTCTCCTTCTTTGAGTTGTTGGACTTCACTTAGCATCTGTACATCATTACAGATATGAGTTCCACAACCGGTATCAAGTACCCAAGAACTAGAATTAATAGAAAGATTTATTTCAATGAGAAACATACCTTTCTTTAGAGTAGCCTTGTACTCTGGGCAGTTTCTCATCCAATGTCCCGCTTTGCCACAATGGAAGCAAACATCCTCTTTCTGATCACGCTTCTTCTTTTGGGCCTTCCCCTTCGAAACGCCACCATTGGGCCTAAGGGGTTTCTTCTTCTTCTTTTGGGCTTTCTTGCCCTTACCTTTAGAAGGCCCAGAAGAGGAAGATGAAACATTCACCATCAGAACCTTATTGTCCTTCTTGATCGTGCTTTCAGCAGTCACAAGCTGACTAATCAGCTCAGCTACAGTAGCACCAGCATGATTCATATTGAAGTTAAGGACAAATGAGTTAAATGATGGTGGGAGCGAGGCTAGCAACAAGTCCACTGAAAGCTCATCTTTCAGTGGCATGTCCATGGAAGCAAGTTTCTCAGTAAGGGTGAGAAACTTGAGTCCATATTCATGGACACTGGAACCTTCCCTCATTCTCAAGTGAAACAATTCCTTTGAAGTGTTATACCTTGTAACACGTTCATGAGGGCGGTAAAGTTACTCTAAGTGGTCGTAAATCTCCCAAGCAAATTCCATGGCCTCATGTTGCCTTTGCAAGTCCGGAGATATGTTAGCCAACATAAGGCAACGGGCTTGGAGATTATCATCCTTCCACGTCTGGATCGCGTCCCGCTCGGCCCGAGTGGGAGCGTCCCCTTCGGGACTAGGCTCCCCTTCGAAGAGAACATAAGTTCTCTTCTCAGAATCTAAAATGATTTTCAGATTCCTTAGCCAATCAGAATAGTTGGGACCAGTCAACTTGTTTGACTCGAGGATCGATACAAGAGGGTTTTTGGTTGCCATTTCAAAACACGTAGAGAATCACAGAATCTACGACCTAAATGGTAAGACAGAGAACTAGTGAGCATGCTCAATTATAACGATATACAAAAGATAAGGTCTTTAATCTAATGTAGCTCCCACTGTTTTTCAAAGATCTACAATTCCCAAAGATCTAAGAGGAACACGTTTCCCAATGGGTACTAAGATCCTAGGCATTTTACCTCGAACCCACGACTCGCAGACATTCTAAGTAAGAACCCTAGGTAAGTACAACTTACAAATTGTAACACCTTTAGAACTCTTAGTAATTGTTTTTGCATCACCTTTCTTTCAATATGGACCACGACTCGTGCGACATCCATATTTACTTAGGCGTTAAGCTAGACCCATCAATCATAAGATCATGATCAAAACTTAGTTCGAACGACCCACGACTCGCGGACATCGCCCTTGCCAAAATTGATCACGAAATATTGATCATTTAAAATGATCAATTAGGTAACTAAGAACTAATAAGCTCCACTAGCTATCCCACGACTCACGGACAATAACTAGTTTCACTTACTAAACTTAAAACCTATTGATGGAATGATAGGAATTTAATTCGAAATTTGCATCTCGAATTAAACACCTATTTGTTCGAAATTAGCTTAATATTTAATGGGAATTTTCGAATCAACCGGAGAGTTGTCCGGTTCGACCTCACCAACATATATGTTATCCAATTTTATCAGTCTTGATAATGCAAGAACAACTTAAATGCATTTCAAACAAGCACATAAACAGATAACATGTCCTAGCATAAAACTAACATGAGATGATCATGGGTTCTACCTATCTTATGTGTGATATGTGGGAGCCATTCCACAATCACAAGTTCTAACATACATGCCATATAAACAGTTTAAATCACATAAGGGAAAGCGGTAACAAAATACGAGCCCTATCTCTATTACATTTTATAATTGAGATTCCCCTCCCTAACATTTTGAGGGGTCTTCACTTATGACCTCCTTGTTACTTGAATATGGTCCATCTTACTCCATGGGTGCATAGTCTCCAAAATGAAAATAAAACCTCACCATCTATTCTACTCTCAAAAAAATGAAAAAGTACTGAAAAGTAATAAGGCTCAATCTTCATATTGGCCTTAGACAAATACACGGGGCATACCCCGGCCTCAAAAACAGTAATATGGAAAGCCACATAATAAATCACATAACAGTACGCACATAAGTGAGGCTCCAACCTCAATTGAAAAACGCAACTATTGGGCTCCAACCCCAATTTAAACCATCCATGTGCATAAATTAAAACCATACATAAGTCTAAACCCATGATCACCTAACATGCAACTTGCGAGAATTTAAATTTAGCCAATAAATTAAAATTCCCGTTTCAAGTCCTAATGACTTAAAACATGACTTGATGCGAGTCTTATTTATAAAAGTTTTCAATAAATCCCAAACTACTAAAACAAATAAAATTCCAATTAATTTCTGAAAATTAATAATTTTATTAAAGATTTATTTTCCCAAACTTATAAACCGTTTCTATTTCTTAAAAAAATCCCAATTTTAATTTTTTTAAAAATAAAATAAAATTTTAATAATAAAATTAAATTAAAATTAAAATCGGGACTATATTGTATGAAATACGAAAATGGATTACGAGAAAACGGGGCCCGTCGCGGCCCTCCTGGCCATGTACGGGCGATGCTGGGTGGGCGTGCGGTTGCGAGAGGGTGCTGGGCGGCGTCGCCCATGCCCGCGCCTGGGTAGGCGCGCGAAGCTCGCACGCGTGATGCCTTCGCGCGCGGGGTTTCGCGTGTTCGTAATCCAGGCTTTTCGTTTCGTGTTTTCGTTCAAAAGCAAAACCGATCCAAGAAATCCAAAAATAGTTTATACAGTTTCAAATCGACAACAGTTTTCAAAACGAATTTTACAAAACAGTTTTCAGAAACTTTCAGGAAAAATACAGTTTCGTAATCCAGGCTTTCTAAAACAATTACAAATACTCAATCGCATCAAGCCTAAGAATTTCTACCAAATTCAGTTTAATTGAGACGAATCAGAAACACGATTAACGAGGTGGCTCTGATACCACTTGTTGGAAAACAGGAATCAGAAAGCAGTAGAAATTTAAAAATTTTCCAACAAAAGGATCGAATAATCGCAATCGTGAATCCAAATTCGTAGAGATTAGAAACTTACTTTTCAATAATCTTTCTTGAAGCGTTTCAAGCCACCCAAGAACGCTCTTCTCGCGGCTTGATCCCCTCTCCTTGGTAAAGCTCGAATCTTCAAAACTTCTAACTTGAAGCTCTCTAGAGATAGTCCACCAACTTGACTACAATCTAACTAGTAAGGATGCTAGTTCTCTAGTTAGTGTTTAGGCTTAACCTAGGGTTTAATTTATCTTGGAGAAAGGATGGTGTTCAACACATGAACCAAAAGAATTCAATCAATCAACAAGGGGAGCTCGAGCTCCCCTATATATAGCCAAGAGGAGGGGCGGCCGATCCTAGTCCTTATGGATTAAGGATTTGGTCCCTCTCTCTCTTATTACTTGATCATCAAGTAATTCCAACTTTGACTTTGAATTCTTATTCAAATCAACTTTTAAGAGAGCTAAAATATCCCAACCCTTTTGGATATTATTATACTTTATTTATTAATAAATAAATAACTTATTTATCTAATTAATTAATTCGTAATTAATTAACTAGATTATTTTTCTCCAAAATAAGACTTTCTTTTTAATTCAAAATTAAACCAAAGTCTATTAAGTATTTAACACATTTAATTATTTAATATATATATATACACGTGTGAGACACGTGTCCCAAAGACACGTGCTCCTCACGTGACCCACACGTGTGGAACCCACTCGGCTTGATTAACTCGTTTAATCATTTCAAAGGCTCAACTCATGTAACCAAGTTGTTGTGTGTGACCCTCTAGGTTCTCAATTCAATTAGCAGTGACCCTAATTAATTAATTCACTTATTAATTAATCAGTCCACAGATTAAACGACCATAGTCTAGCAACAGATGTTTAACCCCTAGCTGAATTGGAATTGTGACGCCCCGTTCATCTAAAGGTTTAGTTTAGCAAGTGTTAGGGTCGTGGGAAGTTCGAACGAAGAATCCGTTAGAACGAATGTAACCCTAGCAAGCTTGTTTCCGGATAACAACGTCAATAGATCACTTCCAACTTCTTTGATTTTACCTAAGTTCGGGATGAGATATTTGAGATCCATCTTCGCCATTTAATTCATTTTGACGTCTTGAGATGAATGACGTTAATTTCATAATTTTCGGAAACCGTTTGCTATCCCGACGCCCTAAAACCGGTCCACTTCGACCGGTTATTTCTTGGAATTGAGCCTAGATTATTCACCTACTTGCTTCCACTTTTTCCCTCACAATTAAGCAAGAGATAGCAGCCTTAAATCAGCCTCATCACCTCCTTGCTTCCCTTTTTGCTCACGTTAAAGCAAGTGGCAGCCATTCTTTAGCTTCAAGTGCATTATCACCTACTTGCTTCCTTTCCTCCTCACGTTAAAGGAAGATATAGCAACAACAGCAAGGAAAAAATATATTTTCTTCCTTTTCTTCCCCACGTACAGCCCTTTTCTTTCTTGCCAAAAATTGAAGAACATAATTGAAGGCAAGTGAAGAAGCAATCCTCCATCTCTTTCCATCTTCGGTATTCAGTTAAAGGAGGTAAGGATTAAGTCTCTCATCATGTTTCCCCCTCCATATCAGCAAAGTTTAGCTTCTAAGAGTTGGATATGGAGCTTAGGATTTCAGATATATGTAGAGTTATGTGAGAAATTGGAGATTCTTGTACACTTGCTGAAAGTTGATGACCGTTGTGTGACTTTTACGTGTATAAACTGCATAATTCTTGCATGAACTGAAATTTATTTGCAGCATGTTACCTTACATGAAATTATAGATGCTTTATGTATGAGTTATGGACCTGATATTCAAGTTTTGAGGCCTGGAACAAGAAGAAACCGAACCTACAAGAGAATCCCCTGTTCTGCCCTGTTTCATAGTTTCTGCAGTGACTTTCTCGCATCTGTTACCCAAGCAAAACATCTTAGAATTGCCTGAATTTGTAACCACTGAAACTTCGTTGAGTCTAGGACACTCTCCGTTTTACGGCTTGTTAAAATTCATTCTGGAGAGTAAGATATGCCCAATACAAAATGGTGTCGCCAGTCTGCCGAAATCCTGCGTTCAGCCAACTTTAAATAATAAACTGTTTTGATCCGCTTGGAATAAAAAATTGAGCCATATATTTTCAGAAAGATGTGTGTGTCTAGTTTCATTTCCAAAAAACGAAACTGAATTTGGACTTCTAAATTTTAAGATATTCTGATTTTCCTACAGCCTGGTCATTTTCAGAAAACTGCCAGCTTTTGCTAGATTTGCAACCGAAGCCTCGTTTGAGCTTCTCTTCCATTTCTTTCATGAGTTTTCCATACCGAACTTGTTCCTAACATGTTAAATTATGTAATTATGTACGGTTCAGGTTATGGTGCTATGATATGAGGAGAAAATATGCTCCATGACTTGCTTCCTCGTAGCCCGGCATGCCTAAATGAAACCCTTGCTCAAGTGCATTTCAATTCTTACATTCCATTGCATTCATTTTGCATTTCCGTGCGTCTAAGTGGGTCATGATCGAGTCTTCTTCATGTTTTGCTCTTTGTTTGTTTAGAGATGATCCCAGGAGAGTTCGATCCGGAGGGTTAGTCTCATTTTCCGTGCCCGGTGTTGTTCTTTGGAACTCTTTTGTCAAAGGTGAGGTTAGGTGTGTTTTAGTTATGCCCTAATACCCTTATATGATTGTTTCCGGCCTGAATAGCTATGTATTAAGGTTATATATGTACGTATACTTCTGATATTTGCACTCTTGAAGGTTTTATTTGATACGTGTATAATTTTGGGCCTATGTATGCCTTGATCTTGAGAAGTGGTAACTCTTGAAAGTGATAAAATGTGATATCTGTACTATTGCGAGATAAGCCATTGAAAGATATGGCAAGTGCGTTCCTGATACTTGTGTATAATTCGTGCATTGGGCCCGGAGGCTATGGGTAAGGGAGCCTGGAACGGTATTGGGCCGTCAGGACCGTGCCCTGTGCATAGTCTTCATTTGAGATTACTTGCTTGTTTCCAGGAGGTTTGGTACAGGTCAGTTATCTTAAGCCGGTGGTAACCCCATCGAAGGAGCGGGTAGGAGTCATGAGCCCCCGTCTCGATGTGTATACGTGTTTCTGAAAGGATTGGAGTGCACTCCCTTCCTTTCCATGGCGTGATGGCGGGATTGTGTTTTGATTTCTGTTTTTCCTGTATTTTGAGGCGTGTTGACGGATGTGGTTTGAAAGCTCGTACTCGCTGAGCTCTGTTCTATTTTGAGTTTGTGAAACAAGGATGGACTGAATAGGATTTTGATTTCTTTTGTATACGTATGTATCTTTTGGCTTTTAGAAAATGTTTTGGTATGCAAAAACCATCGTTGGGTTCATGAACATTCGAATTTTGATACGTGCTCTGCTCTGTTATATCTATAGCGTGCGTGGGTTAACCCCTCACTCAGTCGTGGACTGATTCCTTGTTTTTTCATCTTTTAGTTTCGCAGGTACATGTGTGCTTTGGTCGAGCTAGGCGGAGCATTGAGTAGTTCATGTTCGTCTAAGTCGAGTCTTTGGGTTGTACTTGCATACACTCTACATTTTGTTCATGTACATATTGTGACCGTGCCAGCTTAGATGTTAAGTTTTAAATTGCCACTGTCGGGCTGGAACTTTTGGAATAAACTTGGTATATGTTGGATATTTGCTCAGTTATGGCCTGTGATGGGCTCGTATGTGAGTTGTTTGAAATATTACGCTTCCGCATGCGTTTGTAAATTTGATATTTGAATGTACATTTTGTAAAGGTTAGAATCCGCCTAGCTTAGGAGTGTCTGTCTGTCTCCCGTTCGCTTTGACTTGTGCATGTATACGGATTTACTATTTCGTATATGTGTTGGGTCAGAGTGCGGGGGATGTGGTGACCCTACGCTCCGGGGTGCTACAGGAATGTATCGATTCGACAGAACCTTTAAGTCATTGATTCATGTGAGGTACAATCCTCCTACTTACTATCTCTCAACCATAATCTAGGGTAAGGGAATAATCAGAACCCTAATAATCTGGTCTTAAAGCTAAGTGCATTTCATATCCATTTGATCTCAATCCAAGAAACCCTTTTCTTGATGTCTTGATCTACTGCCTTGGCCAAGGACTCCATATGGCATATGAATGACTTACACAATAAGAGATCACCTTGCAAACGCCAGTGTAGGTCCTTTCTTGATTCTCATTCACTTTCATGAGTCACTTGTGCAGCCCCAGCATAAGCCTTGAATCAGTTGTCTAAGGCGACACCCTTTAAAGCTTATACCTAAGACTACAGAGTTAACTCATAAAGTGACATGGAACCTCAAGTCTAAGGATCAATTAATCACATCAATGACTCATGAGATATTTCCTAATCTAGAAGTTTCCATTTCCTGAAATAGAAACTTCATTTCCCATTTAGGAATCTTCTCACACGGGGCACCTCAGTGAACTTACTTATGGAAGTAAGCACCCTCATGTATCACGCACGTATCAACTATACACTTTGCACCTCCATGAAACAAGGTGGTCCTTCCTAAGGGCGTGATCCCACAAGCAAGCCTTAGAGGAATCAGGTTGATACTCCCACTGTCTGTAGGACTCATCGGCTTGGAGTATTTTACTAATCATGACTTATGTGATATAAGGCTCGTTTCATGAACCATTTCACCTAAATGGTAGAGTCCTAAAGTCATCAGGATTAGGGGAGTTCTCATACATGCACAACTAAAGTAAATGCATACCAAACAAGAGCATATAAAGAAGTGTTGCCTCAATTCGTTATTTTATTCAAAGATTGTCTGTGATTACAATAAGGAAAAGTACAAAACGGATATACAATCGGCTTTTAGGGCACTATTCCTAACAAAAAGGAAACAGATACAGGTGAACATTTAAGCATGTGACTCAAGGAAATTAGATTGAACTTGGAAAGAGGCACATAAAACACATCTTACAACACCAGGGATGGATGTAGAGTAATAATGCCCTTTTGTGTGATAGGAACATATGAACTATTGAGAAGTAAAACTTGAGCCTTAGGAATATCTTTAAGCTTATCAAATAATGATACATCATAACATATATGTCTGTTGGCCCTAGAATCAAGTATCCACTTAGATGTTCCAATAGGAGTACAGGAAAATGCAGAAAGAGAGATACCTGCATTGGTGATAGAATCCTGTGGAGTGGATATCTCAGCAGACTATGAGGAGGTACCAACCTGCATCTGTGAGTTAATCAAAGACAAAATATGCTGGTACTGTTGATCAGTAAGTGAACGCAAAGTATGGGATGAGGAACCAGAAGAACCAACATGATCAGAAGAAGCCACTACAGAGGAGGAAGATGGAGTATATGGAGCCAACACAGAAGGGGAAGGGGGAGTAAAGGCAACCTGGTTAACAGCAGGTTGATGAATAGACTGATTTGGTGGATTAAACCGTGGTCTGGTGTTCTAAAAATAGCCAGGAGGGTATCCAAACAACTTGTAACATCGATCCACAGTACGACTAGTGCCTTTACAATTAGCACATTCCATTTTACTCTTCTCTTTTCCTGTACCACTCCCATGACCCATACCATTTCCCCTTCCAAAACTGGTATTAAAACGAGGAACAACAGAAGGAACAGTGTTGCGAATATGAAAAGCCATAGGAGCGCGATTAGATGAGCAAGAACCCAGGCTGCGTTGACGTTCTTCCTGACTGACCAAGGAAAACACTCTGCTCATGTTTGGAATGGGATCCATCATGAGGATTTGGCTACGGATGTGCGCATAAGAGTTATGTAAGCCCATAAGGAATGCCATGACATATTCAGATTGGTAGTAAAGGCACAAATCACGCACACCATTATAGGAGCATTTATTGCAAGTACAGACAGGGCGATAGTTGGAGAGTTATTCCCAAATAGCTTTAAGTTTCGTAAAATACACGCTTACAGGGGAAGTATCCTGGTGCTTGGAGAGCAAAGCTTGCCGGAGCTGGAAGATATGAGGGCCATTCGACTGCTAAAAACGGTCGCGAAGATCCAACCAGATTTCGCGAGTTGTATCGGAGAAGGGGATGGAAGCAGCAATGTCCTTGGAGACTGAATTGAGAATCTACGAGATGACAACGTGGTTATTGCGAATCCAAGCTTGCCGACGGGATTCAGGATCGGTTGCTACAGACGGAGTCAGAGAGCCATCCACAAAGCCCTGTTTATTCTTCGTAGAAAGCGCAATCAGCACAGCGCGGCTCCAAGTATGGTAATTATCACCTGTAAGCTGACTGGAAACCAGAAAGGAGTTTAAATGTTCAGACGGAGCTAAAAAATATGGATCATCGGAGGAAATCAATGAATTGGAAGCAGAGATAGCATCGCCGGAAAACATGGCGATCAAAACAATCGGTAAACAATCGCCAAATAAGAAGAACAATGGCGGAGAAACGCCGAAAAAGATGCAGCTACGACGGCGCAATTGCGGAAGCAAGAAAATCTACTGATACCATTTCAGAAACTAAACAAAACACATTTTGGAACTGAATTTTTCATTAACTGAACTGGTATGTACATAACCGTATGCTTTATATACAAAAGTCAAACCAAGGATAAATATCTACTACTAATTGATCAGGACTCTACACGTGGCATGATCCAAGTGAAAGCTTTGCAAGTTTAACAGAAATGTGTTTAACTAAAACACTAAAGAACAACTAGAAGCTTCCTAACGACTTATCAACTAATTGACAACTTCCAACTTCAATAGAGAGGAAGAACTAACTGAGGTGTGGACATACGAATAATAAGCTTTCAATATTCGAGCAAATACGTCGGCTGCTCCATTCTCCTATGGTGTAATTGATTGAAAATTTAGGAAGCATGACAAATCAAATGACAAATGTAATGCACTTGCTGTGACACCCCGTTTGCAGCACGTACAGGTTAGTGCCACGTGTGAGTTTAATTTTCGTACTTGTATTTTGCATTTCCATTCGAATTATATTCCTGTTATTCACTTCTTACATGAACTATTTGAATTATTTGATATGAATACGCTCTATTTGAACTTATGTTATGAATCCTTGCGATACGTGTGAACTTTGAATTATGAATTCAAATCCCGAGCATGATAAATTCGTGAATTATGTGAGTGTATTATTTTAGGACTTAATTTTATGTTTTATTTATGTTTTGGACTTGATTGATCTTTAGAGGACTCAATTGCTCTTTTGTTTGAACTTTTGGGCCATTTTGTAAATTGGCCACTGTTGAGTCATTAATTCTTAACTTGAGCTCGGGAACTCAGATTAGAGTTCCGTCTTTGCTATTGGACTCGAATCGACAATTCGGATCCAATGGAATAAGTCTTGTCTCTTTTTGATGCCGTTTCAACCCCCGACGATGCAGATTTCGGCCATACGTACCTATAACGCACCTATAAGCCACTTGGGGTCTAGACCACTCATTCCTTGTCCTTTCCTTGACTTTTACAACCCAAGATCAGCTCTCTCTCTCCCCTATGGCTGCCAATTTCGAACCACACCAAGGAGAGAAGAAGGAAGAGAAGCAACTCAAGCTTTCCTCCATTTTTTGTGACCTTCAAGCTCAAGTCTTAGCCATTTCTTGCTCCAATCTTTTAAGGTAAGTTAGGAATCTTGTTCTCCTTGTTCTTGTGATCATTTTGCACCATAAGAATCATGTTTTAATGTTAGAGATTTGTTCTTGTGATCATTTTGCACCATAAGAATCATGTTTTAATGTTAGAGATTCATGATGATGCTATGGTTGATGAATAGTTAGGTTATGTGGAGATTTTGAAGAATTTGTGCATCTCTTGCCTTCTATGAGTTTGGAGCTATATTTATTGATCAACATGACTCCTTTATTTCTTTTGTTTGGTCCTTATTGTTGGTATTTGGTTGTATTATGAATTGCTATTAATGCTGTTATGAGTTCTTTGAAGAAATGGTTGAAATTCTTGCCTTTCTTGCATTCCTTCTTTGCTCTTTGAACTTGCTTGTTGGTGGCTCAATTCTTGGGAGTTTTGTGCATGAATTGTTGCATATATGAAGCCTTAGCATGTTATATGAACTTATGTATTGAATTTGAGGTGATTTGGTTGAGTTTTATGCCTTTTTCCCTCTTCTTAGCGTATGTGCCCTGCTGCAGCTTCGTTTTAGCTTCTGACCCAAATCCACGGGGGTGGATTTTGGTTTGAAAATAATCCGCAGGGGTGGATTTTTGACTGCCCTGAATCCACGGGGGTGGATTTTCCTTCGAAAATAATCCACTGGGGTGGATTTGAGGCAGTGGCTCCTTTTGCTCCGAACTTTGTTTTCTTGTTTCTCTTCACTTATTTGACCCCTAATATAATCCCTATGATTTGTTAATATTATTATATGTCAACTGGCTTGTACTAGATTTTCGAATTTATTTGATATCGTGTGGTGTTTGAAATTGTTTCGTTTTGTTCGTTCGTTTTATGCTTTTATCCCTCCCCAATCATGATCCTAACTTGATTTATGACTTAAAATGAGTATGGATTCATATGTTAAGGTGTGTTTTGTGATTTTATGATATGAATTTAATGTGTAAACGTGTTATGTATTCCTTTGCATGAAATGAGTTTGAATATGAACTTTGCCTATGTATTTGCATCTCTTAAGTGCCTATGTTAACACCATGCGTCTAAATGGTTCATCCTTGAGTCTAAGTCTTGTTTTATGTCTTCAGTTTATTCAGGTACACCCGAGGTGGTGTTTCGTTAGCCTTGTTGATTCCGAGGTGGATCAATCATCTTGTTTTTGGATCCGTTGGTGTAAGGTGAGGTTAGGTTATAGTTAAACTATATGAAACGTGCTTGTTTTCTATGCATGCAGACTATAACCATACATATAAGTAAATATGTGCAAGATACATAAGTTCATAACTTGGCTAAGCATTCGTAAGTATGACGCGCTATGTACAAGCCTATGTAAGCTTGTTTTGATTTGTTATTATTGCTTTGTTTTGCAACGTTAAACTATGCTTCAAATCGTGCACCTCTTATGAGCCGGGAGCTGCAAGCTATGGATACGCTGTGGATTTGGCACGGAGAGTTATGTATAGCATAGTTGTTGCAAGGTAAGGTTGTTATGTAAGTTAAGCTTTGTAGCGGGTTATGTTTACTCTGTATTATATTGGTATTGGTATTGCTTGATGGGCCCCGGAGCCTACGAGAGCGTAGTCTCCACCTTGTTAGGACTAACCCGGAACCCGGCCAGGAGATTTGGTAGGGGGATGGGACCCTGAGGGTTTGAGTGTGCGTGCTCACCATCTTCTGTACGGATGGCTAGGGTCACGCAACTCTTCCATCACCGGAGAAGGAGGTTATTCTGTAAGTGTGTTATTCGTTTAATTTATTTGCTTGTATGATTAGTCGGAGGAGCCCAGGATGGGGATTAGGTACTCGTACCCCGTCGAGTTTTGTATGTATGTTCTGTTAAAGTTCGTGAAACAGGGGGTGGCCTTATAATTAAGATAAAATATGAATCTTTTGGAATTATAAGCTAAGTTATGTTTTGATTTGTTAAGATTTGATAAGACTCGATATGTAAGTTAGGTAAGCATTTGTTAAGTTGGTTTTGTTCTGTTTTGTAAGAAACCCCTATATGTATGTATCACGGACAAATGTTTTAGTGTGCAAAAACTATCCCTGAGTTCATAAACAATATTTGTTGTACGTGCTTTGCTCCTTATACGTAAGTAACGTGTGTGGGTAGCCACTCACTCAGTCCGTGTGACTGACCCCTTTCTCTTTTGTTTTTAGTGTGCAGGTGTTGCATGGAGTTGAGCTAGGCGGCTTGCCATGTCTTTCGAGTCTGTCTTGTTCTTTGTTCTTTTGAGTCTGTTGCATTTCGCATAATTTGGATTTGTATAAGTATGAACTTTTGGTTATGTAAGAAATGTTGTTTTATGTATATGAACTTCGGGACAGGCTTTTAGAGACGGATTTGAACCCGTTTGCACTTATGGTTTACGTTATTTTTTCGGGTTTAGGTATCTATGCTAATTGAACTCGTCATTTGCTGCTTGTGCTTTAGTAATTTGATGAATGATTAGCTTCCGCATACACTTTTGTTTTGTGTATTTTGTTTTATTTGGCAGGGTCTACGTTCCGCCTAGCTTAAGTGCGTTTGTCTGTCTCCCGTTCACCTCTGCTTGGTTCATGTACGGGTTTCCCATCTCGTATGTGGATTGGGCTTAGGTGCGGGAGATGTGGTGACCAACCGTGTGGGGTGCTACACTTGCATTATAATTAATTAGGTTCAATAGAGTTGAATTTGGACTAAAATTTTCCTATAAATTAAATATGGGCAAATAGTAGAATAAATACCACTTTTAACACATGTATGCCTTCAACTTACCACAACAAATCAAGAATTTCAAAATAGAAGCAGAGGAAGAGATTTAATGTATTGTCTCACAAAATAATGCAACCATTATGTAGGAATAAAGTTTTAAAATGACAGATCATATATATTCTCTCTTTATTTCGTAAAAGTTCAATCTTGTCCCCGAAATAAAAATTTCTATATCCATCCCTAATACTCAATTGCTAACCTCGGTAGATCTTTCTTACCATGTATTTCAGATGCTACATTTATTCATCGACGACATTTCTACACAAAACAAAACAAGGTGTCGAATTCTTGATTCATGTATCGAACAAAAACACTCACTCTATACGCACACAATACTATGATGATAGAAAATTACAAACAAGTGTAGAATGTAGACGACTATATGTTGAATAAGAAAAGCAAGAAATTAGGAGTTTGTAGTTACGTAAATAAGTAGAGATATTTAGTTCCTTATTTCTAGCTTAGGGTTTGTTGTATAGTCTCTTTATATACGATTCTTGTACCGTATTGTATACAAAATATAGAATTTGAATACACAGAAAAACTCTTCCTCCCAATTATGGCATTCTCTACCGATAACATGGTATCAAAGCGGGTTTCAATCCATTAATAGGATTTGATTCTTGCTCATCATTTACCGTAACTTTCTCGGCCATGGCCAGACCAACCGATAGCGGATCTAGCACCGACACGAGGTCTCCAGCAGCAGAATCCCTTGCCACCCAATTAGCCAGTCTTCTATAGAACCTACAACCATAAACAGAGCAGATTCAGTCATATGTACCACAAACTGTGTCAATTAGTGTCAAGCTAAATCAGATAAATTACTCCCTTTAGGCTCGATTGATGCGTATGACCATCGGGGGTAGAGGAAAGCTAAACCACATCACAGGAACTCCTCCACCACCATCACCAGACCAACCCGGATATCAGAAGTGGGAACAAACCGATCTAGTGGTGTGTTCATGGCTTCTTGAGAACATGAATCTGGACCTCATCCCAAATTATGCCAAATACCCGTCTGCGAAAGCATTGTGGGATGCACTCAAAGCCACATACAGCCAAGGAAGGGATGGGTTGCAGATTTTTGATCTCACAATTAAAGCCAATAACCTCAAATAGGGAACAGATAGCATTGGATAGTATTATACACTACAAGAAAATTTGCCTTTTGCTACGGTAAGTATTGCGTAGCAACAGGTCATAATTCATAGCAATAACCTTTTTGCTACGGGTTTACTACGAATTTTGGGGTGTAGTTGATACAGTCGTAACAAATATTTTGCTACGGTAAGATTGCCGTAGCAAATACCTTTCACTACGTTTTTTTACTATTTACGACAGTGGTTTCTCCGTAGTAAATAAACTAAGAAATATACTATCATTTGCTACGATTGTGCTATCCGTAACAAAAAAATAGTAATTACTACACATAACTATCCGTAGGAAATTTTTTTAAAGTTGTTAGATAATATATTTGTCACGGCCAAGATTTCGTAGTGAATACTTTACCATAAATAAGATTGTTTAACCTTCTACAACGCTACTTCGTCATAGCAAATATTAGAAAAATCTTTTCTTTTTTTTTTCATTTTTTCGTTTAATAAGAAATGTACAATTTTTTTAATTGACCTATAGTAAAATAATATGAATCCATGTCTTAAAAATAAAACATATATAATCAACTAATATCAAATATATATTGTCATATCAAATCCATACATTCCTACATACAATTTACAATATTTGAATGGGGATACACATAAATATACATAAAGTCATTCTCCCCAACAAACAAAATGCATAGGATTAACTTTAATTCTTCTAAAAAATAAGCACCTACAGTTTCTTCACTCATACCAAGACATAAGAACCTAAAGATTTGAACTTCTTTTCCATTCTTCACCAAAATCATCTTCTCCCTTCAAAATTAAATCATACCAAAGCCAAAAACCTGAAGCTATAAAACTACTACTTCAGTATTCACTGAAATGAACTCCTCCCTTCAAACTTATGTCATACCAAAACAAAAACCTGAAGATTTGAAACAATTTCTTCAATCCTTACCAAAATGATCATCTCCCTTCAAGGTTCGTATAACAACCAAAGCTTTATCTACACCCCACTAACCTATAACAAAAAACAAGTAGAAACAATTACTATCTTCAAAGTGAAATGTAAAATATGAAAATTGTTCACTTACCAAAATTTGAAGTGCATAAATTACATACATTTACTAAGTCCCATTGAGTAACTTTGTTAACTGCTTGCCCAATAGTTAAAATCTCTTTACGCGGTTTCACTGAGCGTTCATTTGGTTCAAATGCCTTTGGTACCCCAACCTTGCAATATCGAGGCCTATCTCCACCATCATTAACAAATCCCATAAGAATACCTTTTGCCACAATTCTTTTTGGTATTCCATGATAGTGTAAGTATACTTTAGCCCCAATCTGAAACAGATTATGATGTAAAAGCAAATAAAAATCAGATATCTCAAAAGAAATTCTTCTATATTTCACAAGATATTTACTATCATTGATGTAAAAGCAAACAAAAACAAGATACCTTCAACTTAAAACCATGGCCAATAGTTTGTCCTTTACATTTGTCACTAACCTCCTGTAATTATAATATTGTATCTAATTACAATCATTATCATTGATATGATGCATTATAATTTATTATGTAAAAGCAAACAAAATAAGATACCTTCGAATTATAACGATGGCCAACAGTTTGTCCTTTACATTTGTCACTAACCTCCTACAATTATAATATCGTATCAAATTACAATCATTATCATTGATATGATGCATTATAATTTATGATGTAAAAGCAAACAAAATAAGATACCTTCGAATTATAACCATGGCCAACAGTTTGTTCGTTACACTTGTCACCAACCTCCTACAATTATAACATCATATCAAATTACAATGATTATCATTGGCTTTTACCAATAAAATAAATAATCTCAAAATTTTTCAATAATGAGAAAGAAATAAACCGATCATCATAACATTTGCTTAATCTAGTTGTCCCTTTTAATTATCATCATCCTCGAGAAATAATTACGACAACCTCCCTTGGCAGTATGTGAACTAACACAAACCACCTGGATCGTCATGGAATAATTCAACCGGTAAGTCTTGGGGTCAGCAAACTGATGCAAATGCACAAAGCAACATTTATGGTACAGGAGGAAACCAAGGATTTGGTGGTAAGTCTTGGAGTAGTGATCATGCTGGTGGCTGGGGCAGTGATGCTGGACAAAAATCAAGTTAGAGCAGTGCTAATGCAGCAGGTGGTTGGGGCAGTGATGCGGGAAAAAAATCGAGTGGAAATAGTGATACTGCAGTTGGCTGGGGCAATGATACTGGGAAAAACTCAACTGGAAATTAAATAAGGACAATGCAGGTGGTTGGGGCAGTGATGCTGGGAAAAAATCAAGTGAAAATAGTGATAATGCAGGTGGTTGGGGCAGTGATACTCAATAATGCTTTATTATAAGACGAGAACACGTTTATACAAAAAAATAGTGACCTTTTTTCTAGGAAAATATAAAAAACTGTAGAACCTGTTGTTTTGGAGTTGCATGAGCCACTTGTAAAATACCAGATTGATGCTCACCATTAAGGTGAACATTTTTCAAAGGATAGCAAATCGGAGTGGGTGAGGTTGATGAATCAACAACCTGTCATGATATGAACTTCAACTTTATAAAAAAAAAAAGAAAATTAGAAATATCAATAAATACACAGTTAATGATATATTTGTAACCTGATCTCCATGCAATAGACTAGATGAAATTGAAGGAAATTGACTTAGGAGAGCTTCCAATTTTTTGTTCAGCGTGTTTGTTTTCTCTTGCTCTACAAGCAATTTTTCTTTCTCTCGAGTATATTCTTTTTTCATTTTCTTCATCTCACCTTTTTGTTTATCGAACTCATTCTTAAGCTTTTGTAATTCCTCTTGATCTTTGGATAAAAATCTGTCATCACTTGACACAGTTTTAGGACGAGTTTTATTGATGGCATTACCTCTTCCTGCACATCTAATGTGACCATGCTTGTCTTTCCCAAATGCTGTGAAGAAAAGTTCATCTTTGAACTCTTTTGTTCTTTCTTTTTCCGGCTTCTTTGAATATTCTCTAATTAGTTGAGCCTGCAAAGTTTAAAATGTTTACTATTAAAAGAAAATAATTATAAAAGATGATCAATTTAAGCATGAGTCACTTATTTACATGGACGTCTGATGTTATATTATCATCATCAATCCCTTTTCCTCGAGAGCGTGATTCTATCCACACGTCAAAGGGAGAGGGGTCTCTCACTCCTTGTGCAAACATCTAAAATTCATTGAAATAGAAAATTAATGTAATCACTCATTTAACAAACTGCAACCCCTTAAAAGTGGGGATATATCCTACCTCCTCCTCTAAAATAGAAAATGGTGTTCGTCCAGTTCGGTGAAGACATTCTTTCTTTAAAACATTTTGTGCATTTTGCTTTGCAACCTCCTACAATTTATGTCACATTAAAATAAAAAAATGATGAATGATTTTGTACTCAATAAATGAATGACCCATCAATTTGTTAGAGTCATGTGGATGTACTTTGGGGCTGCCACTACTTTGGATGCATAAAATCTGGTAATAAAATGAAATTAGTGATCGATCAACATATAAATGATGTCATTATGGTTAACTTGAACATTTTTTTTTAATTTTGATTCTGAAATCTTTTGTATTCATGATACAAATCTGATTGTTGGCAGCCTAATCATCATAATTTCCCAATCAGCAGTGAAATTAACGAATACGAATAAATTAGTAGCTGGACTTTAGGATTTTTCCAGTATGTGACCATTTCCCACCATTGATCTACTTGTATTCTTTCATCACTAGGTGGTGTCTTAGGAAACACTTCACTGTCTTCGTATGGCAGGAAGTATTTTTTTTTTGACATAACTCTTCCATTTTCTCCAAATATCAGTAACTGTACTCATCACAACACTCTTTGCTTCGGGAGGTAATCCAGTATTAGCCTAAGTATTTAACAAATTGAAAATACAAAATGTTACAATTTTACCGACATATATTGTAAATGGATGTATGAAACAAACCTTGTCTAACCTCAACTTCATCCCAAATCATATCTCTATTATATTGTGGTATATCAGCGAAAGCCCTATAAGTTAATGGCAACCTAACCCCGATACGGGCCAAACATCCAAGGGCGGTGACAAATTTATGATAGTCAGCTCCAGCCACACTTCCATTTTTATTAAGGAAAACTCGAAGCTGTTTTCATGTGTCCCATTCTTTAGGAAATCTTGCTGCACCTCTCCCGGTTTTAGCTTGAGCATTTTCAGAAAATTCACAAAAAATGTTAAAATTTGTGTCATTTCATAGGTTGATTAAAAAGAAAACATCTCATATTTGTTACATAGATAAAAACATTACCTTTTTCTAAACTGTTTGGAATTGTTAGTGCTGGACTTGAGTTCACTTGAACTTGTGTTTGGCTCAAGTTCTCTTGAATTTGTACATCTGATCTATTTCGACCTACAAAATAACAAAATCAGTAGAACTGTAGAATCATTATCTATTAAGTAAATGTTCCTACCTATAAGTAAATTCGCTGGGGCACTAAGATCATTTTCAACATGTTCTTGTGTGCTGCTCCTTTTCTTTCCTGGATTGATACCTTCAACAAATCAAATAAAACTTGCTTAGAAATAAATATTAAAACTAAAAATACAAAAGTTGAATATTACCATCGTTTTCTGTCTCCGATGTGTGGACCAAAGTTGCATTATATTGCCTTTTCTTCGATATGGTCATATATGCACATAACACGAAAAAAATCATGTCATTGAAATAGTATGTTATATAACATCGATCGCATGAAAGACATGATGATAGAAAATATTATAGTAGTTACATTCATTATAATATGAGATTAAGTTTCTAAATACAAAACTGAAGATTAGCAACAGGTCTGCACAAAAGAAAGTTAATGCTATATCAGATTAGCTTTGTGAGGAATTGCCTATATTTAAGCATATTTAAATATATATTTCAGCTTATTTCTAGATATATTTCAACATAATTCATCATATATTTTAGCACATATTTCAGTATTTCATCATATAATTCATCACATTCCAGCATGTATTTCAACACATGTTCTACAACCAATACATAAAAGTCTCAAAAATAAAAATAAAAATAAAAAAACAAAAAAATATAAGACAAAAGAGATTCTTCAGCATGTATTTTCTTATTGAAGAATCATAGATGCATTACACTATATCTTTTGTGAAACAATGTGGGTCGTTTGTGTATACAGAAAACCAATTTCTTTTTCATTCCTTAAAACATAGTAATAATAAAGAAAAAATGGAAAGAAAAAAGAAACTTGGTTAAGCAAATCATACTAAGGATTCGGTTTATAAATGCAAACATAGAAATAGTTTATTTCTAAGGAATATTGGCTCTTAGGCATTTAACAACTGATTTTTTATTTTTTATTTTTACTTAATAAGAGTAGAAGCCTCTAATTAGAATCAATTAACTGTATGTTGCTATTAAGTATTTGAACAAATCAATTTCAAGGCAATAACAACCACCAAAATTCTGATCATCAAACACAACGGTGTATGTACCAAATCAAGATATATAACACAACTAGTTCAAAAAAATGTGGTTTAGCATACACACCGTCTTTCTTGATATTGCTACAAAATATCACCAACTTAATCCACAAAGCCAAATCCAATACATCACTCATGTCAAACGGTGAATAAAATATCACCAACTTAATCGACACAGAACAAGAAATCAATACACATCTGCATAACGCTGTCAGCAACGGCAAAACCAACCAAATTTTTTTGGGCAAAACAGATATTATTCATGTTTCCGAAGATAATTAGAGCTGGAAAAGCAGAAAGATATATTTCAGCATATTTATAGATATATTTCAGCATAATTCATCATATATTTTAGTATATATTTCAGCATATAATTCATCACATTTCAGCATGTATATCAGCACAGGTTCTACAACCAATACATAAAAGTCTCAAATCAATTTCAAGGCAATAACAACAACCAGAATTCTGATCATCAAACAAGATGGTGTATATACCAAATCAAGATATATAACTCAACTAGTTTAAAAGAATTTTGTTTAGCATACAAACCATCTTTCTTGATATTGCAACAGAATATCACCAACTTAACCCACAAAGCCAAATCTAATACATCACTCATGTCAAGAAATGAATAAAAGAAGATCATTTCATGGATTTTGTAGCCAGCTTGTAAACAATTCAAACTCTTATTTTCTTATTTTCATCATATATTCTGAAGTATGTATCAAGGATTGGTAACGGGGTCTGCACAAAAGAAATCTAATACTAGATTTGTAATCCAATCGCCAATATTTCAGCAAATTTCAACATATATTCTACAACAAATTGTCAATTAAGCATTATTGCACAGAAAACAAGTGATAAGAAAACAGATTGCCTAGAAAAAGAGTGGGAGTGAAATGAGAACAAACAAATTGCAATTAAATTAGTATACTAGATAAGATCTGTGCATATTGACCATTGATTTTTTATTCTTCGTATAATAGGAATTCTTGAATACAATTATAGTTTTCTTATATCAATTACAGGATAACTGCATCTTTTTTTAATGATTTACAAGGCACTTTATACGTGCAAGAAATCAGATTGAATTGTTTGATCAGCTTATGTCGCGATATATACAATCAAAATACTTCTTGATATGTATTGGTGCCATTTAAATTTTCATTCCGCTACATATGTTATACTGTATAATAACACAAGGACAACCAAAGCACCAATACGACTAAGTCCAGTTTAAAGATATGGTTTCCTTTAAAAACATTACAATGCACCACAAATCATAAGGCTAAAGAGAGCAGTGGTCAACTCCATGAAAATTCAGTATCCAATAAAAAATGAGCAAGAGAGCAAGATTGTAATTTTCTAAAACTTACTTGGTTAAGCTCTTACTCAAAGATTGGGAGTGAAATGGCTACTATAAGAAAAACAGAAAGGTCCTTAACGAGCTGCGATGGTCTCTAGCGAAGCTCAGTCCACGACTAATTCATTCAAACTGAAAAACAACAAACAAAAGATTGCCAAATTTTATCTCAAATATTCTTAAAAACATTATAACAAAATATGAGGAAATGAGAAAACCTATATACTCCTCTCTGGACAAATCATGGAAATACATAGTTAAAATATTTACACCAAAATGGAAAAGACCCAAGCTCTACAAACACAGTAAAAAACAAATGGATATTTCCTTGCCCACACAAAAGATGAAGTCTTTACACCATCAAACAAACAACTCACCATCAATAACCAAACCAACAACATGAAAATGATGCTTGTGCTTTTCTTATGCAAGTACTGTTTAGAATTGGGCTACATTCTAGAAAAGAGCTCAATAGAAATACATAATCTATACTTTCTGGTCCTACGATGAGGAATATGAGTTCAGCCACAACATCCATTGAGAAATCTGAACATCCAAGTCAATATGAGGACAAAATAAATAGAAAACTAACCAATTCCGCCAATTGCATTTGATTCCTCACTCAACAGCAACTTGCATTTACCCTCAATTTCTCCACTTCTCCAGGTATTCTATTGATTCACTCACAGCAAACTGCCTAATTTAAAAATTAAGAAAAAGAAAATCAACCTCCAAACTTCCAGGACGATAAAAAATCAATCGAACTATCAATTCCATGACAAATAATTAACAAAAACATGAGAAGTAACAAAAAAGAAAAAAAAAATCCTCAAGTATGGAATAGGCACAAATTGACACAGAACGAGAAAACAATACACATCTGCATAAAGCTGTCAACAACGGAATTTGAGATAAATTTAAACAGTAACGGGATAACCAACCAAATTTTTTTGGGCAAAACAGATACAATTCATGTTTCCGGAGATAATTAGAGCTGAAAAAGCAGAAAGATAAACAAAGCTCTAGACACAAATCATCAAGAATTCCAAAACACAAACACAAAATTGACCTTTTTATTGATAATTCGACGAACTATGAAGAAGAAGAAGAAGAAGAAGAAGAAGAAGAAGAAGAAGAAGAAGAAGAGCTCCAAAAATCCTGCTTTGGGAAAAATGTTTCCATTTCTTAACTTTAGAAGCGCAGCTGAAGATCCCCAAACCACCGTCTCGAAAAAGCACTAATTTCGTCCAGAAATGTTAAGAAAAAGTCTAAGCCACCCTTCTTGTAGTGCTGCCTTGAGTTCGGAGATTTCTGAGTCTCCTTTAAGAAAACCCTGACCCCTCAAACCACCGTCTTGAAAAGTTAAGAAAACGCCCAACCCCCCATTGCCGGAGTGTCGCCTTGAGTTGGAGAGTTCTGAATTTCCTTGGATGTATCATCGACAAAAATGGAAGAAACCTCTTGCCTCTTTTCTTTTTCAGGTGAAAGAAAACCCTCTCTGGTCCAAAAGGGAGAAGACAATAACCCAAAAGGAAAGTTTAAGTGGAGTAGACTTTTACGGGAAAAAAAGGAGGGAAGGAAAAATAGTTGGAGCCAAAACTATACAAGACATTTTTTTAGGAATTTTAATTTTAAATCCTAAAAATATTAAACGACGTCGTTTTTGTTAATTATTTCCTACGATTTAATTTGCGTAGTAAAAGATTGTCTTATTTAGTAATTATTCACTACAGCAATTTTTACGTAGTAAATAACTACATTTTACTACGCCTTATATGGCGTAGTAAAAATTTTTGTAGTTAAAGCCAATTTTTCTTGTAGTGATAGCAATCTCCAGAGAATTTGGAGAGAAATTGAAATCCGACAACCGAATCCCGTGGTTCACGAAGAAGACATATCCACCTTCAACCGTCTGAGATCAGAAACCCGGCCTTTTCAATTTCTCGCCGGCGTAGACAATAAGTTCGATCCGGAAAGGAGGGACTTACTCAAAGAAACTCCCCTATCGACGGTCGAGAAGGCATACGCCGCGATCCGGAGAGAGGGAATATAACGCCCCGGTTCCGGATGGACAGGTAAGCACGCCACGTGTGAGTTTTGAGCGTAGAATTTATTTTAGTTCTTTTATTTATTAATTTTTCTTACATGACATCATATATTTTTATAAATTGCATATCATATTATTTATGTGAACTATATGATTTCATATCATTGAAAAATTATTTCATGTCATGGAAAAATAATTGTTGCGTGAAATATTTACCTGGAGTGGTTTAATTACGAAATTGTCCCTACGTGTTCATTTCTTTAAATTAAGGGACCGAATTGCATAACCTTTCTAAGGACTTAATTGATCATTTAGCAAACCACCTATCCTTGATTGCATGACTTGTTAAATTGAGGGATTGAATTGCAATTTGAGCATTTCACATTTTTCCAAAAATGGTGAATCACGTAGAAATATATCTCCAAGCTTCCTTGATCAAATTCATCCAAAATCTCCCAACATAATTGCCCTCTTGCTCTCGGTTTCTTCAAGGAAAAAGAAAGAAGAGATTTTCATCCTTTTCATCAAGAATTTCAAGAAATAATCCAAGTTTTGGAGCTTAGGCATCATCATCTTCTTCATTCTTCATTTCTTTAACTTCAAAGATCACGAGGCCGTGGACGAGGAGCAGGCTCCATAGAGCATATCCTTGTTTTATTTTGTTGCAAAGGTGAGGTTCTGTTCTAGGTACATAGAACCTTTATAATCCTTATGTGATGTTTTCGGTCAAAACCTATTATATCTATAAACGTTTTTCAAATTATAAACATTTTCAAGCAAGCAAGCCATGATTGTTCATGATTTCAAGCATGTTTTGGCGAGTACCATGATTGCACCTGGGCCTTAGGGTAGTAGCTTGAGCCAACCGGGAAAGCAAGGGCTGACTGGTAACTCTTGCGCTATCCTCACCTCATTGGGATCACCTCGAAGCCACTAGGAGATTGGTGGTGGAAGGAGTTCCGTGTGTGGGAGTCATGTTCCCGACGTACACCATGTCGTGGATAGTTGGGCCTTGCAAACCCACTATCACCCGGATGAAGAAGGAGACTGGGGACGGGTCCGGCACCACGGATTGTCCTCGGGTTATTGCATGTTTTCACTCATGATTATGTATTAAATGAGCATGAAATGAACTGCACGATCACGTATTACGTTATTCAAGCAAGCACGTATTGTTCACGTTTGGTGTAAAGGTTGGAGAATTGCCCTCACTCGCCGGGCCACGTATTTCATGAAAATGACAAGTTAACATGTTAAACTTGATAGTTGTAATCTCGGGCGAAGAGCAAGCTATTCTTGAAACTTATATTTATTTATTTCATTTCCAAGTCTTCACCCGAGGCTATGACTTGCATATGACGTGTGTTATATATAATTATGCCCCTCACTCAGTCTTCGGTAGACTGATACTTCACTTTTCAGGTACACGGTCGTGCTAGGCGGGAGTCGAGTTAGGTCTTGCATTCCACCGAGTCTAGCATTTATCTTCCATGTATAAAACTTTTGAAATATCATGTTATGATCATTGTTATTACATTTTTAGACATCTATACATGTATGTTATATAGGAGATGATAATGTATTGATAGTGTTGGTACCTATTACTAAATATGCCTTGGATGTAAATATGGTACCTATACGTATTAATGATTGAATGCTTCCGCTTTGATTTTCATGTCTTGGTTTTGATTGTGTTGGGGAGTTGTCCCGCCTAGCTCGTTTATTTCTTGATTGTCACCCGTTCGCTATATTTTTGATTTACGTACGGATTGTCCACTTCGTATGTGGATCGGGCTATAGTGTGGGGGATGTAGTGCCTTGGGGGTTAGGGTGCTACAGGGAATGCGGTGAGGCATTATGGGGGAGAGTCCATCATCAGCGGCAGCCTCAGAGATTGGGGTGGGATTAGCCGCCTGAAGTCAACAGAGATCAGAGAAGGGAACGCCGCCGTGGACGGTCGCCAAGCCCATATCCGAACCGAGAAGGTTCCCAGCTTTTTCATCACACCGGAGTGACGACTCAAGTCACGGCGGTGGGACGGACCAATCAGCCCTCAGGTGCGGTGTGGCTGGAGAAACCACACTAAGGAAGAATGCTTTGAAGTGGTCGGATTCCCAGAGGGGTGGCGTAGCCGGCGCCGGGAGAGAGCTACGGCGGGTCACGAAATGGCGACTTTTGCCGATGGTGGTGCCGTCGGAGAAGGAAAAAAGCTAGAAACAGGTGAGTCAAATGGGAGAAGAGATGATGCAGCGCAAGCAAATGGGGAAGTGGGGACTGCACTAATAGGTATTGGGTTGGGGAACGTAAAATGCCGCCCTTACCCCTCACATTTAATGCCTAATTCCTATTCATATTTTAATGAATTTAATACTAAGCTTGTGTCACATTTAATGCCCAATTCCCATTCATATTTTAATGAATTTAATTCATGTGATGTTCATACTAAGCCTGCGTGAGTTGACTTTTGTAATAGTAATAGCAAAGATTTTTTGTGTAATAATGATTGCATTAGAAATTTTGATCAGAGAGGATCAGTTTTGCAAGCTACTGCATAGAAAAGCAAAAAGAATGCTCAGTGGCTTTTTTACTGTGGCGCAACCGATACGATGACGTATGACCCGGGGGATTTTATAGAACACACGGATCTCAAGACAGTATCTATCCGAAGTGTGAATGGGGGCCTTTCACAAGTTCAGGGGGCCGGCATAATTGCTTTATCCCCTACTTTAAAATTACAGAATTGTCTTTATGTGCCTAGCCTATCTTGTAAATTTTTGTCGATCAGTCACATTACTAAAGAATTAAATTGTATGGTGCTGATGTTTTCCACGTTTTATCTTTTACAAGATATTCAGTCGGGGAAAGTGATTGGCCGTGGTACTAAAAGTGGAGGACTGTATTATGTCGAGGAGGTGGCTCAACAAGGAACTGCGGCGCTTGCTCACGGGACAGTGAACCGCTAACAATGGTTGTGGTACCGTCGTTTGGGTCATCCTTCCCCAGGGTATCTCCAGCTGCTTTTTCCCCAGTTTTTCCATAAAGACAATAAGTTTCATTGCGAAACGTGTAGGTTAGCTAAGAGTCATAGGCAGTCGTACCCTGTTTCTAGTTCTCGGACAAATTCTGTGTTTTCTTTAGTTCACTCTGATGTATGGGGACCTGCCCCGAACAATGGTTGGCATCATCACTTTAAGTATTTTGTTCTGTTTATTGATGATTATTCCAGAATGACGTGGGTATATTTTCTTAAAAATAAATCTGATGTTCCCTCGAAGTTTATGGAATTTTTTCATATGGTGCATCGACTGTATCAGTCCAATGTTCAGGTTTTTAGGTCTGATAATGGGGGAGAATACATGGGTGAGCCTTGCATAATTTTTTCGAAAAAATGGGATAATACATCAAACTTCGTGTCCTCACACCCCTCAGCAAAATGGGGTTGCTGAGAGAAAAAATCGTTAGCTGTTAGAGATGTCTAGATCCCTCTTGATTGAATCCAACTGCCCCAAAACCCTGTGGACCGAGGCCATAGCTACCTCACTTTACCTAGCAAACCGACTTCCAAACAAAACACTCAACTTTGATACCCCTCTAAAGGTTCTATCCAGTCAGGTCAGCATCCCCTCTATATTAGCTCTCCCTCCCGGGGTGTTTGGGTGTTCGGTCTTCGTTCACATTCCCAAAACTGAGCGTACAAAATTAGATCCTTGTTCCGTTAAGTGTGTTTTTGTCGGATATGGGGTGCACCAGAAGGGTTACCGGTGTTATCATCCGTCCACCCAGTGTATGTATACCACCATGGATTGTGAGTTCGTTGAGACTGAGTTCTTTTTTTCCTCCCCACTCAGCGGTCAGGGGGAGACGAGACAGACGGACCCACTCAGTGGGGTGTCAGAACACTGTTCTCCAGACATAGTCCTAACAGAGCAAGTAGGCGGGACCACCGAGCTGCCATCTCTCATAATACAACCCCCCACTACATCCACTGGCGCTGTTAACCCCGGAATACTCCTGAGGTACGTGATAATAATTATGGCAGTATTTCCCCTATTCCTTATGATCCTAAAAGTGCAGGGAGTAATGAGGAACAGGGGAAGAATGGGATAGAAACAGGTGGAGGGGCAGCAGAGAGATATGTGTTACCTTTGAGAGCAAATAGGGGGGTCCTACCGAAACGCTATGAGCCAGAACACACAGGCAAGACTCCGAGATACCCACTAGCTAACTTAGACAGGGGGAGCTTATCTACACAAGCTTGTGCATTTACTACAACACTTCATGCCGACAGGATCCCAAGTAAAGTAGAAGAAGCTCTAACAGATGAGAAATGGGTTCAGGCGATGAAAACAGAAATGGAGCCACTGGAAAAAACAGTACATGGGAAAAGTGCATACTTCCTCAGGGGAAGAAGGTGGTAGGATGCCGATGGGTCTATACAGTAAAGCGCCGAGCAGATGGAAGCATTGAGAGATATAAAGCAAGGTTGGTGGCGAAAGGGTATACACCAACTTATGGCATCGATTACTTAGAGACTTGCTCCCCCGTGGCGAAGATTGACACAATCAGGGTGTTGTTCTCGGTAGCAGCTAACCAAGATTGGGAGTTACACCAATTTGATGTCAAGAATGCCTTCTTACACGGAGACCTTCAGGAGGAGGGGGTATATGGAACCTCCACCGGGATTTACAGGGGATTTCAGGGACAACGAAGTGTGCAGGTTAAAGAAGGCTCTGTACAGGCTGAAACAGTCACCGAGGGTATGGTTTGGGAGGTTTTCAGCAGCTATGAAGAAGTATGGTTATCACCAGAGCAATTCAAATCACACACTCTTCATCAAAAGGAAGGATGGGCTCGTAAAGTGTCTTATTATTTATGTGGATGATATGATTATTACAGGGGATGACACAGACGAGATATCTCAGCTGAGGGAAAACTTGTTTAGGGAGTTTGAGATGAAGGACCTCGGGAGGTTGAAGTACTTCCTCGGGATTGAAGTGATGAGGTCCAAGAAAGGCATATATATCTCACAACAGAAGTTTATCCTTAACCTACTGGCGAAGACGGGACTATTGGAGTGTCGACCAGCTGACACTCCCATGATGGCCAATCATGGGTTAAGAATAGTAGAGGAAGCACAAGAGACAGATAAGGCACAGTATCAACACTTGGTAGGGAAGTTGATCTACTTATCCCATACGCGACCTGATATAGCTTACGCAGTGGGGGTGCTGAGTCAGTTCATGCACCAGCCTCAGAAGGAACACTTTGATGCAGCCATCAGGGTTTGTCGATACCTGAAAGGGTGTCCAGGACGAGGCGTTTTGTTCCAAAAAAATAGACACCTGAACATTGAGGCCTACACAGATGCTGATTGGGCTGGAAGTCCAGGGGAGCGAAGGTCTACCTCTGGCTACTTTGCTCTTGTTGGGGGTAATGTGGTGACCTGGTGGAGTAAGAAGCAGAAGGTGGTTGCACTTTCGAGTGCAGAGGCAGAATTCAGAGGGATTGCTCGAGGAGTAGCAGAAGTTCTTTAGCTGAGGAAATTGCTTACAGAGATTGGCATTCCAATGACCAGGGCTGGTAGTCTCATGTGTGACAATCGGGCTGCGATCAGTATAACCGAGAATCCTGTGCAGCATGATCGTACGAAACATGTAGAGGTAGACCGACACTTTATTAAGGAAAAGATCAAGGAAGGAATAATCAAGTTACCGTTTGTGAGGTCAGAGGATCAATTAGCGGATATATTGACGAAGACGGTCAATGGTAGGATCTTTGGGGAAGTTTTGAGCAAGTTGCACATCGGAGATCCGACGATACAACTAGAGGGGGAGTGTTGAATAAGGAAAGCAAGAAATTAGGAGTTTGTAGTTACATAAATAAGTATAGTCTCTTATTTAGTTCCTTATTTCTAGCTTAGGGTTTGTTGTATAGTCTCCTTATATACGTTTCTTATACCGTATTGTATACAGAACACAAAATATTGAATACACAGAAAAACTCTTCCTTCCAATTATGGCATTCTCTACCGATAACACTATAATGTGTGTCCCAACCATTCACGACTCAAAGACTCCAGAGCTCGCTCCAAAAGCCCCACTCTGTGCGTGCGTGCGCGTGCTGGTGATGCCTTTTCTTCGTCTACGAAATGAATGCTAATTTTATTTTATTTTTTCCCTTTCGGGTTTTCGATTAGCTTATCTTCGTCGGGGTCCGAACCATCTAAGACAAGAATCTGATGATCTTTTTCGAGGACTGGAACAAAATGATTAGGAGGACCTACCCACTATTATCCCCCATCCTCCCCACCCTGCTGTAATCCCCTTGACCTCATGCAGCCTATCGCCATTGCTGGCAGCACCTTCGTCACCGGTGATGACTTCAGACCCGCTGCCATCGCAGCCTTGGACCTCGTGCACCGCCGCCCGATTTGCTTCCAGTTTTCTGTTTCTAATTTGGTGGTCCTCATCCTTGTTTATTTTCATTTTCTCCAAAAAACAAATCTCCCCGACCTATCTGCAAATCTCTCTCCCTGTAAAAGAACCGCCGCCTCTGCCATCGTTGAAGACCGCCGCTCACCACCACCACCTTGACGCACCTCAAATGCTTCTTTTCACATCTTGCCATCACCACTAAGCTCGACATCCACTTTCCAAACTCCAGATCTGGGACGGGTTCTTTGTGCTTATTTGGGTGATTTTCTGTGCATATCCTTGTGCATGGGTGCTGTGTTCGTGATTTTTTGTGCAATTTTCAGTGCGATTTTTCTGGGTAATTTTTGTGCGATTTTGTGGGAAATTTCCAGTAAGATTTTTGTGTGATTTTCTTTGCATGTTTCTTCTGGGCATTTTGTGGTGGTGTGGTGCGATTTTGATGATGATGTGGTGGTGCGAAGATGGTGCAGCGGCGGCGATGGTGCGAAGACGTCCGACGATGGTGGTAATAAGATAATTGGGACTTTAATTTTCTTAACTAACATAAAATTTGGTTTTTTAATTTGAATTTGAAACTTAATTAATTTAATTTTTTCGACTAATTAGGAGTTTAGTCTAAATTCAGAATTTAATTTGTGTTAATCAATTTAAAATTCTTAAAAGATATATGTGGATATACAACATATACATATTATATATATATATATCCACATATATCTTTTAAGAATTTTAAATTGATTAACACAAATTAAATTCTGAATTTAGACTAAACTCCTAATTAGTCGAAAAAATCAAATTAATTAAGTTTCAAATTCAAATTAAAAAACAAATATATATATATATATATATATTGTATATATTACACACAACATTAATAATACACGTGTCTACTATGTATGTGTTTTTTTCTAATTTTTTTTTTAATTTTTTTAAAAATGCCTGCATGGCAAAATTAATTCCATGTGGCCACAAGCTGTTGGGCTCGGTGGCCATGTGGATTCTCCGACGTCCAATAAAGACTTCCGGTGGGATGGTGTCCGTTAATTTCACAAAATCCTAAATTGAATGATGAAATTTGCCAAAACCCACAATCGTGTCCAAACATTTTAAATCGGACCATCCAACCGAATGAATTGGACATTTTTCCCTTATTACAATTATGAACAACATATATATATAATTTAACTCGAAAAATTCATGACGTAAATGTTGGAAAAAGATTAAGTACCTCTAATTGCTCGTGAAGGCGTCTTTGAACGTCTAGCTGCAGCTGCAATGCTTCCTTCAGCTGCGAACTACTGCATGAAAACAATTTTGAACAAAAATATTTAAATTACATTAGAAATATAAGGGAGAGAAAACGAAGAGATAATAGTCAAGAGTGCAAACGAGGGGGGTGTGGATCTCCTGTTGGCTGTTTCTATTCTGTATTTTATCAATTATAATATCCTCAGTCGGTTGATATGATGAAACAGAAACAATTATAAAATGTAGAAGAAAAATTAGAAAAATAAAACAGGAGACTTGATGTGAGTGTATAGATTAACAAAACAGGAAATCAAATATATAATCGAAGTAGAAAATTCAATAACTTAGCATCGGGTAATTATATCCCGAATCTAAATTGGCCAAACCAATGTATAACAAGAGGACAAATATTTAATCACTCTCCCATTATGATTGGTTACCGGTTAAGTTCAGGCTAGCTAGGTCTGAACTAGAAGTTTCCCTCTATTTTGAATCCACTCCAACATTTTAAGCGTAAATTTAAAATTTTACCAAAACCAATTTTTCGTTAAATTTAATTTGGTCCCTCCTCTATTAAAAGATTTTGGCTACGCCCCAGAAAATGTTGAAAATAACAACTTTTGTTAATTATCACAATTTAGAAGGAATGTTTTGATGTCTAGCTGTGCTGTAATATTTGTAGAAGTCATCATCTTCTCAGATTTTCCTTCTAAGGATTCCGGTGTGTATGCATTCATATATTTCTGCAAAATCCAAAAAATAATTATCTTAATTAACTAATTAAAAATGATAGTAAAGAATTAATCAATTATATGAAATAATTGTTAATATTACCTGCAAATGGATCTTGACATGAAAGACAGTAACCCCTCAGTATCCATCGCCCTCGGTATCGCCTTTGGCGTTGCCTCTGTGTTTTATAAGTACAAAATAAATTAAAAACAGAAATTTATTTAAGGGTAAATTTTTTAATAGTACTATGGTATCCCTAATATTTATTTAAAATCCTCCGATTCAATTTTTATACATTTACAATCCCCAATACGCAAAACATTTTTTCTAAACCCCCTAATAGGGCTGTTCAATCGGTAAAAAACCGACATTTTGGTTTATCGATTTCGGTTAACTTAAATTTTGGTTAGCAAATTGACTAACCGTTTATCGAACCGAAAGGACTCGGTTTCGGTTCGGTGAAAACCGAAAAATTTCGGTTCGGTTTCGGTAAGAAACCGAAAAAGCAAAAATAAATTAAAGAAAAAAAGGAAAAACTCAAAGACTAACATTTTCAACGAAAACAGAGTTTATGTCGCTGGGTTTGAGAGTTGAACAGCTCATTAGAAACACAATTCCAATTCAAGTGCGTAGCAATTCTCCAAAAATTGGAAACCTTTTCACATTTCAAAATCAAAACCCCAAAACCACAAACCATGAAATAAATCGAGAACAATCCCTAAGTGAAATTGAATTAAATCACCAAATCGATTGGGAAAGGAAGCAAGGGGAGAATTTCAGAAGATGATAGAACCGTTCAGCTTTGCGCTTGAGTCTTAGCCGGAAGGAATCAGCGAAAAGAGACGTGGTTGCCGCAAATTATTCGACGGGGAAAGAGGCGACGGCAGCTGGGTGGGTAAAGAAAGAGAACTAACCGTTACTAGCAGCCTAGGGCAGCGAGTTCTCAAAGTCGGCGATGGTGATTGCAGCGGCGACAGTATCTTGGTCTGGAGAACTGAGGCACTGCGAGGTGAGGGAGAAAGAAAAATAGAAACCTACCTTGGTCTGAACTCTGAAGTTTGAACGTAAGTGCTGACTGCTGAGATGTGAAATTGTAAAATAAAAGCGTGTATAGAGCTAAAGAGAACTAAAAAGTGTAAAAACTAAAGGCCTTGGTTCGGTTTTTACCGAAACCGAACCGAAACCGAAAATCCAAAAAATCAATAACCGAAACCGAAACCGAACCTAAGAGGTTCGGTTCGGTTAGCCTAGGTTCGATTCGGTTTTGGTTCGGTTCGGTTCGGTTCGATTCGGTCTTTTTGTTCACCCCTACCCCCTAATCACCTAAAAAGTCTATTTTACCCCTATTTTTTTACTTTTTCCACACCCCTTTTTACTAAATCCACACCTCATCATCTTCTTCCTCCCTCCTTTTGCCGGAGCTCCTCCGCCGCCACCATCGGACCGCCCACAGACCACCACCGGCCGTCACCGGAGGTGGTCCAAAAAATTTCGAAAAATTAATCGGGAACGTACTCCTCATGCTGGTTACATATCTTCGTCAGTTTTTCAAAATTCATAGCCATTTGTTCTCAAATTCAAATAGAAAATTTTAGATCTAAAAATTTTCAAAAAAAAAAAAGAAATGACAATAACTCCCAAACCGATTAACGAAAATCGATTCCGTAAATTGTAATGGACTCTCTGTGTCGAGTGTAACACCCCAAACGGAGGGTGCCACATCCCCCGCACTAGGACTCAGACTCGGTCATGAAATAGGAAATCCATGCCCGAATCCGAATCATAGCGAACGGGAGACCAACTCACACACTAGGCTAGGTGGATCTAACTTGACAAACTCAGAGTGCAGAAGCAATTAAAACCAACAACAATAGATAGCGGAAGTATTTAAACAAAACATGCAAAGCAGGTGACGGGTTCAACTAGCATAAATACCTAATCCCGAATATCAACATACATAGTAAGTGACGGGTTCAACTAGCATAGACTAGTCCCGAATATCAACATACATAGTAAGTGACGGGTTCAGCTAGCATAGATACCTAGTCCCGAATATCAACATACATAGTAAGTGACGGGTTCAACTAGCATAGATACCTAGTCCCGAATATCAATCCATAATCCAACATAATAAACAACATAAATATCATCATAATATCTAATAACATCCAAATACTAGCTTACTAACCCCACACGGGTTGAAGTCTAAATAGAACATAAACATAATCTGCAAGTGTGAAACATAAATACATAAAATAAGTAAAGTATGCGACAAATGCATCCTAACACCTACTAGACTGACAAGTGTGACTCAGAAGACTCACTTCCCCCTAGCTCAAGCCAAAAGAACCTGCAACTAAAAGATAAAATGAGGTGTCAGTCAACTGACTGAGTGAGGGGGCTAACGCACACCTACAATATATATATATAAAGAGCACAACACAGAATAAAAGGATGGACTCATGAACCGGGGATAGGTGTTGCATACCAAAACATTTCAAAATAACCCAAAGAAATTGAGATATAAGTTTTAGAAATCATTTTTCAGAAAGACTCTATCCCGATTCATAATTCCATAACATAACATAATCAACTGCTCGGCGAGTACGAGCTTCCAACCTCAACTCCTCATAACATAAATCAAAATCAATCCAACCTCTACTCCAATGAAGGAAGAGCCACGCGTTGGTCCTAACCATCTATAATGATACCGTCTAAAATAGACTCGATCTCAATAGGGTAGCGAACCCACAAGAGTCATCCCCGGCCTTAGTCGAAGGCTCAAGACATCACGCCTCCCTCATCACCCTAAGGTCGTGCAATGATATCTCAAATGGAACTAGCACAGTGGCTTATCCGACGGCCCTATACTGTACCGGTCTCCACTCGTACCAGCTCCTGGATCCACATAACATAACATACATACATATACCAATATTTCAGGGCAACTCGCTAAAGAAACATAACACAACTGATTTTTTTTCCAAAAATAGCTTACATATACCTCCAGACTCGTTTTATATTTACACCCTTCCTACGCGATGGAACTTCAAGCCTCATGACCTCCATCCACGCAGGACTCACACAAGATCATCAACATATCATATTCAGCACATACATATCTATAATAGAGTATACTCGCATGCAAGGGTAGAAATCAACATGTAAAGGCCATAGGTCACGTAACTATACCAAATCCTAAACCTCACCTTGTGCAAGTAGAGTCTGAGAGTGTGAAGGGCCAAACACTCTAAACCACGGGCCCACCGGCACCACCAAACTCTGTGACAAGACATACAGAAGCCCAGACTTAAACTCTATATGAACCAAATAAGACGCACGACGTATCAAGAGATGAATGATATGTAATATGGAATGGAGTGTACACATAGGTCACGTAGCATAGTTCACATATTCTCCCAAATCATGCAATTAACAAAGTATTAAGGTTTAACAATGCATTATGGAAGGATATGAATCACATAGGTCAAGTAGCATAACATTGGACAAACTTTCATACGAAGTTATTTAATTAAAATGACGTAATATCATCTAAGAATGGAGTCGAAGTCATATCATAACATATAATTCATAAAGCATCTCGAACGGATCAAGTAAACACAAAAGATCATGCATGAAAGGGGAACAGGGGGTTGGGAACGGTCATTCCCATGCATAGCCTTGCATGGGAACGGGCCTTCCCACAACCAAAGTCAGCGAGACTGGGAACGGCCATTCCCAGTCCAAGCATACATGGGAACGGGCGTTCCCATGTTCGCCACCCAAAACCAAACCCTAGCCCGGAAGGGCCGTTCCGGGCTCAATGCACAAACGGGAACGGCCGTTCCGACCATAGATCTGGAGCAGAAACTTGACAGTTTCGGGAAGAAGAAGGGGAACACCAAAAATCATCAAACCAACACGAAATCTACCATAAAACATCACGAAATTCAAGTATATCATCATATAACTCATTCTTAGCATCAAAACATCAATTAATCCAAGTTTAAGAAGGTTTTTGCCCAAAATCTCAAACACCCATTTTCATGAATTTCAAGCTTAAACAAGAAGATATGAATCCCTAGTCTTCCTACACGAATTTCCAGCAACTAAGACACATAAGGAGCATTCAAATCATCAAAGCTTGCTCAAGGAATTCAAGATCTCATCATATAAGCCATATTCTTCAAGTTGGGCATAAATCACAATTTTCACAAGACTTCCTCATACAAGCTCATACATTCAATTTCATGCTAGGATTCATAGATAGAAATGAAATACACATCAAGGGAAATCCGTAGCTTACCTTGGCTCTTGAAATGATGAAGAAATGAGGGAGATATGAGCTCTTGAAGGTGTAGGAAGTCTTAGATCTTCATCCTCTCTTGGAGCTCTTCCATGGATGATATGATTTGTGTGAAGTGAGGTTTGAAATGAAATGAGAAGGGATAAGGCTATTTATATGGTGGCTAATAATTCTAGGTCAAGGTTAGGGTTTCCAAGATATAATATGAGGCTAGAGGCTTTAATAGGATTTGGGCTCAAATAAATGACTTTCGGCCCAATAGGTCAAAATTAAAAGGTTCAAGGTCTAAACAGTTTCCAAAAAATATAAAGTAAATCCCATTAGACCCGAATCACCGAATCAAGTCCAATGGTGGTGTCGGAATTCGAATTCGAATTCCCGAGCTCATATTGGTCCGGAATGACCCAAACTCTCCTAACTTAAGTTAGGCCCAAAACACACAAATAGGTCCAAGTCCTATTTAAATCCAACTCTAACAATTAATTTAAATTCACATAAGTTCCGTTCTTAGGTTGTCATGCAAGAATTCATATTTTACCATTTTGGATTTTAGTCAATTAAGTCACGTTTTCAATCAAAGTTGGAATTAAACACATAAAAAGGGAATTAAATCACATAAGTGCGTAACGTAATCTCTCTCGTGACGCATACTTGTATGATTTATCGGACGGGGCGTCACATCGAGATCTTCAAGATTCATACAAAAATTGTCCAAAAAAGTCTCCGAAATGTCGCCGATGGAAAACCCGTTTTTTCAAAAACCCATATTTTCAGGGGCCGTCTCCGGCCATTTTCGTGAGATGGGGTTGTCACGAATGAAGTCACGTCATCGAATTGAGTTGAAGCACGAAGCTCCCGTCTCCAAAAAGTGGCCGGAGACGGGCCCCGAAGATCTGTCGGAAAACGCATGTTTTCCTGTGTAATACGCAAGAAGAAGAAAGGAAAAAAAGGAAAAGAAAAAAGAAAAAAGAAAAAAGAAAAAGATAATTGGGAAGAAAAAGATAAGGGTATGGGGGTAATTTTACATATTTTATTAAGGGTATTTTAGTACTTTTGCACGATTTAGGGGGGTTTAGGAAATGTTTCATGAATATTTGGTCCTTAAAACAAATAAAAAACCAAATGGGGGGTTTAGGATAAATGTTATGGGATAGTGGGGATCTTTGATTAATTATCCGTTTATTTAATTATTTAATTTAAATAAAAAGATGAAAAATGTTAAATTAACAATGAGGGGTTATAATTGCGTACTATCAGGTCCACCGAGTCGATTTGCGTACTTCTTTTTCAGCTCCTCCCAATATTCATGCCCTCTAGGATGACAATTTACATAGGTTTTCACAAAATTTTGCTGTGACATTGACAAGAGCGTGCTTAAAGCCAAATTCGGACGAACTACTTTTTCATTTGCAAGCCATTTATACATCGAACGCCGAAGCTTCACCGGTTCACCCGATGAACTGTGTAAGACAGTAGCTTGGGATGAGTGAGCAAATCAAACAACGGGTAACCCAAATCTTTCACGAAAAATTCAATCTTTTTCTCAATAACATCTTTTGATTGGTTAAGAATTTGAGGAGTCATTTTGAACACTTGAACGACTTGCTCAGGATCGAAACCAATCTTCACCAAACAGTCAAATCTCTCTTGAAGCTCGACCCCTCTGCCCCTGAGCACCTTAAGAGCTTTCTCCATTTCCTCCGACTTCTCTTCAAAACCTAAGCTTAAAAAAAACTTAGTTTTTGGCGTTCTTGCTCTTAAAACCCTATTATTTGGCTCTTATAAAGATTCGACTTTTAAGCCAAGAACCCATTCTTTTAACACCAGTGGATCTTGTTTTACCACTTGACGGAGCTTGTATTTCCCACAGTTTAATGCAGTCATTAAACTCTTCACTCTTTTGAGCTCACAAGGACCCAATACTGTTGAGCACGAGCTAACAAGTCTACAAATATCTTGGACGCCCACGTCGATTTCAACAAGAAATTCATAACAATTACATAAATTCTTGGAAAATTTCACTCTCTGAGGGTCCGAATTTTAACAAGAACCCTAATAAAGAAGAGGTAATACGTCCAGAGGACTCAAGCAAAATGTCTGGATGATTTACGAGCAATACCTTTACTTGCTCCCCATCCAAATCCGACCTAGTCAATGAACATATAAGCTTGAGCATCGATCTCCAGTTATAAGAATCTTCAATAAACATATGTTCCTCGAGCCAATCATATCTAATCCCAACATCCTTTAACTTTTCTAAAACCTTCACAAATTCTCGGTCGACATTTCCCCACAAAAGATAAGGACTTGAGGCAATAATCTTGACGACAAGAGATTGTTTCATCCCCAAATTCTGAAAAGCTTGAAGCTTTGATTTCAAAACACCATACTCATACCCAAAAACCTCTCTAGCTTCTTTATATATCTTTCCTATTCTATTCCTAGGAACGCCATAATTACACAACACATAATAGTTCTCCAACAACAATCTATCATCATTCAGAAACAATAAATTTCACGGTAGAAATGAACTATATTCAGAAGGCTTCAATCCTATGCTTTCAAAGAATGGCTCAAATTCATTAACGGGATGGTGCCTCAAAAACCGGGCCAACGAGTGTTTCGGATCATTCATGTCCACTTTCTTCAACAACCCATCAAAAAATTCAGGCGCATTTTCACTCATATTCTCTGCATCCGTTATCTGCAAACTTCTAGTGGAGTGAAAGTACTCCAATAAAGCAGCTTGAGCCTCTCTTCTCACTACACGCGATACTTTTGATAGTTCACCATTATTTCCGCCACTACCATCAAAAAAGGGAAGATTGTTAACCCTTTTGGAACCGCCTGGGAACAAAAGTTCCAATCACTTGATTTTGATGGATGACAAAAACTATCATTATTATATTACTATTCTTTGAAGAATATTTTTAATATATTTTGCAGGTATGGTAAAAAAGTTGAAGGTCAACTTTATGCCGTTAGGAAGTCATTGCGAGCATAACTGAGAATTCAAAACTGCTCAACGGCTAGTTCATCTCAATATATAATCATGAGTTCACCTCACAATCATACGATTTCTTTTACAATATTCCTTGTTCAAACTACTTTGTGTTTACACCTCTTTGGAGACTTGTGTTTTTCTCTTGGTGGGTAGCTCTTGTGAGGATGGTTGGGAATCTAGGAGTGGTTTGATTTATTCCAGTCTCTGTTGTATCTGGAATCTTGTTTCTCCACCTCTTGTATCTGTATCTCTGATCTTAATAATACTTGGTTTTCTAAATTCTAAGTTTGATAACTTAGATAGAGGATTAATCTCCTTGGTTTGTGTTTTACCCAACTTTGGAGGTCAAACCTCTCTAAATATCTTGTTCAATCTCTCACTTCATCATTGATTTGAAAAGCTTCATAATAGTGTTTTGAAAAGATGAATCAGAAGAATGGATTTGGTTTACATGTGTGTAATCTGAAAAGGCTTTAAAAGTTATACCATTCAACCCTCCCCCCCCTGACTAACAATATTTAATTATATATATTATATAATATTACAAATATTAATAAAAATAAATAAATAAGTTAAATAATATAAATAAAATAGATAAAAATTTTAAACCACTTACAACTATTGTTCAATTTTCAAATAACATTCTCCGATAATAAATTTTCAAATCATAAATCTCTAAACAATTTAGATAATGATTGATTAACAAACATTATACTATTTATCGTGATAAAAAACAAGAAGGAAAAACACACATACAAATATATTTTTATAGATATTGATGGGGTAAAAACACGTTTGGCCCTCGTTGTGGCACGTGGCATTATCAGTGTAAGACAAATGGCAACCCGGTCGCCATGTAAGCTGCCTCGAGCGAGCCTTGCCCTCGCTCGTAAAGATATTCTGATTCTTAAAAAAGAGTTAAAACCCGAGCGCGATCCTGGGTACCCTCATGTATTCCCCTCGAAGATGTCCTCTCACATGGGTCCACAGAAGAGTGGGCACTTCTCCTTTATTCCAAGGCCTTGACCCAGATTCCCCTCGGATCTGCGAGTCCCCAAGGCTCATGTTAAACACAAGCGTGCATCTCGCCCTCGTTATCAACCCCAAAACGGCTATCTGACATAAGGTACACACCCACGCACCTGATACTAATGCCCGCCACCAACTTTTTGCCAGTTTTTACAGGAGATTCCTCCTAGATTTCTTCTCATCACGCCACGTGTTAGGACAACATTATGCCGGGACCACCACGAGGTGCTAATTACCAAAGGGTCCCTGACCCTCAACTATAAATAAGAGACTTCATCTTCTCCACTGTAAGTCATCTTCCACAACTTGAGCTTTTCACTTACAACTCCTTGAGAACATTGCCTGACTTGAGCGTCGGAGAGCCAAACTGGGAATCACCCCCAGTTCCCCCAGCTTGGCCTTTTAACCATGTACTTTGGTGTTTGTCCTAGCAGGTTGAGCCCCCTCTTTTCCGGCGACTTCCACCTGAGTTCCATATCTATTTCCCCACACTAAACAAATCATAAAGTGATTAGAGTTTTGACACCTCAGATTCAGACCCATCATTTTTGGCGCCGTCTGTGGAAACTATCACTTTTCCTTTCTCCTCCTTCTTTGCTAGTTGGAAAACAAACACCACTTTCACCATGGTCACCACCAGGTCAGGCGCAGCTGGAGGCGGCGATGACCATCCCCTCGACGGCAACAACAACATCCCACTCCCACCTACTACAGGAGGCGTGCCGTATGTTGGAGGAGCTCCCTTCACGGCGGAGAAGGTTACGCCCGCGGTGGAGGGCAACACAGAACAACCCGCCGTCGCCGGGGTAGGTGGATCCGGGCTCCCTACCTCCCAGAGCCAGCTTTATGCCACCCAGGTCCACCGAGGGGGATATCCCTTCATGATGCCCCCACCAGGTTACTCTATAACCCCTTCTCATATACTGCCCATGGTCCAACCTTACCATGCCGACTAGGTTCAGCTCCCGGTGGTGGTTCCCAGGGAGATTGAGGGGGTGGAGATGCCCCCATTGACACAAAGGCAGCTACAGGCTGTGTACGGTTAGTGTGAAATCCAAGCTGCCCAGAACGCTTGGAAGAACTTCTCCGCCACATATTTCCCCTTGGGGCAGGCCGCCCAGATTGCCCCAACCATTCGGGCGCCGGGGGGGGGGGGGGGGGGGGGGGGGAGGGGGAAGGGGATGGCAAGCTCATCCACTCATGGTGGCCCAGGCTGTGCTACAAGTGAGACCACCACTACTGCCAGTCAGTGAAAGAGGAGCTCCACCGAGGGAGGAACAGGAACATCCACAGGCTGATAGGAGAAAAGAGCCTGTGGCTAGAGTGGATGTTGAGGTTGAGGCTCATTCTCAAGCCTTAAAGCAAGGAACCAAAGCAAGAGGAGAAGATCCCAACCTCCTCACGGATGTGCAAGACCAGCTGCAGGGGTTGCAAGACATGGTTTAACAGCTCTCTCGAGCGAGATCTCAAGCTCCCCAAGCTGGGGGGAAGAGAGCCATGGCTAGAGACGCTCGTCACCAGATCCGACACCATCAAGCTCCTCGGCATCAGGAGTTAGAAGAAAATTATGAGAATTTTGGCCACGAGAGAGGATACCACCACCCCGTGGCAAGGGAATCTCCTCTCGTTGAAGAAGTTTTGATGGCCCAGGCAGGAATGGGCAAAGTCCCCACTTCCATCAATCGCTATGATGGAACCACCGACCCCGCAGAGCATTTGAACCACTTTCTGCATCTGATGCATCTGTATGAGCACTCCAGTCACTACTGGGCTAAAGTTTTCGTCACTTCCCTTGTGGGAATGGCGCAAGAATGGTATAAGCGATTGCCACCCCGCTTGATTCGGTCGCACGAAGATCTCACCAACGCCTTCCTGAATCACTTCAACTCCTTGAAGGCTCCAGTCACTGCGCCAATGACCCTTTACGACTTGGTCCAAGGCGAACACGAGCCCCTCAGGTCCTTCTTCGCTAGCTTCAACAAGGAGGTGCTCCTGGTGGAGAGACCCCCAATGGATTTCTTAATCCATGTGCTCTTCAAAGCCGTCAATCACAAGCAATATGTGAGCAAGAAGTTTGCAGACGCTATTGTCAAAAAGAGGCCAGTGTCACTCATGGCCATGAGAGAGGTTGCCTAGCCATACTTCGCACTCGAGGATATGTATGGGTCAAATGCTTCCAGACACCCCAGCCACCAGAAAAATGAGAGGGTGTGGGATGAGCCCTACAAGAAGCGGCACAGGTCGCCACCTCCTCCTCGAAGGCTTGAGTGGATCCCCCTCAACAGGTCCATCTCTGAAGTTTATGCTCTCTCCGATAAGAAACTCTTCATGTGGGGACTCCAACGCCTCCGTTCGCTACTATGTCAGGAGCTATGATCAACGTTCCTCAGCGCCCAAACAAGTTTATGCTATCAAAGAAGCAAGCGCTAGCCACCCAAAAGAGAATGAAGTGGTAGGGTTCAGTGAGAGGGATTTAGGGCATATTGTAACACCCCACGGGGAAAGTGAAACCTCTAACTACCCCATGGTGGTTAGCCTAGATGTCCACAATCACGTTGTAAAGAGGGTTTTAGTCGATAGTTGAAGCTCTGTTAATGTTCTCCCTTACATTACTTTTCAGAAATGAATATAACCAGCATCCCTCTCGAGCCCCTCAAAACGGCCCTCATTGGCTTTGGGGGCTCCGAGCTTATCCCTCGTGGACAGGTTCGCTTGGCCACCTCTTTCGGTCGCGCCCCACAGTGAAAGACCCTCATGGTCGCCTACTCGGTGGTGGAGATTGAGATCCCTTCATAATCGGGCGGCCCGGCCTCTTTGATTTCAAGACGATCATCTCTACTTACCACCAGAAGATCAAGTTCCCTAAGCCCGAGGGTGTTGGCGAAGTTTTATGCAATGTCAAATAAGCATGGGAATGCTACATGCTATCCCTCAAAAAGCCCAAGGTTGAAAAAAAGTTCCAGATTGGATCCACCAAAAAGTCAGTGGATTTTCCCCACCTGGATGAGGACGGCCCTATATGGAAAAGAGCCAAGCTATACAAGAAAAAGAACAAAAAGAAAGATACTACTGCTAGAAGTAACCTCGAGAGTGGCCCGCCCAGGGCAATTGGGGAATCTTCTTCGAAGGAAGAGGCGAACGAGGGTGAGGTAGAGGGGGCTAACAACCACTTAACAGGAAAGAAAAGAGCGCTTGAAGCCCCTCGGCCAGAGGTACGCATCGAGCCTACAGATAAATTTTTAACCATCGAATTGGAACCTGGAAATAAAGATAAAACCACCCAAATTGGCTCTAGCCTCTCGGGACGACCCTCGCAGATCATGATGATTATTTTTTGATAGAGAACATGGATGTTTTTGCCTGGAAAGCCTCTGATCTCACAGGAATTGATCCGAGCGTCATAGTCCACAGGCTCAACGTGGACCCCGTTTTCAAGCCAATCAAGCAAAAGAAGAGAGATTTCCACAGATGTCGTTCTAGTGCCCAAGAGCGCAAACAAATGGCGGATGTGCAATGATTTCACAGATCTCAATAAAGCTTGTCCTAAAGGCCCTTATCCTCTGCCCCGAATTGATCAATTGGTAGATTCAACCGCGGACTGTGAGCTTATGAGCATGATGGATGCCTTCCAAGGGTAATACCAAATCTTCATGGCACCCGAGGATCGCCCCAAAACTTCATTTGTGGTTCATATGGGTGTCTATTGCTTTCTGGTCATGCCCTTTGGGCTCCAGAATGCGGGTGTTACGTATCAATGCCTCGTCAATCGGATGTCTGAAAAAGAGATCAGGGAGTCAATGGAGGTTTATGTAGATGACATGATAGTTAAGAGCGAGCGCCAATCTTCTCATTTGGATGACTTGAGACGCACATTTGGTATATTGCGCCAGTACGGCATGAAGTTAAATCCCTCTAAATGCACATTTAGGGTACGAGGGGGTAAATTTTTGGGTTATATGGTTAGTCAGAGAGGGATTGAGGCGAATCCGGAAAAGATCAAGGCCATCTTGGACATTCCCTCCCCTCATAATGTTAGGGAGGTCCAAGTGTTGGTAGGGAAGATCATATCTCTGAACAGGTTCATCTCCAGGTCAGCAGACATAAATTTACTGTTCTTTAAGATCCTGCGTAACGCTCGAAATTTCTCTTGGACCAAGGAATGTGAGAAAGTCTACAGGACATGAAGGCTTACCTCTCGTGTGCTCCTCTTCTGATAAAGCCAGTCGAGGGTGAAAGCCTATTCGTGTACCTCTCAGTTTCAGCGGAAGCCACGAGCGTGGTTTTGGTGGCCGTACGCCAGCTCAAACATCTACCTGTCTACTACCTCAGCAAGACATTGCAGGGCGCCGAAAAGAAGTATCTAGAAATCGAAAAATTTACCTTTGCCCTCATTAATGCATCACGAAGACTGAGGCCTTATTTTAAGGCACATTCAATCACCGTCCTTACAGACCAACCATTGAAGCAGGTTTTGTCCAAGCCAGACGTCTCTAGAAGACTAATTAAGTGGTCGATTAAACTAAGCCAATTTGACATCAGTTTCGAGCCCATAACAGCTATACAAGTGCAGGTGGTCGCGGACTTGCTGGTTGAGCATTTTGGTTTAGAGCCTACCGTTCTAATAAATGACTATCTTTAGGTCCTGCACATGGATGGTTCATCAACCTCTCAAGGGGGAGGAGCAAGGGTAACCCTCAGAGACCCCAATGTGATTGAAATAGGTTTTGTAATCAGATTGGATTTTCAAGACACAAACAATGAGGCAGAATATGAGGCCCTCATCCAAGGGCTAAAAATTGCTTTTCAGAATGGACCAGGATCACAGCTTATGTTGATTCACAATTAATTGCAAGTCAGATCGAAAGAAATTATGAGGCTCGAGAAACCACCATTGTACAGTATTTGGAAATAGCAAAAGAAATAATCGACAAATTCAAGGAATTTCACTTGCTTTAGGTTCCACGAGCGGAAAATGAGTGCGCTGACGCTCTCTCCAAGTTTGCTTCTGCTCTCGAGGGATCTTGCAAACATTCCATCACGTTCTTGAGAACGGAGGAACCTTTGATAAAAATGAAGGATCCTACCCGAGTGGTAACAATGATTGATCCTCAGAAGCCATGTTGGCTCGATGACATCATCAGATTTCTCAAGGATGGGATTTGTCCCACTGATAAGGTAGAAGCCCGGAAGGTAAGAAATAAGGCACCTCATTTTTCATTAGAAGACGAGGGAAGGCTCTTCAAGAAGTCTTATCACGGCCCTCCCATGAGGTGCTTAAGGCACTCGCAAGCTAGAGAGACCCTCGAGCTGTTAGGAATAGTGCCCTAGAAAGCCGATTCGATGAAATCTACTTTGGGACTTTCCTTGTGTCACAGACAATCTTTGAATAATATACGATTGATTATTATCATAGGCAAACACTTCTTTATATGCCAATACGTGTTTTGTGTGATTCCATTACGTGCGCATATATTAGAACTCCCCTAATCCATAAAGCTGTTAGGGACTTTGTCATTAGGTGAATGACACATGAAATAAGCCCTAACTCAAGGCCAATTAGAAATCACTCCAAGTCGATGAGTCCAACAAACAGTGGGAGTGTTGATTTGGCTCGATTGAGACTTGCTCGTGGGATTGCGTTCTTAAGAAGGATCATCCTGTTTCATAGGGTGTAAAGTACATAGTTGATGCATACGCAATATATGAGGGTGCTTGTTATTAAAACGGGTACACTGAGGTGTCCCGCGTGAGAAGATTCCTAAATGGGAAAGGAAGTTTCTATACCTAGAAATAGAAACTTCTAGATTAGGAAATATCTCACAGGCCAATGGCATGAGTAAATTAATCCTCTGACTTGAGATTCTATTGATGCTTTGTGGGCTAACTCTATAGTCTTAGGTATAAGCTTTAAAGGGTGTCGCCTTAGACAACTGATTCAAGGCTTATGCTGGGGCTGCACAAGTGGCACATGGAAGCATATGAGAATCAACAAAGGACCTACACTTGTTGTAGTGCAAGAAGATCTCTTATTGCATAAGTCGTTCATATGCCATCCTAAACCCTCGGCCGAGGTAGTGGATCAAGATATCAAGAAAAGAGTTTCTTGTATTGAGATCAAATAGATATGAAATGAACTTAGCTTTAAGATTGAGATTAGTAGGGCTCTCATTATTCCCATGCCCTAGATCTTAATCGAGAGATGGGTTGGTAGGAGGATCGTACCTCAAAGCTGTCATTGACTGAAAGGTTCTTTCGAATATATATTCATTGTTCGGGTAGGGTTCATACACCTGTTGCTAGATTATGGTCGTATGATCGGTGAACTAATAAAGCGTATTAGTCTCACTGCTAACTGAAAATGAACCTAGGGGGTCACACACAAATGCCGGATTCAAAGAGTATTGAAAGAAAGATCAAGTAGTTGATCAAAACGAGACCACACAAGTACACGTGTGGCACTTAAGCAAGCTTTGGGGCGTGTGGTCCAATTGAGAAATTGGACCATGTGTTAATTAATTGGAGAATTAATTATAAAACCAAATAAAATTAATTAGAGAATTAATTTTAGCCCGTTAGAATTAATTAAGAATTAATTCTAAAGCCCTTCATGGAATTAATTAAGAGAATTAATTCTAAGTATTTAATTATTTAGTTGTTCTAATTTGATTAGAATAAATAAATAAATAAATATTAAATATCTTCTATTTATTATTCTAGTAGATATTAATTCTAATATGATTAGAATAAATATTATTAAAATAAGATATTTAATTATTATTAGAATAATTAAATATTCCTAATTTGATTAGGAGCTCTTTTCTAGAAGGAATAGATATCTTATTTTGAATAAGGCTTCTATTACTTGGAGAGAAAGGAAATAGAAGAAAAGTCAAAGTTGGAATCCGATTCCTACTAGACCTAAAGGGGTTCGAAACCCTAGCCCTATTTATAGGCCAAGGGGTTCGATTTTTTTTCACTCACGCGTGAACAAAGGGATCACGCCCAATCTACGATGGCTTCAAGAATTTGGGAGAATTCTCTTGCTCTCTTTCTTCTCGTTTTATGTTTCTTTCTTTACACATGTTATATCGCTAGCACTTTCTCTAACATGATTTGAATCTAGGTTGGTGTGGATTATTACTCTAGAGGAAACCTACTTTGGAATCTAGTAGAAATAATCTTTCAAGGGACGAGGGTTGCCATTACCGCATGAAGCCCGTTTGAGGATGGCTCAAAACGTGTCAAGAAAGCGACGATTGTTGTAAGTTCTTGAATCTTTAAGATTTGGAAGTAGAAAGTGCAAGTCCGATCTTACTTTTGGGAAAATTTTTATATTCTGCTGCGCTTTCTGTTCGTGTTTTTCCCAACACGAGCATGTCCATCAAGGGAGTTGCGGAAATCACTCTGGGGGCATATCCTTGCCAAAAAGATTTTACGGAGCGGATTCTATTGGCCCTCAGTTCTCCAGGATACCATCACATTTTCCAAGAAATGTCCAAAATACCAGTTTCATTCCAATATTCCACAAGTACCAGCGGCTCAAATGATCCCCATAGACGTCTCGTGGCCCTTTGACTAATGGGGCATTGACATTGTGGGACCCTTGCCTGTAGCGGTTGGACAGAAAAAGTTCATCATCCATACAGTGGATTACTTTACAAAATGGGCTGAATCCAATGCCGCAGCCAAAATCACTTTTCGAGTGGTAAGGGACTTCATCTGGAAGAACATCATTTGCAGGTACGGTATCCCGAGGGTGCTGATTTCAGACGATGGATCCCAATTCATTGCAGCAGACACCCAGGAATGGTGTTCAGAGTTAGGCATTGAACAACGCTTTACCTCCATGGGACACCCTCAAGCCAACGGTCAAGCTGGAGTTACCAACAGGATCATTCTATAGCACTTAAAGACCATGCTTGAAAGCAAAAAGACGAATGGGTTGAGGAGTTAGGGCTTACTGCATAACTCCTCGAGCGGCCACCAGAGAAACTCCTTACTCACTCGCTTATGGGTCAGAGGCGATGATACCAGCATAAATTGTGCAAGAGTCTGCGTGTGTGGCATATTTTGAGCCTGAAACTAATGAGGAAAACAGAGCGCTTGAGTTGGATCTTTTGGAGGAAAAAAGGGAGAACGTCTGGGCGCGTATCCACAAGTATAACAAGCGAATCGGAGAGAGGATGTTCCAAATGGGAGACTTAGTCCTAAGGAAGATTGAGGTGTCAAGGCACGTTGAGAAGTTGGACCAAACTGGGAAGGGCCATTCAAAGTCACCCAAGTCAGAGCTAACAACACGTATACACTCAAGACACTCTCAGGCGAGCGCCTCCCTCGGCCATGGAATGCATGTAACCTTCGACGGTTCTATGTATAAATCTTGAAATGGTTTTGTAAAAATCCCATCTTTGGGCTCGATGTACTTATTATTCAAAAGTGCAATATAATGGAACGGTTTTCTTTATAGATAAGGTCTTTCTTATATTCATGTATATGGCGAGAAACACCCCCTTGGAAACCTAGGCAATAGCCACACAGGCCCAAGGCATGAGGATTCCCCTTTACCAGGGATGAAATTATGTTTATCGAGCGATAAACACCGTATCAAGGTTTGCCCTCATTGGTACACTCGAAAATGCTAAATGCTGATCCCAGGGCGAAAAGCAAAGCCAACCAGAACTCACTCCCAAATCACGCTTGGAATATCTCAACGCTTAGGGAAATTTTTAACAGATGCATATGCTGGAACATACCTAATGACCGGGATGGCCTCGTAAATGAGCCTTTCGAGTTCAAAGTAGGAATTCCCCATACGCACGGTGACCAGGGTGTCCTCATCTATGAGTCCCTCGTATCCCTCATAAGAAGACCCTTGTGAAAGTTGCCAAATGACTAGGGCACCCTCGTAGAAAGGTCCCTCTCCGTTTCATTTAAAAAGGACACTCAAAACACCAAACGTTAACCAAGGAGCCCTCGAGAAGAGCCCGTCGTGTTCTCTCAAAACTTGCAAGAAAATTTTCTAAGTAACCAGGGAGCCCTCAAATGGGAACCCCTCTCGTCCGACATTCATAAAGGTTTTTTGGATCAGTTTTTATAAGTCTAAATTGGGGTACCCTCGAATCGGGACCCTCGCTTCGCTAAAGACTCACTGCCTATGATGAACTTTTAGACAAGTTTTTACAAGTCTTAACCCGTGTGCCCTCGAAGCAGGACCCTCGTGTTTGTCAAAAGACTTGGTATAATTTTAAAAGTTTAATATGCCATGATTTACTTAGCTTTTTCATTCAATTCATGTTACAAGATTTTGATGGAACAAGCATAAAGTAAAATGCATAAAAGATAAACATTGCAGGAAAAGAGAGCATTCATTCATTTGAAACTGAAGGAAAATGGGACCTCACGCTCAAATTACAAAACGATAGGGTATTCTTGCCCTTGGAAGTTCATGGAAAACAAGAAAATATTATAAAGTCCTAAGGAAAGAGATTTTCAAGAGTCTTCAAAAGGAAAGCAGTTCATGCGTTCTGGGCTGGGCCATCTTCCAAGTCCACCACTTCATTTTACGCTTGAGGGGCGGGCTCTTGGGCTTGTGAAGTTTGAGCGTCGGAGGCAAGAGCATTTGGCGGCACGAAGACCTCAACCGTTGGGACGGAAGTATTCTCACTGACCAGGGTATGGATCATAATGTCAGGTTGGCCCTCCGGGGGCAGATACAGCATCATTAGCCCCCTCGTTGCTTTCTTCAGTACGAGGCCCATCCTCAGTCTGGCGAGCCCTCATGAATTCATCTTACAGGAGGGTAACTAGATCATTGTATTCAGGCTCCGCGAGATTGGCCTCGGGGTCCTCTCCACCCTCCTCAGGGACTGCACAGTGCTCATCGAATCTCAGGTCCGTGTGTGAACGCCCTCGGGAAGTAGCATCTGCCAAGCCCAAGTGGATTAGCTGCTCGACCGCCAAGTTGAACGCATTTTAGACGTCGTCATGGCAGTGAAGAGAGGCAACAAACCCAAATACCTTGGAGTGGCAGAATTTAACAAGGGCCTCTTTGTTAGCTTCTGCGATACGCTCGGGAAGCACCTTGTTAAACTACTCCACACAAGCCTTTCTGGCGGCCTCAGTGTACTGCTGCTTAGCCGCATGGAACTTCACAATCCACCCATTCACATCCTCCATCAGCTTCTTGTTAGCATCGATGAGCCTTGTCGCCTCCGCTCGGTGCTTCTTCCGTGACGCCTCGGACTTCTCAAACTCTTTCTTCACCTTTGCATACTCGGCCTCAAGAGATTCAAGTTGGGCTCTCACCACATCCAGCTCCTCCTGAAGTTGAGCGAAGTCAGTCGAGCGGGCCATTTTCTTATACTTGGCCTTGCGCTCGGAGTATACCGTCGAGCGCCTTTGGAGGTTTCTGACCCTCCGAAGCACTTGCTGTGAAATTACCAACACTTAGCATTTTTCAAGACAATGAGAAACTTAAAAGGAATGAAAGGAATAAGGGGCCTTACGAAAATGATGGCATGGGCAAAGTTTTCAACCACTTGCTCAGCGCTCTGGGAGTATAACTTTCTGTGGTCCCCAGTGAATTGAACCCTCTGGTAGAGTCCGTAAGTGATGTTCCTTGCGAGCGCAAGGTTGCTCAGCATGGTAGTGCCTTCGTGTGGGAGGCGATCGAAAGCCTTGTCGCCAGTACGTTCAAAATTCCACAATTGGTCCTCCTCGGAGGAGAAAGTGTCCCCATCGCTGCGGTCACCCTCGACCACTTTCTTGGCCTTGCCAATTATGGGGATGGCATCGGGCACCCTTTTCCTCTTTCGTGAGGGCGGGACTTGGTCCCCTTGGGACTCCCTTGTCACAACGCTCGAGCGTTGCCTTTCCTGGTTGCTTTGAGGTAATGTCTCACCCCTTTGACCTGAAGCGTCCCCCTAGTGGGGGACAATGTGGGTCTTGTTAGGAATAGTGCCCTAGAAAGCCGATTGTATATCCGCTTTGTGCTTTTCCTTATTGTAATCACAGACAATCTTTGAATGAAATAACGAATTGAGGCAACACTTCTTTATATGCTCTTGTTTGGTATGCGTTTACTTTATCTGTGCATGTATGAGAACTCCCCTAATCCTGATGACTTTAGGACTCTGCCATTTAGGTGAAATGGTTCATGAAACGAGCCCTATATCACATAAGTCATGATTAGTAAAATACTCCAAGCCGATGAGTCCTACAGACAGTGGGAGTGTCAACCTGACTCCTCTAAGGCTTGCTTGTGGGATCACGCCCTTAAGAAGGACCACCTTGTTTCATGGAGGTGGAAAGTGTATAGTTGATACGTGCGTGATACATGAGGGTGCTTACTTTAATAAGTGAGTTCACTGAGGCGCCCCGTGTGAGAACATTCCTAAATGGGAAAGGAAGTTTCTATTTCAGGAAATGGAAACTTCCAGATTAGGAAATATCTCACGAGTCATTGATGTGATTAATTGATCCTTAGACTTGAGGTTCCTTGTCACTTTATGAGTTAACTCTGTAGTCTTAGGTATAAGCTTTAAAGGGTGTCGCCTTAGACAACTGATTCAAGGCTTATGCTGGGGCTGCACAAGTGACTCGTGAAAGTGAATGAGAATCAAGAAAGGACCTACACTTGCATTTGCAAGGTGATCTCTTATTGTGTAAGTCATTCATATGCCATATGGAGTCCTTGGCCAAGGCAGTAGATCAAGACATCAAGAAAAGGGTTTCTTGGATTGAGATCAAATGGATATGAAATGCACTTAGCTTTAAGACCGGATTATTAGGGTTCTGATTATTCCCTTGCCCTAGATCTTGGTTGAGAGATAGTAAGTAGGAGGATTGTATCTCACATGAATCAATGACTTAAAGGTTCTGTCGAATCCGAACATTCCAATTCAGCTAGGGGTTAAACACCTGTTGCTAGACTATGGTCGTTTAATCTGTGGACTGATTAATTAATTAGTGAATTAATTAATTAGGGTCACTGCTAATTGAATTGAGAACCTAGAGGGTCACACACAACAACTTGGTTACATGAGTTGAGGCTTAAAAATGATTAAACGAGTTAATCGAGCCTAAGGGGTTCCACACGTGTGAAATCACACGTGTGGCTCACGTGATTGGACACGTGTCATTAAGACACGTGTGCCACACGTGATTATGTGATGTTAAATAATTAATGTGTTAATTATTTAATAGACTTTGGTTTAATTTTGAATTAAAAAGAAAGTCTAATTTTGGAGAAAATAATCTAGTTAATTAATTATGAATTAATTAATTAGATAAAAAATAAGTTATTTATTTTTATAATAAATAAAGTATAAAATTATCCAAAAATAGTTTGGATATTTTTAGCTCTCTTAAAAGTTGACTTGAAATAGAATTCAAAGTCAAAGTTGGAAAATACTTGATGATCAAGTAATAGAAGAGAGAGGGACCAAATCCTTTGTCCATTAGGACTAGGTTCGGCCGCCCCTCCCCTTTCCTATATATAGGGGAGCTCATGCTCTCCTTTAGAGCTAAATTGACAATTCTTGGTTCATGTGTTGAACACCTTCCTTTCTCCAAGATTAAATTAAACCCTAGGTTAAGCCTAAACACTAACTAGAGAACTAGCATCCTTACTAGTTAGATTGTGATCAAGTTGGTGGACTTTCTCTAGAGACTTCAAGTTAGAAGTTTGAAGATTCGAGCTTTACCAAAGGAGAGGGGATCAAGCCGCGAGAAGAGCGTTCTTGGGTGGCTTGAAACGCTTCAAGAAAGAATAAAAGAAAAGTAAGTTTTCTATCTTTACGAATTTGGTTACACGATTGCGAGTTCAAGGTCCTTTTGTTGGAAAAATTTTTAAATTCCGCTGCTTTCTGATTCGTGTTTTCCAACAAGTGGTATCAGAGCCACCTCGTTAATCGTGTTTTTGATTCGTCTCAATTATTCTGAATTTGGTAGAAATTCTTAGGCTTAGATGCGAATTAGGTATTCATGAGTTCTTTTAGAAAGCCTGAAATACGAAACTATAATTTTTCTTGAATTTCTGAAAACTGTTTCTTAAATCTGTTTTTGAAAAGCTCTTTTAGTTGAAATTCGTTTAAATCGTAATTTTAATTTTTGGATTGAATTGGTTCTGAGAAACTTGAGATACGAAACACGAAATCGCGTTACGAACAAAAAAGGGCCAGGCTCGCGCGTGCTAAGGCGTAGCACGCGAGGCCTAGCCAATCGTCGCCGCTCACCAGTCCCGCGACCGTGCAGGACTGCCCGCACGAGGCTCCCGCAACCGTGCGGGAGTCACCGCCCACACGTCCCGCAACCGCGCGGGACGTCCAGCCTAGCACCTCCCGCAACCGCGCGGGAGCCTGGCCGAGACTGCCCGCACATGCGGGGCACTGCTGCGCGCAATGCGCGCGGCGTCGTGCACGCCCAGCGCGCGCACTCGGGCGGCAACTGCCGCACGCTGTGCGCGCTGCTGCCGCGCGCGCGCGCGCATGCTGCCGCGCGGCGGTGCCCTCATGAACCGGTGGTTTCGGGCATGTTTTCGTGTTTTCGTGTTTCGTGGTTTCGGTCCTTAAAAATCCCGATTTAATTTTATTTTAATTTTATCTTTTGAAATCAGTTTTATCAAAATAAAATTAATTTTAAAATTTTGATTAAATTGGGATTTTGAGAAATTAAAATCGATTTAAATTTTGGGAAAATTACGATCTTTATTTTATGAAAATATTGAAAGAATAAAATTATTAATTTTCAGAAATTAATTGGAATTTTATTAGTTTATAGTTTTTCGGGTTTTATTGAAAAAGGCTCTTGAACAAGAATTGCATCTAAGTCGTGTTTTAAGCTATTAGAGCTTAAAGCGAGAATTTTAATTTATTGGTTAAATTTAAATTCTTGCATTCCAAGCATGTTAGGTGATCATGGGTTTAGATCTATGTATGGTTTTAATTTGTGCACATGGATGGTTTAAATTGGGGTTGGAGCCCTATAGTTGCGTTTTTCAATTGAGGTTGGAGCCTCACTTATGTGCGTACCGTTATGTGATTTATTATGTGGCTTTCCATATTACTGTTTTTGAGGCCGGGGTATGCCCCGTGTAATTGTCTAAGGCCAATATGAAGATTGAGCCTTATTACTTTATGTCTTTTTCTTTTTATTGTAATTTGAGAGTAGAGATAGGTGGTGAGGTTTTATTTTCATTTTGGAGGCAATGCACCCATGGAGTAAGATGGACCACATTCAAGTAACAAGGAGGCCATAAGTGAAGACCCCTCAAAATGTTAGGGAGGGGAATCTCAATTGTTAAATGTAATAGAGATAGGGCTCGTATTTTGTTACCGCTTTCCCTTATGTGATTTAAACTGTTTATGTGTCATGTATGTTAGAACTTGTGATTGTGGAGTGGCTCCCACATATCACGCATAAGATAGGTAGAACCCATGATCATTACATGTTAGTATCATGCTAGGACATGTTATCTGTTTATGTGCTTGTTTGAAATGCATTTAAGTGTACTTGCATTAATCAAGACTAATAAAATTGGATAACATATATGTTGGTGAGGTCGAACCGAACAACTCTTCGGTTGATTCGAAAATTCCCATTAAATATTAAGCTCATTTCGAATAATAGGTATTTAATTCGAGATGCAAATTTTGAATTAAATTCCTAGCATTCCATCAATAGGTTTTAAGTTTAGTAAGTAAAGCTAGTTATTGTCCGCGAGTCGTGGGATAGCTAGTGGAGCTTATTAGTTCTTAGTTACCTAATTGATCATTTTAAATGATCAATATTTCATGGTTAATTTTGGCAAGGGCGATGTCCGCGAGTCGTGGGTCGTTCGAACTAAGTTTTGATCATGATCTTATGATTGATGGGTCTAGCTTAAACGCCTAAGTAAATATGGATGTCGCACGAGTCGTGGGTCCATATTGAAAGATAGGTGATGCAAAAACAATTACTAAGAGTTCTAAAGGTGTTAGAATTGGTAAGTTGTACCTACCTAGGATTTTGCTTAGAATGTCCGCGAGTCGTGGGTTCGAGGTAAAATGCTTAAGATCTTAGTACCCATTGGGAAACGTGTTCCTCTTAGATCTTTGGGAATTATAGATCTTTGAAAAACAGTGGGAGCTACATTAGATTAAAGACCTTATCTTATGTATATCGTTATTATTCAGCATGCTCACCTAGTTTTCTGCTTAGCATTTAGGTTGTAGTTCTGTGATTCTCTACAATATGAAATGCAAACCCATTCGTATCCATCCTTAAGTCAAATAAGTTGACTAAGTCCTGACTAACTCTAAATGGCTTCGGGTCCTAAAATTCATTTTAGAATCCGACTAGAGAAAGGCGTTCTCTAAAGGGCGAAGTTTTCAATTGTGAAAAGTCGACCCGGGCCAAAAGAGAAGCAATCTGAGGTGAATGGATTTTTCCAAACCACTTAAAAGCAATTGAACCACCTCATAAAAACGTTACAAGGTATAACATTATGGAATTATTCAATATTCCAAATGAGGAAACAAGTACACACGAACAAGGTCTAAAGATCTTATTTGAAGATCTTATGGTCTCGATCATCAAGCGAGAAAAGAGTTCTCTATGCACTGATTGCTTACATTGCTTCCACCATCATTCAAACCCTTTATGCTCAACTAGAATGATGCTAATGTAGCATAGTTAATCATTTAAGTTGATAATGGTTGAGAGCATCCTTAAGAAGGAATAAAAGGTTGAGATGGTTAATTCTTCTTCTAAAACTCCCTAAGTTGAAGGCTTGAAGGCCTAAAGAAGAAGAAACCCTTAAGAGCCCAATGGAGGGGCATGTAAGGGGTACGCCCAAAAGACACTAGAGATCAAATAGGACGTTTGCTTCTATGGTAGCAAATAAGGACTTTGAAAAGGGAACTGCAAAGAGTATGAGTACTTTGAAATGTTACCTCGTTTAGTAATTCTACTAGGAATAGAATTTACTAGTCTTAAGTCAATTATGCATAAGCCGTTGTGCAAAGACTCAAGGCACTAATGTTCTGAACATACAACGAGATAACAAAAGTAAGTGAGATGACAAAGCTTCGAATTACTTTGAAACGTTGAGATATAAAAGGATTAGCAAGTCAGACACCTTAGGATCATTATATGAAAATGAACCTATAGTGTTGACTTCCTGTGAATCCTGTCATGAGGGAAGCGTTCCTGAATCCCGTTTATAAGAAACGTGGAACGTTCCAAAATTATAGTGGATTTCGATCCATACTGATGAGTGTAAGATGCTTAATGTAAGCACTAGATACAATCGTCAGTTTAATCATTATGAATAAATGTACTTGTTAAAGTACAAATTCGAAACTGAAATTCTTAGAATTTCGAAAGGAGGTTAGGAACCGAAGTAGTCATAAGTTATAGGTAAATCGATATGATCGAGATAGCCAATATCTTAGCAACTAATTCCTTACTCATCTTAGAGATAATAGGATTATCTCTCAGTAAACTAATTCGAGAACACCTTAGTGTTTCTGAATGAAGGAATGAAACCTTATAGGATATGGTCCATTCCATAGCAAGCTTTACTGACTTATAATCATTCTAGGAATAAACTCCTAGAATATGCAGTTAGAGATTTTGAATTTAGTACCTTCCAAAATCAGTCCTTCAGTTGCACTATGCAAAGTGGCATAGTAAATTCCCTAATTATTCTTATCCAAGAATTCAATGGAATCCTCTTACTTGAAGAGGATAATGGGAGATAAGCTTGAAATGAGTTCAAGTTTATACAATGATATTGGATATCAGTTTTGCGATTCCCTTGCACAAAGGTTGTTTGTCTCAAAGGAATGTACCTTTCTTAAGGAATCGTTCCTATAGAAGAAGAAAGACAAGCAAGCTGACCTCAAAGAAATTTGAGAAAAAATATTCATGCCACATATAGAAGAAACGAGCCCATCTGATAAAACTTAGCCAAATTTTAGAGTATGTACACGTGTGAAACCCTTCTCTTAAGATGCGTTTAGAACGCGTTCCTAGATAGCCAAGGAATTACTTGAAGAGGAGACACTGTCAGATTTGGAATCTGAGTAGTGTAAGCAAGCCTTGAAATCCAATATGGATTCCATATACTCAAACCAAGTTTTGACCTTGGTTGATCCACCTGATAGGATCAAGCTCGTGGAGCTTCGAGTAAATGGAAAGCATTACAACCTTCTTGACGATTGAAATGCAAAAGTCCATTTGGATTATGTTTACCACATCCTCATATTCTGACTATGAGATATGATAAATGAATATGAGAACTATCTTGTTCAATATGAGATTGAAAGAGACTGAAATAAGGTATTTCTATAAATCTCATATTCAGTGGGAGTATGCATAAGGTATGCAAATCCCTAAAGTCAATCTGTGGATTGATAAAGGCTTCTAGGAGTTAGACAATTCGATTCCACAGTCAAACCGTTTGACACAGATAGAAGTCGAATAAGTCTCAAAGTGTACATAAGAAAGTTAGTGATGTAAGAGTCAATTTTTGGTTCTTTAGAAAACGACATCCTTCTCATTAGGAATGTCAAGGACGACGTGAGAGTTACCAATTCTTGTTTAAGAAACAATTTGACATGAAAGATCTTAGTGATTATCCTATATTCTCGATATTCAGATCTATAGAAGATAGATCTAAGAGAATAAAAGGATTATCACAAAATGAGTACATAACCACGGTACTAAAAGGAGTTTAGTATGGACAATGGAACATCTCTTTTGAAGAGTATGTGTCCTAAGATAACTTTGAGAAAGTTAGAATGTCCAAAATCCCTTTAAGTGAAAGGGTGCATAATGTATGAAAAGTTACGTACTAAATTAGATATGGCGCAACACTAAGCGTAGTAGGCCGAATCTAATATGACCTCAGAGAAGGTCATTAGATCTCTGTAAAGGATGTCCTCAGAGTACTTGAGAAGAAATGAGGATATGTATTAGTTTACAGAGCCCAACAGATCTTATTGTTAGAAGGATATTTGATGTAACCGTTCATCAAACATAGATGATTATGAAATCATTGAAAGGATACAACTTCTACCAGAATGGTAATGCAATGTGTTGGAAAGGGGTTCCAAGGACGGACATTGCAAAACTCAACTATCGTAGTTGAGAACTTAGTCGTATTATATAACACTAAGTTAAGTGTTTGGGTAAGAAACTCCATCTAACTTGTTAGATGAAGTTCCTAGCATGAAAACAACTCCTTGATCATATTGTATGATAAAAAGGATGGTTGCTCAAGTAAGAGAACCAAGACCTCACCAAGAGACTGAACACGTGATTACGAATCACTTTATAAGGAAAAGGTGTTTCCTAAGAGATGTGTAAACAAGAGGGTCACATCAGCAGAGAATATAGCAGATCCACTTTGGAAACGCCCAAAGTCAAGAAGCTTTCCAAGGTCATCTTCAGAAGATGGGACTTAGAGTAGCTTTAGAATGGCTTTGACGGGCAAGTGGGAGATTGTTAGGAATAGTGCCCTAGAAAGCCGATTGTATATCCGCTTTGTGCTTTTCCTTATTGTAATCACAGACAATCTTTGAATGAAATAACGAATTGAGGCAACACTTCTTTATATGCTCTTGTTTGGTATGCGTTTACTTTATCTGTGCTTGTATGAGAACTCCCCTAATCCTGATGACTTTAGGACTCTGCCATTTAGGTGAAATGGTTCATGAAACGAGCCCTATATCACATAAGTCATGATTAGTAAAATACTCCAAGCCGATGAGTCCTACAGACAGTGGGAGTGTCAACCTGACTCCTCTAAGGCTTGCTTGTGGGATCACGCCCTTAAGAAGGACCACCTTGTTTCATGGAGGTAGAAAGTGTATAGTTGATACGTGCGTGATACATGAGGGTGCTTACTTTAATAAGTGAGTTCACTGAGGCGCCCCGTGTGAGAACATTCCTAAATGGGAAAGGAAGTTTCTATTTCAAGAAATGGAAACTTCCAGATTAGGAAATATCTCACGAGTCATTGATGTGATTAATTGATCCTTAGACTTGAGGTTCCTTGTCACTTTATGAGTTAACTCTGTAGTCTTAGGTATAAGCTTTAAAGGGTGTCGCCTTAGACAACTGATTCAAGGCTTATGTTGGGGCTGCACAAGTGACTCGTGAAAGTGAATGAGAATCAAGAAAGGACCTACACTTGCATTTGCAAGGTGATCTCTTATTGTGTAAGTCATTCATATGCCATATGGAGTCCTTGGCCAAGGCAGTAGATCAAGACATCAAGAAAAGGGTTTCTTGGATTGAGATCAAATGGATATGAAATGCACTTAGCTTTAAGACCGGATTATTAGGGTTCTGATTATTCCCTTGCCCTAGATCTTGGTTGAGAGATAGTAAGTAGGAGGATTGTATCTCACATGAATCAATGACTTAAAGGTTCTGTCGAATCCGAACATTCCAATTCAGCTAGGGGTTAAACACCTGTTGCTAGACTATGGTCGTTTAATCTGTGGACTGATTAATTAATTAGTGAATTAATTAATTAGGGTCACTGCTAATTGAATTGAGAACCTAGAGGGTCACACACAACAACTTGGTTACATGAGTTGAGGCTTAAAAATGATTAAACGAGTTAATCGAGCCTAAGGGGTTCCACACGTGTGAAATCACACGTGTGGCTCACGTGATTGGACACGTGTCATTAAGACACGTGTGCCACACGTGATTATGTGATGTTAAATAATTAATGTGTTAATTATTTAATAGACTTTGGTTTAATTTTGAATTAAAAAGAAAGTCTAATTTTGGAGAAAATAATCTAGTTAATTAATTATGAATTAATTAATTAGATAAAAAATAAGTTATTTATTTTTATAATAAATAAAGTATAAAATTATCCAAAAATAGTTTGGATATTTTTAGCTCTCTTAAAAGTTGACTTGAAATAGAATTCAAAGTCAAAGTTGGAAAATACTTGATGATCAAGTAATAGGAGAGAGAGGGACCAAACCTTTGTCCATTAGGACTAGGTTCGGCCGCCCCTCCCCTTTCCTATATATAGGGGAGCTCATGCTCCCCTTTAGAGCTAAATTGACAATTCTTGGTTCATGTGTTGAACACCTTCCTTTCTCTAAGATTAAATTAAACCCTAGGTTAAGCCTAAACACTAACTAGAGAACTAGCATCCTTACTAGTTAGATTGTGATCAAGTTGGTGGACTTTCTCTAGAGACTTCAAGTTAGAAGTTTGAAGATTCGAGCTTTACCAAAGGAGAGGGGATCAAGCCGCGAGAAGAGCGTTCTTGGGTGGCTTGAAACGCTTCAAGAAAGAATAAAAGAAAAGTAAGTTTTCTATCTTTACGAATTTGGTTACACGATTGCGAGTTCAAGGTCCTTTTGTTGGAAAAATTTTTAAATTCCGCTGCTTTCTGATTCGTGTTTTCCAACAGGTCTCCGGGGTTGGCGCACGATTATCCCCTCGGCCACGACCGGAAGTGCTGGAACTTGCTCCTTGATGGCCCCCACGACCATCTCCTCGTCCGGTCCCTCGACCCTGGTTCTGCCCTTGTTGATTCTGGGGCTGTTGTTGTTGTGGGTTGTGGGCATTCAAAAGGTTGGCCACGTTTCTCATTCCTCCTCTCCTCGCCATTAGTATGTTGGCACCTGAAATAAGAAGAACGAGGGTCAATTCCTCCTTGTAGAGTTCAACAAAATACAAGAATAAAGTAAGCAATCCTATCTAAAGTTAGTTCCCTAGGATCTAACCATCTCTCTCCAAACTTCGAGCGGGCGGATTTTTAGTCATTTCGGGGTCATTCATGAGCCCGCAAAAGAATAAGACCTCCTCGTCATCCATCAGCTCTTTGGCCTTGATAAGCCAGCGCACGTTCCTTAGAGTGGTTTGTTAGGAATAGTGCCCTTAAAGTAGATGTATGCTTTACTATTTCCTTGTGAAATCACAAATATTCTTTGAATAATAAACGAGATGATTTTGTACATAGGCAATCACTTCTTTATGTGCTTATTTATGTCTGTTTGGGTTGACTGTGTTTTGCATGTATTAAACTCCCCCTAATCCAATGAGGCCGTTAAAAACTTTGTCGTATATATATATATTATACTAATAGTACAAATATATATAAAAAATATTATACAAATATATATATTATATACTAACATATTAGACTTAGTACATATATTGATATATATAAACACGTACATATATATACTTATCTATATATATATATATATATATATATATATATATATTTATATATATATACACACACTTATACACACGAAAATCAAAAAGAAAACCCTAGCCTTTCCAGATCCCCACGCCGCCCACGCCTCTCCCCCTTTCCCTCACCAAACACCCCCCCTAATTCCGTCTCCCACTTACGACAGTGGGCACCGTCCCACCACCGTTGTCATGTCATCACACACCAGCCGTCGGCGCCCCACCTCCGCACGCCACCACCACGCTGCACAAGCAGTCCGCATATGTCACCACCTTCGCAGTCATCACCTCCGCACGCCACAACCACGTGCGCCACCATCTTCACAGCCATCACCTCCGCGCGCTACCACCCTTCTCCCACAATTTCTGTTTGGATCTCAATCGTGTTTAATTTCTGTTTTCACTTATTTTTAGTATTTTGAATTTGTCAATGTTTGGGAAAATTGTGATTTCAATGTGTTTTGGGCCATCTCTAAAAGATTTATGCAATTTGATGTTATTGAATTCAGATAGAGGAGGATTATATGGTTCTGGGTGAGAAAATGGAAAAAATGGTGAAATCTTTAATGGTTTTATGAAGCTTTTGGTTATTGCGTTTGTTGTTGATGGGTTTGGAAGGGAAATCTTAAAAGGAAAATAAAAATTTGGCTATTGCATTTGTTGCTGGGTTTGGAAAGGAAATCTTACAAGGAAAACAAAAAATTAGCAGCAGGAGCCTTAGTTCGCGAGCGAGCCAAGCCAGCTCAAGCCAAAGCCCGAGCCAGAAAATTAAGGCTTGCTGGCTCGCGAACTAGGTTCGAAACTTAAGATTTTAATGCGAGCCCGAGGCCGAACCTCAAAAAATTTCTAAGGCTCGACTCGGCTCGTTGTCATCCCTAGGCACGGGTTATCTCTAGGAGTGTTCGGTTTTTTCATTCCAAAACTCCATTCTGTTGGGGGGTTTTTGGGTAGGTAATTTGGTGTATAAGGCCATGTTAACAAAAATCACTCATTTTCTGGCTAACATATTCTTTTCCATTATCAGGCTAGAGCACATGGATTATATGATTAAATTGGGTTTGTACCATATGGAAAAAGGCAACAAGGTATTATACACTTAAGATTTATACCGGAGAAATTAAACTTAAGTCATGCGTGAGAAATCATAGATAAATGATACAAAATACTGATACTAATTTTTATTAGAAATGGGGAAAGGAACCCAAACATCAGAATGTATCAAAGAAAACACAAACTCCAATCAAGTATCACTTGGTTTAAAAGATGTTCGATGACTCTTAACAGCTAAACAAGTTTGACAAGTTAAAGTAGATATAGGATTATTTTGAAAAAGTGTGGAACTAACAAACGCAGACACCCGAGGGAGGGATGACCGAGGCACTGGTGCCAAAGCCAGATTTGTGTCTCAGCAGACCCTTTTGACAGGAGGGATGTGGATGTGGGTTTAACCTCATCAACATAGTATAGACCGTCACGCTCAGTACTACGCCCATTGATCTCCTTCGTATGAATGTCCTGTACAAGGCAAAAAAGATGATACATCAGAATTACACAGTTCAATTCATTTATCACATGGCTTAAAGACAGTAATTTGCAAGACAAAGAGGGAACATAAAAATAGTTTTTTTTTTTTGTAGCACCCGAACATAGGACCACATCCCCCGCACTAAGATCCAAACCCGGTTACGAAATGGAAAGTCCGTACCTGAATCCGAATCATAGCGAACGGGAGACCAACTCACTCACTGGGAGACCAACTCACTCACTGTGCTAGGCGGAGCTAACAACATAAACTCAGAGTGCGCGGAAGCAATTAATTAAAAATCACAACAGTAGGGCAGAAGCATAACATATATATACAATCAATACACATCATATACGTCATATACAATGCCCTCCCCCCCCGGGCCTCAACAAAACAGAAGTAATCATATCACCAAGTATCATGACATAAGTATACGAAAATAATAAAGAGTGTGAGCAAGCAAATGCATTCTAGAAAGACCTAGACCAACAAGTGCGACTGGGAAGACACACTTCTCAGCCTAGCTTAAGTCCCAAAAAGATACTTGCAACTAAAAGATAAAATGAAGGGCAGTCAACTGACTGAGTGAGGGGGCTAATGCACATCCACACACTATATATATAAAGCATAGCACACAACAAAGGTGGACTTATGAACCCGGAATAGGTTTTAAAACCAAACATTTCAAAACAAACATATATACTTAGAGACCATTTTCATAAACTCTATTCCGATTCATAATTCCCATATCATAACATATCATATGCTCGGCGAGTACGAGCCTCCAATCTTTACTCCTCATATCATATAAAAACAAAATCAGAAACATATCCATCCTCCACACCAATGATGGAAGAGCCACGTGTGGCCCTAACCATCCATATCTTTAACAAACTCACGCGGGGTAGCTAACCCACAAGGCGTCCTTCCCGACTTTCACACCGAAGGCATCAAAATACCACGTCTTCCCTAGCTCTCGAGGTCACACGTGATATCTTGGATGGAAACTATGCACAGGCCGAGCCCCGACGGCCTGATACCGTCACAGGGATTCCTTACCCATAGCTCCTAGGGTCCACATTCACATTTTATTCACAAAACTAATCTTTCATGGTAAACCTCGCTACGGGACTTGAACATAAAAGAATTTTCCAAAATAGCTTACATATAATTTCATACTTAACTTTCAAATCAAACTTATTTCATAAGGTCATAAACATATTATATTCAACACTTATTTAATTATACATATAATATATAATCGCATGCGAGGCTCGAAAACGTCACATAAAGGCTTTAGGTCAATAACTATACAAAATCCTAAACTTCACCTTGTGCTTGAAAAAGAAAGGAGTGAGAGTGAACAAAGCTACGTCTCGGGCTCGTCACCGGAAACACACGAAAGACCCAGACTTAAACTCTATATGAACCAATTAAGATGCATGGTCAATGTGTGAATTATGAATGAATGCAAAACAATATGAAATGCATCACATAATTCACATAACATAGCATATAACATTTATTTACAATTAATCATGCAATTAAAATAAAGTTACAAGGTTAAACGTGCAAAATATTAACAAGGAAAGCCATAAAAATGCATAACTAGAAAATTTTAAACAAATTAAGCTCTCAGGTCACGGGAAGAATGGGAAAGGCCTCGCCACTATTGAGAACGGTCGTTCCCATTCTCGCCCCAAAGTTTCTGGAATATGGGAATGGTCGTTCCGGTCTCAAGTACAAAATAGGAAGGGCTATTCCCAGATGCCCGAACTCCTCCCTGAGTGTCTGTAAAGAATTCATGGTTTTGGCCCTTGGGAACGGTCCTTCCCAGCTCTAGTACAAACTGGGAACGGTCGTTCCCATTTTCGGAAGTGATGTCATAAAAATACACGAAGGATCGTTCCCATGTTAAAGCAGGGGCGGGAACAGCCGTTCCGGCCTGGTTCGAAAAGTAAAACTGGGCAAAATCGTTACAGAAATAGGGAAAGACACGTACATGGCCAAAAATGGCCTAAAACCATTACCAAGCAACAGCAAAAGCGAATAAAATGATGCAAACAATTCATATAAATCATATATAACAAGTTTAGTCATATAAAATTCATAAATATCAAGAATCAAAGTTATATTCATCAATTACAAATTCAAGCATTTATAAGCTCATTAATGGCAACAAACTAACATATCAACTACCAAGTGATTCCTTGCACTCATGATATTAATTTCAACATGTTGAACTCATATATGAAGTCAAATTCCAATAAAAACAAACATATATGATGGGTGTCGAGGCCACCAAAAATAAAGTCCCAAGTATCGAATACAAATAAATTGCAAATAGTGGTAAAAGGGGGCGATCCACGGGAGATTGGACAATATTGTATCTTTCAAATAAACCGAGAAACGTACCAAAACAATTAACGGGGAGGTTTTTGAGATTTTCAACTAAACTAACAACAATTAAATTAACCAATCAACAAGAAATAATTAAACTAAACTAAAACTCAAAGTAAACTCAAGTAATTCAATAGAGAGCAAATAGTCGGGAAATTCCTAATCATGCATAGACTACGATCATCGACCCAAGATTTTCATAGGTTGAATACTAGATTAGCTATGGTTACCAAGTATCTCTGGCTCCCTCGTTTCTTCTTAGTTTTAGAGCAATGAAAGAAAGTCCTAAAAATTACTCCCTAATTAACCGATAATCTTTTCGAGACTCTCTCCAAGATTCAATCAATTAACAGTTTCGAGCACCAAAGAAACAATAATGCTAACCGGTTATGCATAGACCCCTGCTTCACTCAATTAGACCGCAAACTCCTCAACACGAAATCAGACAAACATTATGTCCTAGTATCGATTGCTGCAAATTCTAATTATTCAGCTAACACAGCCAAACGAATTAGATAGTTGTAAGAAAATTAACAATTCAAGATTTGTCCATAATCAAAGAATTAATTAAAGAACATTGACAAGCAAACGGAAGCAATACGGATAGCATAAACCAACTATTTAAAATAGATTAGTCTCACAAGTCTAGCATAATCATGGAAAATCCCAATTAAAATAAAACTTAACTACTCATACTGAATTGAACAAAAAAGTTTTGGAATGAAATCAACATAGTCTTGAGATAAATAAAAGAAAACTAAAGGGAAAGGAAATAAAACTAGTTGTTGTGTTCCTCTTTCTCCAAGTCTGCCGTGTTGCTGCTTGAACTCTTCGTTGTATTTATAGATCAAAAGTGTTGATATCTCCCCACTACTTCTCTCCCACGTCTAGCCATAAATTGAGGGTAATAACTCCAAAATAATGTCCTCCTTCACGACTCCATTAATCCCAAGAACGTGTTGCCCTATTTGTATGAATTAATTCTCCAAAAACAAGGTTGGAGGTTTCTATTTCGTCTTGCACCGTTGCAAATAAGAGCTTGGACTTTTCCTCCAAAGGCCTTTTCCAAAGACTTCTTCCCAAGATTAGAGAAATAATGGGCCCACACTTTTAGTAACCCAGCCTTCTTTCATTTATCAATTCAATTAATGGGCCACCAAAGATTAAATTCTTTTTCTTCTTCAGAACGGGACTCTACATTAAGTAGGGTTAGAGGCCCAGTTGCCTTCCTCCAATAAACCTAAGAAAAGTGGGTCGCTTCTGATTTAGTTTCAAATGACTTGGGCCTCCTTCATCATCATGCATGGCTTCTGCTCACAAATTGCCAAAATCTTCTAATTTTCAGCAAGTCAGTGTTTTTTCTATCAAGAAACACAAGATCAATTAATTATCTACAATTAAACCAAGTCATGGGGCTAAATATAACAATTGAAGCTCAATAATTCAAAAATTGTATAACGTATCAAATCCCCCCACACTTAGACAATGCTTGCCCTCAAACATAAACTAGGATCAAGATAAGAGAGAAATTCAATTCCACTCAATGAAAACACGAAAATAGGCAATGTAACTATGAACGAAAGCGTAGCCTTGCCCTATACCACAAAACACTGAACTAATGCAATGAAAATCTCACACGAGAAAACACAAACCCGGTCACAACTTAAGATACATGCATGAATTACCGAATTGAATTAAAAACCAATCAATTCTAGAAAACATATTCCACTTATTAGATGGCCGGTATGCATGAAGAAGCCCCAAATAAAGTGGTAGTTATTGGGAATTCGGGTTATTCGCAATTAATTAATTTAAAGGACCTTAGCTAGAAGTTGCTTCAAATTGTCATTAGCCGTTTTACGCGAACACAAACATTTGTGATGAATGTCATCCGGTTACTTAGCCAATCACAACACCAAGTGGCTTAGCCATACTGATAATTACCCATACAATTGTAATTTACCATTTCTTTGATCGGGTAATCAGAGGAGTATTCAATTTTCACCTCACTCGTCGGGATTATTTGGGATCTTTTTACGCGAGCACAAACATTTGTGATGAATGTCACCCGGTTACTAAGCCCCATATAATCATTTTGATGGATTTTTTGCTACATATAACGGACTTTAGCATGTAATATTCCAGCTTATTCATGTTCCCCTAGCTCCACCACAACTTCCCACAGTTAAATGAAAATTCAGCATGCATACCAACTCAACTTCTAAGTTTCATATATTTCTATTCAAGAACGTAACGGTGCCATTTAATTACACAATGTTAACGTTCTAACCATTTAAACCGGGCATGCAATTTTTAACATGTGAAAATATCATTAACAGTTAGCCAACATCAAGTAATGCAAGACTCAACCATACTCTATATACTTTTAAAAATAATCCATCATTACCTAAGTTGTATAAATTCATCAAGTAAGAAGTAAATTTAACCAAATCTTATCACCTAATCATGCATATAGAGGGCACAACACTTAATCCTACTATTCATAGCCAGAAACACGCACTAAAACATGCACCAAATCAGCTCTAATGCAGGATATAGCTACAACAACATATTTTCAACATTTTCAGCCCCTTATCAGCTCAAAAACGCCCTGAAATCATGCAAAAATGCAAAACATTTCTCATCCATCCCTAGACACTCCCCCCCCCCAACACATATACCCCACACACTTGAATCACATGTCCTCAACATAAAAGTGAATTAGAAATGAAAACTGAGGACTTCCCTGAACCCGGGGGGTGTGATGGTCGGGAGTCAGACTGAGGAATCGTGTCTATGATCACGGTTAGTCTTCCTTCAGTAGCAGTCTGCCACATTCTACAATTTTGTCTGACTATTCATTGACCTTGATTGTTGTGTGGGTTGCAGGGAGAGGATGTATTTTTTTCGAACTGAAGTCGGAGGAAGCGGACCCAGATGGTGATGGAGACAGCGACACGGAGGTGGTTGTGGCAGCGATTTGCAAATGTGAGAGAGATGGAAGAGTGGTGGCGGATGGTGATGGGGACGGCGTGCACGGCGGCGGTCCACCGGGGGTGCGCCGATACAGTTGTTATTTAGTAGGGAGATGAATCATGTCGTTCCCCATTATCTAGGGTTAGGTTGTGTGTGAAATTTAATTTTGGGAATTGAAGATGTATGGGAATGTATTGCTGATTTGATTTAGGTGATAGAGTGAGGCGGGTAGGTTAGGGTCTAGCGGGTCGGGGTATGGACTACGGATGTGGATTGGGGAAGTGGACAGGTTTGGTGTGGCGGGTCAAGATTCCTGCCCATGACCTCAGGCAGGCTTCCTCGCAGTAGCATCTTGGCAATTTGCACCATTTTTTATAATTTATTAACCTCGAAAGCTCCCTCACACTTATCCAAATATATCACCTCCAAATTCACCTGCGAAACACGAGAAGAGTAGAGAATTACAACGGGACGAGGGAAACGAGAAAAGTAAAGAAACAAAAATAAAGAAAACAAAAGGCAAAGGAAAAGAAACATGGGTTGCCTCCCATTAGCACCCTTGTTTAACGTCATGGACCCGACGTGTTATTATTGTGCACTTAAGCTCCTAGAGGAGGATCCTCTAGATTGATCCCTTCAACCAGCTGTTCAAATTTTACATAAAAAGGATTCAGTCCATGCCCCTTCATCTCACTATCCGAATTTTCAATCACTCGACCAAGGGGCTTAAGGATCTTCTTTTTCACTGTCTCCATGATAGGCGGATCTAGCCTCTGGCAAGCTTCTTTATGGGACTTAGTTCCTCGCTCCAAAACAATCTTGGGCATGCTCCCAAAAGGGGTCAGTCCCTTGATATTGACGATGATCCATTCAATTGCCTCTTTGTATTCCTGAAGTTCTTTGACCAATTTCTCCTCATCCAGACAGCCAAGCATCCTGGCTATGATCACGGGTAGGGTCTCACAATCGCCCAAATGTGCGCGTTTTAAAAGCACAAGTAGCTTTTCGAGTTCCAACTGTATAACTTGCAAAACTAAGGTAGAAGTTTAGATTCTTATTTAGATAGCTCAGCAGACAAATATTTTGAACTTGTAATATCCTTAAGCCCTTCTAACTCATGGAACTTATCAAGAATATCATCAGAAGACTTAAACCGATCAGAAAATCTCTTAAGCCAATCAACAGATATGTCATGACAAATAGCGTAACTCAACTCAGCATCATTATTCAGACCAAAATCCTCACGAGTCAAATTTTTAACGACACCAACACTATAAACGCAAGACACATCATCAGCATGCTTAGTGGAATCATAAACATTAAATTTCACTACATCACCATCAAACTCTAAAGTCAAGGAACCACTATGCACATCTATCTTTGCGTTGGTTGTACTAAGGAAAGGCCTACCCAACAACTTATTAGAGGATTCATAAGAACTATCATTTTCCATATCAATAACAAAGAAATCAGCAGGAAAAATCAACTCATTAACTTGAACCAACACATCCTCTAAAACACCTTCAAAATAAACAATTGATCGATCAGCTAATTGAATAATGACTCCGATACTAGCTAATGGACCAAGACCCAAAGAGGTATACACCGACAGAGGCATAACATTGATAGAAGATCCTAAATCACACATAGCCTTACCAATACCAATATTTCCAATCTTGCAAGGAATGGGAAACATACCTTTGTCGTGACACTTAGGAGGTAATTTTCTCTGTAAGACAGCTGAAACATTCTCACCTACACTCAACCACTCATTACCTGTCAACTTACGCTTGTTCGTGCATAATTCCTTAAGGAATTTGGCGTAGCGTGGAACCTGTTTAATAGCCTCAATGAGTGGAATGTTCACTTCGACCTTTTCAAAAAGCTCCATAATACTCTTATCCTCTCTGTCCTTCTTGCTCTGAGCCAGCCTTTGAGGAAATGATGGTGGAACTACCAAAGGTTTCTGTTTCTAAGTGTTTTCAGCTGGACTGGAATCCTATCTGTGATCAACGGCAGTCTCCTCCTCAATTCCCTATTCAGTTTCTGCATTAGAGCCCTGTACCTGGTCACGGTTGAGATTCCTGTCGACTGGAGGCTGTAATTCCTTTCCGTTTTGCACCATAATTGCACTCACATTGTGTCTAGAGTCATGTGTTTGTGATGGTAATTTGCCTTGGGTCTCCAATTTGCTGACCGACGATGCAATTTGACCCACATAAGTTTCCAAAGTCTTTATGGTTTTCTCAATCTTCTGAAATATGATCGCAGTGTCCTGTTGATATTTCTCAGTGTTAGTAGCTAGCATATGGACAATATTACTAAGAGACGTACCTGAGCCCGAAGGCTGTTGTGGTGGTGTCTGATGGAAGTTCTGATTGATCGGTTGGTTGGTTGTATAACTAAGACTTGGGTGACTTCTTCAACCAAGGATGTAGGTGTTTGAATAAGGGTCAAACTTCATCTGTTGGTACCCAATGGCATTCACATTCTGAGGTGTTTCTTCATGGAGTGTAGGGCACGCATCGGCTGGGTGTTCGGGGCTAGTGCAAACGCCACACACTCTTGCAGGTGGCGTAGTACCTACATTCATCTTCTGTACCAAAGTTGTTAGCAAAGACTTAATTTCATCAAGTGAATTTATATTTACCTCATTTACCATCCTAGGTATATCCTGTCGAGCTCCAAATTGTTGGAATTTGCTACCATGGTTGATATCAACTCTCTAGCTTCAGCAGGTATCTTGCTAACGATGGCTCCACCACTTGCGGCGTCCATCATTCTGCGCTCCATCGGAGTTAGGCCTCCATATCCGATATTCCATATTGAGGGCAGCTTGCAAGCAACCGCTTGAACCTTTCTCAATACTCGTAGAGACTCTTGGAATCTTTTTGTTTTATTCTGCAGATCTCACGCCTAATGGTCGTGGCTCGAGAGGCTGGAAAATACCTCTCCAGCAATTGCCGAGACATCTCGGCCTATGTAGTGACGGTCCCCGAAGGTAGGTAATACAACCAATCCTTAGCTGCATTTTGCAATGAGAAAGGAAAAGCCCTTAACTTAATTTGGTCCTCCGTGACATTGTATGGTTTCATGGATGTGCACAAGATGGAACTCCTTTAGATGCTTGTTTGGATCCTCATTTTCCAACCCACGAAAGGTTGGCAACAAGTGGATGAGTCCTAACTTCAATTCAAAGCCTTCTTGCAGTTTAGGAAAGGTTATGCACAGTGGCTGTTGTGCCTCAGTAGGTCGGACAAGGTCCCGAAATGTTCTGTTCTGAGCCATATCCTCACCGTGATCACGGTCAAGCTTCCTGACAGTCTGCTCTTCAACCTCAAACTCCTGTTCAGACTCAATGTCAGAATCCAGCTCAAATAATCCTGAGCTTTCACCAACTGTTGCTTGCTCTTTACTTTGTCTAGACCACTTTCTAAGCTTCTTAGCAGTCTTTTCGATCTCGAAATCGTACGTGGCAAGTTGTCTCGTATGAAGGCTCCTAGGCATAAGAAAAGAAACGAAATCAATTAATTACCAATCCCCAGCAGCGGTGCCAAAAATTTGATGGGTGTCGAGGCCACCAAAAATAAAGTCCCAAGTACCGAATACAAATAAATTGCAAATAGTGGTAAAAGGGATCGATCCACGGGAGATTGGACAATATTGTATCTTTCAAATAAACCGAGAAACGTGCCAAAATAATTAAAGGGGGGTTTTCGAGATTTTTAACTAAACTAACAACAATTAAATTAACCAATCAACAAGAAATAATTAAACTAAACTAAAACTCAAAGTAAACTCAAGTAATTCAATAGATAACAAATAGTCGGGAAATTCTTAATCATGCATAGACTACGATCATCGACCCAAGATTTTCATCGGTTGAATGCTAGATTAGCTATGGTTACCAACTATCTCTGGCTCCCTCGTTTCTTCTTAGTTTTAGAGCAATTAAAGAAACTCCTAAAAATTACTCCCTAATGAACCGATAATCTTTTCGAGACTCTCTCCAAGATTCAATCAATTAACGGCTTTGAGCACCAAAGAAACACTAATCCTAACCGGTTATGCATAGACTCCTGCTTCACTCGATTAGACCGCAAACTCCTCGACACGAAATCAGACAAACATTATGTCCTAGTATCGATTGCTATAAATTCTAATTATTCAGCTAACACCGTCAAACGAATTAGTTAGCTATAAGCAAATTAACAATTCAAGATTTGTCCATAATCAAAGAATTAATTAAAGAACATTGACTAGAAAACAGAAGTAATATGGATAGCATAAACCAACTAATTAAAATAGATTAGTCTCACAAGTCTAGAATAATCATGGAAAATCCCAACTAAAATAAAACTTAACTACTCTTACTGAATTGAACAAACAAGTTTTGGAATGAAATCAACATAGTCTTGAGATAAATAAAAGAAAACTAAAGGGAAAGAAAATAAAACTAGTTGTTGTGTTCCTCTTTCTCCAAGTCTGTCGTGTTGCTGCGTGAACTCTTCCTTGTATTTGTAGATCAAAAGTGCTGATATCTCCCCACTACTTCTCTCCCACGTCCAGCCATAAATTGAGGGTAATAACTCCAAAATAATGTCCTCCTTCAAGACTCCATTAATCCCAGGAACGTGTTGCCCTATTTGTATGAATTAATTCTCCAAAAACAAGGTTGGAGATTTCTATTTCGTCTTGCACCGTTGCAAATTAAATAAGAGCTTGGACTTTTCCTCCAAAGGCCTTTTCCAAAGACTTCTGCCCAAGATTAGAGAAATAATGGGCCCACACTTTTAATAACCCAGCCCTCTTTCATCTATCAATTGAATTAATGGGCCACCAAAGATTAAATTCTTTTTCTTCTTCGGGATGGGACTCTACATTAAGTAGAGTTAGAGGCCCAGTTGTCTGCCTTTAATAAACCTAAGAAAAGTGGGTTGCTTCTGATTTAGTTTCAAATGACTTGGGCCTCCTTCATCATCATGCATGGTTGTTGCTCACAAATTGCCAAAATCTTCTAATTTTCGGCAAGTCGGTGTTTTTCCTATCAAGAAACACAAAATCAATTAATTATCTACAATTAAACCAAGTCATGGGGCTAAATATAAAAATTGAAGCTCAATAATTTAACAATTATATAACGTATCAAATCCCCTCACACTTAGACAATGCTTGCCCTCAGCATAAACTAGGATCAAGATAAGAGAGAAATTCAATTCCACTCAATGAAAACACGAAAATAGGCAATGTAACTAGGAACGAAAGCGTAGCCTTGCCCTATACCACAAAACACTGAACTAATGCAATGAAAATCTCACACGAGAAAACACAAACCCGGTCACAACTTAAGATACATGCATGAATTACCGAATTAAATTAAAAACCAATCAATTCTAGAAAACATATTCCACTTATTAGATGGCCGGTATGCATGAAGAAGTCCCAAATGAAGTGGTAGTTATTGGGAATTCGGGTTATTCGCAATTAATTAATTTAAAGGACCTTAGCTAGAAATTGCTTCAAATTGTCATTAGCCGTTTTACGCGAACGCAAACATTTGTGATGAATGTCATCCGGTTACTTAGCCAATCACAACACCAAGTGGCTTAGCCATACTGATAATTACCAATACAATTGTAATTATCATTTCTTTGATCGGGTAATCAGCGGAGTATTCAATTTTCACCTCACTCGTCGGGACTATTTGGGATCTTTTTACGCGAGCACAAACATTTGTGATGAATGTCACCCGGTTACTAAGCCCCATATAATCGTTCGGTTCAAGGTTGGACCTGTTTTAAAAAGGTATAAGGTCCAAACGGCTTCCGAAAAATATGAAATCAATTCCATTGAATCTGATTCGCCGAATCAAGTCCAATGGCGGGATCGAAATTCAAATTCGAATTCTCGAGTTCATATTAGTTCAAACAAACCCAAAAACGCCTAATTTCAATTAGGTCCAAAATGAAAATTCACAATTAATAAACAAATTATAAATCAAATATGCAATTAAATTAAATTAATTCACATAATTGAAGTACAAAAATAGAATTAAGGCATAAAATAAGAATTAAATCACGTAATGACGTCATACCTGTACGAACTGCAGAACGGGTTGTCACATTTTTTATTTTAGCTTGATATTTTACATAATTAACGAGATTCATAAGCACAAATCTTCTAACACATACGAATAATAAGCTTTTCATATTCGAGCAAATGTGTCGGCCGCTCCATTCTCTTATGGTGTGATTGTTTGAAAATTTAATAATAATGACAAATCAAATGACAAGTATAATATACTTGTATTATATTAATTAGATTCAATTGAGTCGAACTTGGATTAAAATTTTCCAATAAATATGGTAATTAATAGAATAAATACCACTTCATCTTACACATTCCCAGAAATACTTAGTAGCATAATACATGTACGCCTTCAACTTACAACAACAAATCAAGGATATCAAAATTCAAGCAAAGGAAGAGATTCAATGTCTCTTCCCAAAAATAATGCCACCATTCTGTAGGAATAAAGTTTTAATGTGACAGATCATATATATTCTCTCTTTATTTCGTAAAAGTTCAATCTTGGCCCCGAAATAAAAATTTCTATATCTATAATACACTTGACCCGTGTATGTGAGTGAAATAGAAGAGGAAATACAAATTTGAAATAGGAGATTCCAAATCATCCCTAATATTGAATTGCTAACTTTGTTAGATCTTTCTTACCATGTATTTCAGATGCTACATTTATTCATCGACGACATTTCTACACAAAACAGAAGAAGGTGTCGGATTCTTGATTCGTGTTTCGAATACACTCACTCTGTACGCACACAATACTATGATGACAGAAAATTACGAAGAAGTGTAGAATGTAGACGACTACACTGTGTGTCCCAACCATTCATGACTCAAACTCAAAGACTCCACAACTCGCTCCAAAAGCCCCGCTCAATGTGTGCGCACGCGCGTGCTGGTGATATCTACGCCTTTTCTTCGTATACAAAATGAACGCCAATTTTATTTTATTTTTTTTCTTTTCCGGTTTTCGATTAGCTTATCTTCGATGGGAAGATCACATTGTCGCCATCGTCGTCGTGATCCGAACCATCCAAGACAAGAATCTCATGATCTTCTTCGAGGAGTGTATTCAGACATGACGGTTTGTTGTTCATGAGACTTGTCTTGGTTCGTTGTTGCTGATCGAACATCATTTTCAGCTGTTTGCCTTGTTCTTCAATCCTCATCTGTAAGTTCCTTTGAATCTAGCAGAAATTAAGGACAGTTATTACAATTATGAACAGCATATATATATATATATATATATATATATATATTTAATTTAACTCGAAATATATATTCATGATATAAATGTTGGAAAAAGATTAATTACCTCTAATTGCTCGTGAAGACGTCTTTGAACGTCTAGCTGCAGCTGCAATGCTTCCTTCAGCTGCGAACTACTGCATGAAAACAATTTTGAACAAAAATCTTTAAATTACATGAGGAATATGAGGTGAAAAAAACAATGAGAAAATGTTCGGGGTGCAGACAAAGGGTTTGAATCTACTGTTTCTATTTTGTGTTTTATTTATACATATATTTACAGGCGGTTGAGATGATGACACAAAAATAATTATAATACATGAAAAGATTTTTTTTTTTTTTCCCCCTAATCTCAAGAACATACCATTTCAATTTGACATACGTATATAGATGAATAAAATAGAAAATAACATATATAATTAAAACAGAAAATTCAATAACTCAGTGCTCTCAATTTGGAATGTGCTCACATTTTACGCAAAAGTTTAATTTTTAAAAAAAAAACTAATTTTAAGTGTTGATAGAATGATAGTTCTTATATTCCCTTGTACGCTGCAAACTTTGTTGTATTTGGTCCCTCCTTTATTAAAAGATTTTGGCTACGCGCCCAGAAAATGTTGAAAATGACTTTTATTATCATAATTTAGATGGAGGATTAAACGTTTTGATGTCGAGCTGTGCTGCAATATTTGTAGAAGCCGTCGTCTTCTCAGATTTTCCTTCTACTGATTCCGGTGTGTATTTAGCATTCCTATATTTCTGCAGTATCCAAAATTAATTAATTAGTTAATTAGTTAATTAGTTAAAAGTGATAGTAAAGAATTAATTAATTAAACAAATTAAATGTCAATATTACCTGCAAATGGCTCTTGACATGAAAGATGGTGAGGCCCTCAGTATCCATCAGCTTCAGTATCGCCTTTGGTGTTGCCTCTGTATTTTACAAATACAGAATCAAATTAAATTAAAAACATTTATTTATTTATTTATTTTAGATAAAAAGATGAAAAATGTTAAATTAATAATGAGGGTTATAATAGCGTACTATCAGGTCCACCGAGTCGATTAACGCACTCAACGAATCGGTCGTGGAGATCCTGAGTCCACCTGATTCGAGTCTTGATTGATGATGAAGATGATGATGATGAAGGTGAGAATGGTGGCCTTCCAAATTGCTTTATATTTCCAATATTCTGTCCATAATAATTCTGTCCCAAAAACATAATTATGGAAAATTATAAGATTTATTATATAATTAATGAGTTACAAATTCACTAAAAAACACTATAATAAATAGAAATATCATAAAAAAGACTTCTGTAATTAGAAAATCTGCATAAAAACTGGTATATTTCTGACGAGTATTTATTGCGGAAATAAAAATATGACGAAGCCTATTGGGTAAAAAAAATATTAAATAAATTGACGAGAAATTTTAAAAATTTTAATTAAGTAAATTTTTTAATTCAAAGGAAATTGTAAAATTTTAAAAATATATAAGTAGTAAAAAATTGTATTTTTTTCTGAATTATTAAATCAAGAATCATTATTAAAAAGAAATCAAGAATAAAATGGTATTATGCTCACAAATTTTGGTAAATCCTAATAGAATGAGATAATTTGTAATTTTTAAAATTTATTGAGATAGAATTTATGATATTTTTCTTCTAAGAGAATTTGAATCGTGATTATGCAAATTCTAACTTTTATAGGGTTGTACATAAGAGTTTTTCTACACATACTATTTTACTTTGGTCTCTGAACAACTAATAACGCAGGGAATTTGGTGCAATTAAATAAATTAAATTTCAAACAAAAAACTCAAATTTATAAAAATAAAACAAATATTAAAAGAAAAAAAACTCACTTCAAGATCTTGATGTCCATCCAACGGTGCAGAAGAGCTCAATCTTCTATTCGAATCATCAAGATCACCTAACAGCTTGTTTTTCAGGCGCATAAGCTGCTCACTCTCTGAGAGATGGTTGAATGGATTCCTATAGCCTTCCTGGGGAATCCTGGGGTTCGTCTGATACGAGTTTCCGACCCGTTGGGATCCATTTTCCGGGGGGTCATACGACGATAAGCCCATGTAGACTTCGGTTGCATAAAAAGCCGAAGCCGGAGATCCAATCCTGCTGATCATGATCGCGCTGGATGAGTTATCGGCCCATGAAGACGAGTTTGACAAAGACGAAGGGTTGTGGATCAGGCTCGATTGCTGCGGAGGGGTGTAGGTGTAATTTTGAGCAAAATTTCCAGGAAACTGTGGTGTGATCAGATCATTGCTGCTGGTGAAGCCATAGTTCTGCTGCATTTCCTTCATTTGAAATCTGGAAAAAAGTGAATCTTTTCGGGTTTTCATCGGTAGGGTTTCGTCGGAAATTCGAGTTTTGTCGATTTATGGATCGAATGCATGAACAGTGAGGGGGGAGAAATGGTGTAAATTCGAGAATATTGGTCGTGGAAATTCCCTTTTTATATGCTTGCAAGAAGGCTTCTAATATAAGAGATAATATGAATATATAAATAATTAAAACATTTTCAAATATTATTCCATAAATGGATAGGAATGAGCTAGCAAATCATCTCTTGACAGAAACAATACCGAAAGGGTACAAAATATTACCATAAAATAAATAGAGCTAGGTCTCTGTATTAGAATTTTTTATTATTAATTATACGATTCTTACGAATTAATTTATTTATATAGTAGATAATTGGAGAATATTGCTCTTTATTCATATGAAACTAATTATAATTCCACATGGAATAAAGGGGAATATATTCTTTTTTTTTTGGAAAAGTGGATGAAATTTTGTCCTTGGAATGCCAATGAACTTACCAGAAAAAAGTTTGTGAATTATTTGGAAAATATTAAAGATTCGAGAAACGTGAAGGAAAAAAGAATTATTAATTAATAACTGAATTTTAATTACTTTTTGTGCAAAGAGAAGTGGAAAGGATAATTATGCAAAGTTTATGCTGCATGCATTCAAGATTTAAAGCAGATATATATATTCTGCTCAAAAAACAGCTCGAGATAAAAATAAAGAAGATCAAAGGGTTTTTAGAGATTCTTATAAAAGGATGTTCTTTCGGTTAAATCGAATTTGTCAAAACGCCTAAGTCGGGTATTAAATCAAATTTGATTGGCCACTTCGACCGCTGGGTTTTTACCGGACTCCATCCTCATATAGTCATATTATTAAAACCTAGAGTCAGAGCCAAATATACAGACGATAAACCATGATCCAATTATTAAAAAATTATTATAATTTTAAGAAAATTGCTTCCGTCATGTCTGACGTGTTGGTGATAATATTCTGTGTCGTATTAATTTCGTGGTATGAATATATATTTTGTAAAACGTCAAATTTAATTGTCATTGTCAATAAATGACTGGCTGCGGCCATAAAATAAAAAGATCCCTTCAAATTTTCTATCCTTTTTATTGATTTTATTGTTCTTGGAGGCTTCATATTATCTGGAAATAAGTTTATTCGGAAATGACAAGAAATGAATCCAAAAACTAATTCTTGTAATGTCCAATGAAGCCAACTAACAAGGAACACAGCTTGCATCTTTAGTGATAGGCAATAAATAAATAGATAAATAAATAAACTCAATTAATAAACTTAAATTATTTGCCCAGCTAGATTCGTTATTGAAATGTCCGATGCCTATCATTTAATAGCAGTTATAACTTAATAGTTCGATCGGTGTTATGCTCTTAATTATCTAATATTGACTCGACCCATATAAATAGAATGTAAGAGGAAAAAAAAAAAAGAAAAAAGGGAAGTACCATTGCATTGTGCATGGTATAATAATAATAATAATTCTTGGGAATATACGTTAATATTATAATTACTGAAGTTCATTTACAACTTAAAATAATTTTTATTGTATAAATCCAAAGCATCCGACCGGGGCAAGGGAATCATCTATGTGACTTTTGGTAGTCAAAAAGGTTGTAAAAATATTCATTGTTCTTTATAATGGGATATTGGAAATATCATGGATCCTCACAGGAAAAAAGGAAATATCATGTGATTAAAATTTCCAATTTTAGCGTGTATAAAATGAAATTATGAAGGATAAAAATTTAAAAGAAATCAAAATCACGGCTTTTTATAATCTTATAAGAAAAATATATTCAAAGCAACCAAAGAGTTAATGCGTAGCAAAGTTAAAATAATTATTTTTATTTAATTGTTTATTGGTAAAAGTAAACTTTTAGCGCTAATACAAATTTACCATTACCGGCTCAAAATTTACTAATTTATTCAAAATTTCATTAATAATGTCTAAATTTTCTAGTCCCTCCAAAATTACAAATGAACAAACTCTTAATTAATAACGATTCAAGAGAACTATAAATCTATTTTTCACACCACTTCCCACCACCACGTTAAATAAGAAAATTTTGTTGTTTCACTTTATAATTATGAAAGTTGGATATTTTCTTTCTCTATAGTTTTCTTGGATCAAATTATACACAGGCGAGGTTTTAGCTATGTCAGGTTTTGTTGCTTGTATATTTTTTCAGGTTAGTAGCTCTCTCCCGCTAATTTCTATATTTTGAGTTTGTCAATTGATAATATTCCATTTTATGTAAAATTATATATCACACTTTTTGTTTATATCAATTTATTTTGTATTTGTTTGTTTTTCTTTGGAAGGTGACCAAGATCAAAACCAACATTGAAGAATGCATTAAGAAGGAGTTTTTTTCTTTTTTATTCCCTTGTTAAATAATTTTAGAAGAATTATATGTATTTTGATTAAATGTACTTAATTACATATGGAATTGTCCATAAAATTTTGTTTGAGCGAAGGATACTGTAATGTTAGGTTTGATATATCAAATTTGTTATACATATCTCAATTGTTAGATATTAAATTGATTTATATTTTTCATGATAATAAAATAAATTTGACATGATGTACGATTTATAATTATCTAAAAATAAGCATATATTCTATCTCAAAAAAGAAAAGAGAAAATTCCTACTCAAGTGTAGGGAGATTATTTTTAAAAAATATATATAAATTTGTACATACACACTAAAATGTAATATGTATTATATTGTTGCTACACTTTAAAATGTAGGAATAATGAATATATGTTGTTGCACTTGTAACTGCAGGGTAAACTCTCCGTATGGTAAAGGTGGATGCACATTTTAAAAGTGTAGTACGAGTTTATCTATAGTAACAAAGCCACCTTACCCACACTTCAAAGTGCATTGATAACTAATTTTTGAGTAGTGTCATTTATAAATTTGGGGTATCAGTGACTTTCTAATTTTGACTACTCATGAAATAATTAAATTTAATTTACTCTTATAATATATATTCCGAGTCTTTATAAAAAGAAGTAATTTTTCAATTGGGATCCTGATTCCACTACTATTTTTATCGTTTGAAAAACTCAACTAATTTAATAATTAATTAGGGGGAATTACATTTAGGTACCCTGAGGTTTGCCCTAATTACAAATCAGTTCCTCTTATTTCGAAAATTACATACAGGTCCCTAAAAACACTGTTTCATTTGAGGCCCCTGGACGCCGTTAGGGTTCCGTTAATTTTGACAGGACTACATTGTTGATGTGATTTAGTTAAGGGGTCGTTTTGTAAGAAAATTCATAGTTCAGGGACTTTTTTGTAATATTTTTTGGAAATTCAAATGTCAAAATTAACGGAACCCTAACGGCGTCCAGGGACCTCAAATGAAATAGTATTTTTAGGGACCTGTAGGTAATTTTCGAAACAAGAGGGACTGATTTGTAATTAGGGTAAACCTAAAGTACCTAAATATAATTCCCCCTAATTAATTAATATTTCATCTATAATACATGAATACAAATATTGCGATATAAGTATATAACGCAACAGAGCGCTTTGTATTGCTTTGCTTCACTTATGATCAAGCTCTTTTAAAGAATTGGTAGTGTCGTTATTTCATTTTATTTTCCGAATTAGTCCATTAATTATTTTGTTAATTGAATTCTTGAAATTAATGAGTCATATCAGCAAGCTATTTTCTATAATATTTTGGTGGAAAAATAGTTAAATAAAACATTAAACAATATATAAAATGGAAGATTCAGGACGCCACGACTCGATGCTGTCTGAATCATTTGTGTATAATAAATAATAATAAGTCAATGAAAATAGAGAAATCGTGCTCTACTTTCTTCTATGCGAATGCAAGGTTTAGTTGAAATGCCTTCTTAATTACTTCAAAATACTCAAGCCTCTCATTTTTTAGGTCAAATTTTAAAATACTAATGACGTATAATGTGTGCTAGTTGAAGTGGGTTCGTGTTGGAAAGGGAAAATTACATAAATGGTATACCATCTGCATCCAATTAGCAAAAATGGTACTTAGATTTTTCCGGTAACATATATACCCCATACGTCAGAAAACCGCCCAAAACAATGCACAGTCGCCGGAAACCGCCACTGACGTGGCAATTATGTACGCGTGTGAGTTTCGTGGTTGCCAGGTTGTTTTTTCCGCCACATAGCTGCCGACGTGGTGAACACGTATATAACCTGGCAAAAAACAATTAAATATTCAAATTAAAAAATGTAAAATAAAATCTGAAAACATAAAAGGTGGGAAAAATCCTTTCATATCTCCAAAGAATCAGCATTCCCAACGTCACTGTTCCAATTCACAATCTTAAAAAAATTTCGCACACTGGGGAATCCGAACTTCAAGCCCTAGAATTTTCCTTCCGTTTTTCGGCCTGAATTTCCAGAAACGCTGCCTTTGTTGGTGGGGTTTTGACGGGGCGACGTGGGCAATGGCGACGATACGGAGCAAGGGGATGCCAACACCCAAATATGGTAAGTGTTTCTTCTTCGCATTTTGCAGGTTTTAAGGGAGGTTTATAGAATGGTGGGGTGTGTTTTGGCCTTTGTGCGGGTAAAGTGTCGAACTTTTATATAAGATTCCTTTTTGGAAGATGTGAATGTGTGTTTGTACTGTTAATGGTCCCCCATGTTTATTGTATTGGCACTTGGTTGTTGTCGCCATTAAATTATTGAAGTCTCTGAATAGTTTATTGTGTGTTTTCTTTTTGTTTATTTCTGAACAGATCCCACATCCTCCTCTTTGACTTTGACGCTGTATTATAATGGTGAAATGGAAAGTGATTGTTATGTGGGTGGTAGGGTTCGTAAGGTTGACTACGCTGACATCGAAACTTTGAACTTTGAATACATTAGTGAGTTCCTTAAGGATGAAATTCCCCAAGACACTAAGAAACTGATATACACACCTCTAATGTCTGGGCATAGGCTAATTGAAACAGTTGATGATTTAAGAAAGTAAGGGAGAAACTGTTTGGGAATTCTTTGGAACTTTCGATTGTTTATTGTGACTGTGGGAGATGAAAATGACATTGGTGATGGTAATAATGGGTCTGACTTAGAAAGAAATGTGGGAAATGATCAACCAATAGAAACTGGGGAGGAGGGTAATGCTAAAGGACTAGTTGAAGATAATAATCCGTGTGACAAATCATTAGGACAACCAATTGAAAACAAAGAATCTGAATTCTTTGGACCAATTGATTATAGTAAACCACTTGGGACACTTTCTGAAAATGATTTCTTTAGGAGGGTTGATAACTCAGATGAATGGATAGCTGAATACACCCGTAGGTTTGGGAAAGGTGAAACTGATAAGCGTGTGAGGACTGAAAATGTTCAAGAAGAGGGGTTTGTTGATTTTTCTGATAGGGATGACGATGATTTTTGTGTTAATGATGATGATGATGATATTTCATTAGTTGATGAAGTATATGAAGAGTTAGTTGAGCAAGCTGACTTAGTTAGGGAGCCTGCATACACTGTCAAGAAGTCTGTTGAAAATGGTAGTTCATATGAGTTCTTAGGATTTGATGAAACTGTGTCTGACAGTGGAACGAGTGGTGAAAAGGAATTTGATGAAAAAATCAGTGACAGTGGTTCCAGTGATGACCAACAATTTGATGATAATGTTAGTGAGAATGCAGAGATTGGTGAGAAAGATAATTCTGAGAATGAAGATGTTATGTCTAATGAAAGGTATGTTTGTGAAAATATGGTGGGCTGTGAGAATGATGGGTTGGATTTGCATAGGGTTTCAGATGATGAAGAAGAGGAATTAGAGTCCCTAAAGCAGTTCAATGAAAGAACCATCTTTGACCCTGTAATTGATCTGGGTCATACTTTTCGTAGTAAAGAAATCTTCAAGAAAACTGTTGACTCATATGCAGTTAAAATTAGAAGGACCCTTCCTTGTAGTAGATCAGACAGTAGAAGGGTATATGTGAGATGCTCTGAGAGAGGTATGGGTTGTCCATTCAAGATTAATACGGTTAAGGTAATGAACACTACACCTGACAATGAGGAGGCATGGGTTATAAGGGAGTTGTGTTTAGAACATACCTGTGAAGAAGGATGGTATGTGAACAATGTCACTGTGAAATGGTTGGCTGACAGGTTCATATCTTGGTTTAAAACTGATGCTAAGAGGGATGTGAAAGGGTTTAGAGCAGATGTTGAGAAAAAATTGAACATTGAAGTTTCTATGTCTAAGGCTTACAGAGCAAAGAATCTTGCACTTGATAAACTCCAAGGGGATCCAGACCTTCAATACACCAAGTTATGGGAGTATGCTAATGAACTGAGAACTACTAACCCTGGATCCACCATTATTTTAGGGACTGACAATGTTGATGATCAAACTAGGTTTAGCAAGTTTTATGTTTGTTTCTATGCAATGAAATCTGGTTTTCAGCACTGTAGACCCATCATTGGTGTTGATGGATGTCACCTGAAGGGACCTCATGGTGGCATACTCTTGACTGCTGTGGGTGTTGATCCTGATAATGGTAATTATCCCATAGCCTATGCAGTGGTTTCTGTGGAGAACAAGGAGAATTGGAGGTGGTTTTTTAGTGTGTTGAAGGCTGATTTGGGGTTGCAGAATGGCCTGGGGTTTACTTTTGTATCTGACAAACAAAAGGGGCTCATTCATGCTTTGCCAGAAATATTCCCAGCTGCAGAACATAGGTTCTGTGTGAGACATTTGGTTGTCAATATGATGCAGGCTGGGAACAGAGGTATAGTACTAAAGAATGCAGTTTGGAGGGCAGCCAATGCATATACTGTGGCAGAGTTCAAGAGTGCAATGAAGAATATCAGAGATAAGTTCCCAGAGGCAGCTGAATGGCTTAAGGATAAGCATCCCTCAGAGTGGTCAAAGAGTCATTTTATGGAACACTGCAAGTGTGACATGAATCTAAACAACTGTTGTGAATCGTTTAACAGTTGTATCCTTGAGGCAAGAAACAAGCCCATCATAACGATGCTGGAATGGATAAGAGAGTATCTGATGAAGAAATGGCACTTGAACAGAGAAACAGCTGACAAATGGGATGGTAAGATTCAAACATTAATAATGCTCAACTAGTATTACTGTTACTGTGTATGTCTGTAACTGGTTTCTTTTCAATATGCAGGTCCACTTTGCCCAACAATATCCCTTATTGTTCAGAATAATGGGAAAGAAGTTGCTGGTTGCAGGCCAATTAAAGCTTCAAGAACTAACTTTCAGATTCAATGTTCAGATGGAGGGCAATATGTTGTGGATTTATCAGCCAAAACATGTAGTTGTAGGAGTTGGCAAGTGCCAGGCATTCCATGCATTCATTCACTAAGTGCCATCAATCATGATAGGCTGCAAATTCATGAGTTTGTTGATGATTACTACAAAGTTAGTTCATTCAGAGCTGCTTATGCAGGGATTGTGATGCCAATAAGTGGTGAGAATGTCTGGGGCACAACACTATTTATTCCACCTTTGCCCCCAAACTTTGGAAGGAGGTCAGGCAGGCCTGCAAGGCTAAGGAGAAGGGGAATTGATGAGGACAAGAATGGGAAGAAAAAGAAGCGTACGGGACCGGTTATCAGGAAATTAAGAAGATTCCAAACCACTATTCATTGTGGTCATTGTGGGGGACCAGGACATAATGCTTTGTTTTGCACCCAGCTTCCTGAAAGTGCCAAAGCCAAAAGAGATAATCTGTTTAAAAGAGCCTTTGCTTCAGTAAGTATTCATTCAAATTCCTATACGTATATAGATACTCTACAATTTTGTTGACTTGTGTTTTTTGGTAGGGTCCTGGGGAAACATCTACAGCACAAAAGGAAATGCTTCCCCCAACGAATGCCCCAGAGGAACAGCAAGCTGTGAGTGAACCTGTGCTCAGTGATGTGCCAAGCTACAGCCTTGCAACTGAGCCCACTCAACCTGGACCTTCAATGTTTGAACAATTAAACATAGGCAACACTGACAACATACCTCCCAGACAAATGCAAGCAATAAGTATTCAAGATATTGAACAAGCTGCTATAGCTGATTTGAAGAGAAGCCTAAAGAAGACTCATTCAAGGAGGGTGAAAATGAGGATTCCACCAAGGTTTACAAGTGAGGATGATCTGGTTCAAAGCCAACAAAGTGAGAGTGGACCTGTGACCTCGAAGGACATTGTTGTTGAAGGGGGGAAAAAGTACCTGCATTTGTCCTGAACTTTCTGTTGGGTTCTTTAGTATTAGTTAACTACTTTGGTGAACATTGTTTAGTCTTTTGTGATAGATTCCTGCTACCTTTTGTTCTACTTACACTTTTTGCCAGCACCATGTTGAAAACACAGCTGTAAATTGTGCTTAGTTGTTGTAATATGGCACTGTGATGCAAACTTATTTTGTCTGATATGAAAAGCAGGTTTCTAAGTTATTGTGTTTACAAAGGGTCTTTATGAAGTTTTTTTTGTTTATTGTCTGTTTGGTAACATTCATTTTATTTGGGAATTTTGCAACATTACAGCAATACCATTACAATTTGTGGGCAAAGAAGAACCATCATTTCGGGCAATCCATTCGTTCATTGATTCAACAAGGAGGAAACAACATTTACATGATAGCACATCCCAAACTTTAACACAATGCAGACATACATCTAGCAAAAAAATTGCACAAGTGCCATTACACAAATCAACCCTACAACAGCCACTGATACAAATACAATTCGAGCTTGTTTGTTCAACTTTTGGTTTGCAATGTTGAGCTGGGCCCCGAACTTCTTGGATTCATCTTCTAATTTGTTGATTTTCTTCAAAAGACCAGGAATGATAACCTTAGCCCTTTCACACATGGGAGGGTCACACCAATTGAAGAAATTGCACTTCTGCAACAAGAAACCAAAAGGAAAGGTGGTTGTTAAAAATCCCAATCAGACCAAACAATTGAAGCGAAGCTGCAAGTCAAAGGGATAATATCAAATCTGAAAATACCTGATCTTTGCAAGCAATGAAGCGTCTCCCAGGGTGCCCTCCTCTCCATGCCATCCTCATTACAGCAAGGTCTTCACAGAAGCACAGCACTCTTACATGATTTTCATACCATGGCTGTCTTCCTTGGGCAGATTCAGACGCATCGCTTTCAGTAGCCATGGAAGAATTGATTAAATTTTACAGCTTCACTCTTGCACAATAAGCTTCAATGTCGAAAATGAAATTTAAGCATGTATAGGGCTATTTAATTTCTGATATTGTTTGGGTGTTGATGGGATTGTAATGGGAGGGAATTTTCCCCCCAAAACATATCAATTACATGAATTTTTTATTTCTTTTTAATGGGAAAAAATGACACATGGTTAGTGGTATATGATTTGGCAAGGCCGGTATTGCCAACTAGGACATAAACTTGACACGTACGATTTCGGGTCGGGTTTCCGGCGGGTTTTAGGTGTTCCGGCGATGAAATGCATTGTTTTGGAAGATTTTGGAAGGTATGGGGTATATATGTTACCGGAAAAATCTAAGTACCATTTTTGCTAATTGGATGCAGATGGTATACCATTTATGTAATTTTCCCAATTAGAAATCTAGAGGCCAGTTCCTTGTTGGTTAGGCATACTATTTATAAACAAAAACATAATACTTGTTTGTTTTTTAAATGTTGGATTATAATAACTAATCCTCTTACCGAAATTTAATGTTTGATGACCCTTTACACTCTCATGTATTAGTAGGATCATATTTTTCTTTCTCTTCTATCCTTTCACAGATCAAAGGACACGGCGACACGGATACGGCGATACGGACACGACACGGACACGGTGACACGGATTTTTAAAATTTTGTAGGACACGACACGGCTCTACTTTATATTAAATAAAAATATTTTATATAAAAATAAAAAAAACTAATAAATATAATCTATGAAAAATAAAATATTTATAGAAGTATGTAATATTATAACCTCAAATAAGTGTTGTTATTTCAGTTTTCTCCCCGAAAAATTCTAAAAATATTAAAAAACGCATAAAAAACTTTTTTTAATTATAAAATATGCCGCGCCGTGTCCGACACTTCACCTCGTCGTGTCCGACACCGTGTCCCTTTTTTTTTTCCCCGGACACGCCTTCAACCGTGTCCGACACGTGTCGAACACTGCACGGGCCGTGTCCGTGCATTAGTGAATCTGTGTGTTATTTTTAATTTTCTCTTGATTGATTTTTGGGAATTCTTTTTTATCTTCAAATTTTATTTTTTTTTATTTATCCTGGTCTTCCCAAACCCTAATTAAGAGACATCTCTTCATGGAACTTCCATGAGGAGCTCACCAGACACCAATCAACGAGTCCCCAAACTGCTCAATCCACAGGTTCGACCACGTCCCACTTGTTTTTCCGCACAGCTAGTCATGTGTATTGAAGGCCCCATCACACTCGGCCACACTATCGTTAAAATATAAATAACCTTTATAATTTATAAGTTAATGAAGCGATAATCAAATGTGGAGCCAAGATTTTGATAAAAAAATGACAGACATTTGAAATTACAAAACAGTTAAAGTTACAATAGCATACAGAAGGAATAATATAATAAAATTGTTTCACCAACTAATCCATTACTAATCCTCATCTCATGTGGGAATGGATCAAATGTGGCGAAAAGAAGACTTGCCCCGAATATAATAATGTGAACCCTTTTGTTTTCAAGCATTTTTTGACAAATTAAATACTAAATTAATAATAATTGGTGATTCATGCGCAACAAAAGACATTTTGGCTATATAGTTTGACCCTTAGGTTTCTCAAAGGACGATAATTAATTTGTTTATATATGACCCTCGCATGAATGAGCCAGGAGATGAAAGATACTTGTATCACAAGAGAGGCTCAAAAAGATTCATAATACAAATTTAGTATACTAATGGCCTAATATTACTTGGTTTTTTTGGACCTAAACGAAAATTAAAATAATTTTGGGAGAGTGGGGTTGAAGATTATAAATGGAAAAATGCAATAATGGGATATTTAAATAAAATTTCCATGATTTATTTATAAATTTAAAGGACGGTGATTGCTAACTCGGTAAAATGATTCAAATCTTCAATTATTTTCTCGAATGAATGGTGTGCGTATCATATATCTAACTACACCCATGATTAGAAACTCTATTGTATGAACTAAGTTTATACCAAAATTTTCGTATCATTCGTCTATAATGAATATATGGTAAAAATATACAAATTTGATTCTATAAATTTTTTATTTTGACAATTTAGTTTCATCGTAATTTTATTTTGCAATTAAATTTTATAAAAGTTGTAATGTTGGTCTGATTTTTACCGGATGTCTACGTGGTAGCCACTTCAGCAATGTAAATTGGGAAAATACTTAACCCGAAAAATGGAAGAAAATGCTAACTAAATAAACAAAGCAAAATTGGTCCGTTAAGTTTTCTATTTTGGCAAATTTAGTCCAGTTCGTCGAAAATGTATGTCTAGTTTTCGGTCAATATTTTTCCCAATTTTTCGTCGATAATGTTTACGTGGACAAATTAATTTTTCGGCAAAAATTAGATATACATTGAACAATTTTAAAAGTTATGGTCTTAATTGCAAATGATAATATGAATGGGACTAAATTTGTTAAAATGGAAACTTACATGACCAATTTTGTATTTTTTGAGTCAGTATTTTTATAAATTCACGTTTCTGACGTGGCTGCTACGTAGACATTTTAGATGACAAATTAATTTTCCAGCAAAAATTGGACCAACATTGCAAATTTTTTAAAGTCATAGAATTTAATTACAAAAATAAATTCCGACATGATTGAATTACCAAAATAAAAAATTTACATGATCGATTTTCCATTTTTGTCTTTATATATATATATATATATAGATAGATATTTTATTTATTATTTTTGTAGAAATAGATAGATAGATAGATAAACTAATTAACAAATAAATACACATAGATTCAAGAAAACTGGTTCTAATTTTCTAATTTCTAAAAAGATTTGTGTGCAATACTTTAGACAAGAAGAATATTATTTATGCAACTACAAATTAAACCTCCAAATTTATATAATGCGTGCCACGTTGGTGACTAATTCGTCTCTAGCTAGACAGTAGACACACAACATATCCATTTTATATATGTCTCATTAAAAAAAAAAAAAGAACCTCAAATTGTGCCCACTATGCAATTAGTGGATCCTGGACTTTGATTAGGATGTCCAAAAGCTATTATTGCATTTCCACACTTCATGGAAAGAAACTATTCCCTTATAAAAGCTTGAATTTCATGGTTTTATAATTTGATGGTACACGTTTAAAAGGAATTCTTTTGGTATCTTATTTATGTAAATATATACAAGATGGAGTTCTAACATTCCACGTGTTGTATGCATCCGATATTTTTAGTTACACTGGTGGAATAAGTGTTATGGGTCTACCTATAATTTGTTGATGGATTATAAATTCAAAAAAAAAAAAATTATAATACTCGATTAGTTAGTGATGCGTATTATTTCTCCCTTTCTCCTTCGTTGTTATAAGGTATTTTTAGAAGTTGTTTCTCCCTTTCTCCTTCGTTGTTATAAGGTAGAGTCCTATTAAGGTTTAATTTCGTTTGTTGATTAGTTTTTCTTCCTACATAACTTGGCTTAATATGTATACCTTATTCTTATGAATCTTCAATATAGTTCGATCGCGTCCTACGAGCATGACCTTTTTTTTTGGATTTGTGATTATTAGGACTCCTCCTTGATCGGTTCATTGTCCCAATGAACTCCCCGAACAATCCTTCCTTCCTACTGTCTGCATCTAACTACGTGTCAGTTAAATTTAATGTATGAGAAAAATTGAAAAATAGATTATTGTATCTGCATCTATGTGTGGCAAGAATAATGATGGTCAAAATGAGAAGAATAATAGTACAGACTACAGAGAATCATACCTATTAGCAAATGTAGTACAACGAATTTGGGTGCTTTTAGAGGCAAATCAGCTCCACTATCTAATTATGAACCCCCCTTTTTACCTTCAGATTTATTCCTCATATCTGGTAAGTTTGGCCCATTTACACTAACATTTAATCACGGTTGCCCATTGTCCTTTGGAGGTTTTGCACTTTCCTTCCTATACTTTGATTTTTAGCATTTATTCTCTAACCTTTGAAAAATATTTTACTTAATCCCTTTAAAAAACTTTGATCGTCGATTTCTCCTCCGTCACGGCGACCCAAGCTTCAAAATCACCACCATCGTGTTCGTTTCTCCAATGAGAACAAAGTTCATACCCCAGCCGACCCTATTAGCCGTCAAAAGCTTCGTTCATCGGTTGTCGGGTTTTTATTTGAAGACCATTGTTGTGTTCCATGTGTCGAGAGCTTCAATTTGATATATAATATCAACACATTTGAGATTAGCTTTGTATAGATTTGCTTTGTTAAAATTTGTTACCAGGGGTTAAATGTGATATTTTTCAAAGGTTAGGGAGCAAATACTAAAAATCAAAGTATAGGGGAAAAGTGTAAAACCCCCCAAAGTACAGGGGGTGATCGGGATTAACCCTAATAATAATAATAATAATAATAATAATCACAATTTTGGTGCCATGGGTTCCTTTCATGGGCCTCAAATATACTTTAACTGTGAATCTTCAGTCTTCTTATTTTGGGCTGGAAAATAAGTGGGCTTTCAATAGCAGAAAATATTGTTTTTTTTTAAAAAAAAAAAAGAAAAAAAAGAAAATTGCATTTTGGTCCCATAAGTTTAATGTCAAATTTTTTGTTGTCCCATAGACCCATACTTTTTTAATGATCCCACTCGTTTATTTTTTCGACACATTTAATCCTAAACCCTAAAAAAACTAACAAAATCACTAACGGACTTTAGTGCACACATCATCTTAATAATTGGAAGGGAAAAAATTTCTAAAATACAAGAAATAATCTATAAATATATATTTTATATTTAAAATATTTAAAAAGCATAAACACACACAACAAAAAAAAAAGCTGACAGCCGTCGCAGCACCACCACTACCGTCGTCATCGCAGCAGCAACACCACCACCACCACCGCATAACCGTGCACACACTCATGACTCATCCACAGCTCACACAAGCACATAGAGATCTACAACTGACTCACACACAGAGATCTACAACACAAAACAAAAAATTGCACATACACACTTTTCGAGATTTAAAAATTACCGGTGATGGGGTTTGCGGTGTCGAAGATAGTGATGGTGGCGTGAGCTAGGTGGACCGTGGTGTGCGCCGGTGGTGGTTGTGTGAGCGAGGTTGTGGTGGTGCTCTGGTGATTGTGGCAGTACTGGTGGTGATGCTGCGCCGTTTATGGGTGCTATGGCGGTGCTGCAGAGTTGGTGGTGAGCTGAGGTGGGGAGGGTGGAAAGGGAAAAGGAAAAATAAAAATAAAAATTTATAATTATTTAATATTTTATTTTAAAAAAATAAAAGGAGAAAATATATTTTATAAAGGGGGGGTTTTGAGAAAACTCCCCATGGGTTGAAAAATTTTGAGTTTGCTCCCCATTTTTAAATACATCATTTGGGGGTTTTAGATACACGATTCTGGGATTTATATACACGATTCTGGGATTTAGATACATGATTTTTTTCCTTATATTTCCAATACATCATTTGGGGTTTTAGATACACGATTCTTGAGTTTTAATACATCATTTTTGAAAATAGGGAGCTAAAAGAAATTTGACTTATCAATTGGGGAGTTTTCTCAAATTCCCCGTTTTATAAAATTATTTAATATTCTTTTCTTTTTATTTTAATCTTTTTTCTACAAATAAAATATTTTATTGAAATTAGTATATATTGAGATTAATTTTTTATTTTATATATTTATAATTATCTATGTATAAATAACCCACATATTTAAATTATAATAATTTTTCTTTAAATATGATGTATAATATTTAGAGTTTATATATTTTTTTATTCATCAATATAATATTTACTTTGAATTAAAAAGTAATTTTGAATAATATCTTATTTTTAATTAATATATATATTTAAAAAATGATGTACAATATTTAGGGTTTATAATATTTTTATTCAGTAATATAATAATTTTAAAAAATAATTTTTTTATCAAACTTTAAAAACAAATTTAATATTACAATATTATATATACGTATATATTTTATTATTTTAGATTTTTTTATAAAAAATTATATCAATAATTACGTTATTCTATATGAATTTTTAACATTTTTTTGACTTTATAATTTTAAATAATATTTATATTTTAAAATATTATAATTTATTAAATCATATTATTTTGTTTGCATATTTTTAGATTTTTATAGGATCACCAATATTATATTTTTCCAAATATTTAATACATTATAAATATGTATTCTTAAAATAAGAAAAAAGAATTGTTATGTTAATTTTTTTTAGTTTAAAACCCTAACGGAGATTAACCGTTTGGGGACTAAAAATGCAATTTTCTCTAAAATAAGACATTAATAAAAATATATACAGTGACTACATGCTGCAATTGACGATATTAGTGTCTGCACTGGTAAATATATTAATCATAAAATCAATCCTATTCAAAATTGAGAAACCAACCACCAATATTTTTAGGATCGGACGTTAAGCGAATTGAAAAATTAATCGGGTCAAGGGTCACTAGTTCAACCGTTCAGTCGGATGCAGTCGAACCAATAATTTTATAATTATATCATAAATAATATTAAATATTAAAAATAATAAATCATAAAAACATTTTTAAATTTTTTTCTGTTATACATTTTCTTTCCAGCCTATATGTAAATCTAATATACTAATACAAGAATATTTCAGACAACAACTATAAATAATATAGTAATATATGAATATTTCAAACAACAACTATAAATGAAAAGCAAAGATCAAGTATCGAATATCAATAAAAATCCAAAACACACATTCATTATTCATGACATCAACCTAAATCATATATATTAAAAATCGAGGCTTTTGATTTCACAATTCGCACTTAAAATTAAGACTCATCCGATTTAACGGACCCAATAACGGTTTAAATGGATCAATAATTTAACTGCGATTTTCAACAATTTTACAAAAATAAACCATTTTTTGAGTTAAAAATGTTTTGTGAGTTGATACGGACCATTATGTACGTGAACCTGTTGAGGTCTAACGTTTGAACTGTCCAATTTGATCCGATCCTCAAAACATTGCCAACAACGATCCTCTTTTTATGAACATCAATATTAAACCTTCTAATTCAAACAATTGCTTATTCCATATAATGGGTAACACAGATGCTAAAAATATATAAATTTTGATTTCTCAAATTTCATTAAATTTTCATTTTTCATGTTTTTAACAAAATCTCCTAATCCAAATGAAAATTATTAATTTACAAAATATGATCAAGAAAGTCAAAAAAGTAAAATCACGTGAACCAGAGGGGTGTTTCTGCCAATATTCCAAAGAGTAAAGACCATAAAGTAATTAAAGAAGAAAAGAAGTGCCCAGGAAAAAGTATGCCTCATCTCACCCATGAATATGATACACAAATCACAAATGGTTATTTCAAGACAATTACCAATTGGCTCACAAGGTTTAAGAAATTGCGGGAATTGCATAAAAAAGAATTAGACAAATGAAAAGGGACTCCAAGGGAATATTAAAAAGGAAAAGGGTAATGTAATCCAATCTTCCATTGAGATTTAATTTCACCTTTTTCAGTACCGAATTAAAGTGTTTCATACATTGTTTATCTCTAATATACGAATACTTTTAAAAATATTATTTTATAATATTGGATATTTGTGTTAGACACTTTGTGACACTTCTCATACGATATTTTTTTTTTAAAAAATTATATCACCATAATCATATCATGTTTGTATTGTTGTTTCCTCTATCTATGCATCATAATTGTTTACCCAGTCTTATATATTCTTCATATATTGTCTCCTCAAACAAATTAATTAAGCTAGCATGGTCTAACAATTATTTTAAAATAATTTTGTAATTAGGTGTCAAATGTCTCCTCCACTTTATAAGAAAGAAAACTTAGTTATAAATTAAAAATGTAATTTTAATTTGTCTTAAAAATGAGTTTCTCAATGATAACAATAATTAGATATACACCACTTTATACAGTGAAAATTCAACAACGAGTAATTGAAATCTAGACAGAAAATTACAATGGTAAAAATAAAAAAGAAAATCCATTGCAACTATATGTGACGTGGCTCGTACCCACCGCTCTGCTGGACCAATCACCCCATGCCACCTGTCCGATAGAAGGTTACTCTTCGACCGACAGATCGGTCTTCCAGTTACCCCCATAATTTTACTGCCTTGGTCCTCGACCCAAAAACAGTCCCCCGATCAATTCGCTCGGCTCAAAACCCTCGACCTGCCACGCGCCAGTCCACTATCCAATTCTCAGATGAGTGGCCGACCACGCATTAAATGCAAGGCGATAGTGGGGCACTTGTCAACTCCTGACGGTGACGATCGAGGCGGTGCACTCTCTTTCTTCACCCTATATAAAGGGTCTGCATTTATTATAACAGTAAGTATTCTCACCTACCGTTTTTACAGCTTAATCATTCGACCCATATCACTCGAACCTGACTTGAGCGTCGGAGTGCCAACCCAGGTACAACCCCCTCCTTCCCCGAGTTGGCCTCTAGCTTACGTTTCTTTCGATCTCCGCAGATTCCGAGTGGTTAGGCGGTGGTTTCCAACTCAACAAATAAAGTGATCGAAGCACTAGAGTTGACTTTCGTGAAGGCTGGGTCAATGGATCTTGCGGAGGATGTCATAAACGTGATGGATCGATCCTTTGTACCAAGCGACCCACTAGCAAACTTAGAGAAGATGTCCGCTCGAAGATTCTCTTCTCGAGGAACCTGAGAGAGCTTGAGTTCTTCGAACTCTGATACGGCCTTCTTTGCTAGAGTGAGATATTTGATCATGGATTCTTCTCGAGCTTCGTATTCTCCGCCGACTTGCCCGACGAACAGCTGAGAGTCGGTTATGACAGTGAGCTTCCTGACGTTCTGAATTTTTGTAATTTTCAGTCCTGCTAAAAGGGCTTCGTACTCTGCCTCGTTGTTCATTGCAGGATAATCAAGTGCGATGGCGTATTCGATCTCTTTCCCACTGGTATTCGAGAGGGATATGCCGGCTCGATTGGTTGGTCTTATACCTCCAAGACGGTACCCTACCAGAAGATCCGCTCGAAGCGAAAAAACTCAGACATCGCGCACTAAGCTACTCACTCGATCAAGAAGGTCGGTTATACAAGTGTTCTTTCCTCGGTCCCACCAAACGATGCCTTCGACCGTCCCAAGGCCGAGAAGTGCTGGCCAAAATCCATGAAGGAACATGCAAAAATCACGTCGGGGGGCGATCACTTGCTCAGAAAACATCTCGAGCAAGATTTTTCTGGCCCACCATGTGGAAGGATGCGCATGAATTTGTGAAAAGATGCGATCGATGTCAGAAGCATGCCAACTTAACCCACCAACACCATGCAGAAATGATCCCAGTCGAGTCATCCTGGTCGTTCGAGCAGTGGGGAATCAACATTATTGGACCTTTCCCGATCGCAACTCGACAAAGGCAATTTGTTATCCTCGCCATTGATTACTTCTCCAAATGGGTCGAAGCTCTAGCGGTCCCTCGAATCACTTTTCACGCCCTTCAGGATTTTCTATATAAGCATATCATCACCAGATTTGGGATCCCTCGAGTCATAGTACGCTACAATAGCCCTCAGTTTCAAAGTTTAAGATTCAGGTCCTACTGCTCAGACTTCAAGATCAGTCAGAGATTTACATCGGTCGGGCATCCCCAGACCAACAGACAGGTTGAGGTCACCAATCGCACTATCATATAGAACTTATGCACACGGTTCGAAGCAAAGAAGGAACACTGGGTCGATGAACTAGAAGGTGTCCTGTGGGCATACCGAACCACTCCAAGGATTCCAACAGGGTAAACACCTTTTGCAATGGTGTATGGTTCGGAGGCCCCTGCCTCGATCCTGGAATGCTCACAACTTGAAAAAGTACTATTTGTAAATATATGTATATCTTTTGACCAATGAATAAACAAAGTTTTCCCTTTTTCCGATATGATTATCTTTTTCGATCTACTACTTTATATACTTTATTTTACGACGCTCGTATTCACTAAAGTATTACTCGCTCGAAAAATTAGAGTATTTATCTCGACATTTTCTCGACGATACACTTCTATTATATAAGAACATTCATACAAGGCATCAAAGGAGAACTCGAGATTGATTTTCATTGACTCAAAACGAAAGATTACATAACCAAATTTGAAACAAAAGATAGTGATCACATTAATTTCGATCCTACACTTGACTAAAATGTACTAAACAACTTTGGATATCGAGCTAACAACTACATGAACTCACCCTAACAGTCGAGTTCTAAAATATTAGAATGGTCCGACCCCAACAGTCGAAACCTCGGAAAAATTGGATCTCCACTCAGCTGAAATATCGAGCACAGAGATAGGGCTGGCACGTTCTCTCTGGCTCACTTCTCGGTCGCGAAGGGCCCGGTCCCTTCCTCGATGGGTACAATTGTGGCATCCCCAAAGTATTCGGTGCATATATCCTTAGGCTCGAAAGAGGCATCCAGATCGAGCTCCATCATCGTCAAATTATCCGGCTCTCCTACAAATCTGGATCAAGCCAGGTTCACAGCAAATCCGAATTCGTCTTGGGACCAATCTGGCTCGGGAGAAGGAGCTCGGGTAACAGGGTCGACAAGGCGCGGATCATCTTGATACAGGTCGACCTTCTCTTGATCGTAATCCATCGGAAGGTACTTGGCCACCTGCACTTGACCTAGGCACAAGTTGAAGCCTTCTTCGAGGTCTTTGAAGCTCGTGGTCGACACGGCCTTGGTGTAGGCTTTCGAATTCATAAATCGATACACGCCTCGCCTTTCCAGGTCGGAAATAGACTTTTCGAGGCCTTGCTTGCACCTGTTTAAGGCCAAGGTCGCTCCCTTCCTTTCTCCTTCAATCAGACCCCGGTTCTTGGCATCGAGCTCTTCCTGCACGACCTAGCAACTCAACCTTCCGCCGTCTTTAGCTGTTTCTCGGTATCCGACAGCTTTTGGATCGCGTCGAGGAGGTTTTTATCGAGCTCCTCCTTGTCTTTGTTGGCCTCTGCCAACTTCTTGTCTTTCTCCTCCAGCTCGATCCTCATCCACTTGACCTGTTGCTCGGCCCGCGCTCTTATCTAGCGGTGCACCCAACTCCTCCGGCCATATGGAAGAAGTCTTGCCCCACCTGAGATAGGCAATCCGATCATTAAAATTCGAGCAACAACTTAATGTAAATGCAAGGATGAATTGAACAGTATCTAGCTAGAGTACACTTACAACAAAATACTTCTGAACCCAGGACGCCTCGATCTCATCGTCCGCGAGTGCCCACTGTTGGGAATAGTGCCCTGAAAATTCAATTTGTTGAATTAATTAAACTGAATTTACAACGAGTTGTGAGTATTTCACATATTGATAATTAATGACGTGCGGTGGTATTCTTATATGAAATGTGTTTCATAGGAAAAGACTTTGAATACCGAAATCACGTATCATTAAAGTTCTAGTCGGTAAGATAAGAATATGTTCTTATCAAAACTATAACGTGGTTAAATAAGATGATTAGTCTTTCGTCATAGGGAATGGTGATTCCGATTATAACACGTTGATGATTTTCAATGGGATTAGAAACGTCGAATTGGACCACTGAGATTATTCATTTTATACTGCTATCAAAAAATGAATAAAATCTCAAGAAGCATTGTACTCTTAATCCTGATAATATTTCGGCTTTAGGCATGTAGTGTTAGTCACTGTAATATACTCGAAGTGAGGTCTCGGCAACGGTGGCCAAAATACTTTGTACGTTTGGTGACAACATGAAATGTGCTAAAGAGTTATATTGATCGAGGAATCTGTGGCCTTGCTGGAAGGTAAAAATATCCCTGAAATAGATTTGTAAAAGTTCGAATTAAGACTTTGGCCAAAACACTTCGCGTGATACGTCACCGACGTTGTATGATGAATGTGTTTCACATACAGAGAATTTGAACTTAAGGCGAATCAATAAATTTGAAATTGGAAATGAAAAATAAATGATAGTAGTTGCAATTTATTTTTCATGGATATCTACACGGGGGAGTGAAATGCGAAATTATTCTAGATCGAGAAATTCGTGAATAATTTAATTAATTTTAGAGTACAACAATATTTATTTAGTGGAATTAAATATTGTTAAACGGTAATTAACTATTGTCATGAGATGATAATATATTAATCCGTTTGGAGCTAAAATTAATTAGTCCTGCAGGTCCCCCTACAAGCCCCAATTGAAAACCCCGAAGAGAAAATATTAAAAGGAGAAAGATAAATGAATTTTCAAAGTGTTTGAAAATAGCCAAGGAATTTATTTTAAGAAAATAAATTCAAGTTCCAAAGAGTTGAAAATGCCCGGAATTTTATTTTGGAGAAAATAAAATTTTTGTCGGGAAAAAAATTTTTTTTGATGACGTGGCGCTGACTAGGCGCCGCATGTGCGCCACGCTTAAGGCTAAGATCGCCCCACGTCAGCGCGTATGAACGGCCCAGATTGGATCTGGATCGGGACGGTCAACGGGTCAGGGTCCGGGTCAACAGGTCGGGCCAACGAATAGGGTCGGACCGGACCTAGACCAAAACCCTAGAACAGCGCATGAGGGCGCGTGTGGCGTCGGATCGGGGAGCGGCAGGTGGCATTGGACTCGTGGTGCTGAGATCTACGACGTGGTCACCTCGATTTTTATATCCAAGTTGCACACGCAAGTGGGGTGTGAAATTACTATTTTACCCTCGATTTTTCCCCTATAAATAGGGGCCTTGGCACTTTATTTTTTCCATACAACTTTGGGAGAGGTTTTGGCTGAGCTCTCGGCTTTGAATCCATATCCCTTTTCTCCTAGTTAATTCCAATTTATTTTGGAATTAATTTTAATTAGGTGTTTATATAAAACGCCTAATTTCGGGAGATTAAACCCTGAAAAGGGTTTTCTAGTTTAAAGTTTATTTTCTCTAAGTATTTAGAGAAATACTTTCGGAGCCCAAACTCCGAGGGTTTTTCTGGGTTTATTGCATGGAAGCTCTGTCGGTTTCACGAGGAGATCGGGTATCGGGTTCTCGGGAGGTGAATTCGGGAGCTAGAAAAATGTCGTTAGATAGTCATGTTTGCAGTACGATAATATTTTACAGTTGTATTATTTTAAGCATGATAAATTATATGCTCTTAAGTTTTAATTGCATGTTAGATATTTATCCGCTTAAGTGATTTAAAATTTATTATCAATTGCATGTATATACTTGAGTAGATCCGGCTAGTCTTCCGCTTTGTATTAAAATGTTTTAGAAATATTTTAATACTTGTATTATAATAAAAAAATTTAAAATGTGGTCCCAGACCGCTACTGTTCTGGGCCCACCTCCCAACAACTGGTATCAGAGTCGTGCTCTTGATATATACATGCATTGATATGATGCATGCGATGCATAATTTTAAATCTGCTACTGTGCATATAAATTCTGTCAAATGAGACTGGTTTTTAAGTGGGACCGTTTGTGACCCCTCCAGTGTTTCCTGGAAATTTACGTGGAATGGTATTTTTTTGGGAAACAATTTAATTGTTTTTCCTGAAAAATTACCGAATCAGTAAACATGATTTAAATTATGAGATAATTTATTTATAGCATGTTTACTTTATGTCATTTATTTTAAGCATGATAATTATGTGATAATTACATGAAAGCATGCTTAATTGTTTTAATTTATGGCATGATCATGATAATATGAGATATTATGTTATTTACAATTATGCGTATTTTATTTAATGTGATTAAATAATAATGTTTAATAGAGATTGAACGAGATGCATAATTGGACTAATATTTTTCGGCCTAATTAATAAATAGTTATTAAATTGCCTTAAAATATTATTATTAGGATTTTAAATATGATTTAGTAATCCTAGTGGGAGCGTATTAATAAGATTAATCACTTCCGACAATAAGACGCCAAAAGTGATTATATGATAATCAAAAGATAATCCACATTTTTTAAAAATTCTAGAGGGAGCGACATGAAAAGAGTTGAATTCTCATGGCCTCCATTACCCGTCTATAGTATAGTGGATATGTACTACCCCCTTCGACGGGTATATATTCGCGGTATACAAGATTAGACTTCTATGGATAGAATGAAATGTGACGAAAGTCAGCTCGACCACGCCTCCGTGGAGTGTCTTGACTTACACATACGGATTTCTAGGTAATGGTACACACTTGACTAAGTAATGTATTAACTTCCCTTCGGAGCTATGTTACATTCACTTAGAGGCCAAGGGTTGACGTGGTGGATTAACATTGTTTGGTAAGAATTATCTAGATGACATGTTAATTAAGAATAGTTCTTGCTTTTCTAAGCGGTTTTCGACCTCACCTCCAGGGAGTCAACTGCAGTTAGTTAAGTCACCATTGCATAAATCAAAATACTTACGTGGATTTCATTTATTGGTTGGACGCAAAAGAAAGTGAAATATATAATCATAACTTGCATTTATTTATTTATTTCAGTTTTATAATTATTACGATCTCTCTTAGCCCACTGCAAACTGTATGTCTTTAAGGAAATAGGCAAGTAAGGGTTCAACTATGCTGACTAGGAAATGAATCTTAACATCGTGTTAAGACACGAAAGTTTACGTACACACTGAACCTTATCCGAAAATTCCGGAAACTACAACCAGTCAGGATTAGAAAGACGCTTATTCCAAATGGATCAAGTGTGATGATCTGGCTAGTCTTATACCCTGACATCTATTTTAGATGTTCTTGAGCATCAGATGCATGAGATGCCTACTGATAAGAACATGTTTTGAAGACAGAATCGTACGAAGGTACGAGCCAATAAGAAGGTTGTTAGTTATGAAGATGTTTGAAGGGTCACCGATTCAGAATCATATTATGAATATGATAACTAATCTGAACGAGATTGAAAGCCTCTGTGCTTAAAGAAACAATCTTAACAGATAGGAGGCGATCCTATACTCTCTGCCTAAGTCGTTTGAAGGTTCGAGATTAATTTTAAATATTTTTGAAAAACCTAACCTGAACTAATGAACAAACTCAATATGGTAGAAAGGGTGATATAGACTAAGGGATAAGTTCTCTTAAATCAGACATCAATATCCACGGCCTAAAAAGCCCGTAAGTGGAAGAAAGAAAAAGGAAAAGTTCCCAATCTAAGATTCATAAATAGGAATTCAAATCCGACAAAGGAAAAGTGTTTCTATTTCGGTGGTAACGAGTATTGGAAAAGAAATTGTCCAAAATACTTAGTCTGTCCATTTGTTACGCCGTTTAGATAAGATATGAAGATATCTTACTCGTTGAAAATATGTTTAGTTGGGAATTCACCGGATCCCTGGTGTGTGAACTTGAGATCAACTAATCCTATTTGCAATTCGTTGCGAAGATTCAAACTAACCAGAAAGTTTAAAAAACGACTAACACACAACTACTGCTCGAGGATAATACAAGTCTAATTATATTAGCAGTAAGGACTATACAGTCGTATTTTGGCAAGAGGGTTTTATATTATACGTGCCATATATACAGAAATTTGATTTTTGTAAGTTATTTGATAACTAATGGTTCAACTATTTGTTTTGAACAAAAGTTTACCATTAAACAAAATAAAATGTTGATTTGCTCTGGCACAGTAAAAATATGGTTTTTTATACCTCAATGAAAACCCTAATTTAAAGTTTAACATTAAGAAGCTTGACTTACCATCTAAGAGGAAAAACTTCTACGTGGCACCTATCTATTGGTCAATTGAATCTGAATAGGATCCAAAGACTAATTGCTGAGTCCTATTGACTTGAAAATAGTATCAATCTACTAATCCTATTTAGAAGGTTAAAATGACCAAGACGCCTTTTTGAGACAAAGGGTATTAAGCCATGAACTTGCTTGAGTTAGTTCATACGAACGTATGATATTATGAGTGTTCAAGCAAGAGAAATTTTTAGGTAGTTCATCATTCATTTGAACGATTACTCTAGATATAGATATGTTTTTTTTTTATGAGACTTAAGTCTTTATTTTTGAAGAGTTCAAAGAATAAAAGACTGAAGTCAAAGAGTCAAATTAGAAAACATCTCAAGGCACTTCGATTAGATCGAAGTAGTGATAAGTATCTAAGTTCAGAGTTAAATATAATTTCTCAAATGAGATTAGATCTCAACTATCTGTATGAGATACGTCTTAGCAAGGATGTATTGCAAAAAGGAGAAATAGAACTCTAATAATGATGGTAAGATTCATGAAGAGTCATGCTACCCTACGAAGTTTGTTTTGGAGTCTTGTGCTAAAAACCGACGAAACACACTAAACCTAGTTCTATCTAAGTCAGTTCCTAAAACACTGATGGATCTATAGCTGGGGTGAAAACCCTGTATCTCTTATCTTCGGATTTGAGGTAGCCTGGTCTACGAGTTAAGGATGGATCCTGATAAGTTAGAATAAAGAACAAAGGTTTACTTGTTCTAAGGTTATCCTAGAAGAACGAGAGGTGGTATATTTTGTAATTTGAGAAATCACAAAAGATGTTTGTGAGTATTTCAAAGATAATTACATAGATAACCACAAAGGGTGGAAGCAAAGTAGTGTTAAAAGAAATAACGGTATTAGATACTGATTTCCATAAACCCATGATAACTAAAAATGTATTAGATACATGTGATGTACCAAATACAACATGTGATGTAGAGATGTGTACACGAGAGCATCATTGTAGTGGGAGGATTGTCAGGACACCTGACAAGATACCTTAGATTAACCCAAGTGGTTGAATCTAACGTATCTGATCCTGTCACGTGTAATGAAGCTGTGAAAGATATAAATGCTGACCTTTTGGTCAATATCCATGGAGTCTAAGTTAGAATCTCTGTATTCTAACAAAGTCTTGAACTTGTAGAGGCGCCTGAAGGCATTAAACCCTATTAGATACAATTGGGTTCTACAAGACGATAAAAGGAGAAATGGACAAAAGTAGAGACTTTAAAGCAAAGCTTATGGCAAGGGTTTTACCTAGAAAGAAGAAATCATTTATGAGATCTTCTTGCCTATAGCAGGGCTTAAGTCCATAAGAACTCTCCTCTCTATTGTTTCTCAATTTGATTATGAGATTTCACAAATGGATGTAAAGACTATGTTTTTGAACGGGCACCTTCAAGAAGAAAAACATGGCATAACCTGAAGGCTTCACAGTTAGAAATCAGGTGCATATAGTATGCAAATTTAATAGATCATTTTGTGATCTTAAGCAAGCGTCTGAATCATGAAACATCAGAATTAAAGAGGCAATTTAAATTCTTTCGATTTGTGCAATTGCCCGATAAATCATGAGTGTACAAAATAACATTAGGATAATTTTGTAACATTTTCACGATATTCTGCTCATTGGGAATGATGCAAGAATTTTGTTAGTGGTCAAGATTCGGATGTCAAATCAGTTTGACACATAAGACCTTAATGAGACCAATAATATTCTAAGGATCAGACTTTTGTCGTGATCATGAGAATAAAAGGATTGGTTTATTACAAGAAGCATATATAGATAAGATGTTGGTAAGGTATAATATGACGAATTCCAATAAAGGTTCGTTAATTTTTGGATATGGAATTTATCTATCTCGGGATCAGTGTCCTGAGACAACTGAAGAGATAGAAGACATGATTAGAGTTTCGTAGTGGAAGCTTCATGTATGTCATATTATGCACAAGGTTAGATGTCTATTAAGAAATAGGTCCAAATCAGTGGATATTAGTCAAACCCTAGAATCTGACACTGGGTAGTAGTGAAAGCATATATTGGAGTACTTGAGAAGGACTTAAGATTATATACTTGTCTACCACAGTGGTGAGCTCATTTCAATAGAGTACACAGATTCGGATTTATAATCTGATTTATATTCTAGATGTTTGACATCAGAATACATGTTTGCTCTAGAAAGAGTAACCGTTAATTGGGGAATGTTAAGCAAGGCTTGTATTGCTTACACCGCCATAGAAGTTAAATACAAGGTAGCTTGAGAAGCAACCAGTTAGATGTATTGGATTCATGATTTCCTAGTTGTTGGCCCAGAGAAACATCTAATAGATTCCTTCACCAAAGTATTGGCGCAAAAGAGTGCAAAACGAGTTTTGACACTGATGTGAAAGGAATAAGACTTAGATGTATGGCCAAATTGAATTTAGGGCAAGTGGGAGAATGTAGGGAATAGTGCCCTAAAAATTCAGTTTGTTGAATTAATTAAACATTTTACAGCGAGTTGTGAGTATTTCACATATTGATAATTAATGACGTGCGGTGGTATTCTTATATGAAATGTGTTTCATAGGAAAAGACTTTGAATACCGAAATCACGTATCATTAAAGTTCTAGTCGGTAAGATAAGAATATGTTCTTATCAAGACTATAACGTGGTTATATCAGATGATTAGTCTTTCGTCATAGGGAATAGTGATTCCGATTATAACACGTTGATGATTTTCAATGGGATTGGAAACGTCGAATTGAACCAGTGAGATTATTCATTTTATATTGCTATCAAAAAATGAATAAAATCTCAGGAAGCATTGTACTCTTAATCCTGATATTATTTCGGCTTTAGGCATGTAGTGTTAGTCATTGTAATATACTCGAAGTGAGGTCTAGGCAACGGTGGCCAAAATACTTTGTACGTTCGGTGACAACATGAAATGTGCTAAAGAGTTATATTGATCGAGGAATCTGTGGCCTTGCTGGAAGGTAAAAGATATCCCTGAAATAGATTTGTAAAAGTTCAAATTAAGACTTTGGCCAAAGCACTTCGCGTGATACGTCACCGAAGTTGTATGATGAATGTATTTCACATACAGAGAATTTAAACTTAAGGCGAATCAATAAATTCCAGATTGGAGATGAAAAATATATGATAGTAGTTGCAATTTATTTTTCATGGATATCTACACGGAGGAGTGAAATGCGAAATTATTCTAGATCGAGAAATTCGTGAATAATTTAATTAATTTTAGAGTACAACAATATTTATTTAGTGGAATTAAACATTATTAAACGGTAATTAATTATTGTCATGAGATGATAATATATTAATCTGTTTGGAGCTAAAATTAATTAGTCCAGCAGGTCCCCCTGCAAGCCCCAATTGAAAACCCCGAAGAGAAAATATTAAAAGGAGAAAGATAAATGAATTTTCAAAGTGTTTGAAAATAGCCAAGGAATTTATTTTAAGAAAATAAATTGAAGTTCCAAATAGTTGGAAATGCCCAGAATTTTATTTTGGAGAAAATAAAATTTTTGTCAAAAATAAAAATAAAAAATTTGATGACGTGCCACATCAGCGGGTCAGCTGCCAAGTGGCACTGACTGGGCGCAGCGTGTGCGCCACGCGTAAGGCTGAGATCGCGCCACGTCAGCACGCATAAACGGCCCAGATTGGATCTGGACCTGGTCGATCAACGGGTCCGGGTCCGGGTCCGGGCCAACGAATAAGGTTGGACTGGACGGGACACATGGCATCACCAGGATCGCCACGTGTCGAACCGGTTCGGTCGGACCGGACCAAGGCCAAAACCCTAGAACCGCGCGTGTTATCCACGTTCAGGCGGCGCGTGAGGCGTCGGATCGGGGAGCGGCCGGCGGCGTTGGACTCGTGGTGCTGAGATCTACGACGTGGTCACCTCTGTTTTTGTGTCCAAGTTGCACACGCAAGTGCGGTGTGAAATTACTATTTTACCCTCGATTTTTCCCCTATAAATAGGGGCCTTGGCACTTCATTTTTTCCATACAACTTTGTGAGAGGTTTTGGCTGAGCTCTCAACTTTAAAACCATATCTCTTTTCTCCTAGTTAATTCCGATTTATTTTGGAATTAATTTTAACTAGGTGTTTATATAAAACGCCTAATTTCGGGAGATTAAACCCTGAAAAGGGTTTTTTAGTTTAAAGTTTATTTTCTCTAAGTATTTAGAGAAATACTTTTGGAGCCCACACTCCGAGGGTTTCTCTGGGGTTATTGCAGGGAAGCTTTGCCGGTTTCACGAGGAGATCGGGTATCGGGTTCTCGGGAGGTGAATTCGGGAGTTGGAAAAATGTTGTTAGTAGGGGTGGGCGTTTCGGACCCGATACCCGATATAATATATCGGTTTGGGTTCGGGTAGTAATTCACTATCCGAAATACCCGATCGGGTACCCGATTAACCCGACAATTTTTCAAAAAAATAAAAATAAAAATTATATATATATTATATACTATATATACATTACAAATTTAATTTAATAGTATATATATATATATATATATATATATATATATATATATATATATATATATATATATAATATATACTTTAGTTAAGCTGGCCTACTGTTGCTACTGGAGTCTGGACATTTTCTCCAAAATTCAATAGTTAAGTTTTAATTTAATAGTTTAATTCATTTTCAAGCTTTAATACTTTTCAACGCATTGTTTAGGTTTAATAGTTTAATTATGTTTAATAGTTTAATTAACTAGAAAAATGGATATTTTTAAAATTTAAAAAAAAAAAAAGCAGGCGGGTATCCGAAAAAATAGGATACCCGATTGTCGGGTACCCGACCCTAATCGGTTCGGGTTCGGGTAACAAAAAATGCTACCCGATATTTCGGGTACCCGAACCCGACAAAACCCTACCCGCGCCCATCTCTAGCCGTTAGATAGTCATGTTTGCAGTACGGTAATATTTTACAGTCGTATTATTTTAATAATGATAAATTATATGTTATTAAGTGTTAATTGCATGTTAGTTATTTATCTGCTTAAGTGATTTAAAATTTATTATCAATTGCATGTATATACTTGAGTAGATCCGGCTAGTCTTCCGCTTTGTATTAAAATGTTTTAGAAATATTTTAATACTTGTATTATAATAAAAAAATTTAAAAATGTGGTCCCGACCGCTACTGTTCTGGGCCCACCTCCCAGCACCCACCGCTCCCTGTGGTCGACCTCAGTTTGGATCGAGCTATATAAAGCTCCGATCGCACTATAATCTTTAGGGGCCGTATCAATCCGTCAAGTCTCGCCCTGCTCATTCAAGCTCTGAATGCCGCTCGGAAAATGGGGCTCTTGGACACTGGGATAGTCGAAGAAGAGTCGCTTGTCTTCTTCGTTTGCTTTCCAGGGGATGGCAGTCACCGGTCGAGTACCCTGCGGAGGCCTTCGAACCCTAGCCAGGACACTAGCGGCGTTCCGGGGCACGATTGCCCCACGACCCTGATTCGGGGGATTGGAAAACTCGCCGACCTGGACCTCGACAATGGGCCCCAGTGTTGAAGGCATCGGAGCATAGGGGTCTTCTCTCGACCCCTTCCCTTCTGCTTGTCTGCCTCGACCGCAGACTTCGATGAATGGCGGTGTGTTTTTTATTTTTTCGATTGGGGGGCTTCAGCATCTTCGACCCCGATCGGAGCGTTTCCCAGCTTCCCAGGGGCATCAGCCGTCCTCATATCGACGGCCTTTGGTAGTGCCTCGACCGTGGCGTTGTGTACAACTGCGATCTCAGCCTCGGTCGGGGGAGGTAACTTTTTCTTCTTGGCCGCCTTCTTTAGTTCGGCCATCTCCTTCCTCCGGGCAGCAAGTGAGGCAGACATGATGTATTTTTCTGCAAAAGGATTTGAATCGATCAGATACTTGGACAAAAAAAATAAAAATAAAAAATAACAACAACGAACACACGCAAACAAGAAGTAAACAGAAATCCTGCTTCGAAGGATTCACTTGATATACCAGAGTCGAAATACTTGCGGACCCCCGGTGCCAATCCCAACTCGATTAGCATTTGGGGGGCTCGATCATATTCTTCGACTCCACACTCCCCAGATCCCTCAGAGCAGCTATCAAAGTGTTCGGCCAACCAGGATGCCCTCTCAGAAGGTCTGCTCGAGGAACCCAACTCCAGCCCGGATACTTCAAGCCCGGCCACCCCTTTTCACACTCGATGAAAACAAATCTTTGTTTCCATCCTACGCCATTCGAGCTAGTTGGCGACCTTATCACTCGATAATTGCTCTTCGATTGGAGCTGAATATATCCTGGACCCGGCACCGAGGTCTCGGTCATTAAGGAGGCTTGGAAAATTTTTGAGAGGCAAAAAATGTTGGTCCTCATTCCCAAGCACCTCAACAGGGCTCTCAACCCATTCACCATCGCATACGAGTTGGGCATCAATTGAAGTGGGCTGATCCTCAGAGTATTGAAAAACTCGAGCAACTCCTCGGAAATGGGCACTCAAAACCCGTTCTCGACCGCCTTATAATTGACCGCGATGCAGTTCTTAGGCGGGTTTGTCATCCTATCTCCCGGCTTAGGCTTTATGACTCGATAGCCCCGCCAAACAACCAACCCTGGATCTCCCTAAACTTCTTCCCGAATATCTCCGGTGTAATGGCTCGGGGATCCTTCACCAGTCGACCTTCCGGCTCGAAGTTCTCTATCTCTTCTTCCTCATCTTCTTCCTCTTCTTCCCGACCTGAGGTCGATAGTTCCTCCCCAACAGTTCGGGGCACAATAACCTCTTCCAATTTCGTCTCAGGTGGCGGATCGGATACCCCCACTAAGTCAACATCCTCATCCCTCCCCTGAGGATTTGTCGATCTTGTCTCGACGGAGACCCCAGAATCTGACGAGTCTGAACTCGAGTCGGAGCTGAAGCTCGAACCCACACTTACGGTTCCCACGTCCATCCCCACGGGCTCGGTCTCACCTCGATTTGTTGACATCCTACAATTTAACAAGAAAGAGCTAAAATTTTCACTTTTGAAGGATCGGATTCGAACAAATCGAGAGAGAGGGAGCCTTCGAAGAGGGAAGTGGTAAACCTCTCCCTCGAAGTAGTTGAGAAAAATAAAACAAAGAGAAAAAACTGAATCAAGTAAGAAGTCGAAAAAAGTACCTTTGAGTATCCGGAAACTCGAAATTCACTTCCTCTGGAATGAACGGTCGAAAATTGATGCACTGAGACACTAGAACGACCTCGAACAGCTAGGAGCTTTTCTTCAGATATCTTTCGCAAAGTAACAATTGAATTTACAGAGGGAACTATTTATAGGAGTGAATTTGGTGAGATTCGAGAAGGTGAAACGTCGCAATGATTACGGCTGGTCCCACTCTTGGGAACTGAAACGCCACTGCCACGTTAGCCCTAGCAGATGACGTTTCGGTGGGCTTATGACGTGGCTCGTACCCGCTGCTCTGCTGGACCAATGACCCCATGCCACCTGTCCGGTCGAAGGTTGCTCCTCGACCGACAGGTCGGTCTTCCAGTTCCCCCATAATTTTACTGCCTTGGTCCTCGACCCAAAAATAGTTCCCCCGATCAATTCGCTAGGCTCAAAACCCTCGACCTGCCATGCGCCAGTCCACTATCCAATTCTCAGATGAGTGGCCAACCACGCATTAAATGCAAGGCGATAGTGGGGCACTTGTCAACTCCTGACGGTGACGCGTCGAGGCGGTGCACTCTCTTTCTTCACCCTATATAAAGGGTCCGCATTTATTACAACAGTAAGTATTCTCACCTACCTCTTTTACCCCTCAATCATTCGACCCATATCACTCGAACCTGACTTGAGCGTCAGAGTGCCAACCCGGGTACAACCCCCTCCTTCCCCGAGTTGGCCTCTAGCTTACGTTACTTTCGATCTCTGCAGATTCCGAGTGGTCAGGCGGCGATTTCCAACTCAACAAATAGAGTGATCGAAGCACGATTTTCCAGTCGAACAACAAGTGGAGATTTAGCTCGATCAATATGAATAAAAACCTAAATTCGCAAATTGTAAAGAATTTGATATTATCTTTTTAATATAACCATCGATGTTATAAGTTTTACCAGTAATTGGTGTAGTTTAGCGGTTTCGTACCATACTAACTTAACTAAAAATTTTGTATTTGGATTATTGGGAACGTAACCACCATTGGAAGAAAGAGATTTTTACATATAAGTGGTTCGATCCAGTTCGACCCAAATAAATGGACTACAAAAAATATATATATATATATAGGGATAAATATTTTGAACATCCTGTACTATCGCGATTTTTGGACTTTGCATCCCGAACTAAAAAAGGTCTACGTTTGCATCTTCAACTATTGTTTTGTGATAAATTGCAACCTCGTTCCAATGGATGTGTGACACGTACCCCAAATTTCTTCCACGTGTCACATGATGAGTGGAATCAGGTTGCAATTTATCACGAAATGATAGTTGAGGATGCAAACACAGACTTTTTTTAGTTCGGGATGCAAAGTCCAAAAACCGCGATAGTACAGGATGTTCAGAATATTTATCCCATATATATATATTAAGTTTTTCTTATAGTCGATAGTAAATAAGAGATAATATAGGGGCACTAGCTGCAATTTTAGGTAATTATGATGCCCTAATTGTAAATAATAATAAAAATGCAATGAATTCAAGGGTCCATCTTCGATCACGAGGAAGAATCTTGTTCCTAGCTTTGGGAGTGATAACTCCAAACCTGTGTCAGCTTAGATTGTGTTCTACGGCGTTGATGTTTTTTTTTTTTTCAATTAATTGTATTAAAAATTAAAACCCGCCATCTTATAATTATATACATACATACATACATATATATTAATCCTGCAATTAATAATCTTTTAATCGAAGTTTCCAACAAATCTTAGTCATGCTTGCTTGTAGATCAAACTTGAGCCATCAAGAGCTAGATTTATTGTTGGTAATTGAGCCTCATTTAAATATTATACAGTTTATCTTGTAGAAAATAATTTAGCGGGCTCTTTAGTTATTTCAATATTATAATTCTACTAGCCAATAGGAGTTAGTCAAGTGGTCTGAGGGTTCTTTCTCGAAGATAAGATCCCTGGTTCGAATCTCTTTGGCCACTTGGGGGGTGTGTGTTAAAAAAAAAAAACATTATAATTCTACTATCTATTACGATAAAGATAACTTTTAAAAATGTTTGTATCAAGTCGGGATAGTGTGATTGAGTAAATGAAGCTCATCCATTCGTAATCAAATGCAAAGGTGCAACTTCTAGCTCTTAAATCATTTGATCGGTTTTAAAAATGTTTATAATTCAATAAATAAACTAATTCTCATGATCGTTGGTGAACATTTGTAAGAGAGGGGGAGGGGCAAAGAAAAGAAAGTAGAAAACTACAAAAGAGAAGGTTTATGTATAAAATATATCTTCACCGCAGCGATTGCGGAAAACATGGAGGATTAATAAATTAAAAGTGTAAGTAAGTTCTTGGAAGGATTATATATTATATATCAATTTCGTCGAAATTAATTATTAATTCACTTGTAGTTGTACATGGCTAATTCTAGTTGGACGAATGTCTCTGGTCTTGTTCATTATTGATCTTAACTAATTTTGCATTTAAGTGTCTTATCAAATGAATAAAGATATTAATATATTGAAAAATCAGTGTAATTTTTTTTTTCTTTTTTGAAGAGCATGATATATTAATTCTAAGACAATAATAAACAAACTAAAATTAGAAAATTTATGTAATATTCGTAATAATGAAAATAATTAACAATAACAAATGTATTGCAAATAATAATAATAATAATAATGCTATAAAATATAGAAAAATAAATTAAAATTTACAGAGAGTTGGACAGTGTATAATAAAAATAGGGCATTGGTTTTGTAATATAGATCAGCGAAGAATCGGGCTTGTTTATCTCATCGAGTTCATCAGACTCTGATTTTGATTTCCTGAAGCCCAGCCGCAAAACTTGGCCACCCCCCACTTTTATCTTTTTTTATTTTATTTTTCATTGTCATTTTTTACTTGGATAAATTTGTCATGGACCACATTTCATATATTTTATTCTATCATTTACTGGTACGTTGCCACGAACACTAACACAATATGAAGTGTTGGATATGATATTCGAGACGAATATCTGATACAACATGATACGTCAAATTGATATTTTTAAAAATATTCATTTATCATAGGATTTATTTTACTTGCCTAACTATTCAAATCTTTTAATTACCTTATCTCATTTATTATATATGATTTAGATGAAAATACAAAAATGTAAAACTTTTCTTCTTATATGCCACGAGTAGCAAAACTACATCGTTTGATGATTGTGTATGATTTTTTCTTAGATCTCTTTTGTTAAGTTAATATTCATGATTCGTATTTGAAGAAGAGATGACCGGTGAAAGAAATGCAAATTCCGTAATGTTTGCACTCTACGCATTTTTAGTGAATGAAAAGGAAAATGAATATTGCTCTAAGATGTTCTGTCATGAATTATTTCGAATTTGTTTCCTTTTATTTTGTTCCATGTAAATGTGTAGTTCATTAGTATATAAAGATTGAAACTACACCTTGTGTAGATTTATCTCGGCCAAATCGATGTAATGAGGAGCAAGATGTTTTATACTTGTCGTGTGGTAGATAGAAAATTTAGGATTTAGAAATAGTGACAAATCAAACGATACTTGCTTAGAAAGAGTGACAAATTAAATGATATGTGTCATATATTTACTCTTTTAATTACTTGGACTCAACCAAACTGAGTACGGGTTAGAATTTTTCTCTAACAGCCTAGTGGTTTGTACTTTCTGATCTTGATACGTGATTGCATGTTTTCCTAATTTTATGTTAAAAAAGAAAAGGAAATTGTATTTCTTGAACATTATTAAATATTTTGGGAAGAATTAATTTGGGTGGTGACACTGTTAAATCTCAAAAGAATGCTACAAAAAGTACCTAGTACCATTAATAATCCTAGCCTAAAACCTCTGAGAACATAACACAAAGATTTTCAAAGTCCTCACTTCACTAATATCAGCAAGGCTGTTGGCACCTTTATTCAATTCCAAGATCCTCTATATAATCAAATCCTTCCCAACAATAACACATTCCTACTCCACGACTAAATGGCCACTCCCTCCTCCTCCTCCACCACCACCACCGCCACCGCCACCGCGCCCATAACCACCGTGAAACTAAAAACCCTCCTCCAAACCTTCATCTTCTCACACATGTACCGCATAGCTCGAGCCCTCACCAAAGCTAAGTCATTCCTCATCCAAATCATCAAGGACATGCACCTCATCAATAACTCACTGCAATTGTTCCCATTGAAGAAGAACAAGCAGAAGAAGCTCTTCTTCGGCTCCTTCAGGCTCCACTACAACTGGTGCTCTTCTCCCTCTTCTCGCGGCACCCATCGGTACGTCTACTACGACTCGAGCTGGAACTACATCGTTCCAACGACGATGTCGGGGTTTGATGGCGGTGCTGGTGGTGAAATGCAGTTGGATCAGACGCCGGATGAAAGTTTTGAACTCTCGAAGTACCTCCAGTGGCTGGAGGAGAAGGGCAATGAGGATGTTTCTGTTATTGAGATTGACAAGCTTGCTGATATGTTCATTGCTAATTGCCATGAGAAGTTCTTGCTGGAGAAACAAGAGTCTTACAGAAGATATCAGGAAATGATGGCTAGAAGTGTATGAGTTAACTTTTTTTTTCTTTTCTTTTTTGGTGTGTGATTTGGGTTTTTGTGTCATATATTGACTGGAGAATTAAGGGTTTTTCTTTTTTTTTTTTTTTCTTTTTTTGGAATAGTTTTAGTTTTTTCTTGAATTTGTTTTTCCTTGGGTTGGTAGGGTTTTGTGAAAATCATTATCAAGATGTTAATGTTGATGAAATTAAAGATGTTGAAGTTGATTAATAGTGGTAATTAGTGCCTTTGATTATTTAGCACTTAAAATGGATATGATTTGGAATATAGTTAAGAGGAAAAAACAATTCCCGTTACTATGATCGTTTTTAAATGTTTTATCCGAACTTTCAAATGTTTTAAATTATCATCTTTACTTTATAAAAATTTTCAAATTATCATCTGTACTTTGTAAAAAATTTCAAATTGTCATCTCAGTCATTTAGCTGTTAAGGCATAACACATTTTTTTGCTAGAAATTATTAATTTTTTCACTGTAAATGAGTCAGGTCTTAACACCTAAAAGACCAAGATGACAATTTTTACAAAGTAGAGATGACAATTTGAAATATTTGAAAATTTTGATAAAAAATTAAAAAAAAAAACGGTCATAGTACAAAAAGTATCCATGCCTATAAACTTCATTTTGTTTTAGTCTATTTTTCTAGAATACTGAAAGATGGTGGTTGCTCATTCTTTACATGCATATAATTTAGTTACTTTGGTGAATTTATATCTTTGGTACCAAAAATTGAGACATGGGACAGAGTCTCTTTATTCCATTCCTCAACTTTTCAAAAAGAAGCTGCATTGTGACCCCATTTTGCTAGGACTTGTGATCATAAGTCCTTGAGGGAGCTCCAATTTAACCTTTTCCATCAAAAGAAACTAGGTTGAATCATACGAGGAGACTACAATTTGTCCGATAAGATTTAAAGCTCGACTCCAACTGTTGAATTTATTAAATTCAGTAATTTACGTGTAACATATCAAACTACTTGAGTTCGGTTTCGTTGTAGCTCGTTTGATCTCGGTTCATTTGATAATGAAGTCGAGATCAGATGAACCAAATTGAACAGTACAATGTTTGGTTCTGCTCAATTCGTTTGCTCCCCATAGTATCAGCCTAAAATAATTTTTTTTATCATCCATTTTTATTTCCTTGATATGAACTATTCTTGGCAATCCCTCATTTTGGGAGACTCATTTTTAATTGATGGTCATCCCAATGGGCTGTCTGGTGGCCCAACAGAAGTTTCGAGCCCAATAAATTAGGCTAATTTGAGGAGGCCCATAAGAAGCACCAATTTAGGTCGGCCCAAAATATAACTATAGAGAGCGAGAGAGAGAGAGAGAGAGAGAGAGATTTTGCTTTATTATTATTAGGGCAAATTACACCAGGACCCCTAAGGTTTGGGGTAATTACAATTTACACCCTATACTTTGGAAAATTACAAATTAATCCCTAATTCTAACGGATGGTTTGAGGTCCCTGAACTCTGTTAGGGTTCCGTCCAATTTCAAATTTGATATTCCGAAAATACCCTCAGGAACTATATTGTTGAATGACTTTTGTTAAGGGATAGTTTTATTAGAACATGAAAAGTTTAGGGACTATTTTATAAAACTAAATATGATCCGCAATAATTTAATAAATAATAATACTGATAATAATTATAAATATTTTCAATAATAATTAAATATGATTTATTTATTAATTATTTTAAACAAAATTACTATTAATTTAATGAATATAATATTGTTAACCATTATATAAATATTTAATGTTAAAAGTTGTTTTAATATTAATATTTTATGTATATAATTTTCGATTAGTCATTAAAATGCCCTTAAAAATTATATTAAATCATTATATATTTTATGTATAAATATTTTTCTTTTTGTTTCTTCTTCAATCTATTATTGCTGCCACTTGCACTACCACAAACTGCACACCACCACCACCACTAATCCAATCGTATTTCACTACCATCGTCCACCACTAATATCAATTCAACCGCATTTCACTACTGTCGCCCACCAATTTCACCACCATCAAAATTTCATCTCCATGAACACACACATACATAAAAATCAGATTTGTTCTTTATATGACAGATCTTATTTAAAAAGACCACATCTGATTTGTACACATACGAGAGAACACAAAGGACGTTCGGGAGAAGAGAACGAAGGGAGGGGAGAGATCGTATCGCTCCATCGCCACCTTCTTCACCCCACCACCACCGCTTACAACAAATCGCACCTCCATCGCCCAAATCTAAAACCCAGATCCATACTATTTTGCATCACCACCTTCTTCTGCAGATTTCTTGATTTTGTTTTCCATTTTTAATTTAAAAACCTTTAATTGTGACCTTTTATTTATTTAATTAATCAATTAATTTAATATCATTAATAATGTTACATCAATTTATTAATTTAAGATTTCTTAAAATATTACTATATAATTTATAAATAATTATAATATTTTTAATTTAAATATTCTATTTTATTTGCTTTTTATCTTTCTAATTTACTTAATAGAAGTGGGGGAGAAAAAATTGAATAAATAAAAACGTATATTTTGATTTTATTATATGTATCTATTTTGTTTTATTTTTATTTTTTAAAATGTCTTTAATATTTAATGTCTCTTTAAATATTTAATGATTAACTGGAAAATATTTATATAATAATTAGCAATATTAGTATTTATTAGATTAATAATAATTTTGTTTAAAAAATAAATAAATTGTATTTAATTATTATTGAAAATATTTATAAATATTAGGAATATTAATATTTATTAAATTATTTCAGATCATATTTAATTTTACAAAACAGTCCTTGAACTTTTCGTATTCTAACAAAACGACCCCTTAATAAAAGTTATTTAACAATATAGTCCCTGAGGGCATTTTCGGAAGATCAAACTGAAATTTGACGGAACCCAAGGATCTCAAACGGTCCGTTAGATCAGTTAGGGACTAATTTGTAATTTCCAGAAGTGCAGGGGGTAAATTGTAATTACCCCGAGCCTCAAGGGACCTGGGTGTAATTTGCCCTTATTATTATTTTGTAGTTCTATAGCCCATTTCCATAGGTCGAGTCAGGTCGGATCACTTAAGTGTAAAGTTCTCCCTACTAGTGATAACTGCATTTCCAAAAACTCGAACTCGAGATATCTGATTAAGCTAGCATATAAGATTTTAATGTAGCTACTTATGCAATTTCTTCCATTCTGAATTAATTACAATATTGTGTAAAAAAATGAATAAATTACAATAACTAGGTAGTTTGGTTAGAAAAGGTCATAAAATTTTGATTAATAATTTTGCTAAAAATTTGGACTATTTTGAGGTCTCCTAAAGCATGAGAATTTGAATTTGTTGAACATCACTAATTTCTTAATTTAGTTGTTCGAATTCAATTATTTAATATAGCATCGAGGTCACGATTATACGATGGATCACCCAGACGCCACAAATATTCGCATTTATAAACTTCACATTCCAAAATTTCCCATAACATAGTTTTGAGGACGAATACGATAATCTGAGGGTCCATATATATGAAGTATTATGTTGTATATCGATTGATTAATTATAAATCCATAATTATATAACGTAACTTATAAGTATCATTGGAGTCAAACTTTTCATTATAATCCAACTAAGATACTTACAATAAAAGTCTTAGTTTCCATAATTTTCCAAGAACAAAGCATATGCTTACTTTACCTACCTCACATGTAGCAATTAGATGTGAGATCCATAAGGTTATAAATAATTGTGGGTATATGCTACATCTTAGGATCAGACAAAAGGCTAATGCCAAAACATTAATTGTACCATCCTCACTACTTTAATAAATCATCATCTGTAAGAACTAAGAACTAATTAGATCTCGTATACATGCCCTCTCTTGGCTGCGTTTCCAGGAGCTCGTACTCAAATCAAGGTTCGAATTTTAATTTTTAAACAAATTTTCTTTTTTAGAATATCAGAACATATATGTTATTTAGTATATATACAGTTATATATATTTTTAAAAAATTACGAATTTCCTCTAGGTATGATGATGAACCAAATACCGTCAAGTATTATAGTTTAGAAATCTGACACTATTCTAACTTAAACTTAATTAGAGATTTGATACTTGATTTTATGAATCACAGTTATCATGGGTAGGAAGAACTTAACATATTAGTAGTTCATTAGTTCGGTACGACTCGAACTCATAATAAGATATAACTAAGAAAAGCCAATAAATATATTGGATACTCACAATCCTCACCAATCATACCACAAATTCTAACATAAAAACTACAAAAAAATATTTAAAAAAAGAATAATACACCAACATACATACACATAACATTACAGTAAAAAATTAAACAAAAAAAAAACAGATTTCAGAAAAAAAATACTTTTTTGTTTCTCTTCAGTTGTGAGTAGGGTTTGGGACACTAGGTGGCCTCCTTCTCAGGCTTTCCTCCACAGCTTTCTTGGCCTGATCACTCATGGCAGCTCCGGTCATCATCGTCGTCGTCGTCATCTCTCGTGACTGATTCTTGTGCTTCTGGGAAGCTGAAAACAACAATTTTCTGGGCCAAATCTTGTCTATAAATATTGGGTTATTTACAGAAACAATACTATGATCATATAGATCAGTGAGCTGGTGGAGTGAAGAAGAGAAAACAATGGAAACTGCTGCAAAAAAGGCCAAGAATTTGATTAGGGTTTTGGGCTTGATCTTCATGATCTGTGTATGTATTGGATAAGAAGCAGAGATTGATGAGTGAGAGTGAAGGAGATGAGATGTAATGGAGTGAGATTTGCAGAGAAATATATTGACTAAAAGAGTTGGAACATGTGTGTGTGGGAAGAATATATATGTCCTTCCATGTCCTTGGACAGCACGTGCCTAGTGCCTACACCATATATCATATTTTCACACACACACACTCACTTGGAGAATTATGCATAATAATATGATGAATAAATACGGAGATGGCTACACGAACACGACACAACATAGATAAGATGATATGAATGTTTTTTAAATTTTTTGGTGAGAAGTGTCGGACACGATATTCGATACGAGTATTCAACACGACATGCACAACAAGGCAAAATAATATTTTTAAAAGTGCGATGCAAAAATAAATAATAATATATGCGAATGGTATAATTACATAACATATACTTCATTAATATGATGCTTATTAATTATAATTTCGATTTTTATAAGTGATTTCAAGTGTCGCATAAATTTATGATTAACATGCTTTGGTATATTGCTCCTTAAAACTCCTCCCACTATCGTAGATCTGATTAATCTGTATTTAAGTTTAATTATAATGTAATCCATTTAAATCGAGAAATTACACTTATATCGGTTTTATTTGGTCTGAGATCCCTAATGAAATTGGTAAGAGCACACTTATGTCAAAGTTGAGAGTTGAAACAGGGAAAGTCACAAGGTCATGTGACATGGGGAATTGACTATTACCACTCCCCGACTTCTCTGCAGTTTTAATCAAAATTATCGATTTTTATATATATGCAAGTTGATGGGCTTAGCATGTGTTTGGAATCTTTGGATCCTAACTCCTACATTACTAGATTATTTCCTATTTTTCTCTAAAATAATTGCATTTTTGTACTATAGTCATTTAATAATTTATTTATTTTTAATAATAATAATAATAATAATAATAAATTATTATAATTTATTATTATTATTATTCATTTAGATAAATATTCTTTAATTTCTTGACTTATTTTAAAACCATCATAGTATCGCAGACTAGAGCTGCATCCATGCAGTCCAATATTAGTTATGGGCCCAACAATAAGGTCAATGAGCCCACAAACTTGGCCCGTAAGGGAGGGGGGGTGGTGGGGTCGGGGGGCAAATAGAATATAATTAAATAGAGTTTAGTAGATAGGAAAATATATATATTTTTTATTTTCTGATATTATCACTATTCTCAGAAAATCTCCCAGTGAAATGTTCAATAATATTAATAATCAAAGTATAAACAGCATCTTGGGTATTAATCTCATTTTCGTTTTTAATAGTATCCAAAACCTCCTGCCTATTAGCATCATTGAAGTAATGATCCCACCAGCCTTTTAATTGACCAGTGAATCCAGCAATAATCATTTTAGCAATATCCTTATCACGATTGCCATTATTCTTGCAGATGGTGCTATACATAAGCATCCTATGAACAGTATTATAAATTTGCCTTTCCGCAAATCCATCTATATTCCATTCATAAATATTTTTCCCATTGTAAGAATTATTAAACATATATTCATTCTCTTCAAGGAGAATATCTTGAGGAGTCGGTCTAGGATAATAATACGTCCTTTGAGTAGGTTTATCAGCATATTTAGATAATTTATTAACTTCATCTTTTACAGTATTATGAAAACCTTCATTATCAGACATACTCTCCGCAAATTCTTTATTAAGAGCACTAATTCTGAGCCCTTTAAATTTTTCATCTAGAATTTTCTCTAGATCAGTCATAGATTTTAATTTAAAATCCTTGACTTCTGGAGGTGGTTGCACACTAGGGATAATACCACTAGATTCTCCTTGAGGTTTCTCATTCTTATGCTGAATCTTTAAATTATTAATATCAGCGATGAGTTTTTCAACCCTTTTACTTAAAGAAGAAATATTTTCTCCTAAAATAATTAAATACATATTAGTAAAATTATGTTGTTGAATCATATTATTCATATGCTTCAAAGTGACAGGCAGAATATTATTTTCAAATAATTTTTGAAATGCGTTATAAAATCTGATCTCATCACCTTTTTCTATAGAAAAAGAATAAGGGGGAGGAAAATTTGCTTTCAAAATTTCTCCACTATGAGTTATTTTATATTCTTTTTCAATAACAGAGATATGATTTTTCCACATACTTGGTTATAAACCATGGAACAAAAGATATTTTCAAGTTCTTTTCAGAAAGATCTTTATAAAATTATTCTTGAAAAATTTTTCTGTCTTCTTTTGAAAAGTTTTCATAAAGCCATTTTTTAAATGGTTCCCATTTAGGAAGATTAAAATCATTTTGAATTTGTTTTCTTGCCGGAGATCCCGGACTAAAATCAATTTTTGGTTTATTAATCATCATAAAGAAAAATTCATTTCTGAAGCAGTTATATCTGCATCTTTGACATTGTAAATGCCTTTTACAATATTGTCAGGTTGAATTTTTAATTCTTCAACCCTTTCAAAATCAGATTCTTCAACAGATTCTGTTTCTCTTATTTGAGAAGTAGAAGTTCTTGAAGGAGATTGAGTAAAATATATAGGGGAAATATGATGATGAGATTTAGATCTTGTATAAGACCTATTGCTTCCTCCTATAAGGTTTCTGGAGGGTTCAAAACTTATTTGAACATTCCCTTCAAGGGGTTTGGAGAATACTAGTTAGATTGTAACTAGTATTAGATTGAGCAGGAACAGCTTGCTCAATAATCCAATTTTCTGGGAAAGTTATTTCATCCCACTTAATAGATCTTCGAGTAGTAATCTCAGATCTACTAAAATTGCTTTCTATAAGAATAGTTTCATCAGCAGGTTTATCAACCATCTTACATCTAGGATTTAAGGTTGAAGAGGTTTGTAATAAATTCTATAACAAACACATATAACTTCAGATCCAGGAGCATAATTATAACCATGTGTTTTGATATTAAGAGTTAAAGCATCTAATATATTAACATCAGATAAAGATAACTGTAAATTAGGATAAACATTAAAATAAACTGAACCATGGGCCAGACTGGATTGTATAATACCCATCAAAGATTGTTTCCATATTAAATTTCTACCATCTCTAAGAGCAGCTATAAAACTCTCAGGTAAACCTTCTAGGGTTAAAGGTTTAAAAGCAACTTGAACTAATCCAATATGGATGAATTTGTAAATACCTCTATATTTATTGAGGTCTCTATTATTAAGTAATTTAATAATCATTTCATCCTTATTAAGGGAAATAGTTTCTTCTGTAGTTTTAACCACATGTTTGAAACTTAGTCTATCAAAGGTTCCAAATTTATAAATAACAGTAGGATCTATTTTAGGAATAGTCCACTTATTAAGTAAATCAAGATTTTGAGGAATATCATATTCCTCTTCGATACTATTTTTAACAGTATCTCTGTTTCTAAACATATTCATCATATGCAGAATGGATGTGATGAATAATACCAGAAAATAAGATCAATACCCATGGCTCTGATACCATGACAGAGGGATCTTTTATTAAGGCGGAAATAGGAATTAAAAATGATAAAATTAAATCTTTTGGTAGTACCAAATCAAAAACTTTTATACTGTACATGGTAATTTTACTAAATTAAAACGAGCTAGAGATTTAGTTCTTAACCAGTCATGGAAGCAAGCCCTAAAAACGCCTAAAACATGGCAACAGAATGGGCGATCCAGACTTCGGTATTAAACCTAATCTCTGCCTATTTTAGCTTAAACCAACCCAGAAATAAAATTTTCGATCTGGTACTTTTTTTTTTTTAATCCACCATGAACATTGATCGTATTAACATGATATTATTCAACACAATAAAATTTAGCCGGTCATATTAGGCAGCACAATAGAATACAGAAATACTTAAAGAACTAGAGAATAAAATGACTTACTTATTAATTTTTGACACCAGTCTTGCAAGATTGCAAAATTTTCTCACTCAAAATTTTGAAAGTGTTTACAAAATAAAATTACAAACTCAGTAATTTTCGCTCTGCCTAATGCAACAATGAGCGCTTCTATAAATAGATAAAAACACGGAACTGAAAACCGGAACTAAAAACTAACCTAAACTATTTGTTCCATTATGAATGAGCAAAGTACAACTTTATTAAAACCATGGTAGCTTTATTAAAACCACGGTAGCTTTATTAAAACCACGTCCCATAAAACAGCGGGCTAATATTCTTTCCGCAAATGGTATTTGTAGGGTAGTTGGCATATCAACTTTTGCAGGGCCCCATTTATTCTTTCCCTTTTCATTCTTTATTCAAATATTTTTGAATAACCTGATCCAGATCTTCAAACATATCCTCATAAGGATTCTGGGCTTCGCCAGCTGGGCAGTAATCATCGTTGGATAATGTATCCATAGAAGCACTTGATTGTGAATCAAAATTTAGATTTTTCATTAAATCTTTCTTTACTTCCTTAAGATAAGAAGCCACTTTTTCTTCATCCGAAGTTTGTCCTTTTTGGAAATATAATTTCTTTGAAATATATTCAAATGGACTAGGAGTTTTATTTTGTTCCTCCTGAAGAATATATTCATGAATCTTTGTCTTGATATTATCAATGGTTTCTTGGCCCTCCATGCTTCCTTCTTTGTTAAGAGCCAGCATTTTCTTCCAGAACTTGGTATAAAAGGTCCTGAAGATGCAGGGTATTTTCTGTTGGGTTTCTCCCAACTCTGGTTCCCATTTCCAAATCCAAGGGATACCAAATTCAGTAAAGAAATGAAGAAAAGGCATTCCTTCTATCCATTTTCCATTGTTCTGAGCATCCATTATTTTGGGAGAAATTTCTACCAATTGGGAATATAATTCCTGAAAAATATTTGGCAAAATTTTTGCTGTAGGGCCAAAACCAATCCACCATTGGTATAACCAATTTGGAATGTCCTTGTTATAAACATTTGGACAGATTTTAAAAAACCATGAATGTTTATGAAGTTCATTCTGGTAAATGAAAGCTTTATTAAATACTTCAATATAATCCCAATAATTAAATTTTATTTTAACTTGGGAATTTTGGAGACTATATTCTATTTCTCTAAGAGTGCTTATTCCCCACTCTTCGACAGATATTATTTGCTTGATGATGACTTTACTAAAGCTATAAACTTTAGTTTGTTTTCCTGCATAAAAATGATTAAATTCACAGGATCCTGTCACTTTGAGTATATTCTCAAAATGGGTTCGCTGTTTATATGAACCAGCAGTAAATGATGCAGTATCCAAGTATCTCTGCATGAGATGCCAGATATTATCCTTCCATCTCAAATCTTTATCTTCTAAAAGAAATATTACCTCTTTATGAGCATTCTGCTCGTATGGTAATTCAGATGAATCAATTTCTTCATCTCCTACAATATTAGCATAGGATGGAGCAGATTGAGTATTACTCTTCTACTTAGCTTTATAAGCTAGAAATTCCTTATATAAAGGATCATCCTTTGGTGTATTACTTGAGGATGAAGAAATATTTGCAATATTTTCAGCTATTAGCTTTTGATTTCCAAATTGGGCAATAGTCCTTCCACCTCTTCCTCTATTAGAGGAATTTCTGCCTCCTTGAGGTCGCATCCTGAAATATCAATAGGATTAAGCTATTAGCTTTTTTAATTTATTTTTCATAGCTATAAGCTGTTTTTCATCCTCTTCAATATAATGATTAAGGCCATGGTTATTAAGATAAATGCATAAAGATTTAGTCTGCTCAATTTGAGCTTCTAAATATTTTTGTAAAGCTATAAGCTTTGGAATTAATAATTTATGACGCCAAATTGTATCAAGACCAGGAGATTTGATATTAGTCCTGACATCAAAAGGACCAATTAAAGGGGGATCGAAATCATATTTGAAATCTTTCCAGTTTCCGATATTTATAGTTTTATTTCTATAAATATCTCTCTTGGAGAGAGGGTCCATACCTGCAATATTAAGCAATATAATAATTGATTTCACCAAGGATTTTTTCATGAAAATGAATACTACTATTAATGTGGTGAAATTTTAATATTGGTGCACTGTTCATTGGGGTAGTGTAAAAATGGTGTGAATTTTCTGTGTAGTGCAACTTTGGGGTAAAACGCGTACCAGAAAAACGTTTTTAAAGACGGTTTTCGAGTAAACGTCTTTAAAGACGTTTTCTAGAAAACCGTCTTCACGTTTACTCACCCACCTTCTGAGTTATCTATGCTGAGAACCCAGAAATCACAAAAAGCGTGAAAGACTAGAACTCAATGAACAAAGTATTTAAAAACAAGGAATGCATGGTTCAATATAATAATAATCTTTTTTCAAGATATTTATAATCCTTCTAAGATGTTACTATTTGTAATGCGTTCTTATCTAATCTTGATATTATCAAAATTAAAAGAAACAAATTTACTAATAGATTATCCCATAGTTATTAATTTTTTTTTTTTTTTAAACGTCTTCTTAAGTGGTTAGAGCCTAGGGGATGGGGGACATTTTTCTGAAAAAAGTCGCCATAAGAAGACGTTTAAAAAATAACCAGCTTCTAGGAAAAAAAATATAATAGAAAAGTTAGAGTGAGGTGAGAAATCACAGAAGAGGTGTTAAAGAGATAAATAAAAAATAACACGTTGAATGATTAGTTGAATAAATAATAATAAAAAAAAGAAATGGATAGTCCTAGAGACCAAAACATTTTTTACTTTACTCTTTCGTGTAGATATTGTATGTGCTAAAAAAATAAAATATAATTATTAAAATCAAATCTTTTATATTAATAAAAACTAAACAATTACTAAATTATAATAAATAAATTTAATATTATCTTATTCCTAAAAGGAAAAAAAAAATAAGAATATGTAAAAGTTACTAAAAGAAAAATAAATATTCATAATTATTGGATAATCTATTAGTAAACTTTTTTCTTTTAATTTTGATAATATCAAGATTAGATAAGAATGCATTACAAATAGTAACAACATCTTAGAAGAATTATTATTATACTAAAAAAAAGAATTATTATTATAAAGAACTCTTCATAACATTTAAAAAATATTAATAATTATTGGATAATCTATTAGTAAATTTTTTTCTTTTAATTTTGATAATATCAAGATTAGATAAGAACGCATTACTAACAACATCTTAGAAGGATTATTATTATATTGAAAAAAGATTATTATTATATTGAACCACGCATTCCTTGTTTTTAGATACTTTGTTCATTGAGTCTTAGCCTTTCAATGCTTTTTATGATTTCTGGGTTCTCTGCATAGAGAACTTAGAAGGTAGGTTTTGAGTAAACGTTATGAAGACGGTTTTCTAGAAAACGTCTTTAAAGACGTTTACTCGAAAACCGTTTTTAAAGACGTTTTTCTGGTACGCGTTTTACCCCAAAGTTACATTACACAGAAAATTCGCACCATTTTTACACTACCCCAATGAACAGTTCACCAATATTAAAATTTCACCTATTAATGTTTACGCAAGCATTAGCATGGCTGCTTTTCCTTGTGATATAATCGAGATTATTTCTGGGATTAAGAATCTCATTGTTAATCTTATCCTCCCAGTAAATGACATTTTTCTCATGTTCCCTAGAAAGGAAAACTATTTTTTTCACATAATTGTGAATCTTCTTGGCCTTTTCCCAATTAATAGATTCATAGAATCTATGGGAAGGAAACTCCTTTATTCTTGAAGGATTACACATCCTGTAAATATTCACGAGTTAAAAAATCAGGAAGACTATTTTCAGTTCCTTTTTTATAAATAATGTCAAAATCAAAAGGGGCTAATTGAGCCTGCCATCTAGCAAACATTTGTTTAGAAACTTCATGGTCAAAGTTTTTATTAAACATGTATTTAGCAGCTTGACAATCTGTCTTAATCACAAATTTCTGATTATATAAATCATCTTGAAATTTTAAAACACATTTAAGAATAGCTAAAATTTCTTTAGCTATAGTAGCATAGTTTTTCTGGCTATCCTTCCACTTACCGAAGTGGAATCTAACCAGATAGTCTTGTTGGTTATGAGGGGTTATCTGTTTAAGAATTCCTCCATAACCTATCTCAGAGGCATCAGTCTCTATAATTTTATCCCAATTAGGATTAGCAAGCATTAAGCAAGGTAAAGTTATGACTTCACTCTTGATTTTCTTAATAGCCTGAGTATGATTTTCAGTCAAAGGTTTTGGATTTTTCTTTAATCTATCATAAAGAATTGATGTATCTTCAGCAAGGTTTTTATAATAATGAGAAATATAATTCAAACTCCCTAGAAATCTTTGGAGTTGGGTTTTATCCATAATTTGATTTGGAAATTTCGAAGCAAATTCTATACTTCTATTAATAGGAATTATTTTTCCTTTTTCAATATTATGACCTAAAAATCTTATTTTAGTTTGGAAAAGAAGCATTTTTGGTTTAGATATAACCAAACCATTTTGGATAACTATAATCTTGAATATATCAAGATGTTTAAAATGACTCTCAATATTTTTTGAAAATACTAAGATATCATCTATATAAACAATTATAAAATCACTATAAGTATTGAAAATATCATTCATAATATTCTGAAATTCTGAAGGGGCATTTTTTAACCCAAATGGCATAACTTTCCATTCATACTGTCCGAAAGGAACATTGAAAGCGGTTTTATAAATATCTTTATTATGAATTTGAATTTGTCAATATCCTGATTTTAAATCAAATTTGGAAAATATTAAAGCATCATAAAGTCTATCCAATAAATCCTTTTTATTAGGAATTGGATATCTTATCCATTTAAGGGCAGTATTAAGGGGTTTATAATTGATAACTAACCTGGGAACTCCTCTCTCTTGTTCAACTTTTTTACTAACATAAAAGGCTGTGCATGACCAAGGAGACTTGGAGGGTCTTATTAATCCTTCGGTTTGAAGAGATTCAATCTCTTTTTTACAAAGGTCTAAATATTCTCTGTTCATTTGGTAAGGTCTTGCCTTTGTAGGAATTTTCTTTTCATCAAAATCTTCCTCATAAGGAAGAGAAACTATATGTTTCTTTCTATCCCAAAAAGCATTAGGATGATCATTACATATTTGTAAAGAAAATTGATTGTGAAGAAATTTAATTTTTTCTTGTAATTTAACGTTTTTCAAAACATTATCAATATTATTGAAATCAATTTCTTGTTTAAGGAAATTAATCTGTTTTTCCTTTCTTTCAATTAAAGAATCCTTTATTTGGTTTAAAACTCTAGTAAAGGGTTCAATAATAAATTGAAAAGATATTTCTTTTCCTTCAAAAGTTCCAATAAAACCTTTTTCATCAATATTTTTAATCGGAAATATTTTCTTTAAAAAAGGAGTTCCAAGTATAACTTGGTTGGTAATATTTTTTACCAAAAGAAAGCTATTAGGAATGCAAACTTTATTTTTGCAAATATAAGCTTTAGGAAGCTTATAATTTATTTTCATTTTTTGCCCATTGGCAGCACTGATAGAATGAGTAGTTTTATGAAAATACCTGGTAGGAATAATTCCTTCCTGGATACAATTTAAATCTGCACCACTATCAACAAGAGTTATAAGATCTCGTCTATAATTTCCATCAATTAAAAGAGAAATTTTTATAAACCATTTTTGGGATATAACCATCTCTAGGGTGGATAAAAAATTATCATCTTCAGAAAAAGTAATTTGATTTTCTTCTTCTTCAGGAATATAAACTTGTTTTCCACGACTTATTTCTAATTTGAAAACTCTTTCTTCAAGATGTTTATTATCATTTTTCATATTTTTTATCTCTTGTTTAAGATTTTGAATCTCCAGAGATAAATCAAATTTTGTAGAAGGATGATTGGAAGATTGTCTTTGTTTCAAAATTTTTTGAACTTCTGCCATAGTATATGGTTCAAAATTCCTCTGATAATTTTGATTTTGTTCCAAATCATTTTTATTATTTAATTGATCAATAATTTTTGATCTAATATCAGGATCTTGAATTGTTTTTAAAATATCAAGAATATTTTCATTGGTAATGACATTTATTTCCTGGAATTGAGAAAGGATTTGATAAATAGTACCTTCTTCAGCATCTGAAGAATCTGCCTGATTATCACAGGTTAAACCATTTTTACATGGTTCACATTCTTCTGATTCAGAAGAATAGTTTTCATTTTCTAAAACTTCTAAATCATCTGAATATGATGATTTTTCAGTTTCAGAATCAGAGTTTAAAAATATTTTGCAAAGAGTATCTTTAATATTATCATCAACCTCTAAGCTACGAATTTTCTTCTTGGTCCAGCATTGATTAGCATAATGACCAATCTTACCACATTTTCGACAAATAATAGGAGGACTATTAGCCTTCCTTTTTTCTTTCCTTATCTCTCTCTTCTCCCTACGTTTTCTGTGTTTTCGTTTAGAAAATTCAGGAGATTTATTATGAAATTTCTTTCTTTTATTATTTCCTTCTATATTTAAAGGAGGATTAGAAATCCCAAACTGGTCACAAAATTGACTTAATTATCTTCTCTCACTGATATTATGCTTTTTAATTTGTTGACTCAGCTTTATTTCATTGCATAAAGCAAGTCCTTCAGTTTTACAGACGCTTATAAGTTGTCCGTGATTATAACTATCATAATTAATATTAACTTCCCCTTGTCTAAGGGTTTTCCTAACCCTTTCTGCGAAAAGAGAGGGTAAACCATCAATAAATTTAGACTTCCAATGAGTACTATTAGACTCAGGAAGTTCCATAACTCTACTAAGGAAAGTAATTCCCCATAAAATTATACTACATAATAGGACAAAAATACGGCATTAGAACGTTTTAGTACTACATTTTGTGAAAATTATACAACATATTTTGAGAGGTATTTTAAGTACCACATTATGTGAAAATCATACGACATTTTGCCAAAATGAGGAGTTAAAGTAAAAATATGATATCCAATTGGGAATTTATCCCACATTACCCGATAATTCTGTCATTTTTATAAAAAATTATCATAGTTAAATGAAAATTATATAAAAATAAAATGAATTCAACCATTAGATAGAAAGTTGAGAAATAATAAGAATTATATATGAAAGAGTAAATAAATTTTAACGAAACAAATACCAGAAATGATGATTTTTTTTTTAAAGTAATAATAATAAATAATATATATATATATATATATATTTTAAACACACACGCCCCAAATCCCTCTGGCCACAAGGCCAACCCCCGCGTAAAAATAATAAAACATAAAAATAGTTGAGTATTCGTTTTTATTTTTGAGTTTTACTTAAGGTTGAACAAACTTTCATCTATATCATTTAGGACTAAAATTTCAATGTGGATTGCTCCTTTGTCGAGATGAGTTAAATTTAGTTAGGAAGAAAGTTTCCACAACCATACTAAGGAAGCAGCTAGGGGCAATTTGGTATGGGACTGTATGGAAAAATGACTATTCGGCTATGCTTTGAAATTCGGAGAAGTATCGATAACAATTGACGGAACTTATGAATTTAAGTGAGGGGTTAAAACTCGTATGACAACTCATAATATTAAAAATTTTCACATTAGAAAACTCATGGCAACTCATTTTTTTAATTCCAAACAACTATCATAATATTATAACTATGCTAGTAGCTTTTAATTACCCCAAAAAAAAACGATAATCCATAGCCCATAACATACCTAATGTTAATTTTGAAAATTAAAACCATGTTTTATAATATTAAATATAAATTTCACTCCAAATCCGAGCAAACTCTAATAATTTCAAAATTCGGCCTATAATCTTTTCAATAAAGCCTACAATATTATTTCTTTCATCAAATCACTAACCATTACATTGTCACCATAAATCATGAAGCCAACCCTAGACCCTTATACAATTATCTTAAAAAAGAAGAAGAAGATATTCTCCTAAGTTATATCAATAAATAAATCAAATAAATATTGATAATTGAACAATAATACCTAATTTAGACCGTAAATGAATTAATATAATGTGCATATTTATGGCGATTGGCAAACATTGTGGGATAGTCTTTAACTCTTTCCCATTGCCCCAACTCCCAAGCCAACACGCAAACTTGCAATCCCCTAAGCACGCCTACAGAGAAACAAACCAATCTCAGCCGTCCATTTCGATCCATCATTTCCCCCACCATTAAACCTACCGCCCCCATATCGCCACCGCAGTAACAGTGGAGTCTCCACCCCCCACCCCCCAAAATTTGGCTTATTTTCCTCAAAGAATTCTCGAAAATATTTTTTAAAAACCCATAAAAATCCATTCTTTTTTATCTTTTTTGGTATTTTTTTTTTCACACCGGATATATATTTACAGAGAGGGATCGATACATACATAGTGGGTATACGTATATTTTGCGGATCTGAGGCTCGTCGGAACCCGCCGGCGCTTAAACCCGAACCCTTTTCATTTTGAATGGGAAAACCCTAGGACGACTCAGGAGAGTGTTTTTGGGCTGTGTTTTTGGCTTTCCAGATCTTTCCGGTCCGTTTGTAGGCGCAGTTGTTTTGTTTCTGCAGCTGAGTGGCTGGAATTTGTGTTTCTTGTTCCTTTTCTGGGTGCTTTTGGTGCGAAGAGCATTTGGCGGTGAGTTACGTGGTGCTTTTGTTGTTGACTGCGTGCCTGTGTTAATATAGTGTGGTTTTTGGTTTTCATATTGATTAGAGATGGAGGGTCTGCTCTCATTTGGATGAGGGATGTGGGCCTGTTTAGTTTTGGTTTAACTTTTCATGTTTGTTGTGCATTTTGTCTCACTTCTGTTTATTTCAGTGCTTTCGAGTTTATTTAGTGAAATGGTCCTGCCTCATAGAGAAGAGGTTTTGTTTTGTGAAGAGAATGTCTGCATGCAGTGTCAAGACTGTGTTGTTTTGGCTCAGGGGTAGTTTTTAGTTTAATTGAGATGAATTGGGAACCTAAAGATATTTGGCATTTGATTCTGTGAAGTTGAATTGCTTTATGTTTGTTTGTTTACTTCCATTGTGTGTGTGTGGTGTGACTTGTTGACCTTGTTCTGATGATTACTATTGTTTGCTTGTATTTGGTGCATATAATTGTAGATTATTCATTAGCTCATCACAGGTTGCTCTGAGAGTTGTTGGAGTGATGGAAGTTCTTAGCTTTCGCTTACTTCAGGATACTGCCTTCTATTCTTATTTCGAAAATGGTCGGGTTAATGAAAACAACAGTTTTTATGAATCAAATAGGAGAAAGCTAGTTGAGCGTTGAGCTTTATAGTTATAGTACAAAGAAACAACGAAGGAGAGTTATTTTGAGAAGTGGCTAAGGCAAGGTAAAGAGATAGATGGATTGATAGATAAATGATAGATATATTAGCAATCAATTATTTAAGATGAAAATCTAATTCAACATATGAATAACTTGCATCTAGTTCTGGATTACCAAGCTGGAAATAAATTGTACACAACAGGAGGTGAATGGCTTTGTGTTTCTGGTGAGGTTGTGACACTTTTTTGAGGAAACAAAAGCAAAACCATTCTGCAAAATAAAAAGAATGATGTCTCCGAGACTATGACCAATGTTGAATAGAGCAGGCGATGAGTTGTTAATATTCTTTTAATGTTTTGTTAGTTGTGGATTCCCACTTGGTAGAATCGTCAGCTTTTGTTGGTTATTTTGTCTGGTCTAACGTCTACCTCCCTTCATTTATGGTCTTGGTAGGGTTGAGATTTATTTATTGTAGCTATTCTTTTGGGTGGAAAGTAATGCATAAATCCTCATGGTTTTGTTTAAGCTCTTGTTTGTTCCCTTGGTTTCCTCTACATTTTCTCTTTTGTCAGCTGTTATATAACTCCAGTTTGAATTGATTCAGACCATGATGACTCTTTTGATATCTACAATCTAACTACAGTTGGTTTGACTTAGCTCACAACTTATTTATTTTTCAATTTGCAGCTTTAATAATGAGATAGGCATTTTGGATAATGATGGCCTCCAAGGGTCCAAGGTCGAGACTTGACCATGACTCGCGAGCTAAGCGTCAGAAGGTTTGTGCATTTACCGCTGTTTTATTGAGTTTCTCTGCAAGCAGCAGGGGAGCTGTTCACCACATCAATCATCAGTTATTTCTTGATTATTGTTTGTCATGCAATTTCGTTTATTTTCTGGACCGGTGAACATAAATCTTGTATATTCTTAGCCTAAGTTTTATCTCATGTGCCTTTGAATATTAACTTTTTAGTTTACACCCTAAGCCTTTTGGGTTAGAGCTTGATATGATTTGCTAGTTTCCCAAACTATTCATTTTTATACCTACTTCAAATCAAGGTTGCATGGGTTCTAATATCGAGCACATTGATAAACAGAGTCATTCTAAGACTTGTCTTTGGTGCCAGTTTGTACAAGTGCTGAATTCATAACTAGAAGTTATTGTTAGAATTCAGGAGATTTGGATTTTTTTTCAGTCTAGTAGCTGCTAGTGGAGAAAAAATGTTAGAGCATAAGCAGTTCTCTTTAATTTAGAAACTGAGTATTGCATGTCACCCAGGTCTTTTACTGTGTAGTCTAAATTGATGTTGGGATTTTTCCTTTGATTTCTAGGCGCTTGAAGCTCCAAAAGAACCGCGGCGTCCTAAAACTCATTGGGATCATGTTTTGGAAGAGATGGCTTGGTTGTCAAAGGTAACTGAGTATATTTCTTGGTTATGAACATTCAGAGCTTCCCCCCTTTAATGACGGTATGCTGCAGGACTTCGAGTCAGAGAGAAAATGGAAGCTGGCTCAGGCAAAGAAAGTTGCTATAAGAGCCAGCAAGGGCATGCTGGATCAGGCCACAAGAGGGGAGAGGAGAGTAAAGGTGCTGAATTTATTCTTAGTTTATTGTATCTATGGTTAATGTTGGCAGATCATTTTGGAGATTAGTTTTCATCTGGGATGTTGTTCTCACTATACCTTTTCAAGTTTTCTTCTAGTTTATTAATTTGAGTTACAAAATTCACCAGGAAGAGGAACAGAAATTAAGAAAGGTGGCACTCAATATTTCCAAGGATGTAAAGAAATTCTGGACTAAAATAGAGAAGCTGGCAAGTCATTTTTGGATTTCTTTTATATTACATTGTTTAGCACCTCATGTGGCTAAAATTCTAGTTGTAATGGTTGATTCAGGTGTTGTACAAGCATCAACTAGAGCTCGATGAGAAGAAGAAGAAAGCCCTTGATAAACAGCTTGAGTTCCTTCTTGGGCAAACTGAAAGGTACCACGTTTTCTTTAAATGCTGTTTAAGCTATCTGCCTTTTGAAGAAGTAGAATCTCCGAATGAGGTTTTCTACTCCCCTTTTAGAACTGAGTTTATATGGTCCTCCGACCTGTACATGAAAATGTTGATTCTCCCTTTTATTCATTTAGGTACTCATCAATGCTTGCAGAGAACCTTGTCAGTCCATCAACTCCTTGCAAGTCATATAACTTGTGCATTAGTCAAGGACAACCTAGTGGTCTTGAGAAAGGAGGTGATGAAACTGACTCGAAAGTATCTGAATCAGATACTGGTAGGTGGTCAATTCCGTTAAATTTAGTTCATTTTGCTATTTTGTATACTCTGTCTGGTTTCATAACTGTATTGATATTTGCTAGGATCCCAGTCAACTATCCCTGCTGCAGATGAAGACTATGATATGCAGTCGGGTGATGAATCAGTAAGTTATCTACTTCCAGCTATAGGTTATCTTTCTTGAAATGCATATGCTCTGAAACTGGTTTCTCACTGTTGGACCTATAGGTCCAGGAGAAATTACTACAACATTCATGTGCTTGCCCTTTTAGGATTAATCTGCCCCTCAATTAAGCTCTCGTTAGTTAACCTGTAACTGGGTTTTGGCTCGTGTATTTTTCAGTTCTTTCTTATCTAGAAGTACTTAGACTGGGAATTTAAGATTTATGTGGAATTTTCATTTATAATTATACGTCTAACCAGATAAGGATTTTCTTGAATGGTTTCCAACATTTCTTTAAAATGTGGTTCTCATTTTCTACTGTTTGCATTTTGTTGATGCTGTGTTGCTCTCAACCTGGGTATATCCGCCCATCATGTTTAGGTTGTATTCATTTAGAACACTAAGTTTGTGGCTGCGCTCATCTGCAAGTGAGCATGCTATGTTTCTTTTTTTAACAATAATTTGTTGATACTGACAAAATGACAACATCACTTGCTCCTTTAGATAATATTTTTAACTATACAGCATCTCCTTTGTTGCCTTTAGGAAGATGATGAGCGTACTATTGAGGAAGATGAGGCTCTCATCACTAAAGAAGAGAGGGACAAAGAACTGGCAGCACTACAAAGTGAAATTGATTTACCGATTGAGGAGTTGCTCAAAAGATATGCTGCAACGGAAGGTACCTCACCGTGTCATACAAATTGTCATTTCATGAAGTTATGTCAAATCGGTGCAAACTGCCTATTTGAAACTATATGTTCTGAGCTCTTGTACTGAATGGGGCATTTAATTTCACGTTAACCATTCTCTTTTGAAATTAAAGTTATATTGCATGGATATCGTTCAGTAGATGAAAGGTGTATTAGTACGAGTAAACTGCTAGAGCAGCAGTCATTCATTGGCACTTGAACTTCTTGTCATAAACATTCCTTACACTCCAATGCAAAGACAGTAGTCAATCTATTTGTTTCTTTTCTTTCTGCGAGGCCAGTAAGTCCATGTCCTCTGCTAAGATAAAATATGTAAGCATCACTTGTAAAGTTTGGAAAAGAAAAAAGAGTTGCATTAGTTTGACAAGTCTTTTGAAAATTTGACTTCTGCCATAGGTAAAAGATTTGTTGAGTTGATAGAAATGGAAATAACATGACGTATTTATCAACCCGACCCTTTGCGTTATATATGTTAAGGTTGTTTTATTAGACTACTGTTGGTTAATATGCTTTTTTCTCAGCTAGCAGAGAAAAGAGTCCAGACAAGGATGATAATTTTCCTACAACTACCAAGCAGATAGAAGAAAATAATGGTAAATGCTTAGTTGTTTCTATGTATACTCACTTCTCATCCGCTTTTGCTGATGTTCTAATCAAATCCTATTTAGGAAAAGAAGATAATGTTGGATGGACTACCAAAACAGAGATAGACAGCATACCTGCAACAGAAAATGATGTTAGATGTGCAGCTGAGGTAGAGACAGACAGCTTACCTGCAGAACCTGGTCGTCGTTGTGTAAGTTGTATGTGTTTATGTATACTGTGTCAAATTTTAAAGAACGTCTAATACTCAGCTTAATATTCCTTGTATGACTTATGCAGGTTGAAAGTAATGGTGCTTTATCCGTGTCACAAAACCACTTCCCTGAGCTTAAGAAGTACAAAAAGAGGAATTCCTTGAAAAAACTTCTTGTATCAGAGAAGAAGCAGGTGTTGCATGACTTCAATGATGAACAAGTAAGATATATATATTTGAGATATAACTATAGAAGGTTAAATGATTACGTTATATAATCATGTGCAATTGTGCATTACTGTAACTTATAAAGTTTACATAAAAGAAATGGGTACTGCACACTGCAACTTAATATATCTTTTTTTGGTAGTTTTCTCTCATGCTGTGCTGCTATAAACATTCATTTTATTTATCTTATTAGTTGTTATACTATACTTGTGAAGTTGGTATTCTGATGTTTAGACTTAAGAGCAACTCTAGTTTTTTTTAACTTCTCTAGCTATTTTCTTCTCTTTCAATTATATGCATTAAATTTGGGTTATAATGTAGAGTCGTTATAACGTTCTTCAATTTTGTAGGAAGATGAGGATTTTGTACTTGCAGCTGGAGAAGAGATGGAAGACAATATGGTAAGCATATTACTGGGACTTTTTTTGTTTTGTTAGACATTTTCTTTCGCTTTGTCAATCCTCAAAACACTTTTTTTTTCTAGTAACAACATGTGAAGCTTCTTCTGTTACTCCCTATTAACAATTTCTGAATTTGAACCCCACGATCCTTCACCATTCAGATAAACAGGAAAACTCATTTTTGGTAGTTTTCTCTCATGCTGTGCTGCTATAAACATTCATTTTATTTATCTTATTAGTTGTTATACTATACTTGTGAAGTTGGTATTCTGATGTTTAGACTTAAGAGCAACTCTAGTTTTTTTTAACTTCTCTAGCTATTTTCTTCTCTTTCAATTATATGCATTAAATTTGGGTTATAATGTAGAGTCGTTATAACTTTCTTCAATTTTGTAGGAAGATGAGGATTTTGTACTTGCAGCTGGAGAAGAGATGGAAGACAATATGGTAAGCATATTACTGGGACTTTTTTTGTTTTGTTAGACATTTTCTTTCGCTTTGTCAATCCTCAAAACACTTTTTTTTTCTAGTAACAACATGTGAAGCTTCTTCTGTTACTCCCTATTAACAATTTCTGAATTTGAACCCCACGATCCTTCACCATTCAGATAAACAGGAAAACTCATTTAATGGTTCTAGCCCTTGCTCCTGTAGCTGCAAGTAATATTTGTCTTGTCTTTTCGAGAAGTACTTGACCCTATTATCTAGAACAATAGGGCACGCTGTGGATTTGTTAATCAACATTTTAGTTTATCTTAGTAAATAGTAAATACGGTGGAATCTCTGTCTTCATTGAGAACTGTGGTTGTTATCCAGGATGATGAAACAACCCTTGTAGAGGAGGAAGAGTTAGCAAATGCAGAATCAAACAATACTGTGGATGAGGTAAACATCATGCATCGGTAGCTCTGTTGCTCCGGAATTCTGAGACACGTTTAATTGCTTTAATTTCAATTTCCTCGTTTCATTTAGGCAACTACAACTGCATATACATGTGCAGAATGATATCCATTTCAATTTAAATGATAATCATAAGCTTTTCCAGATCGCACTTCTGCAGAAGGAAAGTGAAGTTTCCATAGAGGAGCTGCTTGCAAGGTATAAAAAGGTATGTCGAAGAGTGCCTTGTTTGTTTCTTGGAGTTGCACTTTAGATTCTAATCCTGGTAACAATCAGGGTTTTGAAGGTGATGAAGATGTGGAAGATGACTCAGAGTCCTTGTCCGATTCTGGTTCTGAAGAGGTCTTGGGTTCACCAGGACAGTTCAACTCTGAACTTGTGAAGTCTGATGATGAAGCTAATGGATTACAGCCAGATTTACACCCCCGTGTTGAAGAAGAGGAAGATGAATGTTTGGGAAAATCAGGAGAAGACCCTCAAGGTGAAGATATAATTGCCGATGCAGCAGCTGCAGCCAGGTCTGCGCAACCAACTGGCAACACATTTTCAACAACAAAAGTACGAACAAAGTTCCCTTTTCTTCTAAAGTATCCTCTACGTGAGTATCAACACATTGGCTTGGATTGGCTTGTGACCATGTATGAGAAGAGACTCAATGGAATACTGGCTGATGAGATGGGTTTGGGGAAGACAATCATGACAATTGCCCTGCTTGCTCATTTAGCTTGTGAAAAAGGGATATGGGGTCCACATCTTATTGTTGTTCCAACTAGTGTCATGCTCAATTGGGAAACTGAGTTTCTTAAATGGTGTCCTGCTTTCAAAATATTGACGTACTTTGGAAGTGCAAAAGAGCGGAGACTGAAAAGGCAAGGATGGTTGAAACCTAATTCGTTTCATGTATGCATAACGACTTATAGGCTTATCATCCAGGATTCTAAAGTTTTCAAGCGGAAGAAGTGGAAGTATCTGATTCTGGATGAAGCTCATCTCATAAAGAATTGGAAATCACAAAGGTGGCAAACACTGCTTAATTTTAACTCCAAAAGGCGTATTCTACTAACTGGCACACCACTGCAAAATGATCTGATGGAACTCTGGTCTCTTATGCATTTCTTGATGCCACATATTTTTCAGTCTCACCAAGAATTTAAGGATTGGTTCAGTAATCCTATATCGGGAATGGTCGAGGGACAAGAAAAAGTAAACAAAGAAGTGGTTGATCGGCTGCATAATGTTCTTCGTCCTTTCTTACTTCGCCGATTGAAAAGGGATGTAGAGAAGCAGCTTCCAATGAAACACGAGCATGTTATCTATTGTAGACTCTCAAGGAGGCAGCGTAACTTGTATGAGGATTTCATTGCTAGCTCTGAGACCCAAGCTACTCTAGCTAGTTCTAATTATTTTGGAATGATTAGTGTTATTATGCAACTTCGTAAAGTCTGCAATCATCCTGATTTATTTGAAGGCCGTCCAATCGTTAGTTCTTTTGATATGAGTGGTGTGGAATCACAGTTGAGTTCTTCGATTTGCTCAATGCTTGAATATGGGCCATTTTCAACTGTTGACCTTAGTAGCTTGGGGTTTGTATTTACGCATCTGGATTTTTCAATGACATCTTGGGAAAGTGATGAAATTCAAGCTATTGCTACCCCTTCAAGCTTAATTGAGCAGCGTGCAAACCTGGTTAATTTGGAGAATCGGCTTGTTCGGACAAATAAGAAGGTGCACTTAACAAGTATCTTTGAAGATATCCAAAAGGCACTTTTGGATGAGAGGTTGAGAGAGGCAAAGGAAAGGGCAGCAGCTGTCACGTGGTGGAACTATTTGAGGTGCAAGAGAAAACCTATCTATCCCACAGGCCTCCGGGAGCTCGTCACTGTCAAACATCCGGTCCATGATATTCATCAGCAGAAACAAAATCCTTTGTCTTATGAATATTCATCCAGGCTTGCTGAAATTGTTCTGTCACCAGTTGAAAGATTTCGAAAGATGGCTGATCAAGTAGAAAGTTTCATGTTTGCAATACCCGCTGCCCGTGCTCCTCCCCCTGTTTGCTGGTGCAGTAATGGTGGATCATCTGTTTTTCTTCACCAAGCATATAAAGACAGATGTTCTCAAGTTTTTTCCCCACTTCTTACCCCATTTCGCCCTGCTATTGTCCGAAGGCAAGTCTACTTTCCAGATAGGAGACTTATTCAGTTTGATTGTGGAAAGCTGCAGGAACTTGCAGTTCTGCTCAGACGACTGAAATCAGAGGGCCACAGAGCACTAATATTCACCCAAATGACAAAGATGCTTGATGTTTTGGAGGCATTTATTAATTTGTATGGTTACACTTACATGCGTCTTGATGGTTCCACACTGCCTGAAGAGAGGCAAACACTTATGCAGCGGTTCAATACAAATCCGAAAATATTTCTCTTTATTTTGTCGACACGCAGTGGTGGTGTCGGCATCAATCTAGTTGGGGCAGATACTGTGATCTTTTATGATAGTGATTGGAATCCAGCCATGGACCAACAAGCACAAGACAGGTGTCACAGGATAGGCCAGACTCGTGAGGTGCACATCTATCGTTTGATCAGCGAGAGTACCATTGAAGAAAATATTCTTAGAAAGGCTAATCAAAAGCGTGTTCTTGACGATTTGGTCATCCAGAGTGGAAGCTACAACACTGAATTTTTTAAGAAATTGGATCCTTTGGAACTGTTTTCAGGCCACAAAACAGTTGTTCCTGTAAAAGACGTACCAACAGAGAAAGCTTCCAACATTAGTGGTGACACCACATTGTCTATGCTTGATTTGGAGGCTGCTTTAAAGAACGCTGAAGATGAGGCAGATTACATGGCATTGAAGAGAGTCGAAGAAGAAGAGGCTGTCGATAACCAAGAATTCACTGAGGAAGCCGTTGGGAAGTTAGAGGATGATGAGCTTGTAAACGAAGAGGAAATAAAGCCTGATGGTCCTGCTGAAAATGCTATATTGAATGCAAAATCTGATGAAGTCAATGTGGTGAATGGAAGTCAACCGGTTGAGGAAGGGGCGGTTATTTTACATAATAAGGAAGATGATGTTGATATGCTGGCTGATGTCAAACAGATGGCTGCTGCCGCCGCTGCAGCTGGACAAGCAATTTTGTCTTTTGAAAATCAATTACGTCCAATTGATCGATATGCAATACGTTTTCTTGAATTATGGGACCCTATTGTAGATAGGCGTGCGATTGAATCCCAAATTCATGTTGATGAAACAGAATGGGAACTGGAGCGCATTGAGAAGTTAAAAGATGAAATGGAAGCAGAAATTGATGATGATGAAGAACCTTTGGTATATGAAAGTATGTATTTCCTCAATATACACTCCTTTGATATTTTTGTTGGTTTAATGTATTGATGCGAATGAACCTTTTCAATTGAGTTATAAACTGTGTCATCTGCATTACAGTATGAGTTTAAACACTTACATGCTTTAGGTTTTAGAAGCATGATCATTTTTGTTGTGTGCCTTTTTGTATAAGCCCCTTCCAGATCTGGTATTATGTTTTATGTAGTCTAGTAGAACTGTCTTTTAATTTGAACAAGTCTTCGTTTGTTGGTACTCGGTTTGTGAGTGGGTGGTTGGGGTTGAAGCTACATTTTCACCGAGCACTAGCATATTTTGTCAAATGTTTGGGGAAAATTTCATCTCAGACAGAAAAGAATTAGGAAATTTCACTAATCTATATATTGAGGATTCATCTTAATTGTATGATGTTTGTCTGCTGCTCAGGATGGGATGCTGATTTTGCAACTGAAGTATACAAACAGCAAGTTGAAGAACTAGCCCAACAACAGGTATAGACTCGGAATTAGAGGACATGCAATTCTACGATCTAGATTTGCACTGTATTATTGCTGAATCATTTTTCTATCATTTGATAGTTGATTGAAGATATGGAACGTGAAGCTCGGGAGAAGGAAGCCTTGGAAAATGCAAATTCTGATTCTCCAAGGTGAGCATATGTTGTAAAATCCATGATCTCTCCCTTAAGTTGTCTTGTTAGCTGAAACACTTGTAGTTTGGGAGTTGAGATAGATGATATTGACACGTAAATCTGTTATGCCTCTCCCTGGATATTTTGACCTGTAAATCCCGCTTAATGGTGCCAGCCAATTTGCGAAGTTAGGTACTTGTTAAGAGTATTGTGTGAAATAGTATATAAACATGGATATTGGGAGTGAAAAAAGAGCATGTACAGATAGTGTCTTTAATCTTTGAGGGCTAGTTGGAAACATTTGTGTTCTCAATTTGTTAGGCCTATCCAGTGGATTAAAATTAGCAAGTGAATTGACATAATTGATTCCAATACTGAATTAGGCCTTATAACAGAAACTGCAGTGAGTTTTAGCTTCCGTTATTGATAGATCAGGCACCCTGAACTTGATCACAGTTTGTCCAGCAGTGTTACCATTGGGTAATGATTATATTGTATTAAGATTCTATGGCGGACCAAATAGTATGATATCAATAAGATTTGTGTTAGATTATTAGTATTGGCTTATCATACATGATGGAAATATTGATTTTCACTTGGTAGCATATACATATTATAGATGGTTTTATCCGCAAGTAACTATGAGTTTAGTCATCCCTTGCTGTGTTTGAATCCCTTATTGTTCTCTGAAAACAGGAATGATAATTATGTGACTCCTAGACCCAAGTCAAAGAAGAAAACCAAAAAGGCCAAGTTCAAATCTTTGAAGAAAGGAGCTCTAGTTTCTAAATCCATCTCTGTGAAAGAAGAGTCATCAATAGAGCCAATGTCCATAGATGATGATTTAGACGATGAGATGATCGCATACGACTCAGATGCTCTATCACCATGCTCAACCCGGGAGAAGAAACGTAAATCTGCTTCAGATGATGAAGAACCGAAGAGCAGAAAGAAGTCCAAAAAGTTGAAGGCTTCTGAACTAGGAGACGTGCTTCTCTATCCTAAATCTTCCAGCAAGCATCAAGATGAACTTAGAGATTCAAGAAATTGTGATAATGGTGTTCTTGACCTTGAATCTAAGCAATTAAGTAGGAGCAAGTCTCGAGGAAAACCTTCTATTCCTATCGTGCCTCAGAAACGAGTTTTCACCTTAAAGCCAGAAAAGTTAAAAAAGAAAGGAAATATATTGTCCAAGGATTTTTTCCCTACTCCCGATCCTTGGTCACCAAAGGAAGATGCAGTATTATGTTCGGTTGTTCATGAATATGGTCCTAATTGGCATTTGGCAAGTGAAATCTTGTATGGAATAACTGCTGGTGGATCTTATAGGGGCCGATTTCGTCATCCTGTTAATTGCTCTGACAGGTTTAGGGAGCTAATTCAAAGATATGTTTTCTCAGTCAGTGATGCGACAAATAATGACAAATCTGCTGGTGTGAGTTCAGGGAAGTCTCTGCTTAGAGTTTCTGAGGTATGTCAAACAAATTACACATTTCTATTTTACTTTTATAGTGAATCTTTTTCAACACAGCATTTCTTTTCAATATTAGACGTGTCTTATGGGTTACTAATACCCTACTTTCCTAATGATTTTGTTTTTATTTTGACTCATTCACTTGTGTGTAAGAGTGACTATCAAAAGTTAATGATTTCTGTTTCGGGTTTCCTAATGATTAGAAGCTAAAATATTGTGAAGTGGTTTCTGTTTCAGTCTTTTAAAAGTTAAAATATTTTGATTTGAGACAGTAAATGTTGAATCTACTTAGTTTCTAGTCATAATGAAGTTTCATTAATGATGTCTGGCGCAACATAAGTTCTCTGCATACTTTTGCTCCTTCGGCTTTCTATTATACTGATTGTGGATGGATTTTTCCAACATTTGATAGGACAACGTCCGGGTGTTGCTTGGCATTGCTTCTGAACTGCCAGATCACGAACCGCTTCTTCAAAAGCATTTCTTTGCTTTGCTTTCAGCTGCTTGGAGGGATCAATCCCGTTCCATCCATAGGAAAAATGCTCTGTCTTTCCAAAAGGGATTTTATTCTTCTCACAAGCTATTTGGTGCTACAATCAACCATCAAAATTCTGGGGATTGGCCAGAAAGGCCTGATTTTTCTAATGTGCATCATTGTGGGAAGTTGGTGGCAGCTGCCCTGAATAGCAGTAGCTCGAGTCTTCAAACCAAAGATACATTATCTGTCATCAACCAGAGAGAAGAGCTTATGGTGGCAAAAGAGCGGTTGGATTTAATCCTTGAACTTCAGGAAGAAAAGGATGAAATGTTATCCTTTCCTTCGATGGTTAATGTTTCGATTCTTGGCTCAGATGCCTTCCCATCTGTGAAGATGTATTCTGGAGACGAGCGCCATTTCAGATCTTCATGGAGTTTGGTTGAGAGCAAATTCTTCAAGTATGAATTCATTTTTCAGTCTTTACTTTTCAGTGCTAGCGGTCACGTGCAAACTCAAATGCTTCTCTCTCTATATCTATCTATCTATCTATATATATATATGTATTTCGTTAAAAAATATTATGACTTACAAATCATAATTAATTTGCTTACATTCTGTGTATGGGGTTAAAAAATTCCTGATATCTGGCCCCATTATAGCCCTTATGGTACAGCTTATTTTTAATAAGGATAGTTACACCGATATCCTAAGGTTTTGATCAATTACACAAAATTCCCGTAAGGTTTGTGAAATTACAAAAACTCTTCGTATCGAAGAATTTAGATTACATTTGGATGGATGAATTTTGATGATATCATCAGTAATATTTTTTGAATAACCTATTTTGCCCTTGACACTTAATCTGTTGGCGATATTGTGGTCTTGCACACAACCGGCATTATATTAAGCTCTAGATCACGCACTATTCAAATAACTTCCTTGACAAAATTTTCTTTTTTCTTTTTCTTGGTTTGGTCTCATTTGCAGGGAATCACAACGTCTTACAGCGAGTGAAACTGGGTCTTTGACTCCACAATTGCAGCAGCATACTGGTAAACACAAGCTCCCTGTTTCTGATTCGGTGAAGCCATCTAAATCCAAATCTAGAAAAACTAGCAAAGATCAAACCGCTGATCAACCAACAGCTAGTGAAGTATTCCAAGAAATGCCATTGATTCCACCTGATGACCCAGCTTTTAAGTCTGACGAGTTTTTGCCTTCCTGTTTTTCTGAAACTCTCGAATCGGACAATAGACATCTGCTCGACATGGATGGTGACGTCACTTTAGAAATTGTCCCATTTGACTTTGGACGAAATTCGGTGGCTGAACTGGATGATTTGTCAACATTGCCCGACTTCACAGATATCGGCTAAAAGAAACAAGGTAATGCAAAAACCTCACGGTTTTCAAGTGGTAATGAGATGGTGGCCATGTTTTTTAATGGCTGAATCTTGGTTGAGGAGGGAGAAGCAGGTCTCGGTCGATGAAAGTATGTGCTACTCAAGGCTGAGCTAGCGCGGAATAATCGTAACGGTAAGAATAGCCTCTGCGGTTTGATGGGTTGTGGAAGATGAACGGTGCTGATTTTCTGGGAAGATTGATGAAAGTACAGAAATAGGATTTAGATGAGAGGATATATCATATATCATATATATATATAAGATCAGATGTTTAGGTTAGAATAGTATTCTTGCAAGTGGTCATTGTGCTGCTCAATTTTTTGTATGGTGGAGAAGAATGTGCTTGCAATTTTGGGGGATGTTTCTCTATCTTCTTATTTATTAATCTAATGGATGCAGGCACATTCTCTGTTAACCTACCTCTCTCACTCACACATACACAGGGTTGATTATTTCAGTAAGTTTGAAGAAGTACTTACAACAAGGGTAGTTGGGGTAGTGAATAACTGAATATTATCCGAACCCCAATCCGATATTTTTTGTCGGGTATTGGGTACTTGATTTTTGTGGAACCAATACCCGATTCGATACTTGATTTTCTTGGAAAATCTCAAATCAATCGGGTTTTATCTGGTTGAGTCGGATTCGGTAACCGATCCTTGATTCCGGATCCGGAATGCCCACTGGTGGGCTGTGAGTTTGGGTGGTTCGGGTCGGGTTGGGTAATTGAAATTTCAAATAGCATTTTTCGCTACCCAAATCCAATTGTCTGTATGTTTTATGAGAAACGGTACAAATTTAAAACATGTAACTATGAATCTTATTATTTGTAAGTTATTTATTTTCACCACTTTAAGAAAAAAAATAGTATATTGTCATATGTTATCGTCTTCTTTTTAACCATATTTCAATTCTTCCCTCTTTTATATCATCTATACCATCTTCACCTAACTTTTTAAATTCTGTTAATTTTATTATTTGTCTACTAATATAGTATATTTAAAATTAAATAATTATATCAAATATATTTTAATATAAGAATTTCATATCAACATATAATAATTTTTTTTTAGAGGCATTGAGTATGTTAAGTGAATAATTTAGCAAAATTAAAATAAAGTAAATTATAAGTTTTATTTTTTGTGAGGGTCTCATGTCAATTTCGATTAATATAAGGGCTATTTTGCAAATAAGTAACCATCTAAATTACTTGTCCTCAAAGATAGAACTATCTATTAGATGTGGATACAGATACAGAGATAAGATACAACCACTCTCAACATAGATTTTTAGATGGTCTCTTAAAATTTTCACATAAAAATAGGTGGATAGATTTTTTTTCTTAAATTATTTGTATAAGAAAAATCAATATTTTTAAAAATGTTCGTGCATTTACATAAACGCTCACGCAATATCACCGTACTTACCCTACACCACTCCGCAGTCAACCCCACCCGTTACCCTAAGGCCTAAAGCCTATAGACTTCTGAATATTTATATTATATTTGGTATTCAAAATAGTTTTAGAGAGAGAAAACAATCATCTATGGAGAGCGCGTTCTTAAGAAATTCAAATGAAAATACAATTCCTTCTTCGCTATTCCCTCCACTCTTTCTCAGATTCCCAAAATCTTAATTTCTAGTGTTGCAGTATTCCTGTTCGGATTCAATTTTGGGTTTTTAATTTTATTCGAGCGATTTTTTTTGGAAATTTTCCTCAATTGTAGCCCTAATTTTTATGAATAATCGAAGGATAAGCAATGGTGCGCGCAGTAAAGAAGGAGTTTGTTAGTCGAAGTAGGGTTACTCGAAGTAGTGCTCAGAACATCAATGAAGCACAGGGTGAAGCGAGTAATCGTGGAGCTGAAGAAGGTGCTGTTGAGCGCAGGGTTCTTCGGTCGAAGTACCTCAGATTTAAGAGTCGGATTTGCGGTAATTTTAGTTCTTTTACTTATTAATTTTGTGGGATTTTGGTTCCTTGAATTTGCGGTTTTGCAATTTTTTTGTTGGCGAATATGACGATGTCCGATTTGCTTCTACGTGACAGTAATTTAGTCTTCTTTTTGCAGGAGTCGGATATTGCAGAAAAGTTTTTGGCTTTACTATGCCTTTTATGTCGCTTGTAGTTGAGCTTCAAAATTTTATGATATATTATGAGTTGGATGATAATTTGGTTCTTTCAGCAATGTGTGTATAGTGGCTTATGTTGTTTGGCATAGTTTATAGATTCTTTAAACTTTGTTATGTTGGAACGAAAAGGAAATTATGTGTAGGTTACATTTTTGTCAAAATTTCATTATATGTTTGTATTATCTTATGCAGATGAAAGAGATGATATATCAAAGGTTGACTCGGACAAGTTCAAATCTATGATTGACGAAGTTGATGGTTTGCATCAGCTAGGTACAGTTTACAAGAGCCTCTTCTGTTGCATTTGTTCTTCTTCTTCTTGTAAATAGCTTTTCTTCTGTTATATCTGAAGGTGTTTGCTGGAAATTTGTGATTATTTCATGGGGTGCTGGATTCATTCAAATCAAATTTGGGATTTGTTTGTTTGAAAATAGTCATCTTTAATTGGTTTTGAAATTATCATTAGTTGCTTAACTAAACTACCTTCATCATTTTGTCAGATGGTGCCTTATTTGTACATTTGGACTCTTTAAACTTTTGCTTAGAGCCTTAGACACTTTCTCTCTCCATGTTCTTTATTCAGTACAAAAGCCAAGGGAACAAGTTGCTGATGCTGAAGCCCTGTTTGATATTACAAACACATTGGTGACCTCTGTGAAAGCTTACAATAGTGAAGGAGTTACAGCTGCAGATTTTGTTAGTTGTCTTCTTAGGGATTTCGGGCAACAAGGTGGAGCAAGCACTAGCCAAGACGGAGCTAGCTTGATACGCTGGAAGGACATTGGACAAGTAGTCTCTGATGTTTTCAAGGGTGCTCGTGGGTGTTGTACCATGTAATATAATCAGTTGTACCCTTCTCGCTTTTTTTTACCCTTTATTCTTTTATTGAATTATCAGGGAATAAATTTACACATTTGCAATATTTCTCACAGGATTGGGCCTATGAACACCGAGCTGAAGCAGCGTAAGAACCCGGTTCAAAGAAAACGTACAAGACCAACAGAAAATGCTCGACCTGAAGAGGTAAAATCTTTCAACCTATTTTTCATGAACTGTTGGTATTTCTTGATTATATTCTCGATCTTGATTCAAAGATTAAGTTGCTTTGCTGATGTTTGGAACTATTTGATCTGGTTCATTTGCCATGCAGCTTGATGAAGAGGGTAATAAGGAAAAAACAGATACTGATAAAAATATGGCCGTTATGTTCAATATTCTGAGGAGGAATCGCAAGGTCAAGCTTGAAAATCTAATATTAAATAGGAAGTCCTTTGCACAAACTGTAGAAAATTTGTTTGCCCTATCTTTTCTGATAAAAGATGGGCGTGCAGAGATATCAATTGATGATACTGGATGCCATCTAGTTTGTAAGTATCGAACTTTTGCTTATTCTCTTTTTCTTTTTTCCCATATGTCCTGCCTTTGTTGCTTCTAATTGAATCACTACTTTCAGCCCCACGAAACGCTCCTAGTGCCAACGCAATTCTATCTGGGGAGGCCACATATCATCATTTCATATTCAGATTCGACTTCCGAGACTGGAAGGTATTTCAATATGGGATTGACTTTTCTTTTCTTTTTTTCCCCTTTTCAGAATGAATATTATTACAATAGTAACTCAATATTGTTATAAATTCCTATATGATTTCAACTTGCAGTTGATGCTGTCTTCTGTTGTGGCTGGAAAGGAACTAATGCCACATAGAACTGAAGTGAACGAAGCAAGTAACCCTCAACCAGATTCAGAATCTGATGAACCTCAAGCAGCAAGTAACCCTGAACCAGATTCAGAATCTGAAGAAGCTCAAGCAGCAATGCCTACGACACCTATAAGGAAATTATGCAGAAATCGGGGTTTGGTTATGCAAGAGCAGACTGTAGTTGAAGATTCTCCTGAAAGCAGTGACAATACAGCTGCTGCTAGAGCTGCTGCCATTCGGAAGGGTAAGAGAAAAATAAGGTGAACCAATGTTAAACATTGGAAATCATAAGTAATTGTTTTTTATTAGCCGTTCCGCCTAGATTTACTAATCGACCGAAAGAACGAGGTTTTCGCTCGTGCTTCGTAGATTCAGGTTTGTAGGTTTAGAATTTCTACTGTTGGTTTAGTTCTTGTACCTTACTTTGTTGGCCAATCTCTCCTTGGCTGTAGAATATACTTAAAAATGAGGTGCAGTTTCAGTAGGTTGTCTATTTGTTGTATATAATTTGGCATTTTCTATTTTATGTCTTTGAAATTTGTTGAATGCCATGATAATATCATGTTGACATATATCAACTGATTTAGGAGACATTTCAAGATAAGATTTTTATCTAAACTCTGTCCATCAACCAATTGTTTGAAATTGTTTGATCAATATTGGTTCTTCATCTATTCACAATGAACTCGAACCTATAATGCTTAGCACTAAGTCAACTGCTTGCCTCAATTGTTATAGCTTCACTTAACCTACATTGTTATAGGCTTATACATGTATTAAACGTACATTTTTCGCCATTATGAATGAACTGATAACATATATGGGTTTGTATAGTTCAATTTTTTGTTGGCTTTTGTTACATCAAGATCCTGGAAAATTGGAGTATCAACTCCGAGTCCCATTGCTTTCGAACCATTGTCGAGTAATAATTCATGCTTTTCTTTAAGGAATAACACGATACCTTCTATGGTTTAATACAGATTATGGAAAAAATGCTTATCACAATGAAGAATTTTTTAAAAATATTAAAATAAGTATATTTCTTTTGGTTCTCTTGTCTATTTATATAGATCCAACCGAGTGGAACTACTAAGATGTAAAATTTTTTCTACTGATGGTCGAATTGGATCGAATCATTAAAGTGTAAAGCTCTGTCAACGTACCCTTTTAAAGTAAGTGTATGAGTGCATGGAGGTGATGGAGCTTAATAAGTTCATTGGGCCCTCTAAAATGGGCCTTTAATTGGGTTGCCCATGAAGGCCCAGGTCCATTAAAAGCCCATTTAAAGGCGCACGTGACTTTGTGGATCTCAATTCTCAATCATATGATCATCGGAGAGAGCACGTGACACATCCATTGACATTTGACGGAAAACTCTATTGCCACATATCTAACATCAGAATTCTCTCTCGCTCCTCGAAAAACCCTAGCTAAATTTCTCAATTTCCTGTGACATTTTCTGTTTTGTTTACGTGGTTCGTTGAAATTTGCATTTTTATCCCGATTTTGTTGGTGTTGGAATCGAATTTTTCTGTTGGATCTGTATTTCTTTTGCTTGATTCGAAGTTTTGGATCTGCGAGCTTCGGGGCTATGGACACTCGCAAGAGAGGCAGAGCTGAATTCGGCCTGAATGCTAATGGAGGATTCAAGAAATCTAAGCCAGGTTTGGTTTTATTGTGATTCTCTGTAATTGAGTTGTGTTTGAGATTGCGTTTATCTCTGTATGCATCCTTATTTTCTTTAATTTTTGTTAATTCTGTATTTTGTTTTCTTTGATACTATGTTACTTACTTGCATGATACATTTAGATACTGTCAGTTTCTTTAAGTTTAGTTTTCTGGAATTCATGTTTGAGCTGAGACGATTTGGGTGACAGTTAAGATTGCATCTTTATGCATTCAATTTTTCATAAGTCGAGATCTTTTCTTTATTGAAACTATGATTTCGTAACCTTTGGATCTCTGTTAAGTTTTGGTCGAAGCAATCATTAAAGCTTTTAAATGTCGAAATTGTTAGCTCTAGAATGGAATGATTGAATCTTTTCTTGAGTTTTAGGAGAACTGTTAAATTATGTCTTATTTTACTACTTAGTGAACGAAAAGTGTGAATCTGTGATCTTTTCTTAAGGGATAATATCGTAAACAATCTATCAAGATAAGCACGTTAATATCATTTAATATTATGTAATAGATTAGCTGAGACTCGTGAAAATTAATAATCTTTGGGTCTTTTTAAAAGATTTATGCTGTCAGTGAACTTCATATATTATAGATACTTAATAACAGCAACAATAATATTTAGCTGAAAAAGAGTAATTAATGTTTGCAACAGAAATGGACTCCTTATCAAGTGGTATAGGAAGCAAAACGAAGCCATGCACGAAGTTTTTCAGGTTCAGATCTCAACCTACCGAGTATAAACTCTTAAAATATTAATGTTTATGACATGTACTGATGCTAATGGTATTAAAAGCTTCTACTATACTCATACACATGTATGTTTCAATCAATCCTGAGGAGCTCACTTCTGTGTGCTACGTAAAGTGGTCTAACATCTCAGGTTCTTTAATTTTCAAATTAAGTCTGGATACCCGCAATTATTTATTATCATTATTAATTAAATATTAGTTACTTATAAAGTTTGGTGATCTAATGTTACAGGTCCTTAGTAAGATTATTCAGGATATGATGCTCCTGGAACAAGAATAAGATAACTTTACAATCTACCATTATTATGTCTCATTAAGCACTCTTTTAACTTTTCACCATTTTAATTGTCAACCTGGGGTCAATACCAATTCATCTTCGCAGTACTTCAATTCTCTAATTCAGTGATGGGGCTAATTATCATCTTGTTAGTTAACAAGTCGTGTAGTGCATCTCATACGTGAATAGGTTAAGGCATTTGTAATCTTGAAAATTTTCCCTTTTGATATATCTTACTCTGTTACTGTTAGCCTGTATGTTCAAGGTTGAGTTTTGTTCCTATGTCAATTGAATATAGTTAGGAGTTCTCAAACTTTTCCTTAGGTCTTGATTTCCTGGTAAGAGAACACAACAAGTATATAGATCATAATGGCTTGTTTCATAGTTCTTTAACAAAAATTTTGGAGGAGTTTTGGTCAATGAATTTTCTTTCTTCCCTCCCTTCCTCACAAAGGCTTGAAACTTTAACGCATATTTTCTGAAGTAATTTGAAAGAAAGTGAATGGGAAAAAGGTCTTTTTAAGAAATAACATGCGATTTAATTTCTGTTGCCCTTCTACCAAGTAGTGGAAATCTCGGATTTCTCTTATGAGTCTATGGTATAGATACACACACACACACATACATATTGCCTTTGTTTCTTTTATGCTCTTAAACAAAGAATTCTTTTTAAATCATTTCCTTCTCTTTTAAGGAACTTAAAGTTCCCCTTCCTCGGTTCAGAAACCTTTCCAAATATTCTCATATGAAAAGCTGGCAGAACTTGCAAAGTTCATTTGAATCACACGAAATATGTTCATAACGAGCTTCCAAAAAACTTGCTCAGAACATCCACAATATTTAAGTTCCCCTTTTTCTTGTCCATATTTGAATTGTCCCTTCTCCCAAGACGTCTTTTTTCCAATAATCTCTCTAGAATAGATGTGTGTTGCACTATCCATCTAATCTCTTCATTACTTTCATGCATCATATATATAACAAGTTACTCATTTTGTCCACAGCATGGCCGGATGTCCATTCGGCGAAAACTGCCACTTCCAACACTTCTTCCCCGGCGGTTACAAGGCCGTGGCACAAATGATGAATCTCACTCCTCCCAACACCACCCCCCAAGGCCCCCTCCCTGTCCAAAACGGGTCGTCCCCAGCTCCGACTGGCCTCAAAACCAAACTGTGCAACAGGTACATCACTGCAGAAGGTTGTAAATTCAATGACAAATGCCACTTTGCCCATGGAGAGTGGGAGCTTGGAAAACCCATTGCCCAATCCAAAGACGACCCACGACCCCTTGGTCCCATCCCTACCCGTTTCCAACCCATCCACCCAGCCCCGCCCGCACCAGGCCTCGCCGACAGTTTCGGTGCCTCTGCCACAGCCAAGATAAGCGTGAATGCCTCTCTGGCCGGTGGCATTATTGGGAAAGGTGGTGCGAATTCGAAGCAAATATGCAGGCAAACGGGCGCAAAGCTGTCGATTAGGGACCATGAATTGGATCCAAACCTTAAGAATATTGAGCTCGAAGGTACGTTTGAGCAAATTAAGCTAGCAAGTGCTATGGTTAGAGAGCTGATTGTTAGCATAGGTTCTGGTGGTGGTGCTCCTGCTGCTGCTGCAGCTGGTCCTGCCCCTGGGAAAGCGCTTGGTGGGACTGGGGGCCCTCCGCAGCCCGGGAGCAACTACAAGACGAAGCTTTGTGAGAACTTCGGCAAAGGGTCATGCACGTTTGGGGATCGGTGCCATTTCGCCCATGGGGCGTCTGAGCTACGCAGAACAGGGCTGTGAGATTTGAGAGTGATTAGGGATTTCTGAGTATTTCGTGTAGCGAATTGGGGTACGAGTTTATTGTTAGCTGCAGTTTTGCTTCTTTATGTTGCACATGATGGTTAGTTTTTATTTGCTCTTTTTATTTTGCCTAGCTTTTCTTGTGTTTGCTCTTGTTTTTTCTTTTTTACGTATTCAGTTCTTCCATACAAAGTATTCTGTTCAGTTCAGCCGAGTTGGGTTTGGATTAGAGTTTCCTTTCATATTACTTAAAATTACTCAGTGATTTCAAGTATTTCTTTAAATATAACATCAATCTTTTAAAAGTGTAAATAACTACATAAATAAACAATGTAGTTATTTACATAGCACTTGCTTATGTAAAATATATATATATATATATATATATATATATATCCATCATACTTGAACCAGTAATTTCCATTTTTGATTCAGCCATACGGTCATCTATCATGCCAACGAAACAAGACACAATATAAAGGATTTTGGATAGCTCATCTAACATACCTACAAAAAAGAAAAAAAAATCATCGGTGTTCTTTGCGAAACAAGAAGCAAATTCGCATTATTTCCAAGGTGTTCTTTGTGAATCAAGAAGCAAATTCGCATTATTTCCTAGTTCATTAGCGTTCTTTGCAGATCAACCGGTAAATCGGCATTATTTCCAAGTCAATCTCCCCAAAATTCTCAAAGAGTTCATTAGTGTTCCTTGATGTTCGATTCATAATTAAGTCGAAAGAGATTCCAAATTAACATTATTCGGGATCATATCAAGTTTTGGAGGAGATGAAACCATATCCAAGATTGTTACCATTCCAAATGCCAAAATCTTCAAATCAAGACCATCAAATTCATCTAAAAATTGTTTCCCAAAACTTCTATACACTTGAGAAGCAAGATCTTATCAAAGACACACATTAATCGAACAAAAAGTCTCAAATTGAGGCCAATCCGTTGTAATGAAATTCACAAAAACACACACTACACAACAATTCTTATTTCAAACATGTTAAAGATTCCTCTATGCAGTACGACCACTCCGGGCGGCGTTGGCCGCCTGCTTGGCCGCAGCATTTTGCTCACGCGCCGCCTGCTTGCTGGCCTCCGCATGGTGGATTTTCTCCTCCTTTTTCTCACTCGCCATTCTCTTCTCCGTCTCATTGCTCGCACTCATTTTGTCCACCTGCATATTCGATTCAAGCAATAAGTAAGACTCTCTCAATAAATTTTTTAACGACTACATTTCAAACCCTTCAAACCTATTTAAGAATCAAGTAAAAATTCGTCTCTTATGATCTAATTAGTTACCGTTAGATCAAGATCCCGATATATGTATGATCTAATTCAAGGAAGAGAGGGGACCTTTTCTTGAACGGTGGCCTTAGTCTTGGCGACGCCGGACTTAGCGGTGGCGGCAGCATTCGACGCCTTCTCTTTGATGGACTGCATTTGTTTTTGCTTCAATAAATTTTATATGTTTTCGAAAAATTAAGGAAATTCAACGGATTCCGACAGACTTAAATAGGTTTTGGGGCGACATACAAGAATGGAATATGGGCTCCACTATTTTAGTGGGCTTTCGACACGTGTCCGTATATGTCGGGTATTATATACGACTGTACGGAGGGAAATTTTCGGACAGTATAAACGTGATTAACTTTCTGTTTATTTTTAAACAACTTTCTATTATCATTTTTAATATTCATTTTCCCATCCCAAATATCACTCCTTTTCATTTTCCTACTACAATTTTTTAAAGGCAAAAAAATAATTTGACAATATTTTTTATTTAAAAGACAAGATGTTTTAATCTTAAGGGTTGTTCTTAATTTGCATCAATTTGGATTTTGTCCAAATTTTATCAATGGTGGGAGTTGTTCTTACTTTTTAATTTGCATTAATTTGGATTTGTCCAAATTTTATCTCTATAAGACCCATTCTTTTTTGGTGAAAAGTATTTTTAAATTATCTTTTTATCCTTAGGAAAATATTAAAATGACCAGAAAAAAACTTCAGGTACTAATATATTAGGGAAATTCATACTTGACTACCCCTTATTTAGGCCTAATCACAATGCAATCCATCCAAATTGGGAAATTACATATCAGTCCCTAATTTTATAGAACCGTTTGGGTTCTTAACGTCCTAAGATTCTTTTATGTCATTCCAAAAATACCCTCGATTTTTTTAATTGATTTGTGACTTTAGGGTTTGTATTGTTAAATTTATAATTCATAGAGATTGTTTTGTTTATATTTGTTAATGTTAGGGATAATTATGTAATTTTGGTCATATATTCAATGTAACATTCATAAAAAACCGTATGTAATTGTACTTTTACAAATTTCGTTAAGGACCTCAGACCAAACGAGATTTACTGAGATTAATATATAATTTTCTTATATAGATGAATTGCATCGTAATAAGGTCTAAATGTAGGATAGCCAAATGTAAATTTTTCTATATATTATACTTCGTCGGCCAATCTATAACCCTAAAAGGTTGAGGTAACAAAATAGAAAAAAAAGGAGCGATACTTGTAGATGGGGAAAATATAATTAATCCAATTATTATTATTATTGTAATTTTGTTTCTCAAATGTATTTATCTTGATGGGGCCATGGTTTTTTGGGCTTTTAATTGGGCCGTCTTAAGAGTAGTTCAAGCCCAATTAGTTATTCAGAGCTTAATAATGAAGTTTAAGTATAAATATTTTGAGGAAACTAGAGAGGATATTTATCATTTGATTATTGTGGCATTTTTATTGAAGTGCGACAAAATTATAATACTCAAAATTCAGACGGATCTTGCTTTCTTTATTAATATTATTATTATTGTTGTACTTTTTTTTTTTCTTTAGATTATTATTAAATTTTGAATTCTTTTTAAAGAGTGAAATGTATTTGCATTTTCCTTCCTAGTGCCTGCTTTCATATCTAATGGACTCTAATATCATATTAAATTGTATATATTTGACTTAATTTATCCTAAAAACTAGCTAATAGGATAAAAATTCTCAAATTTTATTAGGTAATATAGGATTCAATATTTAGTCGACACGAATTTACTCCTGTTTAGTTTGGACCATATAATTTTGGCTTGTCTTAATTTATAATGCATAAATAAATATGACACGATATAAATATGACGTAACGATAATATAAATTTTTTCTTAAATTTTTCACATTAAAAGTATTAGATATAATGTTAGATATGAGTATTCGACATAACAAAATAATAATTTTATACATATTCGTATACTTACTTTTCTTAAGTGAAAAAAAAGGCCAAAAAGTATTGGATTTGCAATTATCAACTCATTAGAATTAATTACTCCAACAATAAGCGCGCACACACTATTTCTTAACATCACTATCCAATTAAATGTGAGAGTCTACTTTCAAACCGTACATAACATAGCCGCCTTCGATCATTGATTTTTCCAACACGTTTTTTGCTTTGTCCTAAATAAACTTAATTCTTACTTAAATTTGGTTTGATTAAATATACTTAACGAGAATATTAATATTTTATATTTATCGTGTGATTGATAAAAAAATTTAAAGATAATAATAAATTAAATAATAAATATAATATACTAATATTTTCAGGGTCGAACCGTTAAGGGAACTGAAAAATTCAGCTGGTTTAAGGGCAATAATATCATAATTATGTCATATTACATATTAAAATTCAAATTAAAAAATATAATTTATAATTTACCTTTTGCATTTTTTAACTTATATATAAATCTAATATGCAAAATTGGATATCATAAAATGCATAATTTTCCATCAATAACCAGTTGAGAACACAATTGAGTAGGCCTGTCTCTATGCAAGTGTGTGTTGACTGTTGTGTTGTGTGTCATTTTTCTGAAGTTTCAAAAGTTCTCCATTTTGTGGCTCTTTACTCTCAATCATCAATTTTCACAATTCAGCCCATTTGCGAGATGGAGAAGAAACCCGAGATGGTGGAATAGAGAGAAAACGACAGAGAAGCCATTTTTTAAACCGATCGACGATCCTAGTTCGGTCCGATTCGCAAACATTATAATACGCTTATCTTTTTAATTGATTAGATTCGATCAGATTTGAACTAAAACCTTCTTAGCACGTGTACCTTTTTGGTTGTAAATTAATTTAAGGTTATTTATAGGAAAAACTACATTTTTGTGAAGTAAAAATTGAGCATACAAAGGCATAAAAAACAAGTTTATTCCTTAAAAAAAATATATATAAAGCATAAAACATTTTTCTAAACGGCTAAACCCCAATTATATAAACAATTGAAAAAGGTATTTGTAAGCTGAAAAATTATTCGATAATGTGCGTTTGAGCTTCTAACTTATTTCAATTTATTTTAAATAAAATAAACAGAGCCAAACACGTCCTTTCCAATTTCTTTGTGGCTAAAGGTATTTTTTTAAAATTTATTTATTTTAAATTTGCAACTACCCATGGAGAGGTTATATCAAAATTTTGGAGATCTTAAAAATACAGCTAATATTATCATTGGTGGAAACAAACCGAGAAACTCAAATAAATTTACTTAGAATAAAAGGAAAAGAAAAAACAAATAAACAACTTGTTTGTGATGCAACTTGGCCAGCTCTGAACCACGAAGAATTACACGGCTAGGCCTTTTCAATTTTTTGTGGAATAGTTAGGAGTTATGAAAACAAAATTAATAATTTAAAAATAATAATAATAATTAGCAAACAAAATTATATTGATAATTTATATTATTATATTAGATGTCAAGATTCCTAAATAAAGGTTTTGGCGTCATGACTCTTTTTTATCTATTTATTTCACAATTTCGACGTGCTAGTTTCTTTATTACATATATTAAAAATAATATGGTTTATTTCGTCAAAATATAATTTAGTGAGTTGTCATGTTTACAATTATTCACATTTTATTGATAATAAATTAGTGAAAAAATTACTGTAATTCATAATAGTTATTTATTTGTTATTAAATTATCACATTTTCAAAGATGAAAATTTTATATTTAAATGCAACTTTATTAGGATTTAACCCTTGAATAATTATTTTCATAATTATATAATTTCAAAAAAATTAATGATGAGATTTGAAATTGAAATTATACGTAGTGATAATATATATAATGCTTATCAGTTATCTCTATCATAGTGACTCTGTGGTTCTAAGCCATTCTATCGATATTGGTCACAGTCACATATCCATCCATATTTTATTTATTTTTTTTTTTAAAAAGGAAAAAAGATTTTGAAAATTTTAAGAAAAAATGTGATTAATGTGAAAAAAGGACAAGATTGTTGTAGGTCGGTAATTCTGTTTAATTTCAAGAGTTATTTACACCTATGTTTATTATTTAAAAATTGAAACAATAAAATAAATAATCACTTTTTTGGTCGGTTTGTCCTATTACCAATCTTTAAGATTTTTTCTTTTAATTTGCAATCTCTTTCTCCTCTATTAAAAATTAAAATCAAGTCTCTTGTCCGTGATTCTAATATCTACTTTTTTAATAATTAACCGGTTATACAGTTAGGTTTTCGTCTGTTAGAAGATCCAATAAAATTTCTTATGAATTAACTCGAACTTATGCTAATTTGAAAAAAAAATTTGATTTTCCTAATGTTATCGCAATTTATTTTTATAACTAACTTAATGAATGAATGATATCCATCTCTTTGCTTTCCCAAAAAATAAAAAAATAAAATAAAAATGACTACAATAATTATGATTTGGTATCAAATTTTAGTTTTTCGTAATTTTCTTCTCTAGAGTTGAGCCGCCGTCAAATTTAATTGCCGATAATTGGGTTATCAGATTTGTTGTTTCAATTATATATTTTATGATGCCCGTTTCTTCGGCAATTAAGGTACGACGTCACAAGAGAGTTTGATTCTGTATTTTTGTAATTTACGTGGCTTCGTTTGTCTTACGTGTCAACTTGTATTTTATTTTATTAATGTGCGCATTAAAATTTAATTAAATGTGTAGCACCTACACGGTGGTCACCACATCCCCCGCACCAAAGTTCGATCCACGTACGAAATGGAGGGTCCGTACATGAACCAAACAGTGGCGAACGGGAGACTGACAGACTCACACCTAAGCTAGGCGGAACTTAGACCCTGAACAAACAAAACCAAGCTACAAGCATGCGGAAGCAGGAAAGTAAGCCATGCTAAAATCAAACATTCAAAAGCGGTTGACGGGTTCAACTAGCATAAATACCTAATCCCGAAACAAACAATAATCATAAATCCAACGGGTTCAACTAAACAGAGCAAATCTGTCCTAACCTGTCCCGAAATATTCATATCAATCCGTACCATAATTCAAATTCAACATATACATAATTTATACAAAAATCATAAGTACTGAAATGCAAATGTAAGACAACCTAAAACAAAAACAAAGACTCGAGAACTGACTCCAACTGACTGACATACTCCGCCTAGCACGAACCCCAAGCAAAACCTGCAAACTAAACAAAAGAGGGGAGGGGTCAGTTTTAACTCGACTGTGTGAGGGGTTAACACACGTAGGGGTGCACAATCGGTAAAAAACCGATAATTCGGTTTTTCAGTTTCGGTTAACCGAAAATTCGGTTAGCATTTTTGCTAACCGTTTACCGAACCTAAACCGAGTCCTTTCGGTTCGGTAAAAACCGAATTTTTTCGGTTCGGTTTCGGTTAAAAACCGTGAAACCGAAATAAAAAAAAAAAAAAAAAGAAAACTCAAAAACTAATATTTTCACCCAAAACAGAGAGTTTCTTACTGGATTACACAGTTGAAGTGTTGAACAGCTCACAATTCCAATTCCAACTTCCAAGTGCGCTGCAATTCTCCAAAAATTGGAATTTTTTTCCCATTTCAAAATCGGAAACCAAGACCACAAACTATGAATTAAATCGAGAATAGCCCATAAGTAAAATTGAATTAAATCACCAAAACAGTTGGGACTTGGGAAAGAAGGCAATGGGAGAATTTGAGAAGATGATAGAACCCTTTAGCTTTGCGCCTGAGTCCTCGTCTGAAGGAATCAGTGAAAAGAGGCGGTGGTGGCCGGAAACTCTTCATCAGGTAAAGAGGTGGAGGTGGCGGCGTCAATTGGGAGCCGCCGCCGGGGTAGAGAAAGATGGCTAACAGTTACTGAAAGCGAGCAGTGGAGGTTCTCAAAGCAGTCGGCGATATCTTGGTGAGGAAAAGAAAAGTGGAAGTGTGGAACCCTAAGCCTTTGTCTAAAGTCTGAATGTAAATACATGTGAATTGTGAATAAAAGCCTGGGACAGAACTGGAGAACTAAAAAAACGTAAAAACTAAAGGCCCTGGTTCGGTTTTCGGTAAAAACCGAAAACCGTTCAGTTTTTACCGAAACCGAAAATTTAGAAAATCAATAACTGAAACCGAAACCGAACCTCTTCGGTTCGGTTCGGTTATCCTCGGTTCGGTTCGGTTTTTTTGTTCACCCCTAAACACACGCACACTATATATATAGGAGAGCAAAGCAGATACAAAAGTCATAATGTTCATGAACTCAGGGATAGGTTTTTCATACCAAAGCATTTTCCCGTGATATATACATATAGGATAATTGAACAACTTTAATCAAAACACTGCAACTTATAAAACTTTCAACTTTTAGCTTAATTTAGAATTTATCCCTGTTTCACGAACTTTAACCGAACATATACATAATAGAGAACTCGGCGGGTACGAGCTCAGACACTCCCAAACTCCTCAAAACATATCATATCAGAAACAAAGCAGAAAACTTACATACATATCATACCATATCATCCTCAACTCCGGTGATGGAAGGGTGTATACCCCCAAACCATCCATAACAGACTCACGCGGGGTAGCTAACCCCGACGTGCCCTCTCCGGCTGGTACACCGAAGGCATCGGAATATCACGCCTTCCCTAGCTCCCGAGGTCGCGTGGGATACTCCGGATGGAGACTATGCACAGGCTGAACCTCGACGGCCCTATACCGTCCCGAGGGTTCCTTACCCATACCTCCGGGGCCCAACATACATATCAAATCACAACCCGCTACAACAGAGACAGACAGACCGAACTTATACGTATATACATACCACTTCCCGTGTCAATCAAACTCGGTCCTTGCCAAACTTGGCTCATGAGAAGTATACGGTTAGAAGCATAGCTTCACGTGGCAAAACATAGCAAATCAAATCAAAACAAGCATACATAGGCTTGTACATTGCTTAACATACTTGCAAATCTTTGACGTATCAAACAAATACGTATCCCACACCTCTTTACGTACATATAAGGCTTTATTAAATCACATGCATTAAAACCGAGCACATTTTATTAAGGAATAACTATATCCTAACCTCACCTTACACCGAAGAGGCCGAAGACAAGACGTTTGATCCACCCCGGAATCAATACGGCCGACAAAACACCACCCCGTGTGTACCTGGACAAACTGAACACCGGAACAAGACTTAGACACATGAATGAACCACATAGACGCACGACAATGCTCAAGCACTTAAAGGATGCAATCACATAAGCAGGATTCAAATTCATATCAATTACATGCAAAAGAAAACATTATATAGCTCAATCAAGTCATATTATTTCATATCAATTCATCTAGCACATACCAAATTCCAACTAAGCCATTTAACTATTCAATTCTTGCAAAATCATAAATTGCATAACAAATTCTTATATCATATAATAAATTCCAATTCAATCGACAAGTATTAATTAATTAAAGTCATACAATTTATAGGTTTAGGGAAATTACACATACACCCCCTGCAAGTTAGACAAATAGCTCAAATTCGGCATATCGGAATTCAAATTGCAAATCAAAGCATCAATACAATTCATAATTCATTTAATACATGATTTCGTACACATTGGAATACAATTTGATCAACAAATCAAGCAATTAGCAATTAAAAACAATTAATTTCAAATAATCACAATACATAAATAAATTCACAACAAATCAACCGGACATCCGATTGACGAACGGAAAGTGGCGTTGGACTCACCACGACGAGAGGAACTTGCTGTTCGAAGGGCGTCAGAGCGCCGGCACCGGAACCAGCCGAACCGCCACGTACAGCCGCCGGAAAATTCCCCGGAAGAACAGAAACATGCGTCTCGGCCTGCTCGACAAAAGCCCTCAACCAATTTCAGAAAAAACCAAACACGCCGGACTTCGTTGACGAAAAACCGAACTGAAACCCAATGACGAAAATTGAAATTAAACGCAAACCGTAAAACGAAAACAAAATCCGAACATACCGTTGGAAACCCCGTAGCGAGGCCTTCGAAAGCCCCATAGTGGTTGCCGGAAAATATGCCCGAAAAATCGACCGTCGTTGAGCCGCCACCAATCGGCCGAATTGGGAATCGTGTGATCACAGGATAAGAGTTCTCGTCGTTCCGAACAACTTTCGTGAAAAGGCCGTGGCCAAAAGATCACCAGAAAAGGCCCCCGTTGGCCGCCGAAGTTTCTGCCGCCGCTCGCCTCGTCGGAACCACCACCTACGGCCAAAATTAGATGAAATTGATGCCGGAAATGGACTCAGGGGGTCGAAAAACCTTGGAAAACACTAACCTTGGTCGGAAAAAGTCACCGGACCGCCGCCATGTTACTGTTCATGCACCACCGTCGCGGCTTCAGGCGGCGCTTGCGCCGCCGTCGTAGCTCCGTTGTCCGTGCCGCCAACGTCATATGAAATGCCGGGTTGCCTTCTCCTTGGGTCTAGGGCATGTGTCGCCTGAGGGTCGCCGGAAACCACCGGTGAAGTGGCGGCTCCGCCACTCCTTCCAGCCGCGACTGTAAATCGACGATAACTCCGCCGTCGGTCACCGGTTGGTCGAGATCTTGGTACGGTTGTGACCGCATCGACGAGCTCTCCGAAATGGACTACTCACTCGTCGAATTCCGTCGAGAAACGAGTGAGTTCCGGGTTGTGCATGAAAACACACCGTGAGTGTGTGTGAACAGTGTTTGCATCGCGGGAGGGAGAGAGAGAAAGAGCTGAGCGTGTTCTGGCACGCTTTGGCACGAAAAACGAGGATCCGGGTATATATCTCGGGTCCTCATACGCAAAAACAGTCGGAAGAAGGGGTTAACGACGACAGAATTGGGCAAACTCAGAGTCTACGGACTCGTCTCGATGCCCCGAACGCGTTGAAGGGGTCCAAGAGGTCGAAATCTCGATCGAACGAGAAATGAACAAAAAACCCCTTAAAAGAGAAAATTGCAAACAAGCCCCTAAACTCTTAAAAGAGTTCAAAATAAGGCCACACAAAGCACAAAATTACATAATTAAACACACAAGGAGGTTGAAACGTGGCGTACCTTATTTGTAGGGCGAGCGGGCTGTTACAAAATGTACTTGGACTCAATTGTCTAATATTTGAAAATTAGGGACCTAATTGTGATTAGGGTGTTTTGAGTCTTCATGGCTATCTTGAGCTCGGGAATTCGAATTCGAATTTCAACCTTACCAATGGGTCCGTTTCGACGATTTGGATTCAATGAATTAAACCTTATATTTTTCTAAAGCCGATTGATCGCCCTGCCATTTTAAAGTCCGATCCGAACGGATCGGGTACCATTTGACCCTACCCGTTTCTTGACCGACCAGTTTAGCCCCAAGAAAAGGGAGATTTCCCTTCTCTTTTCCCTCATTTTCCATTGGTCCAAGAGAGAAGAGAAAAGAAAAAACCCCCTCCCCATTTAGCCTTCAAGCTTCGGAGCTCGAGCTTGCGACATCCAACCATTTGATCGACGATCCAAGGTAAGATTTGTGTTCCCCTCGTTACTTGCTTCGTTTTAATATCTCTTTTGTGCCTCGATTTCGTGTTTATGTGGCTTATTTGGGGAGATGATGAATAGTGTCGGGTTGGGGATTTCATGTGTTTGAGCCCGTTTCGTGAGCTCTAATGTGTATTTATACGTTTTACATGTCATACTTGTTGTTGGAAAAAACGAATCAGAAAGCAGCGGAATTTAAAAAATTTTCCCAACAAAAGGATCTTGAACTCGCAATCGTGTATCCAAATTCGTAGAGTTAAGAAACTTACTTTTCTTTTATTCTTTCTTGAAGCGTTTCAAGCCACCTAAGAACGCTCTTCTCGTGGCTTGATCCCCTCTCCTTGGTAAAGCTCAAATCTTCAAACTTCTAACTTGAAGCTCTCTAGAGATAGTCCACCAACTTGATCACAATCTAACTAGTAAGGATGCTAGTTCTCTAGTTAGTGTTTAGGCTTAACCTAGGGTTTCGTTTATCTTGGAGAAAGGATGGTGTTCAACACATGAACCAAAAGAATTGCCAAATTAGCTCCATAAGGAGCTCGAGCTCTCTTATTTATAAAGAGGGGAGTGCCAAAATTCTTAGTCCTTATGGACTAAGGATTTGGTCCCTCTCTCTCCTATTACTTGATCATCAAGTAATTTGACTTTGACTTTGAATTCAAATTCAAATCAATTTTCAAGAGAGCTAAAATATCCAAACTATTTTTGGATAATTTTATACTTTATTTATTTAAAATAAATAACTTATTTTATCTAATTAATTTGATCTGGCTCAAATCTGGTCGATCTGACGTGGTCGATCTGGCTGTCAGATATGGGTCAATCAGTCAAGAATTTGTTTGAGCGGGTTCTTTATCGACCTGAAAGCACTAGCAAACGTGAGCTCGAAACCAACTTGGGGGACTTGGGGTTTTACCCAAGGTTGGCACTCCGACGCTCAAGTTAGTAATGGAGCTCTTTAGAGAGAGGATAAATGCAATTGAATGCGTATTAAAGGCTTACCAACTACTGTTCAAAGGGCGAGTATTTATAGCCATGGCCAAATGACACAGTAGTGTGTGTACTGTAGGTGTGCATTAATGGCGTTGCCAGTCGTCGATCTGGATGTCGGACGATGGAACTGGCTTGAGGCGGGTCGTTTGTACCTTCTTTCCCCTTTGGGTAAAAGCAGGGACTGACGGTCATTAATGAGCCGTAGTACGCCTGTTCCAGGGAATGGGGAGGGTACGAGTGTCCCGACAGGAGTGTTTTACAGTATTCGGGTGTCCGATGACGTGTGATATCGATCTGCAGATCGATATTGCCTTCCGGGATCATTAATCTGCGGGTTTCCTCATAGGGGAGAGCAGATCCATCTGTTGATCTGATGGTCAGATGGTATGCCAACCGATCTGGTGTACTCAAGCAGATCTGATGACCTAGGGAAATGATATCGATCTGACGACCTGTACAAGAGGTCGTTCCTGGTTTGTTCCAGGTTGGCGCGGGGGTCCACGTGGCGCCAACAGGGGGGTGGCCACGTGGCCCTGTACCATTACGCCATATCAGAGGCCCCCCAAATTACCAGTGTGAATCTTCGCAGTGGTAATTTCATCGAACTGGCAATGGGTATGGGAACCGTCATGACCATTGAAATCGAGCCGTCGTCTCAATTACGGGCGTGACCTTTTGAGTCAGATCGGTCCGACAAAGCATTTAATGCGACGCGACCTTCCATAGGATAGGCGTGTGCCGGGTAATTATGGCGTCATTTCGCATTTCGAAAAGTTACTTTTCAACCCCTATAAATAGGGGGTCCTCTCTCAGCCTCATTTCACTACTTACTATATTCTGAGAATCGAACTGCTCTGATCGTGATCAGCTCGCCAGTAACTTTTCGTCTTCGAACTCGGCCTTTTCAGAGGTAAATTTTTTCTTCCATCTTTATGGCTCAAAATCAGGTAGCGTTCACGCCTTCGCCAGAACGAGAAGAAGACGTGCCGGCCCCACCTCTACCGAATGAGAGTTTTGACCTCACCTCTGGGGCGGTTTCCGGGAGGAGCGAAGCTCTGACGGCGAACATGGGGGTCAGGCTTCTACGTCGAGGGCACGGCGACCCTTTGGGCTTTTAGATGAGCTGGAAGGGGAAGTTGCAGAAGAGGTCGGTGAGGGTCAGGTCGACAGAGGGGAACCCATGGCTCAGGTCGGAAACCCTCCCGCTCGACCTCCACATGTGTACAGGACTCTTTCGCATGTTTCTGAGAGGTTCTCCAAGATAACTCCTCAGGAGCTCGAGAAGGTGACGCGGCTATTGGGGCTAGGTCCTCAGTACGTGGTTCGAATGCCGGAGGAGGGTGAGACTGTCGAAAGACCAAGGGGTTTGAGATTGGTCGGCATGTATTATTCCTCCGTCAAATATGGATTCAGGCTTCCCCTTCCCCGGGTCATCTCCGATTTCTTGGTCCGATACAACTTGTGCCCTTCCCAGCTGACCCCGAACTCATTCTCACTAATGCACTGTATGATCATCACAATGAAGTGCCTCGGATTCGAGCCGGAGATCTGGGATTTTGGAGAGTTCTTCACGCTTAATAGCGCCACCAAGTCGGGAGTAGGGTACTTCCACCTCCAATCGAAGCCGAACCGGAAAATGGTATCGATCCCTTCTACGTCACATGGGATCAATTGGAAGTCCAAGTTCTTCTTCATCGATCTGCCCGTCGTGCCTCGCTTCCGAATAACTTGGGGGGACAACGGTCCAAGGCGGCTCGTTATCAAATCGTCGACCTGGTTGCATAACCACTTCGAGCTGTTAACTAATATCGGGCCCCTTGATCATACTAACCTGTCGAGAACGGGGCATCTGGTCGAAGCGGGCATAATACTTGGGACTCGGATAAAGAACTTCCGCTTTGGTATGCTCTCACTTCGACCAGACCCTTAATCGTACAGGGTTTTAAATTATTTTGCTTTTCTGGTCTATTAATTCGATCTGACTTCTTTCGTTCCGCAGATCTAAGGCCGTTGATCATGTCTCGAGCTGCGAGAATGAGGGCGATGAATCAAAGGAATGTCGCGCTCGACGAACTGCGACCCGTTGCGGAGGTCGCTCGAGCCATTATCAATGCCCTGCCTGAGGCCCAACGAGCTCAGCAGGAAAGGTGCTCGAAGGAACTACACGACCTAGACGCCGATCTGGCGGAGCAGACCGCTGGGGAGCCACTCCGGGGTTAAGAGCTCGAGGGTCAAGCCGGGTCGTCTATGCAGCCGAGCGGTCAGGTCGGGGAGGACGTCAAACAAGTAATAAATCTCGATCATCTCCCTTTATATTTTGATGAAGATGTTGATCCTCAACTCCAGTTTGTTCAGGCGAGGCATGGGGTAGGCAAGAGATCTTTTAGGGAACTTGTTCACGAACTGCAGGACTCCGAGGAATCCGACGAGGAGGCCCAGCTTTTAAATTTTCCCAAGATCCCCCTCCCCCAATGGCCCGCAGGTCTAGGGCTCGAGAAGTCGGACGGTACCAAGCGAGCTCTTGTGTTCGGCAAAGCTGATCCCGAACTACTGACTGCCCTCTTCAACTCCGGGTGCATCATCGATGAGCAGAAGAAGCTCTCTGAGAGGTCGGCAAGGCAGAAGAGGTATCAAGCTGCCAGAGGTCTTTTTGGAGTAAGTTCACTTCGGTTTTCTTCTTGTATTGTATATATTTTTTTTTTAATTCCCAGGGATCGGACTAATTCGATATGATTGATCGATCTTAGGATGTCCTCCCCGTACTCATCAACTCGATCCACGAGGCTGAGGTCTTCAAAGCCGGCAAAGAAAAATACAAGGAGAAGTATCATATGATGAAGGGCCGGCTCGTTTCCGCGAACCCCGAGAGGGTTGAACAGCTCGAGCGGGAGCTCAGTGAAGCCCGGGAGGAGAAGAGGCAGCGAGTCGAGGAGAATCAGACCATGGAGGCAAAATGGAAGAGCTCACAGGAGGCCCTTAGGGAGGCGGAGAAGGCCCACGCGAACGAGCTGGCCAAGATCTAAGCAGCTCGATGCTGCCGTTGCTGCTGCAAAAGACGATGGGCGGAACGAGATCTTCAGCTTGGCTCAAGTGAAGATCGTCAAAGCTGCGGAGGAGATGAAGAAGTGCAAGCTGGAGATCGAACGGTATGCCGTTCGCGAGTTCATGGAGGGTCCTGGCTTCGAAGAGGCGAGCCTGGTCGTGGGGATGAACGATGTGGCTGAGGGGTTCTAGATCGCCATTAATCAGCTCAAAGCCCAGGATGCTATTGTCCCCAACTTTAACTTTGAGACCATCGGCCCCATGCTTCCCGACCCAGGTGCCACCGAAGCGCAAGAGGAGGAAGAACCGGTCCAAATCGATTGGGCGACTTACAAATATGGCCATGCCATTGAGATCGCTCAAGCGAAGAAGGACAAGCGTCCAGTTGCATGTGAGCTACCCATGCCGGTCCAGGTCGAGAGCTTCCTTCCTACCGTTAGAGAACTCGAGAGGACCCTCCGTCGATCAGCTTCGGAATCCACATCGGCTCTTGTTGAGCTCGACTGATTCGATCTTATTAATTTCCACCTTCCAGCCAGGTTGTGGCTGTGTGAATATTTCATTTCTGCTTTGCTTTTTTATGAACATTTTGCCCATCGAGCCATGTCGCGTGGTGAGCTCGATGCACTAGGTATAATCGATCCTTGTTAATTTTTGAGGTCGATTTTTTGCATGAATGAATTATGTTTCTCGTACTTGTGTTTTTTTTTTTTTTTTTTTTTTTTGCAAGTTGAACATTAATTCGATCTGGCATGCGCGTAGTTTATCGATCTAGGTTTTGCTTTCCCCTTAGCTTAGATTTTTATCGCTTTCGGATCGATAGGTTCACAGAGCTATTCGATCTCTTTTGGATGTCGATCTAGCTTCATTGGGCGTTCGCATTTTTCCTTAGTCGTTTTTCCATTCGCTGCATTCTCGTCGGATCGATAGCGATCTCCGAGACGCGCTGATCTTCGGACCTCTTTGGATCTAGCTCGAACTCCTCGGGTTTCTGAATAAACTTTTCGAAAATCATCGATCTCTAGATCTCCTTGGATCTAGGTTGATCTCAATGGATCTTAGGATCCACCTTTTCGAAGATCATTAATCTCTGGACCTCTTTGGATCTAAAACGATCTCCTTGGATCTCTGGATTATTAATTTTGAAAACCATCGATCTCTGGACCTCCTTGGATCTAAAACGATCTCCTTGGATCTCTGGATCATTAACTTTTGAAAACCATCGATCTCTGGACCTCCTTGGATCTAAAACGATCTCCTTAGGTCCATGGGTCATTAATTTTTTGAAAACCATCGATCTCTGGACCTCCTTGGATCTAAAACGATCTCCTTGGGTCCGTGGATCATTAATTTCTTGGAAACCATCGATCTCTGGACCTCTTCGGATCTAAAACGATCTCCTTGGGCCCTTAGATCATTAACAATGATTTGAAAGCATTAAATGTTAGGATTTTTAGGATCTCGTTGGGTCTAAAAACAACCTCGTTGGATCCCGATCTCTAACGACTAGATGCGGGGGGCTTACTCCCCCCTCGGCTCATGACCCTAGGTCGAATGAGAGCTTAATCGAGTGATAGTGACCTGGTGCGGGATTGCTGATTAATCGAATGTCCCGAAATATGTAAATTAATTAATTGATTAGGGATAGATCCTCAGGTGAAATCGACCTTTTTAACTATTACAATTTGAGATAAATTTGGAGGCTAAGCGTAAAACTTCTTCAAGTTGTGCGCGTTCCACGGTCTGGGTAATGGCTCCCCGGCTATGTTTTTACCGATCTCCGTGACGCGATAGGGTCCTTCCCAGTTAGGCTCGAGTTTCCCGACATGCTGCAAAACTTCGACCTTTTTTAACACTAGGTCGCCGATCTGGAACGATCTGGGCTTCACGTGTTTGTTATATGATCGAGCCGCCGCTGCCTTGTACTGTTTGAGCTTCTTATAGGCGTGTTCCCTGCTTTCTTCGATCACATCTAGATCTTCAGCTCTGATCTCCGTATTCCGGTCGAGCTGATATTGCGATACACGAGCGGTTTCGTGTAACAGCTCCGATGGGATGACTGCTTCGGAACCGTAAACCAGAGAGTATGGTGTTTGTCCCGTGGCCGTCCGCGGGGTAGTTCGATATGCCCATAGTACGCCGTCGAGCTCGTCCGCCCATGCCCCCAGTTTGGCATCAAGACGGGTCTTGAGATATTTGGATAATGATTCGATTGGTGACTTCAGCTTGGCCATTTGCTTGCGGATGACCAACTATAGTGAATCTGAGGTCGAACCCGAGGTCCCGACAATATCTCTTGGTATTCTTAGATCGAAACTAAGGGCCATTGTCACAGATGAGTACCCTCGGAACCCCAAAACGACAGATTATATTCTTCCAGAGGAAATTTCTTATCACTGCATCAGTAATTTTGGGGACTGCCTCAGCCTCAACCCACTTTGAGAAGTACTCGACGCATACTATGGCAAACTTTTTCTGTCTGGGTGCCAAGGGGAAGGGACCGATGATGTCGATCCCCCATTGGTCGAAGGGCCAGCACACATCGATCGGTATCATGGACGCAGGGTGAGTGTGGATTAGGTTGCCGTGTCTTTGGCACTTGGGGCATTTCCTAGAGTGGATCTTCGCATCCCACACCATAGTCGGCCAAAAATACCCACTCCTTAAGATCTTTCGAGCCAGAGCTCGACCTCCGGAATGGTTTCCGCAACATCCCTCATGGACTTCTTCCAGGACATCTTGGGCTTGGTTAGGTCGTAGGCACTTTAGCGGGGGACCGGTGAAGGATTTTTTGAACAACCTGCCTTCATGATCCATCATATAGAGCAGAGATCGATATTTTATTCTCCTGGCCTCAGCTCGATTTTGGGGCAAAAGCCCGTCTTTGAGGTAAGCGATTAGATCGTCCATCCAGCAAGGCTCCAGCGGATCGATGGTGGCGATCTCGACCTTTCCTTCATCGATCGCACGGCCCCCCGAGACCATGAACGAGATGGTCGCATCCTTTGTTCCTTGGAATCCGTTAGCCAACTTTGATAGGGCATCAGCTCGACCGTTCTCTTCGCGAGGGACCTGTTCGATTTTGAACTCTTTCAGCTTTGAGGCCAGCTCTTTCACCATTTTAAGATACGCTGCCATGGACTCTTCCCGAGCTTCGTACGTGCCGTTGACTTGGCCCGCGACGAGCTGGGAGTCAGTTACAACGGCTAACCTGTCGATCTGGTTCTCCATGGCGTACCTTAGCCCTGCCACCAGTGCTTCGTACTCAGCTTCGTTGTTTGTCGCTTTAAAATCGAGCTTAATGGCGAAATCGAGCTGTAGTCCGTCTGAGTTTATAAGGGATATGCCCACTCCCCCTCCTTGAGAGGTCGATGAGCCATCCGTGTACATGGTCCAGCTAGGCGAGGTACGGACGATCTCCATCGAGCTGGTGTTCTTTTCGACTAGAAAGTCAGCCAGAACTTGAGCTTGTTGGGCGGCCCGGGGTTGGTAGGTGATGTCATGCTGACTCAACTCGACCGCCCATTTCATCATTCGACCCGACACATCGGGTTTGGATAACACCTGCCTAAGCGGCTGATCTGTTAGGACAACTATGGGATGGGCCTGGAAGTACGGACGTAGCTTCCGGGCTGCGTGCGTGAGGGCGAACACGAATTTCTCGATCTCGAGATAGTTCCGTTCCGCACCGTGTAGGATCTTGCTCAGGTAGTAGATCGGTAGGTGTTTTCGATCTCGAATGGCGACCAAGACCGAGCTGAAGGTCTCGTTAGACAGGGACAGGTAGAGGTACAAGGTCTCTCCCTCATTTGGCTTGGCCAGCAATGGCGGAGAGGCCAGGTACTCTTTCAATTGATCTAACGCTCGGTCGCATTCTTCGTTCCACTCGAATTTTTTGAGATTCCTTAAAACTTTGAAGAACGGGAGGTTTCGTTCTGACGATCGCGATATGAACCGATTGAGGGAGATTATCCGTCCTACGAGTGATTGGACCTGGTTGATGCACCGAGGTCGTGGTATGATCTGGATGGCCTGGATCTTGGTGGGATTGGCCTCGATGCCCCGTTGGCTCACCATATACCCCAAGAACTTCCCTCATTCGACCCCAAACGTGCACTTGTCAGGGTTGAGCTTCATCCCATATTGTCGTAAGATCTCGAAGGATCTGCGCAGATGATCTAGATGATGGTACGCCCATCGGCTCTTCACGATCATGTCGTCGACGTAGACCTCCATGGTTTTCCCGATCTCATCCTTAAACATCAAGTTGACCAACCTTTGGTACGTGGCTCCCGCGTTCTTCAGCCCAAAGGGCATGACCTTGAAGCAGTATATTCCCTTTACCACGATGAAGGCTGTATGCTTCCGATCTTCCGGGGCCATAGAGATCTGGTAATATCCTTGGAAGGCATTCATCATGCTGAGCATCTCGCATCCAGCTGTCGAGTCGACGAGCTGGTCGATGCGGGGCAACGGATACGGGTCTTTCGGGCATGCCTTGTTGAGGTCGGTGAAATCATTGCACATTCTCCATTTCCCGCCCGTTTTTTGCACGAGGACTACGTTGCACAACCAGTCAACGTATTGAGCTGGAGTAACGTATCCAACGTCGAGGAGTTTATTGACCTCCGCCTCAATGATATCGTTACGAGCTCGGCTTTGAGGTCTTAACTTTTGTTTGATGGGCTTGATCGACGGATTGATCCCGAGCCGGTGGCAAATTACCTTCGGATCGACGCCGATCAGATCCTTGGCTGCCCAAGCGAAAATATCCGAGTTGTCTCTCAGGAATTCTATCATCATGACCTCATGTTGGGGGTGCATGTTCGCCCCTATCTTGGTGGTTTTATTGCTGTCTCCAGGGATCAGGGCGATTTCTCTCAGCTCTTCGGAGGGCTCGAGCCGCTCGCCGACTTTTCTTTTCCGAGCTGCAGGGGATCTCTCCGTCTCGCTCTCCTTCGTGGGTAACTCGATCTCCCCATCAGCATAGGTTTGGAGGTCGAGCTCTTCCTCTGCCTCTTTTTCGGACAGCTTTTTGAGGACGATGGCGTAACAAGCCCAACTGTCCATGACATCGCAAGTCACCTCTCCAACTCCGTTCGGGGTGGGCATTTTCAGCTTTTGATGGTACGTTGAGATGATTGCTTTGAACTGAATAAGGCCAGGTCGACCGAAAATCATGTTATACGCTAGGGGCATATTGACGATGACGTACTCGACCTCCTGGGTCACCCTCTTGGGGGATGTTCCCATCGAGGTGAGGAGTCGGATGCGCCCTAACGGTATGACTTCCGATCCACCGAACCCGGAAAGCGGTGTTCGGATCGGATCGAGCTTTAGGTTATGCAACTTCATTTTTACAAGAGTCGAGTAAGGGATAATATTCGAGTTGCTTCCATTATCAACTAGGCATTTGGTTACATCATAATTAGCCACGCCTAAGGTCACCACCATCGGACAGCTAGGCGTATCGCCTTCCCGATGGGGGCCCGGGCGGCTATCACTCTCGCTAAAGCTAACCTCCTGCCTTTCCCACTCTCTACCCTGATCGATCTGGAAGACCTCTTCGTGGGGGCCATTGAACTCTCGAGCTGCTCGCCTGATGTTCCTCTTTCGAGCTGCACTGGAGTCGCCGCCCTCGTGCCCCCCGGCTATCATATAGATCTTGCCGTGAGTGGGGGGATTGTCTTCAACTCTTTCCAGCGGCTGCTTCCCAGATCGTTTAGGGGGAGATCTAGACCTGGACCGGTTGCGATCGCTCGACCTTCCCGCCTTCTCAGAGTAGTGGTCGATGCGTCGAACAAAATCCTTCAGATGCCCTCCTTGAATGAGTCTTTCGATCTCATCACGGAGGGCGTTACATTCCGCGGTCGTGTGGCCCCATTGCTGATGGTAGCCACAGAACTTTCCCGATTTCTCAGCCTTCGGGCCCTCTCGGATGGGCTTTGGTTTCTTCAGAAGGCTTTGGTCCATAACCACGTAGATCTGGTCTATGGACTTGGTCAAGGGGACGTAGTTTCGTCGGTCGACCTGGGTCGGTTGGTCGACTTTCCCCTTGATTTTTTTTTGCTCGCTCCCTTTCCGGTGTTGGGGCGAGCTGGACCCAATGACCTGCCTCTCAGATCGAGGCGGAGGTCCATGTGCGAGGGCGATCTCCTCGACGCGCATGAAGCCGTGGGTGATATCTTGTATTTCTGTCAGGTTGCGGGCCCGACCCTGACGATCTCATCGGCCCAAAGGCGGTTACGAAGGGCTCGATGGACTACGGAAAGTAAAGTATCCATCGTCGGGTTCTCGACCCGAACCACTTCTCTCGAAAAGCGAGTCATGAAATCTCGCAAGGACTCGCCCTCCTTCTGGTAGATGCTGTTGAGATAGGAGGGTGGTAGCTTCTCCCCGGACATCGAGGAGAAGTGCGTCGTGAATCGATCTACAAATCGGTTGTAGGTCGATATACACCGCGGCGGTAGGCGGATAAACCAATCTTGCGCGGGACCCGTCAACGTGGTGACGAAGAGCTTTGCCCAGATCTGCTGCGGGTGGGAGTGTAGCAGCATCCGGTTCTCGAAGGCCGTCACATGTTTCTCGGGATCTGTGGTCCCGTTGTACATGGGCAGGCCGGTCGGAATTCGATCTCCGTCACAGGTCGTGCGGAGAATATCCTCGCAAAAAGGGGAAGCTTCCTCCCTGTCGCTGCGGTAACGGAGAGGGCGTCGGTTCAGCCCGTCTCGGAGGTCGACCTGCCTCTGGGTGACTTGAGAGCCACGATCACCCAGGCGGTCTTGGACCCGTCTCCGCGGTGGGCCTACACCTTGGACCTGCTCTCTCCCAGCGCGAGCGGCGGCGATCCTGGCAGCTTCCTCCCTAGAGGATCGAGCTGGGATCCGAGCTCGGAGATCGTCAAATTCTTCATTGTCCTCGTCGATCACGCGTTTGCCGCGGTGGTTACGGCTGGGATGGTCGGAGTCCCCGTGGCCCTCGCGGGGAACTTCTTTGCTCGCTGCGGGGGGTGGCGGCGGTGGAGCGAATTCTTGGACCTGCCCAGCTCCGATCTGAGGAATAAGGCCCCAGATGATTTGAGCCAGTCGCCCATCTAGTGGCTGGAAGACATAGGGAACCGGGTTCCCGTATGCTTGGATGGTGGGGGCCAACGTGTTGCCCACCACGGGGCTAGGTATGGTGGTGGCCGGGCTGGCCCTTGGGAGCTCGGGGCGCCTGGGTTCGCGGCCCTCCGTCTGGGCTCGCTCGAGCTCGATCCGCCACTGATCGAGGAAGGCGTCTAGGTCCGCCTGGGTGACCGTGATCCGGGGAGCCGCGTCCGGCTGAGGAATGGAAGCGTTGGCTCTGGGTCCGATCGGAGGAGCAGTGGAGGTGTTGCCAAGCGGCGCGTTGTGATCATGCCTGCCTTTGGCTACCTCCTCCATGTCCTCTTCTCGGTAGGTGTTCCTCGTGTTAACCATGGTGTTGAAAAGAGGATGAAAGGGCTTTTTTCTAGGTCGATGTGAAAAAGGTTCCCACAGACGGCGCCAAACTGATCTGGCTCAAATCTGGTCGATCTGACGTGGTCGATCTGGCTGTCAGATATGGATCAATCAGTCAAGAATTTGTTTGAGTGGGTTCTTTATCGACCTGAAAGCACTAGCAAACGTGAGCTCGAAACCAACTTGGGGGACTTGGGGTTTTACCCAAGGTTGGCACTCCGACGCTCAAGTCAGTAATGGAGCTCTTTAGAGAGAGGATAAATGCAATTGAATGCGTATTAAAGGCTTACCAACTACTGTTCAAAGGGCGAGTATTTATAGCCATGGCCAAATGGCACAGTAATGTGTGTACTGTAGGTGGGCATTAATGGCGTTGCCAGTCGTCGATCTGGATGTCGGACGATGGAACTAGCTTGAGGCGGGTCGTTTGTACCTTCTTTCCCCTTTGGGTAAAAGCAGGGACTGACGGTCATTAATGAGCCGTAGTACGCCTGTTCCAGGGAATGTGGAGGGTACGCGTGTCCCGACAGGAGTGTTTTACAGTATTCGGGTGTCCGGTGACGTGTGATATCGATCTGCAGATCGATATTGCCTTCCGGGATCCTTAATGCTGTGGGTTTCCTCATAGGGGAGAGCAGATCGATCTGTTGATCTGATGGTCAGATGGTATGCCAACCGATCTGGTGTACTCAAGCAGATCTGATGACCTGGGGAAATGATATCGATCTGACGACCTGTACAAGAGGTCGTTCCTGGATTGTTCCAGGTTGGTGCGGGGGTCCACGTGGCGCCAACAAGGGGTGGCCACATGGCCCTGTACCATTACGCCATATCATAATTAATTCATAATTAATTAACTAGATTATTTTTCTCCAAAATAAGACTTTCTTTTTAATTCAAAGTTAAACCAAAGTCTATTAAATAATTAACAAATTAATTATTTAATCACCAAATAATTATTCACGCACATGCACACGTGTCCATGAAGGACACGTGTCACGCACGTGACCCACACATGTGATTTCACACTTGTGGAACCGTTTGGCCTGATTAACTCGTTTAATCATTTTAAAGTCTCAACTCATGTAACCAAGTTATTGTGTGTGGCCCTCTAGGTTCTCAATTCAATTAGCAGTGACCCTAATTAATTAATTCACTAATTAATTAATCAGTCCACAGATTAAACGACCATAGTCTAGCAACAGGTGTTTAACCCCTAGCTGAATCGGAATGTTCGGATTCGACAGAACCTTTAAGTCATTGATTCATGTGAGATACAATCCTCCTACTTACTATCTCTCAACCAAGATCTAGGATAGGGGAATAATCAGAACCCTAATAATCCGGTCTTAAAGCTAAGTGCATTTCATATCCATTTGATCTCAATCCAAGAAACCCTTTTCTTGATGTCTTGATCTACTGCCTTGGTCAAGGACTCCATATGACATATGAATGACTTACACAATAAGAGATCACCTTGCAAATGCAAGTGTAGGTCCTTTCTTGATTCTCATTCACTTTCATGAATCACTTGTGCAGCCCCAGCATAAGCCTTGAATCAGTTGTCTAAGGCGACACCCTTTAAAGCTTATACCTAAGACTACAGAGTTAACTCATAAAGTGACAAGGAACCTCAAGTCTAAGGATCAATTAATCACATCAATGACTCGTGAGATATTTCCTAATCTGGAAGTTTCTATTTCCTGAAATAGAAACTTCCTTTCCCATTTAGGAATGTTCTCACACGGGGCACCTCAGTGAACTTACTTATTAAAGTAAGCACCCTCATGTATCACGCACGTATCAACTATACACTTTGCACCTCCATGAAACAAGGTGGTCCTTCTTAAGGGCGTGATCCCACAAGCAAGCCTTAGAGGAGTTAGGTTGACACTCCCACTATCTGTAGGACTCATCGGCTTGGAGTATTTTACTAATCATGACTTATGTGATATAGGGCTCGTTTCATGAACCATTTCACCTAAATGGTAGAGTCCTAAAGTCATCAGGATTAGGGGAGTTCTCATAAATGCACAGCTAAAGTAAACGCATACCAAACAAGAGCATATAAAGAAGTGTTGCCTCAATTCGTTATTTCATTCAAAGATTGTCTGTGATTACAATAAGGAAAAGCATAAAGCGGATATACAATCGGCTTTCTAGGGCACTATTCCTAACACTTGTTTCGTGGTATGATTTTTTAGTGTTTTGTGTGGCCGTGTGTGTGTGTGTTTGTGTTTGCTCCCGACGCCATAGCCTGCTGCTGCTGCTTCTTTTCAGCTGAACCAGGCTGGAACAGTCGTTCCCATCTCAGATTAAGAGCTGGAATGACCCTTCGCGGGTTCTGGCTGATGTCAGCATCCGAGAACGGAAAGGGTTATTCCCAGTTTGCTTTACGCTCGGAACAGCCGTTCCCAGGGGAGGCGAGCTCCTGACCTCTTGAATGACTGTTTGACCTTGTAAGGGGTGTTCTGAACGACCGTTCAGGTACCCAGAGGTGTGTTTGTGGTCCGTTTTATCCGTTAACTCGTTTCTTTCGCCTTTTCCCTCCCCTATCTTGATCCTTTCTTGCAATATAATTATTATATGATGTAATATGATGTTATGTAGATTTGTGGTATGATATTAAGTGTTAAAACGTGTTATGTGTTTGTAACGATTAAGTGCTACCGTATGCTTTTCATTTACACTTGTTTGCATTAATTGTGCACATGAGCATCTCTTAACGTGTTTTATGAGTATATCACGATATGAAATGCCTTCTTCTAGATGTAAATGATATGAATATGTGTTATGTCTACATGATTGCATCTCTTAAGGGCATAAGCATATGTCGTGCGTATATGTGGTTCATTCTTAAGTTTAAGTCTTGCATATGTGTGTCTGGTTTGTTCAGATGCACCCGGGGTGGTTTTTTATTAGTCGAGTTGATTCCGGGGTGGATCAATCGTCTCGTTCTCGATTTGCATATGTTTGTTTTCGAAGCATGTGGTTTATGACCTAAGTATAAGTAATTACGTGCGATATATGTATTTTTATGACTTTGTTATATGTTTGCAAGTATGATACGCTATGTACAAGCCTAAGTATGCTTGTTATGATTTGATACGATTTGTTATGTTTTGCAACATTAAACTATGTTTCAAACCGTGTGCCTCTTATGAGCCGAGAACTACGAGCTAAAGATATGTTATGGAGAACTACGAGCTAAAGATATGTTATGGATTTGACACGGAGAGTTATGTAAAGCATAGTTGTTGCAAGGTAAGGCATGTTATGTAAGTTATGTTACGATATGATATGTAGCGGGTTAAGATATGATATATTCTGTTATGGTATGATCTATTAGGTATGTTGGGCCCCGGAGTCTACGAGTCAGGATCCCCGGGACTTAAACTATGTTTCAAACTGTGTGTCTCTTATGAGCCGAGAACTACGAGCTAAAGATATGTTATGGATTTGACACGGAAAGTTATGTAAAGTATAGTTGTTGCAAGGTAAGGCATGTTATGTAAGTTATGTTACGATATGATGTGTGGCGGGTTAAGATATGATATATTCTGTTATGGTATGATCTATTAGGTATGCTGGGCCCCGGAGTCTACGAGTCAGGATCCCCGGGACGACAGCGGACCGTCGGGATAAGCATGAGCGTAGTCTCCACATGTTAAAGACTAACTCGGAACCCACCAGGAGGTTTGGTTGGGAGATGGGACCCTGAGGGTTTGAGTGTTCGCTCTCCCCTCGCCTGCATGGATGGTTAGTGGGCATACACACTTCCATCACAGGAGTGAAGGAGGTATGTTATGTATATACGATATATTTGTTTTGTTTTAATATGATATGATACGTATGAGGAGTCTAGGATGGATTTTGATACTCGTACCCGCCAAGTTATATATGTACGTTATGTTAAGATTCGTAAAACAGGGATAGATTCGTAATAAGATAAAATATGGTTATGTTTTGATAAAATAAGATAAGTTTTGAAATGGTATGTTTTGTTATGAAATGTAAGATATGATTTGCATAAGTAAAGTTACATTCCGTTTTGCTTTGCTAAGTACTTCCCTATATGTATGTATCACAGACAAATGCTTTGGTGTGCAAAAACTATCCCCGAGTTCACGAATATTATGATTTGAATGTGCTATGCTCACCTTATATATATGTAGTGTGTGTGTAGCCCCTCACTCGATCAGTGTGACTGACCCTCTCCCCCCTCAACGTTTTTAGCTTGCAGGTCGGCTTTGGAGTTTGAGCTAGGCAGCGTGAGGCAAGTCTTGGAGTCGGTCGGTCTTGTTAAGTCTTTTGTTTCGTTCGAGTCTGTCGCATTTCATATGATTTGGATTTTTGTATAAGTACGAATGTATGTTTATGTATGCGTTGTTTATCTTATGTATATGAATTTCGGGACAGGCTTATAGGGATAGAATGAACCCGTTGCTTTTATGATTTATGTTGATTTCGGGATTAGATATCTATGCTAGTTGAACTCGTCACTTGTTGCTTGTGCCTTTATGATTGAATATATGATTCGCTTCTGCATATGCATCTGTTTATGTTGATTCGTTCTGATGATTCGCTTCTGCATATGCATCTGTTTCCCGTTCGCCTCTGTTTGGTTCATATACGAGTTTCCCATCTCGTATGTGGATTGGGCTTAGGTGAGGGTAGGGATGGCAATGAGCTGAACTGACTCGTGAGCCTCACGAACCAGCTCGCACAAGGTTCGGGCTTGGGTTCATGAGGGACGAGCCAAGCCGAGCCTGGGTTCGGCTCTCAATACCTACGAGCCAAGCCCGAGCCATGAATATTTTGTTCGTTGGCTCGCGAACCATAAAATTATTTTAATATATATATATATATATATATATATATATATATATATATAGAGAGAGAGAGAGAGAGAGAGAGAGGGAGAGAGAGATTTCACAAACCCTAATCTCATTTCTCTCCCTCAGAATTGCGCAGTCAAACGCAGTCCTCCCACCAACCCACCCTCACCATCATCCCCCTCCCACCTTTCACCATCGCCGCACGCCACCGGCGGCCCGGCACCACCACGCCACCGCACTCCCCACCCCTTTCTCTCTCCACAACAGAATTCACGCTACCACCTCTCTCATTCACGGACAGCTAGCCACCGCCAAACATCATACGCCGCCACGCTATCGCCCGTCGTACACCGCTATGCCACCGTCAAACGTCGTGCGCCGCCACGCCACCGCCACCACGAAACTAGTGTCCATCGTCACCCATTTCAAAGCAGATTTGGGTTTAATTTTTAGAGATTTGGTTATTTTACATATTCAAAATCAACCTATTTCTTGGTTGTGTTAATTTGGTTCAATTTGAGAGCAAATCTAAGGCTGACAAAAGGTGTAAAATTGAGAAGAAATTGTTGTTTATATGTTTTCAAATCTTGAATGTTATGGTACGATTTTGAATGAATTGTTCTAATTAAAGTTTGTATTTGAATTAAGGTTCTGGAATTGTGAAATGTTAATTGTTGTATGGTTTTGGGATCTTGTTTTGTGATTCTGGAATGGCGATTTTGGTTTTGTTCTTTTTTCTGGAATGAAGATTTTGGAAGAACTGGTGTGCAAGAACCAGGGCTCGCGAGCTGAGCCGAGCCAAAAAAATCGAGGTTCGGTGGCTCGCGAACCATGTTCGAAACCTTAAAATTTAGTGCGAGCCCGAGCCCAAACCATAAAAGGCTCGGCTCGGCTCATTACCATCCCTAGGTGAGGGGGATGTGGTGATCCACCGTGCGGGGTACTACATATTTTATTTTATGTTTTATTCACGTACATAATCCAAATATATTATTAGACGGTTAAGATTAAGAGTAAAAAAAAAAAAATTCCACCTAATTGGTATTAAATACTACATACTATTTAATGTCAACCCTAAGCAAAATAAAGAGAACACAAAAGAACAATAATAGAATCCTATATACTAAGAAATAAATAATTAAGCAAAATTGGCAATTTCATTCATGTTTGCTTATAATCAATTTATTTGTGATTAAATTTGTAGCCCACTTTTGCTAAAATAATGGGTCCAAAACTATTAATTTAATTATGCCAACACGAGTTGGTCCAAGTGATTCGAGGTTTATTTATCGAAGGTAATGTACTGGGTTCAAATTCCTCCGGCCACTTGGACATGTATTAATAAATAAATAAATAAATCTAATCCGCTGTAGCACTCGGTTAACAAGGAAAAAAAAAACTATGAACTTAATTATGAATCAAAGAAAATAAAAAATATATTCCATTAAATATCCAACCTTGTTCGTCAACTGTTAATAATTCAAAATATAAAGGACAAAAGTTACATAAACTCAATACCTTGAAGTTGTATATTTTTAGAATACAATTCCTATCAAGCTCAATACATGCACGCATATTCTAACTTATATTCTTACATATATGAATTAATTAAATAAATAATCAAGGGAATATTCGCATTAGTTTTATTTTATAATTGAACCCCAATAGTGAAAAGATACTTAATAATAGTTAATAGTGATTAAAAAAAAAACATAATGTGGACGAGTCACAACTCACGATAAATACCTAAATATTGGGTCGCATCTTGAACCCGAAATCGGCTAAAATCGAGTTTAAATCAATATTAAAAAAATATTCGTTGGTTATCCTTATTGGATCTAAATCACCCATCAAAATGGATAGCCATTAATTTTAAAGTTATATAGAGGTTAATATAACATGAAATTAAACGTTAACTACTGCTAAAAAAATATATGTCTGTTACACTTAAACTGGTGAGCTATATATATAACTTATCTATTAAATTTTCCCCTTATGAAATATGAACATCACATATTGAGTAGGAATTAAAAAGAAAAAGATTTTGATCATGAATGAAATAATTAATCATATTATTTCGCATTCGAAAGGGATCAAAACCGCTGACCCTAAAATTCTCCCAACTAGTAATTATTTTGTACTATTAAGTGGTGCTATATTTGAGGTTTATGTTCGAATTTGTAAAAACACAACTACTATAATTGGTAGAAAAAGTTTTATCTGATCAAACTCAACCTATGTAAAAGAATTATACGAACAAACAAAATAATTTCTTAAAAAAAGACCAAATAGTTATCTGCAAATAAAATAACCATTATTTTCTTGTTTGGATTAATATATATATTTTCTTGACAATTTTAAAACATAATAATAATAAATAAAAAAAAAGAGTAAAGTAGTCAAAATTGATTCACTCGGAAATACCCAACTTGTATTAGGCGCGTGGGGTCCGCCCTTCTCGGAGAAGGAGGGAAAGCCGAAAAGCTTACATAGCTCACTTCTATATATACACTCACATTGCCGGCCACTTTACTGCCCCCATTCAAAACCCCCCTCTTTCTTGGCAAGAAAAGCAGCAGATTTTTATCAAAGGTACTATCTTTATGCATTTTTTTTTAACGTAATTGTTTCTTCATTTTCGTTTTTGGGCAATGTATTTGTTGTGTGGGATTGGGATTTGGGATTGGTTGTGTGTTTTTGATGATTTGCAGAAGAATGTGGGTAGATCTTGATGTGGGTTTTGTTGTTAGAGGTCTGGATTTTTGAAGCTTTTTGTTAATCTGTTGTGGGTTTGAGCTGGGTTGGGTTAGCTTGGGGGATTGGGGTTATGGTTTTCTTGGTGGTTTTGGTTGAGCAGTGTTTTATGGATCTTAGCTTTGTTTGTTAATGGGGTTTAATTGTTTGGAAGGTTTGTGCATTGTGTTATGTTTTGATGTTCTTTACATGCAATTGGATTGAAGAATTTTTGTTGTTTCCACTTCGATGAATTTGGAATTGAGAACTCCACCCTTCTTTTGGTTGTGTTTTTCTTTTTTGGATCTAAAGTTTGAATCTTGGAGTCACTTTTTTGGTAATCGAGAAGGGAAAGAAAAGTTCTCCAAGAAAAAAAAAAGAAGGGAAAGAAAAGAGGAGTGAAAGGAATGAATTCTTTTGATGCTAATTCCGTCTCTCTCTCTCTCTCTCTCTCTCTCTCTCTCCCTCTCTCTCGCACGCACGCACGCACACTCGGTTGGAGTAGATGAAACGTGATATGGGCAGAAAAAAAAAATATCTGAGATATTTTCTTCTCTCTCAGTTTTAGAAAGGAAAGAGATGCCATTAATGTCTGCCACTGCTGCGGCATCACATGCAGAACTCTGTATTTTAATATTCTGTTTTCAATTTTAATCTGATTAGAATGAATATATTCTTATCAGATCCATATTTCCTCAAGATTCTCATCACTTCCAAACTTTTTTAATCATATAAATATATAATTAGTAATTAAATCTGTGGGCATTAATGGGTGCACTCATGCTAAGACAAACATTGATATGCATATGCTGAGAAATCTTTTATTCTCAGTTTCAGGTAAAGATGTTGTCATTTAACTGCACCCCCCACCCCCAGCCCCATCCCCATCCCCATCCCCATGTGCTTTGAGATCAGCTTTTGCTAGTGTCCAAAGGTTGTTTAGTTTCTTGATTTCTGGTGCAATTTTACAATTATATAATCTAGCCTGGTAACTTGAATTTTTAATATAATATGTTCAAAAGCGACCTTGCAATTTGCAATTTCATAGTTTGTCCCCATACAAAATGTCCAAATTCGTATTCACAAAAGGATAGTATGAAAGTGTGTTGAGTATTTGTTTGGTAGCTGAAAGGGTTTTCTTCTGAGCCTCAGATTTGTCACATGGTTAGACTTGAGATAGTACAAACTTTCTGTGACCTCTTCTAACTTTTCATGTAGATCATTGGCCTGTAGTACCTAAAGGTCTGCTTCTTGTTGATATCATGTGGTTCTTTTGTATTTAATGCTAGTTTTAAGTATTTAGCTGAAGTTTATCATTTTTAACAGCACATCTTGTTGGGGTGATTGTCAAGACGTTTCTTTAGCTAACGAAAAGTTCAATGTTTAACTAGGTTTAAATGTTGGACCAACTTTTTTTGTCCTTGATGTGGTTGTGGGGGAAAAAGTCGCTGTTTTTACGTGTGGTTGTGGATGTGAAATAGTTATTTCTACTTCTTTGTAAACACTGTAGCTGACGAAAAGTGCAATCTTTGAACCTAAGAACAGCTGTTTATGTTACTTGGTCCACAATTACAACTAACAGCTGTGTTTAACTAAAATGTAAAATCTGATCTGTAATTATGTACTCATGGCCCATATGTTACGCTTAAGCATGTAATAAATGTCTTAATTGGTAGTTTTCCGGTGGTCACATCCTAACTTCCTAAGGATCCATTCGTTGAACGTAGTCAAACAAATAAAAGTTATTTTTCAACTTAAATATCTTGCGTGACTAAGAAAACTTTATTCATTCGATTGGTTTCTAATGATATATTTTTCTTATTGGATCTTTTGAATAGTTGGTAGTTAGATTAAAATATTGCAGCTTGGGCGACCACTCTGATTCTTGTTCTTTATTTTATGTTTATACTTCTTTAAGCCCTCAAGATTCATGCATGTCCATGTCATATCTTTATATATTGCTGGATAATAACCTTGTGCGCTTATATGTTATTTAACTTTTCTTGCCTTATTTTCGTGAAATTAAAAGTTATTTGCCTTAGTAGTCAATTATGAGAGGCTATTTGCCTTAGCAGTCCGATAGGTATATTGAATCAAAATTACTTACCTTAGCAGTCCGACACGTATATTAAATCAAAACTATTTGCCTTAGCAGTTGGATGTGTGTTAAATCAAAATTATTTGCCTTAGCAGACTATTATGCTTCAAAATCACATGCTTTCTCGCTTGTATTCTATTATTTCTTGCACCGTCCTTATTGACATGTGATTTGGTTTTGTGCCCCCACAAATCCCACAAGGACTTCTTTTCCATATCAAAGTTTTGAGAAAAGATGTTTTAACAAGTAAAGTTTGTAGAGAAGCCCATAAGTTATCACCTTATAAAGCTTGTTTTTTCTTGCAAGGTTTTCAATCATCTATATGTTTTACACATACAAATTGAGTTATATCTACTCCACTCAACTCTTACCCTATTAGGAATGATGGGCGCAGCTCTAGGTGAAAAGTTTTGATTTTTCCTTGGACCCATTTTCTAAGTAACTCGTCTATTTATATCTTCCCTACAACTGCTAATCTCACCCGTCTCCACCTTTTTCAGGCTGCTTGAAAGATGGGTGCTGGAGGCCGCATGTCTGTACCGCCTGAGGGGAAGATATCAAAACCTGAACCCATTCACCATGCCCCACACACAAAGCCCCCGTTTACCTTTGGTGAGATCAAGAAAGCTATCCCACCCCATTGCTTCAAACGATCCATCCCTCGTTCCTTCTCCTATGTCGTGTATGATCTCACAATCGCCTCCATATTTTACTACGTTGCCACAAACTACATCCATCTCCTACCGTACCCTCTCTCGTACCTTGCGTGGCCCCTATATTGGGCGTGCCAGGGGTGCGTGCTAACCGGGGTGTGGGTCATAGCGCATGAGTGTGGCCACCATGCCTTTAGCAACTACCAGTGGCTAGATGACACGGTCGGCCTAATCCTCCATTCAGCCCTCCTCGTTCCATACTTCTCATGGAAGCACAGCCACCGCCGCCACCACTCCAACACTGGGTCCATGGAACGGGATGAAGTGTTTGTGCCAAAAGTCAAATCAAGTGTCTCATGGTTTGCCAGGTAAAAGCCCCCCCCCCCTCAAAAATTTTATGTCCCTTCAGTTTTCTGTGATTAATTAATATTCTAGTCCTTTATTTTTGTATATAAAATTGTAATGATTCATATTTCATCCTCCCCTTTTATTAAAATTTTTGGAAAAATGCTTACACAAACTTGAATAATTATTTTCTTGTACTATAATTTATATATCACAGTAGAGACGGATTAATTTTTTTTCTAGATTAAATGGCTGCAAAATATGAAAAAATCAATGTGTAAATTAGTACAGCTAAAGATAATTAATTTACAATTAAATACCAAAGCTAATGTAAGAACATTAAAGGGTACCTTTCTCAAGAAAATGGGTCAAACTAAATGATTTGTGTTTCAACGAAAAATTGTATGAATGAGTTTGTTAGATTGATAATAAGTTCATGGTTTTGTTTGGATATAAAGATTCCTGTCTCCATCTCTTCAGGCATGCGAACAACCCTCCGGGCCGAGTCTTCATGCTCCTCGTCCAACTAACCCTCGGCTGGCCACTGTACCTAATGTTCAACGTTTCTGGAAGGCGCTATGACCGGTTCGCGTGCCACTACGACCCCCACAGCCCGATCTACACAGACCGCGAGCGAGCCCAGATCCTAATATCCGATGCCGGTGTCCTCGCCATCACATTCGGGCTCTACCGTCTCGTTTTGGCAAAAGGGCTCTCCTGGGTTCTTTGTGTGTATGGTTGCCCGTTGCTCGTGGTCAACGGCTTTCTTGTTTTGATTACATATCTGCAGCACACCCACCCCTCCCTTCCCCACTACGACTCCTCCGAGTGGGAATGGTTGAGGGGCGCACTGTCGACTGTTGATCGCGATTACGGGATCTTGAACACCGTGTTCCACAACATAACGGACACGCACGTCGCCCACCACTTGTTCTCAACCATGCCTCATTACCACGCCATGGAGGCGACCAAGGCCATTAAGCCGATCCTCGGGAACTATTATCAGTTCGATGGTACGCCGATCTTCAAGGCGATGTATAGAGAGGCGAAGGAGTGCATTTACGTCGAGGCAGGTGAGAACAAAGGGATTTTCTGGTACAACAACAAGCTTTAGGGGTTTAGGTGAAAGTTTAAGAGAATGAAGAAAGGGGAAACTATTTATCTGTTGTTGTAGGGAGATTTCAGTGTTGTTTACCAGTTGATTTATGTCCATGTTCTTTGTTTTGGAATTTGTCTGAGTCGTGTTCTGTTGAATAAGGCCGTGGTTGGACTCTACCAAAATGTCTTATCTATTGATTCAGTGCAATGTCCCAACATTTAACATGTGAAACACTGCTTTCTTGCATTGCTTCAACTCTCTCTCTCTCTCTCTTGCAACATGGCAAAATATCGATCAAGGCCGTCTTTACTTTGAGAGGGGGTAAACCATTGGGGAGGGTTTATTTTTTGTCAAATTTCTGGCTAATTAACCTTAGGACCTTTTACTTTGACTACTTGGTAGTTAACTAGTTTATTCTCAAATTACGGTGCCTTTACTTTGGATGGATATGAACAAGCTGGTTAAGGTGTAAATATCTAAAATGCCCCTGCATAGACATGTGAGTCCAACGGTTTGATTTGTGGGCTTTTGTCCTTGGAAGCTCCATAAATTATATAGAATTCTTTATACCATCCCCCTTTTCTTGCAGGGAAGGTTAACTGAGAATATAATTGAAGAATCTCAAACCCAAGGCAAGGTATTTATTTGGTTTTTTCTTCGAGATGATGACTTTCAGTTTGACTAATTCAACAGTTCATTGGTTCATTTGTGTTGAGATTGATTTCACTGGTTTCTTATGCTAACATTCAGGTGAGTTTGAAGAGTGAATTTTCAAAATTATCACCATTATGTGCTTCAACAGCTTTACAGAGATGGAAATCATTAGCTAACTAAGATGGAAATCATTAGCTAAACACTATAATGGCACATAAAGAACAAATTAGAGACTGTTTCATTCATGCAACATTTCTCAAAGGCCAAAATGTTGGCTGAAAATGTCGTCATTAGCACCCATACTAATAACTGCCAGCATACATTGGGAAAATACTCAAAATACACAACATACTGGGGCAATGAAAGATAAAGCACCATTAATATGTAACAAATTCATCAGCAACTCATCCCAGAATGTATAACACCACCAATATATCATTTCTCTTCAAACATAAAAATGGAGTTTACAGTAGACACACATCACCTTGGTGCAGCTGTTGTAGAAGAATTATGCAGTTGGTAGATCTCTATATCAAACAATGCCCGTAAATCTGTTACAATTTAGGCAACAATATTCATGAACCACCATTTATCCATCAATGCGAAAAACAGGGTACCAAAATATATGAAGGATTCTATAATTTCAAGAAAGAAAAAGTTATAAATTACACGACCTTGTTAATCGACTGCTCCACGGAAATCTTGCTGGTGAGTTTCGCCGCTCTCTAAGGTATTCACAAAATCGTCATTAGGGTTATTGAGACATTGTAAAAGCTCCAAAACTGAGATTGCGGCGGCAAATATTTGGGGGAAATGGTGGGAAGACATTGTTCCGGGAATCGTGAGGGTTGACAATGGTAATTTTCTAACGATTCTGAGGGGCAATAACGTCTTTTCAACTAATCCAAAGCACTTGGTTATATAGCAACGGCTTTTTTTCCAGACTAAAATCTCTGCCCATTTCCTGACATTTCCCGGGGCTCCGAGAAAACACAAGTTTGCCAAACTTTCAAAGTAAATGATGGTTTTTGGGGGTTTATTTTGCCAAAACCCCCATTTCTTTCGAAGTAAAGACGCTCCAAGAGTTCAAGATAATACGATTGATTAGTACTTAGTATAGCCTAGATTTCGATCTCCCATTTTAATTTTATGTTTCTGTCTCCTATTCACTTATATACATCACCACAAATGGTTTGAAACGTCTATTAATATATTTGGTTTGTGCGGGTGGATGAAATAAGAGATAAAACACATCATGTATACTAATAATAAATGGTTTGAAATGTCTATTAATATATTTTGATTTGTGTGGGTGGATGAAATAAAAAATAAAACACACCACGTATACTAATAAATGGTTTGAAATGTCTATTAATATATTTGACTTGTGCGGGTGAATGAAATAAGAGATAAAACACGAATTTAAAATAGGAAATTCGAAAAGGTATAGCCTTGGTCAAATCCTATAATAGATTTCTTTAATAGACATACTTTTCATCAAAATATGAACCATATTATATTAAATGTTGTATTTATACTAGGGATAAATATTTTTTGGCATCCGAACTATGCCCATTTTTGCAATTTATCATCCAAACAATTTTTCATTGCAAACCGCCATCCAATCTTTGCATTTTTTACAAAACGCCATCTAAACCATTTTTTTTGGTGGTTTTGGGGAAAAAAAATTGACACGTGGTATTTTCTTAAAACATACACGTCGGACCAAACCACCTTCAGATGACGTTTTGTCAAAAATGCAAAGGTTGGATGGCGGTTTGCAATGAAAAATTGTTTTGATGGTAAATTGCAAAAACGGGCATAGTTCGGATGCCAAAAAATCTTTTTCCCTTTATACTATTATATTAAGTGAGAGAAATTTAGAGTAACCGCTTTGGTCTTTTAAACTCTAAAATTATTTTTTTTTATTATTTTTAATTACTCTCTCAACGTGTTATTGTGCATTTATCTCTTAACTTCTTCTTTTTTTTTCTCACCTTATTCTATTTTTTTATTATATATCTTTATAAAAAAATTGTCTCTTAACTTCTTCTTTCTTCTCTCACCTTATTACATTTTTTTATTTTATATCTTTATTCTTCTTTCATATTTTTTTGATTTATATTTTGTATTATCTTTTATATTTTTAATTATATTAAAAATAATAATAAAATAAATATTAACATAAAAATTTTAATTTAATACATATTCAAATGATAATAATTTTATTATTTGCACACGCATAGAGAAAAATGATGGTGCAGGAAACCGGACTTCCTAAAACGCAACAACACTTTTAATATTTGTATGGAAAGGGAAAGACCATCACAGGCGTGAGGGCCTCAGGATCTGGGTTTCCTCTTGAGCGTGGGTTCTTCCAGCTAGGATAACACCAAGAATGCAAAATGCAACGGTGATGCAACTATGGTAAGAGTAATATGAAGCTTGAGAAGGTGAGGGAAAATGCCCAGAACAATGAATGCAATATATGTGCTGAAGATGACTTGGGGGAGAATGCATGTGTTCTTCCCTATTTATATGTTAGGGTGAGCGTAAATCGGGTAAGTTGTCCGTGTGGTCCCAAACCTGTGTTGCCCTAACACGTGGCAGCCCATGGGGGTATGAGAATGACACTTCTGAAAAGGAGGCGGCGTGTCAGGTGCAAGGTGCACACCACCTTTGTGTTAGAGCTTGTTAGCGAGGGTCGCACGAGAGGAAGGCCCAAGGTCCGCTTCGCTAGGGTTTGAATCCATCACTAGGGGTGTAAACGGATAATAAACGGATCGGATGTATGATTACCATATCCTTATCCATTTATGATTCGGACGGATACGGATAATATCCTTTTAAATCGAATTCGGATAATATCCTTTTTATACGGATACAAGGCGGATTCGGACGGATTCGGATTTTAATCGGATTTTCAACTATTCAAAATTTGACATAAATTATTTATTTATATAACTTCGAACTTTTAATCAGATTGTCAACTATTCATTTATAGATAAATTATTTAATAATTATATAACATTGAATATATATATTTTAGACGAATAGAGAAATAATAAGTATATCTATATAGATCATTTTTATGTTTTAGCGAATGTATAAATGTGGTGAAATTATAAATTTTATCATATAATTAATTTGAAATATAATACTTTTATTAATAACATAATATATGTTAATTATAATATCTCTATATGAATATTGACGTGAACATATAGTTACTAATAAAACCTAAGGTTTTTCTTTAATAAATGAGGTAAAAAATTTACTTAATACTAATAATCTATCATACATACACAGTTTTGTGTATATATTTTAATATAATACATTATTTATCGGATACGGATTACGGATAAATCGGATAACGGATATATCTAACGGATAATGAAACGGATCGGATGTTAAACGGATCGGATGCCTTATTACCATATCCTTATCCGTTTATAATTCGGATGTCTATAATCGAATACGGATAATATCCTCTTGAGACGGATTCAGCTAATATCCTCTGTAAACGAATTCGGATGCGGACGGATATCGGATTTTCGAATATCCATTTACAGCCCTATCCATCACGGTGGGGAAGGATCATGCTCGAGCGCTGGTGACGCTCGATGGGCGCACGGATGGGTTCCCGCGGCTGATGACCCTTAAGTGTCAAAACCACGAGCATCGAGAACGGGGCCCTCGCGTGGGGTCCTCCTGAGAAGGGTAACCCTGAGGGCCGAGATATGAGCGTCATGCCTGTCGGCTCGGACCCTTTACCTGAATAGTTGGCCGAGGCTCATGGGCCTGTACTAGTAAGCAAGCGAGTGGGCTGGGTTGGCCCGCGAGCCCATCAATGCGAGCGTCCAATCCCTCAGCCGGCAAGTGGTGACACGTGGACGGCTCCGATGTGAAAGCGGTTTTGTATCTCACCATTTTGCCCCCCAAATTATGTAGTATCGCTTGAGCGTACTGTAGAATTTAAGAGAGGCGAGCCTTGAATTCTTTGAATATCCGAGGGTCAAGTCTCTGAAAGAGAAGTGACCGCTTGGCTCCCGCAACGGACACGTTCTGACACCGCATTAAATGAAGTCGTGTCCGCATTAAATGCTGAGTGGGAACGTGGGTACGTGTACTCCGGGAGACGTGAGGCGGTTACCAAAAGTGGGGGGATTTCCTAGGCAGGAAATGATTGCGTTTTGAATTTTCAGCCCTAATCAATGTAAATTCTCCCCTATAAAATAGGGATTTGCAGAGTTTTGGAGCCTCTTTCAAGCATTCAGTCTCCTTCAAGCATAACAATCAGCAAAACCTTCTGCAAATCTTCCACAAACTCCAGTAACCCTTTTCTTTCAGATCTCAGGTAAATCCTAATAATTTTTCATTTTCCTTGCACTAACATTAGATTTAGGTTGAGTAAGTGAAACTCTTGACTGAAGAACTATTTTTTCTGCCATTGAATTTTTTCCAGAAGCCTCCTTCTCCGTCAATCTCACTGAGAGAAAATTCCAATCTCAAGAACCAACCAACCCCCTGATATGGCGAATAACAACGCAGAAGCCTTTGTGAGGGAAATAGATGAGATGTCAGTGGGGAGTTCTTCCCCTCACGATAATGTGCCTACAGCAGTTCCAATGGCCAGGGCTTCCCCAGGCGAGGAGATTCCTACTGCTATTCCAGTGGTCCGGGCTCCGGTTGAAGCTAGGGATGAAGAGGTTGACGCCGCCGTTCAAGGAATGAACGAGCGTGCTCTTGGAGGGGTAAATGACCTTTTTGAAGAGATGCACAACGTAATGGAAATGCAGAGGCAGAGAGAGAGAGTGTTCCCTGTGTTGAATAGTGCCGTAAGACCCCAAGATCATAGGATCATGGTGGCAGTCGCGGCTCCTGAGGGCTGTGCAGGGCCTTCCGAGCGTCATGTTGAGGTTGAACCTCCCAGAAAGCGCCAAAGAAAGGGAAAAGAGCCTGCAACGCGAGTGAGGCAAAATAACCCTCACAAAACCGATAGATCTCCGGATGAGATTGAGAGCATCTTGACGCATGAAGATTTGAGGGAGTTGAGGGCCAAAGCATACTGGGATGAAGCGGTATTTCCCATGCGCCTTCCCGAGGAGGGTAAGAGAGCAAATTTACCGCCGCCAGGGATGATGACCGTTTATTGGGACGCGATCCTAGCCGGGGGTCTGAGGTTTCCGATCCCATCCATCGTTTGTACCATTTTCCATCATCTTAGACTGTGCCCTTCCCAAATTCTTCCAAACGGCATTGCTTTAATAAACACCTTCGTGATTCTGATGAGGGCATTAGGCCAGGAACCCTCCGTTGATAATTTTGATAGTTTGATCCAGGTGGCTCGCTCAACGCGTTCATCCCCCACAGATGGGTTTTACTACGCCCAAGCCAAATCCGGCTTCAAAATGATTGACTCCCCCTCCACTTCATATGGCAAGCATTGGAAGGAGAAATATTTCTTCGTTGGGGCTCCTGGGGGGATTTTCAGGGTTCATCGAGGGTGGTTGATACACGGTGAAGGGCCACTGATCAAGGAAAGGATAAAGAACAAAGCTTTGAGGATTGGGCGAAGGGACTGGCCCTCGCAATGAAAAATGAGAAGAAATGGATCAAGGCTGAGGCCTTGATGAAGAATGAGGGGGTATTATTCCGTTATGGCCTATCTTGCCCCCCGAGCATGATAACAAATCCTCCAGCAGATGTCATGGCCCTTGATGGTTAGATTCTAGGAACTAACTGCTCTAACTCTTAGGATAGCATTGCTGACTTCATTTGGTTTATTGTACTTCTGCAATTATCATCCACACTGCCACCTTCTGACGCTCGTATTCTTTATTTGTAGATATCCAAATATTAACCACAGGAATGAACGCCGAGGCTCTTGCCCGCATGATGAACGCTCAAAGGGCTGGCGGCAACCCCCATCAACAACAGCAGCAACAGGCACGCCCTCCCAATGCTCCAAGGGGGAGAGGAATCCGGCGAGGGGCCCGACATGGCAATGATGGCGCTCCCCCCACGGGCCCCATTGAGGATTTAACAGTTGACGGTGCTCGAGATGCTACTCCTCCGCCGGCTGCCCCCGAGGGTCCCATTGCACTAAGCTCCAGCGGCTCTCGCAACCGCTCCGGAGATGCGGTCCGCTTCCATGATGCAGTCCGGGCTGACCGCCAGGGAAAGAGGAAAAGATTGCCAGACTCCATCCCTATTTCTGGCAAAGGCAAGGAGGTGGTCGTGGGCCACCGTGGCGAGGGCAGCGATACTTCCTCATTGGAGGATGAGGATTTCGGGAAAATGGGCTGCAGGGGTGACGCTCGTTATAAACGCCAACGGACCGAAGGTCCAGTGCTGCTGAAGAAGTGCGTGTACTCCGTAAACCTCGTTTCGGACATCGTCGGAAAGCTTCAGTTTTCTGGCGATCATGACAAGCTGAACGAGCATGATGCCGCTCGAGTCGCGGACGATGCTTGCCACGCCTTCCTGACGGTTAGTCCTTAGTGCCCTTTGTGGGATTTCAACTTTTTCTACTCTAACTTAGATACTGACCCTCGAGTCTGGCTTTCCAGGAGGTAATCCCTAGGCTCAAGAACTAGCAGGGTCGAGCGCAGGCCTATTCTGAACATAAGGCCAAATATAAGAAGTTGTTGCGCATCTCTGACCCCGGTCAGTTGCAAGAGGATTACAACCATGTCAGCGCTCAACTGACTGACGCCAACCTTGAGAAGGATAGGCTGAAGGAGGATTTGAAGCGGTCTGACGACGCATATTTGGTCCTCGACGATCGCCACAAGAAGCTCAAACAAGAGCGCGATCAGTTGAGGAATCAGAATAGGGAGTTGGGGCGTCAACTGGCCGAGAGCACACACCAAAGTGAAGAGGCCAAGAAGACCCTCGCTGAACTGCAAGAGAAGGTAGCAGGCCTGGAAGAAAAGGTGGCATGGGATGCAGTGCTGAAGTTCGTGCGCTCAAAAGCCTTTGCCTTCTCTGCCAATATGCACTGCTTTGACAACGCTCATCGTTTCTTTTACAAGGCGATTGGGCAGATGGTGCAGGTGGGGTTGGCCCCGGAGAGCACTCGAACCGATGACCGCCTACGCATGGATCTGGACGATAACTGCGAGCCTTTGGTCCAGGACGAAGATCCCTCGGACAGTCTGGCGGAGCCGGAGTATCAAGGACTTGTGTCGATGCTCCAGCAGGAGTTCATAGCGGCCAATCCTATAGACCCCGAGCCTATTCAGATAGACGACGAGGGCACCGTTGTGGAAGAGCCTGTCGATGAAGAGCCTGGAGAGGCTCAGGCTTCCGATGCCCATGCGTTAGCCGTCGTTCCTATTTCTACTGCTCCCCCAGAGCCTGGGAATCAAGCCCAGTGATGCTCCTCCAATTGCCAGCCCAACATTTCTCTTGCTCAATTTCCATTGTCGCTTATGAACAATTTTAACCTCCGCATTAGCTATCTGTACTTCTGATGAACAATTTTTAATTTCCTTGATGCTTGAATGCTTATGCTTTAAATTTCCATTTCTTGAATGTTGGGCAATATTGACGCTCCCTGATTGATGCTTGCATGCATGTTTTCTTTAAGGCCTGAATATCTGCGATGGTACCGTATGTGCATGAATGTGTTTCTATCGAGGGTACCTTGCCTTATATTATAGTGCATTCCAGGCTTAGGACTTGAGAATGTCTGGTTACTTGAGTGATGAATGTTTGGGCTCGAGAGCGTTCCTCAACGAGGGCCCCCAGGCCATGTCCGTACCGAGGCTCGAATTTGAACTTAGAAACCCTCTGAGAGTTTTAACTAAGTATTGGCCTTAAGAGTGTAGCTTACATTTTTAATTTTGATGCTCCAGCCACTTGAGTGAACCCAGGAAGCAACTGCAGGACTTATACGCAGGGAATCAACTCGAGCGTAGCTGTAGTGTTGGCTTAGTACTTAGGCATCCGCGAGAGGATTAGCCTAGTGATAGCTTTTTTCGAGCGTACCCATACTCAAGAGGATGAGGGTCATCAGGGGTTTACGAGCGCAACTGGTGTGATCAGCATCTAGTTGGTGTAAATTAAGCATTTAACATCCCACATTTTCGACACGCTCATTCTTAGGGTTTATACACTTATGAATGTCAAACTATTCAGTGTGGAGGGTTCTCAACACACAGATAGCGTTGATTTGAAATTATTGGGGTATTAATTAAGTCGTTCGACGTGGAAGATGCTCGACACGGAGTAGACTTTCTGTTACCCGGATCATTAATCAAAAGGAAAGCAAATAAATGACATAATAATGGATCAAATACTTACTGTTATTCTTGCAATTTAAAGATGATTACATCATGCTTTCTGTCAAAAGAAAGTACAAAGAGCTCCGAGCGGGTGATAACAAAGGTTGACACTTACACGTAGAATCGCCTAAGATTGCACGCGTTCCACGGTCTAGGGAGACGCTCGCCTTGCAAAGTTTCTAGCAAGTAGGTGTTGTTCGCTCGTACTTGAATGACTTTGAAGGGGCCCTCCCAGTTGGGATCCAATTTACCCACATGTTTGGAGACTTCCACCTTTTTGAGAACCAAGTCCCCTAGCTGGAAGGTTCTTTCCCTAACATGTTTGTTATATTGGTGGGCTACGGTCGCCTTGTATTTGTGGATGCGAGCCCAAGCTATGTTCCTTCTCTCATCTAATAAATCCAATTCGAACGTCCGGTTGGCTTCGTTGATTGCAGGCTCGAAATAGGCAACGCGTGCGCATTCTTGAGCGATCTCCGCTGGTATCATAGCCTCGGAGCCATATACGAGGGAGTAAGGGGTTTCCCCCGTTGCCACTCGTGGGGTGGTACGGTACACCCAGAGGGCGCCCTGAAGTTCTTCTGCCCATTCCCCTTTCTTACTTTCGAGCATCGTTTTCAAATGCTGGAGTATGGTTCGGTTGGTCACTTCAGCTTGACCGTTGGCTTGAGGATGGCCCACGGAAGTGAAGCGTTGCTCAATCCCCAGCTCATAACACCAATCCCGTGTATCAACAGCAATGAATTGGGAACCGTTGTCTGAGATTAGTACCCTCGGGATGCCATACCTGCAGATGATGTTCCTCCAGATGAAATCCCTCACGGCTTTGAACGTTATTTTGGCGACCGCTTCGGCCTCGGCCCACTTAGTGAAATAATCCACGGCGAGTATTACAAACTTCTTTTGCCCGACCGCTATTGGCAGGGGTCCCACAATGTCAATGCCCCACTGGTCGAAGGGCCAAGAGACATCAATAGGGATCATTTGAGCGACCGGCAGTTGGGGGGTGTTAGAATGAAACTGGCACTTAGGGCATTTCTTGGAGCAACTGACGGCATCTTGCAATAGCAAGGGCCAGTAGAACCCGCTTCTCAAAACTTTCTTGGCCAGTATTCGACCGCCCGAATGATTCCCATAGCTTCCGTTGTGCACATGTTCCAACACTTCCTTGGCTTGCGAGGGTCGTAGGCATCTCAGCGGTGGACCTTGGAAAGATCGGTTGAACAGCCGACCTTCGTCATCGAGAGAAAAGCGAGGGGCCTTACTCCTAACCTTCCGAGCTTCTACCTTATCGCTCGGGCAGGTTCCATCCCTGATAAACTTAACGATGTCATCCAACTAACAAGGTTCAGCGGGGTCAATCATGTTCACCCCGCTCGAGGGTTCTGCCTCACTAATCAGCGGTTTCTCTGTCCTGAGGAACGTGACTGAGCGCTCGCATGAGTCATCAAGGGCTGAAGCGAACTTGGAAAGAGCGTCAACACGTTCGTTTTCTGCTCGGGGGACCTGCAACAAATGGAACTCTTTGAACCTGGCGATCACATTTTTAGCCCTCGCTAAATACTGCACCATAGTGGCTTCTCGAGCTTCATAAGTGCCATCGATCTGACTTGCGATCAGCTGGGAGTCAACGTAAGCAGTTACCCGAACGGCACCATTCTGGAGGGCTATCCAAAGCCCTTGGATTAGAGCCTCGTGCTCAACCTCGTTGTTGGTGACCTGGGACGCTAACTTAATAGCGTAATCCGCTTCTGTACCGTGAGGGTCTCTGAGGGTCACCCCGGCTCCCCCCCCTTGTGAGGTCGAGGAGCCATCTGTGTGCAGGAGCCACAACCCTTCCTCCACTGGGGGCTCGGTATCCAAATTGAATCGCTCCACTAACAAGTCGGCTACTGCCTGGGCCTGTATCCCCGTGCGAGGCTCGAAAGAGATGTCGAATTGGCTTAGTTCAATAGACCATTTGATTAACCTTCCTGATACGTCTGGCTTCGCTAATACCTGCTTGAGGGGTTGGTCTGTGAGCACTGTGATAGAATGAGCCAGAAAATAAGGCCTTAGCCTTCGAGATGCATTGACGAGCGCAAAAGCGAATTTCTCTATTTCTATGTATCTTTTCTCCGCCCCTTGCAAAGTTTTGCTCAGATAATAGACCGGCATGTGTTTACGCTCACGGACAGCCACTAAGACAGCGCTCGTAGCCTCTGCGGAGACTGAAAGGTAAATAATCAAGTTTTCTCTAGGGCTAGGCTTGGTCAACAGTGGTGCGCTCGCGAGGTATTGCTTCATATCCTGCAAAGCCTTCTCACACTCCTCACTCCAGGCGAAGTTGCGAGCGTTGCGCAAGATTCTGAAGAAAGGTAGGTTCCTGTCCGCCGAGCGGGAGATGAATTTGTTCAATGAAATAATCTTTCCCACCAGCACTTGGACCTCCCTCACGTTCTGAGGGGAGGGAATATCAAGCATCGCCTTAATCTTTTCTGGATTCGCCTCTATGCTTCGCTGACTGACCATGTACCCCAAAAATTTACCACCCCGAACGCCAAATGTGCATTTGGAGGGGTTCAATTTCATTCCATAATGGCGTAGGACGTTGAAAGTTCGCCTGAGATCCTCTAGATGGGAATGCCGACGCTCGCTCTTGACTATCATATCGTCCACATATACCTCCATAGATTTTCCTATTTCGCACTCGAACATTCTGTTGACAAGGCGTTGATAAGTTGCTCCCGCATTTTTAAGTCCGAATGGCATGACTTTGAAACAATAAACTCCTATGTGCACCACGAACGAGGTCTTGGAACGGTCCTCGGGCGCCATAAAGATTTGATAATATCCTTGAAAGGCGTCCATCATGCTCATGAGTTCGCAACCCGCTGTTGAGTCTACCAACTGATCAATCCTCGGTAGGGGGTAGGGGTCTTTGGGGCACGCTTTGTTGAGGTCCGTGAAGTCATTGCACATGCGCCATTTGTTGGCGCTCTTGGGAACGAGGATCACATTGCAAAGCCATTCCGGGTATAAGATTTTCTCGATATACTGAGCGTCCAAGAGCTTACCCACTTCTTCTTCAATGACGTGCCTTCTGAAACCGTGGACGTCCCTTTTCTTTTGTTTGACCGGCTTGAAGGTCGGATCCACATTGAACCTGTGGACTATGACACTCGGATCTATCCCAGTGAGATCAGAAGCTTTCCAGGCAAATATATCAAGGTTTTCTCGGAGAAAATCAATCATCATAACCTGCGAGGGACCGTCGAGATTTGAGCCAATCTGGGTGGTTTTGTCTGGATTCCCCGGTTCCAACTCGATGGTCAAAAACTTTTCGGTGGGCTCGATTCGAACCTCAGGCTAGGAGCCTCGAGCGCTCTTTTCTTCCCAGTGAGTCTACTTCCTTCTTCACCCGAGGGCCCGTCACCCTCGCTCTCGGAGGCAGATCCTTCGACGGCCCCAGGCCGCCCGTCTCCCGTGCTTTGTGTTCCACTGAGGGTCTTCTTTTTGTTCTTCTTTTTATACAGCTTAGCCCTTTTGCGTTCTGGACCATCCTCATCCAATTTGGGGAAGTCAACCGATTTTTTGGTGGATCCTGCCTGGAAGGCTTGTTTGGGCTTATGGCTTCGAAGGGAAAGGACGTAACATTCCCAAGCTCCCTTGACATTGCATAGAACCTCGCCCGTGCCCTCGGGAGTCGGGAACTTGATTTTCTGATGATAAGTGGAGATTATTACTTTGAAATCCACGAGGGTTGGGCGCCCAATGATGATGTTGTAGGGGAGATCCACCTCAACGACTGTGTAAAGTACGCTCAAAGTTTTTCGCTGCGGGGCGCGACCAAAAGAGGTGGCTAAGTGAATCTGTCCGCGAGGGACAATCTCCGAACCCCCAAAGCCAACGAGGGCTGTTTTGAGGGGTTCGAGGGGAATGTTTGTTATGTTCAATTTCTGAAACGTTGAGTAAGGGAGAACGTTCACAGAACTTCCACTATCAATTAAGACCCTCTTTACAACGTGGTTATGAACGTCTAAACTAACCACCATGGGACAGTCAGAGGTTTCACCGATCCCATGGGGTGTTACAATGTGTTCCAGATCTTTCTCCGTAAACCCTACAATGTCATCCTCTTTCGAGCGTGGAGAGCTGTCAACAGAGAGTACGGGGTTGGGCAGGGATGATCGTTGGTCATAACTCCGAATATGGCGACGCCAGGAGGCATTAGAGTCGCCTCCCGAGGGTCCTCCTGCGATCATGTGGATGACCGCAAAGGGTTGATTCTCCAAATCCGCAGCTTTTCCCTTGCCGCGGTTGCTTGATTCGGTGTGGTGGTGGCGAGGGCTGCGTGAGCGTGAACGGCTCCTTCCTCTACCGCGCGCTCGTTCAGCGCAGTGTTCATCGTATCTTTCCAGCACCTTTACAAAATCCTTGAGGTGCCCCCCAGCGAGAAGCCTCTGAATCTCGCTCTCGAGCTGGCGGCACTCGTTGGTATCATGCCCCTTCAGCTTATGAAAAGCGCAGTACTTTCCTGAGTTTTTCTAAGCCTCAGTCTCCCTCAACTTGGGCGGTCTCTTGAACAGTTTTTTGTCCGCCATGGAATATACTTCGGCGATGGGGCGGTTGAGGGGAATCCGCTCGAACTTACGCGGAGGCGAAGAATTACGACGAACGGGAATAGGGTTGTGGCGGCGACCCCTGTTAGAATCTCCTCTGTCCTCGGAGGCTTTGCTAGGGCAAGGGGCGTTCGCCATTTTCTGATCCCTCGCGATGTACATATCCTTGAGGGTGAAGAAAGAGTCTGCTATATCCCTAATCTCCATCAATGAACGTGGCTTTTTCTTGGCCACCTCCTCCACAAACTCTTTGCTGACATAGTGCTTCATGTTGATGGCTCCAAAGAGAATGTGCCTCAAGAAATCCATCGAGGGCTTCTCCGCCAGTAAGATTTCCTTGTTGAACCTTCCCATGAAGGACCGGAGCGTCTCGTTCGGCCCCTGGACCAAGCTGTAGAGAGCTGTCGCGGCTGGGGCTGGTGCCTTCAAGGAGTTGAAGTGGCTTATGAAAGCGTCTGTCAGGTCATAGTACCCTCGGATTGAGCGTGGGGGAAGTTTTTTGTACCAGTCTTGAGCCATTCTAGTGAGGGAAGTGACAAACACCTTGGCCCAATAGTTGCTCGGGTGATCGTACAAATGCATCAGATGCACAAAGTGATCCAGATGCTCGGCGGGATCAGTGGTTCCATCATATCTGTTGACGGACGTGGGGATCTTGCCCTTCCCCGCACGGGTCATCAGTACCTCTTCGATGAGGGGGGAATCGCCCGTCAAGATCCTATAATCCCTCTTTTCGGGATCGTACTCCTCATGATCGGCCTCTCTCCGGTGGTGGGAAACCGGGCTGTGTGGACGGCGAGCGTCTCTGGCTCTGGATCTCTCGCCCCCGCCACGGGGGGCTTGAGTCCGTGCTCGAGAGAGCTGCGCTACCACATTCTGGAGCCCCTTGAGCTGATCCTGCACCGCGGCAAGCTGAGGGTCACCGACATCTCTGCGGTTTGCCCTTTCTGTGGCCCTCGATTGGACCTCTTCGTTGTTTCCAACCGTCTCATTTCCCGCTGGTTGCTGCCCTTGCTGGACCCTCGACGGGGCCTCATTTTCCTGAATCGGTGGTGGGGGAGGTTGCTGGGCCCTCAACGCAGGCTGCGTCCTTGTTAGGGGATGAGCTGGGAGTCCTCCAAGGGGCGGAGCCGCACGACCGCCTGCCAGGGAGGGAAAATAAGCAGCGGTGAAGTGTTCTCATGCATTTTGAACAGCTTGCTCCTCGCACTGTGTGTAGAGCGCCTGCAGTTGTTGAGGGGTGATCTGTGGCATTTCCACCCCTTGTATTTCTCTCGGAAGCGATGTGGGGAGGTTTAGGGTCCCCACTTGATAGGGCTGGACCACGGGCACCATTCCGGGCATCATCCCCGGTTGCATATAAGCATATCCTGGCGGGGGCATGGCCATGGAGTACATGCCGAGATGGGAGGCTGGAACGTTTTGGGCGAAGGTTGGGGAGGATGATTGGAGCCAGATCCTCCTGCCTCATTTCCTCTGGGGGGAAAAGTTGCAGCGGCGACCTCAGTATTTCCGGCGAGTGGAGGGGGCGTACCGCCAGCGGCTGCGTCGTTCCCTGTATTCTCCTCATTGACAGGGGGATGAGCACCCTTACTTTCTACCGCTCCTGACCTTGTCGCAGTCACCATGTTGAAGGCTGCTGGTGTCACTTTTCAACTAGCTTTTTAGGGAAGAAACTGATGATGATGAAGGCGGTGGTGATGGATTTCCTACAGACGGCGCCAAAAATGATGGTGCAGGAAACCGGACTTCCTAAAACGCAACAACACTTTTAATATTTGTATGGAAAGGGAAAGACCATCACTGGCGTGAGGGCCTCAGGATCTGGGTTTCCTCTTGAGCGTGGGTTCTTCCAGCTAGGATAACACCAAGAGTGCAAAATGCAACGGTGATGCAACTGTATGAAGCTTGAGAAGGTGAGGGAAAATGCCCAGAACAATGAATGCAATATATGTGCTGAAGATGACTTGGGGGAGAATGCATGTGTTCTTCCCTATTTATATGTTAGGGCTGAGGGTAAATCGGGTAAGTTGTCCGTGTGGTCCCAAACCTGTGTTGCCCTAACACGTGGCAGCCCATGGGGGTGTGAGAATGACACTTCTGAAAAGGAGGCGGCGTGTTAGGTGCAAGGTGCACACCATCTTTGTGTCAGAGGTTGTTAGCGAGGGTCGCGCGAGAGGAAGGCCCAAGGTCCGCTTCGCTAGGGTTTGAATCCAGCACGGTGGGGAAGGATCATGCTCGAGCGCTGGTGACGCTCGATGGGCGCACGGATGGGTTCCCCGCGGCTGATGACCCTTGAGCGTCAAAACCACGAGCATCGGGAACGGGGCCCTCGCGTGGGTGCCCTCCTGAGAAGGGTAACCCTGAGGGCCGAGATATGAGCGTCATGCCTGTCGGCTCGGACCCTTTACCTGAATAGTTGGCCGAGGTTCATGGGCCTGTACTAGTAAGCAAGCGAATGGGCTGGGTTGGCCCGCGAGCCCATCAATGCGAGCGTCCAATCCCTCAGCCGGCAAGTGGTGACACGCGGACGGCTCCGATGTGAAAGCGGTTTTGTATCTCACCAGAGTATACATGGATTACTAATTATATATTAAGTGAAAGATTAAGTAGAGACCTACTATTTAGGTCTCTTTGCGTTCTCTTTTATTTATTATCCATGGTGTCCTCTATTTCTTTCTTTATTTATTCGTTTATTTATTTATTTTTATCCGTAGTCTCCTTTTTTTCTTTTTTTATTTATGGGGTCGAATGGCGGATTTTTTTCTTTTTTAAAAATAGTATTGTTTGGTATATTATCCTTTTATGGTATCTATTTATTGTAATTTAATTAATATATCAAAAATAATTATAAAATATATATTAATATAGAATTTATTTTTAACTATTCAAAGACGCTAAGCTCACATAGAAGGGATGAACCAAAAGGGAGGATTAATTAGACTCAATGATCCTTCAACTTCGAATGACAAATATGGCTCTATCTCGATGTAATAAATTATGTGAAAACTATCTGATCTTACTATGTGAAAAATATGAACTATATTATATTAAATGTTGTATTTAAATAAATATCCTCGCTCACTTATTCAAGAAAAAATGGGGTGGTCCATCGAACTATTTACAGCCCACAGTTAATTGGACTTAGAGCCCATTAAATAAGGCCCAACTCTTCAATGGACACTTAGGGCGACAACAATCAGACTAAGGCCAATATAAAGATGTTAGTTTCCTTTTTAGATGCAAATTGCACATCAAACCCTATATTTCATTTTGTACATTGCCATGCATCAATTTTTTTTTTTTAATTTTTTAGATTTTGGAAACTAAAGCCGAAGAAGAGACTAAATGCTATCTAACTTACGTTAATATAAGAATAATAATATTAAGAAGCTCAAAGTCCCCTTCTCTAAATCTACGCACTAAACGTGTCAAATGATGTGCAGCTTTATCCCCTTTGCGGCGCACGAATGCATCAAATTAAAACTACTAGGTCCGTTTTTTAAATTTGCTTGTAATAGAGCAATATCTATCATGGACTATATATGTCTTCTACTTGAATTGAAGTTATTGTGAAACTCGAAATCTTCGGCGTTCAAAATATCAGAAAAGACCTCTGTGACTATATAAATTAAGATGCCGACTAATCTAAAATCAAAGATATCAAAAAATTATCGCAAAGTTTAAGATCTCCAATTATAATTCAAGATCTACACGACTATATAATTCAAAATCTCCGACTAATTCGAAATTGAAAATATCAAAAAAGTATTACAAAGCTTAGGATCTCCGTTTATAATTTAAGATCGAAAATATCAAAATATTATTGTTGAGTCAAACTCCAACATAAAATAAGCATCCAACAAAAAGAATAAAAATTAGAACACAAACCAAATCCCAAAACATCTAAAACCGATCAAGAAACCAAAAACCAAAAACCAAAACGCGCATGGTAGCAACGTTGAACCGGTCCACGCCAAACCAACGCCGGTGCGCACCACTCCGCCACGTGGCGCTCCCACATCCCTCCAAAAAAAATAAAAAGAAAAAACAAAAATAATTCGTGGGCCGGCACACGAGCATCGTGCGTGCCTGAGTGGACGTCACTAAAGATCCGCTTTAATGGGCCTCGATATGGGCCGTCGATCTTCTCCGACATGCACGTGCGGATCCAACGGTTGAGATACGCCTAAATATCTCGCGTATCGTGTACGTGCATGCAGGTAATGATTTGCTATGCTTGCAACAAACCTGGATTATATGGCCGGCATCATGCCCTCCACTTTTTTTTTTTTTTCAAAATTAATAATTTATAATGATTTTTCAATTATATTTTATATTTTTTTGGTTTAAATATATTATTTATGTGCAATTTAAATGAGTTTAGTGTGATTTTGTGGGGTAATCTTTACATTTTACGCTTTATATGTCAAAACTAATTTTATGGATATGTTATTGGGGAATAGAATAAATTTGGAAAATATAATATATATATATATAAAGTTTGTGGTCGGAAATGGTGTTGGAAGTTTCATTGGTCGGAGTTTTAGGCAACACAATTTGGCTGATAATCTCATCGGGCCATTTATTTCATTGGAAGATGATTCTTACGATGTATTTTTAAATCGATGGAATTGATTGTAAATTCCAGACAAAAAATATCAGCCGCTTGTTGAAAAATTTAGTCGTGAAAGTGTATACATATATATTCTTGATTATGATATTAATCAAATATTACAAAATTGGGTTTGTCTAAGATGATTACAATTTACAGCCATTCTTTTCTTTTGATTAAATTATATAACCTATAGTTTAAGTTGAGCAAAATAATGTAATTAGTTTTTTTTAGATGTTAATTTGGCCTTGAAATAACCTAATAATATTCTTGAAAAGGCATAATTTTCTTAGCAGGTATTGGTCGGCCAAATAAAGACATTATATGTAATATGGCTTTAATACATTAAATTAATCTTTAATTAAGTTGCCACATTCAAAAGCCAAACAATAAAGACCAAGATTCATGTTATAAAAATTAAATTAAGATCAACGCATAAAGTGCATTTAATGAACTAATTGAATAACATTGTTATGTTGATGGTTGATAAAGTGATAACGAGGAGAGTGTGTGATTAAGTGAAAAAGATTCATCAATTCTTAATCAAATGTAAGGAGATCGAATCTTAATTTAGGGTAAGAAGCAACTTTAAATCTACTGATTAGTTATTCCACCCTTTTGAGGTACTTACAATTTAAAGAGGAAACTAGTTTGAGATGTGTACAATTCAACGAGGGATATACAATTGAACAACTTTGAATCATCTAATCAGTTGTTTCACTCTTTGATGTGCCTGCAATTCAGCAACGAACACAATTCAAAAAATGTACAATTCACCATGGGATTTGTTTGAGATGCCTACAAATTTAGTAAGAAATAATACAATTCAAAGAGAGCATAATTCAGAGAGGAAACTAGTTACTATACTGAACCGTGGATAGGGAGATATTAACGTTGGGGGTAAAAGTACCATTCTTTGACCAAAACTTGGGGGAAAATTGCAATATATGGAAAGATTTGGTGCAAATCTGCACGTGAAGCAAATCAGTAGGCCTCATAATGGTCCTGACAATTTGCACTGAAAGTCTGAAATCCAGTACATCTCAAAATCAGCATTTACATTTTAGTACAATTGCTCCATTGAATTTGAGCTATCTTGCAATTATTATTATTATATTAGATAGGAAAAAAATAATATCTCCTCTTAATCAAGAAAAATATAACTATTAAAATAGAAAAAGTAACTAATTAAATAACAATTAATGACAGCAAATAATGAAATATTTATGCAGAAAATAGCTAATAAAATAATAATCAAGTAGCATAGCAAGTTGACGATTAATAAAATTTTCTTTTTCACTAAAAGGGTTTAACCAAATTTAGTGCACTAATTACATCACATATCTTTTGTGTAAAAGATTTATTGCAAAGTTGTGCAATCCTATCTTATGGGATTTAAGTTCTTACTTCTTAGTGACTCAACATTTGGTTCTTTCTTCTTAAAGTCAAATTATTCGGTTGATTAAATCGTAAAAAGAGAAAATCGTTAGTGATTCAGTGATCGTTCTTTATTTTGAGACTCAAATCCGTGATCGATTTAGAACGTTATTTATCAAACTGTGTATGTTTCTCATAATATCTTAGTGGAAATTCAAGAACCCTTGATGCCATTTTTGTACAAAAGAACCTTGATATGCATGGATACATGGAATATATGGCTATGATAAGAGGAAACTAACTATTGGGGGACCATATTTTGAGATGTATACTTACTTTATTGACTATATCTCCTCCCCACTATGTCACACTAAGGTTCATCCAATTCTTGCCTACAACTTGATTGTTTTTCTTATTACAACTTTCTCCATCTTGTCCAAATGATTAAACAAAAATTTCACTTTACCCCCTTCCCCTATATATATCTATATGTATATATATATATTTGTACACATATATGTATGCATATATATAAATCCGACTTCTTCTCATTTCAAAACAATCCCACCAACTCTCCATCAAAACCCCACCTCTCTTCCTCAAACAAAACTCAGCCATGACAATGGGGAAAGATCAAATCTTTACCCCCAAATCACCTCCATCATCAACCTCACCACATCTCTCCATGCACAAGAACTCACAACCCATATCGAAACCGAAGCCGAAGATCCGGATAATCCACATATTTGCGCCGGAGATCATCAAGACAGACGCTTCAAACTTCAGAGAACTCGTTCAGAGGCTCACCGGAAAGCCCGAAGAGGATCAAACCCCGAAAAGGCCCGGATTAATCACTGCATCAAGCAAGAAAATGGAGATCATGGCCATGAGGGCAGGCTTCCATGCAGCAGGGTGCAGGGAAAGGATCAAGGATGAAGAAGAAGAAGAGATTTGGAATGGTGCAAATTCCGGTGGTGGTTTCTTGGGAGGTTTTTCCGAGTTTGAGTATGGTTTCATGCAGGAGATCAATCAGTTTCCATTTTTGGAAGGTACAACTCAGATGGACGTCTACGGCGAATCGCAGCTCGCTTGATCTGACGTTGGTTTCCATTTTGGGAAGGTACAACTCGCGTGGGATTCGCCGTTGTTAGCAGCTCGTCGGCTCGGTTTTCGTTTTTTCGGAAGGTACAACCCCGGTATGCGCGGGTTTCATGTTTACCGGTTTCCGTTTTTGGAAGGTACAACTCGAGTGGGCGTCTATGGAGATTAGTGGGGAACTTGGGTTAAGAGGTTTAATTGGATTCTTGATTGTTTGATCATTGTTAATTAGGTATTCTTTTTGTTTTTGGAGGTTAATTAGGGGTTAATTAATTAGTTGTTAGGGTAGTTATTATGATTAATATTGATTTCATTTGTTTGTGCCTTGTGGTATTGAGTTTTAATTTTCTATTTTGTGATGTAAATAAATTAGAGACTAATTAATTAATTTTTATGTGTACCCCTTTGGCATTTTGATTGTTACTTGTTGAGGAGACAGATACATTTTCGAGGCTCCATTTGGATGGTTTTGCAAGGAACTTAATTAATTATGAATTAATTTTATCTTATTCTTGTCTCTTGTGTGGATACTTGTGCTTAATATACATCCAATTTTTTATGTCTAATTTGAATAAATTAAGGTGAAATATCAATTAGATTGCAGACTAAACTTGACAAATCGTTTCAAAGGTTGATAGTTTTTTTAGTTTATACCACTGCATCTACTTCGACAAGAACAAATCGAGTAACCTCTTCGCTAGATTATAAATACCTCAAAAGATTAAATAATTAGTTCGTCACATGTAAATTTCGACGGGTAAAATCAGTTTTCAATAAAAAAATATGTATTAAATTGCTTGATTTTGAAGGTAGGGTCTTAAATTACTTAATAATTAAAGATACGATCTTATTTTATTACCAAAAAATAAAATATATCAAAAATATTAAATTGATCGAGTCGATATACCAAATTTGTAATTTTCCGTAAATAAACAACTACTCATGATAGCAAGTAATCCTCCATCATCCATGATATTCCCTAATAACTTGTCACAATATTATGCTTTTTCATTCTTAGCACGTTCTAGACATTAAGATGAATCTTTGATCATGGAATACACTATGCATGTCAATATGTCATCAATAATTTGGTTCCTATGTTCTCAAAGGTTTTTTTTTTTTTTCCAAAAAGATTGAGATAGTGAAAGTTAGGGTGATAATGAAGATATGAATACGACAAGATATAAATAAAATAACATGGTCTTTTTTTCTTTTTCTTTTTTTTGTCTGAATTTATTATTCAATAGATTCTCGACATAATAAATAGTATTTTCTGATGTGTTCGCACATTATGTACGTGCATAAGTGGGTGAATTAGTGTTTCATTTTTTAATTTTTTTCCAAAGAAGGGCAAGTACAAGTGAATGTCTATGTTTTAATTAATTAATTGCATTATTGGATGACAAAAAACAATAAATTTGACAATTGAGGAGATGCATTCACCTTAAGGATCGGTATGATCTAAAGTCGTGGCCTAAAATGTAAATGCAATTAATATTGACTTAGAAACATCAAAGTCTAGCCTAATTAATTTGCCACTTGGATTAAAGAACCTTGGCGTTACATCTTGGATTTTAACTTGATGAAAGTAAATAAATAATACAAGAAAAGTCCACAATTGTTAATATTATCCCAAAATACATTGTCCCAAAATTATCCCATATGGTTAAAATTATTTGAATTCATTAAAAAAATAGAGTAAATCACATCAAAACATCAAAATCCAACGTGCCCTAAAAATCAACAAATAATTTTAATATTTGTCGTATTTTTAATTAAATCGAATATATTAAAATGTCTCACTCAAAAATGAGAAAACAGAGCACCTAAGCTAAGTCAAGAATTGAAGTCAAGAGAAAATATCAGAAGCAATTACAGTCAATGGAAGCAATTCACATTCATTCATCTTCCTCATTTAACTGTTCCCATCTCTCTCTCTCTCTCTCTGGAAGCAAATGTGAACAAGAAAAAAGATGACTTTTATTGAATACCAACTACAACAACAAACTTGTCTCACAGATCTACCTGCACCAACAGCTTCTGCTTTAGCTTGTTCTAGAAGGGTTTGGAGCTTTTCAGCTTTCGTATTCGTTTATGGGTTCGACCACAGGTGCTGGTGCAGGGTCTAATCTTGTAAGGACTTCGGGTACTCCGGCAGTATCTCTTGTAATCTGCATTCAAGAAATCAATTTACAGTTACAGAGTTGCACATAACCCCTTCCAATCATCGGAATTTAGTTAAAACTTAGAGTATTTTGTTCATTAACTGAGATAGTATCATCAATTCGTGCATATATTTACTACAATTTGATTTGAAGCAGCTGGCAGCATTTAACTAAAATAATTTACAAGGGAGGATATGTAATTTCGAAACCGAGAAGGGATATTTGTGTAATTGTATATATTTACGAACACTCGAGAAAACCTACCAGTATCTCTTCATCAAGATAAGAGATCATAAACATCCTCTGAAACATCCCAGCTGCGACCATGAAGATAAGATTAAAAAGATATTAATACTTCACATTAAAACTTTTTGGAATTCTAAATCATACAAATTTTATTCGACAAATGATGCGTAAACATGATCAGATAAATGCTGACCTAAAGGAACCTTCAACCCATTAGCTGCAGCATCCCGAATGGGTACAGGAAGCTGCTGTATCGTGCTGGAAGCCTGATTTAAAGCACCCCTTAGCTGTTGTGGAATGGTTTCTTCATTAACTTTCGGGGTTTCAAATATCCCTTCGACATATTCCTCTTTCATTCTGAGTGGCCCCTCAACCGATAGCCTTATGGATATAACAACACTGCTTTCAATCTGCATGTTTACCAGAAATATCATTTAGTGCACACATTTCTATTGGCCTTGACACTTACGGATCATTTCTTGATTTTAAATTCATAACTATAATAGCTATGGCGTTAGGACAAATCTTATGGTATGCCAAGGAAAATTTTGTAATTTCTCAAACCTCAGGGGAAGTTTGTGTAATTAGGTCAAATCTCAGGGTATGTTGGTGTAATTATTTTATTTAACTAGCTTTAGTTCCTCAGAAATTTCCTTAAGATGTTTGCATTGTATCCTTCACCTTCACTCGGCCTCCTTGAACCAAGAAACTGAAAATTAAGGGAAAAAATCATAAATCCCTTAATCCGAAAAGGCTCGAAAATCATTTTACCGAGTTCAACAATTTCACACTTGCAGAGACATTTGCATATCCATCCTTGATCACCAAATCCAATTTCGATAAACTCACCAACTCTGGAGGAAACCTCCTGCAAAAACGATATTGGTTGTGTCAAAGGCTTTAAATTTCATTAATAAACATTACCATACATTACAGTAAAGTAGGCATTAAAAGAGAACTTACTGAAACAAAAACTGAGCAGCAATGAGGGCAGGGCTTCCTGATCCAAAATATTGGAAGTTCCATTGACCTTCAAGAAAAGGAGACCTGAAATCTGAAAATCGAAATGAACACCTCATCTAGAAACTATTCCGAGTCAATGCTGCTGCAAACATAAAAAGAAAAACGAAACAATAATAACAATAAAGACCTCACGTTGTTGGTCTTGGAGTAGGATTCAGCCTCTCAAGGCCGACTATTCTCTCATTCACATCAATTCGTTGTGTATCAGTTGTTTTTCCCGTCACCAATGCCTCAAATCCTCCAGCATCTTTGAACTGTAAAGACATAGTGATTAGTTATGCAAACATACATTTTTTACCTACAAAAAGCTGCATTCTTGAAAATTAAATGAATGATTTACCAAAGGATTACACCATAGAAAACAAAATCAGACAAACAATACATCAAAGGATTAACAGCAGATTATGTGTATCACCTTACAATCTTTTCACTTAACCTAATCTTCAGTGAAAAATTACAATCATTAGGACTATCAAGGAAAAAAATAGCTAAAAATTACGCAAAAGATTAAATCCTTGAAGCAAATAAGAGAGCCCAATAAAACTAAGCTGACATATATCCTCTTCTGAAATAATCAACACCACCAAACAGAATACAGAAAAATCAAATCGTACTCTTTAATCATTAAAACTTAAATTAATAACAATAATCATCATAAACCCTTTACTTAATCTCCTTCAAGAAACTAATTTAATCAACAAACACACACAGTCACACACAGAGTAAACTCACAGCAAGAAGCAGGGATTCCTTAGCAGATAGTCTCTCCATTTCTTTGGCATAGGCAGCTGAAGGCCCTTGAAATGTTTGCTGCACCATTGCTCTGCATTTTCTTCTTATTTCCCTTTTCCCAATCGCATATTTGCAGTGATGAATTTTTCCACCATTATTACCAAGAATTGATGGGGGAGAAGAAGGTGAAAACGACGACGTACGACGAGTCGAATGCACTGCTGATAAGCTCTGAACTGAAATCGAGCAGGCCATCTTGGAAGGTTTATTTGAAGCTGAATTTCAAGTCAAAGCTCTTTCCTTTCGCTGTGTGTGCAAAAATCCGCGCAACTGTGTGTGTGGTCAGTGGTGTTGATGAGTTCTTGCAGAAGAAGTTGGGAGGCCAATTTCGTCAGAATCTTCATACAAGTTAGGTAATAGTTCATTTTATAAACAATACAATATTAAATATGAATGTTGGTGGCCCATCGTGCCGAACGTTGTATCCGATGTTTGCTTGTTGTAATACTTTTTAGAAGAAATTGTATCTCACATTATATATATATTCTCGTACCCTTGTCATTTGTATAAAATCGATCCACTTATAACTTAAACGTCCAATTTTAACCCTCAACGTAGGCGCAATGGGCTTTGCTCACTACAAGAGTTGTACAACACGAAAAAACTAATAAAACGGTAGCAACCTGCTCACTATCAATTATCTAACTATTTACATGTACAAAAACCTTAAAACTTAAGAGTCGATCGATAACAACTTATCTTATTATCGATATGAAGTTGTTTGTTGAATCGAAATTTAGTTTACTTTTTTGTTTTCTTTAAACTCAGAAAATTAAAATTTCCAGAATTGGCGATTTGTTGCTTCTAGGCCATTTTTTAGGCAGATTATTTGCTTCTTTTTAGAAAGCATGTTATGTGTTGCAGGCTTGCAGCTACACTGCAAGTAGTTAATAAGACTTTCTTGGTCCACCCACTTTTCATGCCTTTTTCTTGTAAAAATGCATCTATCCGTACTTATTGTTTAATGTGTTGCCTTTTTTGGAGACTTTTCAAAACTAATCTACTTTTCAAAATAAATTATAGAAGTAGTACAAGATGTTTTTTCGAAAAACGTTTTCTTATAAATCAATACAAGAAATTTTTAAAATATTATATTTTCAATCATAATATTTTTTATGAAAGGATATAATAAATATTTAACAGATCTATACGAAGAATATAATAATCATAAAAACTTATACTTAGTAGCTAGAAATAATGGATACTGGTATATCACGAGATATCATGAATATTGGGCAGAATATTATCAAGAACAGCTATAAAAAACTATTTCAATACTAAAACGATTTAAAAAATAAAATGAATGAACAAAGAAAAATCAAAACCGATATAAGAAAATTGGGGAAAAAATTAGAGGTTGCAACAAAATACGACTCTATTATGAAAGAGATTTTTATATGCCCAAATGAAATAAAAAATATAACAGACAATGTTAAACAAATTGATATAATAAATACAAAATTGATAGAAAAAATATATCAACGAGAAACGAATAGATAAGTATGGATCAATATCAAAAACAATTAAAACGTCAAGAAATACGAATGTTAAGAGAAATAATTAAACAAAAAATAGACATATTAAATAAAACAACTAATTCAGCAGAATATGAAAAGCTAGAAAAAATTATTCAAAGCATAAGACGGAGTGAAGAAAATCTTGTAAAAAATAGAATACATGTTCCCACTACTATTACAATGCTAGAAGAATATATTAAATTCATAAAACTATCAAATAAATTCATAAAACTAACAGAGGAAGGAATACCAGAACTTATAAATGAAAATAAAAAAGTAATAAAATGGTGTCGTGACGAAATAACTAAATTAAATATATTTTCATCAGCATGAATGAATTACAAAATTTTGTAGAAACATTAAGTCAACAGATACATTCTTTAAATAATACAGTAAAAATGTTATCAGAACAACTAACACATACTAACGAAAAGATGTCTCAACTTGAAAATACTATTACAAACAACAATAAAAATCAGGAAATTGAATCATATTATAAAATTGATCAAAACATTTTCTCTTGTTATCAGGAGGGGGGAGAATATCCACATTTATTTCATACTACTACAAACCCACAATTAAACACCATTATAGATATGTTACAACAAATTCTTTTAGATAAAAAACAAAATGTTATAAATGAAATAGATAATACTCAAGAAATTTTAGATAAACTTCTACGAGAAATTAAAGGAAAACAAGTGGAAAACCAAATTGGTACATCTAAATAAAAAAAAATAATACTTCCTATGTCAAACTGTCAAGAATTATTAAAACAACTCAAATAAGTAATTATACGAAAAGAATATTCTAGACATATAACTATTGCCGATCTTGAAACATATTTTGGAAACAGAAATATTAAACCTTTTCAAATAGAAGCTCCACGTTTATAATGGAATCTTTTGATTTAGAAGAAAAAATTGCAGAATTAAACAATTTATTAGAATCATTAAAAATAGTTGATGAAGAAAATAAACAAACCCATACATTAGAAGCTATAAAACCAGAAGTAGAAAATGAAGAAGTAATATATGGATATGAGTCATCAGAAGACGATGTGTTAGGAATGGAACACGATTTAAAACGAGAAAAATATAAGAAAGATATTCCAGAAGCTAGTAATACAAAAAATGAAGAAGATATTAAATGGGAAACTTATCAAGAAGATAAATATACTAATCCTCTAAAAAATTCAAGCATACAATACAATTTTAAAAAGGGATATATTCCAAATAAAAAAGGAAGATGGTCTAAAGTACCTGAACAATACATACCTACAAAGGGAATATTAGGAGTTGATGGAATATTAAATTTAGACTGTGTAACAAACAAATCAACACTTATTACTGAATGGGCATATAAACTAGGACTAATTATTGAAACCGAAGATAGATTAAGACTAGGAATTTTTAAAACAATATTTAATTTTGTACAATATAAAACAATAGGAAACGTAACACATTACTTAGCTTCATTATCAGAAGAACAGAAAACACTCTTGATAGGAGGAGATTCTATAGATACTTTTTGGAACATAGTTGCAAAAATACATTCAGAATTTGTTGGAATACCTATACAAGATTCAGGACTCTTCGTAAATAAAAAAGAACAAGATAGAGCAGCTTTCCATTTAGCTAATACACAAATATTAGACATGTGCGCTATAGAACACTTTAACTGCGAATACAATATGTATTACTATGATTTAGACAGAGAAAATAGAGAAAAGTACCTATCTTTATACTTCAATAAATTACCCTACCCAGTAGGACAAATAGTATATGCAAAATTTAAGAAACAAGTAAACGAATGATTTGTTTCAGAAACACTAGGAGGAGCGCAAACTGTAGTAGAACAATTTTTAGGAGACAAATGTTATGAAAGAGACTTACACAATGCCGTAAAAAACAAGGTTACGATATGTTGTGAGGGAAATCCTTTAGTACCTCAACAATATGGGGAAAGTCCATACATAATTCGACCAAACAAAAAAAGAAAATACAGGAGAAAGGATAAAAGATATAGATGGAGAAAGAAACCTAAAAGATGGGTAGACAATAATAAACATAAATTTCAAAAAAGAAGAAGACGTTTTTTTAAAAAGAAAGAATACAAACCAAAACAAAAATACTGTCCAGAAGGAAAGAAAAAATGCTAATGTTGGCTTTGTCACGAAGAAGGACACTATTGAAGATAATGCCCTAAACAACAAAAACAATCGAATAAAAAACTACATATACTTCAAGTAGCTCAAACATACGATTTAGAACCAATAGAAGAAGACTATTCTGATTTGGAAAACATATATGAAATGGAAACTGTTACAGAATCAGAAACTGAATATAGTTCTGATGATTTCTAAATGAAAAACTCTAACGCTACATTCATAGAAGTAAAAATAAAGAATAAAACAATTAAAGCATTTATAGACACAGGAGCAAGTTTATGCTTTGCATCACCAGCTCTTACGATATTTAAATGGAAAAAACTTAAACAACCATTAAAAATAATGATAGCAGATGCAAGTCATTATTATATATGGTACGCTACATACTTAGAAAAAGCTTGGATCCAGGGATATTGTTTTACTAGACCATCTATATACAGACACGAAACAGGATTACCATTTATCCTAGGAAATAATTTTTTAAAATTATACAGACCTTTTTGTCAAGATTTAAAATACATCACTTTAAAATCACCTGTTAACGAAAAACTATCCCAAAAGAGTGAAACTGTTGAAATACCAATAGTAAAGATTGAAGACAGAAGTAATCTCATAGACAAAATAGATTATTTAATCAATCATGAATTAATATTTTTCATAAAAACAAATCTTGAAAAAGAAATAGAAGAAATTTTAGACACTGTCACTAGTGAAGATCCTTTAGATAAAGATAAGAACAATAATCATATGATAGTTGAAATTAAACTTAAAAATCCTTTAGACGAAGTAAATGTAAAAAATAATATACCTTATTCTAAACAAGATATTGATGAATTCAAAGAAGAATGTAAACAACTTTTGGAAAAAGGATTAATTTCTGAAAGCAAAAGTCCACACGCAACACCTGCATTTTATGTAGAAAATAAAAATGAAATAAAGCGAAAAAAACGACGAATGGTCATAAATTATAAAGAATTAAATGAAAAAACTATAGGAGATGCAAATAAACTTCCTAGAATTGATTATATCAAAGATAGGTTAAAAGGACAAACATGGTTCAGTACATTAGACGCTAAATCAGGATATTGGCAATTAAGATTGCATGAAGATACAAAACCACTAACAGCTTTTACATGTCCTCCACAAAAACATTACCAATGGAATGTTTTACCATTTGGATTGAAACAAGCACCTGGAATATACCAGAGATTTATGGATAAAAACCTTGAAGGTTTAGAAGACATTTGTCTTACTTACATTGATGATATCATCATCTTTAGTAATCAAGATAAAGAAGATCATTTGAAAAAACTAAAAATAGTTTTGAAACGATGCAAAGACAAAGGACTAATTCTTTCTAAAAAGAAAGCAGTCCTATATAAACAAAAAATTGATTTTCTTGGAAATACTTTTGATTCACAAGGAAACATAGTTCTTCAAGACAACATTTTGAAAAAATTAAACGAATTTCCAGATCAAATTACTGATCGAAAACAACTACAAAGATTTCTTGGATGTTTAAACTACATTTCTGATCAAGGATTCATAAAGAACCTTGCTAAAGAAAGAACACAATTACAAAAGAAACTTTCTGAGAAAATACAATGGAATTGGCGAATTGATGATTCGATACAAGTGTAGAAAATAAAACAGTATTGTGAAACATTGCCTGTTTTATACAATCCAAAGGAAAATGATTTTATTATCATTGAGACAGATGCTTCAAATGATACATGGTCTGGTTGCATGCTTGCAATACCAGCCGAAAAAATGAATACAAACGACCTTGAAGGTCATATGAATACAAGAACCAAAAAGGTTCGCGAAATTACACAACTCTGTAAATATATATCTGGGACATTTACAGAAACCCAGAAAAATTATACAGTCTATGAAAAAGAGACACTTGCATGTCTAAAGATACTTCGGAAGTGGAAACTCGAGCTTTTACCTCGAGAATTCGAACTTCGAACAGACTCAAAATACTTAACAAACTTCTACAGGTATACACTTCGAGACAACTATAATCAAGGAAGATTGATACGTTGGCAGCTCGAGATAAGAAGATACCAGTTTCACATCGTATACATAAAATCAAAAGAGAACGCCCTTGCAGACACACTCACACGAGAATGGAGGCCGCGATAGCCTTGATGAAACAAAACATTGAAACAATTGATCGTGAGATAAAACAATTCACGAAGGCTAAATATTTGGAGATACAAAGATTTACAGAATCTAAGATGACACAACGTCAAGAGCTTCTTGCCGCGTTACACGCTGTTCAACAAGCAGCCGGACTTCCACCATCAGAGTTACCAGCAAGCGTGGTGGATCCATCATCCAAAACATTCACAAAATCCAAAACATTTCCACAAACAGCAGCAGAAGGAAATACTTCATCATCAGCAGCTACACAAGACAGTGAAGATGAAAGGAAACAAGTTAAACAATGGTATGTTATATTCAATGGCTCAAGCCGAGGTATATATGATCAATGGTCAAAAGCCAATGTTCATATACAAGGAAACCCAGCAATATCATACAAAACATACAACAGTCTTTCAGAAGCCAAACAAGCCTTTGAAGAAACAAAAACCTACAAAAACTCCCTTCAAACCACTCCAACACTCCAAGCCCAAAACAGTTTTAAAGAAAAGATGAGAGTCCTTGGAAATATACCCACGGTAAACCCAATGGACCGTGTTCAAACATCAGCCCAAAAAGAGGCCCAAATACAACCCTCAAAAGAAAAATTTGACAAACTTTTGAAATCCATTTTTGAATACAACCCAGAGACAGACAAAAACAACCTTTTTTGGTATCCAGTAAACAGAAACGGCCCAAAAGTCGTTATATTTGAACAAGCAGACCCAGACTTGATATACCAATTCTTCATACATGGATTTCTTGACACCTTATACTTAAAAAACCCAAACTGTTTTCGAAAATTCAGCCTAAAACTAATGTCGACACTTCAGGACTATGCTAGACGAGTTTCAAAAGAAAACATGGATAAAGAAATAGTCTTCAAATCTACACTTTCATACCCTATCTTCAACGAAGAAGGAGTATCAGTATACTCTCATGGAATTATCAAACTGATAGTTTCAAATGGAGAATACCCCTGCATTGATACAATGAAGATACTCGATGACATAAATGAGATAGTTGCAAAACAACTAAATCAAATATTTTATGCATCACAAGAGATAAACAAGGACAGTAATGTCAAGATAAACTATAAATCCAATTATCATTTGATATATGGATCTTCGAGATACACAATTCCACCGTTACAGCTAAAAACGTTGGAAAACTTTGAGAAAACTTTTATCAAAATTGAAGAACACAGCCTGAAGACACTGCCTAAGGAAATCAAGCTCATTTTCTGTGAGTACAGCGAAATAATTGATGAACACAGCTGTGCAATGTGCCAAGACAAACCTGAAGACAAAGCTGAAGAAACGGGGTCCCATAATTCAAACGAGTCAATAAAGGAAGACACTGTTACTGAAGAATAATGTAAACTGACTCATGCAATGACGTCAAACACTCAAGGAAATACGTAAGCAATGACGAATACACCTCAATAATGCAGACTTTATGTCTCTGTCTGCTTTTAGATGCAGTTGTTGAGCACCATTATTATCTTTTACTTTAAGTCTTTTTCTACTTTTTTGACTTTTTGTAAATGAAAACGCGTCTGTAATAGTGAGTCGAGCGCCTATATAAAGGTCTCAATGTAGTATGTAATATTTAGACTTTAATAGAAGGAAAAAGATCATGTGTTGATCAAAAAACTCTCTGAGTTTTAAGCCTTTGAGCTTTTCTTTTCTGTTGGCCTCACGCCTGAATAGCAGAACTATACACAACCATACACAACCAAACAATTCTCATACAAAAATCAAACATATACTTCGAAGAGATGATGAACAGGTAACATGGAGTGCATGAAGACAGTAGATATGAACACACAAACAGGTAAACAATACAAAAACGTTATTCATATTTTTGTATACTAAAGATTATATACATGGAAACGAGTTTAATAGATCAGATTGAACATTTTGAAACAACTGAAGAATATGGATACTTTTTTCAAGATATTGTTATAGACAACAAAAAATTAAACAAAGTAAGAAGAAAAGAGTTAAACTTAATTGATGGACAAGATATGAAAACAGATTTAAAAACAAAATTGAGTAGAAAAAACATTATATTATATGGAAAATTTACATGTGAAACACCTATTGAAATTTCTACAACTAAAGGAACACAGGCTATTTCATTAATAAACAAAGCTGATATAATTCAGGAAATTAAAAAAGCAAAACATACACCTAGCGAAATAGGATATATACATATTTCCACAATACAGATACTAATTAAGAGTACATTTGCTGAAGGAATAAACTCACCCATAAAACTAGCTATATGTGATGACAGAATTATGAACATAAAAGATAAAATACTTGGAATAGTTGAAGGAAACCTGGCTTATACCAAACTACTTTTTAATGTAGCTTTACACTATGTTATACCTCTTATAACAGAAAAACTAGACAAATCCTTAAACATTGCCTATAAATTTGAAAGACAAGATTTGATGGAAACAAACGATTATCCATTTTCAATAACATACACAATTGGATATGCTCTGACAAATAGCCATCATAGCTTACAATTTAAAAACACCGATAAGATATATATGGAAGATATTTTTCGAGAAGTCTCTCGTATAAAATATATACCAAAGACACCGATTATAAAACATGTTAATACTAATGTTTTTCAAAACAAAACGCCTAAACTTTTAAAAAGTAAAAGCACATGTTATACATATTTACCACCAAACCAAAGAACTAATGAAACTAGTACACGGGTCTCTATTAAAAACTTTAAAGAAGAGGGATCTTCTAATGAAATAATTGAAAACGAATTCACACAATTAGCCGATCAAATGGCTAAATTAACCACCACTATAAAGGAAACACTCTGAACCTTTTCTGGTATCAGAGCCCGTATACGATTCAAAATATTAATACTAAAAATCACAGATTTACAATATGTATGAATATAATAGACAAAAATTTTATAAAGATAATATAAAATCAATAAACGAAAGTTATGCTAAAGAAGTAAGACTTTACTTGAAAGCTAAAAACGAAGGTCGTAAAACAGATGAGACACAACGTTTGAAAAACATTATTAGTTTAGAAAAATCGAAACAAATAGTTACACAATTAACTATAACATAATGGAAAGATTTAATTACAAATCAAGAATAACACGTGATATACAAGAATTAGAAGAACAAGTTATTATAGACGAATATCTTGTTAAAATGGCATACCATAACTTAAAACACAATAAAGATATATCATTAAGAACTCAAAAAATAATGATAAATATGGCAAACGATGATTTAAAAAATACCAAAAGAAAAAGAGATACAGCATATCAAATGTCACACGCTTAATTATGAGTTATAAACCAAAGATAGAGTTAGATACGATAACAGAAGAAAAACAACGAGTAAAAGAAATTATGAAGACTAAAAATATTAAACAAATGGGAAAAAATTTGAAAACATCTTTACAAAAAGAAGAAATATATAAGAAAAATTATGAAAAAACAATAAATAAAAATATATTAAATAGAGATACAATCATACAAGGTATAAAAGACCAAGGAAAAATAATAAATCATATAAATAATAATTTTATAGAAAAGATAAATGAAAGAGAAATTAAGGGATCAAATTAAAAACATTTATAAACTATGGGTCTCATACCTAATATTTATAAATAAACACATGATGAAGACGTTGGCATGAAACACGTCTTACACCAATTTTGCAAATGTTATATAAAATACACTAAAATTACAAAACCAAAGTCAAAGCACACTATTCTTATAATTTCACCCCTTTTTCTTGTTATGTGTCGCAGCTACATTGCAATTTGCAAGTAGTTAATAAGTCCCCTTGATACAATAACGGGTGGTTTATTGTTTAATGCTATTCTGGAATAACTTAGTATTTATGTCAATGTTCTTGTTATTCAGATACCAGGTACGTACTTTGTCATATCCATATAGTTATGTGACCAACACACTCGATTTCTGACTAGAATTTTAATAATCCCGCAAAAATCGAACCAACATCGTAGATATTTCAGAATCATGTCATGTTAAGCCACCTAAGGAACCCGTCCATCAACAATCTCGGGAGGCCAAAACCACTAGGGGCGGTTCTCTATTGCCGTAACGAGGAACTTACCTTGCCAAAGGAGTCTTGCCAGTTGCCACTTCACAACACTAGTCCTCCAGGTTGCTCGCTATATTGTTCGAGGTTGAGAGGCACCTAGCCAAAGGAGCCTTGCCACTCTACAACTTTATATCATATTCGTATTGCTGTATTAGGATGTGCATTATAGCCGTTGAAGCTCCAATTCAAATGGGACAGATCCCAAACCTCGTTATAATTCCTTTTTTAAGTAACGAATACTAATAAAAAAGTTAATATTAAAACTTTAACACATATATCACATTATTTAATAATAGAAATTGCAATATTTATGTTAAAAAATATTTCTTCTTTTATTAATAATCTAAAATTGACATATAATAGAAGTAAAAACAAATTATAAGATGACATTACATATAGCTTTATATGATAGAGGTCCATATGTAAATAAATCTAATTGCAGGGGGTCTAGATGTAATTTACCACTCTAATCATCTTATATCAGAGGGTGACTTTTGTCATTTTACTTCAAGTTACACATATACTTGGCTTACTAACTAAGCCAGCAAAGTTCCAAAATTTTGCAAGAAAATATACTAAAGTCACATTCAAAGTTACAACCTAAGAATAATCTATTTTCTAGCTACTTTAGATCGTCACAAAGGCAAAAATAATACATACCAAAGAAGCCACTAATTTGCTACCAGTTCTATATCTGAGCTATTATTCTGCTTATTTCCTGAGGAAGAAAAGGAAGAAATTCTCATGGCTAACAGATGCATAAGTTACTAAATCTAACCAGTACTCTTCTACACTCGTATTTTGCGCTCGTATAGTACACATCGATACTCGATGGCTTAATGTATTGCCAGCTTGTCGCATAAAGATTGATAAGCTGCGCTGCAAGCCTTGAACTTCTCTTCTGCAACAACCTACATGCAGCAACGACTAGTTACAGGCATCGAGATCGTTTCAAGCATGCATGATTTCAAAGAGATTCGATGAAATAAAATCACATAAACTCAAAATCTTTGGTAATGAATGAAGTGATCAACTTTAATGGAAGAATGTAGCAAATGGTAGATATGGTATCAGATGAGATAGCTTGTAAGCTCCTCGAAATAAATTAGCCAAACGCCTTCTCAGTCATAACTTCACAGATTTTCGTCCAGGACTTCTAACACATTAGGTCCATCATCGGCTTGGGGCAAATTAATCGCTGAAGACTTCACACGAGGTTTTAGTTGCAAAAGAAACTCCAGGACCCAAACTTGTAAAATAGAATTAGATGTGTAGAAAAGTCGTAGTTTATGAACTAAATGTGTTAAAAGTGAATAGTTACAGGACCAAATATGTATTTTCTCCATTGAATATTTAATATCAACTCATCTTGAACCGTTTGAGCTTACAAGTTATGCCGGTTATTCAGTACCTATTACTCTATTAGAGTCAGGCAAAGAATAGGATTGGGTGCACTAATAGAAAAAGAAAGAAGTTCAAAAAATGTAAAAGAAACGCGCACAGACACACACTACATAGAAATATTTACCTTCGAAGAGCCCTGATGACGATCAGGATGCCATTTTAATGCACAAGCTCGATATCTGATTAAAAAGATCTTTTGTTTTAGGATCATAGATCAAAGAAAGATTGAAGATAACAATAAAAATAAAAAGCTCGACGCAATCTTACGCGTTCTTAACATCATCTAGGTTTAATGGACCGGAGGCGCTCAATCCCAAAGCAAGCCTATCCGATTTCAAGTCCGGCATAGGTTTCTCATAATCCGATGAAGAATCATAATCCTCATCGTAATCATATTTCCAATCATTTGAACTTCTATAATTGTTAGAGTAACTTGATGAGTTCCTATATCGCGGGCCATCATCTGCAAAGGACCAATAGAAGAATCTGGTCCCACCGAATGCCGATCGGAAAATTGTCTCAAATTCAGCATCTACGTCAAGTTCATCATCATCAACAAACTCGAAACCTCCTGGAAGAGTAGAACAGGAAAAGCATAAATGGAGTTATTTATTTTATAGCTTGTGCTTAAAATAAGCTAGAAGCTACAGGCACCCATCAGAGTGTTTTTTTTCGCTTCTCGGGTTTTTTCTTTTATTGTTTCAGGGATAATTGAACAAACTTCCCCTGAGGTTTGACATAACTACACAGCTTTACCCTGAGGTGAAAATTTCTCAAACCTGAGGGGATGTTTGTGCAACTAGGTTAAACCTCAGGATATGTAAGCATAAACATCCCTATTATTAATAAGTATTTTACTTTTCTTTCCAAAGACTTTAACCTTTTCAGTTTTTTGCATACACCATTATATTCATATAATCAATTATATAGGTAACACGATAACTTTTTTATAATGTTTAGGACAAAATGGTAAACATACTTCTAAATGATCCCGTAGTCCTATATCTAGACTTTCCTCGTTTATATCCATCTTCCCTGAAACTTGGTCTGAACCATGAACTCCTTCGACCGGGTGGTGGTTCATCATAATCATCCCTATCTGACTGAAAGCTCTGTTTGGTAGAAATTACAGACAACAAAAGAGATATCAAAACGGGGAGAAAAATAAAAGGGAAACATAGCCCAAAATATATCATCTTTTCAATTATTTATAAATTTATCAGAGGAAAATATGTGATTCTCCTATCGATGGATTCATCCGACAGAGTGATGGTACATTATCATGACCTTTTCTATTTGACAAGAAAGTACACCAAAAGGACATGCAAGATTAAATCAAGTGTTTATAATCACTAACAGAAAAGAAAATCCCCAGTTTCACCATGCAGTAAAAAAGAACGGAAAACCCCACAAAACTCATCTGATGAATAACCTGATATAGGTTTTCTGCATATTCACTGACATTGCGAAATAAACTCTGTTTCCTGAGCCTTCTGGTATATTGGTTAAATTTCTGCACAAAAGAGGAAGACGTGAAAATCAAAGATAATGGAACAATTTTCATCAATTCTTATTCTCTTTCTTTATCCTCCTTGTGTGCTCTCTGAGATCGTTATCCAAATTCTGACCTACTAATCGTTTTCATTTGATACAATACATCTATACAAATTGCTCAATATCAACACGAATAACTATTTCTTTATCCATACATTCAATTCCCAGACATTTCATGACTGTGCAAATAACCATAAAACGGAAAAGGAAGAAAAAAACAGAGAGTACTCACCCTTGGGGAACATTTCCTAAAAGAACTTGCCTGCACAACAAAGATAAGTAAAATCAATACAATTATGCTGCAAGCCCGCGTAAAATTTCATTTCGATAACTTTGTACATTCTTCCCACCGCCACCCACTCAGAAACAACAAATGCGGAAAAATAATAAATCAAAATTGTCTAAAATCCAACTGATATAGACAATTCCCTTTTGTTTTTCACGAAAAAGCTCAAATCTTTATCATTACAATTAAGGACAAACACTCTCCAATCATGAAACAAATTTAATTTCCACACAATCCAATCCAGATACAAAAGATTTACAGAACTAGGCAACATCACTTAAATGGACATCCTTCTCCTCGAACTACCAATGAAAATTCAAACAACAAATTGAAAACATGAATTAAACAAATTCATGTTACTTGAAAACATTCACAACCCAATTCCATTTACAAACATATAATCAGCTAAAATATACCAAAACAAAAAAAAAAAAAATTGAAACAAATTGAGGGGCTTACAGAATCCCAATGCGTTCGTCTTCTGCGCTCTAAAACTGGACTGGAATGGAAAAAAGCGGCTCTAATGTGAAAAGGGTTGGCTTGACAATTGATTCTTGCCGCTATTCTGGTTGCTTTATTCATTTTTCTTTGCAAATCATTCTAAAAATGTGAGCTTTCTTCGCTTTGAAGGGCGATTTGAGAAGTTATGAGTCAACTCGGACGACTCGATGAATGGGTATTTTCTTAGAACTTTATAGTTGTTTCATGTTCGGGCTGAAGCCCAGTTTAATCAAGTTCATGAATGGGCCTATAATTTGGTAATATCAGGCTCAAATAGTAAGTGCATCTTTAGTTTTCTAATTTTCAGCCCAAATGGAAATAAGATTAGTTAGTAACTAATATCAAGATTCAAGAGCTTTATTATATTCAAAATAACAATAATAATAATTATTATTATTATTATTATTACTGAAATAGTATTAAGGGAAGAGATTAGATAATTATGTTTGGAACGTACAAAAATAAATATCTAAAAGCAGCGTTTATAGTGGTGTTGCATGGATGATAACAGCAGCATATATAGATACAAATACGATAACACTATATGGCAATGATGTGAATTTTTTATTTTAATTTTTCATATGAAAATTATCCTACAATACGATAAAGATGAAAATTTTACAATAATTTGTTCATGCCTTAGGCTTGAATCCCATTTATATAAATAGCCGAATATACTCTGGTTTTATTTTATCAAATTACATGACATTCACTTCTCATAATTACATTCATATTGATGGCGCAGAAACTTGTAAAGGATTTCTAAGATGCAACCAACACTTTGATATTTTGTTTATGAGGGGAAGACCATCACAGGCGTTTGAACCTCAGGGTCTGGGTTTCCGATGAGCGTGGGTTCTTCCAGCCAGGATAACACCAGTTCATGCAATGAGAATGCAACAAGAGATGACGAAATGCAAGGAGCTTGAGGAAGATGAAGATGCCGGAAAAATGCAGTAGTATGGCCCAGAGAAAGTGCAGGGTTTTTTGTGGAAGAAGATGACCTGGGGGAGAGAGCATGTGCTCTCCCCTATTTATATGTTAGGGGTGAGGGTAAATGGGTAAATCGACCGTGTGGTCCCAAACCTGTGTTGCCCTAACACGTGGCAGTCCGTCAGGGCGTGAGAAGGACGTTTCTGAAAAGAATGCGATGTGTCAGGTGCACGGTGCGCACTACCTGTGTGTCAGAGGTTGTTAGCGAGGGTCGTGGGAGAGGGAGACCCAAGGTCCTCCCTGCTAAGGTTCGGATTCATCACAGTGGGGTAGGATCAGGCACGAGCGCGGGTGACGCTCGAAGCGTGTACGGATGGCCCCCCCACGGCAGATGACCCTTGAGCGCTAAAATCCCGAGCATCCAGAATGAGGTCCACGTGCGGGTGTTTCTTTGAGAAGGCTGACCCCGAGGGTCGGGACTTGAGCGTCGGGCCCATCAGTCTGAATCCTTTATTTGAACTAGGGCTGTAAATGGATATTCGAAAATCCGATATCCGTCCGCATCCGAATTCGTTTACAGAGGATATTATCCGAATCCGTCTCAAGAGGATATTATCCGTATTCGATTATAGACATCCGAATTATAAACGGATAAGATATGGTAATAAGACATCCGATCCGTTTAACATCCGATCCGTTTCATTATCCGTTAGATATATCCGTTATCCGATTTATCCGTAATCCGTATCCGATAAATAATGTATTTGATATTTGCCAAAAATTGACGAAATACCAACAGGATTTATATTTGAGAAATTGGGATTTAATCAAGCTGCAAAATAAAAATAATTAGAAAAGAAACACTGAATTCAATGAGAACTGAAAATAACGATAAATTAAAAGGAAATATGGAATTGCTAGTAATCTTCTGTCTTCTGGGAATAACGTAGTTCTGAATAGCGTAACCTCTATATTAGAATAACAATAGCAAAATTACAGTAGAAAATGACAGGGAGAAAGAAAATAAAGGTATGAGACTGCAGAGAAGTTTTGGAGTTGAGGACTGCTAGGGTTTCTTGTGAATTAGCGTTGAATGAATCTGCCCACTTTTCTTCTCTCTCCTCCTCTTTTAATCTCTTCAGAAAGTTGGTTGTTGCATCTTCCTAAAATCTTGGTACGTGCTCACTTTTTGAATTCATCCACTCTGCACGTTCTCTATCTTGACCCGGTCTTCCCCACTCTTCTCAACGCCCCTTTTTCTCCTTAATATTTCTCAATTAAATAATATGTGAAATTTGGTCCACATCATCACTCCCCCCAACTCTTACAGTCGAACAGTATGGACGGCTGTGAGAGTAGTAAAATGTTGGAGAACAACTCTGAATGTTTGGATGTCTTGAAATGGTTGATCTCCCTTCTTGGGTACGGTGATTGCCTCATTAAAAACCTCACTCGGGAAAACCACGTGGGAAAAACCCTCATGAGTAAAAAGAGTACAACCGTTGCGTCCCGTACCCAAGGTTTACTTAAGGTTCTGCTTCTTGTAGTTGTCTTAACGTTCTGCTCTTGGAGATCTTCTTAACTTTCGGCTTAGTGTCTTTGTCCTTCCACCTAATAGCTCTTTTCTGCTTTTCTTTCCTTTCTGTTTTTCCTTCCTGCTCGTGCGTCCTGCTTTTCTTTTCTTTCTGCTTTTCCTTCCTGCCGTGCGTCCCCTTCTGCTTTTCTTTTCTTTCTGCTTTTCCTTCCTGCTCGTGCGTCCCCTTCTGCTTTTCTTTTCTTTCTGCTCAACTATCACATCTATGCACGTATATCTCTGCTTATATGAAAATACAGTTCTTTCTCCGGAATTTGACAAGGATATAATCTCTGTAAAATATTTGTCAAGATGTGATTGTATCATAGCTCACAAAATAATTATTTTATGACAAATATGTTGCCACAACGAACTAATTCCCCACGTTAATAAGCTAATTTTCGGTAAACATTCAAGAAATTATGGGAGATCACTCTCAGATACTTTGGGCACCCAGGTTAATCATCATCAATGTTATGAAAAATGAAATAAATAAAAGAAAAGAGAATAGGAAGAGATGTCACCGAATTCAGGGGATGTGTAAGACATAGCCTTTAATTCCTTCTCAATTATTTCAAAATCACTTTCTTATATTTTTGGCACGTTTCACAAGGCAACATTGTCTTCTCTGTTTGGCACGTGCCTTCCAGCTTCCTTTTCTTGCCTGCTCAGTCAAATTTGCTCTTCTTTTCTTTATACCCAAATTCACAGAATCAATATAGCATAAGCTCGCGTTTCCTTGATCATCTCGGAAGAAAACTTCGTTTCCTTTGCAGCTTTAATAAGATACCGCTTTGGTTACGTTCGGAATAACTGTCCATCTAAAATTTTCAAAATATCTGCAAAAATCTCGATTTCCCCAAAATTTGATGAGAATAAAACTTCTCAAAAATATTACTCAGGATCCCATTGTTAGGAATAGTGCCCTAAAAGCCGATTGTATATCCGCTTTGTACTTTTCCTTATTGTAATCACATACAATCTTTGAATAAAATAACGAATTGAGGCAACACTTCTTTATATGCTCTTGTTTGGTATGCGTTTACTTTAGTTGTGCATGTATGAGAACTCCCCTAATCCTGATGACTTTAGGACTCTACCATTTAGGTGAAATGGTTCATGAAACGGGCCTTATATCACATAAGTCATGATTAGTAAAATACTCCAAGCCGATGAGTCCTACAGACAGTGGGAGTGTCAACCTGACTCCTCTAAGGCTTGCTTGTGGGATCACGCCCTTAAGAAGGACCACCTTGTTTCATGGAGGTGCAAAGTGTATAGTTGATACGTGCGTGATACATGAGGGTGCTTACTTTAATAAGTAAGTTCACTGAGGTGCCCCGTGTGAGAACATTCCTAAATGGGAAAGGAAGTTCTATTTCAGGAAATGGAAACTTCCAGATTAGGAAATATCTCACGAGTCATTGATGTGATTAATTGATCCTTAGACTTGAGGTTCCTTCTCACTTTATGAGTTAACTCTGTAGTCTTAGGTATAAGCTTTAAAGGGTGTCGCCTTAGACAACTGATTCAAGGCTTATGCTGGGGCTGCACAAGTGATTCATGAAAGTGAATGAGAATCAAGATAGGACCTACACTTGCATTTGCAAGGTGATCTCTTATTGTATAAGTCATTCATATGCCATATGGAGTCCTTGGCCAAGGCGGTAGATCAAGACATCAAGAAAAGGGTTTCTTGGATTGAGATCAAATGGATATGAAATGCACTTAGCTTTAAGACCGGATTATTAGGGTTCCGATTATTCCCTTGCCCTAGATCTTGGTTGAGAGATAGTAAGTAGGAGGATTGTATCTCACATGAATCAATGACTTAAAGGTTCTGTCGAATCCGAACATTCCAATTCAGCTAGGGGTTAAACACCTGTTGCTAGACTATGGTCGTTTAATCTGTGGACTGATTAATTAATTAGTGAATTAATTAATTAGGGTCACTGCTAATTGAATTGAGAACCTAGAGGGTCACACACAACAACTTGGTTACATGAGTTGAGGCTTGAAAATGATTAAACGAGTTAATCGGGCCAAGAGGGTTCCACACGTGTGAAATCACACGTGTGGCTCACGTGAGTGACACGTGTCACTGTGACACGTGTCACACACGTGTATATATATATATATATATATATATATATATATATATACTAAATAATTAATTAGTTAATTATTTAATAGACTTTGGTTTAATTTTGAATTAAAAAGAAAGTCTAATTTTGGAGAAAATAATCTAGTTAATTAATTAGATAAAAATAAGTTATTTATTTTATAATAAATAAAGTATAAAATTATCCAAAAATAGTTTGGATATTTTTAGCTCTCTTAAAAGTTGACTTGAATTAGAATTCAAAGTCAAAGTTGGAAATTACTTGAAGATCAAGTAATAGGAGAGAGGGACCAAAATCCTAGCCCATAAAGGACTAGGGATTTTCGGCACCCCCCTCCCTATAAATAGGGGAGCTCGAGCTCCTTATGGAGCGAATTGACAATTCTTGGTTCATGTGTTGAACACCTTCCTTTCTCCAAGATAAACAAAGCCCTAGGTTAAGCCTAAACACTAACTAGAGAACTAGCATCCTTACTAGTTAGATTGTGATCAAGTTGGTGGACTTTCTCTAGAGACTTCAAGTTAGAAGTTTGAAGATTCGAGCTTTACCAAGGAGAGGGGATCAAGCCGCGAGAAGAGCGTTCTTGGGTGGCTTGAAACGCTTCAAGAAAGAATAAAAGAAAAGTAAGTTTTCTATCTTTACGAATTTCGTTACACGATTGCGAGTCCTAGATCCTTTTGTTGGGAAAATTTGTTAAATTCCGCTGCTTTCTGATTCGTGTTTTCCAACAAGTGGTATCAGAGCCACCTCGTTAATCGTGTTTCTAATTTGTCTCAATTATTCTGAATTTGGTAGAAATTCTTAGGCTTAGATGCGAATTAGGTATTCATGAGTTCTTTTAGAAAGCCTGAAATACGAAACTGTAATTTTTCCTGAATTTCTAAAACTGTTTTTTGAAAATCGTTTTAGTTGAAATTTATCAAAATCGAATTTTTTAATTTTGGATTGAATTGGTTTTGAGAAACCTGGACACGAAACGGAACACGAAAAGGACGAGCCTAGGCGTGCTAGCACGTCGCACGCCCAGGCCCGCCGCTGCCGCCCAGCTCCTCCCGCAACCGCGCGGCGCGCGCATGATGCGCGGCCGGCGCGTGCACGCGAACGGCAACTGGCGCGCGTCTGCGCGCGCTGCTGCCCGAAAGTGCCTCGCACGGCTAGGCCCCTTTTCGGGCCCGTTTTCGTGTTTCGTGTTTTTGTGTTTTCGGTCCGTAAAATCCTGATTTAATTTAATTTTAATTTTATCTTTTAAAATCAGTTTTGCTAAAATAAAATTATTTTAAAATTTTGATTTAAATTGGGATTTTTGAGAAATTAAAGCGATTTGGATTTTGGGAAAATTATGAATTTTATTTTCTGAAAATAATGAAAGAATAAAATTATTAATTTTGGAAATTAATTGGAATTTTATTAGTTTAATGTTTTTCGGGTTTTATTGAAAAGACTCTTGAACAAGAATTGCATCTAAGTCGTGTTTTAAGTCATTAGGACTTGAAACGAGAATTTTAATTTATTGGCTAAATTTAAATTCTCGCAAAAGCATGTTAGGTGATCATGGGTTTAGATCTATATATGGTTTTAATTTATGCACATGGATGGTTTAAATTGGGGTTGGAGCCCTATAGTTGCGTTTTTCAATTGAGGTTGGAGCCTCACTTATGTGCGTACTGTTATGTGATTTATTATGTGGCTTTCCATATTACTGTTTTTGAGGCCGGGGTATGCCCCGTGTAATTGTCTAAGGCCAATATGAAGATTGAGCCTTATTACTTTATGTCTTTTTCTTTTTATTGTAATTTGAGAGTAGAGATAGGTGGTGAGGTTTTATTTTCATTTTGGAGACAATGCACCCATGGAGTAAGATGGACCACATTCAAGTAACAAGGAGGCCATAAGTGAAGACCCCTCAAAATGTTAGGGAGGGGAATCTCAATTGTTAAATGTAATAGAGATAGGGCTCGTATTTTGTTACCGCTTTCCCTTATGTGATTTGAACTATTTATGTGGCATGTATGTTAGAACTTGTGATTGTGGAGTGGCTCCCACATATCACGCATAAGATAGGTAGAACCCATGATCATTACATGTTAGTATCATGCTAGGACATGTTATCTGTTTATGTGCTTGTTTGATATGCATTTAAGTGTACTTGCATTAATCAAGACTAATAAAATTGGATAACATATATGTTGGTGAGGTCGAACCGGACAACTCTCCGGTTGATTCGAAAATTCCCATTAAATATTAAGCTAATTTCGAACAAATAGGTGTTTAATTCGAGATGCAAATTTTGAATTAAATTCCTAGCATTCCATCAATAGGTTTTAAGTTTAGTAAGTAAAGCTAGTTATTGTCCGCGAGTCGTGGGATAGCTAGTGGAGCTTATTAGTTCTTAGTTACCTAATTAATCATTTTAAATGATCAATATTTCGTGGTCAATTTTAGCAAGGGCGATGTCCGCGAGTCGTGGGTCGTTCGAACTAAGTTTTGGTCATGATCTTATGATTGATGGGTCTAGCTTAACGCCTAAGTAAATATGGATGTCGCACGAGTCGTGGGTCCATATTGAAACATAGGTGATGCAAAAACAATTACTAAGAGTTCTAAAGGTGTTAGAATTGGTAAGTTGTACCTACCTAGGGTTCTTACTTAGAATGTCCGCGAGTCGTGGGTTTGAGGTAAAATGCCTAGGATCTTAGTACCCATTGGGAAACGTGTTCCTCTTAGATCTTTGGGAATTCTAGATCTTTGAAAAACAGTGGGAGCTACATCAGATTAAAGACCTTATCTTTTGTATATCGTTATAATTCAGCATGCTCACTAGTTCTCTGTCTTACCATTTAGGTCGTAGATTCTGTGATTCTCTACGTGTTTTGAAATGGCAACCAAAAACCCTCTTGTATCGATCCTCGAGTCAAACAAGTTGACTAGTCCCAACTATTCTGATTGGCTGAGGAATCTAAAAATCATTTTAGATTCTGAGAAGAGAACTTATGTTCTCTTCGAAGGGGAGCCCAGTCCCGAAGGGGAGGCTCCCACTCGGGCCGAGCGGGATGCGATTCAGAAGTGAAAGGATGATAATCTCCAAGCCCGTTGCCTTATGTTGGCTAACATGTCTCCGGACTTGCAAAGGCAACATGAGGCCATGGAATTTGCTTGGGAGATTTACGACCACTTAGAGCAACTTTACCGCCCTCATGAACGTGTTACAAGGTATAACACTTCAAATGAATTGTTCCACTTGAGAATGAGGGAAGGTTCAAGTGTCCATGAATATGGACTCAAGTTTCTTGCCCTTACTGAGAAACTTGCTTCCATGGACATGCCACTGAAAGATGAGCTTTCAGTGGATTTGTTGCTAGCTTCGCTCCCACCATCATTCAACCGATTTGTCCTTAACTTCAACATGAATCATGCTGGTGCTACTGTAGCTGAGCTGATTAGTCAGCTTGTGACTGCTGAAAGCACGATCAAGAAGGACAATAAGGTTTTGATGGTGAATGCTCCATCTTCCTCTTCTGGGCCTTCTAAAGGTAAGGGCAAGAAAGCCCAAAAGAAAAAGAAGAAACCCCTTAGGCCCACTGGTGGCATTTCGAAGGGGAAGGCCCAAAAGAAGAAGCTTGATCAGAAAGAGGATGTTTACTTCCATTGTGGCAAAGCGGGACATTGGAGGAGAAACTGCCCAGAGTACAAGGCTACTCTAAAGAAAGGTATCTTTCTCGTTGAAGTAAATCTTTCTATTAATTCTAGTTCTTGGGTACTTGATACCGGTTGTGGGACTCATATATGTAATGATGTACAGATGCTAAGTGAAGTCCAACGACTTAAAGAAGGAGAATGTGTCTTGAAGATCGGCGATGGCTCAAACGTTGAAGCTCGAGCTTTAGGCACAATTAGATTAGATTTAGGTAGTTTTGAGTTAGTATTAAATAAAGTCCTTTATGTACCGAGCATTATTCGTAATATAATTTCAGTTCCAATATTAGATTGTGAAGGTTATGAAACTTATATTAAGAATGGTAAATACTTTATCAAACGGAACAACTCTTCCGTTCATGTCGGTACTCTAAGTAATGGACTTTACCTAACTCAAAATATCAATATTATGAATATACAACGAGAAACAAAGCGTAAGAGAGATGACAAAGTTTCAGCTCCCTTATGGCACGCTAGATTAGGACACATTTCCAAGAACAGAATTAGCAAGATAAACACTTTAGGATCATTCTCTGAAAATGATCTCAAAGAGTTAACTTCTTGCGAATCCTGTCTCAAGGGAAAAATGTCCAAAGTCCCTTTTAAAGGAACTGTGGAACGTGCCACTAAGGTTTTGGATTTGATCCATACTGATGTTTGTGGACCGCTTAGTGTAAGCACTAGAAACAATCATCAATATTTCATAACCTTTACTGATGACTTTAGTCGGTATGGTTATGTATACTTAATGAAGTATAAATCTGAAGCTTTTGAGAAATTCTTAGAATTTCAAAAGGAGGTTGAGAACCAAACTGGTCACAAGATCAAAGCACTTTGATCTGATCGAGGAGGCGAATATCTTAGTGAAGAATTCCTTAATCATCTCAAGGATAATGGGATTATCTCTCAGTGGACTCCTCCGGGAACTCCTCAGCTTAATGGAGTTTCTGAGAGAAGGAATCGAACCCTACTTGATATGGTTCGTTCCATGATGAGTTTCACTGACTTACCACCTTCTTTCTGGGGTTATGCCCTAGAAAGTGCAGCAAAGATTCTGAATCTAGTTCCCTCTAAGTCAGTCCCCAAAACGCCCTATGAAATGTGGCATGGTAAAATCCCTAGTTATTCTTACTTAAGAATTTGGGGTTGTCCTGCTTACGTGAAGAGGACAGTGGGAGATAAGCTAGAATCTCGTTCTAACTTATGCTACTTTGTAGATTATCCTAAGGAATCCATAGGATACTATTTCTATGATCAACCTGAGCAAAAGGTGTTTGTTTCCAGAAATGCTACTTTTCTGGAGGAACCGTTCCTTAAAGAAAAGAAAGGCAAGATCATAGAATTAGAAGAAGTACAAAATGACCCCACACCACCCACTGAAGAAACGTCCCACTCTGATCAACTACAACCAATCACGAATTTCGATACACACGAAAACCCTCCTCTAAGGCGTTCTGAACGCACTCCTAGACAGCCGGAGAGATGGTATGGATTCTTCCATGAAATCTCTCAAAAGGATAATGATCCTTTAACATATGAGGAGGCACTTTCAGATTCTGACTCTGAACAGTGGATAGAAGCCATGAAATCCGAAATGGATTCCATGAACTCCAACCAAGTTTGGACCTTGGTAGATTTGCCTGATGGGGTCAAACCCATAGGTTGCAAATGGATCTTTAAGAGAAAGCTTGGAGTTGATGGAAGCATTGCAGCCTACAAAGCAAGACTGGTTGCAAAAGGATTCACTCAAAGACCCGGCGTGGACTTTGACGAAACCTTTTCACCAGTTGCAATGCAAAAGTCCATTCGAATCATGCTTGCCATTGCTGCATATTATGACTATGAGATATAGCAAATGGATGTGAAAACTGCCTTTCTCAATGGTGACATTGACAAAGACATTTATATGGAGCAACCCATAGGTTTCACATTCAGTGGGAGTGAGCAAAAGGTTTGCAAACTCCAAAGATCAATCTATGGATTGAAACAGGCTTCTAGAAATTGGAACATTCGATTTGATGAATCAGTCAAAGCGTTTGGCTTCATCCAAATTACGAATGAATCATGTGTGTATAGAAAGGAATTGGAGACCTCAGTGCAATTCTTAGTACTTTATGTTGATGACATCCTTCTTATTGGGAATTCGAAGGATGGCATGAAAGTGACTAAGTTATGGTTATCGAACCAATTCGAGATGAAAGATCTTGGTGATGCGTCCTATATCCTTGGAATTAAAATCTATAGAGATAGATCTAGAAGGTTGATAGGACTATCACAGTCGATGTACATTGACAAAGTATTGAAGAGATTCAATATGGAGTCAGCAAAGGTTAAGAACCTTCCTATGAGTGTAGGAACATGTCTTTCAAAGAAGATGTGTCCTAAGACTAACCTTGAGAAGGAGAGAATGACTCATACACCTTATGCATCAGCAATAGGTAGCATAATGTATGCAATGTTATGTACTCGACCGGACGTGGCTTATGCACTTAGTGTGACAAGTCGTTTTCAATCTGACCCTGGAGATGGTCACTGGGCTGCCGTGAAGAATATTCTTAAGTACTTGAAAAGTACTAAAGATTTATTCTTAGTTTACGGAGGTCAGAAAGATCTTACTGTCGAAGGATACTGCGATGCAAGCTTTGCATCAGACTTAGATGATTTTAAGTCAATGTCAGGATACATTTTCTACCTAAACGGCGGAGCAGTGAGTTGGAAGAGTTCCAAGCAAACTACCACTGCAGATTCGACCACTGAGGCCGAATACTTAGCTGCAAATGATGCAGCTAAGGAAGGTGTTTGGATAAGAAACTTCATTCAAGAGTTGAATGTTGTTCCTAGCATGAAAGACCCCATTACTGTGTTTTGTGACAACACTGGGGCGGTTGCTCAAGCAAGAGAACCAAGATCTCACCAACGGACCAAGCACATTATGAGGAAGTATCACCTAATCCGTGATATTATCAAAAGAGGAGATGTGCTAATTGAGAGGGTCACATCAGTAGAGAATGTGGCAGATCCACTTACTAAACCCCTTAGTCGAGAAGTTTTCCAAGGTCATCTTCAGAAGATGGGACTTAGAGTAGCTTTAGAATGGCTTTGACGGGTAAGTGGGAGATTGTTAGGAATAGTGCCCTAAAAGCCGATTGTATATCCGCTTTGTGCTTTTCCTTATTGTAATCACAGACAATCTTTGAATAAAATAACGAATTGAGGCAACACTTCTTTATATGCTCTTGTTTGGTATGCGTTTACTTTAGCTGTGCATGTATGAGAACTCCCCTAATCCTGATGACTTTAGGACTCTACCATTTAGGTGAAATGGTTCATGAAACGGGCCCTATATCACATAAGTCATGATTAGTAAAATACTCCAAGCCGATGAGTCCTACAGACAGTGGGAGTGTCAACCTGACTCCTCTAAGGCTTGCTTGTGGGATCACGCCCTTAAGAAGGACCACCTTGTTTCATGGAGGTGCAAAGTGTATAGTTGATACGTGCGTGATACATGAGGGTGCTTACTTTAATAAGTAAGTTCACTGAGGTGCCCCGTGTGAGAACATTCCTAAATGGGAAAGGAAGTTTCTATTTCAGGAAATGGAAACTTTCAGATTATGAAATATCTCACGAGTCATTGATGTGATTAATTGATCCTTAGACTTGAGGTTCCTTCTCACTTTATGAGTTAACTCTGTAGTCTTAGGTATAAGCTTTAAAGGGTGTCGCCTTAGACAACTGATTCAAGGCTTATGCTGGGGCTGCACAAGTGATTCATGAAAGTGAATGAGAATCAAGATAGGACCTACACTTGCATTTGCAAGGTGATCTCTTATTGTATAAGTCATTCATATGCCATATGGAGTCCTTGGCCAAGGCGGTAGATCAAGACATCAAGAAAAGGGTTTCTTGGATTGAGATCAAATGGATATGAAATGCACTTAGCTTTAAGACCGGATTATTAGGGTTCTGATTATTCCCTTGCCCTAGATCTTGGTTGAGAGATAGTAAGTAGGAGGATTGTATCTCACATGAATCAATGACTTAAAGGTTCTGTCGAATCCGAACATTCCAATTCAGCTAGGGGTTAAACACCTGTTGCTAGACTATGGTCGTTTAATCTGTGGACTGATTAATTAATTAGTGAATTAATTAATTAGGGTCACTGCTAATTGAATTGAGAACCTAGAGGGTCACACACAACAACTTGGTTACATGAGTTGAGGCTTGAAAATGATTAAACGAGTTAATCGGGCCAAGAGGGTTCCACACGTGTGAAATCACACGTGTGGCTCACGTGAGTGACACGTGTATATATATATATATATATATATATATATATATATATATATATATATTAAATAATTAATTAGTTAATTATTTAATAGACTTTGGTTTAATTTTGAATTAAAAAGAAAGTTTAATTTTGGAGAAAATAATCTAGTTAATTAATTATGAATTAATTAATTAGATAAAAATAAGTTATTTATTTTATAATAAATAAAGTATAAAATTATCCAAAAATAGTTTGGATATTTTTAGCTCTCTTAAAAGTTGACTTGAATTAGAATTCAAAGTCAAAGTTGGAAATTACTTGAAGATCAAGTAATAGGAGAGAGGGACCAAAATCCTAGCCCATAAAGGACTAGGGATTTTCGGCACCCCCTCCCTATAAATAGGGGAGCTCGAGCTCCTTATGGAGCGAATTGACAAGTCTTGGTTCATGTGTTGAACATCTTCCTTTCTCCAAGATAAACAAGCCCTAGGTTAAGCCTAAACACTAACTAGAGAACTAGCATCCTTACTAGTTAGATTGTGATCAAGTTGGTGGACTTTCTCTAGAGACTTCAAGTTAGAAGTTTGAAGATTCGAGCTTTACCAAGGAGAGGGGATCAAGCCGCGAGAAGAGCGTTCTTGGGTGGCTTGAAACGCTTCAAGAAAGAATAAAAGAAAAGTAAGTTTTCTATCTTTACGAATTTGGTTACACGATTGCGAGTCCTAGATCCTTTTGTTGGGAAAATTTTTTAAATTCCGTTGCTTTCTGATTCGTGTTTTCCAACACCCATCATATCTCAACTTAGAAATTATTTCTCTTCTAATAGAATTATTTTTAAATTTGTCGAAGAATGATTAATATAACTCAAAGCAATTCAAAGAATTATTAGCAAAATTCTTGACGAAATGTTATCCCAATTCTCTCAAAATTATAAAGAAAATTTTGTCCAGCTATTAAAACAACTCTTTTTGAATTCTTGAGATAATTCATAGAAATTTGAGCTCTAAAAATCACTCCGATATTCCTTGCGATTAAGATTAATAGTCTCACGTAAAAAAGGTAAAGCAAGGAAAAGGGAAGAAATCACCAGATTCCAAGGAGTCGTTATGAGATAAAGTCATTTTCCATTTTCCCATCACATTTCTCCAAGCTACCACTCTTATCCTGTAAGCTTTTCCAGACATCCTCACATTGATAAAATTACTCCTTGCCATGAGATTACTTGTCAGAAATAATGAAGCATCATTACGCCACTAAAGGATTAATAAAATTTAAAAGCAAGGAAACTAAAATAAACTTTGATAGATAAAAGGGAATGATTGCACCAGGTTCTTGCCAGGATATTTCAAAAAAGGTCTTCTCTCTCCTCTTTCCTTTTCCAAGACACGAGCAGCTGGGTAGCCGCCCCTCCTTCTCTTCAAGTAAGAAAACAGAGATTTTTACCTCTTTCTTTGTCTGCGAACCACCACCACGTTGTCCGCGAACTTCCCTTCCTCTTACATTTTTTTTTTCTTTTCGATTTTTTTTTTGGTAGGGGGAGTCTGATGTCCCCTCCCCCTTCATAGATCTGAGCTTGCGCCGTTGTTTAGAACAGCTCCGCCGAGACTCCGCCGGTTCCGTCGTCGGTCGCCGCTGTCTTGGTAAGGGTGTTGAGTGACCCCTCTTTCCTTTTCGCTTTTTGGTGGTTTCTTGAGAGAATCGGGGTCTAAATGTTGCAGATCTGGTTTTCCTCTAGTGTTTTTGCAGCGCAGCCGCGTCGTCGTCGAGTATCCGTCGCCGCGCCACCGTTCCGCCACCGCGTGTCCATCACAGCGCCACCGTTCCACCGCCGTTCATCACCCGCACAGGTGAGGGTCCTTTCTTCGTTCTTTTTATTTTTTTATTTTTTTGAACGATCATCGAGCATGTGGCTCAGATCTAATTTGCGGCCCAAATTCGGTATCTCCCGCCACCGTGTCGGGGGCCGCGTCGCCGCTGTTCCACCGGCATAAAGGGGCTGCGCCACCGCTGGGTCAACGGTGCATCATCGCAATCCTGGCTATTTCTTTTCGTGCCATCTCCTGTCTGTTTTGTTGTCATTATTCCTAACATTTCTTCGCGAATTGAAACACTGAATAGTTTGATTTTTGGCCTGCAGATCTGGATTGAAGGTTGGTTCGCGGTCGATGGTTCCGGTCACCACCAGCTTCACTAAAGAAATTTCTTTCTTCCCCGATAAGAACTCTTCTGTTTCGTAACTTTGTGATGGCTTGGGTATGATATTAGTTGCTGAGTTGATGCACTTCTTTGTTGAAAAATGAACTGAATCTTGAATTTTTGGTTTGCTTTGTTGACACGATGTTGTTGCTTATTATTGGATTGAAGCTTTGTTGTAGTAGAAACGTCTTGAAATTGTCTCTTTGTAATGAAAGTTTTGATGAGTTATTCTTTGACTTGTTGAAAATGATACTGGCCGCTTCACATTGCTTCATTTGTTTGTAATTTTCCTTTTATCTTCTGTTTTTGTTGATGTCTGCAACCTCTTCTTTTGCTGATTTGTTGACAGGTTGGTTCTCTGCTCGTCGCTGGCTTGGTGTAACTTGTATGCTCGTGACATGCTTTCGAATCCTTGAAGATGAAGACTATATCTTTCTTGTGTCTTGCTGTGTATTTGTCGCATCTCCTGGGTCATCTCTTAGTGGAAATAGAGAACGAGTTGGCTTCTCCTTGTATTGAATGTTGAAATTGGCCACTTGTAATAAAAGTGTATTGAAACAACTTTTGTAGTGCATATCCTCTAGGATCGTCTCTTTGTATTATGTTGGAAATGATACTTGTTTGCATCTTTCTCAATTGAAACTAGCTTCAAATTCTCCTTTCTAGCTTGTTGGTATGTTGATGTCGTTGTTTTCCTCCTAGTGTTCTTCAAGGAGCATATGTGCTCAAGATCAGCAATAGGTTGAGATGAGCGGCTCGACAGTAGGATGTTGTTGAGATCAGTCACTCAGCAGCAGGATGTTGAGATTAGCAACGCGACAGCAGGATGTTGAGATCAGCAACGCAGTAGCAGGAGGTTGAGATCAGTAACGCAGTAGCATGAGGTTGAGACCAGCAGCAGGGACTGCCTCCTGTTGAGCTTCTTGTGAGACCTCCAACTAATATCCGAATGTACCCTCCAGGGGGAGGCTTCCACGTTCAGCAGCAAGTATTGCGGTCAGGTTGGGCAGCAGCAGGGATAAAGCTGGGCAGCTGTAAGCAAAAGGTTCGACTCCCCCCTGCTGCTACTTTTTCAGCTAGTACTCCTTTTATTGGGATTCCGTCTGTCGGAGCAGCTAGTTTTCCAACAAAGTTAACAATGTAAGGGAGGTTTAAGCTCTATTGAGTTTCCTGAACCTGCAAGGACTTTTAAAAATTCTCTTGTATTTGTTTTTGGATTTAGTTTACTGAGCTCGGTTCCTTTGAGCTGTACGTTGGATTTTTGTTTTAGCTCATTTTCATTGAGCGCTCATGCATATTTTGGACACTTGATTTTTCTCTCTTTGGCACATGCTTGTCATATTGTGTGGGAATCTGACTCGTGTTAGTCTTCCTCTTCTTTTATTTTCTTTTCGTTTTGCCAGCAGGAAGTAGGCAGTCCAAGGAAGAAGTTCTGGTGAAGATCCTCTCCTTGCCTTGCCTGCTGCTCTCCTGTTCGGCTGGGAGCATGTCCTTCCTGTCAGGTATTTATGGTGGAAGACTGCCAGATCCACTCGCACTGAGGGTATTCTCTCCGACCCTGGCGATAGCTGCTCCCTTCCAGTTAGGTGGCCAACCCAGCTGGTGGTAGCAGGTGGAGAATCACTCCCAAGAGCCTTTCTTCTAGCTCTTCCCAAGGCGTATGCGTAATCAACGCGCCTTCCCAAGAGGGACTTATTTGTGTGCCCCCTTCATCCCGGGTAATCATTCATCGAAAATGTTCAGATTTTCGGTAATATAGCCGCGGAGGCTTTGCATGTGCCTGTCTCAAGTGTCAAATTAATAATAATACGGTGCATTCAGAGCGTAACCCAGCATAAGTTATTTTTTCCTCATCACAACGCGTATGCATCGAGGGCATAGCACGAGCTGGTTCTTTTTCTCATCATTATGCATTCTTACAAATCCCATGACGTTAGTTGTTCGAATAAAACATAAACATGAAACATAATCTCCTTCATATGCATGAATCAAAATGTAGGAAATTCTATATAAACCACCATAAAAAATGCGAATGATAGTTTTGGAACCTGGAAATTCTGACAGTACGTTCCTCCTCCTACTTCCCTTCCAGGTGTGCGGGCCACGAGCCTGCTTAGCGGGACAACTCCCTCAGGTTTTGGTGGGAACCTGGAAGTTCTGGTAATGCGTCTCTCCTTCTGCTCTCCTTCCAGGTGCGCGCACCTGCTTAGCAGAAGAACCTTTTCAGGTTTTGCACGTTCCAGGGTCGGGACAACTTCTTTCCGTTAGCATCCTCCAGCTCATAAGCTCCTCGACCTACGATCTTTACGACTTTGTAAGGCCCTTCCCAGCTGGGGCCCAGCTTGCCAACAGGTTTCAAGGCATCGACCCTCCTAAGCACCAGGTCTCCCACCTGGAAGTCGCGTACTTTCACCTTCCTGTTGTAAGCCGCCACCATTTGGTTCTTATACTTCGCCATTCGTATAAGTGCTCGATCCCTTGCCTCTTCTATTGTATCTAAGCTTTCTTTCATTAATGCTTCGTTCTCTTCTTCATTGTAGGCTTCCACTCGTGGCGAGGGCATGCCTATCTCAGCAGGAATGACCGCTTCAGCACCGTATACCAGGTTGAAAGGTGTTTCTCCCATGGTCACACTAGGAGTGGTTCGATGAGCCCACAGGACTGCGGGCAGCTCGGTGGCCCATTTTCCTCTAGCTCCTTCCACCCTAGTCTTGAGACCATGTAAGATGAGCCGGTTCATTACGTTCACCTGCCCGTTTGCCTGCGGGTGATAGACCGCTGAGAAGCATTGTCGGATCCCTAGCTGCTGGCACCATTCCTTCAGCTGTGTTCCTATGAACTGCCTCCCATTATCCGAGACCAGCTCTCTCGGGACTCCGAAACGGCACACGATATTTCGTTGTAAGAATTTTATCACTTCTTTCTCCGTGATCTTCACTAAGGCTTCTGCTTCCACCCATTTACTGAAGTAATCCACAGCCACTATCATGAACCGTGTTTGCCCTTTTCCAGGGGGAAGCGGGCTAACTATATCGATGCCCCATTTGGCGAACGGGCATGGTGAAAACATTGCCGTGAGAGGTTCAGCTGGCTGGTGCAAGAGGGGAGCATATTTTTGACATTGCTCGCACCTTGCAACGAACTCCCTAGCATCCGCTTTGATGGTTGGCCAAAAATATCCTGCTCTCACCATCTTTCCTGCTAGCGCGGTCCAGCCGGAATGGCTTCCAGAACTTCCTTTATTTATTTCTCGCAACACGTAGTGGCTTTCCTCAGGCGACAAGCATTTGAGTAAGGGCATTGTCACCGATCTTCTATATAGGAAACCTCGCATCACCACAAATCGGGCAGCTTTTCGCTGCACTCTCAGCGCTTCCTTCCTGTCAGTTGGAAGTATATCATGCAGCAGGTATTCAAGAATCTCCTCCCTCCAGTCCTGCTCTTCCTGCCCCCATCAGCACTTCCTGGTATGCATTCGCGTCCTGCTCTAACGCCCCCGCAGGAAGTGTCAGAACTGTAATCTTCCTGGTATGGACACCCTCCAACGAACTAGCCATCTTGGCTAGTCAATCCGCTTTCTTGTTCTCGTCTCGCGGTATCTGTTCCAGCTGGAAGGTAACGAATTCTGCCTTCATTTCATTCACTTTAGCCAAGTAGGCCTTCATCCTTTCTTCATGAGCCTCATACTTTCCCTCCACCTGGCAGGATACCAGCTGGGAGTCTGAATACACCACCAGGTGCTGCGCTCCAGCTTCTTTAGCTAGCTTCAACCCCATGATTACTGCCTCGTACTCCGCCTCATTATTGGATGCTTTGAAGTCGAATCTAATAGCAAACTCGAATTCATCTCCTTCGGGGCTGGTTATCACCACTCCATCTCCGCTCCCCGAGCTGGCGGATGAACCATCCACGTGCAGCAGCCACCTGCGTCCTTCTGGCTCAGGTGCCGTGGTCATCTCTGATATGAAGTCCGCCAGGGCTTGTGCTTTAGTCGCTGTCCTTGGGGAATACGATATATCAAATTCCCCCAACTCCATGGCCCATTTGATCAGCCTTCCTGATGTCTCCGGCTTCCCGAGCACTTGTCTCATGGGATAATTCGTGCGGACCAGTATCGCATGCGATAGGAAGTATGGTCGCAACCTTCGGGCTGTAACCATGAGTGCCAACGCCAACTTTTCCATATCCGGATACCGCTGTTCTGCTCCTTTGAGCACTTTGCTAACATAGTACACCGGCTTCTGGGTTCCTCCTTCCTCCCGGAGCAGAACGGAGCTGACGGCCCGGCCTGATACTGCCAGGTACACGTATAGAGGCTCTCCTGGTACGGGCTTGACCAGGAGGGGTATTCCTTCTAGGTACGCCTTCAGGTCTTCGAAAGCCTTCTGGTATTCCGGACTCCATGCAAACTTACACGCCTTTCTCAACACTCCAAAGAAAGGGAGGCTTTTTTCTGCCAGCCTCGAGATGAAACGGATCAGGGCTGCCATCCTCCCCGACAAGCATTGCACCTCATTCGGTGTTGTTGGGGCCTTCATGTCTCGTATTGCTTGGATTTTTACAGGATTTGCTTGAATCCCCCTTTCTGTGACAATGTAACCGAAAAATTTTCCTCCCTTCACCCCAAAAGAGCACTTTAAGGGGTTTAGCTTCATGTTGTATTTGCGCAGGACCTGGAAGGCTTCTTCCAGATCTGCCAAGTGAGTGTCTGACTTCCTGCTTTTCACCAACATGTCATCTACGTAAACTTCCACGGTCCTCCCTATCTGATCTTTGAACATTCTGTCTACCAGGCGCTGGTAGGTTGCTCCTGCGTTTTTCAGCCCGAATGGCATGACCACGTAGCAATATGTTCCTCCAGCTGTGATGAAGCTCACTCTTCTCTGATCTGCCGGATCCAAAGGGATCTGATGATAGCCTTGCGAGGCGTCCATCATACTGAGGAGTTCACACCCGGAGGTGGAATCCACCAGCTGATCTATATTAGGCAATGGGTAGAAATCCTTGGGGCATGCGTTATTCAAGTTTCTGAAATCCACGCACATGCGCCACTTGTTCTCCTTCTTCGGGACCAGGACTACATTTGAGAGCCACTCAGGAAACTGAATTTCCTTGATGTGACCGGCAGCTAGCAGCATGTCCACCTGGTCTTGTATGATCTTATCCCTTTCAGGTCCGTGCGTCCTCTTCTTCTGCTTCACTGGGCGGATCTTTGGATCTACATTCAGCCTGTGAACCGCCACAGAAGGGTCAATTCCCTCCATCTGGTCATCCGTCCATGCAAAGACATCCACATTCCTTCTAAGGAAAGCTGTCAGCTCTTCTTTCAAGCTGGGGTCCAGCTGAGATCCTATCATTGTTGTCTTTTCGGGATCTTCGAGGACCAGCTCGATGCTCAATAGCTCTTCAGCGGGTTCTATTTTAGGGTGAGGTCCTTCCTGCTTATCTTCCTGTTCGGTTTCTTCCAGCTTTCTTTTTTTATCACTTCGACCTCTTTTCTCTCCCTCCTTCTTAGCTTCCTTCCTGTCTGCTTGCTGGACAGCTTTGGCATAGCACTTCCTGGAGGAATGCTGGTCCGCCGACACCTCTCCAGCTCCCTCCAGCGTTGGGAACTTTATCTTCAAATGGTAAGTGGAGATAACTGCCTGGAAAGAGTTCATAGCTAGTCTCCCGAGTATGGCATTATAAGCTGAAGGTTTGTCCACCACCAGGAACCTCACCATCCGGGTCCTCGTCCTAGGCTTGGTTCCCAATGCAACCGGTAGGGAAATCATCCCCATAAGCCGTACCACCTCTCCCCCAAATCCGAACAAGGCGGTCTCCATGGGTTCAAGCTCAATCTTGCCTAGGTCCATCTGTTCATATGCCTCTCGGTAGAGGATGTCTGCTGAACTCCCGCTGTCTATAAAGACTCTTCCCATGCCATAGCTGGCAATGCTGGCTATTATGACCAGGGCGTCATTACGAGGAGCCTGAATTCCCTCTAGGTATTCTGGTCCAAACTGAAGCGTGGGCTGCGGTCCTGCCTGGTCGACCTCCATGATGAACGATCCTGCCTGCGTGTGAAGGGCAGCCTCCTGCGTGTGTGCTCTCCTAGCCCGATGGGAGTCCCCATCCGCCGGCCCTCCTATTATCATGTGAATGAAACCTTTCTGCTGTGGAGCTTCCTCCTGCTCGCGCCTTCCTGCTCTTGCCGCTTCTGCTGGGGGTGCCTCAATCAGTGGCCTATGAGGTGAGAGGTGCCTTCTTTGCTCCCCTCCTCTTGGTTGGTGATCTCTTCTGCCATAGTTCTGCCTGGGAGGATTCCCTCCTGGTATCCTCCTTCCTGGTGTACCCCTTCCAGGTCCGTTCCTTCCAGGTGGATTTCTTGCAGGTAGACTCCCTCCAGCTGCATTCCTCTTTGGGAACATCTCCCAGCCTTTTGCCCGATCTCGGCATATCAGTTCCTGCAAGTAGCCCTCCTGAATTAATCTCTCAATTTCATCACGCAGGTGGCGACATTCATACGTGTCATGTCCATAGTCGTTGTGAAACCGACAAAACCTCTCTGAGGGGGGCTTGAGGGGCCCATTTTCCGCATTCCGGGGCCAATTCAAGAGGCCCGTTCCTTGGATCTGCATAAGAGTTTGAGCGGGTGTCGTACGCAGTGGGGTATATCGGTCATACCGGGGCCCAAGACTCAAAAGGTGCTCTCTCCTTTCAGGTATTCTGATCTTTTTAGCTGGAGCGGGCAGCCGCCCGTCCTCCTTTCTTTCCCTCCTCCTGTCAGCTGCTATTGCTTCGTCCTTCCCCACTTCTGCTTCTTCCGAATTGATGTACTTTTCCGCCCTGGTTAGGAGATCATCCCAGCTGGTGGGCGGCTTCTTGGAGAGCGAGGTGAAGAACGCTCCTTTCCTCAAGCCCTCTTAGAAGGCACTAGCGCGCACTTCCGCAGTAGCAGAAGGGACTTCCAACACGGCTTTGGTGAACCTGTTGATGTAGCTCCTTAAAGACTCCCCCTCTCTCTGCCTCACCGCGAAAAGAGCATTTGGAGTTTTCTGGTAGCCCCTGCTGCTAGCGAACTGATGTAAAAACAGTGCAGCAAACTGGTCAAAGGAATGTATAGATCCGGGCTCAAGCTATCGAGCCCATTCTTGCGCATTGTCCGTAAACGTGGTCAAGAACACTCTGCATTTCACCCCTTCACTGTACTGGTACAGGAGGGCCAAGTTCTCGAACCGATCCAAATGCTTTTGGGGATCCGTTGCACCATTGTACGCCGGCAGCCCGGATGTCTTGCAACCTGGCAGGAGTTCGTCAGCTAGGACCCTTTGGCTGAAGGGTCCACCTCTCCTGGTCACCCTAGCAGGTCCTGCTCTCATTTGCCTCTCCATCTCTTCCAGCCTCTGCTGTAACCTGGCAGCCCAGTCGGGCTGCTCAGGGAGACCTGGTTCTCTTCTTCCCATCTGGTAATTTACGGGTGGCGGTGGCGCCATTGGCTGCCATGCAACTCTGCCTGCTGTCCCGTTTCCGATCCCGCCTGCTCCTGGCAGCACCAAGGGGTCCCCAACTGGAGGTAAGCCTTCCCCAGCTGAAGGGGGTATCATTCTTCTCATGGTCGGTTCTGTTTCATGCGGCGGCGGGGCTGTTCCGCGCCCCTGGGCCAATGGCTGGTTTCGCTGCACCGAAGCAGCAGCTACAGTTGCGTTAATCCATTGCTGGAACTCCCTAGCTGTAAGGTGAATGGGCGCGTCTGGCGGTAAAAAGCCACTTCCTGATCCACCAGACCCGTCAGCTGCTCGCTTAGCCTGAAACTGCATAGCAGCGGCGCTGCTTCCCAACAACACCCCTCCAGGTATATCTGCCACCCTGGTAGTCTGCTGGGGGTTGAAGTTAAGGTTCAGCAATGCCTCCAGCTCTTCCGTAGACGGCTGGCAGCCCGCCTGCCTGCTTGCTCCTACGGGCAGGTTCAATCTTTCAAGCAGGGATGTCCTTCCAGGTGAGGAGCCTCCTGCACCTGGAGGGGTCGACAGGCTTACACCTCCAACTTCAAGGTTCTCGCTTCGCGGATTCTTCAAACTTCCCGTCAAGCTGGATTCCGGGAGATCCGCGTGGTCCTTGGTTAGTGGCGTGCCTTCCGTAACCGTAATGACGGTGGAGTCAGTTAGCACGGGAATACTTCCGATGAATAGCGGGTTTGAAGCACTCCCAACAGTTTTTTCAGCACTCGTCGTTACCGGAGCATACGGGTTGATTGGAGTTGATACACCGCTAGATCCGATCTTGGATGCCATGAAAAACTGCGAAAACTCACGCCTTTTGCTCGATTTAATCGTCTTTCCCACAGACGGCGCCAAATGATATTTGCCAAAAATTGACGAAATACCAACAGGATTTATATTTGAGAACTGAATTCAATGAGAACTGAAAATAACGATAAATTAAAAGGAAATATGGAATTGCTAGTAATCTTCTGTCTTCTGGGAATAACGTAGTTCTGAATAGCGTAACCTCTATATTAGAATAACAATAGCAAAATTACAGTAGAAAATGACAGGGAGAAAGAAAATAAAGGTATGAGACTGCAGAGAAGTTTTGGAGTTGAGGACTGCTAGGGTTTCTTGTGAATTAGCGTTGAATGAATCTGTCCACTTTTCTTCTCTCTCCTCCTCTTTTAATCTCTTCAGAAAGTTGGTTGTTGCATCTTCCTAAAATCTTGGTACGTGCTCACTTTTTGAATTCAACCACTCTGCACGTTCTCTCTCTTGACCCGGTCTTCCCCACTCTTCTCAACGCCCCTTTTTCTCCTTAATATTTCTCAATTAAATAATATGTGAAATTTGGTCCACATCAGTATTATATTAAAATATATACACAAAACTGTGTATGTATGATAGATTATTAGTATTAAGTAAATTTTTTAGCGCATTTATTAAAGAAAACCCTTAGATTTTATTAGTAACTATATGTTCACGTCAATATTCATATAGAGATAATATAATTAACATATATTATGTTATTAATAAAAGTATTATATTTCAAATTAATTATATGATAAAATTTATAATTTCATCACATTTATACATTCGCTAAAACATAAAAATGATCTATATAGATATACTTATTATTTCTCTATTCGTCTAAAATATATATATTCAAAGTTAAATAATTTATCTATAAATGAATAGTTGATAATCTGATTAAAACTTCGAAGTTATATAAATAAATAATTTATGTCAAATTTTGAATAGTTGAAAATCCGATTAAAATCCGAATCCGTCTTGTATCCGTATAAAAAGGATATTATCCGAATTCGATTTAAAAGGATATTATCCGTATCTGTCCGAATCATAAACGGATAAGGATATGATAATCATACATCCGATGCGTTTATTATCCGTTTACACCCCTAATTTGAACGGTTGGCCGAGGCTCAGAAGCCTGTACTGATGAGCAAGTGAGTGGGCTAGAGAAGAATGTTAAAGGATTAGTCATTTTCATATTTAATTCCATTTGTCATATTCAAATTTAATGCAAAATACTCCAATGATCTTCTTCATATACAAGATACAAGAAGTATACGTCAATCTATTTAAAATTTGGAAATAATGAATTTTGGCCCTTCAAATAACCACAAAAATATATGAGAATTTTTGAAAATATAATATTTTACCAACCTTAAAAATAAAATCCTCTCAATGTGCGGCCTCCATGAATTGTTGTAGTTGTAGACCAAATATTTCATAAACACACACTTCATAATTCATGCTAATTTTTAGTAAACAAATGACTGAATTATTAAGGATAGTCGTGATCGCGCTAGCAACTTAAACATGAAATAATTGATTTCGTTATTATTTATTATCAAACAATTAAAATATAAAACTCTCATCGTGAATAATAGTATTTGTAGGTAAGCTTATTACACTTGATTATACAAATCTAGAATATCCATCCTCATAAAATACATACAAATTATAGTATAAAATGAAAATGAGAAAATGGACAACCTTAATATTCCTTAAACATGTGATGCCATCCTAGATGTGCATAGCACGTTAAAGCCGGGACATGGAAATGGGTAACCCGTAACCGGATCAACCAGTCATCGAGTGTTTGAGACAGCTGACACGTGTCGGTTAACGTGTAAGTATGGGCACGAGTGTTGGAAAAAGGAATGCTGAGCTGGAGTTTCCATGTAAACCTATCATTGCCCTCACCCACCCCACTCATATCACCAAAGTAGGAAATTTGAGTTCTTTTTGTGGTGAGACCATTTTGCCCTTTATTTGGGAAAAGGTGAGCTCAAGGCCACTTTGGGGATTTCATAGACACCTCTCCTCTCTCTTACTTTACCTGATCCTATACCTGGAGCTGGAGGATTGAATCTTGATATTATATTATTGATTCAAATAATGAAAAAGAAAATGTGTAATTGATAAATTTCTTTTACCATTCTCATTGCTAAAGGTTGACTCACAGACATTGTGTAAATTAAGTTTTTTTTTTTTTTTTTTTTTTTTTTTTATGCACGGTGATCTAATTATCGACCTAGTAATAACGTGCAAAATTTTATTTTTAGCAAAAAAATCATAAAATTGCATGTTAGATGTTTTGAAAAACAAAATTATTACGTTTTATATAAATAATATTATTTGTATTGTTATATCTTTTCGTTGTGAAATATACAATAGTTGAATAAAAAAGATGACTCTTAACATTATAATTTCTTGACCTCTTTTAATGAGTAAACTCTATGTCATAATTTATAGGGAATCCCGATAAGATGACTTTTAAGTTAAATACTTCAAATTTCAAACAATGCACATACTATAATAAGTTTGAGAATTTTTATTTGGTTAGTAATTGATGGTAATATATTCCAAATATGTTTTTTATTTGATTTTACGTCAATTTATTTGGATCGAACAGGTGGGACCATTTAGTTGTAGAACGTTCCTCATCAACAACAGTTGGTTTTTCAAATGCAGAACAAAAGTTGATTGCTTTTTCTTTCTGATAATTAATTGAAGACGTACGATCTCTATCCATTTATTCATTCGACCAAACTTTATTTGATTCCATTCAAAGAATTCATTGAACAAGGGTTTATACCGATCCAATAAGAATGAAATATCCTCAGAAATCTCCATTGATACGACATGCTACTTTTCCCATTTAGTCCCTTTCAAGATTAGTGGCGGTCTTCCAAATTTTACCAATGGTAAGGACGAATTCCTCGCTTCATCCGAATATGTAAAATATTATACCTCCACTTAAAAGCCCAATACTCTACCGTTAAGTTAGCAACCTGAAGAAAATATATATAAATTAAATAAAATTCTGATTAAACTAGTATAATACTGAAAAACTAAACTACACCAATTAGAGGTTATATATTCCAAATATATTTTAACTATAAAGCCTCTCTCAAATCGAATTTCCCTTTTCTAATCCAAATATATACCCCTAAAGTATTTGTTAATTCTGAAAATTGTCCTCCAAAAGGCTAAACCACATATGGAAATGACCAGAAAACCTAAGGGCAAAATGGTCCTCACAGAGAAGAGAAGAGCATGCAAAAGGCAGCCAGCTATATCCACCATCAACGTGATGGTGTCGTGGGTACCACAACCCACATAATCAAATCATACCCATCCAACGGCCACGATCTTCCCAATCCTGAATTTAAGGTTCATTTCAATTGAATTTCATTTCATTTCGTTCTCCTCATTTTAAACAAGAGGGCGGGCATAGGGCACCTCAAACATAGGAGAAAAACTCAAGATCACATTATCCTTGTGAGAGAGTGAGAGAGAATTGGAGGAGGAGTGAGGCCGATTTTAGAACAGTTTCAAAAGGTAAACATCTCTGCCTTGAATGAATTTGTGATCTTCGTTGTTAATTTTGTTGTGGCTTTTTTGGTTTTTCGATTGTCATGTTAGATTCTGTTGATCTGTGGAAAGATGTAATTGGTGTGCGTTTTGGGTTGATTTTCGTTTTTTTGATTTTGTTTGTGTCTCATGTGGACGTTGATTTGTGGATCTGCGGAAGGGTTATCTCAATTTTGTTGGATATTGGAAGTTGAGTGGCAATCTGGGGTTGGGCGGTGTTGATTAGTGAAGTTAGTGATTTTGGAGAGCATGTTTGATTCGTAGACACTATTTGCAGTTCTGGAAGTTGGGGTTTTAAAATTTTTGTTGGAAGTGACTGATGTTGAATTTACTGACACTGTGATGATGTGTTGCGGGATGGATCTTGTGCTATCGAGGTTGTCTTGATGCTGATCTGATTTTTTGTATCATTGCATTGTATCGTGTTCGGAAATGTAATTTTTGAATGTTTTTGGGTAATGGCAAATCATGTTTAATCACAAATTTTAGTAGGAATTTTGTATGTTTGTTTGCTGTTTTTGTTGAGTGATGTTGTTTTGACCTGAATGATTGAAGATGCTTGCTTTTCTCTTTTCCAGATAACATTAAGAGATGGCAGAAGCTGAGGATATTCAGCCTCTTGTTTGTGACAATGGAACTGGAATGGTTAAGGTAAACTGCCCACCTCTTCCCTAACAAAGCTTACTTTTCGTATTTTTAGATGAAATTGTTATGAAAGTTTCTTATATGATGTCAAAAATATTAGGCTGGATTTGCTGGAGATGATGCTCCAAGGGCTGTTTTTCCCAGCATAGTGGGACGTCCACGTCACACTGGTGTGATGGTTGGTATGGGTCAGAAAGATGCTTATGTTGGTGATGAGGCCCAGTCCAAGAGAGGTATTTTGACTCTAAAGTATCCAATTGAGCACGGTATTGTCAGCAACTGGGATGATATGGAGAAGATTTGGCATCATACCTTCTACAATGAACTTCGTGTGGCCCCAGAAGAGCACCCGATCCTGTTGACCGAAGCTCCTCTTAATCCCAAGGCCAATCGTGAAAAAATGACTCAAATCATGTTTGAGACTTTCAACACACCTGCTATGTATGTTGCCATTCAGGCCGTTCTCTCCCTTTACGCCAGTGGTCGCACTACTGGTAAGGAAAATAATAATATTGATTTACTTTGCTGTTTACTAATAATTGTCAATTGCTCAGTTCTTTTCCTTGTTTAGAATGATACTCTGCTAGATCAATATAGGTAAATATATCATTCATATATCTTGGTTGCTTTCTTTATGGTGGGACTAAGATGTTAAAGCAATCTGCCTAATGCTTAGAGGAGAAAAACACCTTTGTTATGTTGCCGGACCTTATAAGATTGTATTTGAAATATTTTTTTGATGTAGGAGCTTATAATCTCTATAAGTAAACCAGATGCCCCCTGATCCTTTTTCTTAAAACATATTGTGGGCAGTTCTAAACAATAGGACAATACCCTTTATCTTTGAAATGTCACACCTCTATTTATGGCCAAATATTTGTTTACAAGGAATCAATGACCTCCTAAATTCAAAATTCTATAAATTCCAGTAACATCTTATGAGTTCTTTAAAAATATAAAACCCCTAAAGTTAAATTTCCATTTACACTATCTTTTGCAGGTATTGTGCTTGACTCTGGGGATGGTGTCAGCCACACAGTTCCCATCTATGAGGGTTATGCTCTCCCACACGCCATCCTACGTCTTGATCTTGCGGGTCGTGATCTGACTGACAGCCTCATGAAAATACTCACAGAAAGAGGGTACTCCTTCACTACTTCAGCGGAGCGGGAAATTGTGAGGGACATTAAGGAGAAGCTAGCTTACATTGCTCTTGATTACGAACAAGAGCTGGAAACAGCAAAGACAAGCTCCTCTGTGGAGAAGAACTATGAACTCCCTGATGGACAGGTGATTACTATTGGTGCTGAAAGATTCCGATGCCCTGAGGTTCTTTTCCAACCATCGATGATCGGGATGGAAGCTGCTGGAATTCACGAAACCACCTATAATTCTATCATGAAGTGTGATGTGGATATCAGGAAGGATCTTTATGGAAACATTGTTCTTAGTGGTGGTTCAACTATGTTCCCTGGTATTGCTGACAGAATGAGCAAGGAGATTACGGCTCTAGCTCCAAGCAGCATGAAGATCAAGGTTGTGGCACCACCCGAGCGAAAGTACAGTGTCTGGATTGGAGGATCCATCTTGGCCTCTCTCAGCACATTCCAGCAGGTATATTTTAATTTTTCAAAGTAATCTTTTTCATCTGTGTGTGTGTGCTCGTGTTGATCTTTCATTAATGTGTTGTTGAAAAAAAACTCTCGTTTTGCTGGTGGGAATTGGAGCAGATGCTGGTAGTTTCAATTCAACATTTTACAAAGATTGACTACTTGAGAGTTTGATTGTTAGAAATGAAGGGGGTGGGGGGTCCAGTGATTTTGAAACCCCTGAGGTTAGATAACTATAATTTTCTATGTTTAGAGGGGTGTAAACTTTAATTTCTTTTTTCCAAGTGGGTTTAAATGTAATCCTAATAATTATTATATCTAAGCACAGTTCTGTGATCACTGGGGTTGCAAGAGCTTCTGCTCAAACTATTCTTTTGTGTTCTTGTCATTGCAGATGTGGATAGCCAAGGCAGAGTATGATGAATCGGGTCCTTCAATTGTTCACAGAAAGTCAGAAAGTGCTTCTAAGATGAAAATACTTCCCAGGAAGAGATGGCCGAAGAGATTAATGGTTGTTGATGTTGCTGCTTCTCATTTGCTTTTCCTTATATTTTTCTTCTCTTCTTTATCTCCGAGTCATTTTTCTCGTTAAGATTTGAACATCAGACATGGAAGCAATACGATCCAGTCGAAAAATATTCATTTTTTTTCTCCGATTATATTGATTTGTAGACAAGTTGTGTATTTTGGATGGTATTATGATTTGAGTTTTCGGATGGAGGGGCAAATGCTTCGTATTATGTATCATGCTCGTTTGATCTGTAGTCGAATGTACTGTAATTTATATGAGTTTGTAATGCCACATTGAATTTTGGGATTCTTGCTATTCCATCTCCTTAAACCTAGAGCATCAATGAATCTGCTTTTATCAGCCAAATACATTTCAGAAAACTTGTAATCTCAACATCACTTTGTCATAGACTTTCATAGCATGAAAAAAACTTAGCTTCACCTCACATCATACCCCTAACTTAGAATATGTTCTGAATGAGTCTTACATCAATTAAATGATAAACTAACTGTTAGAATTTCGCATTTGACATTTCTATCCAATATCTTACACCCTATCTATGTAAAAGAACATTTTTAAGTAGGTTACCTACAAATTTCAATCAAAACCTAGTCAACAAAATTGAGAAGACCAAAAGCTCGTCAAGAAAGTAATAGAAATTTTAACTTTGAAGTGAGTGTTGTCGTCGTACCTATATCATACCATATCAATATCGTCATATTCGTGTCCATTTATCAGACAAGAACACATTAGACTTCCATTGGCAAATCACATGCCACTTAAAGATGTATCTATCTCCCTTTTAGTCCACACTAAAAGAGAATCCTAAACAACCTGTGCTGATCTCAAAAACAAGAACTTTTACCTAACTTTACAGTCTGGATTAGGGTCCCCAACATTCAAATATTTTTGCCTCTCTTTCAAAATCTATTTGTAATACAGACTATAATTTTTCTCCTTTGTTGTCCCAAAAGAGAGGAATATCAATCTCATCATCCATCATTCCACATATACCAAACAAGCACATTAAATAAAACCTAATTATATTGTCTGAGTCCCACGTACGATATTATTGTCATAATTATTTTCAAAAAATTGTGATTAAATTACCTTATACACACCATTTGCTATGAATTCATTTCTTTTTCCGCAAAATCAAGATTTGGGATGAATATAGTGGTGGGAAAAGGATCAACGTTAGTCTATAATTTCATCTACCGATTTGAAATATATTAAATTTCTGCATGTTTTTCCTATGATGGGAAATAAAGATATAGGTTTTTCCAATATAGGACAAACGGTGACATGACTAAATTGCCCTCAAAAGGTTGAACGCCAGATGCGAATGACCTTAAAAGTGGAGGGCACAATTGTCCTGACAATAAAGATTGCATGCAAAAGGGCAGCCAGCTACATTCACCACCAATGTGGTGCTGTCGTGGGTGCCACAAAACAACAGATACAAATCATATCATCGATCCAACGGCTGAGATCTCACGTCCAAGAATTTGAGGTTCATTTGAGCTGAATTTCATTTGAGGCTGAGATTCATTTCCCGTTTTTTAAACACAAAGAGGGCCGGCACCTCAGAACAAAGGAAAGAAGAGAATATCATCGCGTTAGCAGCGAAAGGAGAGAGACCCATTTTCAGCGACGCTTCAAAGGTACAATCTTTGCTATGGATTAGGCTTTCCCAGTTCATAGATTTGGTTTTATGTTCGTTTTGAGAGAAAAAGATTCGATTTTTATATCTCCGTCAGGATGAAATGGTGAATTTTGTTACGTGTCTCTTGTTTCCGTTTTGGGTTTCGTTGATCTGTGGCAAGAAGTTTGTTTTCTTCGGTTTTTGTTGTGGGATCTAGCTGTTTATGGTTTTTGTGGATTTTGATTAATGGATCTGATGGTGGGTACTTTGGGATTGTGACCAAAGATGCAAGTGGTAATGTGTGCTTAAGTGAGTGTTGGTTCAATGAAGACCAATATGTTTTAATTGTGTGGACTTTCATTTGTTTGAGATATCATTTGAAGTAGTGAAAAATTGGAAAATTTTCTATATATATGTGTATGGTGTTGTTATTCATGTTCAGGAGTGGAGCATCCGGAGCTTCAACATCATCTAGTATTGAATCGAGACATGAATGCATTTTGACATTGAGTAATTATGCTAATATTTGATGAAAAATAAGGGGGTTCATTGAAATTGCTATTTACATCAGAATTTTAGCACAAACTGGTTCTGCTTAGCCTTTTGTTGGGCAGTATCAGGCTCTGTATTGATATTAAGCTGATTTCTTGTTACATGATGACCTTTTTTGATTAATTAAACTTTGCAAAACTGTTTTCCGAGAAAGGAAATGAAGTTTTCTTCATAAAACGAAATTCGAGCACTTGATCTTTACTGACATGATTTCTGATGCACAATGTTTGTTTATCTTCTTCAGTTATCATTAAGAAATGGCAGACGCTGAGGATATTCAGCCCCTTGTTTGCGATAATGGAACTGGAATGGTCAAGGTAACCTCTTAACTCCAGCACATAGGAGAACTTACTTTTCTGACTCTACCCTTTTCGATTTTGCTTCAATTTCTTATCCATACAGTTTCAAAAACTCTTTATTTATGTCAATCTTGATTTTATTAGGCTGGATTTGCTGGTGATGATGCTCCAAGAGCTGTTTTCCCCAGTATAGTGGGGCGTCCTCGTCACACTGGTGTGATGGTTGGTATGGGACAAAAAGATGCTTATGTTGGTGACGAAGCTCAATCCAAGAGAGGTATTTTGACATTGAAATATCCTATTGAGCATGGAATTGTCAGCAATTGGGATGATATGGAGAAGATTTGGCATCATACCTTCTACAACGAGCTTCGTGTGGCGCCAGAGGAGCACCCAATCCTATTGACAGAAGCTCCTCTTAACCCAAAGGCCAATCGTGAAAAAATGACTCAAATTATGTTCGAGACATTTAACACTCCAGCTATGTATGTTGCCATTCAGGCCGTTCTCTCCCTTTATGCCAGTGGTCGTACTACCGGTAAGGAATTACTACAAAATTAATCCGTGATGTAGGGTGGTCTTTGTAATTTTAAATATATTTACATGTGATTAACAACTATATTATGGCTATCTCTGAAGGTCTGTTAATGTAATTTACTCTAGGTTTTATAGGTGCATATTAGTTATATTTTATATCATATTATATTTAATCGTAAATAAAAATTAAAATAAAATGAGAATTTTTTTGATCTTTTTAAGCTAATTAAAATTCTCTCTCAAATTGGAGCCGGTCTCATTTGTGCACATTTTTAATCTGTTTGTTGGCAGGTATTGTGCTCGACTCCGGTGATGGTGTGAGCCACACAGTGCCCATCTACGAGGGCTATGCTCTCCCGCACGCCATCCTACGTTTGGATCTCGCTGGTCGTGATCTTACCGACAGTCTCATGAAAATCTTGACTGAGAGAGGATACTCTTTCACCACCACAGCCGAGCGGGAAATTGTGAGGGACATTAAGGAGAAGTTAGCTTACATTGCTCTTGACTACGAACAAGAGCTGGAAACCGCAAAGACAAGCTCTGCGGTGGAGAAGAACTACGAGCTACCCGACGGGCAGGTCATCACCATTGGGGCAGAGAGATTCCGCTGCCCGGAAGTCCTCTTCCAGCCTTCGATGATTGGGATGGAAGCTGCTGGTATTCATGAAACTACATATAATTCGATCATGAAGTGTGACGTGGATATCAGGAAGGATCTTTATGGAAACATTGTTCTTAGTGGTGGTTCGACTATGTTCCCTGGTATTGCTGATAGAATGAGCAAGGAGATTACAGCTCTGGCCCCGAGCAGCATGAAGATTAAGGTTGTGGCACCGCCCGAGAGGAAATACAGTGTCTGGATTGGAGGATCTATTTTGGCATCCCTCAGCACATTCCAGCAGGTATATTTAGCATTTGAAATTTGAATCAACTCCATTTTTGTGTCGTCATGTGTGTGTGTTTCTTTCTCCCTTTTGAATTCTTGGATCAAGGTTCCATGATGATCACTTTTCCTTTTTTTCACTGTCCCAACTTTTTCTTCCCCAACTATTCATCACTTTGATAACTCAAACTGTACACAACTTTAAAAGCACTTCCTAGCTTCTACTCAACTTTTTGAGCTTTCTTGATTGCAGATGTGGATAGCAAAAGCAGAGTACGATGAGTCCGGCCCATCCATCGTTCACAGAAAGTGCTTCTAAGTTTCTTGGAACTTGCTGGAAAGAGCAATGGAGAAGAGATTTATACAACTCAGAAAGATTGCTTATGGTGCTACTTCGACTGCTTTTCCTCCCTCCATTACATCTTCTTGTTTCTTTTCTTCCGAGTCTCTTACCTTTTCTTTTTTGGTCAAGATTTTGAATGATGGATATGTGAACATTTTGATTTTTCCCATTCTATTAATTTGTAGAAGACGACTTGTGTATTTTCCAATGGTTTTATGATTTGGGTTATATTTTGGATGAAGGGCAGACGTGACTTCCTTGGCAGTATATATTTATATATATACCTGTCGGATTTTGAGGTGTCACATAATGTAATTTAATATGAAGTTTTTAATGTAAGATCGAATTATGGGTTTGATGTATTCATCTTGTTTCTTCATATTCAAATATTATTTTACAGATTCTTGATTTCATTAGATATGTTTGAATTTTAGTGAAGAAAATAATCAAGAACCCTGATAACAAACAAAATGCAGAACCCCTGCAAACATGCAGTTATATAGCAACTTTATCAAGAATTCAGTGTCTTAGAACGAAAAGAGTACAAAAAACCTCAAAACTGCATCATCATCAGCAGCAGATTGGATTCAATGTCTTAATGGAAGTCAAAATTTGATGGTCCAACAGTATCTACAAATCCTCGTACAGACATATCAGTCTTGTTATCCAGCATTTCATGATGTTCTATGAAGATGACAACTATGGTAATATCATCATGAACCTGTCTCCTAACCCCTTGATCCATTTTCTTTATCTCATCATACGGTGTCTGCCTCGTCTTAGCTGCCTTCTCCAGAGCCAACACAAGAAGTCTCCTAGCTATACCCTGCGACGAGCAAGAAAGGGGTAAGTGGGTAACACATAAAGCGTAACTGTTTGGATTTGGACTCAATTGCAGTTTCACAGAGAAAATGGGGCTAACACAGAAACCGGGTAATTTATGAGACAAAACAACAGATCTTCTGAAAATGAAGAAAGGATAGAACACAAACCACTTTAGGGTAATTGTGTACGATCTCGACTACTTCCTGATTGGTCATATACTCCCAAAGACCATCTGATGCAAAAATAACGAACTTGTCATTTGGCTGCAAATCTCTGGTGCTTATGGATGGGTCAGATCTCAATATGGGTCGTTGAATGGGTTCGGGTAGGTGAAATCTTGGAAAACTCGGATCGAGAGCGTATTCAGGCCTCTTCAGATAAGCATCGCCAATAGATCTTGATACCTTGAAATAATCAAATATGGGGGTCAAGTGTAATTTCCATAGTTATAAATCAATAAAAGCAACACATATTTGATCAATAGAATGCATGTTACAGCAAAAAAAGATTCATATAATATTTGTAAACCTGGATTATGCCCTTGATGCGCCAAACACCTTGCTTCATGACAACGATTTGTGAATCTTCAGGATGTAAATTCTTTAATTCTTTTCTAACCTCCTCCATACTTGCATTGTGATCTTTAGTAAGCTGTTCAGCAACAATTCTATTTGATTGGTCCAGATAACCGATCACAGCTCTGGAATCACCAAGATTAGCAACATATAGTGTTTTCTTCCAAATAACTCCAACTAAACAGCAAGAACCAATAGCTGCAATAACAGGCCGGATTCCATACGCCCTTCTCACAAGTGTAAGAAAACCATTTTCAGTCTCAGAAAAAGCACCCCTAAGCACATCTTCAGAAATCGCCCCCTTTTCCCGCGCAAGTCCTATACACCCCCCAAAAAATTAGAAAAAACAAAACAAACCCATTAAGCAATAAAAGACAGGAAACAAAGTCTTACTAAGTAGATGAGTAAAAAGATGGTCGGAAATGTATTTTGCAGCCTCAGGCCCACCGTGGCCATCATAGACTCCGACAAAGGTGGCATTCTGACCCGTCTCCACTTGGCTGTGATCCTCCAGTACGGCATTTGCCTGGACCACAGCAAATGAGAAATCGCCATGAGAATGCTTCTCGAGATCTTTGAACCAGAGAAGCGCATCATCATTATCTCCCAAAGGAAAATCACCGTGGTGATCATCCTTGTTCATACGGGAGTATTGACTTAAAGGGTTCCAACATGAGGTAGCCGTTTTTCCCAACCAAGAAAACATCCCTCATTTCCTTCTAAGGAGTACACTCAATGATTTCTGAGGATTAAAACACAGAACACCAAAAACAGAAGATTAGCATACTAAATCGAACAATATTAGTTTTTAGCAATACGCAATCGAAAGAGAACTGATACATCATAAGAAATGTGGACTGCAGAAGAAGACACCTAAAGGCTAACAGGAATGGTGTTCAACACATAAAGGCATAACCAAGAAACCGTGCTACAAAAGCAAAGTGAATAACAATCCATGAACTTTATTGCAGGAAAAAACTTAATTTATTACAGTTGAATTAAGATAAATTGCAAGAATTTAACTTAGAAAAATAAATATTGTTCAATTCAGAATCCAAAGGAATAACTCTGGTCAATGCAAATAGAGAAAAGAGAAGACAATTCACAGGCGAGGTTTAAACCCTATCGAATAGTGCAAGAAACCAAGAAAAAACAATATGCTATTCAACAAAATGCAATTATTATTGAATAAAATCAAAGAAAAATGCAGGCCAAGTAATTAATATTCCATCAGAAAACTAGCAATACGAAAGAAGACCTGAAGTCACGAACAATGAAAGAAAATTCAGAAAATTATCACGAAAAAGTTGAAGAAATTCATCAAAATCTTACCAAAAATTTCTCCCGCAACACCAGCAACCCACAAATCTTCGAATAAAAACCGCAGAATATACCAAGATGGAGCAATATAAACACTAATTTTCCCTTCAAGAACAAACTTTTCCAAAGAATTCAAAGAGTGTGTAATTCAAGAACGATTCCCGGAGCGAAAAACGAAGAAATGCGAAGAAACTGTTTCGTGGGCTATCGAATTTCCTCGCAAGAACAGATTATTCCTCAGCTACAGAACACAAACCTATGGACAAAATCAATCAGGGGTTTCCAATAATCTGTATTACTTCTGCGTTTGAGAGAGAAGAGAGATGAGAGAGAGAGGAGTTTGCACAGAGAATTCTTGATGCGAGAGAGAGAGAGAGAGAGAGAGAGAGGGGAAAAGTTTTGACAGAACTTTGTAATGTTAGATCATATATATAGACAGCATTTCTTGTTTTTCGCGTTTGACTTTTTTTTTTTTATTTTTTAATTAAAATAAGAAATTAAAATTTTGTAAAAAAAAATACTATATTCGGGATGAAGATAAGGGTTGATAAGTGGAATAGCTGATACATCATACAAGTTGATATATAAATATATAGAGTATAAGTGCTCTTGTAATCATAATCTAGGTTGTGATTATATATTAATTATTGATAATGCTCGTAATTATATCGAGCTAATAGTGATTTGTCATAATTGAAGGGTAATTTCAGTAAAAATAGGGACGACCTGGGAATTGTATCTACCTCGAAAAACCCTCTATCTCCAAGCCCCTAGTGTTGGACAAGCTTTGATGCCTCTACTGACTACTCCCAACAAATTGCGGGTCGGGATCGTGGAACTATCGCTCGAGAAGTCAGTAAGCTGGTCTAACCATGATTTTTAGTATAGAACAGACGAGACTACGATTTACAAAGAATTTAAAATTTTAAGGACACTAAAAACATAATTTTTTTAACGGGAAATTCCCGAAAAATCCCCAAATGAGGACTCAAATTTGCTTTAACTCCCCATTTTTAAAAAAGTTCCTCTTTGCTCCCTAGATGACAGGCCAAATTTGCTTTAACTCCCCATAGTTGTATTAAAACTCAAGAATCTCGTACCCGAACCTCGGAATCACGTACTTAAATGCCCAAATGATGTATTTGTCCCCAAATACGAGATTTGGACATTTAAGTATGTGATTTCGGGGTTCGGGTACGAGATTCTTGAGTTTTAATACAACCTTCAAAAAAAATGGGGAGTTAAAGCAAATTTGGCTTGTCATCTAGGGAGCAAAGAAGAATTTTTTTAAAAATGGAGAGTTAAAGCAAATTTTTTCAACTTTTAGGTACTTTTTAAAAAAGACCCCTTTTTTTTAAAAAAAAAATTCATGGATGAAATCTTAAGTAGAGAGTCATATTTGAAAGCAACGATAATCATATATATATATATGTCCGTTTTGATTTCATCACAGGTTAAAAAATTTTGATTCAAAAAATAGACTTTTTGTACCTTTTCTTTTTTATCGGGACCAAACAATTTAATGGTAGTATCGAGTCTTTTTCGTTGAATTGTATATATTTTTTTAAAAAAATTCTTTAAAACTACTTGGACCATATTGAAGACCCCCTAATTTGTGTGAGTTTCTTTAGGCGCGATTAGGATGGGGAGATTTTAATTAAGGAATTAATTCAATAACTTTTCCATGTGGTCACTATCTTCTCAAGTTGACAAGTTCTCTAGAATTAATACAACTATTATAATTTATAGCATATGTTAGAGATCTTTTCATCATTAATATTAATTAATATCACACCTAAGAAATTAATCAGCAGTATTAATGTAAGTGACACAATTTCAACATCAAAATTCAAAATGGTTACACCAAATGTATCCCTATTCCCTAATCAAATTACACGTTGCTCATCCTAGGTATTTTAGCTTGATGTCGTGCGACAGTATTCCAATTTAATTATCTCCTTTTAATCCACATATAATTTTAAATATATCGTATTGTATCGAACGTTATTTATATGAAAATTTTAAAAAAATTTTCATATCAATCGTGTTTGTATCACCGTATCTATATTTATATATTATAAATTATCATATATAAAAGATATACATAATGACGTGATTGTTTGTAATTACATTTGCTGGGATTTTCCACCCGAAAATGTGGAGTCTTTAATTTTCTCCGCGACCTATTGGACTAGTTAGGTGCTTTTTGTCCATAATTCGGGTCTAAATAACATTGATGTCGATTTGAAGGAAAAATCATAATATACTTTTGCTCCTTTGCAATTATTATTTTTTGAAGAATAAAATTTTCCATAAAATAAACATTATTTCGTCCCATACTTGAAAAGTCAATCTTTTCTTTGTTTTTATTATATGATTGATTTGATTCATCATTTCATCTAATCAAACTCAACAGTTCCTCCTCAACTTCTTTTTTTATCTTGATATTAAAATAGTATAGCCTTTTTCAATTTGTCTCCATGGAAGTAGGTAATTGTTGGTGTCATGCCTGTTTTAAGTTTCTAAGTTAATAAGATTTAATAATTATCAAGCTAATATGTGTAATTTTATATTTAGTAGATATATAGGGCAATGGAGGGATATATAATAGTTTGTTTTTATTATTATTCATGTTTGTATTTTCGTTTACACGAAATATTATTTACATTTATCTGGACATTATTCCTATGTAATTATAATTATTTAAATTATATATATATATATATATATATATATATATATATATATATATATATATTATATCTTATAAAAGCACGAAAGTTTCTTACAAAATGTTGATCGCCTAAAATAACCTCATAATAATTATGTTAATAATTATTAGTTAGGGATAATTATGTAAATACATGTTATAAATTATTAATTTAAATACATTAAAAAAGTACTTATTAACTTGAAATAGGACTCTTGGTAGAAGAGAAGTATTCTATAGGCTATGAAATTGATAAAACAAAATAATTAAATAAAAAATAGTTTACATAATATTTTAAAATATTCTAATTAAAGTCTTTCAAAAATAATTTTTAATAACTTTATATAACAATTATAACAAAGAAATATAATATGAGACCAAAACTTATAATATGAGACCAGAACTATTAACGTTCTCATAGTGAAGATATATATATTCTAACGTAAGATTCTCGAAAATTAGTCTCTAATTTCTCTATGAGAAATTAAAACTATATCCCAATAATAATTGTGTTAATAATTTTTAGTCAGGGATAATAATGTAAATACCCGTTATAATATATTAATTTAAATATGTTAAAAGAGTACTTATTAACTATTTGAGATAATGATTTTTTGTCATCCGAACTATGACCCGTTTTGCAATTCACCATCTAAACTATTTCGATCCCAATACCACCATCTAAACTATTATTTCTTGACAAAACACCATCTCAACTTATTTTTTAGTTGTTTTGACTCTTTTTCAGCAGTTTTGACTCAAAAATAGCGCACATTTCAGCGGTTTTGACTCTTTTTCTTCTTATTTTAATATATGAATACACAAATTTACCCTTGGTGTTCTCATACATATATCACATGTGTGGTATTTTTGAGTCAAAACGATTGAAAAAGAGTCAAAACCACTAAAAAATAAGTTGGGATGGTAGTTTATCAAGAAATAATAGTTTGGATGGTGGGGTCGAAATAGTTTAGATAGTGAATTGCAAAATGGATCATAGTTCGGATGACAAAAAATCATTATCTCTAACCATTTTCTCTTAATTGAATAGAATTAAAAACTCTTTGTGTTAATAACTTTTAGTCAGGGATAATAATATAAATACATGTTATAATATATTAATTTAAATATGTTAAAAAAGTACTTATTAACTTAAAATAGGACTCTTAATAGAATAGAATTAAAAACTCCTTCAATTTAGAATATATATATATATACATAGTTCAACAATTTGAAATATTTATTATAATAAGAAATACTAACGAATTGGAAGATAACAAAATTCACTTCATAAATTTTGATAATGAGATGCTTAAAATGTGTATCTTCCATTTTTATATAAAAGATCTTACATCAAATATATATGATCACATGTTTTTTGATTAAAAAAATTCCTTCAACAAGAATAATTGAAAAAAATGATACAATTTTAATCTCATTGACAGTAAAAAGACATGTTTCTTAAATATATTATTTCCCGTGCATGAAGTATTTTGGATTAGCTTCCCGTTATATAAAATCTTTGTTACTTAAACGCAACACAATATTTACTAACACGTCGAATAAGAATCACAAATACAATACATTAACGAAAATGAAGTTATATATGTTGAATGCATATTTCACAAAGAATGAAAAATAATATTTTAAAACAATAATATTGTAAAAAAAGTACTTATTGTGGCTTAAAATAGAACTTTTCGTAGAGTAAAATTAAGACTCCTTTAATTTATAAATAAAGCTATAGGTAGTCCAACAAGAATTTTTTAATGTTAATATATTAGTTAAATGTATTTAAATTTGATAATTTTCGTTTAAAGCCTACAATTTGAAAATTTTATTATAATAAGAGTTGTCTGATGAATTATAAGATAATAAATTAATTCACGTTATAAATTTGACAATTGGATGTTTTCAATTACATATTGTTAAAGTGTGTATCTCATTTTTATATAAAGATCATATATAGGAGTTTTATAATAACATATTTTATGATTGAAGAATTCTTTTAACAATATAGAGTGGAAAAAATACAATTTGATAATACATATAAAATTTTATTGATACTATATTTGTATAGTCGTCCCCGAATATTTTAATTAATTGTATTAAAATTTTGTCGGTTCAAGGCCTACAATTTGAAATGCTTTCATAATAAGAGATATCTAACGAATTAGAAGATAACAACTTAATTCACATTATATCTCTTATATTTATATAAAGATCCTATATATGAGTTATGGACTAATATAATTTGTGAATGGAGATGGAGAGAAGAAATGAGCACTTCACAGGCGTTGTTAGTGCAACTTACTACTTGTGGTTTAAGGGGAATGCTATCTGTTCTAACCACTACTAGAAAAATGGGCTTTCGTGACATCTAAAAGCGTCGCAATAAGCGGCTATTGTGACGCTTTTAATTTTGTGACGCTGCCTTAAAGCGTCACATAAGTAGCCGTCTTATTAGGTTTTGGTGACGCTTTCTAGTGTCACGTAATGTTGTCTGTAATGACGCTTAAAACCATCACAAAAACATTGGTTTAGTGACGCTTTTTAGCGTCATTTTTGAAATCCCAACAACCACAACTGACCGTGCTTGGCGACACATGAAAGCGTCACAAAAACGTTTGTTGTGACGCTGAAAGCCGTCATAATATGTAAACAATTGAGACGCTTTTTAACGTCTTGATTAATATATTGTGACGCCTGTGAGCATCTCAAAAGCTGTGTAATGTGATGCTCTTTATCATCTCAAATTACTTGTTGCGACACCTATCATTGTCCCAAAATACGGTTATTATGACGCTTTTTAGCATCTCAAATAACTTGTTGTGACACCTATTGTTGTCTCAAAATACTATTACTACGACGGTTTTTTGTATCTTGGATTAATTGTTGTGACACCTGTTATTGTCTCCATATGCGGTTGTTATGATCCTTTTTATCATCTCAATAATTTCTCAAAATACAGTTATTATGATGCTCGTAATTGTCCCAAGTGCATGAATAAAAAGCAACACATAACACATGAAATAGAAAGGCATAATGTAATATTGTCATTTCTCATAAAACACCACAAAAATATTTAGGTTGTAAACAACCAATCATTCATCTACAAAAATAATTCACAAGCACCAACAAAGGAACTTCAAAGCTGTCAAGTGTTTCACAAGTAATTCTTAACCCAAATTACTTGTGAAACATTTTAAAGCTACTTCAAGGCTTCAAGGCTTTCCCATTTCCCCTTTCAACTTCAAAAAACACATTTTCTCCTCCATGAACAGCTTAAAATCACAAATATGTAAGTCCCAAAAGTCAAAAACTAACTTATAATTGTGTTGATCAGAACTTCACAGCTACGCCTCCTCCATGAATACCTATATGCAAAAACAAATATAATCAGTTAAATTATTATTAAATTAAAATATTTATGGGCAGTAGGATAGTATTATTACCAGATTTTGAGGCCACGCAACTACCTCACCAACTGCATCACCTATAGTTTTGAATTGTGACATTGGTCGAACTAAATCCTCGTCAAACTCCACCGGAACATGAATGAGGACTTCACACCAATTTTTTCCCAATTGAACTTGTCCAACTCGTTTTGATGGATCTAAGCTTTGAAGACGACCGACCCCCACAACTTTCAATGAATCAAACACGCTATGCAAGGATACTCTTTCTCCAACCTGGTATAAATCACGAAGGTATATTCAATTAAAATCATTTAGTTTGTTAAATGCATGGGAAAAATGGACAGCACTTATAGCAGGCACTGCAGTCCCATTCATGCAAATTCTCACTCAAATGCATGCATTAATTACACATATACATGCAGCCAATCACACATCATGCATAGCATTCATTTCATGCAAGGAATGAGCTCCAAATTCACCCTTTTTATGGTTGTTATACACGGGAAAACAAGGCAGCAGCAGGGTAGTCCCTAAGGCAAATTAACACATGTAATTCCATCTCATAAACCACTTATATCATGCATTACATTCACACATACATACAACTTAATTCAGCCATGCATTTCATTAGACATAATCATGCTGATGCAAAATTATTCCCCAACTCAAAGCAAATGCCAAATTGAAAATAGTCCAGACACCTTACTTTGACCTCTAAATTCAAGTACAAATACTCAGGTATACAACAATATTCCCCAACTCCACGGGTTTCAAGTTATTAGAGCAGAAAGACGTTCATTAGACATACTTAATCATGCGAGAATCTTCCAGAAATCTTGGTGTTTGATATTCAATACATGGACTCAGTGCAGTCATTAATTCCCGCCCTTAAGTTCCCATTTCAAGATCTAAGTAATGCAGATTAATTAAAAAGAAAATAAACTATCACTCAATCAATTAAGCCAGTTTCAAATACTAAAGTTCCTAGATTTACTCATAAGCTGCATAAAAATCTGGAGACAATTGGCAGGAAAAAATCTTAAGAGCAATCAACTTGATCATAGCAGAATAAACAATTTCAAACTGTAATCACATGGAAATCTGAACAAACTGCTACCTGTAGGGGTATTTTATCCCTCAATGAGGCTTGCCTAAATGAAGTACCAATGTAGTGGGAGGATGATGACGAAGGGACTCGAGTAACTTCCGGAGGAGATTCATTGTTTCCTATTTGCTTGCTCACCCTCAATAGTTCTTGTATTTGTTTGTTTTGTTCCATCATTTGTTTGTTTTGTTCCATCACAATTTGCTTTAACTCACCAATATCCTTCTTATAACTCATGCTAGTTCGAGAGGGCCTGCCTCGTATGAGAGATTCACCATATACATCAGAAGCAAGTACACCATAACCATACATTCGTACTCTTCCTCCTTTGTCATCTCCAGCTACTTGAGAAAATATGTCACTTGGGCCTATGTCCTTGGAATTCGGAGAGAGTTCACTTCTTTTTTCTTGCATCTTTTGCTATAAATAAAATACAAATACCAATTATGTTGAGTTAAACACCATATACTTCAAAGGAATGCACGTAATAATTATAAAAAACTTAGATAACAGATTTTAAACAATCTTACCCAAGAATTTGCTATAACAGGATTGCCTGTTTCTCCCTTTTTAGTGTAACATCTTTCAAAGAGATCCATCCTACTCGGTTCGTCATCCATTTCATTTGCTTGACCATTGTTAACTTGTCCATCTCTTAATTCCCTTGTTTCTTTCTACAAACAACACCAAACTTTGATTAACATAAGTGTTTCAAATAATTTAAATTTTATTTATTCAAAATATCAACCTTTAAGTGATATCTGATTTGGGAGAAACTTTTTTTTCCTGTAACATGCATCATTGTCTTCTGTGCTCTATTTTCTTTGTTTTGAGCACTGATTTTCTATATCAACAAAGGAAAAGACATACTGAAATCCAAGAAGAAATCAAGAAATATATTCACTCAAGTTAACAACTCCAGAGGATGCAATAATAGTAATTAAAGTTCAGTTATTACCCGCGATTTGTCTGTGCTCCAGAAAATAACTAAATTCTTCCATTGATCTGGGAGGACTCTCAAATCATCTGTATTTGGTCTCTTACGTAAGTTTTCCTCAACCGATGAGTTTGGATCAAAATACTTACTCTTAACTCTATTCTTCCATGTTCTCCAACTTTTAGATAGAATATCCCAAGCAACATCTTCCATATCATGCATCCCAGTGAATTTTTCCTGAATTGTTGGAAAAAAAATGCAATCATAACATAACGGATAGATTGAATATTATACAACAATAATAAGTATATGAAGGATTAAATAATCACCTTAATGAGATCGAACAGATTTTTCTTAATGGAGTTTGGTACTTTATGCCAATCCTCATAATCAAGTGGAAGAAGATCTCCATTTCTTACCAAAGTACCAATGAATTCAACATATTCGCTTTTATGTGGACCAACAGGCTTACCAAGATCATCAAAATCAACTCTAACTTGTTCTCTTCTAGCCCAAACACGTGGCATGTTAGTCGGTCCTCGAGCTTTTGAGTCAACAGATTTGCCTACATCGACCAATTTACGTATGTTCAAATAAAATCCATCGAGAGATCATAAAAACAATGTTAGTGTAAATGTAATATTCCAACATACCCGCATCATCAGAATTATTGTTCTGCCGATCAGAATGTATGTCGGAGAGCGTGTTATCATTTCCATTTCTGATGCGTTTTGCACGTCCATCAGTTCCTACAACCGTAGAATATTATCATAATAATGTAAGCATACATATTTTCACAGCTGCAACAATCTGGCAGAAGCTGGAAAATGTGTTAATAAAGCCATTAAAATATCATGTAAGCAAATGAATGTATTCTCTGATCCATTTTTCTTCAAGTTGACTATGATTGTTTATTGGTTTGACAGATTATAATAATAATAACAGTGGTAGTTACTTGCCTCGTTTTCAATCCACTTCTACAATCAGAATGCTAGTAAAAAACCATCAAATATAACATACATGAAAGGCACTTATGGTAGTTATGTGCCAACGACAAGCAATGATAGCTACAATTTAAAACTTACAGTTTTTCCAAGAGTGAAATGAACAGCCCTGCCAACTAACTCAGATCAAGGTGTTGGTCAGAAATTCTATTGTTAAAAATCAAGATTCAAAACAAAACATTTTACATGTATTCTGAATTTGGTCTAAATCAAGAAATCCCAACAATTTTGATCATTATTATAAGTGAAAATGTGGGTGGGGAAAGCAATGAAGTAAAGTTGGCAAAGGTTCCAGGAATCAGTGAATTATTGCCTTGTTGGGAAAAAAAAAAGGTATATGTATGAGTCAGTGGAAAACCAAATCCAAATGTGCAGACATGTTCTATAACCAAACAATTACTAAAACCAACTAAGCTGCCTGCAGGATCATTATACATACCATCTTCTATGTAATATTATCAAATGAAAACGTTTAGTAATCTTAAGGGCTAAGAGCAGAACAGGTAGAATATTCTGATGCAGACAATAACAATATACAAACATATTTCATGTCTTGGATGAATAATAATTAATAGGTTGTTGGGTGCTGGAACTTGGAATACATTACTAATTAGTGATTACTAACTAAAGGCAGCAACATTAATATTTGTTCGTGTGCAAACTGATTTAAGCAAATGAATTTAGTCTCTGATCCACATAGCAAACTGAATTTAGACTAATAGACAAGTTTTGTAGAATTCATAAGAGAATGTCAGGTTTAAAAAGATTCAGTTGGACAAATCAAAATAACAAAATATCTGAAATAAAAAAAATAGTAACCTCACAAGAAGAAGATTTGTGGTACTTGATCAGCTTATAAAATTTACCTGTGTCTTCATGGTCAGAATTGACTGCTTGGGATGCTTGTGTTTGATTCCTTTGGTTTCCACGGTCACTGATTCGTCTATGCTTATTTTTTTTCATACCTACAACACAATACTCATTTATATAGGACAAACAGAAACTGTGAAATTAAAAGCAAGTTGTGCTTATTGTCTTTTCTTAAAAAAAAAAACTAACTAAGCCTATCCTAGAATTTTCTACACCTAGCTTCACTCTAAGCTGTTCACATTAATTAGGCCCTCCCCTCCCCCGCGGGTCAACACAATCTCTTCTTCTTCATTTAGTGGACAGTTGATATAAGATTCGCTTTGCAAAATTGTATCAACACCATCAGTTGATATGTCATTTCCATCATCAATCTTAGCCCTGGCTTTGGTTTTAACAACCACTTTCCAAACTTTTTCCGTAGGATCATCCACATAAAACACTTGCTCAACCTGAGATGCAAGGACAAAAGGCTCATTCTGACGTTGTATATTTGTGAAGTTAGTGAGCGTGAACCCATCTTCATCTTCTTTAAGTCTCTTGCCCTTCGATACCCAATCACAGTCAAACAATACAACCCTTCTTCCACCTGTATAATCTAATTCAATTATTTCATTTAGGATCCCATAATATGCCATCTCTTGAAATATAGGCCTTTTATCCTTCTTGCTTGCAAAACTAGTTGTATTAGCATTAACCATAACTCCACTATTTTGAGTTTTCCTGTTCAACTCCATCTCCCTAGTGTGGAACCGAAAACCATTTACTTTGTAACCTCTGTAACTTGCACCAACAGGAACTGGTCCTCTTGCAAGTCTGACAATGTCCATCATCAATGGATCATCTTTGTGATCAGCAACTGTTTCTTCCACCTACAATAACAATTAATCAAATATTCATATTTCTTGATATTCGTATGGGATTTGTATGCTCTGCCATGTTGAACTTACTTGCTGAAAATAAGAGTTTGTATTAATTCTGAATAGATAGATAAATATCATATTGAATGAATATAACAATCTGTAAACTAGGAGTGCTGTTTATTCTCCAAATTGTTCACCTCTATGACACCTTTATAGGCTGTTATAAGAATAATACAGCTGCACTTTGCTATATTGAATAAACATTTCTCTACTAGAAAGTCGATCAGTTATGCATATTAAAGGGTTCTCAATAGTCCCATACTTGTTCTATCAATTCTAGGCATTTGGTCTAATTGTAGGCAACCAATTTCAAATAGTAAATGTATGAGGTAGAAAATATTCAGATATTTGAACTTACGCGGCCCTTAAACCAAGAAGCAAATGAATCATTATGTATCCGCTTGATTTCATGCTCCCTTGATCGATGTTTCTTCCTCCTGACTTCTTTTTCATGCTCCCTATATAATGAACAGAGGAAACACTCAAAAATAAATGAAGAAAATGGAACCATCTTAGAGAAGCTATTAGGATTAAGTGGCTTACTCTATGTACTGTTTAATATCATCACAATTGAATAACACATATCGATGAGCCTTTGTTAGACGATCATTATCCAACACAATTGGCTTTCCTCTCCATAATGGACAACCACATAGTGAGAAAATATTTATACCAGGTACTTCATTTTCCTCACCAACATTGTCGTTTCGACTTGCTCGATTATGCTTTGTTTCAACTCTTTCTTCAAAATATAATGAGCAAAATGATAAACATTCCTCTGCCAAATATCCTTCTGCAATCGAACCTTCCGGTCGGCCTCGATTACGTACATACGATTTTAATGTACTCAAGTACCTAGGAGTTCAAGGAAAAATTCATAATTAGGAAACAACAGAATTTATTTAGGAATGAAGTAAATATAATTGAATGTGTTATTTACCGTTCAATCGGGTACATCCATCGATATTGAACCGGTCCAGCCAACTTTGCCTCGGTAACCAAATGGACGGTCAAGTGTACCATAATGTCAAAAAATGATGGTGGGAATATTTTTTCCAGCTGACAAAGTATAACAACAATTTCTTTTTCTAACCGAGACAAATCACTATGATGGAGTGTCGTTGAACCTAAATCTCTAAAGAATCGACTAAAACGATTTAGTGTTGACCGTATTGGCTTTGGCAAAAGTTTACGCAAAGCAAGAGGAAGCAGTTGTTGCATCAACACATGACTGTCATGACTCTTAAGACCAAAAATTTTAGGAGGTTTTAATTGAACACACCTTGAGACATTTGATGCATATCCATCTGGAACCTTGATGTTTTTCAGAAGCTTGCAAAATCTTTCTTTCTCACTTTTATCTAATGCAAAAGAAGCTGCAGGCAGCCATTCCTGTCCAGAATCGTCTACGAAAGGATGAAGCCTTGTTTTTATCCCCATTTTTTTCAAATCCAAGCGCGCATTATAATTATCTTTTGACTTCACAGAGTCAAGCAATGTGTACAACACCTTGTCACATACATTCTTTTCAATGTGCATAAAATCCAGATTGTGCCTTACCAAATTTGTTTCCCAATATGGTAAATCAAAAAAAATGCTTTTTTTCTTCCAGTTATAAGGTAATTGATGTTCACCCACCTTTTTTCCAAATTTATTCTCAATATCCTTTACGTCATCAAGTACCACTGATCCCCTCAAGTATGGCAGTGCTTTTCGATGCTCTTCTGTTCCATCAAATGACCCTTTGTCCTTTCGAAACGGATGATCCTCAGGTAAGAAAATTCGATGACACATGTAGCAAAACTTACGAGAGTGGTCCAGCCATACTGAGTTCGTATTCGTGTAACAAACGGGACATGCAAATTCCCCTTTCGTACTCCAACCCGATAATGCTGCATGACCCGGAAAATCACTAATAGTCCAAAGTAGTGCTGCGTATAATTGAAAATTTTCTTTAGATGAAGCATCATAAGTACGTATTCCATTTTCCCACATATCCTTTATCTCTGCAATTGCTGGTTGTAAATATATATCAAGATCATTACCGGGCCCAGATGGGCCGGGAATAAGCATGGACAACATCATGTATGACTTTTTCATGCACTCACCGGGGGGCAAATTGTAAGGAATGAAGATAACTGGCCATGTACTATGAACCACATTCATAGTTCTAAAAGGGTTGAAACCATCAGTAGCCAAACCCAATCTAATATTTCGAGGGTCTTTAGCAAACTCCGGATGGTGAAAGTCAAAAGTATTCCAGGCGGGAGAATCTGCGGGATGTCTCATTACACCATCTTTTATGCGCTCTGTACTATGCCATGTCATAAGAGATGCTGTTTTCTTGTTCATAAAAAGCCTCTGTAACCTTGGCTTTAATGGGAAGTGCCATACAAGTTTTGCAGGAACCTTCTTAACCTTCTTAGAACTTTCAGTTGAATCACCGTTCGGTTCAGGGGTAACTGTTGTCCATCGCGGTTCCTCACACGTATCACACTTTGTCTTGCTTTCATTATCACCCCAATATATCATGCAATCGTTTCGGCACGCATCAATTTTTTTGTAATTCAGACCCAAATCTTTCAGTATCTTCTTGGTCTCATAGTAATTCTTCGGTAATTCGACGCCATCAGGAAACGCCTCTCGTAATAAGTCAAGCATCAAGGTGAATGAACTATCACTCCAATTACCAAGGCACTTAATGTGGAGCATTCGAACGATAAAATAAAGCTTCGAAAAGTTTTGACACCCTGGATATAGTTCCTGTTCAGCATCTTCCATGAGCTTATAAAACTTTTTAGCTTCTTGACAAGGTTGTTCTGTTTGCTCATCTCTTGTCATTCCTTCATGAGCATCGACTTCTCCTTGTACCCCAAATGCATCATAAAGCATCTCTTGCATATCATTTTGAGCATTTTCACCATCATATTGGAAAGATGTCTGCATTCCTCTCGAAGACAACTCGCCATGCAATACCCATTTAGTGTACCCCCTTAAAAAACCATTCCAGAGAATATGTTCTTCCACAATGCTCCTTTTTTGAGATGTGGCATTTTTACATTTCTTACAGGGGCATAAGATCGTTCCACCATTTGAATAGGAAAAGGCATAATCCAAAAAAAAATTTAGCCCAAGTTGGAATTCTCTACTGGACCTAGGGAGAACCATCCATCTCTTATCCATATTTGTAAATAACCAATCTTAAAAAAATATAGTTACCTGAAAATTGGGAGCATGACTATAAACTTACAATAAATTGCATGAAGTCAAATATTTACGAATAATTATACCTTCAGTCACGTCTGAGACCTGTGCTTGTCAAGTTCCTTGGGTCTTCCTTGGGTTTGGGAGCAGTCCTAACACATTCAAATTCAAATGATATATTATGATCCCAATCATCGTACAAAACATTAAGGCTATATAAATAAACAATTACTAATTAAGCAACTAACTATGCCATAACATGATGCCAAAGCAATAACAACACATCACCTGAAATTCTAAGAAACTAGCAACTTTTTGAAAGGCTAACAGGTTTTATGTTTCCATTTCACTTTTCTCTTTTGGCTTTTTTCTTTAATAAAAAGCATATGTATAGTAAAATAATGATTAATCAAAAAGCAAAAGGCAGATGTATAGCAAAATAATGATTAATCATATATCATAGAACGATTAGATCAGTGAAAAGCATAACTATCAGTACTAGTTATACGAAGACAAAGTTGCATGCCTGCCCGCACAATTGGTTACAAAAAAAAACTGCTAAACAACAACATCTTAAAGACAAGGATAACAAAAAATTTAATGAAATCCAAGTAAATATGAGCATATAAATAAACAGTACAACAGAAAATTAATTAAAAGAATTTCAGCATAAGCATATCTACCTTAGTACGATGCAGGTTCAGAGATATTCAAATCACAAAGGCAATAGCAAAGTTCGGTTTTCCACTCCTTACGCGCTTTAAGGAAATTCCTGCAGTTCATAAACAATCAATATGACTTGCGATAGTGGCGTAGTTCAGAAGATTAAGAACTTTGACATTCGAACAGAGATATTCAGCCAATTAACACCTCCTTTTACTCTGATCGAATTAATTATAAGACTTCACTTACTCAGTCCAGAACAAGAGTGTATCTTGGGAAAAGAAATTAATAATTAAGCAACTAAACATGATAACTAAAAGAACAATTAATAATTAAGCAACTAAATATAATATAACAGTAGTTCAAACAGGTCACATGTTTCCCATCACATGCACCAACAGGTCCAGCCACGGCCACTAAATCAGACACAAAAATGTGCACTGTCCGGTTTGTTAAGGACAAAGAACATATTAATGCAGTCAAAAGTACCCCACACAAACAATGGAGATTAGATAAAAAAATTATTGTCTCAATACCAAAATCTGTATCAGGATTAACAACTAGTGTAACTGCATAACATGAACTAATAATTGCAATATACAAGAGAATGCATATCAGTTCATGGGAGAAACTACTTCAACTCTTTGAAATTTCCTAGATCGCAGTGTTTTATGTAATAGGTTATCAAGATGCAAAGAAAGTCCAAATTCTTTTAAAGATTACCATACGACTAGTGACGATACGAAGGTGCTTAATTGGAACTAATTTACATTTTTTCTAATTTGCAGGGTTCATTAAAGTGTATAACACAAATGGAAAGAGATTTAGCCTATCTCCAAACTCTGCCCCAGAATGCCATACCTTAACCATGTGAAATTCTGCTTCTAGTGATTGGAATCCAGCTACGGCTGAAATGGTACAGAGCAAAATAATTTATTTCTAAAGCAAATTTCACATTTAGTTACTAAAGTTTCGAGTTTATATCTTTTAGTATCCTTAAATCTGATCTCTTCTCTGAACGCAAAATACACAAAACAAGCAATTTAGCCACAAAACAAAAACCAATACAAAGATTTAAGCAAAAAAACACAAAGATCCATAGCCTACATCTCACCGGGGAAAATATACGCCCAAAAACCGAAAAAAGGTTTAGTAGATTACTAAATACCTAACAAACAATGAACAACTAGAAAAAGAACACAACATGGTCAAAACATGAATCGGATAGGCAAAACAATATCACAAACGACGAAAGTAAAACTTCAGATCAAGCTTTTCAAAGGATAATGAACATTTGAGCCGTAAAATATTGCCATATCCGGGGGATAGCTCAAAAGATATTCCTGTTCTAGGCAGAAAAAAAACACTAAATTGGGGCAAAATGCCCAAGCTAAACTCCATTTTCACAACAAGCATCAATAATTTCAGTCGCATAACACTCAGATTATGTTCTATAATTTAGTTTAACTACGGATTATGGCTTATTGCAACCTTCTGAGCAACACTCATTGATCAGAAGAAATCAGAACCGTACTGCGAAGGGAAAACGAGGTTACCTGGAAGAGCTTGGGCAAGTCCGGCGTCGGCAAATCGCCAACAAGACCTGGAAGAAGTCTCAAAGCATGCATGAACACAGACAAAACAGTTATTATCTCGAAGAAGAACCCCACAACCCGAAAAAATCCATAGAACAAGAAGAGGACGAATTTTTATATAATGAAGCGATGGGGATCGGATAAGGCTTCAAGGTTTTCAGAAGTTGGCAGACAAACGAAAGAAAAATTAAACCAAACCCACAAATAAAAAACACTAACTTTGGCTTGAGAGCGACGGCTAGATTCCCTCGAAATTGAGTGAAATTGGCTGGAGAAGATGGGTTGCTTCAATTTTCTTGCCTTCGTTGCTGGCTGGAGAAGATGGGTTTCCCTCAATTTTTGGGACAAAGTGCAAAGGTTGAGTGGCTGGAGAAGATGGGTTTCCCTCAATTTTTTTGACAAAGTACAAATGTTTCCCTCGGTTTTTCTTTAGTGTACCGCCAAAAAATGAGTCTAAAACATATAAGTTTATAATTTTCTAATTAGGAGATGGTTTTAGGTGTCATAATATATATATATTGAGACACTTTATTAAAAATGTCATAACAAGCCTATTCTATTGTGACGCCTCACATAAAAACGTCACATTATTATTAGTTTAATAAATAAAGAATTTAACAAATGAAATAAATTATATCAAATAAGATGAATTTAAAAAAAGCGTCACAACATGTGTTCTACAGTGACGCCTTTTAAAAAGCGTCATAATAGGGCGTCACAACATGGCATTTTTCTAGTAGTGAACCATATTCGGAGGAAAAATTGTTGAGGTTAGCTTGTACAATGCTAACTGATGTACAATTGATTTTTCTATCTAAATTGGTCATATATAGCCTAAAACATAATTGGTGGACGCTACTGATGATGCACGTGAATCACACATATCTTTTCCATCCAATAATTAACAACTAACCAAAAAATATTTTTAAAAGTTTGGAACTAAAAAGGTTTAATGAAAATAACAGTGCTCACAATGCAACGATTCACACCATTTGAGACTAAAATTGTACTATTTTCGTATAAATCTAATATAAGTATACTAGAGTGATGAATACAGTCTCAAAAAATAAAATTTCTATTATCAAACGGAATACATTATCTTTCTCTACATGCACTCACAAATGATTATGTTTAAGAAATATTAATAATTAATAGACTATGAAGATAATCAAACGTAGTGATTACAATATTAATTGATGTTAAGTGTGTGATTGAGAAGTATAGAAGAATATTGAGAGTTGGTTGAGAGGACCTAGAGCAAAGACGACTAGATAGGGTCCTCTCATGCTGGTGGTCGAGAGAGAAATAGATAGTGACCATGAAGGAAGTAATGGTATGAAATTAAGAGGTTTGGACGAGGTTTATACTTAATGATAATGGTAAAAATAACTAAGTGACTCTATCGTATTTTAGACTATCTATAAACCTCGTTCTATAAACTAGCTAAAATTGACTGAGGCAAGTCCTCGTTCTATAGTGTGTTCACCTCGTAAGAGTGCCCACCTCCTAAGAGTACTCACCTCGTAGGAGTGCCCACCTCGTAAGAGCGCTCACCTCATAAGAGTGCCCACCTCGTAAAAGCGCTCACCTCGTAAGAGCTTGGTATATCTCCTAAAATTGGCTAAGGCAAGTCCTCGTTCTGTCGAGGGCCCAACTCGTAAGTGCTTGACATAACTCCTAAAATTGACTAAGGCAGGTCCTCGCTTTGTCGAGGGCCCAGCTCGTAAGTGCTAGGCATAACTCCTTAAAATTAGCTAAGGGAAGAGCTCGACTTGTAAGTGCTCGGCGTGTAAGCGCTCGCTCTTGAGCACTTAGCACGAGCCCAACGTCGACGGTTATCCCCACTCGCCAACCACCCCATGACCTAAGTACGTGGTCCGTGATTCTCGCGCGCACTAAGTCAAAATCGAGCTCGTGCCAGCTCGAGCGATGAATATAAATATCATTTCTTTCACCAGAATGGGGGGACACAAAAAACTACATACCGAAACTCTACCAAATTTTCGACTCAACTCCCTTCAATCCAAACAATCGGATTTGGTAAAAGAACCCACACTTAATTGATTTGTCGGAGATTCGAAGTCGATTATAAGCTTTCAAAGGCGACCAATTTCCGGCGTTATCACTTAACCTAAAAGATAATTAGTACATATTATCAATCACAACTTTATGTTATAACCACACATATCTTTTCTATCAAAAGATTAACAACGAACCTAAAAATATTTGTGAAAGTTTGGGACTAAAAAGGTTAATGAAAATAACGGTGCACACTATGCATCGATTTGCATCCTTTTGAGGTTAATATTGTACTATTTCCGTATAAATCTTGCTGGGAGGTGGGCCCAGAACAGTAGCAGTCCGGGACCGTACTTTAAAATTTTACCTAATATACGGGTATCGAAATATTTCTAAAATATTTAAATACAAACAGCGGAAGACTAGCCGGAACTACTCAAGTATATACATGCAATTGATAATAAATTTTAAATCACAAAGCAGATAAATAAAGCATGCAATTAACACTTTAAGAGCACCTAATTCATCATGCTTAAATAAAAACAATATAAAATACCTTTCACCGAAGATGGCTACTGCACCCGGAGCTCGCCTCCCGAGAACCCGATTCCCGACCTCCTCGCGAAACCGGCAGAGCTTCCCTGCAATTTCCCCAGGGACACCCTCGGAGTGTGGGCTCCGAAAGTATTTCTCTAAATACTTAGAGAAAATAAAACTTTAAACTAAAAACCCTTTTCAGGGTTTTTTCTCCCGAAATCAGGCGTTTATATATAAACACCTAATTAAATTAATTCCAAAATAAATCGGAATTAACTAGGAGAAGATGGGACAATTTCAAAGCCAAGAATTAGCCAAAATCATCCCAAAGTGTTATGAGAAATGAGGGAGGGGATCAGCCTATTTATAGGCAAAAACTCGAGGGCAAAACGGTCATTTTGGTTACAAAAGCAAGGGCAAAATGGTCATTTCACATACCCACTTGCGTGTACAACTTGGACACGCAAACCGAGGTGACCACGTTGAAGGTCTCGTCACCGCGGATCCAACGCCACCAACCACGCGTCGACACGTGTCTTCACGCGCCCCCACGCGCCGCCGGAAGGCCGCCAAGTGGTTGGCGCGTGTTGGTGCGCGTAGAGGGCTCCAGAACGTGACACGTGTCCGGGTTTGACCCGGACCCGGTCGGACCCTGCCCGACACCGACCCGTTGACCCGACACCCTGACCCGTTTGACCGACCCGTCCCGATCAAATCTGGACCGTTGCTTTTACGCTGACGTGGCGCGATCTGGGACGTCCACGTGTCGCACACGTGGCGTGCCACGCGGTTGCCCAGTCAGCACCACATGGGCCCACCTTGCTGGCGTGGCATGCCACGTCAGCTGCCACGTCATCACCGATTTTTTTTTTTTTCTTTTTTTTTTTTGATGAAAATTTTATTTTCTCCAAAATAAAATTCCGGGCATTTCCAACTCTTTGGAACTTGATTTATTTTCTTAAAATAAATTCCTTGGCTATTTTCAAACACTTTGAAAATTCATTTCTCTTTGTCCTTTTAATATTTTCTCTCTGGGTTTTTCATTGGGGCTTGCAGGGGGACCTGCAGGACTAATTAATTTTAGCTCCAAACGGATTAATATATTATCATCCCATGATAATAATTAATTACCGTTTAACAATATTTAATTCCACTAAATAAATATTTGTTGCACTCTAAAATTAATTAAATTACTCACGAATTTTTCGATCTAGAATAATTTTGCATTTTACTCCTCCGTGTAGATATCCATGAAAAATAAATTAATACTACTATCATTTATTTTTTCATTTCTAATCTGAAATTTCCTGATTCGCCTTAAGTTCAAATCTCTTGTACGTGAAACACATTCAACATACAACTTCAGTGACGCATCACACGAAGTACTTTGGCCAAAGTTTTAATTCGAACTTTGCAAATCTATTTCAGGAATATCTTTTAACTTTCCAGCAAAGCCACAGATTCCTCGATCAATATTTCTCTTTAGCACATTTCATGTAATCACTGAACGTACAAAGGTTTCGGTCATTCGATATCGAGACCTCACTTATGAGTAAGTTACAATGATTAACACTACATGCCTAAAGTCGAAATACTACCAGGATTAAGAGTTCAATGCTCCATAAGATTTGTTCATTTTAGATAGTAGTTTAAAATGAACTATCTTAGTGGTCCAGTTCGATGTTTCCAAATCTATTGAAAATCATCAATGTGTTATAACTGGAAACTCCATTTCCCTATGACGAAAGACTAATCATCTTATATAACACATTATAGTCTCGATAAGAACTTATTCTTATCATATCAACTAGAACTTTAATAACACGTGATTTTGATATCCAAAGTCCTTTCCTATGAAACACATTTCATATAAGAATATCATCACACGTAATTAATTATGTTAATGTACTCATAACTTGCGATAATTTCAGTTTTTATTAATCCAACAAAATACGAAGTATTTACATAGAAATTGGATTTTCAGGGCACTAATCCCAACAAATCTAATATAAGCGTACTAGAGTGATGAATACAAGCTCAAAAAAATAAAATTTCTATTATCAAACGAAACATATTACCTTTCTCTACATGCATGCATAAATGATCGTGTTTAAGAAATATTAATCACTGATAGATTATGAGCATAATCAAATGTAATGATGACAACATTAATTGATGTTAAATGTGCAATTGAGACGTACGAACGAAGAGTGAGAGTTGGTCGAGAGGACCTAGAGAAAAGATGACTAGATAGGACCTTATCATGCTGGTGGTCAAGAGACATATACAGTGACCATGAAAGAAGTCATGGTATGAAATTAAGAGGTTTGGATGAGGCTTATACTTACCTAAAAGATAATTAGTACATATTATCAGTAACAATTCTGTATTATAATTAACATATTAATAAAAATAAATAATTAAATTTCAAATGAGATCTCATTACTATATTTAAAATTTAAATATTTGATGTTCTAAATGATTTTATTTTAATAATTTAAAATTTTAGATAAATCATATATTTAATGTGCAACACACATTATTTTTACTAATTATTATATTATAAAAGTAAAAAGAGAGTTTTTGGTTTCCTACAACTTATTGTTTGCCCAAAATATCCTAATGATTATACCTTTAACAATGTTTAACTAAAAAGTGAATTAATAAATACATCTATATATTATTATATTTAAAATTTTGAACTGAACTTATGAGTTTTCTATGGTTCTTTAATAAATTAGAATTAAAATTCTTCCAATCTAAAAAAAAAACATATAAAGTATCATGATGAAGATTCTTTTTAAATTATTAATTATAGTTTACAATTAATATATGAATTATAATTGGATACAATCTATTAAATAATTGAATTTACCAGGTGAGAAAAGATATCATCCACAAAATATGAAGGCTTTAAAAACATAACTTTAAGTTTGACTATTACAAATATACTAAGGTAAGTAATTAAAAGTTTGTCATCAATTTAATAAAAAAATAACTCTTTAAGTTTGAATCAGTGCTCTAAACAACAGTTAGTGAGCACTTTTCAATGATACTTTGAGGTTTTATTTTATTTTTATTTTTTATTTAAGAGAATCAATGCTGGTTCCCCAAATACCCCAATGATATTTTAAGTTGAAATCATTGTTCTAATACAATGGTCAATTAACACTTTTTAATATTCTCACAAAATAAAAAAACAAGAAAATTATTTAAAAAGAATTATCAAAGTGTTATATATAAGACAAACAAGATAAATATTGAATAGATTTGAAGAAAGAATTGATGGCGGAATGTACAAACTATTGAAACAAGAAGATATTATTTGGTTTCAAAAATAATTGACTCCAATTCGAGAATAAAAATACGCGCTTCTTTCATCTTTCAAACATAACCAGAAGGAGAAATTGGATAAATGCTTAAAAATAGGTGATGAATGGAATAATGACCAACTGAAGCAACACACTTGGGAGTACTTGTTAGGAATAGTGCCCTAGAAAGCCGATTGTATATCCGCTTTGTGCTTTTCCTTATTGTAATCACAGACAATCTTTGAATGAAATAACGAATTGAGGCAACACTTCTTTATATGCTCTTGTTTGGTATGCGTTTACTTTAGCTGTGCATGTATGAGAACTCCCCTAATCCTGATGACTTTAGGACTCTACCATTTAGGTGAAATGGTTCATGAAACGAGCCCTATATCACATAAGTCATGATTAGTAAAATACTCCAAGCCGATGAGTCCTACAGACAGTGGGAGTGTCAACCTGACTCCTCTAAGGCTTGCTTGTGGGATCACGCCCTTAAGAAGGACCACCTTGTTTCATGGAGGTGCAAAGTGTATAGTTGATACGTGCGTGATACATGAGGGTGCTTACTTTAATAAGTAAGTTCACTGAGGTGCCCCGTGTGAGAACATTCCTGAATGGGAAAGGAAGTTTCTATTTCAGGAAATGAAAACTTCCAGATTAGGAAATATCTCACGAGTCATTGATGTGATTAATTGATCCTTAGACTTGAGGTTCCTTGTCACTTTATGAGTTAACTCTGTAGTCTTAGGTATAAGCTTTAAAGGGTGCCGCCTTAGACAACTGATTCAAGGCTTATGCTGGGGCTGCACAAGTGATTCATGAAAGTGAATGAGAATCAAGAAAGGACCTACACTTGCATTTGCAAGGTGATCTCTTATTGTGTAAGTCATTCATATGCCATATGGAGTCCTTGGCTAAGGCAGTAGATCAAGACATCAAGAAAAGGGTTTCTTGGATTGAGATCAAATGGATATGAAATGCACTTAGCTTTAAGACCGGATTATTAGGGTTCTGATTATTCCCTTGCCCTAGATCCTGGTTGAGAGATAGTAAGTAGGAGGATTGTATCTTACATGAATCAATGACTTAAAGGTTCTGTCGAATCCGAACATTCCAATTCAGCTAGGGGTTAAACACCTGTTGCTAGACTATGGTCATTTAATCTGTGGACTGATTAATTAATTAGTGAATTAATTAATTAGGGTCACTGCTAATTGAATTGAGAACCTAGAGGGTCACACACAACAACTTGGTTACATGAGTTGAGGCTTGAAAATGATTAAACGAGTTAATCGGGCCAAGAGGGTTCCACACGTGTGAATTCACACGTGTGGCTCACGTGAGTGACACGTGTCACTGTGACACGTGTCACACACGTGTAAATATATATATATATTGTATATATGTATTAAATAATTAAATGTGTTAATTATTTAATAGACTTTGGTTTAATTTTGAATTAAAAAGAAAGTCTTATTTTGGAGAAAATAATCTAGTTAATTAATTATGAATTAATTAATTAGATAAAATAAGTTATTTATTTTATAATAAATAAAGTATAAAATTATCCAAAAATAGTTTGGATATTTTTAGCTCTCTTGAAAGTTGATTTGAATTAGAATTCAAAGTCAAAGTCAAAATTACTTGATGATCAAGTAATAGGAGAGAGGGACCAAAATCCTAGCCCATAAAGGACTAGGAATTTCGGCACTCCCCTCTCTATAAATAGGGGAGCTCGAGCTCCTTATGGAGCTAATTGACAATTCTTGGTTCATGTGTTGAACACCTTCCTTTCTCCAAGATAAACAAAGCCCTAGGTTAAGCCTAAACACTAACTAGAGAACTAGCATCCTTACTAGTTAGATTATGATCAAGTTGGTGGACTTTCTCTAGAGACTTCAAGTTAGAAGTTTGAAGATTCGAGCTTTACCAAGGAGAGGGGATCAAGCCGCGAGAAGAGCGTTCTTGGGTGGCTTGAAACGCTTCAAGAAAGAATAAAAGAAAAGTAAGTTTTCTATCTTTACGAATTTAGTTACACGATTGCGAGTCCTAGATCCTTTTGTTGGGAAATTTTTTTAAATTCCGCTGCTTTCTGATTCGTGTTTTCCAACAGTACTACACCAAACTATTCGATGGATATACTATGGAAGAGGTCACGAACCCTAGTAGTGGAAAGATAACTTGGAAAGAACAACCTCAAATGAGTAAACCCTAAGGGCAGTGAATAGCATCCACCCATATAAAACGTTAGGATCATATGGTTTCCAAGCCTACATTTTCAAGACCTATTAGGATATAACAAGAGACTCTCGATTGTGAAATTCATTAATGATTGCATGAAGAGAAAATCAATTCCTATAGAGGCTTGTCAAACGTTTATTTACCGGATTTCGAAAGTTAATGCTCTAGAAAAAATAAGCGAATTTCAACCCATTACGTTGTGTAACATATTGCTCAAAATAATTATCAAGATGATGTACTCCAGCTTAGACCTTATATCAATAAAATTATGAGTCTGAACTAGAATAATTTCATTAGAGACCGAAGTGGCCATGATAATATCTTGGTACTTCAAGAAGTGTTACAAACGTTACATCACTCCAAAGACAAAAAGGGGCGCATGGTGCTAAAATTGGATCTTAAAAAGACGTACAACAATGTTTGGTGAAATTCTAAGGGAAATTCTAACTTTCTTCGAATTCCCAACAAAAATCATTAATATCATCATGAGCGTGGTAGAGGGGATAAAACCGGAGATTCTTGGAATGGTGAACCGACGGAGGCTATACGAATAACATGTGGTATTAGACATGGGGATCCACTCTCGCTTTATTTGTTTGTGCTTTGTATATGATTGAGAAAGTTGTTTTGACCAAATAATTGAGGCCAATTACGGTATGTTAGGGAGACCCTTAGATCTCACACTTGCCTTTTGTGGACGAATGGAACGATGTGCATTTAAAGTGAGGTTTAGGCACGTACTGATCGCACCTTATGTGTTAAATGATTTAGAACAATAGGTTAGTGAAATTTTGGGTATGGAAAGTACAACCAACTTAGGGACTAGGGGGTGAAGACGAACTTTGGTCGAAACTATAGTGACCTTAATTTTTTCGAAGGTGATTGAGAAAGTAAAAAAGTTCATTCGGGATAAAAAGCCAAAATGTTAAATATTGTCAGACAATTACATTTATTTAGTTTTTCATGAGCTCGAATCCTATCTACCATATGCCTACGAATTGACTCCCCAATCACGTGTGCAGACTCAATCGCAAGTTTCTTTGGGTGACTAATATAACAAAGAAATGAACACATCTTATAGGGTGAAAGAAGCCGACTAGAAAGAAGCGAGAATGGGGATTGGGTGTTAGAGAAGTCCAAAAAAATAGAATAGTGATGTTCGCTAAAATAGGATGGGGAATGCTCAACAAGGAGACAATGCTGCAGAGCTAGATATATAAGAAAAGATAATTAAAAGAGGGGGGAAGGGATATTCTTGAAAATAAGCGTAAACTTTTGGCTTCTCGACTATGAAAGAGGATTTTTAGAAGTATTTGGTTGGCAGAACCATTTTACAAATATTGGAGGATTGAAAACGGTGACGGGGTGTCTATACAGAATGATAGATGGTTATCACAAGGTAAACTAGCCGACGTATTGAAAGATAATATTTATGAGGAGAATAAAATTTTCATGGCATATGATCTCATTGGAATAGATAAAAAATGAAACATAGCTAAGCTAAAAACAAAAAGGGACAAAAATTAAATATAAATAATATAAAGTATGGTGAAACTAACGACAATTTCTCCTATAAAATGGCCTATAATCTACTTATAGTATCGAATGAGAAATGTGAGAAAATACTAGAAATGGATTTGGAAATTATCTTGCCCTTAAAAGTTCAAGATTTTCTTGTGACTTTGCCAACATGACAACTTGCACATGAATGCATTGAAGTATGACAAAAGATTTGGGGAAAGCGATATATGTGGATCACGTGCTGAGAAGCTGTCCGTTCGCACTTCGGGTGTGAAACAAGATTGTTGATACGTAGACTAATCGAAATCTTCGTGGCTTATAAGGTTCGGAATGGCTCGAAGAGAGCTTTTAATAACAAAGTTCAGAGCAACATGTTACTAGAATATCCTGGGTAGATTGCTTGATCTCAACACTCTGCAATCTTTGAAAAGTACGAAACTAATGAAGCTATTAGAATATTATGAAGTTTAGAAACGTCACTCTTCACCAGATAAAAGAGTTACCTGAGTCTTTGGTACTAATTAGTGAGGATAGAAAACACAATCAAAAGAGAACATGCATTGAGTTGCCTTGGAATAAACTCGAGAAGGGAAGAGTGAAACAAGATTTAGATGGAAACTTTTATAGCCACACCAACAATGCTTCAACTAAGAGTGTCATTCAAGATGACAATGGAAGATGGGTGCTACGATACTCTATAAATTTTGGTAGAGTCCAACAAAAGTGATGAAGTTATTAGGCTTACGTGAGGGATTAAAGCTAGCCTAGGAGAGACGCATTATGAAGATTAATATGGAGATTGATTCGGAGATAGTGGCGAAATGTATAACAAAGAAGGATTATAAAGAGCACCCATGAAAAATTTAATATTTGATTGCCGAAATTTATTCCTCAGGCCCTAGGAAGCTTAGATTGAGCACATTCTGAGAGAAAGAAACATCATGGTGGATAAATTGGCGAGGATAGACCACAAGGTTCAAGATGGTTAATGGGTTTAGGATGGTCAACGGAGTTGAATAAGTCTTAACTTAAGGTTACTATTCCTCTGTTGGGTTGCAAAGAATCCAATACATTAACATACAAATCTGAAGAGGGTGATTCCTATAGAAAATGCAATAACCTTTACATTTTTAGCTATAACAAAGAAACATTTCAGAACTTTATATAAAAATCAAAGATATATCACAAATTATATTAATGAAAACCAAATAATATAAAGAATAAAATACATATAATTAACATAGTATTTTATATGATCTTTCAAAAATTTTAATCAATATTTTTTATATATGTCTTTTCATTTACATTATCCATTTTAAATATTTTATTTTTATACAATAACATAGTTTCTAATATATATTTTGATTGTTTCTTTATTAATTGAATATTTTTCTAATTTGAATTTTTACTTATTGTATATTGTTCGAAAGAGAGATTTCAAATAAAATGTTTTGTATGTATAGTTTTATAAAATCAAATTGATTCATTAAAAATTTTATTATATTTATTTAATTGAATTAGATACTTTTAATATATTAATTTACTTAATAAACATAATAACTAAACTTATCGAAATAAACTAAATGATAAACGTGCAACGCACGTTGATTTCACTAGTATATATAAGTTCCGGCTCCGTCGCTTCATAAGGTAATATTGGGAATTTATGGTGAATTCTTAATTTTGTAGTCATAGTTCTATCAAAACATGCTTAAAAATATATATGTCGAATACGATGTCAGAAATTTAACTTAGAGAGGATTTAAAGATTACGTGGGAAAGACGATTTCAACGTCTTGAAGTTGAATACGACTCGTTGTCAAGCTAATTAAGGGAGGTGAGGTGATGTACCAGAACATCCTTTGGGAAGATTATAGAAAATTGTTGGAGGTTTATACAAAAACCTTGGGTAGCCACATCAAGAGAACGGACAATGGGCTCACAGATGCCTCGATCTTGAGGAGATATATTTGTTGACAACTAATTTTTAACTCGCTTTTATTGTTACAAAAAACAGAAAACATAATTTGAATTTTGTCTTTAGAATAATACAATTTTAAATTTGTTGATCAATTATTTTAATTTTCGAGATGGCTACGATTCAAGAGAATCCCTCATTTTAGTTGCAAATTGGTACCCGATTAACAAAGGTATGATTAATTGTACGGATACATGAAGGTATTGCATAGCTAATATTAATATAAAATTAAAGTTAGATTTGACTAAATATTAACATTGTTTAAAAAGAATAGTATATATATGATCTGGTTGATGAATGAAAGTCAAAACTTTGTAGGTCATCCATGTGAATAGTGGAGTTCTTTCCGGTTACTTTTGGCAAGAAACTTATGATATTTGGGACAGACCTACCAACAAAAGATACATGAATTTTGGTCACAATAAATGATTACATTATAAGAGCCTCTAATTCACATTCAATAATTACAACTATTTGAGTTTGAAGAACACTTGTAAGGTCTTGTAGATGTTTAATCCTTTTTAAATTGTAGTTCATGATGCACGTACACTTCTAAAAATATTATTTTGCCGTGTCGTGTGATGTTGAACACTTTTATTGGATACCATATTTGATACTCCTGATGTAAAAACAAAGTCCCAGCATGGGTTATTCATTTCCCCCCGCTCTCTTAGAAGACAAGGGTGCATTTTATGTAATTTCTCCGGGTTTAGATGAAAATACTAATCCATCGTGTGGTGGCCCCGAACCCATCTAAAATTTAAAAATTACTTCTTTTTGTATATGTAATTTGAAGTATTTATATTTTTGCTCCACTTGATTATAAATTTTGCCCCTCCCTTATATAAAATCCTGAGCATATTTATGAAACAAAAATGCAAGTCGAAAGTGATAAACAAACCAATCTTGACTTCATATATTTATCACTTATAACAACCCTTTACGTTGTTTGGCTCAATCCAATTCGTGCACTTTTCAACACGCTTTTGCCTTTTGCGAAGCAATCCCACGCACAAATTTGTGCACTTTTTATAAAGGGTGTGAAAAAAGTGCTTATTTTTGTATGACTTTTGGAGTGGGAATAAATGAAGGGTTAGGAAATAACACTGCAAATGTTGTTTTCATAATCCAATTAACACATACTACTCGTGAAAGCTGAAGCATTGCCACCAATCCTATGCTATCCCCACCTGCACAACCTCATCCCACAGTTAGATTTGCATTTTCCCCCAAAGTTAACAAGTTTCTCGACTCATCGGGAAAAAGGGAACCCCGTTAACTTATCAGTATCAGACGAGCAACATGACCATGAATATGGCTATAGAGCAGAGCAAAATATACGATCACCCTAATCAATCATTACATAGTTCAGATTGTCCGTTAAACAATGACTTTTGTTTTCTAACGACACGATTATCTTATCGAGAAGCTATGATCGAACGAAGAAAAAGTCATAACAAGATCACACTAACAAAAGTTGGAAGGTTTATTTAGATGGCATGTGAGAAGTGTTGTTGGTACAACTTTAGTAAGATGATAAATTCTTATGATAGCCTGATTCAGAGGAAATCAAGAACAGAGAAAAGTGCAAAAAGTGCAAGTATCATAGGCCGTGAATGTAGTTCAATTATGCAACGCTGTCCACAAAATGTAATGCTATTATTTATTGTCCCTTTCCTATTAGCTTCAATTTTTGTTTCTTTCTCTTCCTTTTTATATCTAGTTAAGAGTTTGAGTTGGATTGTGCAAACCCTTAAAATGTAAAGTGCATCTCATTAGAGGTCTGAATTGGATCATAGGATCTTTAAAATGTAAAATTCTTTCTACCGAATGTAATTCTTTCGAGAAGCCTAATTGAGGCTCATGAAACCCTTGTCAGATATGGGCCAACCCATATTTGAGCATCTAAGGCCCATTGTAGCTAAGGTTTTATTACTAGGTGATCCACTACAAAAACCACATTATCTAGTGCTCTATATGTTCATCCTAAAAGAGATTCATTAAAATAACAATTGAAAAAAGAAAAAAAAAAAAAAAAAAAGGATGGACAAAGATCGAAAAATCTACACTTTGTCGTGTGATTGGTTTAAATTATGTGAAAAGTAATCGATTAAATAACAATGATAATATATTTGTCCATATAATTGGTTAGATTCGATAGATTTAGATTCGAATTAGAAGTTTATGCTCCTAAAATTTGATATTTTACTATTTGCAGTTCCCAAGGCAAGAAAGAGAACAAATCACAACATAGAAAGAGGATGTCTTTGAGGGGTTAGAAATGTAATTAGCTCATACATTTATACAAAGACTCCCATTTCATTTCCATGTGATCAACTACAAATACCACAACTCCATTGCTCAAAATACAAAATCTTCAAAAAATAAATAAATAAAATAAAAATACTAAATAATGCATCATTCTCACCTCTAATTACATAAAAATCCCCATGATTTAAATTGAATCACAAATTTGGTTATTGTAACAAAAGTTGGAGCCCTTATTAGTGAAAACCAAACATGTTCTTTTGCAGCTGCCAAAATACATGTTAGCCCCACTTTTATATGTGTATTGAGATGAGTTTGAGCTAGAATTGTTAATGAATTCTCGTGCAAGAACAATATGTTATAAAAACTTTGGCGCTCAATCGAAGTATAAGTTTGGATTCGAAATCGTGACATCGGATAATCAAGGCGAAATCGTTTTACCTATTAGGAGTCGTTTATTAAGCGCTTATGGCGGTTGTAATGCTTCTCCATCAACACCCTTGAAGCCCCTTCCACAGTTCTGCGCCATGTCTGCAACAAAATTAAGTATAAGGTCAACTTATACATACATATATATAGAACAATTCTTGATTACCTTTTCAATGGCACTGATTAGGGATCTGTTCCTCAGCTCCCTAGCCCTGATCTTGACTTTCCCCACCGCCAGTCCCCGAATCAGCGCCGCCGCAGGCTTCCGCGATGCCGTCGGCGGAAGAAGCGATTTCCTCTCCGGCAAAACAGCTCCTCCGCCGCCGCCATTCACCGATTGACAACTCCTCCTAACGCGTTTGGCCAATCTCATATCTTTAGCTGAAGATTTGTCCTTTGGATCGGAACCCACCTCCGCAAACTTCCTGAGAAGCTGATCTGAGGACGATTTGGCAACGTGCTGAACCTTAGCTACATTGGGATTGCTATTCTCCATTCTGTTTGGTAAAGATTGTGCAACAGTAAGACAGTAATTGTTGAGGAAATTGGGAGTGAGGGAATGTTGGAGATGAAGAGAGGGAAATGAAACTTAAGCAGAGTGATTATTGGAAGAGAAAAAAAGGACCGTTAAAAGGGCGGTGGGGGGAATAATTATTGGATAATATAATTTGCACTGAAAATTTAGGAATATAGCCGTTACTCGTAATTTCTTATTTATAGACTATAATAATATATGTCTTCATTATGATGGTCCCATCTTCTTTTCATTACAATACTTTTACTAAATAAATTATATATATATGTATATGTTTATGTTTGATAATCGAATAATATAACACAAGATACATACGGGAGAAAAGGCAAGATAAGCTCTAATACATGAATTTTTTGATAAGTAGGTTCTGTAGTGTCAAACGCATGTTAAATATTATCATTTTTTCGATATGTATATGAACACAATATCATTATTTGTGATCGATTTATATTTATTAATATAAAGAATTTTTTTGCCCGTTATTTGTAGAATTGGGGGGTTTCATTGTATAGTTCTTTTTAGTCAAAAATCGATCGAGATGACCTAGTTTTTAAAGGTTTCATTGTATGGTTTGATTTTAATGATTTAGTACTTTTGAGATTTTGTCTAGAATATTGAATGTTGAATTATTTATTTATATCAAATATGTCTATATGTTTATTTTATTTTTTGAAATTTATATACTTACGAATAATTTATAATACATAATTCACGATTAAAATTATATACAATATAATCTTGTCGGACCCCTATCCTAATTATTTTCTAAAATTTATGTCTTACACTCGTATCAATGTCGCCGTCTTCGTATCTATGGATCATTGAGAACAAGTCTACTAGTTTTGAAAAAATGAATCGAATTTTAATTAATTATATTTCCCCATTAGATTTATTTAAACTAATTACGAAACAACTTTAGAGCAAATGGCTGAAGAAACTCAGTTTGCACCAATAATTAACTCACCAGGCAGCAAGAAACAAAAGAAACAACAACAACAACAATTCACCAGGCACCAAGAAACAAAAGAAACTACAACATCAGCAACAACGACAACAAACACTAAAACATGGCAATCTAGAACGTGGCCTGGAGCTGCTGCACAACCTTCTTATCCACCTGGAAAGCTTTAGCAAGAATATCACAATTGATATCGGGCTTCGACCCGAAAACAGCGTTTGCTATCGTGATAACTCCCGGATTCTGGCTGCTCAATGCTGCTATAGCAACCGCATATTTAGTCCCGACATTGCGCTGGAAATGTATCAATCCTATCGGGAACACGAACACGTCGCCTCTCTGAAGGGTTTTCGTGATCAACTTGTTGTCAGGGTTCGATGTGACAAATCCCACTTCCAGGGCCCCCTCAATCACTGTCAGGATCTCGGTGGCCCTGGGGTGGGTGTGGGGCGGGTTGATGCCCCACGGTGCGTAGTCAATTCTGACCATTGAGATCCCGAGGGTGTTGAGCCCCGGCAATTGGGTCACGAAGACAGGTGTGACTCGGGATCCGTTAGGGTTTGAGGTGTTTCCGGGCACGTGGAGCCCGCTGAAGGAGAAATCGTTTGCTGATACGGATGTAGGGCTCTTACAGGCCAATCCGTTTACTCTAGCTGGAAAAAAAAAAAGTTATGTATAATAATTGATGTCCGATAGTATGTGTTTTACCTAATTCACTCCAAAATTTAGCTAATGAAGCGAAGACTGTCAAACATTATTAAAAAACGTGCCATAAATACAGTTATGGCAATTAATATGTACATACATGATCAATTCCATTACCTGAGCTTGTGGAATCAGCGACGCAGAAATCCTGCAACGGGCTAGGCTCGAAGGCGAAGGCGATCCAGGAGAACCTAAGAGCTATTATGCTCACCAGGACGACACTAGTTGCCATTTTTGGACTGAACTTGAAGGAAATAAGTGCAGAAATTGCAATGGAAATCAAAAACAAGAAAGAGTTCCAAGTGCTAGTGCATATATGCTGCTGATAAGCAACTTATTTATAGACAGTTTTGAATCATGATATCGCTGTATTAATCTAACATCCCTGGAAATCCATATAATTGAATCAAAAAATATTGTCCCCACCTTTGAGCTCATCTTTTTATCGTTTCTGAATCACATGTAATGTGCCGTCCCAGAATTTAGAGATTCTCTTGACTCTTTCTGATGATTATCCTAAAATATGTGTGTGTTCATGGAATATGGTTCTTGCTGTTGGACTGAAGAATCATGAACAAATTTGACTAGCCGAATGGATAGAGCCAGGAGTAACTATAAGCTTTTATTTTAAGTAATTATAATTGGAGATTTAATTTACTTAATATGAATGCCACATACCTAACTTCGTGATTAACATAATACTATTGCTGTCTTATTATTTGGCAGATTGATTCATGACATTTTAGCTGCAATATAAGTTATTCTTTATAGAATTCCCTGGCAGACTAAAATATGAGTTGACAGGACTTACCAAGAACTCCCATCAACATAATCTTAAGGGATAATTACCATAATATACATTCACGTTTGACCTTATGACACAAACCTCCCTTGAAGTTTGTGAAATTACTATAACTTCTCCTTGACAACTACTCTAAATTTTCCAAACTTTTGTATAACTATGATTAATTAACCTCAGGTTATGTCAATGTAATACGTTAAATCAGTGGCGGAACCACATTACCATGAGAGGTATTTAAATATATGTATATGTAATTTTATGGGATTTTTTATTAATGATTTCCCTCACCAAAGTTAAAATTAATACTAGTGAGGGTCAATACAGTAAATTATTAATAATTGAGACACCTAAAAAAATTTATGGGATATTTCTTTAGTATTATGCTTTGGTTGACCCCCCTAAAAATAATTTCTGGCTCCGCCACTGCGTTAAATCATATTGCGAAAATATTATTAGTCATAATTAATAAGATAAATTAGAGAATGAAAATGAGGAGAGAATTTCTCACGGTATAAATTTATCAAGATACTCATCAATTAATTCCCTGAATAAAACCTTATTAATTATAAATAAATAGCTACATTAACATAATATAAATATCCATTACAATTCCTGGAAATATATAATAGAATCAGAACTTGGCCTGCAGCTCCTCAACAATTTTCTTGTCCAACTGGAAAGCCCTGGAAAGATAATCACTATTAATCTCCGGCGTCGCCCCGAAAAGACCCTTGGTAGCCTCAATAATCCCTGGATTCTGGCTGTTAACCGCAGCAATGACAACAGTATTTCCAGGCCCGACATTTCTCTGGAAATGGAGAAGCCCGACAGGGACCACGAACGTATCGCCTTTCTCGAGAACCTTGCTTATGAGCTTGTAACCTGATTAAATGGAAAAGAGATTAGAATGAATCTTCCATCACAAAAGGGCAGCTAAATCATCTAAAATTGATCAAACACAAAACCCGTCAGGAACCTGGAAAAGATGTGACGAATCCAACTTCCAGGGAACCTTCAATGACAGTCAAGATTTCGGTGGCCCTGTGATGGATATGAGGAGGGACAAAGCCGTTCGGAGCTAAATCGAGGCGGGCCAACGACAGGCCAAGAGTGTTGAGGCCTGCAATTTGGCCGACTCCGACAGGTTTCACTGAGGCTCCCAATGGATTCTTCGTGTTTCCAGGCAAATGTAGGCCGCTGGAGAAGAAATCGTTCGCTGTTACAGTTGCAGGATCCTTGCATGGCAGACCATTGATTCTTGCTGAAAATTGTAGAAACAATTTAATCATATAAATTATTAAGAAACTCACTTAATCATATATATATATATATATATATACCTGTGCTTGTGAGATCTGCAACACAGAAATCTTGCAATGGAAAAGGGCCAAAGGCAAAGGAAATGTAGAAGAAACTAGTGAGGGATAATAGCAAGATGACATTGGTAGCCATTTTCTTTGTTATTTTTCTCTAATAAATTTAGTATTATTGAAATGATTATGAATGTGAATGTGGGATTAAAGAAATAAACAGCTTATTTATAGATTAATTCTGTGATTATTGTTGGAAAGTTCAGTGGAAATAGCTAATTCCTGTAATGGAGATTAATTCTCAGAAAATTGTGTTTTTCCAGAATTATTGTCTTAATTCCTCGAATTATTCCTTTGGATTTGCGTTTCATAATTAATGATTTTTCTATCATGATTATAGCCTTAATTGAAACAAGATTATTATTGGGAGATTTTCGATTGATATTAAAATGGGCAGAAAGATTTAAAGTTATTAATAAATATATATATATTTTTTGGTGGAATATTAATAAATATATAGTATGAAGAGATATAGTATGATTAAGGAAATAGCTAGCGAGATTTAAAAATGACTAATAAATCGTAATTTTTGTGCTAAAATATAGTTTTTAAATGTGTATTAAACTTTAAATTTTACTTTATGTATAAAAAGTTCCTGGATATTGTATTAAAACAAATTATTAGGTTTAAAGGATAAATATACATGTGTATAATTTTGAGTAAAATAGAGCTAATAAAAAACAACGCCTACAGTTAGAAATTAATGAAAAAAAACCCAACAATTTCTATATTTAGTAATTGCTTAAATTCTTGATTATATTGTAATTTCGTCTAAGAAAAATAATTAAGTTTGAGTTAGATAATAAAATCAAATATCTAAATAAGTTTATACGAAAGCCAAAGAAAATGCTAACATTTTTAATTTATGAGAGAAAACGAAGATTGTGTGATTTAATTATGTTATAATTACGACGCACAATCTTAGGATTGTTACCTCTTAATCAAGGGGCCGGGTATCCTGCCCATTTTCGTTATCCAATCTTGATTATTTTTCCCAATTAACAAATAATATACAACTCTAATTTCTTGATTCAATTATATCGACAAATCTTGATACAACCAAGTAGTGTAGTTTTATGGTTACACGATATGCCGGTTTAACTAGAGAATTGGTAATGTTGGAGAATTGGGAGACACAATTACAATTAAAAGAGTTGCAATTAGAGAAATTCAGATGAAAAGATCCAGACACACACAAAATATCACTAATTCCATTGCATGAACTCTCAGGATTTGTTCTGGAGTTGATGAACAACATTCTTTTCCAACTGAAAAGCCTTAGCAAGAACATCACCACTAAAATCAGGCCTCCAACCGAAAACAGCATCGTCAGTAGTAATAACTCCTGGATTCTGGCTGCTCAATGCAGCTACAGCAACAGCATTTGTGGTGTCCCCACGTTGCGTTGGAAATGGACGACGAGCCCGATTGGGAACACGAACACATCACCCTTCTGAAGGTCTTTTTTCATGATGATCCCATTGTCGGGGCCGGTTTGATGTAACGAACCCGACTTGGAGGGACCCCTCAATGCCCGTCAGGATCGCGGTGGGCTAATACTCGATAGTCGATCTGGATCATGTATATCCCGACTGGGTTACTGTAACAGGCGTGATTCTGGAGCCATTGGGGGTTGATGTATCTTCTAGTAGAAAGCTTTATATTTTCTGTTGTGAATAATGATAAGAGATCATGAAGAACATTCTTGATAGTAATCAGTGTTTCTGTAGAGGCTCTTCACATATTATTCTACTAGCTTTAACCTGGCCCGTCCTTGCACCACGAAACTTGTACGATCAAGAATCTTGCTAATCATACACAGATTTTCCATAAAATACTGAATATATACTATGGATGTCTTGATCGGTCTGTTGTTTCTGATATTGCAAAGAAATAGTCATAGTATGTTATCAGACAAAATCTAACAGACCAAGCACTATATTTCGGCCTTACCGGTTAGTCAAAGATAATTAGATAACGTAATTTAGCAGTTCAGCGAGATGCTAGTTTAATCAAAAGTTTCCCATTTGAGTCTCTCGGTACAAAACTGTCAAGGTAGGGAGACGTTTATACTTTAATAGTATGATCCGCCCGAACCCATACCATAATGAAATGAGACATAGCACCAAAATATAAAAATGATGTATAATGATCAACTTTGTTGACCTTATCTTAGCAAAATATTTAAACAGAGCCTGCAATCATCTAAAATAAAGCCTTACGGATGAGTCACAGACATGTTTTACATTGTCAAATCTTTCCTGAAACGAGGACGGCTTAAATTTCTAATTCTAATAGTGTTGTACAGAAAAGACACCTGAAAGCCAATAGAATACAGTCTGGACTCTGGAGATCCCTCTATAAATACTCAGCTTGCTAAGAGGAAATGTACTTCAACACTCAGAACTTGCATAACAATACAATTCTCTTGTGTTAACAATCCCTCAGTTAAGATCCATTCCTATCCTCAATGCTAAACATGGCAGAGAAAACTATCTTATTGAGTTTGGTAGCCCTATCTTTCTGCATTCTTGCATTCGCCTTCGAGCCAAGCCCGTTGCAGGATTTCTGCGTCGCGGATCCTACTAGCTCAGGTACATTACTGAATCATCTACATTTTTTTAGAAGTAAATCTTTATAGCTTATTAATGTCCTCGGTTGTATTTTCCAGCAAGAATCAACGGGCATGCCTGTAAGAACCCTACATCAGTATCAGCAGACGATTTCTCCTTCAGTGGGCTCCACCTGCCCGGAAACACATCAAACCCTAACGGTTCCAGAGTCACGCCCGTTTCAGTAACCCAATTGGCAGGACTCAACACCCTCGGTATCTCCATGGTCCGCATTGACTACGCACCATGGGGGATCAACCCACCCCACACCCACCCGAGGGCCACAGAGATCCTAACTGTCATCGAGGGGTCCCTCCAAGTCGGCTTCGTAACATCCAACCCCGACAATAGTCTCATCATGAAAACCCTCCAGAAGGGCGATGTTTTCGTGTTCCCAGTCGGGCTCATCCACTTCCAACGCAACGTAGGGACCACAAATGCAGTTGCAATAGCTGGACTGAGCAGCCAGAATCCAGGAGTTATTACGATTGCGAATGCAGTTTTCGGGTCGAAGCCGGACATTAGTGGTGATATTCTTGCCAAGGCTTTCCAGGTGGATAGGACTGTTGTGGATCACCTTCAGGACTTGTTCTGAGAATTCAGACACTGGAAATTTAGTGTTTTCTGATTTGTGTGTGCTGATTTGTTTGTTTGATTGTGTTCGAGTTTGGTCTTTCCCGAATGAGTTGAATTGTATGTTTTGATTTAAATAGTGATGAGTTCGATTTTATCCTAGGTTTTCTTTCACTGAATTTCACAACAACAAGAAGAATTGCCAAAAATTTAATTTCAAAACTAGCATAAGCTTCAACATAGTCAAATACAAGGGATTACTGAATGAAACACTGAGGAATTCTAGTGATGTACATTGATTTTCTTCAACTATCACCAAAGACAGCTGTTTAACAACACCACAGAGAATCAACCATTTACTTCAACTCAGCAATGGCTCATAACAGAACCAGATTGGAGAACATCATCAATGATGTAATCCGTGAAGACGACTCGTTATACGATACCTTCAGCTTATGAACCGAACTCAGTCCCAAAACTCAGAGCATGGCACTCAAGATTCCTCAAATTTAACTGCACGATTACAAAATTTTACACATCAAACAAAAACAGCCAGTTGTAGACTTGTAGTTGTTTTCAAACTTGCCGGTAACAAATGTAATATTGCAATCTTGGAAGGGGTGTAGATGCAATTAAAGAACTTACCACCACAGCAGTTCCGGTTTCAGCGAATTTAGGAATGCAAATAAGCCTAACAATTTGCCCGTCTGATCCTGCAGTTCAATGGCAGCCGATCATATTTTAACCTATACAAGGCAAAATAGAACTTTTTTTTTTTTTTTTTGCATGAGAATGTAATAAAATGTAATCTTACCTTTAATCAAACCAGTCTCGTATTTCTCTTGATTACCAACGAAGTAAACATGAGGGCAGGACTCGATGAAAAATGGATCTCTATCCGTAAAAGGATAACATCCTGCATTTATTGAGGAACAAAGCTGAATTTTCACAACATGAAAACTTACGGAATAATACATAATTCATTTTTTTCCAGCCTTTTAATACTACAGCAAAAAAGAGACCCTAACCGAGAGTGTTTGGAGCTGTTGGTGCCAGGTGTCGCCATCTCAATGTCCTTTCCAGGAAATTGATTTTACTTTCCGCATCAGAATATTTTGCAAGATCATCAATGTTCTGACCTGAGGTCCCAAGAAACCTGAATAATGGAAAAACGATAATTAAAACGGTTTCCCAATTCGAAACAAATGATTTTTTAGTTGAAATGATATTATCTTACTTCAAGTTGTCCAGCTCGAATGAATGAGGGTTAGTGCAGGATCTGAAAGTGTTGTAAGATGCCGATCCAGGGAAAAGGCATCTGTGCAAAGGCTTTAAAATAAATGGAGAAAAAAGTAACAAGTTAATCATGACGAAGTCCATATAAATCCAGAAAATTCAAGAAAATGTGCTTTGGTGTAATAGACACCTGTTGTGGCAAAGCAAAATTTGCAGGATCATTGGCTCCTGGCATTATATCTAATGGCACACCTGCAGCAATCTGCATATTGTTTCATTATTTCAGATATCATTCTTTTTAGTTTTCCTAATAGCAATACATACATACATACATATATATATAATGAAGAAATACCTGAGTAAGAAGGATATCAAGCTCTTTTATTGGTTCAGATAGGCTAGACTGATCCTTTGAACCTAAGTTCTGCAATGATAAAGTGTCAAAATTTTAAATAATAATAATAAGGGATAATTACAGTTGCATACCCTGAGGTTTGGCCTAATTACACAAACTTCCCGTGAGAAATTACAAAAACTTCTCCTATCAAAGAATTTGCATCACATTCGGATCAATGAATTTAGATGATTTTATCTTTAATTTTGTCCTTGACACTTAGTAATCAATATTTGAATTTACATTTATAACTACAATAGCATGCATTCGGTCAGCCCTCAGGGTATCCAGTAGTGGTAGTAGTAGTAGTGGTGGTGGTATTAGTAGTAGTAGTAGCAGTAGCACTAGTAGTAGTAGGAGTAGCGGTAGAGGTAGGAGTAGGAGTAGGAGTAGGAGTAGTTAGGGTTTAGTAGTAAGAAGTAGTAGTAGTTAATAATACCGTTGAGAATGAAAGACACTACTGACTACCTGACCATTAAGAAGCCCACGAGGAAACTCAACAGAATTCCCAGCAATGACAACTTGAACAATTTGAGCTGCAATGCCTTGTTCCTGGTGAAAAACGCAAATGATATGCTTGTCAAATATCATTTATATGGAAATGAGATCATATCTATATATATGTGCGAAAATAATGAGCAGGTGTGAATCATGCTTAAATACCTTTTCATCTCCAAGATGTCCAGTTATGTGGTCAACAAAGAGCTGAAAATGGAGAGGATTGGCGGTGCTGCTCCCAACACTCAATCCCGATACAAAAACAACAAATTTATCTTCACCTGTTTTGTATGTGCAGTCCTATAAGAAATAGTATAATGCATATACAACTCTTTGGATGCGAAACTATAAATCTAACAATAATTACAGCACCTACAGTATATACAATTACATAAATATTTCACTTTCGTCTCAAAATTACACATGCCACCCTTGTAGCTCATTTCCACTTACAGATAACCCTTCTGTTGATTAGGTCACATAGTGAAACGATGTTATATAAATCATAATTCAGTAAACTTTTAAATTGTTTTCACATGCTTGACAATGTTATCCAAGTTTGTCAACAAAAATCTCCATTTTTTATTGAAGTTTACCAGAATTAAGTGGGTGCTCGATCTGTTGCGAAAGGCCAGCTTCTAAGATATCTTCAACCATAAAATCCCCAGCCCCAGTCTCTTTTCCATGCAATGCGACCACTATACCTGTAACATATCAAGAAAATATCAATTACTATTAGTAAATCACAATCTTCACCGAATTTCAACAGAAATTCAAGTCAGTACGAACTAAGAGCGAAATATTTCCTTATAACCACTCTCAACAGTGATTAAATAGTCTCGAACTAAATGAAAGCAAACCTGTTACATAAATTGAAGGTGAAAGAACCGTGCCACTCAGTTTAACTCTTCCACTCTCGTCTTCCAAAACTAGATAATCGTCTGAGTGAATGAAATTATGGGGTTTCACAAGTGGGATTGCTGATCTCTGCATGCCACAAGGATGACAATCTTAAAATATGCAAACACACAGAGTAGTGACAGTGAATAAAAACCTCATTACCTCCTTTGAATACTCATCAAGTATGGTAGGCTTAAGCTTCATGTGCTTGTAAAGGGTTCCAACAATAATGCATTCTTTTCCTTCTTCCAGTCCTAGCACAGTACAACCTAAAGCAAATAAAGCATATAATTAGGATGCAAATAAACCCCTACTTTCTTACCAAAAAAAAAAATAATAATAAACCCCTACACACAAAGGAACAAATCAAACCCAGATTACAAAATCTGTTAATTTCCCTAAAGCTCAATCAACATAAACCGAAGAAAATCGATAAATTAGCTTCATCACAAATTCACTAAAAAAAAAATTACACTAGTAGAAAAACCCAGGTACCGAAATTAGAAAATCAAAACGGAAATTTGCAAGAAAATTCAGAACTTCAACACGAATTCAGCTAGAACTTACAAAAAGGAAAATTTTAAGAAAAATAAAAGAGGGGTACTTGGCAAATGAGGTTTCCAATTGGGGAGGAGAGAGTAAAGCATAGTTCTCATAAGGTGAAGTCTTGCGAAGTATATTTGACTGTACTGCTGCCCTCTGTACATTTCCTTCTGTATCTCAAAGGTCTCATCCTGCAAACGGATTAACCCAGAAAACACAAATCACGAATTAATACAAAATTGCTCATTTCAGAGGAAATTTTCAAAATTGTACGCCAAAATCAAGAAAAAACAGCAAAGATTCTTCTGGGTTTTACCAAGGATTTATATGTGGATTGTTTCCTGTGAAGAACGCCATTCCCTGAGTCTACTTCCATGGGTGCTGCTGCCATGGCGGGAAAAATGGGCTGCAACAGTGACGAAACAAGAGGCCCTAGAATATGAAGAAGACTAAAGTAGGGGCAGAAAGTACAATAAACAAAAGATGAGGGGCCCAAGATGCAAATAATACATAATTACTGTCTTATATCTCAGTCTACTTTGACTATTGGAGCTATCATCGTTAGGCGGCCGTAGAATTTATACCTTCATCAACTCGAAAGATTTCTCCTTTATTCAAATTCTTGATACCTATGTGAAATCCGCGCTGTTGAATTGTCGGAAGAAGGAAAATTCTTGATTATTGGCTGCGTTTGGGGCAAGAATAATGGAGAATCCTTCGCGTTTTTCAAGCCGGAAGACTCCAAACGCTGCGTTTAGCTACCGGAATCCGGCGGATTCACCGAGATCCTACGGCGGCGACTATGATTTCGGAGAGGGTTCCGATCGCCGATTCGCCTACTCTCGTCAGGCTTCGTTCCATCAGAACGCAGTTCTCGAGCCTCGCACTCCGGAGCCTCTGGCATCGCGGTCTGTTTCTAGCATAGATATGCCGCCGGGAAGCTATTTACCGGATTCCAGGTTTTTGTTCGCGAAGGAAAGTGGTGGTAAGCTTTCTGGGATTTCGCCTGTTTCGTTGATTTTCGGGGGAATAAGGTCAAACAAGCAAATGAGACGGTTGTTCGTGTTGATTTCGCTAAATGTTGCGTATTCGACTGCTGAGTTGTTTATTGGCCTCTTCTCCGGACGCATTGGTATGGAAATTTGTGGTTGCTTGCTTCTTAGGCTTTGGTAGCAATTGTTACTCGCTTGAGTTATGTTTTCTTCTGCAAATTTTGGAATTCTTGGATTGTAGTTTATTGGGAACTTTCTGAAGTTGATACATTTGCCTTCAAATTGATTAAATTATATGTGATGTTGGTGTAGTGTGAACTTAATGCATTAGAACACTCTGTAGTGGTGAAGGCGTTAGAAATCTTTCTCTTCTTCGATTGAGGAGTAGATTATCTTCCAGGGTTTAAGCTTTCGAGTGCATTAACCAATAATTTTATGTAGAATTAGTTTACCTTGCGCTTATCGTTGATGGTGCGACCAATTGTTATCTGCTGGCTCTTGTTTCTTGTTGGATGCTACCTTTGTACTATATTTCAACGTAAACTGAGCACTAAAGTTCCCTGTTAGCTCGGCACCATTTAGTTTTTTCTTACATTCGCATTATCTTTTGATGTATATCTTGATGAGATTATGCTATGTTTTTTTCATGATTACGTGTTGTTTTGTAATTATGTTTTCTATCTGGTTTCAGGATTGGTATCTGATGCATTTCATTTGACATTTGGCTGTGGCCTCTTGACCTTTTCGCTATTTGCGATTGCTGCATCTCGACAAAAGCCTGATCATACATACACATATGGGTAAGATTACTAATGTTTGTGCTGTAATCTCCCTTAGATAGTGAATATCTGTCTTCTGGAGTTGCATTATTTTTCATGTTAAGCTTTTCGTAGAAGATTTGTAAGGTTTAGTTTTGAACAAAATTGAAGCAATCCTATTATTAAGTTAGTCTAGAAGAAAATAAAAGAAAATTTGAGTGGCCCATAAACTCATGTCCAGTCGTTGCCTTTTCCCAACAGGTACAGAAGACTAGAAGTGTTATCTGCTTTTACCAATGCCGTAAGTACTTCAAATATGTGTTTGTGTGTTTGAATCTTTTGTTTGCTTTCTGGTACAAAAACTGTGAAAATCATCCTTGCTCGTTGAGAACTGTGGATATTGATTGTTTAACAATTTTTCTAGATACTTTGCATATTGCACTTGCTCACTTCTATGCTCTTGTTTAGACAGATATTTCTTTTGTTTATGTCATTCTCCATTGCTGTGGAAGCACTTCATGCATTCATACAAGATGAATCTGAGCACAAGTAAGTTGGCATTTAATTGCACTGGGGTTGTCTGTTTCATTGTTTTCTAGTTTTCACGCACTCATTATGGGTCGAGACTCTGCTAGATCCATTTATTTAGTTAATATATTGTGATAATCATCTCTCGTCTGTATCTCTGTCAGGCATTACTTGATCGTCTCAGCTGTCACAAATTTGCTTGTAAATCTTATTGGTGTTTGGTTCTTCAGGAATTATGCCCGAATCAATCTTGGTGTGGTTCTCTTTCATGTTTGGGCCTTCAACAATTGCTTCAAGTAATTTAAGATTTGTTTCTCATTTTACTTGGTATTTCTATTTCTTTTCGTGCAGTTTACAGAAATGCGGAAGATATGAACAACCACTCTATTTGCTTACATGTTCTCGCAGATTCTATCCGCAGGTAAGAGAAAACCGAATCCATTCATTGCTTTTGTTAACCTTGCCTGAAATATAATCCTGTTTTGGAATATTATTCGTAGATATTAAACTTCTTTACATCTGTTGTTTCTCAGTGCAGGATTAATACTGGCTTCCTGGTTGCTTGGCCTTGGGTAATTCGATGTTCTCTGCTGTCTACAAACAATATAATCCATTTTTTAAGCTTTAGTCAAGAACCCCTCTTATTGTTTGTATTAACTGTTTTTTTCTGTTTGATCATAGGGTTAAGAATGCTGAAGTATTGTGTTTGGGATTAGTTTCTGTCACAGTTTTTATGCTCGTCATGCCACTTTTTAAGGAAAGTGGTGGTGTTTTGCTACAGATGGCTCCACCTAGCATCTCGTCTTCAGCTTTGAGCAAGTGCTGGCGGCAGGTAAAATCTAGTTATTGATGTTTTCCTTTCTTTTCTTTTCAAATCTTCCAATTTTTCCTTTTGTACTTTTGTGGAGTATACATGCATCCTCTTTATTTTAGAAATTACACTTTCACCCCTTATAGTTTGCTAATGCCTAATAGACTACAAAGTGCAAACACCTCGTCTGTTGTACGCGGTTATGGATTTGAAAGCTATTTCCTTAAGGTTTTCATATGTAGTAAGTAGTAACAACATCATTCCACCACTAGCACTGTAAGTTCCATAACTCGTACCAATTTTCATTAGGTTCCACGGTCCCTGTTGTTCCATGCACATCCATTTGAGCCCCTCAGAGGGTGCCAATGGTTCCATAATGATCAGTTTGAGAAACTTTGATGGTACTGTTGGTTCCAAATCACCAGTGTGATGATCATTGGTAGTACCCATCAAAATATTAATGATAAATCCTCAGCAAAGATTAAGGAGGCGATCATTTGTAATTCATTAGCAATTATAAGCGGTGAAAGTGTAATTTCTTAAAGTTAATGTCTTCTCTCGATTGATGCCTTAATGTGGATGCTTTTGTCGGGATATTTTGTGTCGTCAGGTTGGCTCACATGAAGATATTACAGAGATTTCTCAGGCTCGTTTCTGGGAATTGGTACCTGGTCATGTGGTTGGGTCGATTTCATTACAGGTATGAAGGATGATATGATCAGCTTGTATGTTGTCTCCATCTGCAATATCTCATTGATTTTCTGTTCCCATAAATCATTTCGCCATGTTCTTCGATGTTGGAGAAATACAGATGAAGGAGGGAGTGGATGATCGCCCGATTCTCCAACATGTCCATAGTTTGTACCACGACATCGGAGTACAAGATTTGACAGTACAAACTGATTCCACTTGATGCGTATTCTCATATGTCGTTACGTCTCTATTCCCTAGTAACAATACGATAGACACATCGGAAGAAACTATACAGATTTCATGGTAGAATACAGTTCTTGATGTTTTCTTTTTCCTCTATTTTGTTGTAATTATAAATCATTCAAAATTTTCATCACAATATTGATACCGCCGGTGGTTTTATCATCTGCTGACATTCATCGCAATAGAAAGCGAGATTATCAAACAAATCTTGAAGTGTTCTCTCTTCATTTGGAGTTCCGCTTACAATTTGGTCCAGCAAACGAACATGAGACATTCTGATTAAACATGTATTATATTGAATCGTTAAACTAAACTATTTGATTGTCGTTATATATATAACAGTTCGGGTGTAAGTTTCAGAAGGCCAACTTGCCGCAACTACAGCAGTGTAGCTCATATTCTTGTCAAAAATCACGATTAGTTGACAATTTTCTTCATAAAATAACAGGGCAAACAGTTGACCTGCATAACTAATTACCAATTGAAGCTTAAAGTCAATATACAAGCAGTCAATGTCTCTGTTATTCAAGTCAATGCCCATTATTCTTCCATGATTTCTCTCATTTATACTTACCTTCCAACTTGCAAAAGAAATTCAGACATGTTAACAAATTTCCAGAATCTTGACTAAGTAAAACATATGAGCTGGTTGTATCCATATAAATCTGCATCTTTCTCAATCAGATGAAAGAAGAAAGAAGAAAAATGGAGTACAAGCATTTCAGCCACCATCATCCCTTGACCCTCCACAGAGTTGAAGCAGGGCAGCAATTCCGATGCCACGGCTGCGAATTACCCTGCCACGACTCGATTTTCGCCTGCTGGAGGTGCGGTTTCTTCCTCCACGACCACTGTGGCAACGCCAACCGATACGTCAAGCACCCCTACCACCCACTCCATCCCCTCATCCTCACCCCCACCCCCACCTACTGCAGCGGCTCGTTCATATGCAATGGGTGCGGTTCGCCGGGGAGCTCGTTCTCCTACTGTTGTGCGCTCTGCGAGGTAGACTTGCACGTGCATTGCGCGTATTTGCCTCCTAAGGTGATCCATGGGAGCCACCCGCACGAGATGCGTCTGGATATTCGCACGGTGGATAAGACGGGCCAAACTCAAAACTGCGGGATTTGCAGGAAAGAGACGAGCACGAGGCATTGGCGTTACGTTTGTGACAAGCCCGAGTGCGATTTCCGGACGCATACTTATTGTGCTACAAGTGAGGTGAAACCGGGGCTCTATCAGGACGACGAACCAGATGATCAAGTTTCTAGCGCCACATCGGCAAATGATCCGAACCCGTGCGTGTATCAAATACAGGTGCCGGCTGACACCTCCGAGGAGGTTCTTGCTGAGATGTTTCTACGGTTGCAGATGGCTCAGCAATTGAATCAGATGTTCAATCCACCTAGAACTTAGCCCTTTTTTATGAGATTGTTTAAGCTCAATTTCTTGTTGATTGATCAATAAAGATCACTTTGTTGGTTGACTTTTGCTTTGGGCTTGAGATGTCTTCTTCCAAGTCAATTCCTATTCTTTTAAATTTATCGCGTATTATAAAATTCTGACTCCGTCCCTATTCCTCTCTCCCGTAAAAGAAAATAATATTTCGCAATTATATAGAATTTGCAGTTATTGTGTCATCAACATTAGGTGAAGACAATTTCAACCCCACATCATCATAACCACCAAATTTCAAAATTTCCATCTATTGACTCAATATTTAAACTTGCCACTAGCCAAGAACTTGGTCATGTTCACATGAAGAACATTGCCTAATTAAACTCCTCAATACTTTGACATTTCTCCAATCCAATCTAGAAATCTGATCAAGATACAAGCAAGAAGAACAGAGCAATGGAATACAAGCATTTCAGCCACCACCACACACTAACACTCCACAAAGTTCAACCAGGCCAGCAGTTCCAGTGCCACGGCTGCCACCAGCCGTGCCACGACTCCATCTTCGCGTGCTGGAGGTGCAGCTTCTTCCTCCACGACCACTGTGGCAACGCAAACCGGTACATCAAGCACCCCTCCCACCCACTCCATCCCCTCATCCTCACCCCCACCCCCACCTACTGCAGCGGCTCGTTCCTCTGCAACGCATGCGGTGCACCTGGCACTACCTTCTCCTACTGCTGCGCGATGTGTGAGGTCGACCTACACGTTCACTGCACGTTTCTACCCCCCAAGGCGTTCCACAACGTCCACCCCCACGAGATGAGTCTTAGTTTCACCACCCCGGATAGACCTAACTACTCTCCTAGTTTATGCAAGATTTGCTCGAAGGAGCTGAGTTCGGGGAATTGGTCCTACTCTTGTGATAAGCCCGAGTGTGACTTCCGCGCGCATACTTCTTGCGTGACGCATGAGGTCAAACCGGGGATGCATCAGGATCACGGGCAGGCTGACCCTGCTGTTGATCAGAATACGAGCGTGTATCAGACACATGTGAGGACGGAGCTGACTCCTGAGGAGGAGATTGTCCTGGAGATGAATAGAATGCATATGGAACTGCAAATGGCTCAAGCACTTGCTAATATAATTGCCTACCCTAGATGATTTATAGAGGATTAAGTCTTTGGCAAAAGGAAATTGTTTGAGATGTTCTTGTTTGTTGTTAACTAAATGTTCCTGAAGGTATGAAACTTGAAAATTGTATTGTATCCCCTTCAATTATATTCAAGAACCCCATGAAATATGAAAGATATGAAATGAAAGAATTATTTGTGAAGTTATGTTACTTTTAGTTATGAAATGAAATAATAATTACTTTTTTATCATTCACTATTTACTTTAATAATTACTTCTAGTATTATGCAAAGAAAGAATTGTTGTGGGTTTGTTTTGCCCTTTTTTCTTTTTCCTTTTCTTTTTTTTTTTTTTTTTTTTTTTTTGTATTATTTAGATTAATTATTTTGTTATCATACCAAATTCAGAATGATTTTAATATGATTAGTTTTTCTTTTTAGAAGAAGAATTCTCTAGTGATATGTTATTATTAAATATATATTAGTTAATCTATTTTTAATAATTAATTAGTAGAACAAAATTTTCCACACTCCATAATGAAATATTTAAAATACTGAGCCTAATAAGGAAATAAAGACTACGTCAAGTCTAAGTTTTTTTTTTTTAACACATCGAATGGGATTCAAACCTGGACATTACTTTAGAAAAGTCTAAATTGAATATTAAAAAATATATGCTAATCTCTTAACATATATAAAGTACATGTTGTATCATAAAAAAGCAAATACTTACTATATAATTTTAAATATGAAAAATAACATCTGACCACTTGATGGTCTAACGGTCACCATTATAGTAACTTGACTTGATATCTCTTATCTGAATTTCTGGAAGAAAAAAAAAAATCATCAATAAGACAATTTTACACTTAAATTTGATATCTCTTATTTGAATTTTCAAAAAAATAATTCTCATTGAGAAGACAAGTTTTACACTTAAATCGTCCTATAGGATTCATATATGAATTACAAAGTCAATCACCTCCCTGAAGCATCAAGCATATACTGCGGCAAGAATTGACATTTCTATATTTTTTATTTTTTTTTTTGTGGTGGAAAGAAATTTCTATATAATTATCCTGAAAATAAGCTTAGATCATGTCAAAAAGGAAACAATTCTTGTCGGCCTGCATAGAATCAAGACTTATTCATGATTTGTTTCTAATACATACAATTTGCTCCAGGAGAGATCTCGATTCCATCGACATACTCTCGACAAGTGGAGAAACTGGGGAGATGATAACGACCCGATACGAAAACGACACGATACACAACTTAGACGATCTCAAACTCAAACTCAAACTCATCTGATTTCACATACTTTTATGCCCTCATCACTCTCATCCTGGAAAACAGAATCATCACCAGACTAAAGATGGAAGAAACTGTGAAGAATTTGAAGCATTTCAGCCATGAACATCCATTAGAGTACATCAACTCCATTCCCCACGAAAGCTGCCAATGCTCTTGCTGCACCCTTACAATAAACCCCAACAAACCTTTCTACCAATGCAAGAATTGCCGATTCTCACTGCACAAAGTATGCTTCAACATGCCAAGAAAGGCCGTGCACCCCGTCGATCCCAATCACCCCCTCTCTCTCACGGTGGCGCCGTCTCCCTCCCGCCTGATTAACAACGAATGCGGCGCGTGTGGGGCCTGGGTCGCCGGATTCTACTACACGTGCGTGGAGTGCTCGGTTTACTATCACGCGTTGTGCGTGGCGATGCCTCTTTCGGTTAAGATCCCCTCGTCCCACGATCACGTGCTTGAGCTGGAGGTCGAGCCGCCTTATGAGTTCCGGTGCGATCTGTGTGATCAGCCGAGCTTTCAGGGGTGGCTTTATCGGTGCCGTTTGTGTGAGTTCGACGCACATATTTCGTGTGTTGTTAATTTTAGGGAGAGTGACGAGTCAAGGATGTATTATGCAGAGGATGATGGAATGAGCGGCTCGAAAGCTCACCAAAATGAGCTCATGGGGCTGCTTTCGGAAGGAATGAAGATCATTCAGGTAAAATTAAAGGGTTGGTAGAGACAGTCGTCCTTGTTCAGGTCTTCACACATATCATATTACATTTAAATTAGGTGAATTTATAAATTAATCATTCTAATTTGAGAAAATGTCGTTATAGTATTTGAATTTAGCATAAATATATTAAAACTAAAACTTTAAAAATTAAAGTAACTATTTTGAAATGTAAGTGAATGTACTTTTTGAAAATTTTACACATTTATTAAAACAATCAAGATCTATCATTCCTCAAATTATAAAAATTGATTAGTAAGATCACCTAACATATCCGCCTTGTCAAATGTAATTCGCCCTATATCATAATAAAAATTTTCAGCTTCATTCCACGCAGGCAAACCCCGACAAAACTATTGATCGCGGCCGATCTCATCGGCCTCCAGACCACTCGACTATGCTCTCCGAGGACCTGACCTTGCCGAGCTCTCAGTTCAGCGACGCATGCTTCTCGATCGACATTGCAAATTCAATCGGCGTCGATGGAAAGACCAACGAGGCCAAATTTTTGAAGGAGCGAAGCTTAGGTTTCAGCGAAAAGGAACTGAAAAGAGTACCTACGGTTGCGAAACCTTCGCCGGGCATCAATTCCCTCGTCTGGAAGGATATAGGCCGAGATTTCGAGAAGGGCAGCTCGAGATCGACTCATGAAAGGGTGCAGTTGAAAGATCAAGCTGCAAAAATGGAGATTGTATGAATATATTTCTCGAGTTTTGTTGAATTCAAGAAAGTTGGTCTAATTCTTGTTTTGTTTTTCAGGTGAATTCGAGACGTACGTTTTGGTCGAGATGTCTCATGTGCAGCTGAGTGTGTTGCAGAGGGGGGATGCTCGAAATTAATCTTGATTCTTGACATGACAACACAATGGAATTGGATTAAGGAAACATGTCTTCTGTACTTGGTGTTAGGCATAGAAATGTGCATTGTTCAAATCCGAACATGGGCGTTTGTGATTGTGCAAAGATTTGAAAAACTGATCAATCAAATATTAAGTATAATACATTTATTCATACGAAAGTCTCGTCAGAACTAGAATCTTCCGAGCATCTTTCAATATTGTAATATAAGAGCTTGGATTGAAGAAAAGCAGCATTGAGAAGCGACAATACTCATCGAATATAGATCCATAATTGGAATGGGATCATCGAAAAATGATGTGATTTTGACGTTTAATGGAAATTTTTTATTACACACACGATGAAGCTTAGTCCTTAAGTGGGATTGAGGATGTGAGATTATTGTGCAAACTTGCAAACTTTTTGTACTTTAATGCAACATTATTGTTGATTTATAGAACAGTCTTGCTCAAATCATGAGATTAATTTTGTAGTCCAGTGGACTTTCTGATAAGCCCATTATCCTCTAATCATTGTGGGCTTAAACATATATAATGGGTCGAAGCCATATTCTAAGTGTCTAATCCATAAAATTCTAACTCATACATGATTCGATTAGTTTTGTTCAATTATACGCCTAATGTATTATATTTGCACATGAGTAGTTTTTTTTTTCTAGAATTTGTTAAGTGCATAATAAGTGTATGATACTTGCTATTAAATCTTTGCAGCGAGCTAATGAAGGAAAAGGATCAATCAGCAGAAAGTTGCTTGGAAACGGCCGAACCCAAGCTTAATACCGACAATAATGTTTATGCTCATAGCAAATCCGCCTCGATAGGTGGGGTGATTCGAGATAAAGAAGGGAGATGGCAAGTGGGTTCCATGAAACTTGGTGATACGACTATTACAACGAAGGAGATGTTGGGTTGAGAGAGGACTTGAAAATGGTGTCGGACAGAAGATATCAACTACTAAAAGTTGAATGCCAAGCCACTCAAAGATATTGGTGAAACTTGTGAAAGGGGCGAATATCGATAATCATCCTTTGAGTGAGATCGTGAATGATTGTCGTAGACTCATACGGAAGCCTTGGGATTACACTTTTAAACACATCAAAAGAACGGACAATAAGTTCGTTGATTCTTTGACCAAGATTGACCAATGCATGAAGGATGAATTATGAAAAGATCGTGTTGGATCACCCGTCGGAAGAACTCGAGTTTGAGGAAGATTTCGATAGAAACTAGTTTAACTCGTTTCCATTATTACCCCAAAAAAAAACAAAATTATACTGATTTAGCCGAATCCATTTTGAGTTATGTCCCAAAAAGACCTTAAATTGCAAAACAACCCCAAAATTCTCATAATCATGCACTCTTAGCCCCCAACCCACAAACAGAAGTGAGGCAAAAAAGAAACATGCCACGCTGTCACCATCCATACATACCTGTCTCCTCTCAATCCGGTAGCCGGTGACGGCCCCTTTCGCACGTGCCCCACCGGCTCCCGCACGTGCCAGGTCCAAGAAAATCCTATTACTATTTTTGCTATGGTTTTTTCTTTTTCCCTTCTCTCTCTCATATACCTATATCCTGATGTGTGTGTGGTGCAGTGCGTGAATGTGTGTGGTGCAACAAATAAAAGTTAGAGAGAGACTCTCACATTAGATATCAAGGCCAAAAGACATGTTTTCTATGTGATCTCTCTCCCTCTCTGTTTCTCCGGTGTTTGAACAGTCTTCTTTCTTTCATAATTTCTTTAGCACATATATATATATGTGTGTGTTTTCAGCACATATTTTAAGAGTTCCATCACTAGACTATGAGGATCAGAAAGCGTTTGGCGCCGTCTTCAGATCTCCAGCTGCTCCGCCAATCAGCGGCGCCGCCGCCGTCTCACCAGCCCTCCGATCAAACCACGGCGATCTGCAGCAAAAACAACACATGGGATCTCCTCACACATGATGAAAATCAAGAGAAAATGGAGTTAAAGGTAAAAGCTTTAATTAGTGGGCTGCCCAAAATAGAACAACGCACAATACCTTTTGTGTGTGTGTGTTGTGAGAGAGAGGAGAAAGACAGTGGCTTTTTAAATATGGCATGAACTGTACTTGTTTCATTGAAGTGGTGGATAAAGTTTGCAACTTTGCACCACACCCCTCCAAAATTTTCCAGATTTTGATTCAGAGTTTTTTCTGGTTTTACTGATTTTGATTTATTTTCTTGAAATATGTTATCAATTTCTTGTTAGGAGGAGCTTCAGGAAGCTGGGACATGGGAAATGGAAGAGAAGAACATGAAGAGTACAAACAATGATATCAGGTAAGAACAAATCCTCCTCTTTCATGAAAAATCTTGTTTGCATTATTTTCTTGCAAGAAACAAGTAATTCTTGCAGTCCAGTAATAGTTTCAAAGAGCCACAAAAAGAGGGGTAGGGGTAGGGGTAGGGTGGGGAAAAGACAGATCTTGATTTAGTTTCTCTTCAATCTTCATGATTTAGCACACATATAGTATGCATTACCCTAAGTGGAAAACACTGTTTTAATGGTGTTTTTATATCAACTTTGGCTACCTTCCATACCTTCCCCATCTAATCTCCAACACACACACATATATAATATATATATTTATATATATGTATAGTTTCTTTTCTCATTATTTTGACTGTATCTTGATCTCTATATACATTTGGAGAAAGAAACAATACCCCATGTGGTGCATGTTAGCATGAGGAAATATAATGGTCCCCATGCCTCATTTTCTTCTCCAATTTAAACACACAATCAATTCCATGCCAATAATTACCTCACAATAATGCAAATTTTCAGGAAAATAGTTAGTATATGTCATCATGGAGAAGAAGGTGCCACTAACAAAATTATGCTCCCATCATCTTCATCTACCCAAGGTAATCACTCTTCCTCCAATATTAAACAATCATAATACATACATATGTATATATGCACTAACATATATATATGATTTGTGAAGAAGTTTATGAAGTAGTCCCACCGAAGAAGCGGAAAGGGATCTTTGAGAGGAATCCCAACGAGGAACTAACATCATTGATGGGTGCGAAAATGAAGTCCAAAACCAAGAAGAAATGTGGTGATCATATGACTAATCCCAATATACAATTAGATGATGGAGAACAAGCTACGGGGGTAATGTATGTGGCTAATACAAACTTGATCAAGAAGTGCAAGAGAGGGAATGTGATCATGGAGGGGTCGCGTTGCAGCCGCGTAAACGGGCGGGGGTGGCGGTGCCACCAGCCGACGATGGTGGGCTACTCTCTTTGCGAGCATCATTTGGGTAAAGGGAGGCTTAGAACCGCGGCCGGTGCTCATGTCCAGCGTGGAGGTGGTGGTGGTGGTGGAAACTTCAATTATGAGGAGGAGGTGTTGATGGTTAGAAAGAAGAGGACGAAGGTTGGTGGAGTGAAAGCTAGATCAATGAGTAGCTTGCTAAGCCAAGTTTGATGGCTGCAAGATTTTAATTTAACTTTGCGGGTAGAATGAATTTTTGGGAATTAATGGAAAGAAAGTGGTCCAGAAATAATGTTAACAATTATTTCATATTTGTTTGTCAAAAAATCATTAATTCTCTTGTATATCAGTCACGATTCTTTGTCCTTACACAGTAATTTTAGCCTAAATTCAGTTCGATTAAACCAAAGTCCAAACTCCAAAGCAATAAGGGTGCAAATATATTCTCGTGTGATTAGTAAGAATTTTTTTAAAAATACATAGAGAACCTCCAAATGTCCCATTTTGTGTGTTTGTTGGGGCAAAGCAACTTTGTTGATTAATATTGACATTTTGACTAGTTAATTATTTTTTCATTAATATTTGCACATATATAATGTTTTCCATGAGAATATTAGTTAATACTTAAGTAGATTCTTTAACTAAAAATATAATGAGTCAAATGAAGAGAACTTTGCTACAAAAATAAAATTAAAATTTCTTGACATATTGTTAGTTCATAAAATCTTTAATTGGACGATCAAGTAGTGTATTTTTGTAACTCGGTGTTATACTGATTTAATTAGAGGTTTTGAGTTGAAACCAATGGTGGAGCCACCCCCAAAAAAATTGAAATTTTTTAATTTTTGTATGTATATTTTTGACATATTTATATTTTTGTCCCTTAAATTTTGATATTCTCAATTTTCGCCCCCTAATTAAAAATTTTACCTCTTTATTTTTTATATTTTAAATTTTCTCTCCTACTACATTAAATCTTGCCTCCGTTCCTGATTGGAACCTCTAAAAATACAATTATCATTAATAAAAAGTATTTTATATCATATTGATTCAATCGGACTCGACTATTCTTAATTGGGAAATATACAACTAAACCTTAGGTCATCCAACACGCCACAACCAAACAACAATGATGTTTTGTAGGAAATGTGCCACCAATTTGTGGAGGTGTGGTGACCGCCCACCGGGAATCAATTTTTCCAACCTGGAAATTATTATTTATTTATTCAGCCAAAAAGAAAAGGAAAAGGGAATTATTCAAAAAGATTACTTGACATATATTGGGCTTATCTCCGAATATATCTTAACCCAAATGAAGCAGATTTAGAATTTGAATCTTGTCCACTTTATGAAAGCCCACAATTTTTTTCTTCTTGTCTCTTTTTTTTTTTTTAGCCCATTTTCATTTTTATTTGTCGAGTCAAGCCCGATTATTTAATTGCTAAGAGGGGTTGGTTCAAATAAATTAATGAGTTCATTCTCTGAAGCAAGGTCCCGAATTCGAATCTCACTTGGGTGTATGTGAATTAAGGGAAAAAAAAAACCTGATTATTTAATTGTAAATCTCTCCTTACCAAGTACCAAGAGTAACTAAACTTCTAAGGGCTAAAACTCAAGATATTTGTACTAACATAATACTAAACTGCTAAGTGGATGAAAGGGCAATATTTAAAGTGTCTTTTTTTAATTACAATATTTGTAGATATTTATAAATAAAAGAGAAAAACATTTCTAATTCATTCTTGTTTTATAATAATAGTTGTTTGCACTAAAAATTCGTTTTTATTGATTTTTAGTCAATACCGAATAGATAATACAAATTATTTGAAAATTAAAGTACAAGTGGGTCTTCGATCTTCACTTGATCCTCTGATTCTTCCTTCAGATTTAAAGTTGTTGAATCTTCAAACGGTTCTTTGATGAATTTGGTGTTTGATCTTCTTCAACTTCAATTTTAGCTTGAATAACGTTAATCCGTAGGTCCTTCGACTTATTTACGAATCAAACGCTGGATTTTGGAAAATTCCGCCAAGAATGCCGAAGAACTCGTTGGTAATTCCGTGAATTTAGCTAGAATAATAACGCCGATTCACCGGTATAACGCCTTGATAACGAATCAAATGCTTAAATTTGATAACTTCAGCAAGAAAGGTTTTTAGCCTTTCTTGAACTTTTAGAGAGGTTTTTAGCCTTTCTTGAACTCGTAGAGAGGGTTTTAGCCTTTCTTGAATTCGTGTTGTGTGTTGAAAGAACAATCCATGGCCTCTTTATATAGGCATAGGATTCAAGACTTGTTGCTCAAGTCAAAGTTTATTTAATAATTATCTCTTTATATTTTTATTTTTTAAAGAGATAATATCAAATAAGACTTGAATTTGATTGGTCGGTGTGATGCAATACGCCACATGTCGCCATATGATTTGTCTTGGCTTTCTTTGACTGCAAGACTTGATTTGATTGGTCAAAACATGTCACTTTGGCACGTGTCATCACTTGATTTGTTGATAAAATAAACATTATAATATCAATTTAATTTTAACTATTTAACTTTGAAATTAAATTTAGGTTAATTTCAAAATATTAAATAGCAAATTAAATTAATAAACTAAAGTTTATTTATCCGTCTACAAATGCCCCCACTTCAAGGCTCGGCGAAAAACATGCCGAATACTCATGCGAAGGCGGGACTTGAAGTACTCAAATTTATTGGACATAACTTTTTTTTTTTGAAGATGTGACTGAGCTTGAAGTTTAATTCAAGTTGCCTACGTACCCTCTCAAGAGGATCAAGTCATGACATAGTTCAATTTTTTTTTTCCAAACTTGTAGATATTTTATACTCGTGTCAGGGAGTACACTTGACTTTGGTTTTAACAATTTATACTCGTGTTAAGGAGTAACTTGAATTTGAAAACAGTTTATACTCGTGTTAAGGAGTATTGCACTTGAACTTGATATTAAACAGTTTATACTCGTGTCAAGGAGTAAACACTTGCTTTTGATTTTAAACAGTTTATACTCATGTCAAGGAGTATCATTTGAACTTGAATTTGATTTTAAATAGTTTATACTCGTATTTAAGGAGTACTTGATTTGATTTTGAACAGTTTATACTCGTATTAAGGAGTAACTTGAACTGGTATTTGATTTTGAACAGTTTATACTCGTGTTAAGGAGTATATTTGACAGTTTATACTCTTATCGAGGAGCTTTCATGACAGTTTATTCTCTTATCAAGGAGAGTTTCAACTTTCACTTGAACTTTAATTGCCCCCAGTATTTTCCTGGCAATCTGTATCCACTTGTTGAATTTGATTTCTTTGATGATACATGATACTTCTTTTGCCCCCATCGACATCTAATAAAGTTGTGATGCCGGTGGTATTCACTTGTATAGTATCTCCATCGTCAAGGGTGATCATTCCATTATTTACAAGTTCCATGATCTTTTCTTTAATCGCAAAACAATTTTTTGTAGGGTGACTAATGACTCGATGATACTTGCAATATTTAGGGTCATCAACCCTTCCACTTTCATTTGGACTTTTTGGTTTGGGGAGCTCAATCAACTTCTTAGCTAATAGTTCATCAAAGATATCGGGTACATCTGAGTCTAAAAAGGGATATTCTTTTTCTTAATTTCTCGTTGAGAAGTTAACTTCACGATTGACAATAACGAGTTCCAAATCATGAGCACGAGTAGCCAATTCTTCAAAGCTGCGGGGTTTGATTCCTTGTAAGAGATAGAGAAGTTCCCAATTCATCCCCTGAATACACATTTCAACTGCGGATATTTTTGAGAGTTTGTCTTTGCAGTTGAGGCTTAGTGATCGCCAACGGTTAATGTAATCCACAACGGGTTCATCTTTCCACTGTTTCGCATTGGTGAGTTCAATCATGCTTACTGTACGGCGAGTACTGTAAAACCGATTGAGAAATTCTCTCTCCATCTGATCCCAACTGTTGATCGATTCGGGCTCTAAGTCGACGTACCAATCAAACGCGTTTCCCTTAAGCGATCGTACGAACTGCTTGACCAAATGATCTCCATATGTCCCCGCGTTGCTGCAAGTTTCTATGAAGTGGGCGACATGTTGCTTCGGGTTGCCTTTGCCCTCGAACTGTTAAAAATTCGGTGGTTGATAACCCATTGGCATTCTTAGGGAGTCGATGCGCTTAGTGTATGGTTTTGCATATGATAGAGAATTCTGAGACGAAGCACCATACTGAGCTCGAATCGTGTTGGTTATCATGTCCTGCAGTTCTTGAACAGATAAAGCGGCGACAGAGTGATTTGTCCACGCAGAGTCGTGTTTTTGAGGAGGAAAATTCACTTATTTTCCATCGTTGATTTGAACTGAAGGAGTTTGAGGATTGCGACTAGACTGGACAGGATCGTTGTTTTCTAGTTTGCTCATGAGTTGGGCGATTTGGAAATCCTTTTCTTCCAAAGCCTGTTACAGATGAGCTATCGCCTGAGCCATTTGCGCGACTTGATCTCCATCTGTCATCGTTTCTGTTCCCTTAGTATTCTCTCTAAAGGGAGTTCCTTCGGGTTAGTTTCTTTTGGGGTCGGAGGAGTCGAGCCATTAGATGATCTTGAGTAGTCAAGATGACCATGTGTAGAAGATTTTGAACTTTGGTTAACTTCCTTGTTCTTTAGCGCGAGTTGATCCTTCTTGGGAGCCATGAAGAACTCGTGGAAGTAGAAATTCGATACGGAAGAGAAGAGATGAGAGGCAGGAGAAGTCCCACTGGGCGTGCCAATCTGTTTGCACTAAAAATTCATGTTTATTGATTTTTAGTCAATACCGAATAGATAATACAAATTATTTGAAAATTAAAGTACAAGTGGGTCTTCGATCTTCACTTGATCCTCTGATTCTTCCTTCAGATTTAAAGTTGTTGAATCTTCAAACGGTTCTTTGATGAATTTGGTGTTTGATCTTCTTCAACTTTAATTTTAGCTTGAATAACGTTAATCCGTAGGTCCTTCGACTTATTTACGAATCAAACGCTGGATTTTGGAAAATTCCGCCAAGAATGCCGAAGAACTCGTTGGTAATTCCGTGAATTTAGCTAGAATAATAACGCCGATTCGCCGGTATAACGCCTTGATAACGAATCAAATGCTTAAATTTGATAACTTCAGGAAGAAAGGTTTTTAGCCTTTCTTGAACTTTTAGAGAGGTTTTTAGCCTTTCTTGAACTCGTAGAGAGGGTTTTAGCCTTTCTTGAATTCGTGTTGTGTGTTGAAAGAACAATCCATGGCCTCTTTATATAGGCATAGGATTCAAGACTTGTTGCTCAAGTCAAAGTTTATTTAATAATTATCTCTTTATATTTTTATTTTTTAAAGAGATAATATCAAATAAGACTTGAATTTGATTGGTCGGTGTGATGCAATACGCCACATGTCGCCATATGATTTGTCTTGGCTTTCTTTGACTGCAAGACTTGATTTGATTGGTCAAAACATGTCACTTTGGCACGTGTCATCACTTGATTTGTTGATAAAATAAACATTATAATATCAATTTAATTTTAACTATTTAACTTTGAAATTAAATTTAGGTTAATTTCAAAATATTAAATAGCAAATTAAATTAATAAACTAAAGTTTATTTATCCGTCTACAAATACCCCCACTTCAAGGCTCGGCGAAAAACATGCCGAATACTCATGCGAAGGCGGGACTTGAAGTACTCAAATTTATTGGACATAACTTTTTTTTTTTGAAGATGTGACTGAGCTTGAAGTTTAATTCAAGTTGCCTACGTACCCTCTCAAGAGGATCAAGTCATGACATAGTTCAATTTTTTTTTTCCAAACTTGTAGATATTTTATACTCGTGTCAGGGAGTACACTTGACTTTGGTTTTAACAATTTATACTCGTGTTAAGGAGTAACTTGAATTTGAAAACAGTTTATACTCGTGTTAAGGAGTATTGCACTTGAACTTGATATTAAACAGTTTATACTCGTGTCAAGGAGTAAACACTTGCTTTTGATTTTAAACAGTTTATACTCATGTCAAGGAGTATCATTTGAACTTGAATTTGATTTTAAATAGTTTATACTCGTATTTAAGGAGTACTTGATTTGATTTTGAACAGTTTATACTCGTATTAAGGAGTAACTTGAACTGGTATTTGATTTTGAACAGTTTATACTCGTGTTAAGGAGTATATTTGACAGTTTATACTCTTATCGAGGAGCTTTCATGACAGTTTATTCTCTTATCAAGGAGAGTTTCAACTTTCACTTGAACTTTAATTGCCCCCAGTATTTTCCTGGCAATCTGTATCCACTTGTTGAATTTGATTTCTTTGATGATACATGATACTTCTTTTGCCCCCATCGACATCTAATAAAGTTGTGATGCCGGTGGTATTCACTTGTATAGTATCTCCATCGTCAAGGGTGATGATTCCATTATTTACAAGTTCCATGATCTTTTCTTTAATTGCAAAACAATTTTTTGTAGGGTGACTAATGACTCGATGATACTTGCAATATTTAGGGTCATCAACCCTTCCACTTTCATTTGGACGTTTTGGTTTGGGGAGCTCAATCAACTTCTTAGCTAATAGTTCATCAAAGATATCGGGTACATCTGAGTCTAAAAAGGGATATTCTTTTTCTTGATTTCTCGTTGAGAAGTTAACTTCACGATTGACAATAACGAGTTCCAAATCATGAGCACGAGTAGCCAATTCTTCAAAGCTGCGGGGTTTGATTCCTTGTAAGAGATAGAGAAGTTCCCAATTCATCCCCTGAATACACATTTCAACTGCGGATATTTTTGAGAGTTTGTCTTTGCAGTTGAGGCTTAGTGATCGCCAACGGTTAATGTAATCCACAACGGGTTCATCTTTCCACTGTTTCGCATTGGTGAGTTCAATCATGCTTACTGTACGGCGAGTACTGTAAAACCGATTGAGAAATTCTCTCTCCATCTGATCCCAACTGTTGATCGATTCGGGCTCTAAGTCGACGTACCAATCAAACGCGTTTCCCTTAAGCGATCGTACGAACTGCTTGACCAAATGATCTCCATATGTCCCCGCGTTGCTGCAAGTTTCTATGAAGTGGGCGACATGTTGCTTCGGGTTGCCTTTGCCCTCGAACTGTTAAAAATTCGGTGGTTGATAACCCATTGGCATTCTTAGGGAGTCGATGCGCTTAGTGTATGGTTTTGCATATGATAGAGAATTCTGAGACGAAGCACCATACTGAGCTCGAATCGTGTTGGTTATCATGTCCTGCAGTTCTTGAACAGATAAAGCGGCGACAGAGTGATTTGTCCACGCAGAGTCGTGTTTTTGAGGAGGAAAATTCACTTATTTTCCATCGTTGATTTGAACTGAAGGAGTTTGAGGATTGCGACTAGACTGGACAGGATCGTTGTTTTCTAGTTTGCTCATGAGTTGGGCGATTTGGAAATCCTTTTCTTCCAAAGCCCGTTACAGATGAGCTATCGCCTGAGCCATTTGCGCGACTTGATCTCCATCTGTCATCGTTTCTGTTCCCTTAGTATTCTCTCTAAAGGGAGTTCCTTCGGGTTAGTTTCTTTTGGGGTCGGAGGAGTCGAGCCATTAGATGATCTTGAGTAGTCAAGATGACCATGTGTAGAAGATTTTGAACTTTGGTTAACTTCCTTGTTCTTTAGCGCGAGTTGATCCTTCTTGGGAGCCATGAAGAACTCGTGGAAGTAGAAATTCGATACGGAAGAGAAGAGATGAGAGGCAGGAGAAGTCCCACTGGGCGTGCCAATCTGTTTGCACTAAAAATTCATGTTTATTGATTTTTAGTCAATACCGAATAGATAATACAAATTATTTGAAAATTAAAGTACAAGTGGGTCTTCGATCTTCACTTGATCCTCTGATTCTTCCTTCAGATTTAAAGTTGTTGAATCTTCAAACGGTTCTTTGATGAATTTGGTGTTTGATCTTCTTCAACTTTAATTTTAGCTTGAATAACGTTAATCCGTAGGTCCTTCGACTTATTTACGAATCAAACGCTGGATTTTGGAAAATTCCGCCAAGAACGCCGAAGAACTCGTTGGTAATTCCGTGAATTTAGCTTGAATAATAACGTCGATTCGCCGGTATAACGCCTTGATAACGAATCAAATGCTTAAATTTGATAACTTCAGGAAGAAAGGTTTTTATCCTTTCTTGAACTTTTAGAGAGGTTTTTAGCTTTTCTTGAACTCGTAGAGAGGGTTTTAGCCTTTCTTGAATTCGTGTTGTGTGTTGAATGAACAATCCACGTTCTCTTTATATAGGCATAGGATTCAAGACTTGTTGCTCAAGTCAAAGTTTATTTAATAATTATCTCTTTATATTTTTATTTTTTAAAGAGATAATATCAAATAAGACTTGAATTTGATTGATCGGTGTGATGCAATACGCCACATGTCGCCATATGATTTGTCTTGGCTTTCTTTGACTGCAAGACTTGATTTGATTGGTCAAAACATGTCACTTTGACACGTGTCATCACTTGATTTGTTGATAAAATAAACATTATAATATCAATTTAATTTTAACTATTTAACTTTGAAATTAAATTTAGGATAATTTCAAAATATTAAATAGCAAATTAAATTAATAAACTAAAGTTTATTTATCCGTCTACAATAATAATAATAATAATAGATAAATATTTTTTGTCGCATGAAATGTGTCCGGTTTTATACTTTATTATCCAAATTTAGTTTCATTGCATATCACAATCTCATTTACATTATCAAGTATTCAAGTCATCATCTCATTTATACGATTTTCACAGACGGGTTCTCAATCTAATTTTAGTTGGTTTTCGGGGGCATACTTCACTTGCACACACGTGGTGGGCCCATAATAAGATGACGTGTCTCTCAGGCCGGGCCCACATCGCCACCTCACTCATCTCCAGCTGAACCATGTTATCTCTGCTTCTCTCTGTGTCACGTTGCTTACTTGCTCGTGACTTTTGAAACCCTGATGAACACCAACTTCTACCCTCACCACCAAAATGTTAGTCCTTATTCTAATTCTTCACTGAACAAAAATGGGGGATATAGTTTACTTATTATTGGCTAATTAGTTCTGAAATAGTTCATCAAACCCTCACTCCTCTTGAATCTTGGTAGCCCTAAACCCTCCAGGTTTCTCATCAGAAGTAGTCTTTTTCAACGAGGTCAATCTCTCTTTTCTCTCATGCAACTTGTGATTTTCGGGTTAACGTTTTAATCTCTTTTTGGCATTTTCACTTATTAAAGATGGAATCTTTGAATTATTTGCTACTGTTGTTGAAAATTTCACTTAGCCCTCTTGAATCTTTCCCCAGTTGCAGATTTTTTCAAGTTTCTGATTTATTTCGTAGATTGAAGATGGGTTATTGATTCTTTTCAGCATTAAGCTTATCTGTGATTTCTTTTTTTTTTGTTGTTGTTGTTGTTTTATTTATAATTTATGGGGTGATTTGGGAGTAGACATTGATACTCTATCAGCTGATCAGAAACTTTGTGTTTGAAGGTTTCCCTTTCCTTGAAGCTAAATTAGGGTTCTTTATCTTTCCAAAATTCAGGATTCTCTGCTGAGTTCCCAATGGCAGAGGAGAACCCTAACCCTAATCCGATGAATCTTGACCTCAATTTGGGTCTTCTTGATAGCTCTAGTGATATTGGCGATTTCGGATCAGTATCGAATCCCGACACTGCAATAAACCTAACCGATTGGTTGGAAGCTCATAGAGTAAGACAAGTTGTTAGGAACCGGAACCGGACCCGAAGGCCGTCGTCTTGGTCGAGACAACTTCACCTCCCGTCTGAAGCAGGACCCCGGGGTGAAGTTAGCTATGAATGTAGAACCGAAGAAACCACTAAGACATGCCAAAACAATCCCAAATCCTGCACAGAGGACAATGTCGATAGAGAAAAGGACAAACTTACAAAGAAAAGTACCCAAGAGAACGGCTTTTTCGATTGCAACATATGTTTTGATTTGGCTAAGGATCCCGTGGTAACTTGTTGTGGCCATTTATTCTGTTGGCCCTGTCTTTACCGTTGGTTGCATCATCACTCTGCTGCAAGAGAATGCCCTGTTTGCAAGGGAGAAGTCAACCTGAAAAATGTGGTTCCCATTTACGGGCGGGGGGACTCTGCCCGTGGCTCGGCCAATATGGATTCAATTCTACCTGTTCCCGGACGGCCCCAAGCCCAACGGGTCGAGAGCTGGAGACAATCTGTTGTGAGGAATGCTTCTGTTGTCCCATTGGAGGAACTGATCACCCGACCGGCCACCACAATCGATTTACAACGGGGACTAGCTCAAAGAGAACAGAACCAAAATTCTGATTCCGTGCGAGGACCGATGGATGAGTTTAATAGCGTGCTGCACAACGGGATTTTGACTTCCGGAAGAATGCATGGGGACAGCCCTACTCCTGGATGGAATTCTGATGATGTTGATTTTCTTCGAGATGTTGAGCTTGTATTAGCCAATGAGAGTTTATTGGAACAGGATATGCGTAGGGTTTCAGTCGAGTTTTCTCCACCATTCGATGATAGGGATAGTTTGTCGAGTATCGCGGCCATGATACAGTCCGAGAGTCAAACTGTGGATAACAATGTGATTGAAATCGATTCGACTGTAGCGCCTTCAACTTCTTCGAGACGGAGGAATGATGCTTCCAGAATTTCGGAGGCGGATAGTGGCGATTCACAGGTGCTTCGGAGGAGGAGGAGGTTGTAGTGATGCAAAGGTATACGATCTCTCACATAGTAAATTACCAAATCGCGCCCCTTCTAGTGGTTTTTCACATCGACATTCAAGTTTTAGGCGCTATAATTTATAGTAATGGGATATTATGCTAATTTTGTTAAGATAGAATCTGGGTTTAGTATATCATCTTGAAGCTATTAGGGCTTATTCGTAGTTGCTAGTGTGGATAAACCTTGTAGTGTAAATTTGCTCTTGGTATCCATGGTTCCTTCTTGAGATTTTGATCATTTTTAGAATGTAGACTAATGAACTTATCACAAAATCATGCAAATACTCTTTATGTTTTTGAGGTTTCAGCTTTGTGTCAAACACCTTATCCAAAATAGTTCTCATTTTGTATGTGATTACGGGACCGAAGTCGGTCGGACCACTTAAAATTCTTTATATCAATGATAATTGTGTATTCAGATACTCAAACGTACAACTTCTGGTTAAGCTAGCAGCTAACTAACGCTGAATTAATGCTCGAACGTTATATTAGCATAACGCTCAACTAATACTCAAACATAAGACTTCGACTTCGACTTCGAACGTTAAACTGACACAATACCAAACTGATACTCAACCATAAAATTCTAATACTCAGACCTAAAACTTTGACTTTTGATTCCAACGTAAAACTTTTAGTTAAACTAGTTTAGTACTGAACTTATTTAGCTGTTTGTAGTTGTTAGCTAACTTTCAAGAGATGTGATCAGCATTTGTGTAATTGGGTCAATCCAATTTCAGACTTGGGAAGCCCAACTACTTTGAGAAGGAAAAGCCCATACTTGTGCTAAATATGTAGCCCACAATATAGGTGTGGCTCCGGTCGGTACATTAATATTTTTAATCTAAGATTAATTAATTAGAGCTCCTTTACTTCAGTGGAAAATAGCGGGTTGGTTATGCTTCAGGGGTTTGCCAACCTTTTACTTCACTATTTAATTATTAGGGCCTAAAACCGGAGCCCCAGGTTAACAATGGGAAATGATGGGTTATATACCCATTAAAAAAACTGTGGCTAAATAAGCTAGTTGAATTGGATAAGACAAATTGACAACTTTGTCCTTGCTTTTCAAAGAAAAATTACATACTTACCAATACAGGACAAAATCGTTCAATTCCTAATGCGGGGACAAAATTATAAATGTATACCTTTAATCTTGTTTAAAAACCAACAATGTAAAGAGTCCAACAATCTAGTGTATTTAAGAGCAATGTTTTCCAATTAAAGTAAAGAGGGCACCGGTTTATATAACCAAGAAAAAAATCATAAACAACCCATTGGCAATGGTTAGCCAACTAGAAAAGTAAAGGAGCTCTTAATGTAATATATCTTGTGGAAATGAATCGTGTTAGGTCCTTTAATTGCAGAAGCCAAAAATAAAAGTGAATTTATGTGGTAGGGTTTCACGTAGTGTTGCTGGTTTTCTTTGTAGACCAAACAATATAATGTCATGATTAGTCAAATTTTAATGTCATAATTAATGCATAATTCACTAATTTACAAGTCCTAAGTGGCTGCTTAATTATTATTTGTGGGCTCTTACGTAATTAATGAAAATCAGGCACTTTAAGGTTTAAACTAGAGATGGGACTCCTTCTTGATCTTTGGCTGCTAAGTGCTATGGGAAGATTGACATTCAATGTTTAATTTTGAGGTTTTTTGTTATTAAAAAATAGTCTTTTTTACTTTGAATATTAAAAATAATATTTTAAATGTTTACTGTTTATGTAAAACACTCACTGTACTATGGTTATACTTGTAAACGGAATTTAAGAATCGAGACAGTTAACATCGTCAAATTACTGAATTATTGGTGGTTGAAGTCTCTTTCCGTCAGTTTTCTTGAACTAAGTTGTCTAATTTTCCAGTAATATGGAACCTTATGGGAACTTTTTTAATTTTTGAAATATATATAAAGATCCAATTTAAATTACATAAATTTTGGGGAAAGAAAACATACATTTTTTATAATTATTATCTGTGAATTTTCTTTTTTAGAAAAAAATTGCCTAGTTTTACATTGATAATGATAAATTTTAAAACTAAAAAATATATAAATATATAAATTTCAGGGATAGCGGGTATAAATTTTCAATAATTCTATAAAAAATTCTATTTTTAAGATAAGCATTAGCTTAATAATGATAGCATTGCAATTTAATTGTTTCCCACCAGTAGCAAATCAATATTGATTAATGGTTAAGCCACCATTAATGGTTAAAAATCTTACTTAAAACTTAATACTTGTATAATTATGACGAAGTATAAATACATATTAAACACTGTAATTATACGACGCAAAGATTAATTGGACTAAAGTTAATTAAAAGTTGATTAAAGTCGAAATAAATTGGTAATGATGTCTTTTTTAGCTTTATTTTCTTGGATTTTTGGAAATTGTTTGTCCTTTTTCTTGATAAATTATTACCTTAGTCTCCCATGCTTATGATGACATTGGAGATTACGACAATGATGGGAATTAACAAAGTGGTTAGAATCATGATTAGATTAAAATGCTTTGCCTTAAAAGTCCGAGTAGTAGAAAGAAAAGGGTTGAATTTGTTGGGCACAAATTACAATTTTTCAATATATATAACGTACGGAAACTTCTGAATATATTGTTTTATCGTATGACGATGGACTTTTGACATTGAATTTTTTTTTTTTAAATTATATTATCATATTTGTGTTATCATATTGTGTCTTGTTCATATATATTATGGTTTCGTATTTTTAATATATATAATATATATATATATATATACATAAATGATTGACAAGAGACCACACGAGGAAAAGGCGTATATGCTAAGGGAGCTTTGGTCAAAAAACAAGCTCATCATTGCCAAGAAAGATTTTTATTATCTTTTTCGAGTGTTTTTCTTTTTCCTATTAAATTAAAATTTATATTTATTTCTAACAAGAAAAAGGGCAAAATGGGAATTTCAATTTTTACTCTAGTTTCATTGACATCAACCCTTTTTCATTTTCCACCTATTCTAGAGTAGTGAGGTTTCCTTCTCATGATTTAGATCAAAGTTGCCTTTGGGATCCACCTAAAGTCTATTTCTTCGCTTTCTTTTTTCTCTTTAGAAAATCCCCAATCGATTACGGTTATTAATCTCATTATTAAATTGCAGAAATCTCAAAGAGTTAGATAGTATAAAGTCGATCTATATCGAATATCCGATATTCATTTAAAAATTAATAAGTCACTTCCATTCGACCTTGATTCAATAAATTAATAAAATTATCATTTTTTTTAAAAAATAAAATATATCAACTCGCGAGCCACTAATAAGATTGAAAAGGTTGGGGTTCGAGCTTAAGTTCGATTTGAACATTGACTCGGTCCAATTTCGCATCGAACTTTTCAAATTCAAATCTTTGATTCAGTTCGGTCGACTCGTGAACCAACTCGATTGATAAACATCCCTCGTTACCTATATATATATATAATTCGCATAAAAAGTGTTATTTGTTCATTAGTCGAATATTAATCATAGAAAATAGTCAAAAGATTAATGTGTGCTCAATGATGAGACTATCTTTAATCGATGAGATTATTATTGATTACCCCCATAAGCAGGAAGAAGGCACCCTAAGTGAAAAAAGGTAACTTTTTCTCAGGACAAAGATAACGTAAGAACTCATTCACGTTGATGTTTAATGTTTGTTTGTCACTTACATAACTTCATTGTTTAAGAGGATATTTGTCTGGTGTATCATCATAAACTCGTGCAAATCTACGCATGTACACTTCTTTAATATGTAATTATTTATTTTTAATATAATTTATACTTTTCTTAATTAGAAGAAGAAGGAGGAGAATTAAATGAACCATTAATTTCAATTTCTAAATCCAACGAAAGCAAAATTATGTTACATTTTTCGAGAGAGTTCATCAATATTCTACCACTTTTAATTCTATTCTTCCTTTTTGAAAATAAAAAAGCCTCTAAAATTATATATTGATTGGGTTGTAGGACAACGTAATCAGACTCGCGGACAAGTGTAAAATGTTGAGTTTGGGTACTCACAGGATAAGAGAGCTCCCACGAAAATTTGGACGGAAAAATGTCAAAAAGTAATAGAACATTTTTAAATAGTTAGCTGATGTCTGATTGTACATAGGAAAAAAACCTCAGAAATATAGGTGAATAAAAATAACTCAAGTTTTATCAAAGTTGGAGAACAATAAAAGATTCAAACCCTAACATCGTCGCTCCTACTTTATAAAACAAGGAGTCTGGCTCGAATAAAGGTCAACCTCAAGAGAGAGTAAAAAGAAAAAAATTGAGAGTCGAATTATACTCATCACATATATTTAATATGCTTTATTCTAATTATATGAGTAGTTTAAAATTTCTAGTCATAAATTATCTGATTTGATTTTCATGTGGGACTGGAGCAAATCCAAACTCAAATTGCTGATATATTTCATTTATTATAAATTTGAGTCGGATAATTATATATATAATTATTATAATAATAATAATAATAATAATAATAATAGATAGATGAACATGAAAACATAATGCAATATTTGCAGGGGTAGTTGTCTGTTTGTTTGGCAGCAGGAAATAGCATCCCAGGTTTGATTAAAAGCATGCATGTGAATGTGTGATGATGGTAATCATCATTGTAATTACAATCATTACTATATAGTTGAATTCATATATATTCCTCATAATTATTATGAATTGAAATTAAAAGCATGACAAATATATAATCATTATGTCCCTTCTATTGCATGGTGATAGAGGAGAAGCTGTCTTTTCTTTGCACCCTTTCACTTTTTAGCCACCATTATTGTTATTATTATTAAATTTTAAAATCATATATATCAAAATAACTTTATGGAATGTTTAATTATGATATTTACTTTTATCATGTGCTTTCTGGTTGATGGCTATCAATAAGTGAATAATGATTAAATATTATATATGTGTGACTGGTTGTAAGTATTATTGTGCTACTTTATTTCTATTTTGAGAGTTAGTTTCTAAATTACTTATTCTGTTTTCTGAAATAAAGTTTTAGAGTTACTTGTAATTAAAATTTCAAAAATATATGAAACTACAGTCAAATTCTTATTAGTTAATAAATTACAATATTTATTCTTCTCGTCAGATTTACTGAAAACTAGTTATACGATCTCATATTAATAAACTTCATTTGTATACTCTCAAGGATCCAAACCTAATTATTATATGGACTAATAAAAATTTGATTGTAATTTCAAGATTTAAATATAATTAACCCTGAATTTTATTTACAAAGTATCATTTTAAGCAAATAATTAATAAATAGATATTAACAACACAACGTAATATAAACCGTTTATTTTATATATACACGTCTAGTCTTTAAAGATAATACGATAAAACGAGATATTAGACAACATCCCGTCATAATTACTAAGCACTAAAATAGTATGTTGTTCTACAAATGAATATACATACTTATCGATGAAACATATATCAATATATAAAAGAACATAACATATGATACAATTGCAATTAAATAAGATATTAATTACCAAAAAAACAAAAAACCCTCAAAATACGCACACATTTTTTGAGAAAAATAAATATATATAATTCAAAAATAAATACACAAAATTACTGACAAAAGTAGGGAGGATCATCATTGCAGATTTTGACTAAAGCCTTGTGAAATTTTTATTGCACATAGTGCCTATTCTGAAATTATTGCAGAAAATTACTGAGAGCCTTTGAAACAGAATCTACAAAATCAGTCAGCTAGCTCAAGATTCCATTTTCATTTACTATTTTATTAAATATTTATACCTACTTATGTAAATATTAATAAATTAATTAATTAAATACGTACAGTCTCAAAGTCCAATCAGAAAATCTTGGAAAAAATCCCTCAATAAATACCACATATTTATTCTGATTTGATGTGACCCTGCCTTGTTGTTTGGGGGTTTAGGGGCACAACTCTTCTACCCAAAAATCATCCCATTATGATGAGATCTTGCTAAGTAAGTGCAGTATATTTTATAGGATTTTTTTTTTCTTATTAATTCTTGAAAATTTGGGAAATTAAAGGGATTTTTAGTTTAATGGGTTTTGATGTTGTGGTTTAGTTTGTAATATTTGCAAATTTTGAAAAAATAAATAGTGTAATTTTTGCATTTTTTGAAGGAATTTGGAAAAATACCTTTTATTTATTATAAACAAAAATGGGCTAAAAATTATTTAAATACACACTAGACTTCTGATTTTAGCTTCTAATAACTTCTAATTTATTTTTAAAAATCGATGTATGAATGTCTTTTTCAAACAAAAATAAGCCGGTATTCAAGTTTAACTTCACTCCCGCTTTTATCTTTTAAATTATTCCTATAAATAAACTCTTCGGTTCAGATTTAGGCGACCAATCCTAACTAGAATTTCGTCCGTTTCAGATATATGTATTCTTTGAATTTTTTTTTTTACAAGCACATAACTTTTTCTGAAAATAATTTAATTAGGTACTCATAACTTTGTAAATCTTTAATTACAACTTCAACTTCTAGTTTCCAAAATTCCTTTTATATAATTAGCATGACACATTGTTTTTATAACATTTAATAAACATAAATACATTGCATATATATTTTGTGCTCCATTAATGTATAAAAGACACATTAATTCATTTACTATAATGAAAAAAAAAATGATAATAATAATAATAATTATTATTATTATTATTGTAATGTTGGGTGAGGAAGAAGGACAAGTGATGACAGAAAGGATAGATGCAGTGAGAGAAAAGGACGTGACCATCACCCAAAGGCCAAAACCATCTCTCAATCACTTGCCAATTATTATTATTGCTAGGATTTTTCGGAGACGGGTAATATTGTTTTGGATATTCGCAGTGTTCTTTCCCACATCCCTACTTTCTCTCTTTCATGCGTTCGTAGGACTGGTAATTCGGTTGCCCATTGGCTTGCCCGCAACGCTCAGTCTTTTACTGAAGGGATTGATAATCCTCCTGATGAGGCTTGCCGTCTCATCTTAGCTGATTCGGTTTCTTAGTTTTGCTGTTTGTTTTCTCTCTGTGTTGCCTTTTCCTTGGTTTTCTTGGCGCCCCCGTGTGGGCGCCCCCTGGTGTCAAAAAAAAAAAAACATTTCTTTGTTCTTTGGTCTCTTTCTCTTACTACGTTTCTTGGGCAATTTACTGCATTTACCTACCAATGTGCATCCATGATATATATGTATTCATCTTAAGTTGGATTACTAAAAAGTACATATCTGATTATTTATTTAAGTTTGAGAACAATTGAGTTACTCAACAATAAATTCTTTAATATTAATGTTCAAACTCAAAGGGTCATACATCAATGTTCAGCGGTTCGGGAGAATTGATATTGAATTTGATTCAGAGGTAGTGATCCCTCTCATTACGAACTCGGATTTAGAGATCATGATTTGAGTCATTTAGCCTTAAAGTGCTTGAATCTAACCTTATACCGTTGGTCTCCTGATGGTTTGTTAGGTTGATAGGCACAACATAAATATGGACGGAATCAGAATTTAATATTGTGGGAGAGCAAAAATTTAAAATATTAAAAATGAAGGGATAAAATCTTTAATTAGGAAACGAAAAATTAAGGGATAAAAATATAAATATATAAAAAATATATACTTGCAATATTGTGTATCTATATTTGGAGAGAGAGAGAGAGAGATTGAGAGGGGGAAATGAAATGATCAGTGGGTTGGAATTTGTCTGGTTAGGGCGGTGCAGCGGCTGTCCCCATCTGAATGAATGCACCCTATCTATCACTTCTCTTTCTTTACTCACACGCGTCGCTCACGTGACTCACTTCTTTTTACTATTTTCCTTTAATTTTCTTTTTTCATCTTATTTGATTTACTTTTGTAATTGTATCACATCAAATTTATGGACCTCGGCAACTTCGCGATAGTAATAATTTATGATGTATAAATAGGCGATATTGACAAAATATTATACGGATATAATAATATAATTTTTAGGTAATAATAATAACACCAAATTTGTTATATCTTTTGAATTACTTCTACCATGAATATGAAGTGGGACGAGTTTAAAATTAATAATTGATATAGAATTAAATTTAATATACAATTTTGTTATATATATATATATATTAGCAGAACCAGAATATTGGTACTAGTAGGACAATATTTATAAAATTAAAATTTTAAAGTTTGAAGAAATAAATTTACAAATTCTTACATTTTTGGGTGAAAATTTCCAGATCTTTGAGGCGCTAAAGAGTGGTTTTGTTGCGTGTACAATTTTAATTGTGTTTTTATACAAATTCTAGAAGTTTTCAAAGTTGATTAAGTATATTTTTCATGGATTTTCTTTTCTGAAATTTTATATCTTTTTATAAAACTTCTATAGACTATGGGAGCAATCACCCCTCTTTAATTTTTATTTTCCCCTAAAATTCTCATGCACAAATTCTAAAAATAAATTTTGACCTTAAATTTATTTTTTTTAAATATTGGAAAATGTAACATTTTTTTCATGTCAAAGTTAATAAAAAGACATGTTTGATACTTCTCCATCAACTTCAAAAATCAAAGATTAATTATTAATAACAACGTTGGACTCATAGAACCTATTTTGCATTGGTTTTCTTGCAGAAAGGTTGATAAAAATATTGATCAAATCCACCTTACCAAACAAGTTACATTTATAATAATTTCATTAACTATATATATATATATATATATATATATATATTCTCATTGATATTATAATTAGTCAATGAAGCTAAAGTCATGAAGAAGTGATAGGTTGGCTTGACCACATGAGTATTATTCTTCAATCCTTACAATTGTCAAAATTGGGGTGATAAGGGAGCATGTGAATTTTACATATATATATAAATTTGATTGGACTTAGATAATCTAACAATTAGTTCTAAGTTATATGTATCTAATCGGAAGTAACCACCAAATGGTATATTTACATATTAACTTAACAGAATTTTCGTATTCGAATATCCGAATATGTACTTTATTATTGTTAGTACAAAAAACTTTTAAGTATTGGTAATCCGACCCCCCAAACCCAAAATAGGATATAAAATCTATGTATATGTGTGTTTAATGCTTCGAAAAACTTTGAATTTGAAACCTAATTATTTCATACCATCGCATATCTACAGCTATGCGGTGGAATTAGTGATTGAGATGAAGCTAGGTTTCATTTTTTCAAAATCACATATGCATGTACTAAAATTTAATTTAATTTTACTCGAAATGCTGCAAATGTGAAGATACATCATACATGTATATAATATATATATATATATATATATATATATATATATATTTATTTATTTATTTAGAAATGTGTGTATGTGACTATGTGTGCGTGTATTTAGATTTTGTTGGCTGTTAGGTTATGATAGTTATGATTAAAGCCTGCATGAGTTCAATAATTGCAATGATCCCAAAAGCATGACACATCTGACCTACTCCACATATATATATATATATATATATGTATATATATTATGCTTTCAATTTTATTTTCTTCTTTCATTAAATAAAAACGGTAAAAGCCATCCCACGCGTGTAGGACCACTAATTACTTCTAATTTTTATTTTATTATACCCTACCCAAGCACTTTTCTTTATAGTATATATATATTTTTTAGATCTATAATCCAATTTTCATGGATCGAGTCGAAATAAATTATTTGAGGCCCGGGTAAAGTTTATGCTACTAATAGTAGTTATGTTTTCACGGATTAGAACTCGAGATTTCTGGTTAAACTAGTATAACCCAAATCGTTAAATTACAACACTTGGTAGTTATAGTATATATATAAATGATCGAGATTAAATTATTACATCAACAAAATGTATGTTATATTGGTATCAGATTCATTTCAGATCGATTTATTTTCCTTACTCTTTTCTTTGTTCGTCTCACTTTCTTGGTCTTTGCCTTTCCCTTTGTTCTTATTTATGCGAGAACCTTGTCTCAAATTCCTCATTCGTTTTTGTTCCCTTTTTTTTTTTTTTTTTTTATGTACCTTAAATTTGTCTATATATCACTAATATTCAGTACTTGCTGGACACTTTAGAGTCCTTTGTCTTTGTAACTCTCTTCTCAGTTCGCCTCACATGGCGGACTAAGGATTAGTTTGTCTGCTTATTCAGAACACATGTTTAGAGATTAGTTTTCAATTTCATGTTAATCCGACCAAAACATACAACTTTTTCCAAAAGTGCGTGCTTTTGTTTACAACTTTGATCTGGCTCAAATCTGGTCAATCCGACGTGTCGATCTGACTGTCAGATATGAGTCAATCAGTCAAGAATTTGTTTGAGTGGGTTCTTTATCGACCTGAAAACACTAATCAAACGTGAGCTCGAAACCAACTTGGGGGACTTGGGGTTTTACCCAAGGTTGGCACTCCGACGCTCAAGTCAGTAATGGGGCTCTTTAGAGAGAGAATAAATGCAATTGAATGCGAATTAAAGGCTTACCTACTACTGTTCAAAGGGCGAGTATTTATAGCCATGGCCAAATGACACAGTAGTGTGTGTACTGTAGGTGTGCATTAATGGCGTTGCCAGTCGTCGATCTAGATGTCGGACGATGGAACCGGCTTTAGGCGGGTCGTTTGTACCTTCTTTCCCCTTTGGGTAAAAGCAGGGACTGACGGTCATTAATGAGCCGTAGTGCGCCTGTTCCAGGGAATGGGAAGGGCACACGTGTCCCGACAGGAGTGCTTTTACAGAGTTCGGATGTTCAGTGACGTATGCTATCGACCTGTAGATTGATATTGCCTTCCGGGATCCTCGATGCAATAGGTTCTCAAAGCTGGATCGATCTTGAGATCAGCTGGGCCAGCCAAACGATCTGATGATCTGATGGTATGCCCATCGATCTGGTACCCCTAAGCAGATCTGATGATCTGAGGACCAGATATCGGTCTGATGACCTGCCGAGAGGGCCTTTTTGGTTTGTCCAGGTTGGCTTGAAGGTCCACGTGGCGCCGACCGGGGGCGGCCACGTGGCCCTGCAAATTATGCCATATCAGAGGCCCCCCAAATTACCAGTGTGAAATTTCACGGTGGTGATTTCATCGATCTGGTATTGGGTAGGGGAACCGTCGTGACCGTTGGGATCGAGCTGCCGTCTCAATTACGGGCGTGACTTTTTGGGCCAGATCGGTCCGACAAAGCATTTATTGCGACGCGACCTTCCATAGGATAGGCGCGTGCGGGGTAATTATGGCGTCGTTTCGTATTTCGAGACGTTACTTTTCAACCCCTATATATAGGAGGAGTCCTGCCTCAGCCCCACTTCACTACTTACCGCACTCTAAGAATCGAACTGCTCCGGTTGTGAACAGCTCGCCAACAACTTTCGTCTCCGAACTCGGCTTTCACAAAGGTAAAGAATTTTTTCCTTTCTTGCATCTTCATGGCTCAAAATCAGGTAGCGTTTACGCCGTCGCCAGAGCGAGAGGGAGACCTGCCTGCACCACCTTCACCGGATGAGAATTTCGATCTTAGTTCCGGTCCGATTTCCGGAAGGGACGGAGCTCCGACGGCAAACAGAGGGGGTCAGGCTTCGACCTCGAGGGTTCGACGACCCATTGGGCTTTTAGATGAGCCCGAGGGGGAATTTGAGGATGAAACTCAGATCGGGGGAGGACAGGTCGGGAGAGGGGAACCGGGGATACGTATCGTGAATCCTCCGACCCGACCTCCGCACGTGTACCGCACACTCTCGCACGTTTCAGAGAGGCTTTCCAAGATAACCCCCCAGGAGTTGGCGGAGGTCGTCAGACTACTGGGGTTGGGACCCCAATACACCGTTCGCTTGCCAGAGGAGGGGGAGACAGTGGAGAGACCGAGGGGGTTGAGATCGGTGGGCATGTATTATGCCTCCGTCAAATATGGGTTTAGAATTCCTCTCCCCCGGGTTGTCGCGGATTTTTTTGTTCGGTATAACCTATCCCCTTCCCAGTTGACCCCGAACTCCTTCTCGTTAATGCATTGCCTGATTGTCATAATGAAGTGCCTCGGGTTCGAGCCGGAGATCTGGGATTTCGGGGAGTTCTTCACGCTCAACTGTGCTACCAAGTCCGGGGTCGGATACTTCAACCTTCAATCGAAGCCGAACCGGAAGGTCGTGTCGATCCCATCCACTTCTCATGGTGTCAACTGGAAATCCAAGTTCTTCTTCATCGATCTTCCCATCGTTCCCCGCTTTCGGATCACTTGGGGGGATAATGGCCCGAGACGGCTCGTGACTAAATCGTCGACCTGGCTCCACAATCACTTCGAGCTGTTGACCAACATGGGGCTTTTAGATCATACCAACCTGACGAGGACGGGGAATCTGGTCGAAGCGGGCATTATAACCGGGCTTCATAAAAGGAACTTTCGCTTTGGTATGCTCTTACTTCGACCGGACCCCTACTCGATCAGGGTCTTTAAATTATTTAGTTCCAAGTTTTTCCCTTCGATTTTTTCTGCTCGATCTGACTCATTTCGTTCTGCAGATCTCCGTCCATTGATCATGTCTCGAGCTGCGAGAATGAGGGCGATGAACCAGAGGAACGCCACACCCGACGAGCTGAGACCCGTGGCGGAGGCTGCTCGAGCAATCATCAATGCCCTGCCTGAGGACCAGCGAGCTCAGCAGGAGAGGTGCTCAAAGGAATTGCGCGATCTGGATGCCGATCTGGCGGAGCAGATCGCTGGGGAGCCACTCCGTGGCCAAGAGCTCGAAGGCCAGGCTGGGTCGTCCGCGCAGCCGAGCGGTCAGGTCGAAGAGGACGTCGAACAAGTAATAAATTTAGACCATCTTCCTTTATATTTTGATGAAGAATTAAATTCTCAACTCGAGCATGTTCAGGCGAGGCACGGGGTAGGCAAGAGGCCCTTTAGAGAACTGGTTCACGAACTGCAGGATTCCGACGAGTCCGATGAGGAGGCCCAGCTCTTAAACTTTCCCAAGACTCCCCTTCCCCAGTGGCCTGCAGGTCTGAAGCTTGAGAAGGCCGATGGGACTAAACGAGCTCTGGCGTTCGGTAAGGCCGATCCCGAACTGCTGGCAGCCCTTTTCAACTCCTCGTGCATAATCGATGAGCAGAAGAGGCTTTCTCAGAGGTCGGCGAGGCAGAAGAGGTATCAGGCTGCCAGAGGTCTTTTCGGTGTAAGTTGGTTTTTTTTTTTTTTTTTTTTTTTTGAACTCTTGGAGATCGGACTAATTCGATCTGACGACTTGTTCTCAGGACGTTCTCCCCGTCCTTATCAATTCGATCCACGAAGCGGAGGTTTTCAAGGCCGGCAAGGAAAAGTATAAGGAGAAGTACCAGATGATGAAAGGCCGGCTGGTTTCAGCGAACCCCGAGAGGGTTGAACAGCTCGAGCAGGAGCTCAGGGAGGCCCGCGAGGAGAAGAGAAAACGGGTCGAGGATGCACAAACCTTGGAGGCCCAGTGGAAGAGCTCACAGGAGGCCCTGAAGGAAGCGGAGAAGGCTCATGCGAACGAGCTGGCCCTGATGAAGGAAGAGTTTGCCAAGGAGCTCGAGATTGCTAGGGCTGCCTCGAAGGAGGAGGGGCAGAATGAGGTCTTCAATTTGGCCCGGGCGAAGATCGTAAAAGCGGCGGAAGAAATGAAGAGGTGCAAGCTGGAGATCGAGCGGTACGCCGTTCGCGAATTCATGGAAGGCCCCGGTTTCGAGGAGGCAAGCCTGATCGTGGGTCAGAACGACCTGGTGGAGGGGTTCCAGATCGCCGTAAACCAGCTCAAGGCTCAAGACGCCATCGTTCCCAACTTCAACTTCGAGTCGATTGGCCCCCTTCTCCCAGATCCGTATGCTCCTGATCTCCCTGACGAGGAAGAGCCGGTCCAGATCGAGTGGGCGACCTTCAAGTATGGCCACGCCATTGAGATCGCTCAGGCCAAGAAGGAGAAGCGTCAGGTAGATTGCGAGCTCCCTCCACCGGTTCATATCGAAAGCTTCCTTCCGACTATCAGAGAGCTCGAGCGGTCACTTCGCCGAGCTACACAGGAATCCAATTCTGAGCCCGTCGAGATCGATTGAATTCTCCCCTCGTAGCCAACTGTTTAGACCTCCCGGCCGGGTTGTGGCTGTGTGAATACTCTTAATTTTGTTTTTGAACATTTGCCCATCGAGCCACGTCGCGTGGTGAGCTCGATGCGCTAGGTACGATCGATCTTTCCTAATTTTGAGATCGATTTTTGCATGAATGAATTATGTTTCTCATACTTGTCTTTTTTTTTTTTTTTTTTTTTTTTGCTTTTACAAGTTGAACATTAATTCGATCTGTCATGCGCGTGATTTATCGACCTAGGTTTCATTTACCACGGCTTAGATTCTTGTCGCTTTTGGATCGATTGGCTCATGAAGCTATTCGATCTCTTTTGGATGTCGATCTAGCTTCGTTGGGCGTTTGTCTATTCGCTGCATTCTCTTTGGATCGATAGCGATCTCTGAGACGCTAATCTCTGGACCCCTTTGGATCTAAAACGACCTCATTGGATCTCTGGATCATTAATTTCTGGAAATGATTAAAAGTGCATTAAACACGCTAGGACTTAGGATCTCCTTGGGTCTAGGAACGACCTCGTTGGATCTCGATCTCTAACTATGATTAAATCGTTGCTTTAAAATACGTTAGGACTTAGGATCTCCTTGGGTCTAGAAACGACCTCGTTGGATCTCGATCTCTAACTATGATTAAATCGTTGCTTTAAAATACGTTAGGACTTAGGATCTCCTTGGGTCTAGAAACGACCTCGTTGGATCTCGATCTCTAACGATCGTTGGATCTCGATCTCTAACGATGATGAAATCGCTGCTTTAAAATACGTTAGGACTTAGGGATTTGTAAGTACGACAAAATAACCAAACAAATACATGACAGCATGATCGTGGATCGAATGCCAAACAAATATACATTATATAAAAACGACTGTTGACTTTCATCAAAAGGATCGGATTCGATCCATAGATGGGATCGGGATCGGGCTTTGAACGGGCTCCGGTCCGATCGACTATACAAGCTAGGTGTTTTTATACATAAAACTTCTTCAGGTTGTGCGCGTTCCAGGGTCTTGGCAGGGGCACTCCGGCCATATCTTCAAGCTGATACGCCATGTTCTTGCCTACTTTTGTAACCCGGTAGGGACCCTCCCAATTGGGTTCGAGTTTTCCCACATGCTGGAGGACCTCTACCTTCTTCAACACTAGATCTCCGATCTGGAATGTACGGAGTCTGACGTGTTTGTTGTACGATCGGGTCGCGGCCGCCTTGTATTGTTTAATCTTTTGGTATGCGCGCTCGCGCTTTTCTTCAATCAGATCCAAGTCAGCGGACCGATTTTCGTTGTTCCTGTCGAGCTGGTATTGGCTGACGCGGGCCGTTTCGTGTAGTAATTCCGATGGGATCACTGCCTCCGACCCGTATACCAGAGAATAGGGGGTTTGGCCCGTCGCCGTTCTGGGGGTCGTTCGATAGGCCCAAAGGACCCCGTCGAGTTCGTCCGCCCACGCCCCCAGCTTGGCATCGAGACGGGTCTTCAAATTTTGAATGATGATCCGGTTGGTGACTTCGGCCTGGCCGTTCGTTTGAGGGTGGCCGACGGTGGTGAACCTGAGGTCGATTCCGATATCCCGACAGTAGCTTTTGGTGTTCTCGCTTCGAAACTGGGGCCCATTGTCACAGATGAGAACCCTCGGGACTCCAAAGCGGCAGATTATACTCTTCCAGAGGAAATTTCTTATCACCGCGTCAGTTATCTTTGGGACTGCTTCGGCTTCTACCCATTTCGAGAAGTACTCGACGGCTACTATGGCGAAGCGTTTTTGCCGAGGGGCCAGGGGGAAAGGACCAATAATATCGATCCCCCATTGATCGAAGGGCCATGAGACATCGATCGCGATCATGGTTGCGGGATGCGTGTGTATGAGGTTGCCGTGTTTTTGGCACTTGGGGCATTTCATTGAGTGCAGCTTTGCGTCTCGGATTAGGGTCGGCCAGAAATACCCGCTTCTTAAGATCTTTTTAGCCAGGGCTCGACCCCCTGAATGGTTCCCGCAGTTCCCTTCGTGGACTTCTTCTAACACATCTTTGGCCTGACTTGGGCGAAGGCACCTTAATGGTGGACCTGTGAATGACTTCTTGAACAATCTCCCTTCGTGGTCCAGTAGGTACAGCAGCGAGCGGTATTTCATCCGCCTTGCCTCCAACCGACTTTGAGGTAGTGTCCCGTCCTTTAGGTAGGAGACCAAACTATCCATCCAACATGGCTCCTCCGGGTCAATCGCCGCGACATCGATCCGACCCGGGTCGATGACCCGACCGGGTGAGACGTGAAATGAGATGGTCCCGTCTCGGGTGCCCTGAAGGCCGTTCGCGAGTTTGGACAATGCGTCCGCTCGGGTGTTTTCTTCGCGGGGGACTTGCTCGATCCGAAATTCTTTGAACTTTGAGGCTAACTCTTTAACCATCTTGAGATAATCCGACATCGATTCTTCCCTTGCTTCATACGTGCCGTTGACCTGACCCGCGACGAGCTGGGAGTCGGTCACGACGGCCAATCGGTCGACCCGATGCTCTGCAGCGAACTTTAGTCCTGCGATGAGTGCCTCGTATTCTGCTTCGTTATTGGTGGCCTTGAAGTCTAGGCGGACGGCAAAATCGAACTGTGTACCATCCGAACTAATTAGTGATATCCCCACCCCTCCCCCCTTGGAGGTCGATGAGCCGTCAACGTACATTGTCCAACTCAAGGGATCGGGGGCGTTCTTTGGGGGCTTCGTGTTCTTTTCGACTAAAAAATCAGCCAGAACCTGAGCTTGCTGGGCGAGGCGAGGTTGGAAAGTGATGTCATGCTCGCTTAGCTCCACCGCCCATTTCATCATTCGACCTGAGACATCGGGTTTGGACAAGACTTGTCTAAGGGGTTGGTCGGTCAGCACCACAATTGGGTGCGCCTGGAAATAGGGTCGTAATTTCCGAGCCGCGTGTGTCAACGCGAAGACAAACTTTTCGATCTCAAGATAGTTTCGCTCTGCTCCGTGTAGGATTTTACTCAAGTAATAGATGGGCAGGTGTTTTCGATCCCTAATCGCGACGAGGACCGAACTAAAAGTTTCGTTGGAAAGGGAGAGATAGAGGTACAAGGTCTCCCCTTCGTTGGGCTTGGCCAACAACGGTGGAGATGCCAGGTACTCTTTAAGTTGCTCAAAGGCTCTATCACACTCCTCATTCCATTCGAATTTTTTTAGGTTTCGTAATATTTTGAAGAAGGGCAGGTTCCGTTCGGATGATCGGGATATGAACCGATTTAGGGAAATGATCCGGCCGACCAAAGATTGGACTTGGCTTATGCAGTCGGGTCGAGGTATGACCTGGATTGCCTTGATTTTGGCCGGGTTCGCTTCGATCCCCCGCTGGCTCACCATATAGCCGAGGAATTTTCCCCCTTCGACCCCAAATGTGCATTTGTCCGGGTTTAGCTTCATACCGTACCCCCTGAGGATCTCAAACACTCGACCCAGGTGGTCGAGATGATCACACGCCTGTTTGCTCTTCACGATCATATCATCCACGTAGACTTCCATCGTCTTCCCGATCTCTTCCTTAAACATCTTGTTCACCAACCTCTGGTAAGTCGCTCCGGCGTTTTTGAGCCCGAACGGCATTACCTTAAAACAATAAATGCCCTTGATGGTTATAAAAGCGGTGTGGGGTTGATCTTCGGGTGCCATGGAGATCTGATAGTATCCCTGAAAGGCGTCCATCATGCTTAGCATTTCACAACCAGCTGTCGAATCGACGAGCTGATCGATTCGCGGGAGCGGGTAAGGGTCCTTTGGGCACGCCTTATTTAGATCCGTGAAATCGTTACACATTCTCCACTTACCCCCCGTCTTTTGTACTAAAACAACATTACATAGCCAATCGACATATTGGGCCGGGGTCACATAACCCGCATCGAGCAACTTATTGACCTCGGCCTCGATGATCTCGTTTCTTTCTTTGCTCTGCGTTCTCAGCTTCTGTTTTATGGGTCTGTGAGTGGGATCGAGACCGAGGCGATGGCAGATCACCTTCGGGTCGATCCCCACAAGATCCTTCGCAGTCCACGCAAACACGTCCGCATTTTCTTGGAGGAACTCAATCATCATCATCTCGTGGTGGGGGTTCATGTTGGCCCCGATCTTCGTTGATTTGTTGCTGTCGTTCGGGTCGAGGGGTATGTGTTTCAAAGAGTCAGATGGCTCGATCCGGCCTACTGCTTTTCTCTTTTGAGCTACGCGTGACCCTTCGGCATCTAACTTGGGCGCAGCGAGATCGAGATCCGAGCTCGTGTAAGTCTGGAGATCAAGGCATTCGCTCGCGTCTTTTTCCTTGTCTTTTGGTTCCTTAAGGGTGATCGCATAACAAGCCCAGCTGTCCGGGACGTCACACTCCACTTCCCCGACCCCGTTAGGGGTTGGCATTTTCAGCTTCTGATGGTAGGTGGAGATTATGGCTCTGAATTGAATGAGGCCGGGTCGGCCAAAAATCATGTTGTAAGCGAGCGGCATGTTTACCACAACGTACTCGACCTCTTGGGTAACTCGCTGAGGCGATGTTCCCATCGAAGTGAGCAGTTTGATGCGCCCAAGCGGGACAACCTGGGATCCTCCGAAGCCGGATAGAGGCGTTCGGATCGGATCTAATTTCAAGTTATGCAATTTCATTTTTACAAGCGTAGAGTAAAGGATAATGTTCGTGCTACTTCCATTGTCAACAAGGCATTTGGTTACATTGTAATTAGCCACTCCCAAGGTCACCACCATCGGACAACTAGGCGTTTCACCCTCCCGATGTGGGCCCGAGTGGCTGTCATTTTCGCTAAAACTAACCTCTTGCCTCTCCCACTCTCTGCTTTGCTCGATCTGGAGGACCTCCTCACGCGGTCCGTTGTATTCTCGAGCCGCCCTTCGGATGTTCTTCTTCCTGGCCGCGTTGGAGTCACCTCCTTCGTGCCCCCCGGCGATCATGTAGATTGTGCCGTTGGTCGGGGGGTTGTCCTCAGTTCTTTCGAGGGGCGGCTTTCCGGACCTTCTGGATGGGGATCGGGATCGAGATCGATCTCGAGGCTGATCTAGGCTCCGGCCGGCCTTTTCAGAGTAGTGATCGATCTTACGAACAAAGTCCTTCAGGTGCCCTCCTCGGATGAGTCTTTCGATCTCGTCGCGGAGGGCGTTGCATTCCTCGGTGGTGTGGCCCCATTGCTGATGGTATCCGCAATACTTCCCCGACTTCTGGGCTTTGGGGCCTTCCCGGATGGTCTTGGGTTTGTTCAACAGTTTCTTGTCCATGACCGTGAAGATCTGTTGAACGGTCGTATTGAGGGGGACGTAATTCCTCCGATCGATCTGGGCCGGCGGATCGATTTTCCCCTTCGATTTTTTCGACTCGAACCCCTTTCGGGTCGGGGTTGAGATTGACCCATAGTGATGACTTTCTGGAGCGGGCAACGGAGCGGGTCCGTGGGCTAACGCCATTTCCTCGACCCGCATGAAACCGTGGGCGAGGTCCTGGATTTCGGTCAAGTTCTTGGGCCCGGCCCTGACTATCTCATCCGCCCAGAGACGGTTGCGCAGCGCTCGATGGACGACTGGAAGCAGGGTGTCCATCGTTGGGTCCTCGACCCGAACCACTTCCCTTGAGAATCGGGTGAAGAAATCTCGAAGGGATTCCCCCTTTTCTTGCCGGAGGTTGTTGAGGTAAGAGGGAGGCAGTTTTTCCCCTGCCATGGAGGAGAAGTGAGCAAGGAACCGATCAGTAAAATGATTGTAGGTTCGAATGCATCGAGGCGGCAGGCGGATGAACCAGTCCTGCGCTGGGCCCGTCAGAGTGGTAACAAATATTTTGGCCCAAATTTGTTGTGGGTGGGCGTGCCGCAGCATTCTGTTCTCGAAAGCGGTAACGTGTTTTTCGGGATCGGTCGTCCCGTTGTAAAGTGGTAATCCCGAGGGGATTCGATCTCCGTCGCAGGTCGTGCGGAGAATATCTTCGGAAAACGGGGAGGCTTCCTCCCTGTCGGATCGATAATGGAGGGGTCGGCGGCCCAACCCCGCGCGCAGATCGACCTGCCTCTGGGAGACCACTGATCCTTGGTCTCCCAGGCGGTCTTGCACTCGCCTGCGGGGCGGATCGACACATCGATCCGGGTCGTTCTCCTTACGGGCGGCAGCGATTCTAGCTGCCTGATCGCGGGCCGATCGAGTGGGTATCCGGGCCCGCAAATCGTCATACTCTTCATGGTCGTCATCGACCGCCCGTTTGCCGCGATTCGCGCGGCTAGGATGTTCCGAGTCCCCATGTCCCTCCGAAGGGACCTGTTTGCTCCCTCCCGCCGGTGGCGGAGGAGGTGCGAACCCTTGGACTGGTACCAGGCCTGCGCCCGTCTGGGGGGGAAGGCCCCAGATCACCTGAGCGGGTCCGCCGTTGAGCGGCTGGAGGTAGTAGGGGACAGCAGACCCGTAAGTCTGTGCCGCTGGTCCCAGCCCACTGGCTATTACTGGGCTGGGGATAGTAACAGGGCTTGCCCTCGGCAGCTCAGGGCGCCTCGGTTCCCGGCCCTCTACTTGGGCCAATTCGATCTCCACCCTCCATTGATCGAGGAAGGTGTCAAGGTCAGCCTGCGTAATGGCGACCCTCGGCGCGGCCTCGGGTTGAGGCATGATTACACTGGCACTGGGACCAGCGATCCCGGCGGCGGGGGGAGCAGTGGGGAGATGACCAAGCGGCGCGTTGGTATCGTGCCTGCCTTTGGTGACCTCCTCCAAGTCCTCCTCCTGTCGGGTCTTCCTTGTGTTCACCATGGTTGCAAGAAAAAGGTGTGTTTTACTCAAGATCGAGATAGAGAATAGTGAACGTTCCCACAGACGGCGCCAAACTGATCTGGCTCAAATCTGGTCAATCCGACGTGTCGATCTGACTGTCAGATATGAGTCAATCAGTCAAGAATTTGTTTGAGTGGGTTCTTTATCGACCTGAAAACACTAATCAAACGTGAGCTCGAAACCAACTTGGGGGACTTGGGGTTTTACCCAAGGTTGGCACTCCGACGCTCAAGTCAGTAATGGGGCTCTTTAGAGAGAGAATAAATGCAATTGAATGCGAATTAAAGGCTTACCTACTACTGTTCAAAGGGCGAGTATTTATAGCCATGGCCAAATGACACAGTAGTGTGTGTACTGTAGGTGTGCATTAATGGCGTTGCCAGTCGTCGATCTAGATGTCGGACGATGGAACCGGCTTTAGGCGGGTCGTTTGTACCTTCTTTCCCCTTTGGGTAAAAGCAGGGACTGACGGTCATTAATGAGCCGTAGTGCGCCTGTTCCAGGGAATGGGAAGGGCACACGTGTCCCGACAGGAGTGCTTTTACAGAGTTCGGATGTTCGGTGACGTATGCTATCGACCTGTAGATTGATATTGCCTTCCGGGATCCTCGATGCAATAGGTTCTCAAAGCTGGATCGATCTTGAGATCAGCTGGGCCAGCCAAACGATCTGATGATCTGATGGTATGCCCATCGATCTGGTACCCCTAAGCAGATCTGATGATCTGAGGACCAGATATCGGTCTGATGACCTGCCGAGAGGGCCTTTTTGGTTTGTCCAGGTTGGCTTGAAGGTCCACGTGGCGCCGACCGGGGGCGGCCACGTGGCCCTGCAAATTATGCCATATCAAACTTGTTTTTGTGTAATAATAATAATAACCGGGCGTTTTATAATATTTAGAAACACAATTAATATGTTTCTGCTGTATTCTTCTATTATATTCGCATCAAAATACTTCAATTTATATATCAATTTTTTTTTTTTTTCTTCCTATAAGGAATTTATGTATATTGTTTATACCGATAATTAAATTAAATAAAAGGAAATTAATTAACATATGAACAGAGTCTTTATTGGGGGTGAGGTTAGGACAGACAACCATCGATCAGATTCAGAGTCAAATCATCTCAACTCCTGCCATTTAATTCTCGTCGAGTTTAGAGCTCCAAAAGGGAGAGGAAACATTACAAAATTACACATCCACCCTTAAAGTCACTTGTAACGGCTCAAAATTTAGCTACTACGATACATAATACTATATGAATATATTATTAAAATTCTTTTTTAAGAACTTTCAAATGAAAAATATACAATAAAAGTATTCGACACGATACGATATAATAAAATGATATTTTGTAGTATTCGTGTGCCGTGTAATATTGGAGATTACAAACCATTCTTTTATGATGAGATATTAGCGATCTAAAAGCTTATTTGTAAATGTTTTAATGTACAATAATGAAATCTGTCAATTTGATAGTAAAAAATTCGGAGGCAAAAATTTTTTTTTTAAATTATCTTCAATTATAAAAATATAAGTTTGATTAGAAATGACGTGTATTTATAATTCAAAATTATCAAAATTAGTATGAATATGCAATCGAAATATTTGAAACTTATAATAGCGGCAAGCGAGACTGCTCTTAAACTACATTTCAAAATTTTAACATGGTTAATTGGTCCTAATAAATAACAAGCCAATCATAGAGGCAAAAATATAATTTATGAAATTAGAGAGACCTATCTTTCTCCAAATTGAAGGGAAGATGATGTAATTTACCCCCATTTTTGTGATAAATTTAGAAATTTAAAATTATAAGTACCTAAACAATAATTAGCTACTTTAATGGTTTCTTAGTATTTATATAAATCAAAGATCATTGAAAGAAAAATAATTATAAGCAAGATGGAATTAATTAATTATATGATCGATAAAAGAAAAATAGAATAGAAAAATAATTTTACATTCTAAATATAAAATATACACTTAAAAAATATCAATTTTTTTTATTGAATCGGATAATCGTGATACCAACATATCGTATCCAACACTCCATGTAAAAAATTTATGAAGAAATTTGTATCTCCGTATTCATATCGTGTGCGGATCTCTCTATCCGTATCTGTACATTATAAATACAACCAAGAGTGATTAACTAATTATTCAAGGATTTCATCCTTTATTAAATAGAATGAAATAATTGAGATAATTTAAGAAGCATGCTTTCAATTAATCACCTACAACAAAACATTATGACAAGGATTACGCTAGATTTGTTAACCTTAAATACGTGAAATTTTTAAATATTTCTTTATCAAACTATAGAATTACTTTAATTAATGTCTCTTCTCGTAACAAATAATTAAATTATACTTTATATTAAAAAAAAAAAAAGCAATTATCAATTATGAGTTGGCCCTATATCATCTAGTATTTGCATTATGATTTGCAATAATGCAATCAAATCTTGAAAAAGACACTCTTTGTAGCCTTTGAATAGGTGCTTTAATTTGGCCATCAATTATATTTATGATATGAATAATGGCATGATAAAAAGGGAAAAATCAACATAAATTATTAAAAAAAAGTCAAATTATATATGTTAATTAAGTAAACTAAAGGTAATTAGGACTAATTAATGACATTGTTACAATACTTTAATGCTTAGTTGGCCTATTTTTCTAACAATTTCAGCTAAATAATTAGATGTCAAAGTAAAATTTAAACTATGGTCCAATAATTATCCAGAAATCGTAATCATTTTTTTCCTAAGTCTATGGTTTGTGAGCCGTCTTAGTTGTGTCCTTCGAGCCGTAGATTTGCCAAACCTAATTAAAATTAAACTCCGCATCAAAAACTCGTTTATTTTAGCTTCATTGGAAGTTGCGATTAATCATATAATATATATAAAAAAAAAGACATATATATATAATTTTAACCTAAATGTATATGTAAATAGTTAGGGTTATAGGATTATTTCTCAAAAGGATAAAAAAAGGGACTATTTCTCAAAAAGTTACTATAAAAACCCTCGTCTAATGTTGAAAATTGATTTTATTTTATAAATAATAGAGAATTATCAAAATCGTCCCGTAAAGTGAGCTGCTTTTAGTTTTGGTCCAAACAATTATCAAAATAGAATTCACCACTAACTCATGCTCAAACTAACTTAACTTGAGATAAAATTTAAATATTCACTATACCTTAAATCTTTAATATTTTTCTTCTTCTCACCCCTAAAATTTTAGAATTTTAGTAATTTAATTTGAGTTTTATTTATCGTTATTAAATTTCTGATTCTATCCCACCTACTTTATGTACTTTCACAAAAAATATATATTTTCACGTAAATTGAAAAACACACAAATAGATGCATATCATATCTTTGCTATGGTCCAAATAAGATAATACGAACTTTACAACTTGCCGAATGTTTGTCTCCAAAGCTTTTGTTAATACACAATCATATCAATCCTTAATAAAATAATACAAATACATACATTGCTCTGACCCAACTACACTTTTAAATATATTATTTTATTATATCGTCTATTTGAATTCAATATCTCTCATGTAGAAATTAAAAAAAGATATTTATACTATTTTATTCGTATCTTTTTTTTTTTTAATTCGTATCTTGTTGCATCATATATATACACATACATGCATATATGTATCTATATCATGGTTAGTCAATAAAAATAAATAATATGTAAGTAGAAAGATATAAAAGTAATAAAAATGATTGCACTTGTTGGACAAAATCAACCCGCTGTCCCCATTCCTCTCTCTCACAGAGGAAGCACAGAAGCACACAGTGATGGGTATGAAGTATGAAGTATGAACTGCTGTGTAATAGCACTATATATTTATCTAGATTCACGTGCGCCTTTGTCAACCCTCACCTTTATTTCTTTCTTCACTTTTTATTTATTTTCTAGCATAAATCAAATCGTAATAAAATCCCATTCAATCCCCCAAATACAATTTAAACAACACTTCTTCTCTTCTGTCTGCCCATTCCCATTCTCTCTCTCTCTCTCTCTCTCTCTCTTTGAAGTTCTTCATGGAGTTAGCTCTGAGTTTGGGCGATACAAGAAAGCCCTTTTCGTTTCTTGAGAAATCACAGAAGATTATCAGCAAAGATCTAGGGTTAGTATGCATGGGTGATGAAGAAGATGATGATCATGTTCATGTTCATGGCGTCAGTAAAGAAACCGGGTTTTCTGACGGCGAAAACCGCCGAGATTCTTCAGCAGATCCACCGGTTCAGCTCGATCTCCTCCCTTTCTCCCCGGTTCACAGAACCCATCACCAGCCTAAATCCAACAAGTTCCCCTTTTCTTGGCTCAATGAAAAACGTAAGCTCTCTCTCTCTCTCTCTATATATATATATGTAAAACCCATCGAGAATTCTCGGTATACATGAAAAAGCTGTGAATTTGGGTGATAAAAATTGAATCTTTGACAGTGGAATCGGAAAGAGCGTCGCTTTCGTCGCCGAACAGCGCGGCTTCGTCTTTTCAGATGGATTTCGCAATGCTGAGATCATCTAAAGGGAGCATGAACAAGAGGGATTTCGACCAAATCAATGGCGAAAGCGAAGCGGAAAGAGGGACTTCCTCAAGAGGAAGCGATGAAGATGAAAACTTGGCCAGGAAAAAGCTAAGGCTCTCTAAAGAGCAGTCTGCTTTCCTCGAAGAAAGCTTCAAAGAACACAACACTCTCAACCCTGTAAGTCTCTCTCTCATATATATATATATATATATATATATATATATGTATGCAAATAATCTTGTTTAGATTAAATATGAAAAGTATTAAAGTTTGTTTATGGATTTAAGGGGTTTATTAGAAAGCTAGATTTCTTTGATCTTCTGTAACATGAAATTTACAGATTGATGTTATCATCTTGTATTTATGTAATTTATTGTATTTTTAAGAAATGGAGGATATATTGTTGAGAGAAATAAATAAAAATAAATGGAGGATATTGTTATGTGCATTTTTAATGCGAATTTTAATAACTTATCCACATCTTTTGTAATATATATGCAGAAACAGAAGCTTGCTCTTGCAAAGCAACTGAATCTTCGTCCCCGCCAAGTGGAAGTATGGTTCCAAAACAGAAGAGCTAGGTAAATACACATTACATATACATGCAAAATAATACATACATCAATACTTCAAACCCATCTTAAGGTAGTAGTTCGATACTTGAATACCGCAGCTTAGCTGTTCGGCACTAGTTTAATTAATGAAAAATCTTTTATTCGAAAACCATAAGTTAGCAGTCCGACACAAGTTTAATGAAAAGTCTCGTGTTCGAATATTTGAATACATAATCTCGATGGCAGAGAGATGTTCACATTTCAGCCGTACTACCCGAACCCTTAGCAAACAGGATTGCAATTTGCAAATGACATTTAGAATGAAAAATTTACACAAACACCCTGAAAATTCTTCTTTTTTCTTTTATTGTATATATATATATATATATATATATCAGTATTTATGTCTCTAATTTAATTTGAAAAAGGACATTGCAGTACAGTTAATATATATATATATATATATATATATTGGATTTTGGTGAATATTTAATGAGACAATAATTTGGTTTGATTGATGACAGGACGAAATTGAAGCAGACAGAGGTAGATTGTGAGTATTTAAAAAGGTGCTGCGAAACACTGACAGAAGAAAATAGGAGGCTGCAAAAAGAGCTTCAAGAATTAAGAGCACTTAAAGCTTCTCAGCCATTCTACATGCAGCTCCCCGCCACCACCCTCACCATGTGTCCGTCGTGTGAAAGGGTGGCCACCACCACCACCTCCGCCGTCGCTGCAGCTGCTCCTCCGCCTGCCGCGGCGGCGGCGGCGAAGCTACTGTCACTGTCGCCTTCCCATGCACATGCCCAGCAGGCTGCTTCTTGAAAAGAAAAAAAAATGTAGTGTTTTTATTGTTGGAAAAAAAAATGGAAGGAAAAAAGAAGAGCAAAGAAAATTCCCAATGTTTTATTTTGTACATAAATTTGGGATTTTTTTTTTGACTGAAATATATTTTTTGGGCTAATTTATTTTTTGATTTTTGTGAGTGAGAGTGCTGTAATTTTGATGGATGATGTTTGGGGGAGCACTCGTAGTTTGACCAAGAATGTAAAAGAGGTTATTATTAATTAGACCAAAGTTGTTTTTTTTTTTGGAAAATTTGATTTTATTCATGGGTCTTTTTTTGAAAACTCTCAATGAGTTAGAAATTTTTTTTGTTTGTTCTCCATTTTTAAAATTATTCCTTTCCACTCCTCAGATGAAACTCATTATTTTCGTTTACTTTCCATTTTGTACAACACATATTACATATTGTGAAAAATATATAATATTTGGGGATTTAAGTATGTGATTTTTTAGTTTTTATGTCGATTTGAGTCCCCATTTGAGGATTTTTCGGGAATTCCCCATTTATTGTTGTTATATCATGAATAATTAATAATTATTAACAAATGTAGATATTATATATTTATTTGTTATATAATGTTATGAATTACTGATTATTATATTAATGTTAATACTAGCATTTTTAGTAGCTTGATAACATTTGTTCAAGTATCAATGTTCAAATATTTGTTATTTTTTCCTAAACTAAAAACATCTTTAACTTTGAGACAATCATGATTTACAAGTATGAATCAACTTATTTTAATGTTGAAAAAATTTTAAAATTAGTTCGAGTTCAGTTCGAAAACAGCACGAACCAGACATGATTCGAGCTCAAACTCGACCTTTAGAGACTTTGCTTGATTGATTCGTAAATCAATATGATTCCTATACATATATCCCTAATCCTAAATCCTAAAGTGTGAAACCGATAGCTTTTATGTATAATAGAAATATTTCAAAAATAAATAATTGAATGAGGCTAATGATTATGGCTATTTTCATAATTACTAATCACAATCATCATCACTAAGATGATGTTGTAATGTTAATAATTGAGAGGCTCATATTTTGAATTATATGTTGGAAACAAAATAATTGGTGACTCAATGTGAAAAGAGGAACATATGTATCCAAATAATCAAGACTTGGGCAAGCCATATGAGACCAATTAATCATTCAAAGTTCATATATATACATGCCATTTCCCACTTTATTTTCACAACAAATTGGTTTAAATCATGTTAATTTAATCAAATTTCTTGAATTTAAAGTCTATAAATATACTATTATCATCAATAGAGAGATTGAATTTTATATGTTGACAATTCGATCTAATTTGAACGAAAAAACAGGGCGAGTTAAAAATTTAAAACAAAATCTTGTCAAGTATTTAGTAGCAGTTGAGAAGTCTTCCTCATCAAAATTTATATAATTATATTGTAAATATATTTGTCGAAGCATATAAATATTTTCCTCTAAAAGTAGTGAGATTATCTATCAAAATTTTGAGTGATTAAAATTTTAAATTTTTTAGTCCCAAACAAGTCAACCTTATCTATACATAGAACAAGTTTGGATGATGATACATTGCACATCCATATTATTTTATTTTCAATAGTTTGCGATATATATATTTGGCTAAATAATCACTGAATATGCATGTCTCTATCATTCGTTTATATGCCAATCTATGATAAATACGGATAGAAAAATCAAAACACGACACGACATTATAGAATACGAACATGTCATAAAAACAAAATGATATGGATGGAGATATGGTGTATCAAGAGAGATATCAAGATGGAGAAGAATATCACTTGAAATATCAAGAGAGAATAGGAATTGGATAAGTGTTAATAATTAGTTTGGATAGGATTTATATTATATCATTTAATATTTAGAATTTATATTATATCATTTAATATTTCGTAGTATTACGTTGTTTATTGATAGGAGAAGTTTGAGTTATGTTGAGAGTCTTACTAGGTTTAGGATATATTTACCTTTACATATTGTTTGTCACGTTTCGTTTACAGTAAGCAATAACAACATTCAGAATTTCCAATCTAAATCTCTAATGTCTCTCCCCCCCTCAATTTCCCCCGGCCGGACGGTCCTCCGGATTATCCTTATCTTCTCCTCTAATTTTTATGAGCACGAGACTACTCTAAAGTCTCCTCCGATAGCTCTAAAGTCTCCCCCGATACGTTAATTCGTATCACAAAACAACAAATTTATGTTAAAAATTTGTTTATACACCATAAAAACTAATCTTCAAACAACTACACAAATAAAATATTGCAGACATAGATCCCTTCAATTCTAACAAAGAAATTGAAGTTCCATTTTGACTTTGATATATTATTAGTTCAATCACTATTTATAGCACCGTCAAGAATCAATATAATTCACAGAAGAAGCTGACTTTAAATGTTACTTAAATTAAATAATACATAATTAACCAAATATTCCTTATAACTATATGTATATAAGAAAATTAAAAGAGATGAAGTTTACACATCACATGAAAATAGTCTTGAAGCTTAGAACCTATAATACTTAAAATATTATTTTATTATATCGTGTTGGATCCTGTATTTAACACCACATAAAAATTAAAAAAAAAAAAAAGTATCATAATATCTATATCGTACCATATCCGTATCCATACGTCGGAACTAAATTGGTCCTCTGATATTGATAAACATGCTTAAACATGATGTCATGATATATTTATTTAAAGAAATATTTCATAAAAATGGCTCATTCTTTTTTATTTTTTTATTTTTTTTGAAGCTATAAAAATGGCTCATTCAATCATTACTATTTGGTGACTTGTTTGTGTAACCATATATGATATATAATTGACTTAATTCTATAATGCCATTTTATTTATTGAAATTCAGTAACATGGACTTGTATCAAATTTATTTATTTAAGATAATTATTAGAATGTCAAACAATTTTTTTTGGTTTGTTTGGGGAATGTATTCATGTTTATCAAAATATATTGAGTAAATCTCATATTTAATTACTAAAGTTTTGAGTTTGTATCATTTTAGTTCCTAAAGTTTAAAAAACAACAAATAAGTTCCCAAAGTTACTAATTTATTTTAAGTTAGTCACATCAACAACCACCTTTTTAGTAAAAATATGAGCGGGAAAAATTTGTGTAATTAGTTTTGTAGGGTGTCTTCTTATGGGTAAAAGACAAGAATATTTTTACTTATTTCATACCTGGTCCACATGAAAATTTTACTTGTTATATAACTCTAAATAAATGGGTTTTTTTATATATTTAACCTTTGTGCTAGGTGAAATGGGGAAGAAAACCCCATATTACAAAAATTAACATAAAAAATACTGTGTTTTCAAAATATTTGCATGACGAATTCTAAAAATTTCTGGTGTTGGACACGTGCTAAAAGCGCAATTAGAACAATAATTTTCTCTATTTATTGACTGCGAAATGACTAATTTACCCTTTTACATTTTAATATACATCATCTCGTATCTATCTATATTGTTCAATACTTTTTTATATGCACCAAAACCATGTATACAATAAAAATTACATGAAGAACTTTATAAACAAGTATATGTGCAATGCTTTTTTATATGCACAGAGGCCCTGTACAAAATAAAAATTGTATGGAAAACCCTATAAGCAAGTACAGAAAGGGGTATAGAGAGATAATGCATATTAAAATATAAAAGGTAAATTAGTCATTAATTCACATCCAATAAATAGAGAAAATTAGTGTTCTAATCATGCTTTTAGCACGTGCCCAACATCAGAAATTTTCAAGGTTCGCCATACAAATATTTTAAAAATACAGAGTTTTTTATGTTATTTTTTATAACACATAATTTTTTACTCATTTCACCTAACATAGAGGATATGATGTAGATAACTACTAAATAAATTATATATAGCGCCAAAATTATAAAAAAATATTATTTGATATGAGAGTTGGGGTATTTTAGCAGTATAAGTTTAACGACCCAAATCAAAGTCCGGTAACTTTTTGCCTCCCCGGAAAACAAAAGGCCACAAATACTAATATATTTTTTATATTCTTTATATTAATAACATTGTTGGAAGTAATATTATTAGGCTTGATCGTTATACATGGCTTGCTCAACCTTATACAAGTTAAATTATGAAAAATTAATTTCAACTACATATCACAAGACACGCACGTTGTATCACTGTCTGGTTTAAATTTAATGAATTTATTTGGCTAAGACACACTTGTGCTTAAGACTATAAATGAATATACGAAAATTTGATATCCATTTGCATCAAAATCTGTTAAAAAAAAAAATTTATTTGCATCCGTTCAAATAGGATATTATTCGTATTCGATTACAAACAGTTGAATTATAAACATATAAGGATATAATAATTAGATATCTAATTCGTTTAACATTTAATCTGTTTATATATCCGTTAGATATATCTGTTATTCGATTTATTCACAAACTGCATTCGATTATATATATAACTTAAAGAGACAAATATTAATTTATGCATTATATAATTATTTTAAAATTAAAAAATAATAATAAAAATAAACATATATCATATTATTGATATACTAAAAGAATATTCGTTAATAATATTGAATATATATAATAAATTATGTATTATACTTATAACTAGGTGGTTTGTATCTAATGTTTGGTTGTGTTATGAAATTTTAATCTATAGACTATATATATATGTAAAACAAGTAAAAGGATTCGAATTCGGATAATTGACTAATCAAATATTTTTACACATATGAATAACTCAATATTCAGGTAATATCCGTGGGATAAAGATGCGAATAATATTTTTATTAGCCGTTGGATAATGGATACGAATCCAGATAATGAATGCGCTAAATGAATTCGAATTCGGATACTACACATCCACTTTATTTATTATATATCCATTTATACCCCTACTAGTTGCGCCTAATAATATGATTATATATGCTTGCAATAATAATTTTATAAAAGAAATAATTAATGTTCGATCACACAAATAAAGCTGACAAACACAATATTCATTTTTATTACAATTATGGTTGCTCAAAGAAATGATTTTGTCACTCCCTAATGCCTTTGAATTATTTTGAAGAATGATGATTCAGTCAGAGATGATACTCATGCATCAATATGATCTATGATGACATCATTAATTTATTACTATATTTTATTTAAATATCAAAACATATAAGCACTTTAAATGGTGGCAAAATTGGTTGAGGAATTTAAACTCCTAATATTTTGTCGTGAAAGAATCGTAGGGTAGCCTAATCGGTATAAGAGTTTGTCCCGGCTTATTGTGGTCAATTAAAATCCTAAATTTATTAAATGTCTGAATTATGTGCCGCATAAAGGGTTAAGTATTGCGAGCGTTGTCGAGTTATTTAGATTAAAGTTTCTCTTATCAATGATAGTTACGTTTTTAAAACCCGAAACATAGAGCTAAATTATTGAGCTAAACTCCTTGTTGCTATTTTCGAAACTCGAAAGTAATATTAATATAAAATTTTTGTATCAAATGGCCCAATTATGAAACAAATTAGTTGGGCCCATAAGAAGATTGGTCCAAACCTTGGAGGAATATAGTTTATTGGTCCAAACCTTAGAACTTGAATAACTATTTTATAGTTTTTATTCAAATATTTGTCTTACTATGGTAAATTATGGCTTGTTAATAATTTCTATAAACCTTATGAAAATTATCTAAATAAAAATTCCATTTTTTGATCGCATAATTTGTATTACCTCGAAATTAAATAAAAAAATAACTAAATTTAGTGAATATTTTCTCAATCTTTATTCATTCGATTAGAAAAAGGAAGATATGCATACAAAACGAAAATTCTTTTCTAACCCTCCCTAAAAAATAGCTTTTTATACATATTAGTACCATTAGATTAGTGATTAGTTTAGCTGTAATATTTGATTATTTATTATGTTTATAGTTTTTTTCTTCTTTTTCTTCTTCTTCTTTTTTTTTTTTTACTTAATTTATTTATAGTTGATTCTCAAATTCTAAAAAATTATGTTTTTGTGACTTAATGTTTTAAAACCATTTTCGTAGTCCATCTCCCATCTCCATGGTTTTACTATTTGAAGGTACATCTTCCATTTGAAAAATTAACTAAAGAAAATAAAATATTTCAAATAGTGTAAATATGTGTGTAGGAGAAAATATAAATATTTTATAGTATAAAGTTATTTTATAAATTATAAAATTTAGTTTTCCAAGCAATATCTGTTCACACAACACGTTGGTTCTTGATTAAAAAAGAAAAGGAAAAGAAAAAAGAAATAAAGAAGTTTAAAAGAAACACATAAGTTTATAATATGATTTATACATGTATGTATGTTAGGTGTGAATTCTTGATTTAGTTTTGATTTTGCAATAAATTCTTGATTTACTTTGGATTTCATTGGATTCTTTCACAAAAAAATTAGTGATTATATTTGCTTTTACGATTTTCCCGAATAAATTTTACTAGAATCCTAATCATATAGATTAGTTATTTTCTTATATTTTTAAAGTTCTAAATTTATTGGCATCTTTATGATAATATTAATACTTAGAGTTTTACTTTGTATAAGTCATTATTTACGAGAGAAAATAATTAATATTTATGAAAAAGAAAAAGATAATTAATTGTCTATGAGAAAAAATCTCATGGACGTCTGTAAGATAAGCAGAGTCCCATACAAAATTTTGCGTTAGAAACAAAGATAATCAAATTTAACCAGATATACTTACAGAATATTATCATTTTTTTGGTGGAAAAAAGAACCTAAAAACTAAGGTATCTTCTTTGAGCAGAAACTCCAACTCCCTTGGTATGTCTTCCCAGATCTCTCTATCCGTAAGTAAATCATGCCCCATGGCCCATTCTAGCGAGTTTGTTAGCACAAAAATTCCCTTCCCAGCACGTATGAACCAACCTGATGTCCCAAGGCTTCGTCATAAAACCGATGCAATCAGCAACTACATTTTCCAAAGGATGATTCGGAGGCACCCCATTCCGAACCATAGAAACGACAACCAAAGAGTCAATCGCCACCTTAATCTTAGGGAACCTAACCTACGTTCCCACGCAAGCCGAAACCCTTCTCGAAGACCCAAAAGCTCCGCTGTGGTGATAGAAGCATTTCTTAGATTCATGGAAAATCCAACAATCCACTTCCCATATTCGTCCTGAATAAGGCCACCAGCTGCAGCCCTTTTCGTGTCAGCCATAATAACTACCGTCTGTATTGAGTTTTACCCAAGAAGCTTTTGGACGTTTCCACGCCAAATTTGCAGCCTTATCTTTCCCCATTTGTGGCCTCATGCACTCGCTTTCAACCATGTCAGCAATGAGGCCTTTAATTTTCATAATGGAAGCCTTGTGATGTTCAGACTTCCCTTGAAACACCATGAGATTCCTTGCTTTCCATATAGATATAGTCCAAACACAAGCTAAAACAAGAAGAAGCAAGATATTAGTTACTCTATTATTCTTTAAAAAATCCATCCAATTTTCCTCAACTCCATCCCTGAATTTATACCAATCAGCTGGGGCAACAATAAATTCCCAAATACGATTAGCGAAGGGACAATCAAAGAGCAGATGTTTAATATCACAAGTCTGAGTGCGTCATATGACGATCCACGCGTAGGGCATTAGTGAGAACTTTGTCATGTTGACAAAGCCATTTGAGCTTCCAAATCCAGTGCCAATTGAGATTTTCGATCGAACTACATTCTTCCCCCAAAAGAGCTTTGTACGCGGAACTTGATAGGAAAGGGATACACCAAAACCGAGTGTACGCAGCGGAAATTAAAACTCCTCTCCAAATGCCCAATAAACAATCAACCAAGTATGCCAAAGGTTATAAAAAATAATCAACCAAACAAGAATAGAGACACGAGATTTTTAACGTGGAAAACCCCTTCAAAGCGAAAAGTAAAAACCACGAGGCCTACGAGACCTAAAAACAAATCCACTATAATTCGAGGCAAAATTACAACAGTTTAACACCAATAAATCTAACTCCAAACACGAACCAAACACCGATTCGATCCAAAACTAACTAGAACACAAAAGGAGAAAAAAGACACCAAAATAAGCCGAAATTCGTGTTACTGTTCATGCACCAAAAAACCCGACTTACAGTGCTTCAAATCCGATCTCCACCGTTCACTTTCAAGTTCGATGAGTTAGGAACCTACTGTCCGAAATTCAGCTCAATCGGACCACAAATGACCTCCTGATCGTCCGTACGAAGGTGCTGCCGCCGCCCAAAATCTGCTGTCAAAAGTGCAGAAAATTTCTCTCTCTTGGAGAAAAAGGGTTGCTGTTCGATCAACTGGTCCTCACGCAAAAGCTGCTGCATCAAATTAAAATTACAAGCCAAACCTAATGTTGTTTGAAAAAGGATTTTGATGATGGGCTTTATTTTCTAATTGGGCCAACAAAGATATGTGGGCTGGACCCAACAAATCTCCCCCTCCAGCCCAAGTCGAGGAAGGAGACAAACCACTATTAAAATCATTCAAACTTGAAACCCGCCATCCTGGCATAAACCTCAAGTTTCTCACGACTCACCACCTTTGTCAACATATCAGCACCATTGTCATCAGTATGAATCTTTTCAAGCTCGATCAACTTAGAATTCAAAACATCTCGAATCCGATATCTCACATCAATATGCTTCGACTTACCATGAAAACTCGAATTTTTACTGAGATGTATTGCACTTTGATTATCACAAAACAAAACATACTTCGATTGTGAAAATGCAAGTTCTTGAACAAACTTCTTGATCCGAAGTAATTCTTTGCAAGCTTCAGTGGCTGCAATAAATTCGGCTTCTGTAGTAGATAAAACAACACATTTTTGCAGTCTAGATTGCCAAGCCACTGCTCCCCCTGCAAAAGTAATCAAATAACCAGATGTGGATTTTCTCGAATCCAAATCTCCAGCCAAATCTGAATCTGTATATCCAACCAACATCGGTTTCCCAGACCCAAAACAAAGCTTCAAATCTGTAGTGCCGCGGAGATATCTCATAATCCATTTTACAACATTGCAATGCTCTCTACCCGGATTTGAGAGAAACCTACTAACTTTGCCAACTGCATGAGCCAAATTCGGTCTCGTACAAACCATGGCATACATCAAACTTCCAACCGCGGATGCATAGGGAACACCTTGCATGTCCTTCTTATCTTCATCATTAGAAGGAGACTGTGCACTACTCAGCTTAAAATGTCCATCAAGAGGAGTACTTACAACTTTGGCTTTATCCATATGGAATCTCTGAATCACCTTCTCAATATACTTCTCTTGAGACAACCATAGCTTCTTGGCATTTCTATCACGAGAAATTCTCATGCCAAGAATGAGCTTCGCTGGTCCTAAATCTTTCATGGCAAAAGATTTACTCAACTCATTCTTCAACCTGTCAATTCTAGAAGCACTATGACCAATAATGAGCATATCATCAACATAAAGCAATAAAATGACAAAATCAACATCAGAGAATTTTTGAATAAATTCGCAATGGTCAGCATTAGTCTTTGTATAACCCTGCTGCAGCATAACCGACTCAAACTTTTTATACCATTGCCTTGGAGCTTGTTTCAAACCATACAAGCTTTTCCTCAATCTGCAAACAAAATTCTCTTTCCCTTTAACAACGAAACCCTCCGGTTGCTCCATATAAATCTCCTCCTCCAAATCGCAGTGGAGGAAAACAGTCTTCACATCCATCTGTTCAACTTCTAAATTAAGACTAGCTGCTAAGCCCAAAACAAGACGAATTGACGATATTTTCACAACAGGTGAGAAAATCTCTTTAAAATCAATTCCTTTCTTTTGACTGAAGCCTTTAACAACTAATCTGGCTTTGTATCTCGGCTGTGAATTGTTCTCTTCTTGTTTCAACCGATAAATCCATCGGTTCTTTAGAGCTTTTCTGCCTTTAGGTAACTTGACAAGGTCAAAAGTATGATTGTCATGTAAATATTGCATCTCATCTTTCATTGCTTCAAACCACTTTTCCTTAAGCTCACTATCCATGGCCTCCTCAAAATAATTAGGTTCTCCTCTATCTATCAAAAGCACATACTCATTAGATGAGTATCTAACAGATTGCATTATGTTCGTGGTAGATCTTCTGGGTTGGATTGAAGGTTGCTCAACAATTGAATTATCTTTCCCATTCTGAATTTCATGATCTTCCTCAGCATGATCATGATCAACCTCTATCTCCAAATTATTCTGATTGTCTAACTCATCTGCATCAGGAAGATTAACAATAGGTTTTGGATCTAAATCTATCAAGTCCTCACCACCTGGAGACTCTAAATTACTTGTTTTACTGGTATCTTCAATGGTTTTATCCTCTATAAAGACTACATCACGACTTCTAACAAGTTTCTTTTCAGCCGGATCATAAAACCTGTAACCAAACTCATCCTGACCATACCCAAGAAATATACATTCTCTTGCTTTAGTGTCTAACTTAGACCTCTCATCCTTAGGTACATGCACAGAAGCTTTACAACTAAACACATGTAAATGATCATAGGAGACATCCTTTCCATACCATACCCTACTAGGAACATCAGCATGCAATGCAACAGAAGGAGACAAATTAATTATATAGGCAGCAGTAAGTAAAGCCTCACCCCAAAAAGACTTAGGTAGCTTCGCATCTGAAAGCAAACATCTGACTCTCTCTACCAAATAGGGCTGCAAACGATCCGAGCCGAGCCGAGTTTGGCATGAAATAACAGGCTTGAGCTTGAGCTTGATATTTTTTGTCCTGACTCGAGCTCGGGATCGAGCTTGTCAAGCCTGGTATTTTAGGGCTTGAACTCGGCTCGCCCCTAGCTCGGGATCGGCTCGGTAAGGCTTGAAATTTTTTTCTTTCCTTTTATTTTTAATAAAATTAGTTTTATATATATATATATATATTATAATTAAATTAAATTAATTAATCATATATATTAATATTATATTATTAAATAACATTTATTAAAATTTTATCACACAAAAATATATAATATATAAGAATATAAATGATTGTTTGGTCAATTATTAAACCCAAATATGATATAATATAATATGAATCTATTATAATATATTACTTATTTTATACGTTATCTTATTAGATAATATCGTCATATACATTAGTAAACTAAATATTATTAAGATTTAAGGTATAATGTATATTTATCATATATATTATGTTACTAAATAAGATACATTATTAGCTCATATATTATTAATACACATACATATTTTATTATAATATATGATATATAATTACATACTATCTCATTAAATCATAATAGTTAGTACCATACATGTTAGTAAATTATATATGTAATTAAGCATTTGACACACAAAGTTATACATATAAAATACATGAAATATCAAAAACACATGTAAACATATATAATATTGATTTAACCTATTAAGATGTATAAGATATAAATAAATATTAGTTTAATTATTAAATCAAATACATTATTAGCTCATATATTATTAAGGGACACATATAATACATGATTGATATTAACTTGTTAAACTATATACATTGGTAAATCATATATTTTTAAGATTTTAAGATATATATAATATATACTATATGATATATAAATGTACATTTACATAATATAATATTAGAGTTTGGACCATATATGATTAATAAAAAGATTATTTATATGTATATATATTAAAAATTATATATATATATATAAAACATAAAATATATATTTACATATAATATAACCTAATATACATATATGTTATATATATATATATATATATTATAAAATATAAATAAAAAAAAAAAAACATATATATGCCAGGCTCGCGAGCTGGCTCGCAAGCCGCGAGCCTAGGCACATCAGGATCGAGATCGACTCGAGGGCGAGATCGAGCTCGTCAAAGCTCGGATCGAACTCGTCCAACTACGATCTCAAGCCGAGTCAGCTTGAGCTCGGCTCGTAGAGCTCGCAAGCTGGCTCGGCTTGTTTGCACCCCTACTACCAAAGTCCTATTCATCCTTTCTGTCAAGCCATTTAACTGAGGTGTTTTAGGAGGCGTCTTCTGATGCCGAATACCCTGTTCTCTGCAATAAGAATCAAATGGACCACAATACTCGCCACCATTGTCAGTACGAATACATTTCAGTTTCTTACCAGTTTCTCTCTCAACTGATGCCTGAAAAACTTTAAAAACATCAAATACCTAATCTTTGGTTTTTAAAACATAAATCCAAACTTTTCTCGAACAATCATCAATAAAAGTGACAAAATAAAGTGCACCACGATGAGTTCGTACCTTCATTGGTCCACAAACATCTGAGTGTACCAGTTCAAGAAACTCAGTTTTTCTTAAAGGGGGATGACTCTTGAATGAAACCCTTTTCTGCTTCCCAGCCAAACAGTGAACACATCTTTCTAACTTTGTATCTTTCAGCCCTGACAACAAATTCTTCTTGGCCAAACAATCGAGTCCCTTTTCACTAATGTGACTAAGTCTCTTGTGCCAAAGCTCTGACAAGTTGTCACTTTCTGCTGTATTAACCGAGTTCACACAAATAGAAGCCTTCATCTTATATAAATTATGAAATTTATCACCTCGAGCCACAATTAGATTCCCTTTTTTGAGTTTCCACTGACCATTACCAAAGAAATTACAATAGCCATCATCATCGAGCCTTCCTGCTGAAATCAAGTGCAAACGAACATTAGGTGCATGTCTAACCTCATGAAGCACCAAACCCGACCCACTGTTGGTTTTCAAACAAATAGTCCCAATGCCTACTACCGGTACCACCGTATCATTCCCCATCTTCAAAACTCCAAAATCACCAGAAGTATAAGAAGTGAAGAAATCTTTCCTTGATGTTACATGAAATTATTACAGGCTGAAAGAGATAAATTTTTTTAAATTTTTGCATGTTTTAAGTGCTTTTGTGTGGCTATGATTAGTTGATTTTAGGGTTTCCTGAAAGTTTTGAATTTCTGTAGCTTGAAATTGTTTACTATGACATGATATCCTTTCTAGTACCCTTCTTACAGCTTCTTGGTTGTGGTGGAATTGAATTTGAAAAGGAAATTGAGTTGAAACCTTTGAGTATTTATGATTCGCATGACATGAAGTGAGTTTGTTTGACACTTGACATGGTAGGAATTGTATGAGCTTGAGCATAAAAAGTTGAACTAAATGTTGTGTGTGCTAAATTGGAACCATGCTGCGAGTGAATCTTGTCTAAAGTGATTAGTTGATTTAATATCTTTTAAATTTTGCAAGTATGTTGAGAAACGGTAGATTGGTGTTGAGCTAAACTAAATTTGACTTGATGAGCATTTAGATGTAAGAGGGAGCTTGCGAGGGGCCAGCTAGAGAAAGGTTGGTCAGTAGAACTCGCGCGACTACTTCTCTAGCCTTGGAAAAATTCCAAACTAATTTAGTGCCATGAGTAGGGCCGAATGCCGGCCGCCCTAGAAATTGTTTTCCCAACACTTAAAGGGATAAACAACTGGAGTTCGCTTTGCTTTGCGGAAAACTCAAAAAAAGAAAAAAAAATGATGAGCAGAAAAAAAAAGAGATATATTGAAAAAAGTACTTATGTTAAAAGCTCTCTAGGTTTTGTAGGTTGCTTATCTAGAAGAATGAAGCTTATCTCTTCACCGTATCTTTGGTATTCTTTTACATATGTGCAAAATTGATTGATATTCGATTGACTAACTACTTCATACTTGTTTCCTTCATTGTGCATTGGATTAATGGAATCAAACTAATCATGATTGATTATAATTGCATCTTGAGCTCATAAGTTCTTGCCTTTGATAGTTGACTTTCAAACTCCACTTTGTGTTGTGTTTATTGTACATAGTTTTTGGTGACAACAATTGTTTCCTAGTTTACACACCGGAATGTTGTAGTCAGGATTTAGAATGTGATAACGGCCTTGATTCTAGGATATACTTAAGGGCAAGCATTGTATAAGTGTGGGGGGAATTGATATGTTGCATATTCATTGCATAATTGAGCTTAAGTTGTGATATTTGGGCCTATAATTTAGCTTCATGATGGACTATTCATTGGTTTAATGTTTCCTTGTAGGAAATCACTTATTGCATGAATTTGTGGGAAATTGGGCTCAATTGTGTTACAACTCCTTCAGCTGCAAATCAAGCCCACGACCCCTCATCTGGAAGCCCACAAAAACCATATTTTGGTGGATGGCTTGAAGCCCAATCTCATATTGGAGGGCCACGTTTAGGAAAAGCCCACAAGATCAACCCTTATGTTGATAAGAATTTTCAGGCATTACACACGTTCAGTACGTTTCTTGGGATTTATGGCATTATATGAAAGAGTTAGTGGGCGTTTATTGAGGAGAGAATATGGAAAAATAGTGAAGACACTTGCCTGAGGTCACGGTCAAGAACCCTGACCCATTTTTGGGCAGAAACTTGAGCGCACTTGTTAAGAACGTGGGAGTTAGTGCTCATCAATTCCAGCAGAACGTGGAAGGAGGAGTGGGAGAGGAATTCATGCCTTTTTCACTACAAATACAAGAAGATCCGAGAGAATAGGGGAGGCGAACAGAAGAGAAAGACGCAGCAGCATCGGGAGCTCTCTTTATTCATTTTCTTTATTCATAGACTTTGTTAATTTCCTTTATTAGTGATTTTCTAGTTTCATTTTAGTTAGGATTTTCCTAGTATGCATTAGGTTTTGTGAGACTACTTCTTTTTATTGATTAATTCAAGTTATCCATTTTATTTCCGATTTCATGTCATTGAGTGTTGGTTTATTCTTTGATTTAGGGCCCAAGTCTTAGAATTATCAATACGCATATAGCTAGTTAACTTATTTGGTGGTGTTAGCCAAATAATTAACGAAGTGGCAATCAACGCTAGGGCATAAGGCTTGTCTGAATTCGTGTTGTGGAATAATTCGGTCTAATTAGGCGAAGAAGGAGTTTCTACTAAGTCGGTTAGGGTTAGTGTTTCTTTAGCTCGTAAAGCAACTAGTTAATTGAATCTTTGAAGGAGTTTCTGATAAGGTTATTAGCTAGTTCGGGAATAGTCTTTAGGAGTTTCTTTAGATTATTCTAAAAATACGAAGAAACGAGGGAGCCTAAGGTAATTGGTAACTGTAGCTAGCCTAACGAGGAATAAATCACCCAGTCAATGATCATAGCCTGCTGCATGCGTAGGAAAATCCCAGCTATTTTTCGTCTACTGAATTAATCCAAGTGTTAGCTCAATTTTTAATCGGTTGTTTACTTAGTTAATTTTAGTTTGTTTATTTATTTAGTTTCATTATTAGTTTAGTCGTATATCTCAAAACCCCCCCTATTTTAATTGTTTGTTTCATTTCCTTAGCGTATTGAAAGTCACAAATTCTTCCAATCCTCGTGGATCGATACCCCTTTTACCACTATCTACAATTTGTTTGTATTCGGTACTTGGGAATTTATTTTTTGGTGGCTTCGACACACAAGTACTGAGGCACAACATCCACTCTGTATAACTTTTCTAGAACTGCAAGAAGTGTTCGAACTGAAATCAGGCCTTATCCATTTGTTGCCTACCTTCCGAGGGTTGGAGAATGAAGATCCGAACAAGCATTTGAAGGAGTTCCACCTTGTGTGCATATCCATGAAGCCCCCCCCCCCCCCCCCCCCCCCACCACCACCACCTAAACACATGTTGTCCTCAACATAAAAGTACAGAGTAAAGGTAAACCGAGGACTTCCCTGAACCCGGGGGGGGGGGTGATGGTCGCGAGTCAGACTGGAGGAATCGTTTCTATGATCATGGTTAGCCTTCCTGTCAGTAGTATTTGGGTTTGAGGTGCAGTGCAGGTTAAGGCCAAGTGCGGTGATGATTTCAGCACAAGGCGGACTGAGTTCGCGGCGTTAGCTTTAGTGCTGGTGGAAGGTGACGATGCGGCGGCAATCGTAGTGTGTGGCGGAGAGGGGGGGTACCTGGTGGTTTCTTTGACCGGTGTATTATGCCATTGCCCATGGTGGAATTAGGGCTTGGAGTTCTTGAAATTGGGGAGTTCTTGAAGTGGATGGCTGAAATGAGTGATGTTGGGGTATGTGGATCTGGTATATTAGGGTTAAGACAAAGCGGGTCGGATATTTTCTTGCAGGTCTTAACACGGGTAGGGTGCCAGGTGGTTCAGGTATGTGAGTGTAGGCTCCGTTTTGCAAAAATGGGTCAAGAACCTTGTTCGTGACCTCAGACAAGTGTGTTCACAGTAGCAAAATTCCATCTGCAGTATGGTTCTTGCTTTTTATCAACGATTGATTTGCACTTATGCCTCCCCCACACTTGTCCAAATATATCCCCTGCATAACCACCTACAAAGCAAGAAAAGAGGAAAAATTACGATAGGAAGAGAAAATCGAGCAAAAGAAGCAAACGAAAAACCAAGAAACAATAGCAAGGGAAAGAAATATGGGTTGCCTCCCATTAGCACCCTTGTTTAACGTCATGGACTCGACATGTTATCTTTGTGCACTTAAGCTTTTAGAGGAAGATCCTCTAGATTGATCAATTTAACCATGTGCGGGGTAAATCCTTCATAATACGGCTTTAGTCCATGCCCCTTCACCTCACTATCTGAATTTTCAATTAATCGACCAGGGGGCTTAAGTGGCTGTTGTTCCTCTGTGGGTCGGGCAAGGTCCCGAAGTGTTCTGTTCTGAGCCATATCCTGACCGTGATCATTGACAGGGAAGTGATCAGTTTTCCTGCCAGTCTGCTGCGCAACTGCAAACTCTTGTTCAGAATCAATATCAGAATCCAGCTTAAACAATTTCGAACTTGCACCAACTGCTCGTATGAAGGTTCCTAGGCATAAGAAAAAGAAACAAAATCAATTAATAACCAATCACCGGCAACGGCGCCAAAAATTGATGGGTGTCGAAGCCACCAAAAATAAATTCCCAAGTACCGAATACAAACAAATTGTAGATAGTGGTAAAAGGGGTATCGATCCACGAGGATTGAAGAATTTGTGACTTTCAATACGCTAAGGAAATGAAACAAACAATTAAAATAGGGGGGGGGGGGTTTGAGATATACGACTAAACTAATAATGAAACTAACTAAATAAACAAACTAAAATTAACTAAGTAAACAACCGATTAAAAATTGAGCTAACACTTGGATTAATTCAGTAGACGAAAAATAGCTGGGATTTTCCTACGCATGCAGCAGGCTATGATCATTGACTGGGTGATTTATTCCTCGTTAGGCTAGCTACAGTTACCAATTACCTTAGGCTCCCTCGTTTCTTCGTATTTTTAGAATAATCTAAAGAAACTCCTAAAGACTATTCCTTAACTAGCTAATAACCTTATCAGAAACTCCTTCAGAGATTCAATTAACTAGTTGCTTTATGTGACACCCCGACTTTCAGACCGTACAGGTATGACGTATGTGCGCGATTTATATTATTTAAATTCATATTCTTTACTCTTTTAATTTTATTTTAAATATTTCTTATGAATTCGAATGATTCTTATTTGAGTATGTACGTATTTTGTATGGATTGATTCGGTTTTGCCCGTTGTATGTTTTGAATTAATTGTTTGTTCGGAACCTAAAGGAGGTTAAAACGCTTTTAGCGCACCTTGGTTTCCAATGTGTGTATTTTGAGCTCGGGAATTCGGATTCGAATTCCGTCACCACCATTGAACTCGTTTCGAGATTCGGGTTCGATGGACTAAGCCTCACAATCTTTTAAGCTCATTTGGTAGTCCAAAATCCGACCGGAAACTTACCTCGTTCTTATATGACTACCTTTCACCTATTTGCCTATTAGTCCCTCAATTATTGACATATTACCCTCAAGCTTGGCCCCACACTCCACCAAAATTCAGCATAATCATCTCTCTCTCTCATTATCGGTACAAGCAAGGAAAAAGGAGAGAAAGTGCAGCAACTTTGGAGCTTAAACCCTTGAACCCGTCACTATTCACCCTTGGGAGAATTTGAGCTCTAATCTCCATTTTCTTCCATCTACTTCAAGAGGTAAGTTAGTATTTGATATGTACATGAATATATGGTCATTTTGAGCTATTAATTCCATGCTTTGAGCTATGTTTGGGATAGTTATGGAGCTTAACATGAATATTGAGGGTTTAATGATCTTCCTTGTTTCTTGGAGTTAAACTTTGATGTGAATATATATATGTGATCTCTTATGCCCCTATAACATGATAATTTGGTCTTGTTTTTAAATATGGATGAGTGTGGTGTAAGTTGCCATTAATGGAATTTGAATTCTTGCATGAGAATCCTTGAGATATATGATGATTCTTGAGCTTTTGTGTTAGTTGGGAGATTATATGAGGAATATGAAGTGATTTGCTATGATTTGCATGAGTTTTGTGGCTTGGGATGTTGGCTTGTTGTTGCTGCGTGCTTGCTCTGCTCCTTGCCCTGTTTTTGGCGCTGAAACACTGTTGCTGCTGTTATTTTTTTTCGAAGACGAAGGGCCAACATGGCCGTGTCAGCTTTGTGCATGTTTTGGACACGGCCGTGTCAGCCTCTCGACTTGGGGTAATTTATTTTTATAAAACCGGACACGGCCGTGTCAGCCCCTCGAATTAAGCCTCTGAATTTATTTTAATCGGACACGGCCGTGTCCATTTTGAACTAAAACCCAACACGGCCGTGTCATTTGAAAATATGGCGGCGGCAATTGCTCGTTTTATCGCTTCGTTGTTTTTCGTTGTGTTCTCTTTCTTCGTTTATGACTCGTATGTATTGTTAGCTTGTTATATTACGTGTTATATGCTTTATTTTGAATTATGACCTTATTTTCTAAGAATGGTGTGAATAAGATTTGGTGGGTTTTATTTGACGTGTTATGTATTTCATTTACATTCTTTGCATTCATAAGCATTGCCGAGCGTCTATTTGGTTCATATTTGAGTCTAAGTCTCGGGTCTTGCTTTCTTTTGTGTTTCAGAGCCTCTTTTGGTCGCGCAAGAGCCCGAAGCTTAGGTGGTTGGTTGCCGTTCGATCCTACCTTTTGTCCCTTTTGTTAAGGTGAGGTTAGGAATTAGTAGCTAAATACCCTATGGCCTATAATATGATGAATTTTTCCCTTGAATGCGGATATGGTACATATATCTAAATACGAGTGCTTAAAATATGTTTATGATCTTATGGAATAACTTTGGTCTCTTGGAAACGATATATGTACGAGTATATATAAGCTTGATTTTAAATCTCTTTTAGTATGTTTTGTTTTGTTGAGCGAGTGTGCCCTGAAAGATGGGATTTTTGGTTTGAATTGGTTTGTGGGCCCTGGAGACGTGGGTAAGGAAGGCCCGGGGCGATCGCGGGGTCGCCGGGTTTAACCCCTGTGCACGTTCTCATTTGAGATATTCACGTGCGACCTAGGGAGGTTGGGAAGTCGTGGTATCTTGAGCCTTCGGTGGATAACCGAAGAAGGCATAACGTGGGTTAGCTACCCCGTATGTTTTTGGTATTGTAGGTGCTAAGGTTTGATTCCCGAGACACCATGGATGTAAGGGTGGAATTATGATTTGATATTTATGATTAGAGGAGTAAGGGATAGTCCGTTCTCGCCGGGCTTTTAATTATGTTTTGACTGATGGATTATGAATCGAGATAGATGCTTTTCTGACTATATATTAATTTCGGAAAATGGTTTTGGTGTGCAAAACTCTAGCCTCGGTTCATGACTATCACTTTTGATCTGTGCTGTGATCTATACGTATCTATGGTGTGGGTGTGTTAAGCCCCTCACTCAGTCGAGTTGTGAGACTGACCCTCTCCTTTCCCTTTCAGGTGTGCCGAGCTAGGCGGGGAAGTGCGTCGAGTCGAGTCGTACTTAGCCGTTTAGGTCGAGTTGCATTTATTTTCTTGTCTTGTGACTACACTTTCTATGTATTTGATACCATATCTTGTTGTTGGAGAATTCTGGACTTTTGGATACATACACTTGATCTCTTGGGCCGTGAGGCCATGTATATGATTTTATGCGTATATGATGAGCTCGTTTGGATCCTGTCTATTGCTTCCGCATATTTGATTTGTGTTTTTTACGCGCTCTGGTGTTGTTTAGCCCCGCTTAGCCTAGTGGGTGAGTGTAGGTCATCGTTCGCTTAGACTTGGGTTCATGTATGGAAACCCATTTCATATGTGGATTCGGGTTTAAGTGCGGGGGGGGGGGGGGGGGGGAGGGGGGGTGGCCCACCACTCCGGGCGTCACATCCTTAAAGTGGTATCAGAGCTCTCGGTTGCAAAACCGGAACTCTTGAGTCGAGTTTGGTAAGTCTAGGTCGTTCGGCTTAGGACAACGTGGTTATATGCATTTATATGATTATTTGTTTACCTTCTTATTAATAGTGCACATGAACATGCACTAACCCTCACGCATATGAATTGGAATCTCTTGTTTTGTAGAGAACATGCCTCCACGACGACACCACCGCCGAGATAGATCTCCGGAACATCGTCATCACCGAGATCATTCTCCACAACATGAAAACAATCCACCACCACCACCTCAAATGGATCCCGGAAACTTTATGGAAAGATTTGCCGTATTTTTGGAACAAAGGGCTCAGGAAAGGAATAATGCACCTCCGGCCGGGAATCATGGAGGGAAAGCTATCACCGCTCTACTTCGGGAATTTAAAAATCAGAATCCACCGGTTTTCGTTGGTGGAAATGATGTGCAAGCCGAGGATTGGCTAATTCAGACAAATCGACTATGACACCTCATCCCTTGTGACCCGATGGATAAGCTACAATGCACTCTTAGCATGATACAGGGACAAGCCTACAGTTGGTGGACTAGCACTCAGATTAAGTTGGAAGCTTCCGGGGAAGAGATTACATGGGATATCTTCGAACAGGAATTCAAGAACAAATATATCCCTAAGGGTACGAGAAACCGAAGGTTGAGGGAATTTATGGATTTAAAACAAGGGAGTATGTCTGTTACTGATTATATCAACGAGTTTGAGAGACTCTCCCGTTATGCCCCTAATATCGCTAACGACGATGAAGCGAAGGCCTCTCAGTTTCTCCAAGGACTACGGGAGGATATGAAAGATGCTTTGGAAGCAGCCAACACTAGCACGTGGGCGAAGGTAGTTTACCAGGCTCTCAGGGTCGAAGAGAGAGTGGTTTTGAGGAGGAGGACTTCACATTCAGGGCAAGGGTCCAGTTCAGGGACTATGAATAAATTTGGAAAGAGGCCAGCCTATCAAACTTTTCAACAGGCTAAGCCTCAGAACAAATCATTCAGACCAGCGGGACCAATTCAAGCCAAGCGACCTTTAGCACTTCCAGCACCACCTAAAGTGCAATGTACCTATTGCAAAGGTCCTCACCACGTGGATAACTGCTTCAGACTCCATAAAAGGTGTTTCATTTGTGGAGCACCGGATCATATGGTGAACACGTGTCCGAAGAAGAAAGACAACCCGAGGCCTGTAATTCCAGCTAGGGCATATGCGTTGGGAGCTGAGGAGGAGCAAGCTGTAGATGTCGACCCAAACGCAGTGATCGAAGGTACTATAAGCATCCATGGCACTACATTACATGCATTATTCGATCCCGGGGCTACTCATTCATTTATTTCCTGGGATATTGCTGTTTCTATGTGGTTGCCTGTTTCTTTATGTGCGCATGACTACGTGGTTAGTTCCTCTCTGGGTGGTAGCTTAGTATCTTGCAGGGTTTTTCGGGGTTGTCCAATTGGCTTTGAAGGCCGAGTCTTTCTGCAAGATTTGATTAAGATGCCTATGCAGAGGTATGATGCTATTTTGGGGATGGACTGGTTGTATGAGTATGGGGCTCAGATGGATTGTCGGGAGAAGAAAGTTTCCTTTGGTTCAGTGGTGTTTAAGGGCGAGAAGGTTAAGTCAAGCCCGTTTATTTCTTTCATGGAGGCTAGTAAACTGGTCCGGGACGAAGCAACAGGTTTTGTGGCCTATATTTTGAATAGTCCGAAGGATCAGGCAAAACTTGAAGAGACGGAGGTCGTGCGAGAGTATATCGATGTTTTCCCTGAGACTTTGGGTTCTCTTCCGCCTGGTAGGGACATCGAGTTCATAATTGACCTTTATTCCGGAGCAGAGCCTTTCTCGAAGACTCTCTACAGGATGGCCCCTACAGAGTTGAAGGAATTGAAGTCGCAGCTTGATGAACTTCTAGCTTGTGGGTACATCCGTCCGAGCACTTCTCCGTGGGGTGCTCCCGTTCTATTTGTAAAGAAGAAAGATGGAACGTTACGGATGTGTATAGATTACCGTGAGCTGAATCGGATGACCGTGAAGAATAAGTATCCATTGCCTCACATCGAGGAGCTATTTGATATTTTGCAAGGGTCTAAGGTTTATTCTAAGTTGGATTTGAGGCAAGGTTATTACCAGCTGCGGATAAGGGAGGAGGATATCCCTAAGACTGGATTCAATACTCGCTATGGTCATTTTGAGTTTGTTGTGATGCCTTTTGGGTTAACTAACGCTCCAGCCGTATTTATGGATATGATGCACCGAGTGTTTAGACAGTTCCTTGACAAGTTTGTGGTAATTTTTATAGACGACATTCTGGTGTAATCTAGGTCGGCTGAAGAGCATGTTCAGCATCTCCGGATTGTTTTGGAAACCCTAAGGGAGCATAAGTTGTACGCCAAGTTTAGCAAATGCGAGTTTTGGATCGACAGAGTCGTATTTTTGGGTCATATCATCTCGGGTAATGGAATTGAGGTGGATCCGTCTAAGATTGAATCCGTGCTTCGTTGGGAGAGACCGAGGAATGTATCAGAAATTCAGAGTTTTCTTGGATTGGCCGGTTATTACAGAAGGTTTGTTAAAGATTTTTCTAAGATTGCTGCTCCGTTGACTCAACTGACTAAGAAAGAAGTGAAGTTTGAGTGGGATGATAAGTGTGAAGCAAGTTTTCAGACTTTGAAAGTGAAATTGACTTCAGCACCAGTTCTCACCATATCCGAGGGCACCAAGGGTTATGCAGTTTACACGGATGCTTCTAAGGAAGGTCTGGGTTGTGTTTTAATGCAGCATGGTAGAGTGGTAGCTTATGCTTCGAGAAAATTGAAGGAGCATGAGAAGAATTACCCTACCCATGACTTGGAATTAGTGTTTGCTTTGATGAAGTGGCGACACTACCTTTATGGTACTACGTTCGAGGTGTTTACGGATCACCAAAGCCTCAAGTATCTCTTTTCTCAGAAAGATCTGAATGTAAGACAGAGGCGTTGGATGGAGTTATTAGAGGATTATGATTGCAAGATTCAGTACCATCCGGGTAAAGCGAACGTGGTCGCCGATGCCTTGAGTAGAAAGACTAGTGTAGTTAATGTGGAAGTAGGTTCTTCAAGTTCGGGTTCAGAGATTCTGGCTTCAGGGACTTGGTTGGCTAACCTCACCATTATACCGAATTTGAAACAACAGTTATTAGAGGCTCAAGCCTTGGATGCCGAGATTCAGAAGTTGATAGCTCGTTCCAGAGATGATCCGAATTCTAAATTTGGATTGGATGACTCAGGTTTGTTAAGGTTTGGATCGAGAGTTTGTGTTCCAACCGAGCTCAGGAGGTTGATTTTAGAAGAAGCACATCGTTCGGGGTACTCGATTCATCCGGGAGGTACTAAGATGTATCGAGACTTGAAAGAGAAATTCTGGTGGAATGGCATGAAGAGGGACGTCACGAACTTCGTGAAGCGATGTCTTACGTGTCAAAAGGTGAAGGCAGAGCACCAGAAACCGGGAGGAACTCTCCAACCACTTCCTATTCCCGAATGGAAGTGGGAGCAAGTGACAATGGACTTTGTGTCCGGCTTGCCTAGAGTTAAAGGAGGGTTTGATGGAATTTGGGTGGTTATCGACAGGTTGACTAAGTCTGCCCATTTTCTTAAGGTTCGGATGTCTGATAAGGTACCGAAACTAGCAGAGTTGTATGTGCGGGTAATTGTAAGATTACACGGAATTCCAGTCAGCATAGTTTCAGATCGAGATCCGAGGTTCACTTCGATCTTTTGGCAGAATCTTCAGAGATGTTTGGGTACCAAGCTCAAGTTCAGCACCGCTTCGCATCCTCAGACAGACGGTCAGTCGGAGAGGTTAATTCAGTATTTGGAGGATATGCTTAGGGCGTGTGTTTTGGATTTTCAAGACAAGTGGGACGAATATCTGGATTTGGTTGAGTTTGCGTATAATAACAGCTATCAGGGTTCGATTGGAATGGCTCCTTATGAGGCACTTTATGGGAGGAAGTGCAGATCCCTTCTATTTTGGGATATAGAGGATTGGAGATGGACTGAGGAGCATAAACTCGAGAGAGCAGAACCTAAGGAAAATATTACTGCTACTATTGAGAAAGTTCATCAGATTAGACAGAGAATGAAAGCGGCCTAGTCTCGTCAGAAGAGTTACGCTGATAAGAGAAGAAGACCTTTACAGTTTGAGGTAGGGGATAAGGTCTTTCTAAAAGCATCTCCGAGGAAGGGATTCACTCGGATTGGTAAAGGTGGGAAACTCAGTCCCCGATATCTCCATTTGAGATTTTAGAAAGAATTGGGGAAGCGGCGTATAGGTTGGATTTACCTCCGAATTTGACCGGGATACACAACGTGTTTCACGTTTCTCAACTCCGTAAATATTATCCCGATGAGGCCACAATTCTCCCAGTAGAAGAGGTTCAGTTAGAGCCGTACTTGACGATTGAGAAACATCCAGTTGCAATTTAGGATCGGAAAATGCAAGAGTTAAGAAACCGACAGATTCCTTTAGTTAGGGTACTTTGGAGAGATCAGAAATCAGAGGAATCTACCTCGGAAACTGAGGAAAAGATGAAGAGATTATATCCAGAGTTGTTCAAGAACTCGGTTCGGACTTGAGGACAAGTCCTTTTTAAGGGGGAAGGATTGTGACACCCCGACTTTCAGACCGTACAGGTATGACGTATGTGCGCGATTTATATTATTTAAATTCATATTCTTTACTCTTTTAATTTTATTTTAAATATTTCTTATGAATTCGAATGATTCTTATTTGAGTATGTACGTATTTTGTATGGATTGATTCGGTTTTGCCCGTTGTATGTTTTGAATTAATTGTTTGTTCGGAACCTAAAGGAGGTTAAAACGCTTTTAGCGCACCTTGGGTTCCAATGTGTGTATTTTGAGCTCGGGAATTCGGATTCGAATTCCGTCACCACCATTGAACTCATTTCGACGATTCGGGTTCGATGGACTAAGCCTCACAATCTTTTAAGCTCATTTGGTAGTCCGAAATCCGACCGGAAACTTACCTCGTTCTTATATGACTACCTTTCACCTATTTGCCTATTAGTCCCTCAATTATTGACATATTACCCTCAAGCTTGGCCCCACACTCCACCAAAATTCAGCATAATCATCTCTCTCTCTCATTATCGGTACAAGCAAGGAAAAAGGAGAGAAAGTGCAGCAACTTTGGAGCTTAGACCCTTGAACCCGTCACTATTCACCCTTGGGAGAATTTGAGCTCTAATCTCCATTTTCTTCCATCTACTTCAAGAGGTAAGTTAGTATTTGATATGTGCATGAATATATGGTCATTTTGAGCTATTAATTCCATGCTTTGAGCTATGTTTGGGATAGTTATGGAGCTTAACATGAATATTGAGGGTTTGATGATCTTCCTTGTTTCTTGGAGTTAAACTTTGATGTGAATATATATATGTGATCTCTTATGCCCCTATAACATGATAATTTGGTCTTGTTTTTAAATATGGATGAGTGTGGTGTAAGTTGCCATTAATGGAATTTGAATTCTTGCATGAGAATCCTTGAGATATATGATGATTCTTGAGCTTTTGTGTTAGTTGGGAGATTATATGAGGAATATGAAGTGATTTGCTATGATTTGCATGAGTTTTGTGGCTTGGGATGTTGGCTTGTTGTTGCTGCGTGCTTGCTCTGCTCCTTGCCCTGTTTTTGGCACTGAAACACTGTTGCTGCTGTTATTTTTTTTCGAAGACGAAGGGCCAACATGGCCGTGTCAGCTTTGTGCATGTTTTGGACACGGCCGTGTCAGCCTCTCGACTTGGGGTAATTTATTTTTATAAAACCGGACATGGCCGTGTCAGCCCCTCGAATTAAGCCTCTGAATTTATTTTAACCGGACACGGCTGTGTCCATTTTGAACTAAAACCCAACACGGCCGTGTCATTTGAAAATATGGCGGCGGCAATTGCTCGTTTTATCGCTTCGTTGTTTTTCGTTGTGTTCTCTTTCTTCGTTTATGACTCGTTTGTATTGTTAGCTTGTTATATTACGTGTTATGTGCTCTATTTTGAATTATGACCTTATTTTCTAAGAATGGTGTGAATAAGATTTGGTGGGTTTTATTTGACGTGTTATGCATTTCATTTACATTCTTTGCATTCATAAGCATTGCCGAGCGTCTATTTGGTTCATATTTGAGTCTAAGTCTCGGGTCTTGCTTTCTTTTGTGTTTCAGAGCCTCTTTTGGTCGCGCAAGAGCCCGAAGCTTAGGTGGTTGGTTGCCGTTCGATCCTACCTTTTGTCCCTTTTGTTAGGTGAGGTTAGGAATTAGTAGCTAAATACCCTATGGCCTATATGTTAGGAATAGTGCCCTAGAAAGCCGATTAGTCATAATCCGTTTTGGGACTTTCCTGGTATCACAGACAATCTTTGAATAATATACGATTGATTATAGGCAAACACTTCTTTATATGCTCTTGTTTGGTATGCGTTTACTTTGGCTGTGCATGTATGAGAACTCCCCTAATCCTGATGACTTTAGGACTCTACCATTTAGGTGAAATGGTTCATGAAACGAGCCCTATATCACATAAGTCATGATTAGTAAAATACTCCAAGCCGATGAGTCCTACAGACAGTGGGAGTGTCAACCTGACTCCTCTAAGGCTTGCTTGTGGGATCACGCCCTTAAGAAGGACCACCTTGTTTCATGGAGGTGCAAAGTGTATAGTTGATACGTGCGTGATACATGAGGGTGCTTACTTTAATAAGTAAGTTCACTGAGGTGCCCCGTGTGAGAACATTCCTAAATGGGAAAGGAAGTTTCTATTTCAGGAAATGGAAACTTCCAGATTAGGAAATATCTCACGAGTCATTGATGTGATTAATTGATCCTTAGACTTGAGGTTCCTTGTCACTTTATGAGTTAACTCTGTAGTCTTAGGTATAAGCTTTAAAGGGTGTCGCATTAGACAACTGATTCAAAACTTATGCTGGGGCTGCACAAGTGATTCATGAAAGTGAATGAGAATCAAGAAAGGACCTACACTTGCATTTGCAAGGTGATCTCTTATTGTGTAAGTCATTCATATGCCATATGGAGTCCTTGGCCAAGGTAGTAGATCAAGACATCAAGAAAAGGGTTTCTTGGATTGAGATCAAATGGATATGAAATGCACTTAGCTTTAAGACCGGATTATTAGGGTTCTGATTATTCCCTTGCCCTAGATCTTGGTTGAGAGATAGTAAGTAGGAGGATTGTATCTCACATGAATCAATGACTTAAAGGTTCTGTCGAATTCGAACATTCCAATTCAGCTAGGGGTTAAACACCTGTTGCTAGACTATGGTCGTTTAATCTGTGGACTGATTAATTAATTAGTGAATTAATTAATTAGGGTCACTGCTAATTGAATAGAGAACCTAGAGGGTCACACACAACAACTTGGTTACATGAGTTGAGGCTTTAAAATGATTAAACGAGTTAATCGGGCCAAGAGGGTTCCACACGTGTGAAATCACACGTGTGGCTCATGTGAGTGACACGTGTCACACACGTGTGAATATATATATATATTATATATATGTATTAAATAATTAAATGTGTTAATTATTTAATAGACGTTGGTTTAATTTTGAATTAAAAAGAAAGTCTTATTTTGGAGAAAATAATCTAGTTAATTAATTACGAATTAATTAATTAGATAAAAATAAGTTATTTATTTTATAATAAATAAAGTATAAAATTATCCAAAAATAGTTTGGATATTTTTAGCTCTCTTAAAAGTTGACTTGAATTAGAATTCAAAGTCAAAGTTGGAAAATACTTGATGATCAAGTAATAGGAGAGAGAGGAACCAAATCCTTGTCCAATAAGGAATAGGTTCGGCCGTCCCTCTCCCTTTCCTATATATAGGGGAGCTCATGCTCCCCTTTAGAGCGAATTGACAATTCTTGGTTCATGTGTTGAACACCTTCCTTTCTCCAAGATAAAATAAAACCCTAGGTTAAGCCTAAACACTAACTAGAGAACTAGCATCCTTACTAGTTAGATTGTGATCAAGTTGGCGGACTTTCTCTAGAGACTTCAAGTTAGAAGTTTGAAGATTCGAGCTTTATCAAGGAGAGGGGATCAAGCCGCGAGAAGAACGTTCTTGGGTGGCTTGAAATGCTTCAAGAAAGAACAAAAGAAAAGTAAGTTTTCTATCTTTACGAATTTGGTTACACGATTGCGAGTCCTAGATCCTTTTGTTGGGAAAATTTTTTAAATTCCGCTGCTTTCTGATTCGTGTTTTCCAACAAGTGGTATCAGAGCCACCTCGTTAATCGTGTTTCTGATTCGTCTCAATTATTCTGAATTTGGTGGAAATTCTTATGCTTGATGCGATTGAGTATTTGTAATTGTTTTAGAAAGCCTGAATTACGAAACTGTATTTTTTTCCTGAAAGTTTCTGAAAATTGGTTTTTGCAAAATTTAATTTTTGAAAACAATTTTAGATTTGAAACTGTATAAACTGTTATTGGATTTCTTGGATTGGTTTTGCTTTTGAACGAAAACACGAAACGAAAACCCGGATCACGATGAACACGCGAAACCCCGCGCGCGAAGGCGTCGGGCGCCACCGCCCGCCTGTCCTAGGCGTGCGCACGGCAGCCGCCCAACACCTCCCGCACGCCTGTGCGGGAGCCTTCCGGGCGCGCCTAGGCGCGCCCGCCCAGGGCGGCAGAGACTGGCCGCCCATCGCCCGCCGTCGCCCGACAGGGCGCGCGCGCGCCAGGCGCGCGGCATGCGCACGCAGTGCGCGCACTCGCCCGGCCTTGGCCGGGCGCTGTGGATGCCTGCCGTGCGCATCCACGCGCGCTTGCGACGCCTGCGCGCGCCTCATTTTCCTGATCCGAACTTTCGTATTTCGTGCAATCCAGTCCCAATTTTTATTTTTAATTTTAAAATTTTATTTTGAATATTTATTTAATTTTTGAATAAAAACTAGAAATTGGGATTTTTGAGAAATTGAAACGGTTTATATTTTGGGAAAATACAATCTTTGATAAAATTATTAATTTTCAGAAATTAATTGGAATTTTATTTGTTTTGGTAATTTGGGATTTATTGAAAACTTTTATAAATAAGACTTGCATCAAGTCGTGTTTTAAGTCATTAGGACTTGAAACGAGAATTTTAATTTATTGGCTAAATTTAAATTCTCGCAAGAGCATGTTAGGTGATCATGGGTTTAGATCTATGTATGGTTTTAATTTATGCACATGGATGGTTTAAATTGGGGTTGGAGCCCTATAGTTGCGTTTTTCAATTGAGGTTGGAGCCTCACTTATGTGCGTACTATTATGTGATTTATTATGTGGCTTTCCATATTACTGTTTTTGAGGCCGGGGTATGCCCCGTGTAATTGTCTAAGGCCAATATGAAGATTGAGCCTTATTACTTTATGTCTTTTTCTTTTTATTGTAATTTGAGAGTAGAGATAGGTGGTGAGGTTTTATTTTCATTTTGGAGACAATGCACCCATGGAGTAAGATGGACCACATTCAAGTAACAAGGAGGCCATAAGTGAAGACCCCTCAAAATGTTAGGGAGGGGAATCTCAATTGTTAAATGTAATAGAGATAGGGCTCATATTTTGTTCCCGCTTTCCCTTATGTGATTTGAACTGTTTATGTGGCATGTATGTTAGAACTTGTGATTGTGGAGTGGCTCCCACATATCACGCATAAGATAGGTAGAACCCATGATCATTACATGTTAGTATCATGCTAGGAAATGTTATCTGTTTATGTGCTTGTTTGAAATGCATTTAAGTGTACTTGCATTAATCAAGACTAATAAAATTGGATAACATATATGTTGGTGAGGTCGAACCAGACAACTCTCCGGTTGATTCGAAAATTTCCCTTAAATATTAAGCTAATTTCGAACAAATAGGTGTTTAATTCGAGATGCAAATTTTGAATTAAATTCCTAGCATTCCATCAATAGGTTTTAAGTTTGGTAAGTAAAGCTAGTTATTGTCCGCTAGACGTGGGATAGCTAGTGGAGCTTATTAGTTCTTAGTTACCTAATTGATCATTTTAAATGATCAATATTTCATGGTCGATTTTAGCAAGGGCGATGTTCGCGAGTCGTGGGTCGTTCGAACTAAGTTTTGGTCATGATCTTATGATTGATGGGTCTAGCTTAACGCCTAAGTAAATATGGATGTCGCACGAGTCGTGGGTCCATATTGAAAGATAGGTGATGCAAAAACAATTACTAAGAGTTCTAAAGGTGTTAGAATTGGTAAGTTGTACCTACCTAGGGTTCTTACTTAGAATGTCCGCGAGTCGTGGGTTCGAGGTAAAATGCTTGGGATCTTAGTACCCATTGGGAAACGCGTTCCTCTTAGATCTTTGGGAATTATAGATCTTTGAAAAACAGTGGGAGCTACATTAGATTAAAGACCTTATCTTTTGTATATCGTTATAATTCAGCATGCTCACCTAGTTCTCTGCTTAGCATTTAGGTTGTAGTTCTGTGATTCTCTACAATATGAAATGCAAACCCATTCGTATCCATCCTTAAGTCAAAAGAGTTGACTAAGTCCTAACTAACTCTAAATTGGTTTTGGATCCTAAAATTCGTTTTAGATTCCGAATAGAGAAAGGTGTTCTCTAAAGGGCGAAGTTTTCAATTATGAAAATTCGACCCGGGCCAAAAGAGAAGCAATCTGAGGTGAATGGATTTCTCCAAACCACTTAAGAGCAATTGAACCACCTCATAAAAATGTTACAAGGTATAACATTGTGGAATCATTCAATATTCCAAATGAGGAAACAAGTGCACATGAACAAGGTCTAAAGATCTTATTTGAAGATCTTGTGGTCTCGATCATTAACTGAGAAAAGAGTTCTCAATGCACTGATTGCTTACATTGCTTCCACCATCATTCAAACCCTTTATGCTCAACTAGAATGATGCTAATGTAGCATAGTTAATCATTTAGTTGATAATGGTTGAGAGCATCCTTAAGAAGGAATAAAAGGTTGAGATGGTTAATTCTTCTTCTAAACTCCCTAAGTTAAAGGCTTGAACGCCTAAAGAAGAAGAAACCCTTAAGAGCCCAATGGAGGGGCATGTAAGGGGTGTGCCCAAAAGACACTAGAGATCAAATAGGACGTTTGCTTCTATGATAGCAAATAAGGACTTTGAAAGGGAACTGCGAAGAGTATGAGTACTCTGAAATGTTACCTCGTTTAGTAATTCTACTAGGAATAGAATTCACTAGTCTTGAGTCAGTTCTGCTTAATCCGTTGTGCAAAGACTCAAGGCACTAATGTTCTGAACATACAACGAGATAACAAAAGTAAGTGAGATGACAAAGCTTCGAATTACTTTGGAACGTTGAGATATAAAAGGATTAGCAAGTCAGACACCTTAGGATCATTCTATGAAAATGAACCTATAGAGTTGACTTCCTGTGAATCCTATCTCAAATGGAAAACGTTCCCGGAACATTGTTTAGGTGAAACATGGAACGTTCCAAAATTATAGTGGATTTCGATCCATGCTGATGAGTGTAAGATGCTTAATGTAAGCACTAGATACAATCATTAGTTTAATCATTATGAATGAATGTACTTGTTAAAGTACAAATTCGAAACTTATATGAAATTCTTGGAATTTCAAAAGGAGGTTAGGAACCGAAGTAGTCATAAGTTATAGGCAAATCGATGTGATCGAGATAGCCAATATCTTATCAACTAATTCCTTAGTCATCTTAGAAATAATAGGATTATCTCTCAGTAAACTAATTCGAGAACACCTTAGTGTTTCCGAATGAGGGAATGAAACCTTATAGGACATGGTCCATTCCATAGCAAGCTTTACTGACTTATAATCATTCTAGGAATAAACTCCCAGAATATGCAGTTAGAGATTTTGAATTTAGTACCTTCCAAAATCAGTCCTTTAGTTGCACTATGCAATGTGGCATATTAAATTCCCTAATTATTCTTATCCAAGAATTTAGTAGAATCCTCTTAAGTGAAGAGGATAGTGGGAGATAAGTTTGAAATGAGTTCAAGTTTATACAACGAAATTGAATATCGTTTCTGCAATTCCCTTAGACAAAGGTTGTTTGTCTCAAGGAATGTATCTTTCTTAAGGAATCGTTCCTGTAGAAGAAGAAAGACAAGCAAGCAGACCTCAAAGAAATTTGAGGATAAATATCCACGCCACATATAGAAGAAACGAGCCCATCTGATAAAATTTAGCCAAATTTTAGAGTATGTACACGTGTGAAACCCTTCTCTTAAGACGTGTTTAGAACGCGTTCCTAGATAGCCAAGGAATTACTTGAAGAGGAGACGCTGTCAGATTTGGAATATGAGTAGTATAAGCAAGCCTTGAAATCCAATATGGATTCCATATACTCAAACCAAGTTTTGACCTTAGTTGATCCACCTGATAGGATCAAGCTCATGGAGCTTCGAGTAAATGGAAAGCATTACAACCTTCTTGACGATTGAAATGCAAAAGTCCATTTGGATTATGTTTACCACATCCTTATATTCTGACTATGAGATATGATAAATGAATATGAGAACTATCTTGTTCAACATGAGATTGAAAGAGACTAAAATAAGGTATTTCTGTAAATCTCATATTCAGTGGGAGTATGCATAAGGTATGCAAATCCCTAAAGTCAATCTGTGGATTGATAAAGGCTTCTAGGAGTTAGACAATTCGATTCCATAGGATAGTCAAATCGTTTGACACAGATGGAAGTCGAATAAGTCTCAAAAGTGTACATAAGAAAGTTAGTGATGTAGAAGTTAATTTTGGTTCTTTAGAAAACGACATCCTTCTCATTAGGAATGACAAGGATGACGTGAAAGTTACAAATTCTTGTTCAAGAAACAATTTGACATGAAAGATCTTAGTGATTATCCTAAATTCTCGACATTCAGATCTATAGAAGATAGATCTAAGAGCATAAATGGATTATCACAAAATGAGTACATAACCACGGTACTAAAAGGAGTTTAGTATGGACAATGGAACATCTCTTTTGAAGAGTATGTGTCCTAAGATAACTTTAAAAAAGTTAGAATGTCCAAAATCCCTTTAAGTGAAAGGGTGCATAATGTATGAAAAGTTATGTACTAAATTAGATATGGCGCAACACTAAGCGTAGTAGGCCGAATCTAAAATGACCTCAGAGAAGGTCATTAGATTTCTGTAAAGGATGTCCTCAGAGTACTTGAGAAGAAATGAGGATATGTATTAGTTTACAGAGCCCAAAAGATCTTATCATTGAAAGGATATTTTGATGTAATTGTTTCATCAAACATAGATGATTATGAAATCATTGAAAGGATACAACTTCTACCAGAATGGTAATGCAATGTGTTGGAAAGGGGTTCCAAGGACGGACATTGCAAAACTCGACTATCGTAGTTGAGAACTTAGTCGTATTATATAACGCTAAGTTAAGTGTTTGGGTAAGAAACTCCATCTGACTAGTTAGATGAAGTTCCTAGCATGAAACAACTCCTTTATCATATTGTATGATAAAATGGATGGTTGCTCAAGTAAGAGAACCAAGACCTCACCAAGAGACTGAACACGTGATTACGAATCACTTTATAAGGAAAGGGTGTTTCCTAAGAGATGTGTAAACAAAAGGGTCACATCAGCAGAGAATATAGCAGATCCACTTTGGAAACGCCCAAAGTCAATAGGCTCTCAAAGTGCATCTTGAGAAGATGGGACTTAGAGTACCTAAATGGCTTTTACGGGCAAGTGGGAGATTGTTAGGAATAGTGCCCTAGAAAGCCGATTAGTCATAATCCATTTTGGGACTTTCCTGGTATCACAGACAATCTTTGAATAATATACGATTGATCATAGGCAAACACTTCTTTATATGCTCTTGTTTGGTATGCGTTTACTTTGGCTGTGCATGTATGAGAACTCCCCTAATCCTGATGACTTTAGGACTCTACCATTTAGGTGAAATGGTTCATGAAACGAGCCCTATATCACATAAGTCATGATTAGTAAAATACTCCAAGCCGATGAGTCCTACAGACAGTGGGAGTGTCAACCTGACTCCTCTAAGGCTTGCTTGTGGGATCACGCCCTTAAGAAGGACCACCTTGTTTCATGGAGGTGCAAAGTGTATAGTTGATACGTGCGTGATACATGAGGGTGCTTACTTTAATAAGTAAGTTCACTGAGGTGCCCCGTGTGAGAACATTCCTAAATGGGAAAGGAAGTTTCTATTTCAGGAAATGGAAACTTCCAGATTAGGAAATATCTCACGAGTCATTGATGTGATTAATTGATCCTTAGACTTGAGGTTCCTTGTCACTTTATGAGTTAACTCTGTAGTCTTAGGTATAAGCTTTAAAGGGTGTCGCATTAGACAACTGATTCAAAACTTATGCTGGGGCTGCACAAGTGATTCAAGAAAGTGAATGAGAATCAAGAAAGGACCTACACTTGCATTTGCAAGGTGATCTCTTATTGTGTAAGTCATTCATATGCCATATGGAGTCCTTGGCCAAGGCAGTAGATCAAGACATCAAGAAAAGGGTTTCTTGGATTGAGATCAAATGGATATGAAATGCACTTAGCTTTAAGACCGGATTATTAGGGTTCTGATTATTCCCTTGCCCTAGATCTTGGTTGAGAGATAGTAAGTAGGAGGATTGTATCTCACATGAATCAATGACTTAAAGGTTCTGTCGAATTCGAACATTCCAATTCAGCTAGGGGTTAAACACCTGTTGCTAGACTATGGTCGTTTAATCTGTGGACTGATTAATTAATTAGTGAATTAATTAATTAGGGTCACTGCTAATTGAATAGAGAACCTAGAGGGTCACACACAACAACTTGGTTACATGAGTTGAGGCTTTAAAATGATTAAACGAGTTAATCGGGCCAAGAGGGTTCCACACGTGTGAAATCACACGTGTGGCTCACGTGAGTGACACGTGTCACACACGTGTGAATATATATATATATATTATATATATGTATTAAATAATTAAATGTGTTAATTATTTAATAGACGTTGGTTTAATTTTGAATTAAAAAGAAAGTCTTATTTTGGAGAAAATAATCTAGTTAATTAATTACGAATTAATTAATTAGATAAAAATAAGTTATTTATTTTATAATAAATAAAGTATAAAATTATCCAAAAATAGTTTGGATATTTTTAGCTCTCTTAAAAGTTGACTTGAATTAGAATTCAAAGTCAAAGTTGGAAAATACTTGATGATCAAGTAATAGGAGAGAGAGGAACCAAATCCTTGTCCAATAAGGAATAGGTTCGGCCGTCCCTCTCCCTTTCCTATATATAGGGGAGCTCATGCTCCCCTTTAGAGCGAATTGACAATTCTTGGTTCATGTGTTGAACACCTTCATTTCTCCAAGATAAAATAAAACCCTAGGTTAAGCCTAAACACTAACTAGAGAACTAGCATCCTTACTAGTTAGATTGTGATCAAGTTGGTGGACTTTCTCTAGAGACTTCAAGTTAGAAGTTTGAAGATTCGAGCTTTACCAAGGAGAGGGGATCAAGCCGCGAGAAGAGCGTTCTTGGGTGGCTTGAAACGCTTCAAGAAAGAACAAAAGAAAAGTAAGTTTTCTATCTTTACGAATTTGGTTACACGATTGCGAGTCCTAGATCCTTTTGTTGGGAAAATTTTTTAAATTCCGCTGCTTTCTGATTCGTGTTTTCCAACACTATAATATGATGAATTTTTCCCTTGAATGCGGATATGGTACATATATCTAAATACGAGTGCTTAAAATATGTTTATGATCTTATGGAATAACTTTGGTCTCTTGGAAACGATATATGTACGAGTATATATAAGCTTGATTTTAAATCTCTTTTAGTATGTTTTGTTATGTTGAGCGAGTGTGCCCTGAAAGATGGGATTTTTGGTTTGAATTGGTTTGTGGGCCCTGAAGACGTGGGTAAGGAAGGCCCGGGGCGATCGCGGGGTCGCCGGGTTTAACCCCTGTGCACGTTCTCATTTGAGATATTCACGTGCGACCTAGGGAGGTTGGGAAGGCGTGGTATCTTGAGCCTTCGGTGGATAACCGAAGAAGGCATAACGTGGGTTAGCTACCCCGTATGTTTTTGGTATTGTAGGTGCTAGGGTTTGATTCCCGACACACCATGGATGTAAGGGTGGAATTATGATTTGATATTTATGATTAGAGGAGTAAGGGATAGTCCGTTCTCGCCGGGCTTTTAATTATGTTTTGACTGATGGATTATGAATCGAGATAGATGCTTTTCTTACTATATATTAATTTCGGGAAATGGTTTTGGTGTGCAAAACTCTAGCCTCGGTTCATGACTATCACTTTTGATCTGTGCTGTGATCTATACGTATCTATGGTGTGGGTGTGTTAAGCCCCTCACTCAGTCGAGTTGTGAGACTGACCCTCTCCTTTCCCTTTCAGGTGTGCCGAGCTAAGCGGGGAAGTGCGTCGAGTCGAGTCGTACTTAGCCGTTTAGGTCGAGTTGCATTCATTTTCTTGTCTTGTGACTACACTTTCTATGTATTTGATACCATATCTTGTTGTTGGAGAATTCTGGACTTTTGGATACATACACTTGATCTCTTGGGCCGTGAGGCCATGTATATGATTTTATGCGTATATGATGAGCTCGTTTGGATCCTGTCTATTGCTTCCACATATTTGATTTGTGTTTGCACGCTCTGGTGTTGTTTAGCCCCGCTTAGCCTAGTGGGTGAGTGTAGGTCACCGTTCGCTTAGACTTGGGTTCATGTATGGAAACCCATTTCATATGTGGATTCGGGTTTAAGTGCCGCCGGGGGGGGGGGGGGTGGCCCACCGCTCCGGGCGTCACACTTTACGAGCTAAAGAAACACTAACCCTAACCGACTTAGTAGAAACTTCTACTTCGCCTAATTAGACCGAATTCAGACAAGCCTTATGCCCTAGCGTTGATTGCCAATTCGTTAATTATTCGGCTAACACCACCAAATAAGTTAACTGGCTATATGTGTATTGATAATTCTAAGACTTGGGCCCTAAATCAAAGAATACACCAACACTCAATGACATAAAATCGGAAATAAACCGGATAACTTGAATTGATCAATAAAAAGAAGTAGTCTCACAAAACCTAATGCATACTAGGAAAATCCCAACTAAACGAAACTAGAAAATCACTAACAAAGGAAATTAACAAAGTCTACGAATAAAGAAAATGAAGAAAGAGAGCTCCCGGTGCTGCTGCGTCTTTCTCTTATGTCTGCCTCCCCTATTCTCTCGGATCTTCTTGTATTTGTAGTGAAAAAGGCATGAATTCCTCTCCCACTCCTCCTTCCACGTTCTGTTGGAATTGATGAGCACTAACTCCCACGTTCTTAACAAGTGCGCTCAATTTTTTTCCCAAAAACGGGTCAGGGTTCCTGACCGTGACCTCAGGCAAGTGTCTTCACTATTTTTCCGCATTCTCTCCTCAATAAACGCCCACTAACTCTTTCATATAATGCCATAAATCCCAAGAAACGTGCTGAACGTGTGTAACGCCTGAAAATTCTTATCAACATAAGGGTTGATCTTATGGGCTTTTCCTAAACGTGGCCTTCTAATATGAGATTGGGCTTCAAGCCATCCACCAAAATATGATTTTTGCGGGCTTCCAGATGAGGGGTCGTGGGCTTGATTTGCAGCTGAAGGAGTTGTAACACAATTGAGCCCAATTTCCCACAAAGCAATAAGTGATTTCCTACAAGGAAACATTAAACTAATGAATAGTCCACCATGAAGCTAAATTATAGGCCCAAATATCACAACTTAAGCTCAATTATGCAATGAATATGCAACATATCAGAAATGAAGCACCGCTATCAATAACCCAACTGGAATCATCACTGGCTACGACAACAACATTGTCATCATATGCAAGAATAAGATCATTGGAAGTAGCAGTAGCAACACGATCATTCTTATCCTGGTCTCTCTTATCGTGCCCATCACGATTGCCTCTACGCTCTCTCTTCAATTTAAAACAATATTTCTTGATATGACCAGGTTCACCACAATTATCACACTTAAATTCTTTTCATCCTGACCTTGACCTACTTCGACTTTTGCTTCTACCTTTATTATTATATTTATGTTCGCTTCTCCCCCTATTTTTTGAAACCAACAACTCGGGTTGAGACGAATGCTGAGTTTTTCGTCTCATCTCTTCGTCCAAAACACTACTCTTCACAAGCTCAACGGTTATACCACCATCAGATGAAGAGTTAACAAGTGAAACACGAAAAGTTTCCCAAGAATCAGGCAAAGTGGCAAGAATCCAAAGTCCGACAATTTCATCATCAAATTTAATACCCATCCTTGTCAACTGATCAAGAACACCTTGAAACTCATTCAAGTGATCAGCAATAGAAGTTCCTTCTTTGTATTTCAGCTACATCATCTTCTTAAGCAAAAACAACTTATTGTTTCCCGCCTTCGATGTATACAAATTCTGCAACTTCCCCCACAAACTTCTCACATGTATCTCGTGTTGAATATGGTTGTAAACATTCTCCTCAACAAATTGTCTGATAAACCCACAAACTTGTTTGTGCTCAAAATCCCATTCTTCATCGGTTTTAGACTCGGGTTTTGAGTTGCAAAAACAGGCAAGTGCAGAGCTTTAACAAAGAGGAGATCCTTCATCTTATTGCTCCATAGATGATAATTCAATCCATTCAAAGTTATCATCCTACTCGTATTCATATCCATGGTCAAACTGTGAGGCTGATATGGTTAGAGGATAACCTTCCTCTTTTTGAAGTCTAGTTGCAATTGCTTGAGGGCAAGCATAGTACAAGTGTGGAGGGATTTGTTAAGTATGTAATTAGTGCTTAATTTGTCTTAATCTTCTCTCTACATTTGACTGGATATGTGTTTAATTAAGCTTAATTATGGCTTTGTAGGTTTATTTGAGCTAAAATGGATCATCAATACAAATCTGGACTAAAAGAATCGCCAAAGTGCAGAAAATGAGCTGAGCTATGACCTTAAGCCATGATCATCCCTTAAGCTAAGTATGACGTAGCAGACACCAAGTCAAATGTTGCGGTTGACTTTCACTTTTTGTCAACTTCAGCTACTTGCAGTAGCTTTGCATAGTATTTTGCATCTCAAGAAGGGTAATCACCATACTTAGGAATCCTAAAGAATATTTGGCTCGAATTGTGTGCCAAAGATGAGTTTACCAACCATATAAGCAAGGGTTATGAAGTGAAGAATGATTATTCAGCCTTCCTCCTGAAGAAGCAGTCACGTAGTAGCTGAAGCAGCTCCAGAAACAGCAGAAAACAGGGGACTTCTCCCTTGTTATGATCAGCAAGCATTTCCTTTCTCTTTTCTTCTCTTTCTAGCTAGAATTTATGCATATATTGTGAAGTTATTGATCAATCTTTTAAAGACAATCTTTGTTAGCTTAATTTCAGTTCTTAAACAGTTTATTATCTGATCTTTTTGTAAGAATGTACAGCAGCTAAGTCCTTTTATCCTAGTGAAGTTGTTTCTTTGGTTCATGCTTTGGATTTGTGAGATTTAAATGAGTTTATGCAACTTTAATTTCTCGGTATATGCATGTATCTTGAACGTATGGTTTGAACATGTCTTAGAGATGATTTTCTGATCAATCATTATCTTGATATTTGTTCTACTTGACTGCACAAATACTTGATCCGTAATTGTCATGTAAATGAGCCTAAGAGTTACACATCATTGAAGGCTTACCACCATGTTTGCTTGATAGTGATGAGATGCATGTATAATGACTTAAACATTCCAAGCTTCTTGAGTTTGTTGGTTAGGATTGGTGTCCTTTTCATGATTAATGTTGTCACAAAGTTAAATCTTAGGATCGTATCTTTAAGACTGCTTTTGTGATAAGAAGATGGTTAATGAGCTTCTCATAATCATTGTAAAAATAAGAAAGGACTAGGGTGTGCAGAGCTTGTTGTCCACCGCAGCCAATCTACCAAGAAATTGAGGTTGAATATTGCATCAATGATCGAACCAATGACATGAATTATAAGAACAACTTGGCTAGGATAATCTACCTTTTATTCAGTTCATTTCAGACTTTTAATATCAGATTTTACTTGCTTGTTACCTTTGGTTTAGTGTTTAGATTTGTAGTTTGCTAAATTACTAAAACCCCCCTGTCCCGAACCATTTTTGTGGATAATTTACTTGGTTGTGTGTGAAATATAACGCCTGCTAGTCCTTTGGGTTCGATCCTTTGCTACTGTACTCAATTTATTGCATATTGGAAAGTGAAGGTTTTATTTGGTGGATTCGGCAACCATCAAGAATAGAAGGTTTTGAATGGCCTCGTTTCGTGGTCGCACTGCCCTCCGCTGGATAGATGCAAAACATTGTTAGACATCATGCATCAATAGTAATAATACATTTTAAATCTTAAGGTTTGTTGTTTATCTCCGTTAGAAATTTGATGTCTCCTACTGAAGTCTGAAACTTATCAAACTGATCAAGATAGAATCACCGGCATCAATGGAGCTTCTTAAACAGATCGATTATTATTGAAGTATTGATAGAGACCGTCTTGACTTTATTCAGATCAGTATGGACTCTGTTACTACTTACTACACGTTAAAATTTTTAATGAAAAACATGTGAGCCTAAGAGAAAAAGGGGGTATTTGTAATTCTTTAGCGCACCACAAGGGGTATAAGTGTATTTTTCAAAACCAAAGGTGTTAAAGTTATTCACCTTGTAGAATTATGGGGCATTGTTATGTGCACTTTATAGCTAAGAAATTAAGCAGTTTAATCCATACCGGAAATGTGATGTAGAATATCCTCTAAAGAACACGAATGATTTTGTAGGATCAACATTGGCGTCGAGCCATCTTCCCCACGTCGTTATAGCTTTCCGAAAAACCTCAAGAACATCCAGTTCACTATAAACATGGCTGCCTTCTTGATAATAGTCCTTCCTAAAGTCATTCAGAAACAGATTAATCCTTAATAAGTAATAAATGTACTTCGTGATAAAAAAGAAAACCATTAATAATTTCAAATAATTAGGAAGATTTTTTACCCTAAGTAAGTCTTCTCATGAGTCCACCAGTGTCCTGTATTAAACACTATGAAATCTGCATTTTTGTATGCATCAGCAGTTCTGCTCATTAAATCAAGTCGAAGTGTTTCCTTTTTCGTGCCGTTTTCCCCTTCCACTTCCCGTTCTTGAACCAAGGAATGAGCTACAAAAAGCTCCACAGTGAAGTTATAATCCTGTACGTAATTTAAGATCATACAACATTTATACAATAAAAGGCAAATTCGAAGAGTTTGAGATGACGATTAGCTTAGAAATGCTGACTTCAAAGATGAAGGAATGCGAAGACTTGGCCCAGAATCGATGCCTGCCAAATTTTTTCATAAACCTTGGTCTGATCTTTCACAGAGTTCCTGAGAATACATATAAGCAACTCCCACATGTTTCTGTTGAGAGAATCACCTACAAAAGCCAATCTTTTTCCTCTTAATAATTCCAACATGTCACTTCCATATAACCTGAATTACAGTAAAATGTCATTCAACCGTTTTACACGAACACACGTTGAGATATGTGCCGGTTACACAAGCCTCCCCCAAAATTCGAAGAATTACAAAAACATCCCCTGACTCTAACCACAACCAGAAATCCTACAGAAATACATTGCCCTAGTTATTCAAAGAGAATTTGGGGCAACATCATCTAAGTGCCTTAATCCACTCAAAAACTGCAATGCCAAATTTCTTATAAGGGATGTATCTGTAAATTTTCAAACCTCGGAGAAATTTGTGTAATTAGATTGTATCTCTGGATATATCATGAGTACGACGTAGAAATGGAAAACAGATTACATTATGGGACGAAAAAGGCAATTTAGTCGAAGTTTAGATAGATATGTTGGAAGGTTGCAACCCTTTGGCTTCCATCTTAGTTTGAAGTAGTGATTATCAGGTCTGCCATTGACTAAACAGTTGAATTTCTCATGAGCTAGAGGGCAAGAACCTGGCTTATACAATGGATATGACTTATCCCTTTCCCATTTCCCATCAAACATATCACAGTTCATCAGATCATCAATAATCCCTCGTTTCTTCTTTGTCGTCATAAAGGAAGTTATATTCAACGATCAAGACTCCATTTTTATTGATAGCTGCAGGCCCTTCACTCATTTCAGAAGAATTTCTTCGTGGGCTCGTGTTATTATTCACAATCTGATTCACGGAATGCAAAACCGTGCTGTCATCTGTGTTCTGGATTCCAGCTTTACGATACTGAGTCGCCGCCATTGAAGAAGAATCATTGTGGGCTTGTGAAGAAGTAGTTAAATTTGGGAAAAAATAGAAATAAATTGAAGATAAATGAGACTGGTCTGAGGTGGGGGAAGTTGTAAAAGAGCTTGAAGAAGTGCTGAAGGCAAGGAAAACGATGAAGGCATTGCAAACGACGACGACAGTGATGATGATTCTTTTAGTTGAGAAGTGGGTTTTGAAGTCTGAGGTCAAAAGGCCGCCATTGATGGGAGCATACTCTATTACATCCGCCATGGCTGCAGTGATGAATTATGATGGGAACTGGGAAGACAGGTTGATAAGATGCTGGCAAGATTTCATGAAAGAAACATTTCAAATATATTTTTCAACATTTCTTTTTACAGAATAGAAGAAATTACAGTAGCTTTGCCAAATCCCATGCACCGTACGCATAATATTTGGAATATTTCTCCCAATTTTCAATGCCAAAGTCATATATATTAAAACGTGCATGTGATATGATATGTGTAATTCTATATATATCTATATCTCATAAAAGTTCCTAGATCTTGACTCTTGAGTAAGTATTTCGAATCTTGAGAATGCTCCCATTTCGTTTTGATTACGGTGTCTAGGTTGCTTAGAAAGAGTACAGCAAGAACGGCTTTGAGCACTTGAAAGAATATTGAATTGTTTCGATTCGAGGCCATCACGAACCGGAGGAGAACTCATAGTTCGACAAAGCATATAAAATTTTCCCTATCAATAGTAGTCGTGTGCTCGTAATCTAGAACACCGATTCTTAAATTAATATAGTGTAACGTTGAATTGTTAAACTACGGATCTTACTTGGATGACACGCATAAATCGAGTAATTTGAATATTATCATGGATGATTATTAATTATTAATAAATAATTGTAGATATTATTTGTTATAAATAATAGGGATAATTACCAACGCCCCCCTGAGGTTTGGCGTTATTACAGAATACCCCCTGAGGTTTCGGAAATTACGAGCTCCCCCCTGGGCCGTTATCTCCTCCGTTAAATTTAACGGATTGTATGAAATTTACTATTTTACCCCTACTATGTTGAAACTCAGGGGGGTATATGTAATAAAGAGCCAAAGGTAAGGGGGCTAATGCAAGGACTGAATTTGTTAAGGGGGTTTGATGTAAGTACTTGAGTTTTGTGTCTACCTAGCATTTTTTTTTAAATAAAATGCTACTTAATGTTATTTTAATATTTTTATAATAGACTAATTTCATACCTACATTTTATGGATACTTAATATTTTCTGTAGATATTGACCATACATGTTCAATGTTTGAAATAATTGTTTAAACGACTGGCGGATATTTTTGTGAATTTACTAATGCATTTGTTGATATTAGTGTATTTGTTATGATTTTCAATTTTGAGGAAAAAAATTGATAATGCACTAGTTGATCTTTGTGTGGGTTTTTTTATATGAATTTTTATTTTGAGGGGAAATTTGTTATAATTGCAAATAAATTATTTTAAATTAACTTTAAATGGACTTGTACAAAATATATTTAAAACTAAGAAATAAATATAAAATGAAATTTATAACTTATCATATTTTATAGAAATAAATATGCATGGAATATCTAATTCAATTTATATTTATAGATAAAATATAAAATATTAAATTAAATAACAACTTTTTAAATACAAAAAATCCAAAATTAACTAATATTACAATTATATCATTAAACTCGAAGTAAAATTACAATATACCCCCTAAGGGTGCTTTTGGAATTTAAATTTGAATTTAACGGTGTAATTAACGGCCGGTGCTATTTGTAAGCGAGGGTGTACTATTTAGGGGGGAGTTCGTAATTTCCAAAACCTCAGGGGGTATTCTGTAAAAACGCCAAACCTCATGGGGGCGTTGGTAATTATCCCTAAATAATATGAACTGCTACTTTTTATATTAATCTTTCCTATCTCCTCACTTTCCTTGTATAAACATGTTTAGATACACTATTTCTTGAATCTTTCCCCTTGAATGTAACTACATTCCCAAGGGACGAGCTACAGGTCGTCCGATCATACATGATCACATCAGGGATGCGTGTGATCGGAGATGGACGGCTATGATCATGTATGCCACAAAAACTAAGAACACTTCACAATCTCTTCATTTGTTGCTTCTGTTGCAGTTTTACCAGGATTTGTGCATATAGGATCTCGTTCCAGGAATCGGGCACCCCCGGAAGACACCAATGGCTGCAGTCTTGAATGCTCAAAGATTGTTTCTCTTCTTCCGACATATTTAGTTTCCGGTATACCGATGGATGTCCGTCCTTTCGATAGTCCGTCATTCTGGTCACGTTCAGATATGTCACATTAGTCTTCATTTTCTGAAGAACTTTCTCCAAAACTGCCAGCATTGGTGGATACGGAGCAAGGAAGGTGTCGTTTTTGATTGGCCTCGTCTCGTGGTCGCATTGCCCACCTGAGTTCCACTGCCCCCCACTGGATAGATGCAAAAATATGTATTAGACATTATTTTTCACCGTTAAGGTTTCTTAACGGTTTACAAACAGCCCATTCTGTTGGAAATTTATCTTTGTTAGGAATTTGATGTGTTGTACTGAAAGTTATCAAGCAGATTGAGATAAAATGTCAAGCATCGGAGGAGCTTGTCAAACTGATCGATAAATGTGGAGTATTAATAGAGATCATCTGGACTTTAATCAAATCAGTACGGACTCTGGTACTACACTATAACAAAAAACTTGTCAACCTAAGAGAAAAAAGGGGTATTTGTAATTTCTATGCAAACCACAAGGGGCGTAAGTGTAATTTTAGAAAGTAATACAAATATGGGGCATTGTTATATATATGATTTAATAAATAAGAAGTTTCATCCATAGTATGACTTAAAGCCAAATTTTATAGATAATATGTTTTAAATCAAGTCAACTATTTGGCCGTGTTATTGGAATCTATACCTGAAATGAGATGCAGAATAGCCTCTGAAGAACACGAACGATTTCATAGGATCCACATTGGCGTCGAGCCATCTTCCCCACGTCGTTACAGCTTTCCGAAAAGCCTCAAGAACATCCAGCTCACTGTAAACATGTCTACCTTCTTGATAATAGTCCTTCCTAAAATCAATTCGCGACGCATTAATCCACAATAAGTACGTAGTGCACGTATTTAAATCAAGTTTTTCAGGATAAATAACATTAACAATTTCAAATAATTAGGAAGATTTTTACCCCAATGAAGTTTTCTCATGAGTCCACCAATGTCCTGTATTAAACACTATGAAATCTGCATTCTTGTATCCATTAGCAGTTCTGCTGATTAAATCGAGTCGAAGCGTTTCCTTTTTCTCGCCATTTTTCCCTAGCACTTCCCATTCTCGAACCAGGAAAGGAGCTACAAAAAACTCCACAGTGAAGTTATAATCCTGTAAAATAAGATCATTCGACGTTTATACAATAAAATGCAAATTTGAAGAGTTTGAGACGATGATTGGCTTGGAAATGCTTACTTCAAAGAAGAAGGAATACGAAGTCTCAGTCCGAAATTGCTGCCTGCCGAATTGTTCATAGACCTTCTTCTGATCTTTTACAGAGTTCCTGAGGATACATATCAGTGATTCCCACATGTTTCTGTTGAGAGAATCACCTACAAAAACCAGCCTTTTTCCTCTCAATAATTCCAACATGTGACTTCCATTTAACCTGAATTACCAAAAATATATATCATCAAAAAGTTATTGGGTTAAATTACACAAACACACCTTGAGATATGAGTTAATTACACAAACCTCCCCAAAAATTTGAAAAATTACTAAAGCATCCCCCAACTCTAATTGCAATGAGAAATCCTACAGAAACACACTTACGTATTATTCCCCAGTTGCAACATCATCTAACTACCTTCACGCACTTAGCAAATACAATGTTCAATTCCATATAAGGGATGTATCTGTAATTTTTCAAACCTCGGAGGAAGTTTGTGTAATTAGATCGTATATCAGGATGTATCGTCATTACGATGCCAAAATGGAAAACAGGTTAATTTATCAGACGAAAACCGCAATTTAATCAAAATTTAGACGCATACCTTGGAAGATTACAACCCTTTGGCTTCCATCTGAGTTTGAGGTAGCGATTATCAGGCCTGCCATTGGCAAAACAGTTGAATTGCTCATCAATTAGAGAACAAGAACCTGGTTTATACAGTGGATATGAACTATCCTTCTCCCATTTCCCATCAAACATATCACAGTTCATCAGATCATCAACAATCCCTTGTTTCTTCTTCTTCATGAGGGAAGAAGTTACATTTTTCACCCCACCATTAGTGGATATTGCATTTCTAAACCGAATTGTGCTCTGATTTTTCATCAAAACTCCATTTTGATCATCCAGCTGCTTCTGATTTTCGATATCTAGAGACCCTTTATTTATTTCAGAAGAATTTCCTCGAGGGCTTGTGTTATTATTCACCATCTGATTCACAGAATGCGAAACTGTGCTGTCATTCAAGTTCAAGATTTCAGCTTTATGAAACTGATGAGTCTTTGCCATTGGAGAAGCATCGTCCCGGGCTTGTGAAGAAGTAGTTAAAACTGGGAAAAAATAGAAATAAATCGACGAAAAGTGAGATCCGTGAGACTGGTCTGAAGGTGTAAACCATGGAGATGGAGAGCTTGAAGATGGGCTGAAGGCGAGGAAGATGATGAAGGAATTGCAAATGAAGACGAGAGTGATGAAGATTCTTTTAGTTGAGAAGTGGGTTTTGAAGTCTGAGATCAAAAGGCCGCCATTGATGCGAGCATACTTTGTTATGTCCGCCATGGCTGCAGTGATGAATGATGATGATTGATGATGAAGATCAGTGTGTTGTTCCCAGTGCAGTGTTGTGCAATTCCCAGAACGATGAGAACAGTTTAAACGTTTAAATCAGTAATTGAAAGACAGGTGGCTAAGATGGAGGCAAGATTTCATGAAACAAATATTATTAATATTTTTTCAAAATTCATGCAATAGAATATTTTTTTTCTCAATTTCAAATGCTTAGTTTTCCTTTTTTTAAATAATAGTTTTTGACATCTTAATTATTACGTTTTTGGCGACTCGCAGAACAAATTCATTTGTGACGTACCACCATTTAAACTCATTTTTAGCGGTTTTGACAAAAAAATAGTTGACGTTCACGTATTATAGTCTATAGATATGTCATGTGCGTTGTTTTTTAGTCAAAACTACTAAAAACTGAGTTCAGATGGTGGTATGTCACAATACAAAAATTAGATGGTGGTTTGCAAGTCGAAATAATATATTCTAGCAGTTGCAGAAAATGTTATAGTTTGAATGTCAAAAAATATTTATCTTTTTTTTTTTTTAATATTTCTGGCTTGGTTAAATTATTAGTGTACTAATGGAACAAATATTTTATATTTGTCATATACTTTATAAAAATATTCAAAGAGAATTATTAATCAAATAAACAAGTCAAAATTTATTGATATAAAGAGGCTTTAAAAGAAAAAGATTTTGCTTAATCACAAAATAAGTTGTTTCAATGTGATTAGTGACGAAATATAGTGTCTTAAGATATGAGAATCGACTTCTAATTATACTTTTTATAATTCCAGATTTAGTTTGTACTTAATATTTGGCTCAAATTTTATTGACCATACGGCCGTTAAAGAATTTATCACTAATTATAAATTGTGACAATTTAGAATATGAAATCTTATCACTTTTACGTTTACTATTTTGCGATTCTACAAAAATTAATTAGTTTACATAAATAAATATAAATAGTGAGAATATATATAAAAGGTGTTGACTTAATTCTATAGTTCTGATTTATTAATTTATTTTAAATAATTAATAATATTTATTTTTATTGTAAAGTTAACTTAGGGCCAAAGTGATATTAAATGGTACATTAAATGTGTGGCTATTATATATCACAAATCTTGTACGCTCCCAAACTATTTTGTGCATGTGTCGGCAGCAATCTCTTCTTTGTTGAGTTTTATTTCACCGAAATAGAATAAGAGATTTAAAATATTATTTCAAAGTTTATACACTATAGTATTTCAAATTATTTCCTCCAAATTTAGCATACACAACTCTCTTGCTCATATTCCATGTTGACTCTATTTCCACACAATTGTGGTATCTTGTTATGTATGAACACAGATATAAGAATCGGAACGTGATAATACAAATTTTTAAAAAAATTTACTACATGAGAAGTGTCCGATATCACACGTTTCGATAAATTAATATTTTTAGACACGTGCGTAGATGATAATCCACTAAATAAGAAATAAAAGTCTCTTGAAATAGGAGGATGAAACACATCCATTCTTAACCAAATATCAAGAGTTTGAATCCTGATTTTGAATAGAAAAGTAATTATTTATTGATAAGTTGTTTCACTATTTGAGGTGCCTACAATTCAGTGAATGGACTAGTCACTGTACTCGGTGACGAATATTCTAATTTAAACAAAAAATAAATAAAACTCTCTTTATCAATAATATCAGCATAATCAAATATTCAAACACAAGATCATTAATTAGTTAATTCTATAATATGTGTGGCACAAATCGATTCTTTGTCAACACTTATTTTGTAGAAGATTAGAAATTACCAATAGTTTTGGCCAAATTCCATGCACCATACACATAATATTTGGAATAATTCTCCCAAATTCCAATGCCAAATTCCTATTGTAGCGCATCTATATTTTCTCGATGCACAAATGATCAATTATGGGTGGTGTATTTAGGGACAATAACTTAGTTCCAAAGTCATATATTTAAGAGTGCATGTGATATGTGTAATTATATATCATAAAAGTTCTTAATCTTGAGTAACTATTTCGTATGTGTTGCCATCAATCCCTCGTTCATCAACATTTCCTAGAAAGCGCCCATTTCGTTTTGATTAAGGCATAACAACAGGCTCGTTAGATACGAGGGCAGCCTCCGAACTATAAAGTATGTGACTTATGAGATACAGAATTAAACTTAAAACTTGATATAAAAGAGATATTCATTAATTACACTTGAATTCTTTGATTTATATATAGAACTGTGGGACAAGAGTATTATGGTAGTGTTCGGAACTAACTAATCAACGAAATCCGGTTGCTAAGTATTTCTTGTTTGTATTCGTATTATATAAAATGGGAAGACCCTTTGTATTTGTAAAGTGGCAATTTTGATACCCTTATCAAAGTTTGAGGTAGGATTTGTACCCTTATATGTGTATTGGATGAGCGATTAAAAATGAATTTTCATAACTATAATCTTATGGGATTTCTATGATATTAGGATACAGCGATACGAACATGATACGGATATGACGATAAGCAGATTTTTTTTGAATTTTTCAGATGAAAAGTATTGGATATGAGTGTTCAATATAGTAAAATGATATTTTTAGAAGTGTCGGTGTATTAAAAAAAAAACATGGATGTATTGGGATATCCACATGGATCTATTGGGCTTTTTCCTTTCTCATTTTTCTCATTGCCTAACTAGGTTAATTAATAGTCCAATCAATTAAGATAGCCCAAACCAACAAGACAAGATTAGCCCAAATGTGAAGTACTAGATACACTTTTTTATTCAAATATTTGTACTTCAATGAAAAATTTACTATTGTTATACAAATATTTCTCATTACTCGAGCTTGGAAGAATACAACTATTGTTATACGGAAAAGTCTAGCACCCACTGAAACGCAACAATCATTAAATGAAAAATCTTAAAATGCAGCTATCACTGATATCTAAAATTTTATATCTTATTGGTGCGATTAGAGTTGAATCGATCCTCCTGCAGGGGTGATAAAGTGTGACAACGCTAAAATGCAAAATTTGAAACTTTTGCTAATGCCATACGACCCTAATACCAACCAATTTCTCGTAATGATCCATGGGTTAAAAGTGTTGAAACCTATACTATTTTCATGACATGTAAAGTAGCTTGATGTTAAGTGTCAAAAATCAAGTCTAAATAATTGAATCTACACCGTGGAAAAGACTCACATTTGATTAAGTTTACAAGAAACCAGATCAAGAATATTAACCAACAATAATGGAGAGCATCGTGTTGATCACTTTTATTATATCGTATCCAACACTAATCACATTATATGTTATTAAAGAAGAAACCCGTATGATAATAAATTAAAGAAAAAATTCATATCATAATAAATTAAAGAAACCCGACAGGAGCTTCACAAACTGATAGATAAATGTGGAATATTAATAAAGATCTTGATCTGGAGACTACATATTAAAATCTAAGAGAAAAAAGGGGTATTTGTCATTCTTAGCGAAGCACAAGGGATATGAGTGTAATTTTGAAAACCAAAGGTCCTAAAGCAATTCAGCCTAATACGGCATTGTTATATGATCTGATAAATATGCACTTTATAGAAACAAAATTAAGAAGTTTCATCATATACTACCTTAAAAACCCGAATTTTATAGTTAGTATATTTGAAATTAAGTCAACTATTTGGCTATATTATGACAATCTATTAAGAATGACCTCTGAAGAACACGAACGATTTCCTAGATCCACATTGGTGTCGAGCCATCTTCCCCAAGTCGTTATAGCTTTCCGAAAAGCCTCAAGAACAGGCATTTCACTGTAAACATGGCTGCCTTCTTGATAAATGATAATAGTCCTTCCTAACGTCATCCAGAAACAGATTCATCCTCAATAATTAGGTAATATACATATTCACCTCTATTTTTCCGTGATAAAAAACATTAATATTTTCAAATAATTAGGAAGATTCTTTACCCTAACGAAGTTTTCTCATGAGTCCACCAGTGCCCTGTATTAAACACTATGAAATCTGCATTTTTGTATGCATCGGCACTTCTGCTGATTAAATCCAGGCAAAGCGTTTCCTTTTCGTGCTGTTTTTCCCCTTCACGCTTCCCATTCCTGAACCTGGAAATGAGCTACAAAAAGCTCCACAGTGAAGTTATAATCCTGTAAATTAAGATCATACAACATTTATATGATAAAATGCAAATTCTAAGAGTTTGAGATAACGATTAGCTTAGAAATGCTGTCTTCAAAGATGAAGGAATGCGAAGACTTGGCTCGGAATCAATGCCTGCCAAATTGTTCATAAACCTTGGTTTGATCTTTTACAGACTACAGAGTTCCTGAGAATACACATCATTGATTCCCACATGTTTCTGTTGAGAGAATCACCTACGAAAACCAGTCGTGCTCCTATCATTAATTCCAACATGTGGCTTCCATTTAACCTGAATTAACAAAAGTATCATTCAAATGTTCTATGGAAAAAAAAAAAAGGCATTGGAATCATTTACACAAACACACCTTGAGATATGTGCAAATTACACAAACCTCCCCCAAATGTTCGGGAAATTACAAATACATCCCTAGACTCTAATCACAATCAGAAATCCTACAGAAATACACACTTACCTGTTACGCCCCAGTTGTTTTTGTTAAAAATCCAAAACTTTGACAAATAACTACCAGGGGTTAAATAGAATTTTCCAGGAAAATTTGAGGCAACATAATCTAACTACCTTCATCCACTTAGCAAATGCAACATACAATTTCGTATGCGGGATGTATCTGTAATTTTTCAAACCTTGGAGGAATTTCATGTAATTAGATCGTATCTCAGGATATATCTCATTACAATGTCAAATTGGAAAATGTTGAGAAAATGGGAGGAATGGGATCAGAATGACACGGGTAGTCCCTGTCCTTAAAGTGTTAATCGCCCCTACTCTCTGAGTTTGCTAAAGGTTGCAGACGATTTACTTTTAGGATGTATGTCAAGCTGGAAATTATGAATTCGGACAATAGCAATTTGCCAGAATTCAGGTGAGTTTTGCTGTGTTTATTTCAGGTGAGGGAAGGAGCTATTTATAGCTCTCAAGTGTTGGCCAAAAATAAAACTGCAGTAGGAATATTGAATGGATTAATTTCAGGTGTAATGACCTGAAATTCAATCCCAATGAATGCCCACTACTCAGCTGTTACAGATGCCAACGGACTGATTGGATGTATCTGGACATTGGTTCAAAAGTCGAAGTGCAAAGTGCGCCATCAAACGCCACATTCGCCCATGCCCGGCCCCGGCCCCGGCCCCGGTCCCGGTCCCGTGCCCGTGCCCGTGCCCGTGCGCGGGCGGTGCGGTGCACCGCACCGCGAGTGAGCCCATTAGTCCTCTCTTGGGTCCCATAATTTAATAACACATACAACATTATAATATATAAAGCTGCCTACTTCGTGTTATTTTTCCAATGTGGGACACAAAAACCAATGCACATTTTTCCAAACAACTCTTGATATGCCTTTGCATAATTATTGATTAATTCTCCGACAATTAATCATATATATATTAATTCTCCAACAATTAATTATATATATATGCACAACATATTCAACAATCCCCCACTTGTTTGGAAAACTACTCTTTTGCCAGACAAGTCCCTGAAGATATTGTCAAAGATCACATGCCTAGAGGAAGGTGTGACGAACATTGAACCTTTCCCTTAGTGTAAATAACTCAAAACTGCATCGAAGTTGACGGTGTCCGTAGATTGAACCTCAACTCCTTCGTGATGCAATCGGAGTTATCACACGCGTGTTTTCTTTCTCATACAGCAAGCACTCCACTGCTTTGCGCTTATAAAGCCATACGCCATATCCCATTTCATGAACCTTTAAGAGAGTAAACCACAACTCTCTATAAGAAGCGGCTTCACTTCTTATTCATATAGGCAAAATGTTTCTCGAGCACTAGTTACATTAGTGCAGCATTTTGTTAAGAGCATAGCTCAACCTTGTCACTTTGCAACTCACTGAGCTATCTTTTACTACATATGAGACCACTTTGATAGCTTTAACCAACTCGTGACTTGTTTTTCCCTTTGAACCTATAACCAGGGGTAACCTAGATTATAGGTAGGGTTACCATCACTTATGGTTCGGGTGGTTTAAGTCCCATATCTCTAGTAGTTGTAGCTACTAAGTCTCTCGTCAGAGGCTTAGTAAATGGATCAGCCAAATTCTTATTTGACCTCACATAGACAATTGTTATGATACCATCTTGTATCAATTGTCTCACAAATGCATGTCTAAGACCAATATGTCTAGACTTACCATTATAGGTACCACTATATGCTTTTGTAAGCGTAGCTTCGCTGTCACAATACAACGAAATTGGAGGCATTGGACTCGGCCATAGATCTATGTCTAACAACATATTTCTAACCCAATCAGCCTCTTGTCCAGCTTGTGCCAAAGCTATGAACTCAGATTCCATGGTAGAGTGAGAGATTATTGTCTGTTTCTTGCTTGCCCAAGAAACAGCCCCACCGGCAAGAGTGAAAACCCACCCACTTGTGGATTTATTATCTCCCACACTAGTTATCCAACTCGCGTCTGAGTACCCTTCCAACACACTAGGAAATTTGTTATAGAACAAACTAAAGCTAATAGTTCTCTTAAGGTACCCAAGTACCCTACTAATAGCTTTTCAATGATCAGCATTGGGACTGCTCGTGTATCTGCTAAGTTTTGAAACTGCAAATGAAATATCTGGTCTAGTGCAATGCATTGCGTACATAAGGCTTCCAATGGCACTTGCATACTCAAGCTGTGCAATAGCTCTACCAGTATTTTCTTTAAGTTTCAGTCCATTGTCAAATGGAGTATTCACCTCCTTGATCTCGAGGTGATTAAACTTAGTCAGAACTTTCTCAATATAATGAGATTGGTTTAGTGAAAAACCCCCACTATGTTTTTTAACTTTAATGCCTAAAATGGTATCTACTTCACCTAAGTCTTTCATCTTAAAGACCGAGGATAGATACTTTTTAGTCTCGTTTACTCCAATCATATTCGTTCCGATGATCAACATATCATCGACATATAGACAGACTATCACCATATAGTCAGCCGTACTTTTGGAGTAAATGCACCTGTCAGCACTGTTATACTTGAATCCGAATTTCAAGATAGCAGTGTCAAACTTCTCGTGCCACTGTTTTGGTGCTTGTTTTAGACCATACAGGGATTTGACTAACTTACACACTTTATTTTCTGTTCCCGGTGCTATAAAACCCTCAGGTTGTTCCATATAGATTTCTTCTTTTAAATTTCCATTTAAAAATGCTGTCTTTACGTCCATTTGATGAACAAACAGATCGTAAAGAGAGGCTAAAGCAAGAAGGATTCTAATGGACGCAACTCGAGCCACCGGTGCATAAGTGTCAAAGTAGTCAATCCCTTCTACTTGTCTAAATCCTTTGGCGACTAATCTAGCTTTAAAAGCTGAGATAGTGCCATCAGTGTTTCGTTTTCTTCTAAATACCCACTTGCACCCAATGGGTTTAGAACCACGAGGTAAGTCTGCTAATACCCAAGTATTATTACCCAAGATCGAATCCATTTCATCGTTTACAGCTTCCTTCCAAAAAGAAGCATCTCGAGAAGCCATAGCTTCTGAAAATGTTTTAGGATCCGTCTCAAGTGAAAATACATATGGTATTTCACTTACCATTTTATTATCTTGGTCCCCCTCCACCAAGAATAATAACGCATCAGAAGAGATAAAGTCTTTATCTAAACTTTTCTCTTTTCTTGGTCTAGTACTCCTTCTAGGCTCAACTTGTTGTTTAGGAACATCGTTTTCCACAACCGGCCTTATAGGACCTCTAGGCTCAATTTGGAGTGGCACAGATTCGTTTCCAACATCTTTTGAAAACGTATTTTCGAAGAATTCCACGTCCCTGGATTCAGTTATCACGTTAGACTCCAAATCGAGAAGTCTATAGGCCTTGCTATTAAGAGCATATCCAACGAATACACTTTTAATAGCTCTAGCCCCTAACTTAGTCCGTTTAGGATCAGGAACCCGAAAGTAAGCCACACACCCCCACACTTTGAAATAACTTATGTTGGGTTTTCTGCCTTTCCATATTTCATAGGGACTAGACTTCACAACAGTACTAGGCATCCTATTTAGAATATGGCATGCAGACAGAAGGGCTTCACCCCACAAGTTGTGAGGTAAATTTGCATGATTTAACATGCAATTTATCATATCCAGAAAGGTGCGATTTTTCCTTTCAGCTACACCGTTCTGCTGGGGTGTATAACCGGCAGTTGTTTGATGTATGATACCACTTTCTTCGCAAAGTGTATCAAAGGCATTCAAACAATATTCCATGCCTCGATCAGAACGTAAAACCTTAATCTTCTTCTCAAGTTGGGTTTCTACTTCTGATTTGTATTTCACAAAAGAACTAAGAGCTTCATCTTTAGTTCTTAACAAATACACATAGCAAAAACGACTAGCATCATCAATAAAAGTAATAAAATACCTTTTACCACCTCTAGTTAAAATTCCATTTAACTCACAAATATCAGTATGAATTAAATCTAATATTTGTGATTCTCTTTTAACACTTGGAAAAGGCTTTCTTACAATTTTTGATTTTGCACATATTTCACACTTATTAAGTTCGTTTTTACCAATATCAATTAATCCCATTGCATGCATATTTTTTAAATTCTTTGCACTAACATGTCCTAATCGACTATGCCATAAAGAAATTGAAGAAATCATATAAGCAGAAGCAGAAATCATATTATTGATAGACATCTTATACATCCCATTACAAGCATAGCCTTTTCCAACAAATTCACCATTTTTCATGATGATGACTTTGCCAGACTCAACAGAAATTTTAAAACCTTTCTTATCTAACAAATCAACAGAAATTAAACTTTTCCTAACATCTGGTACAAACAAGACATTAATCAAAGTTAATTTCTTTCCGGAGGTAAAGTTGAGTTCGACAGATCCTTTGCCTCCAACACTAGCTTTGGAGTTGTTTCCCATCTGAACCTCTTGCCCAACAGTTTCTTCAAAGGTCTTGAAAAGCCTTCGATCGTTGCAAATGTGAACGGTAGCTCCAGAATCTAACCACCAGCCAGAAAGTTCACTTGCCATGTTGATTTCAGAAATCATAGCCACATCGAGGCTAAGATCAGTCACCATGGCAACTAGGTTCTCCTCAACCATATTTGCAACTCCGGATCCACTCTTCCGTTGTGGGCATTCTCTCGCATAATGTCCTATTTCTCCACAAACATGACACTTGCCTTTTCTTTTGTTAGCAGCATTAGAAGGTTTAGGCTTCTGTATGGTTTTCTTAAATTGTCCAGAATTCTTTTTAACACCAAAATGTTTCTTTTTAGAAGAATTTCCAGATTCAACAAAATTCACACTCGATTGTCCTTGAACCAAATTCTTTCCATCGCGTTTCCGAGCCTCCTCTTCAATACGCAGATGTTTTTGAATTTGTTCCAAGGACAAATCCTCAGATTTATGCATCAAACGCTTTGCATAATCTTTCCAGGCTGGAGGAAGTTTTGCAATGATTGCACCAACCTGGAATGTTTCTGGAAGGACAATTTTAACCATCCTGAGTTTATTAACGATTACCTGGAGCTCATGCACTTGCTCCAGAATCGGTTTGTTGTCAACCATCTTGAAATCCAAATATTTAGAAACTAAATATTTGTTAGTACCTTCTTCCTCAGCCTTGTATTTGTATTCCAAGGCCTCCCAAAGCTCTCTAGGCGACTTCACGTTTGTGTATAGATCATACAGCCTGTCAGAAAGTGTGTTGAGGATGTGACCACGAGCCAACTCTTCGTCTTCAGCCCTTTTCCTCCTTTGCTGTTGAAGAGTCTCCACAATCTCTTGGTGGATCTGCATAGCATTCCTGGAAGGACCTGTTGCTGTGTTGGGAGGAGCAGCAACTCCTGTTGTCGGAGGATTGGCAGGAGGAGCACCACCTGCTTCAGTGGTTGGTGGATCCAAATCAACAGGCTGCTGGGGAGCAGGAGGATCTTCTGGAATAGGTGGCAGGCTGGGATCCAGAACATAAGCCAGCTTCAAAACGGTAAGCAGGAACTTCATCTTGTCTTGCCAGCGGCTGAAATTGTTTCCATCGAAGCGATCCAATTTCTGCTGGTTCATGATGCGGAAGGATTCTGATTCCATATTCACACGATTAACACTTTAAGATTGTTGAGAAAATGGGAGGAATGGGATCAGAATGACACGGGTAGTCCCTGTCCTTAAAGTGTTAATCGCCCCTACTCTCTGAGTTTGCTAAAGGTTGCAGACGATTTACTTTTAGGATGTATGTCAAGCTGGAAATTATGAATTCGGACAATAGCAATTTGCCAGAATTCAGGTGAGTTTTGCTGTGTTTATTTCAGGTGAGGGAAGGAGCTATTTATAGCTCTCAAGTGTTGGCCAAAAATAAAACTGCAGTAGGAATATTGAATGGATTAATTTCAGGTGTAATGACCTGAAATTCAATCCCAATGAATGCCCACTACTCAGCTGTTACAGATGCCAACGGACTGATTGGATGTATCTGGACATTGGTTCAAAAGTCTAAACTTTTGGACTGGACTAGGCTGGCTCTGGCTCAAAAAGTAAGGCTCTGGCCCCGTGCCCGTGCGCGTGCACGGGCGGTGCGGTGCACCGCACCGCGAGTGAGCCCATTAGTCCTCTCTTGGGTCCCATAATTTAATAACACATACAACATTATAATATATAAAGCTGCCTACTTCGTGTTATTTTTCCAATGTGGGACACAAAAACCAATGCACATTTTTCCAAACAACTCTTGATATGCCTTTGCATAATTATTGATTAATTCTCCGACAATTAATCATATATATATTAATTCTCCAACAATTAATTATATATATATGCACAACATATTCAACAGAAAACAGGTTAAGTTACCGGACAAAAACTCAATTTAATCAATTTGAAGACACATACTTTGGGAGATTGCAGCCCTTTGGCTTCCATCTGAGTTTGAAGTAGCGATTATCAGGTCTGCCATTGACAAAACAGTTGGATTTCTCATGAATTAGAGGACAAGAACCTGGTTTATACAATGGATATCTTAGTCCTGTTTTTATTATCATTTGCAATTAAAACCCGTAGCTTTTAAAAATTTTCAATGTATATCTGATTTTTGCCGGAATATTAATTTGTCCATGTAAACATTTCGAAGCTATGTGACTTAATTGCGATTGTTAGTACGAAAAGGACTAAATTGTCAAAATAAAAAGCTTACAGGACCAATTTTATATTTTTTTTAGTCAACAAATTTCTCAATTCATGTTGCTAACGTGGTTGCCACATAGATATTTCCGACGACAAATTGATTTTTCCGCCAAAAACAACCAACATTATAAATTTTTAAAAGTTGTAGGATTTAATTGCAAAATAGGATTCCGATAGGTCTAAATTGCGAAAATAGAAAACTTACGGGAACCATTTTGTATATTTACACACACATAGATATATCTATATATCATAAAAATTCCTAATGTTGAGTGACTTTCGAATCTTGAGAATGATCCCATTACGTTTTGATTATTAATAGTTGTAGATATTATTAGTTATAAATTAAATAACATGAATTATTGATTGTTATATTAATCTTTTCCTATATCCTAGCTTTCCTCGTATAAACATGTTTAAATACACTATTTCTTGGATCTTTCCCCTTGATATAACTATATTCATGCATGCCACCGGCCAAGAACTTCACAATCTCTCCATTTGTTGCTTCTGGTGCAGTTTTAGCAGGATTTGTGCATAGAGAATCTCGTTCCAGGAATCGGGCACCCCCGGAAGACACCAATGGTTGCAGTCTTGAATGCTCGGAGCCGATCGTCTCTCTTCTTCCGACATATTTTGTTTCCGGTATATCGAAGGATGTCCGTCCTTTCGATAGTCTGTCATTTTTGTAACGTTTAGATATGTCACATTAGTCTTCATTCCCTGAAAAACCTTCGCCAAAACAGTTAGCATTGGTGGATACGGAGCGAGGAAGGTGTCGTTTTTAATTGGCCTCGTCTCGTGGTGGCAACGCCCTCCTGAGTTCCACTGCCCCCCACTGGATAGGTACAAAAATATGTATTAGACATTATTTTTTACCGTAACAGTAAATTCTGTTAGAAATTTATCTTTGTTAGAAATTTTATGTACGTATCAAACTGATTAAGATGAAATGACGGGCATCGGGGGAGCTTGTCAGACTGACCGATAAATGTGGAGTATTAATAGAGACCACGTAGAGTTTATTCAAATCGGTACAGAGTCTGGTACTATACACATTAACGAAAAACTTGTGAATCTAAGAGAAAAAAAGGGGTATTTGTAATTTTCCAGCAAACCACAAGGGGTATAAGTGTAATTTTTGAAACTAATACAAATGTGGTGCATTGTTATTAGATCTAATAAATAAGAAATTTCATTCATAGTATGACTTAAAGCCAAATTTTATAGATAATATATTTGAAATCAAGTCAGCTATTTGGTTATGTTATGGGAATCTATTACCTGTAATGTAGTGCAGAATAGCCTCTGAAGAACACGAACGATTTCATAGGATCCACATTGGCGTCGAGCCATCTTCCCCAAGTCGTTAAACCTTTCCGAAAAGCCTCAAGAACATCCAGCTCACTGTAAACATGGCTGCCTTCTTGATAAAAGTCCTTCCTAAAATCAATTCGCAACACATTAATCTTCAATAAGTAGGTAACATACGTATTTAACACGAGTTTTTCAGGATAAATGACATCAACAATTTCAAATAATTAGGAAGATTTTTACCCGAACGAAGTCTTCTCAGGAGCCCACCAATGTCCTGTATTAAACACTATGAAATCTGCATTCTTGTATCCATCTGCGGTTCTGCTGATTAAATCGAGTCGAAGCGTTTCCTTTTTTGTGCCGTTTTTCCCTTCCACTTCCGATTGTCGAACCAGGAAAGGAGCCACAAAAAACTCCGCAGTGAAGTTATAATCCTGTAGATTAAGATCATACAATGTTTATACCATAAAATGAATTCGAAGAGTTTGACAAACAGCGATTGGCTTAGAAATGCTTACTTCAAACAAAAAGGAATACGAAGTTTCGGTTCGGAATTGCTGCCTGCCAAATTGTTCATAAACCTTGGTCTGATCTTTCACAGAGTTCCTGAGAATACATACAAGTGATTCCCACATGTTTCTGTTGAGAGAATCACCTACAAAAACCAGTCTTTTTCCCTTCAATAACTCCAAAATGTGAATTCCATTTAACCTGAATTACCAATATATATTCATCAAATGTTCTATGAAGAAAATATTGGGATAATTTACACAAACACCTTGAGATATTTTTTAATTACACAAACCTCCCCCAAAATTTGAAAAATTACAAAAACATCCCCCAACCTCAACTGCAATGAGAAATCCTACAGAAATACACACTTACCTATTATTCCCCAGTTGCAACATCACCTAACTACCTTCACACACTTAGCAAACGCAATGTGCAATTCCTTATAAGGGATGTATTTGTAATTTTCCAAACCCCGAAGGAAGTTTGTGTAATTAGATCGTATCTCAGGATATATCGTCATTACAATGCAAAAATGGAAAACAGGTTAAGTTATTATGGGATGAAAAACGCAATGTAATCGAAATTTACACGCATACCTCGGAAGATTACAACCCCTTGGTTTCCATCTGAGTTTGAGGTATCGAGTATCAGGCCTGCCATTGGCAAAACAGTTGAATTGCTCATCAATTAGAGAACAAGAACCTGGTTTATAAAGTGGATATGAACTATCCTTCACCCATTTCCCATCAAACATATCACAGTTCATCAGATCATCAGCAATCCATGCTTTCTTCTTCTTCTTCATCATAAGGGAAGAAGTTATATTCTTGACCCCACCATTATTCGCAATTCCATTTTCAACACCAACTGTGCTCTGGTTTTTCATCAAGACTCCATTTTTATCATCCAGCTGCTTCTGGTTTTGGATTTCTGGATACCCTTTGCTTATTTCAGAAGAGTTTCCTCGTGGGCTTGTGTTATTCGCAATATGATTCACAGAATGCGAAACTCTGCTGTCATTTGAGTTCAAGATTTCAACTTTATGATGCTGAGTCGTTGCCATTGAAGAACCATCATCGTGGGTTTGTGAAGAAGCAGTTAAAACTGGGGAAAAATAGAAATAAATTGACGAAAAGTGGGATCTGTGAGACTGGTCTGAAGAGGGAGAAGATGTAATAAACGATGGAGATGAAGAGCTTGAAGAGGGTCTGAAGGCGAGGAAAATGATGAAGGAATTGCAAATGAAGACGAGAGTGATGAAGATTCTTTTAGTTGAGAAGTGGGTTTTGAAGTCTGAGATCAAAAGGCCGCCATTGATGGTAGCATACTTTGTTATGCCCGCCATGGCTGCAGTGATGAATGACGATGATGATGATCAGTGTTTGTTCCAACTTCCAAGTGTAGTGTTGTGCAATTCTCAGAAACATGAGAGCGGTTTAAACGTTTAAATAAGGGAAAATTCTAGCCCAGACCAGGCTCGGCCGAACCCCAACCAATTAAAGAGCAAGTGTGTTACACTTGCCATTTGATTGGTCACTTTCCCTAAATTTTCCACCAACCACAGGGCAAGTGTAAAACACTCGCCCCCTCATTACACCGGTTTGGCCGAACCAGGCTCGGGCTAGAATTACCCTTAAATAAGTGATTGAAAGTCAGGTGGCTAAGATGGAGGTAAAGATTTCATGGAGGGAAATATTACTAATATTATTTCAAAATTCATGCAATAGAATATTTTTCTCTCAATTTCCAATGCTAGTCTTTTCTTTTTTATAAATATTTTTTTGACGTCCGAACTACTGTGTTTCTTTACAACTGGCAGAATAAATTATTTCGACTTATAAACGTTATCTAATTTTTGCATTTGTGACATACCACCATCTAAACTCAATTTCTAGTGGTTTTGAAGAAAAAATAACTGATGTATATGTGCTATAGATATGCCATATGTGTTGTGTTTAGTCAAAACCAATAAAAATGAGTTTAGACGGTAGTGGTATGTCATAAATGCAAAAATTAGATGACATTTGCATTGCAAGTTGAAACAGTTTATTGTACGAGTTGGAAAAAAGTTATAGTTTGTGATGGGAACCATCCCATAGGCACACGTGGCAATCTTGGAGTTGAAGCGAGTAAGGCCTAGTTGAGTGCGGGGATATTGTGATATGTCAGAAACATGAACGGGTGTTAGAATAAATTGTTTTTCTTTCAATGCATATGCAAAGCCCTTTTATATGCTATGCAGTTCATTTTTTTTCGAATTAATATATATTTCTTGCTCAAAATGCATTATGGAATTCGCGATATGGTACGTCGAATGGAGAACGACCATCTGAGTTTTGGCCGAGAAAAATTATGAAAATCCAGCCGAATGACGAACGACAATTCAAATTTTGGTCGAGAAAAATCATGGAAAGATACCAAATGGCAAATGACCATTCGAGTTTTGAACGACTTTCCGAGTTTTGAACGAGAAAAATCTTAAAAATACTGTCAAATAGTAGGTGACCATCCGAGATTTGGTAAAAAATAATAATAAATAAAAAAGAAGTAGACGTACGTAGAAGGATATTAGCTAGTTGGAGCACTCGCCATGCATCAAGTGCTCATTTACGCTAGTTGGAGCACTCGCCACGCATCAAGTGCTCATTCATGCGAGCTAGCGCACTCTCCACGATTTTTTTGTTAAATTGATTATATGAAAGGTGTCCGACATCACACGATCCGATAGATTAATATTTTAGACACTTGCGTTCATGATATATGATATATAATCCACTAAGAAATAAAATTTTCATATTTCAATGCCAAATATTCCTATTGTAGCGGATCTATATTTTCTCGATGCAGAAATGATGAATTAGGGGCGGTGTATTTAGGGACAATAACTTAGTCCCAAAGTCATATATATTAAAGGTTGCATGTGATATCTGTAATTATATAAATGTTGAGTAACTATTTGGTATGTGTTGCCACCAATCCCTCTTTCATCAACATTTCCTAGAAAGCGCCCATTTCGTTTTGATTAAGGTATCATAAACATATTTGAGCACTTGAAGGGATCTGATCTTTTATGCTCCGAATTTACGGGTCCATTTTAAACCTAAGTTCAATTTTTTAATTCATCGAATATAATTTACAAATTTGGGCCGTTGATGGATGATGGATCCATAGGGCATTTACCTTTTTCACTTTTGTGATTGGGTAAATACTGAATAGCCCAATCATAAAGACAGCCCAAATCAACCAGACAAGATGTAAATCAAGTCCTCGAATAGGACTTTGTTTCACTATTTTCATAACCCATGCCTCATTACGGGTATTAGGGTGTCAATTCGGGTGGGTCGGGTGGGTTTGGATCGGGTTGAGGTAGGGGTATTACGTGAAAAATCTCAACCCGAACCCGACCCGACCCGAATTTGAACCCGAAAACAACCCGATCGGGTTCGGGTTGACCCGAACACTGTTCGGGTCACCCGATAACCCGTTCAACTCGAATAACCCGACCCGAAACGTTTTTCCTTTTCTTTTTTTTTTGATTTTTTTAAATTCTAATTTATGTTTAAAGTATTTTAAAACTTGATAACAATATATAAAAATATATAGTTTGTAAGGTTTGACATAATTGCAATTAATATAAGATAAAAAAAATTAATACATAAATATTATTAAGTTCTAATTCTAAGTGTAATTATAACTAAGTTCTATATCAACTCTATTTAAATTCCTATTTATCTAAATTCAATCAATAAGGTAATTATGTAAAATAAAAATTAGATACATAAACATTATTTAGATCGAATAATATATTTTCTACTAAACTAATCATAATGCAATTCAAATTCTTTAAGTCCAAATAAATACATCTCTTTTTGTCCATAAACTCCGTTTAATTCTAATCATATTACAGTCATATGTCTTTCTAATGAACAAAACTATACAATTTAGACAAATTATATAATATTGACATTATAAATCACATTTTTCTCAGATAATAATCACATGTTTATAGAAAAAAATATTTTACTAACCTTTTTTTAATAGTCTATTATACTATATTATAAAAATACGAGTTAATTTTTGGATTTTTTTTAAAATTTATTGGCCGCCAAAATATACTTACAATAATGATTGCCCACAAATTTGTTAGAATTGCAGTCTCGAGCCTGCGTTCTTTGATTGTCCCTTTGTGGGTAAAATGAATCCAAATATGTAAAATGGATCCAAAATGGGTAAAATATAGATAAAATTGATTAAAATGGGTAAAATGGATCCAAGTAGGTAAAATAGATCCAAAATGGGTAAAATATGGGTAAAATGGATCAAAATGGGTAAAATGGATTCAAAATGGGTAAAATGGGTCCAAAATGGGTAAATTGGATCCAAATTGGTAAAATGAATCTAAGTGGGTTAAATACATCCAAGTGGTAAAATGGATCCAAATGGGTAAAATATGAATAAAATTAATTAAAAAGGGTAAAATGGATCCAAGTAGGTAAAATGGATAAACTATGGGTAAAATGGACCCAAGTAGGTAAAATGGATCCAAAATGGGTAAACTATGGGTAAAATGGATCCAAGTAGGTAAAATGAACCTAAATGGACAAAATAAATCCAAAATGGGTAAAATGGATCCAAATGGATAAAATTGATCCAAAATGGGTAAAACAGATCCAAATTGGTAAAATGAATCCAAATGGATAAATGGATCCAAAATGGGTAAATTGGATTCAAATGCGTAAAATGGATTCAAAATGGGTAAACGTGGGTAAAATGGATCTAAATGGATAAAATAAATTCAAAATGGGTAAAATGAGTTCAAGTGGGTAAAATGGATCCAAATTGGTAAAATGAATCCAAGTGGGTAAAATATGGGTAAAATGGATCCAAGTGAGTAAAATGAACCTAAATGCACAAAATAGATCCAAAATGGGTAAAACCGATCCAAATTGGTAAAATGGATCCAAATGGGTAAATGAATCCAAAATGGGTAAATTAGATCCAAATGGGTAAAATGGATTCAAAATGGATAAATGTGGGTAAAATGGATTTAAATGGATAAAATGAATTCAAAATGAATAAAATGAGTTCAAGTGGGTAAAATGGATTCAAAATGGGTAAATTGGATCCAAATGGATAAAATGGATCCAAGTGGGTAAAATGAACCTAAATTGGTAAAATGTGGGTAAATGCACAAAATAAATCCAAAATGATTAAAACAGATCCAAATGGGTAAATGGATCCAAAATGGTTAATTGGATCCAAATGGATAAAATGGGTAAATGTGGGTAAAATGGATCTAAATTGATAAAATGAATCTAAAATGGGTAAAATTAGTTCAAGTGGGTAAAATGGATTCAAGTGGGTTAAATGGATCCAAAATGGGTAAATATGGGTAAAATGGATCTAAATGGATAAAATGAATCCAAAATGGGTAAAATTAGTTCAAGTGGGTAAAACGGATCCAAAATGGGTAAATTGGATCAAAATGGGTAAAATAGATTCAAGTGGGTTAAATGGATCCAAAATGAATAAAATGTGGGTAAAATGGATCCAAGTGGGTAAAATGAACCTAAATGGGTAAAACAGATCCAAAATGAGTAAAACATATCCAAATTGATAAAATGGATCCAAATGGGTAAATGGATCCAAAATGGATAAATTGAATCCAAATGGGTAAAATGGATCCAAAATATGTAAAATGGATCTAAATGGATAAAGTGAATCCAAAATGGGTAAAATGGATCTAAATGGATAAAATGGATCTAAAATGGGTAAAATAGATCCAAGTGGGTAAGATGGATCCGAACTGGTAAAATGGATCCAAAATGGGTAAAGTGGATGCAAACGGGTAAAATGGATTCAAAATGAGTAAAATATGGGTAAAATGAATCTAAGTGGGTAAAGAGGTCAAAAACGAACCTAAAACGAGTAGAACGAGTCCAAAATAGGTCGAACAGGTTGAAAAACGGGTGAGATGGGGTGAGATGGATAGGAATTTGGTTACAAGTCTAATCTTAATCAAATTCTAAATCTAACTCGAATAAATTGTATCCACATTAAAAACTTATTTATAATCTTAATTAAGAACTAATTCTAAGTGTAATTATAATTAAGTTTTATATCAACTCTATTTAAATTCTTATTTATATAAATTTAATAAAATTCAATCAATATGTCAATTATGTAAAATGGTAAATTAGATATATAAAATTATTTCGATCGAATAATATATTTTCTACTAAACTAATCATAATGAAATTCTAATTGTTTAACTTTAAATAAACGCATCTCTTTTTGTCCGTAAACTTTTGGTTAAATAAAATCATGTATGTCTTTCTAATTAACAAAATTGTATAATTTAGATAAATTTATATAATATTAACATTATAAATCACGTTATTCTCAAATAATAATCACATGTTTATAGAAAAAAATTAATTTACTAACCATTATTTTAATATTCTATTATAAAAATACGAGTTAATTTTTGAATTTTTTTTTTGAAATTTATTGGTCGCCAAAATATCCTTACAATAATGATTTCACTATTGTCTAATTAAGTTAACTATGTAAACCAATATGTGTTATAAATTATTATTGAAATTTTATAAGTACTTAATTATGGATAAAATTTTGGTTACACGTCTAATCTTAATCAAATTCTAAATCTAACTCTAATAAATTGTACCCACATTAAAATTTTTTTTATAATCTTAATTAAGATCTAATTTTATGTGTAATTATAATTAATTGTTATATCAACTCTATTTAAATTCTTATTTATATAAATTTAATAAAATTCAATCAATAAGGCAATTATGTAAAATATAAATTAGATACATAATAATTATTTAGATCGAATAATATATTTTTTACTAAACTAATCATAATGCAATTCTAATTGTTTAAATTTAAATAAATACATCTCTTCTTTTCCGTAAACCCCGTTTAATTATAATCATATTACAATCATGTATGTCTTTCTAATTAACAAAATTATATAATTTAGACAAATTATATAACATTAACAGTATAAATCACGTCATTCTCAAATAATAAATTAATTATTATTTTTTAAGTATATCTAATTCTAAACCAATTATCATTTCATAAATTTTTATCTAATTATAATACACCATATAATTTAAATAAAAATTATAGTGTCATAAAAATTAAATATAGTTTTTTTTTTAAAAAAATTTCGGGTCGGGTCGGGTTAAATCGGGTGGGTTCGGGTTGGTGGGTCACCCACAACATTTTTCGGGTTGACCCGCCCCATCCCCTCCGGGTCAAATTCGGGTCCGACCCGATTTCAACCCGACCCGATAACCCCCAACCCTAACCCGAAATTTAGGCGGGTGGGTCGGGTCCATTTTTGATACCCCTAGGTATTATTGTATTTTATCTTTAATTGACACTTGAATTAGGTTTCTGTTTCTTTGGATTTTTGCTCAAATAAATGAGGGGATTCGCATTAAACTCCTTACGATCTAGTTAATCGAAGGAAACGAAAAGTGTCAAAAATCAAGTCTAAATAATTGAATCAACACCGAGGAAAAGACCCACATTTGATTGAGTTTTTAAGATAACAAATCAAGAATATTAACCAACAATAATGGAGAACATCCTCCATCACAAACTTTAATCATACAATTTTCCAGCTCCAAAATTCTTAAAATCATTTTATTATATCATGTCCAACGCTTATCATATTATATATTAAAAAAAAAATTATATCGCAATTGATCGAGCCAAAATCTCTGCCCGGTGTCCGATCGAGAGATCCAACGCGGTCACTCTATTTGTTGAGGGGAAACGGCCGTCTGACTGCCCGAGATCTGCACAGATCGAGGTAAACGTGAGCTCCGAGACCAACTCGGGGAAGGTGGGTGTGAGACCTGGGTTGGTACTCCGACGCTCACGTTAGATTCGATGGAGAGGGTCGAAGTAATTGAGTAGTGACCAGAGTTAGGTGGGAAAAACTTACCGTGCAATAAATGAGGAGGGACTATTTATACTGTGAGGAGAGAGAAGTTACTGCCTCGACGTGTCGGCGTGGGGAGCTGACAGATGTCCCATTAAGACCGTGCATTAAATGCGTGGTCGGCCACTCTTTCCTGCAAGTGGAATAGTGGGCTGGCCGGTCGAGGGGTCTGGGTCGCCCGTAGCGGCCAGGAGATCCGACCGTGGGTCAACGGTCTACGCAGTAAATAACGTGGGGTAAATGGGTCTGCGAGCGTTATGGTCGAGAGGTAAGCTTCGGTTGAATCACGACCGGGGTATGACCTTCGATCATACACGTGGAGCAAGGTGATTGGCCCAACTCGATAGCGGGTACATGCCACGTCATTAGCCCCCCGAAACATCATCTGTTAGGGCTGACGTGGCAGTGATGTTTCAAACCCCAAGAGTGGGACCCGCTGTAATCATTACATCGTTTCATCTTCTCGATTCCTGCCCATTTTCACTCCTATAAATAGTTCCCTCTGTAAATTCATTTGTTACTTTTGCGAAAGAGAATTGAAGAGGGCTCCGAGCTATTTTCGATCGATCAAGCGTTCTTTTTGTGTCGAATTTCTGGGTCGCTTGCTTTAGGAGAGGATAACCTTCGGGCCTCCAGACAACTAAAGGTAACACTTTCGATCTTTCGCTCGATCTCCTTTCTCTGTGCTTTTTTACTTTTATTCTCGATCGCTTCGAGGGAGAGGTGTACCACTTCCCTCTTCGAAGGCTTCCTCTCTCTCGATTTGTTCGTATCCGACTTAAACAGTAAAACATGAATCCATCATCGTTGTAGGATGTCAACAAATAGAGCGGAGGCGGGCCCTAAGGAGATGGAAGTGGCAGCCACAAGCGTGGGATTGAGTTCGGATTCCTCAGAATCGAGCTCTGCATCGGATTCGGGGGCGACTGTGAAAACTAGGTCGACGAATCCGCAGGGTAGGGATGAGAGCGTCGAAATCGTGGAGGTGTCAGAACCTCTGCCTGAGGTCGAATCAAGGGAGGTAGTTGTACCTCGGGTATCAAGGGAGGTGACATCTACTTCCGGTCGATCGGAGGAGGAAGAGGAGGAAGAAGAGGTGGAAAACCTCGAACCAGAGGGTCGGCTTGTGAAGGACCCTCGAGGCATTATTTGTTCCATATCGGATGATAAATTCGGGGAGATCCAAAATTGGTTATTTGGAGGGGCTCCAGAGTATGGGGGATATCGAGTGACAAGGCCCAGGGTCGGAGATCGGATGACCAACCCGCCAGAGAATTGCATAGCGATCAATTACTTGGCTGTAAAGAATGGGTTTAGGGTGCCCATTCCCGAGGAGATGATCGATTTCTTCAATACCCTCCGAATTACCCCTTTGCAGCTGATGCCCAATTCGTACGCGATGGTGAATGGGTTGAGGGCTTTGCTGAAATGCCTAGGGATGAAAACCAATATATACTGCCTTTCCAAGATTTTCCAGGCGGGGTTAACGACCGAGACCTCGAAGTCAGGCCCGGGATATATTCAATTGCAATCGAAGAGTAATTATCGGGTTGTTAGGTCACCAACCTCATCGAATGGTGTGGGATGGAAACAAAGATTTGTTTTCATCAAGTGCGAGAAGGGTTGGCCCGGTCTAAAATATCCGGGATGGAGCTGGGTCCCTCGAGCGGACATTCCGAGAGGGCAGCCGGGCTAGCCGAACACTTTGATGGCAGCCCTAAGGATGATGGGAAGTGTGGAGTAGGAGGATATGATCGTTCCACAGTCGTTAATCGAGCTTGGGCTCGCGATAGGATTTAAAAAACATTTCGACCCCAGTACCTCGAGCAAATCCCTCGAAGCAACTTTCTTTCCCTTTCTCTCTCTTACCCCCTTTTTTTTTTGTCAACTTTGTGATCGAATATCTTTTATGTGTAGACCAATACATCATGTCGGCTGCTCTGAATGCACGGAGGAAAGAGATGGCCGAGCTGAAGAAGGCGGCCGAGAAGAAGAAGATGCCTCCGCCGACCCAGGCGGAAGTTTCGGCAGCGACCGATGCAACGGTCGATGCACTCCCTGTGGTCCTTGCAATGAGGACAAATGAAGCCCCTGTCCAAAAAGCAGAAATCCAAAGGCCAGGCGAAGTCTGCGGTCGGAGGGGACAAGAATAAATGTCGAGAGAAGACCCCCTACTCCCGATGCCCCCGATGCTGGGTCCGATCGTTGAGGTCCAGGTTGGAGACTTTTCAAGCCCCCCGAGCCAGGGTCGAGGTGCCATTGTGCCTCGAAATGTGGCCAGTATTCTGGCGGGGGTGCGAAGGCCACCGGTCGGGTCCTCAGCGGCGATCGCCGTGCCGTGGAAGCCGAGCTATGAGGACCAAAAGCTGTTCTTCGACTATCCGGTCCTCGAGGAACCCCACTTCCCCCGCAGCCTTTCGAGCGTCAATGATAAAGGCGAGCAGAGACGGATCGGTACTGCTCCCAAGGACTACAATGCGCTCGGGGCTCTATACAGTTCGATCCAGACGACGGTCGACCACAAGGAAAGGTGGGCCCTCTCGGATGACGAAATCGAAGCGTCCTGGGTCCAGAAGTACTTTGCCGTAAGTAACTAGTAAAGTTGTTTTTCTTGTATCTGAGTGAGTTGTTGGCTCGAAAAATGCTAATGATCAATATTCTCTTGCAGATGGGGCAAGACTTCTTTCAGGTGGCTCGAAGAGGATGGGTCCATCGGCAATTGAGGACGAGAGCTGAGCAGCAGGTCGAAAGGATGAGGCTCGAGCTAGAGGAAAAGGACAAGAAGTTGGCTGAGGCCAACAAGGAGAAGGAGAAGCTCGACCATGACCTCCTGGAAGCTATCAGAAGGCTTTCTGAGATCGAGAAGAACCTGAAAATTGCCGAGGCCCGGGTGGCAAGGTCGATCCAGGAGGAGGCCGACGCAAGGGCTCGTGGTTTGGCGGAGGGGGAAAGGAAAGGTGCAAAGTTGGCCTTGAGTCGATGCAAGAGGGGGGCTTCAGGAGTCCATCTCCGACTTCGAGCGACGAGGGGTGTATAGGTTTATGAAGTCCAAAGCCTATGAAAAGGCTGTATCGATCGCGAGCTTCAAGGATGCCGAGGAGGGCTTCAACCTGTGCCTGGCTCAAGTGCAAACGGCCAAGTATCTCCCAATGGACTATGACCAAGAAAAGGTCGGCTTGTTCCAAGATGACCCTCGCCCTGTCGATCCAGTCACTCGACCTCCTTCCCCGGAGCCAAACTGGGATGATGATGAGTTTGGTTTTACCGTGAAGCTGGCCCGGTCCAGGGCATCGGGGGAGCCAGACAACATAACTACCTTCGAGCTCGACCTTGACGCGTCCTTCGACCCGAAAGATATGTGCCCAGAGTACTTTGGGGATGGGGCCCTTGTACCAATCGAGGAGGGAACCGGGCCATATGCTGTCGAGAAGTGAGTCGGAGAGAATGGACTAGCCCTATCTCTGTACTCGGAAACCTTTGCTGCGGAGAATCCAATTTTAGAAGTGTCGACTGTTGGGGTCGGCCTTTCGTAGTTGTTAGCTCGAGATTCATTTGTAAATAGGTAGGAATCCGAGCGTTTGCTGCTCCCGTTTGTAAAATCCAAATTTGTATCAAGGGTGCGATCGAAAGATTGTAACCGAGGCACTTGTCTTAAATATATTATGTAAGTTCTCTTCTGAGTTTTAATGAATGTTTTCCAAGTATACTCTCGAATTTTTTGATGTTTAGGCTTTTGTGCGTTGATCGATATCGACTATCGAGAAGATGTTAAAGCGAAAATGCCCTCAATCTTTCGAAGTACATACAACTTTAATACGGGCGTCGTATAACATAAGTATATGATCGAATAACATGAGTGTCGAAAGACAAGAGAAGACTTTATTAATTCATTGATCAGAAAATTTACATAACTTATTTACAAGTAATACTTCTTCAAGTTGTGAGCTTTCCATGATCGAGGTAATGGTTGTCCATCGAGATCTTCGAGATGATATGCTCGATTCTTACCTATTTCGACAACACGGTAGGGTCCTTCCCAGTTAGCGTCGAGCTTGCCCACATGCTTGGTGACCTTAACCTTTTTAAGGACCAGATCTCCGACTTGAAAGTGGAGGGGTCGCAAGTTCTTGTTGTATGCCCGAGCGGTTGTGGCTCGATATTGTTGCATCTTCATGCTTCCTTTTTCTCTGGTTTCGCTGATGGTGTCGAGATCGAGAACCCTCAGTTCATTGTTTCGATCGCGCTGGAAGCGCGCCACTCGAGGAGATTGGTGTATAATTTCGGCGGGAATCATGGCCTCTGATCCATACACCATGGCGAAGGGCGTTTGACCAGTTGGGATTCGAGGGGTGGTTCGATATGCCCAAATGACACCTTCAAGTTCATCGACCCAACGGCTCTTCTTTGCTTCGAGTCGCGTACACAAATTCTGTATGATAGTTCGATTGGTAACCTCGACTTGTCCATTGGCTTGAGGATGTCCGACCGAGGTGAACCTTTGACTGATCGTGAAGTCTGAACAATATGCTCTGAATCTCGTGCTTCGAAACTGGGGTCCGTTATCGCATACTATGACTCGGGGTACACCGAATCGAGTGATGATGTGCTTCCAAAGGAAGTCTTGCAACGCATGAAAGGTGATTTTTGCAACTGCCAAGGCCTCGACCCATTTAGAAAAATAATCGATCGCAACAATGATGGCCTTTGTCTCGGCTATCGGAAAAGGCCCAATTATGTCGATTCCCCACTGTTCGAAAGGCCAGCATGACTCGATTGGAATCATGTCTGCGGGGTGCTGATGGGTCAAATTGGCATGTTTCTGACAAGGATCGTATTTTTTCACAAACTCGAGCACATCCTTGCGTAGGGTAGGCCAGAAGAATCCGGATCGAGATACCTTCAGGGCAAGGGACCGCCCCCCGGCATGGTTTCTGCATGATCCTTCATGAACTTCGGCCAAGATTTCTCTACCTTGAGATGGTCGAAGACACCGTTTTGTTGGACCGATGGGTGAACGTTTGTATAAGCGACCCTCCTGGTCTAGCGCATAACTTAGGGCGCGTTGTTTGAGTCTTCTTGCTTCGAGCGGGTCCCCTGGTAAAGCACCATTCTGTAGATACGAGATAATGTCATCAAACCAGCATGGGTCGGCAGCGTCAATAGGGTTGACCTTCGGAATTGTTGGATCGATGGATCGGGCGGAGGATGTCGTGAAGGTTATGGTCCGATCTTGTGTACCAATCGATCCACTCGCGAACTTAGAGAGAGCGTCTGCTCGAAGATTCTCTTCTCGGGGAACCTGAGAGATCTTGAATTCTTCGAACCCCGATACAGCCTTCTTGACTAAGGCGAGATACTTGACCATGGATTCTTCTCGGGCTTCGTACTCGCCAGTGACTTGACCGGTGACCAGTTGTGAGTCGGTTAAGACTCTGAGTTTTTTGATGTTTTGCATTTTTGCGATTCTCAGTCCTGCCAAAAGAGCTTCATATTCCGCTTCGTTGTTAGTTACAGGATACTCGAGGGCGACGGCGTATTCGATCTGTTGACCTTTCAGTTGGAGAGGGATACGCCTGCTCCCCCTCCCCGAGGCAGTTGAAGAGCCGTCGACCGATAAAGTCCAAATGGTGTAATCGCTTCTGGTTGTCGAGTGATGATCCGTTTCGACCAAAAAATTGGCTAAAATTTGTGCCTGGTACGCTATCCGGGGGAGATATGTCACCTCGAATTGTCCGAGTTCGATCGCCCATTTCGTGAGTCGACCAGAAACCTCTGGTTTGTCCATGACGATCTTCAGCGGTTGATCGGTGAGAACTATGATGGGATGTGCTTGGAAGTACGGTCGAAGCTTGCGGGAAGTGTGGACCACCCCAAGAGCAAATTTTTCGATCTCGAGATAACGCACTTCAGGGCCATGGAGAATTTTACTTACGTAGTATACAGGGAGGTGTTTTCGATCTCGAACGGTGACAAGTACAGAGCTGATTGCTTCTGTGGACACGGCCAGATAGAGATACAACGTTTCCCCATCGACCGGCTTGGCAAGCAGAGGTGGGGAGGAAAGATACCTCTTCAGATCTTCAAGGGTTTGGTTGCACTCCGGAGTCCATTCAAAATTTTTGATGTTTCGCAAGATTTTGAAGAATGGCAAGTTTTTTTCGGAAGATCGAGCTATGAATCGGTTGAGTGAGATGATGCGACCGACCAGCCTCTGTACGTCGCGGATCGAATTGGGGGTTGGAAGCAGCTGTATAGCTTTTATTTTGGCCGGGTTGGCCTCAATCCCCCTCTGGCTGACCATATAACCAAGAAACTTCCCACCGTCGACCCCGACTGGGTTGAGTTTCAAATTTTATTTTCGGAGGAGGTGGAAGGCCCTCTTTAGGTGGTCGAGATGGTCGATGGCCTTTTCGCTCTTAACGAGCATATCATCGACGTACACTTCGATGGTATTGTCGATCTCAGACTCGAAAACCGTGTTCATCATCCGTTGGTATGTTGCCCCTGCATTCTTGAGCCCGAATTGCATAACTTTAAAGCAGTAAATGCCATTGAAAACTATGAAGGCAGTCTTGGGTTGATCCTCGAGGGCCATGAAAATTTGATAGTAGCCTTGGAAAGCATCCATCATGCTCAATCGTTCACATCCGGCTGTGGAGTCGACCAGCTGATCGATCTGTGGCAATGGATAGGGATCCATCGGACAAGCCTTATTCAGGTCGGTGAAATCATTGCACATTCTCCACTTTCCTCCTGGTTTGGGCACAAGGACCACATTGCATAACCATTCGACGTACTAGATCGGCATGATATATCTTGCATCGAGGAGTTTGTTAACTTCGGCCTCGATGATGGCGTTGCGGGAGTCGCTTTGAGAGTGTAACTTTTGTTTGATCGGTTTGTAGGACGGGTCGACATTCAGGTGATGTTCGATCACTTTCCTGTCAACTCTTACAAGGTCGAAAGCACTCCAAGCAAACACATCGAGGTTGTCTCGGAGGAATTGTATGAGCATGCATTGCTCTTTTCCCTTTCGACCGGCCCCAATACGTGTAATTTTCTCAGCTTGTTCCGGAATTAATTGGATTTCTTCAAGCTCTTCTATGGGCTCGAGCTTTTTATCCTCTTGTTTCTTTCTTTTTACGGCATGAGAGGAACTTATTTTCTTAGAGTGTTCTGGATCGATGGCTTCTGGGTCTACGAACTCATCCTCGATGATGGGGTCATCAATAATCGGAGGCGCATGCTTCCCTGTGGGTGGTTTGGGCTTTTCCAACGAGATGGAATAGCAATTCCACGCGGTCGAAATATCGCACCTTAATTCTCCAATCCCAGAGGGGGTGGGCAATTTTACCATTTGGTGGTAAGTGGATATGACTGCTCGAAAATCGATGAGACCCGGTCGACCGAAAATGATGTTGTATGCGGAGGGCATTTCGACAACAAGATATTCGATCTCGCGTGTCGCCCGTCGGGGCAAGGTACCCATGGATGTGATCAAACGTACCCGACCTTTGGTGTAGACCTCTGCTCCTCCGAATCTTGTAAGAGGTGTTCGAATAGGATCTAGAAGTAATTTATCATGTAAATTCATGCGAACAAGAGTCGAGTAAAGGATAATGTTGTTAGAGCTTCCATTATCTATTAAAGTGCGGGATACAGTAAAGTTGGCGACATCGAGCGTGACGACCATAGGACAGCTAGGTGTCTCGCTCGACGGTGCCGGTACATCGATTACATCATTTTCGCTAAACACTATTTCTTCATTAATCCAAGCGTCTTCCGGTCGAACTTGCATAACCTCTCGAGGCCCATAGAAGCTTTGGGCAGCTGCCCGTCGTGTCTTCTTCCGAGCGGACTTTGAATCTCCTCCAGATGGTCCTCCGGAAATCATGTCGATCCGGCAAGGCACGGTCGGTTATGCGGGTCGCGCTCGGTCGGAGGTTTAGCCTGTCGTTGTCTGGGTGGCGACCTGTCGTGATGGTCTCGGTTCCGAGCATAGTCGTCCATTTTCTTTACAAACTCAAGAAGGTGGCCTCCTTTGATTAAACGTTTGATCTCATCTCTTAATGCATTGCACTCGGAAGTGTTATGCCCCTTCTGTTGGTGAAAGTTACAGAATTTGTTACTTTCTCGAGACTTGGGAGTCTCTCGCATTGGTTTGGGTTTTTTGAGAAGTGCGGGATCGATGACGTTGTAAATTTGGTCGATCGGTCGGGTTAGCTGAGTGAAGTGCTTCCGAGGGGTAGATCCGGTTGGTACTTCGTTCTTGGGTCGGATATCTTGCCTAACGGGACGGTTAGCCTCGGTTTTTCAACCATGGATCGGGCTCCTTTGAGAACTTTCCAATTCCTCAAGTTGCATCCAATCGCAGGCGGCAGCCTGGATATCTGCTAGATTCTTTGGTTTCTGCAAGAAGATGTATCGAGCAGCCTCAATGCTAACCAAAGCTTTGTGAATAATAGGCCTCAACAGGTCGATGCTCGGTTCTTCTGTCTTGACCACTGCTTGAGAGAAGCGAGTGAAGAAGTCTCGGAGGGATTCATTTGGACTTTGTTTGATGGTGTACAAGTAGGTCGGAGGCAATTTATCTCCCTTCATAGCAGAGAACTGAGCCTTAAATCGATCAACCAGAATCTTGTACGTAGGTATGGATCGAGGAGGGAGTCTTGAGAACCATTCCAGCGCGGGCCCGTCGAGAGTTGTGACAAAGATCTTAGCCCAAATGTCGGGCGAATGACCGAACATGCTAAGTTGCATCTCGAGGCGCGACACATGTTTTTCAGGATCAGTTGACCCATTATACGTAGGTAGCCCAGTGGGGATCTTTTCATCGGTGGTGGATTCAATGATCGCATCACAAAACGGAGACTGAGCTTCTCTCTCACTGCGGTATCTCCATTGTCAGGCTGGTCGCGGGGTCGACGGCGTACGCCGGGGTGATCTGGATCGTTGACGCCGAGTAGATCGGGATCGGCTGGGAGAATGGCTATGAGATCCCTGACTCTCACTTCGATAATAACTATCATGTCGATTGGGATGGGGAGGTATTTGATTCCGAAGGTCATTCGACCTCACAATGTGTCACGATCTTCTGATCTGGTTAACTCGACCATGGGGCCCGAGTCGGCTAAAAATCCCACTTGAACTACGAGGGGAGTTATCACGCTGGAAGGAGCCTCGTTCCCTCCGGTCGTTATTCCTTCCTCGAGAATGAGAGGGTCGAGATCTTTGCCGGGATACACTTTGTCCTCGAGGGCCGTCATTTAGACGTATCCTAGTGTCAGTTGGGGTCCTAGAGTCAAATTCATCGTTCGGTCGGAAGGACAAGCGATCTTGAACTGGCCTTCTGGCACTTCCTTGCGCAGGTTGTGGTTGCTGATGCTAAGGTTGAGGGTGTATGGTTTGTCCAATTCCAGCCCAATATCCGACAAGTGGTTGATAAGGCAACGGTTGTACATACCCTGGATGATTCATTACGGGCTGAATGATCTCCACCGGTCGAGTTTGGGGACACTCCGGCATCCGTGTTTCTCTTCCTTCCGCAGCTGCAGTGACGGCTTCATCATGACAAGCTTTTAAGTATTTATCTAACTCGGGCGTCGAGTAGACTAGCTGTGGTGCGATGACTGCAGGTGCAGCAACTTGCAAAGGAATCTGAAGAATGACTTCCCGACCATTCTCGTCGAATAAACGATTGCTGGTGACATTGTGGGCAGTCATGTTCGATGGCTTACTGTTGCGTTTCCCACAGACGGCGCCAAATGATCGAGCCAAAATCTCTGCATGGTGTCCGATCGATAGATCCGACGCGGTCACTCTATTTGTTGAGGGGAAACAGCCGTCTGACTGCCCGAGATCTGCACAGATCGAGGTAAACGTGAGCTCCGAGACCAACTCGGGGAAGGTGGGTGTGAGACCCGGGTTGGTACTTCGACCCTCTCCATCGAATCTAACTTGAGCGTCGGAGTACCAACCCAGGTCTCACACCCACATTCCCCGAGTTGGTCTCGGAGCTCACGTTTACCTCGATCTGTGCAGATCTCGGGCAGTCAGACGGCCGTTTCCCCTCAACAAATAGAGTGACCGCGTCGGATCTCTCGATCGGACACCGGACAGAGATTTTGGCTCGATCAGCAATAAATCAAAAAAATAATTCGTATCGTAATATTAATAACGTAAAATTTATATCAAGTATCATGTCCGTGCATTACTGTTTACGAGAGATGGGACTTGGAAGAGATCGGATCAAATATGTATGATATATAAATGAGCAAAGGAACAGTTATGATCATTAATTAATCCTCGATCAAGAAACAAAATAATTTATTATTGTACGCTTTCTCGTATAAACATGTTTAAATTACAAATCTCTTTGTCCAAAGGCAACAATACATATATATTTATATTTATATATGTTTATATAAATTAAAAAAAAAAACATATTTCTTGGATCTTCCTCCTTCTATGTACCTATTTTTCTCAAAAAATAATTTAAAAAGAAAACAAAAAACCAAAAAGAAAGGGGTGTAAATGCATTTCCTTAATTATAATCTTAGGGGATTCCTAAGTTTATTAATCAAAATCAGACGGATAACATAAAAAGAAGTTTCTAGCTAGGATTTTTTTTTTTCCTTTTAAAAATGGGTCAGCCCGACAATCGGGTTTTTAAGGAGACCCATCTTCTTCCTCTTCCTCATATATGAGCAATCGAAAACACAAGTGTTAATATTACATAAATGTCCAACAAAAACTAGATTAACATAATACAACATATGGGTAGGCTTATTATCATTGGTCAACTTATGGGCAAGTTTCTTAATCAGGTCCTTATAACACGTCGACGTAAAGTGATCATTCAATTAATTAGAATCAATCGAATTATTTCGATTTTTGCAAATTGAAAACGTACAAAAGAAAAGAATAAATTGAAAATGGATCTGGATTTCGGACCGAAGGTTCAATATCCACATGGATCTATTGGGCTTTTTCTTTTTGTATTTTTGTCCACTGAATTACAAGTCAATAGCCCAATCATAAAGATAGCCCAAATCAATAAGACAAGTCAGAAGATTAACCCAAATGGGGTACTAAATCTAAATACACTTTTTTAATTATAATAAATCATTGTTCAATTCCATAAGGATGCAATTATCATTATATAAAAAATCTAGCACCCGTTGAAATGCAATAATCATTGATATAGATAACCTGAAAATGCAGCTATCACCGATATATAAAATTTTATAATTAATCGGGGTGCGACTAGAGTAGAATATCAATCCTACTGCAGGGGCGGCAAAAGTGTGACAACACTTAGGTCAGCCCCTAATTTGGCCTAAGTGCAAAATTTAAAACTTTTGGTAATGCCAATTGCCATACGACCCTAATACCAACCAATTTCTCCTAATGACCCATAGGTTACGACAAATCAATAATCAACGTACATATTTGTCTAAGCATCCCCCATGTGACAAGTTAATATAGTACTAAAAGTGTCAAATCCTTTACCATTTTCATGACATGTAAAGTAGCTTACTGTTAAGTGTCAAAAATCAAGTCTAAATAATTGAATCTACACCGTGGAAAAGACCCACATTGGAATAAGTTTTCAAGAAAGAAGATCAAGAATATTAGCCAACAATAATGGAGAACATCGTGTCGAACATTTATTACATTATACATTAAAAAGGAAATTCGTGTCATAATAATTATTTTTTAAAAAAAAATTATATCACGATATTATGATCGTATAATTCATTTTATAATATTAGAACCGAATCCATACATCATAGTAAGTTTATATAATATTAGAACCGTATCCGTAATCATAGCAACTTACGAGGGATGGGAGAGATGGAACAAAGATATATAATACATAAATGAGCAAAGGAACACTTATTATCTATAAAGCACGAACACTCCAAAATTTACCCCCGTGCAGTGTCGGACACGTGTCGGACACGGACACGACTCCGACACGGCACCGACACGCCAAAATGTGTCCAAAAATTAAAAAAAAATTTCGACACGCCGGGGACACGGCTCGGACACGGCGTGGAATGTGTCCGACACGGCTCGGACACTTCGACACGAAAAATTCAATAAAAAATTAATTTTTAATTTATTTTTCCTAAAAATTTAAGGATATAATTTTTTTTAAAAAAAAAGGAATTATATAAATGTGCTAAAAGATGTATAATATTAATTTAAATTTAATTTTTTTATAATATCATTATATAAAAAATATATTAGTATTATTTTAATGATTTAAAATGTTGAATTGGAAAATGACGTATGTTATTTAAATTTGTAATATTAAATATTTTATGAATATTTTATTCTATATAAATTAACATATATATATATTTTATTTATTTATATATAATATAGCCGTGTCGGAGCCTAAATTTTTAAAAAAATCCGTGTTGCCGTGTCCGTATCGTGTCGTGTCCGTGTCGCCGTGTCTGTGCATCATAGCTTATTATCATTATTTTATCCTCGAATAAAGAACAAAATAAATAACAATGTACGCTTTCTCGTATAAGCATGTTTAAAGTACAAATCCCTTTGTCCAAAGGCAACAACTTCACTAATCCCTCTCGTCTCGCAATCATAAATATATTTTTATATTTATAAATGTTAATATAAAAAGAAAAAGAAAAACATATTTCTTGGATCTTCCTCCTTCTATGTACCTATATTCTCAAAAAATATTATTAAAAAAAAAAAAAAGAGAAGAAAGGGGGTGTAAATGTAATGCACATTTTCCTTGGGCACCTTAGGTTCCAATATTAACACGATGTCCTTATTCTTTTGTGATATTCACCGGAGAGTCTGAGCCATTAGATCATACATGATCACACTGAAGCTCGTGTGGGGCGATGACCGACGGCTTGGATTGTCCAAGAACTTCACGGGGTCTTTTGTTGTTGTCGCCTCTCGTGTAGCCTAACCAAGAGTTGCGCGTAGAGGATCTCGTTCCAAGCGTCAGGCACCCCCGGGAGGCACCAATGGCTACAGTCTTGATAAAGCAAAGGCGATCGTCTCTCTTCGTCCGATATATGTTGTTTTCGGTATATTGATGGATGGCCGTCCTTTCGGTAATCAGTTAGCCTCGTGACGTTGAGATAATTTACTCGGGTTTTCATTCCTTTGAACACTTTCTCCAGAACCACCATCTTTGGAGGATACGGTGTGAGATAGGAATCGTTTTGTATTGGCTCTGTTTCGTTGTCGCACGCCCCGCCGGAATTCCATTGTCCGCCACTGCAGAGGACACCACGAATGTGTGATCAATATATCAAATTAAGTTGTTCTGGAGCTACGAGTCGATTTTTATCTTAAATCGGTAATTTCTTATTGAAAAAATGCATGAAAATAAACACACTAGAGCTACCTCAACTCCTAAAGCAAAAGAGATGGCAGATGGCTATATCATATTATGAAGAGTATACTACAGTCCTCATGTGACTGATTGCTTCGTAAAATATATATCAATCACACGACAAGTGTTCAAAACTCGTCACTTGATTAACACTAGTTTGATTGAGCCAGAGTTTTTCCTTCATTACCTAAAGTGAGATGCTGAATAGCCTCTGAAGAACACGAGCGACTTCGTGGGGTCCACATTGGCATCAACCCATCTTCCCCATGTCGTTATAGCTTTCCGGAACGCCTCAAGAACATCCAATTCACTATACACATGGGTCCCTTCTTGATAATAGTCCTTCCTGATAAACATTCACACACAATTTACTCAAGGGAAAAAAAAAAAAAAAACAACAATTTTCTTCTCCAAAGATTCCAACTTAACTAAGATGACTTTTACCCTGTTGCAGTCTTCTCGTGAGTCCACCAATGCCCGGTATTGAACACGATGACATCTGCATCTTTATATCTATCAGCAGCCCTGCTGATCAAATCAAGCCTAAGCGTTTCCTTTTTCGTGCCATTCTCTCCATCTACTTCCCATTCTTGAACCAAGAAAGGAGCCACAAAGAATTCCACAGTGCATTTATAGTCCTATAAAATCGAGATCACACAAATGTTCAGAAATCAAACTATTGCAAATTCAAGAAATGCAAAATTCAAAATACGCACTTCAAAGACGAACGCATAAGAAGCCTCCGTGCGAAAATGGTGCCTCCCAGATTGTTCATAAACCTTCGTCTGATCTTTCACAGAGTTCTTCAGAATGCATATGAGAGATTCCCACATATTCCTATTCAGAGAATCGCCAACAAAAACCAGTCTTTTTCCTCTCAATAATTCCAACATACGACCTCCATCCAACCTGAGGATACAAGATTCAACAACAATTATTTTTTCTACAACATATAAGATAAATAAGATAATTTTGTTGAAACAACGCAAAATTAAAATCCTAAATTTGCCAGTAATCATCAAACCATGTGAATCAGCTCAAATTTCTCTTTCAGGAAATTCAGACACATAAATATTCAATTCAATTGCACAAGAAAGACTCTCTGACTTGATAAATAAAGAAATTCATTAGTTGCAGAAACCAAAGTACTTGTAACATGGTCTTAAATTTTAATCATACAAGCCAGGATGAGTGAGACTGATACAGACAGTCATTCTCCTAAATTATTATATACAAATATATGAGCATAATTTTATCATAATTTAAAAAATTCCTCCTAGAAATCATAAATTATGCTAAAAAATCACAAAATCTCGAATTTTGTTCAAGATTTAAATTTCTTTAGCTTCATACCTTGGGAGAGTACAGCCCTTTGGCTTCCATTTGAGTTTGAGGTAGCCATTATCAGGTCTGCCATTGGCAAAACAGTTGAATTGCTCATCAATAAGAGAGCAAGAACCAGGCTTATACAGTGGATAAGACTCATCCTTCACCCAATTCCCATCAAACATATCACAGTTCATCAATGACCTCATCAGATCATCAAAACTTCCTTTTTTCATCAGCGAAGAAGTTAAGTTCTTCACCGCACCATTCTCTGAATTCCCATTTCTGACCCCAATTATGCTCTGGTTTGCTTTTATCACCCCATCACGAAACTCCTCTTTACGAGTCTGATTTTGCATCAAGACTCCATTTTTATCACCCACCTCCCTACTGCTCTGAGTCTGATTCTTGACATCCGGAGACCATTTGCTTATATCAGAAGAATTATTCTCTGGGCTTGCGTTATTAATCACAGTTCGATTCACAGGAGGCAAAATTGCATTATTTGGGTCCAAGATTTCAGCTTTTTTAGCTGAATCTTCATATGATCCGGGTGAAGTATCATTCTGGGCTTGGGAAGGAGAAACGGATGACGAATTTGGGAAAAAATAAGAATAAATAGAAGAGAAATGAGATCTATAAGACTCGTCGGAGAAAACAGAAGACGAAGCGGAAGAAGAATCTGTTTTGGCAAAAATGTTAGTGAACCATGGAGATGAAGAGTTGGAAGAGGGACTGAAGGCAAGAAAAATGGTGAAGGCAATGAAGACGAAGACGACGGCATAGGCAAAAGCAATGGTTCTTCTTTTGTGTGAGAAATGGGCTCTGAAGTCCGGGATTAAAGTGCCGCCATTGATGGGAGCATACTTTGCTATGTCCGCCATGGCGGCAGCCTGTACTTTGTTCGCAGATTTCAAGAACAATTGCTAGAAATGTATGAGAGAGACGGAGAGAGAGAAGAGCTTGATGTTGGGTTATGCTGCAAGTTTTAAGCTGTGTGCACTCCTGCTAGCGTGCACTGACTGAGTGTGTGTGAGAGAGAGAGAGAGAGAGAGAGGAAGCTTTTGAGTGGCTTTGTGCTGCAAGTTTTCACTTGTGAGGACTCTTGTCTTTAGTGTGTGTGAGAGAGAGAATGAGAGAGAGAGAGAGCTTTTGAATTTAGAAATATTATTTTAGCATGATTTTAGCTTGTATTAATCTATAGAAAAGGTATATTTATATCTAATTATTTTGTATTTATCGTTTTAATTATAATTTAATTTATTTAAATTAAAATATTATGTTTAAATTTTTATAAATTTTATTTGGTTTTAATTCCTAATAAAATTTATAAAAATATATTTATTGTATGAGTGTTACATCTGATATATGATCAAAATTATAAAATCGTTTCGTAAGTTTATAAATATAAATAAAACGATTTCTACAAATTATGAATTTAACAATACGAGTATACGACTATTGAAATCACAAGTCAAATTAAAAAAATTGAGGGTATTTTTTGAATGATATTAACGAAATTTTAGATTCTAAAAAAATTAGAGATTAAAATTTAACTTTTCAATTTAAATGAATTACGCTGTAATTAAACTTAAATAAATTATGTTGTAATTAGATTTAAATATAGTGTAGCTAAATATAATTATTCTTTAGAAAAAATGTAACATATTTATCTGTGATGATAGACGGTTTAGATAAGTGCAGAAAATTCAATAAAATATAAAAAAATATAAGAAAAAATTTTAATTTCCATTATCTACCAAATATATTTGTTTTTATAGGTGAGTGAAATAAGGTATAAAATATGGGAAGTTAATTATTAAGATATTGATATAATTATTGGATGAATGAGATGAAAACGTTTGAATCAATTATAAGACAAACAAAGAGAAAAGTAAAAAAAAAAAAAAGGCATGATTGACCTTAGTCAATGTATGCTAACATGAAATAATCTCTTTTCTAAGTGAGATGCAATAGTCACAAATTTTGACTAGCAAAATAAGCAATCTACTAATTCGAGGTAGGTATGTAAAATTAGCAAACTACGTGTTACCATTCGATAGTTGTTTTTTGACGTGACTAAATAAGGTATATTATAAACTTTATCAAGAATTATAATTTAAATATCATTTCTATTACTAGTATGAACAAAAAAATTTAGTCCAAACTTGACTCATCTAAATTCAATCGATTCAAAGAGTAAATTTATTATGCTTGTTACTTATTGTGTATAACATTGATTAAATTATGGAGAGAGAGAGAGAGAGAGTTGTTATTATCACAAATATTTTTAAAAATATTATTTTATATTAAATACATATATTATATATTATATTTGATACTTTTCGTATAGAAAATTTTTAAAAAATTATCATAATATTCGTGTCATCGTATTTATATTAGCAAATTGCGGGAGAGCTTGTGATCAACAGTTAGCATATTTCATTATTTTGGGGTTCCTGAAAGCAGGAAAACTGGAAAAGGATAGTTTGGTGCTTGTTGCTTTTACCATAAAGTGAGGTATTTGGCAGTTATATTGTGCCTTTCCCATTTCCTTTAATTATTGTATTTTGATATTTTCATGTGTTCATATTCAATATACCTATCAACTTTGGATTTATTAATTCCCGTAATTGCCCTCATCAAAAAAAAAAAAAAAACAAATTTGCCACCACCGTCGGCCTTTGTTTTAAATCTACGTGTCAACGCCTCAATCTGTGTGGCTCACATCTGTCATTCATGGAATTGCACACACTCTGTCACCATTGCCACTTAATAATATTATTATTTATAATAATAATATTAATGAAAAGATGAATATATTTTGACGTGCCAAATACAACGGGGAATTCCCGAAAACTCCCCAAATGACAAGTCCAATTCCTTTTAGCTCCCCATTTTAAAAAATGATGTATTAAAACTCAAGAATCGCGTATCTAAAACCCCAAATGATGTATTTGAAATACAAGGAAAAAATCACGTATCTAAATCCCAGAATCGCGTATTTAAATCCCAGAATTGCGTATCCAAATCTCAGAATCGCGTATCTAAAACCCCAAATGATGTATTTGAAAATGGGGAGCTAAAAGGAACTTTTTAAACCCATGGGGAGTTTTCAAAAATTGTCCCCAAATACAATGTCCAAATTATTTTGACCATGAATTTAATCTAATATTTATATTTATAATATATCATTGTCTAAAATTATTTTTTAATCGTTTTGATTTAAAATTCTTGATGTGCGTGCATTCTCGATATATTATGTGTCATCATTTTTAATCAAGATTACTGAAAAATAAATTTATACATAATTTATAAGTCAAAATAATTTATTATACGGCGTTACAAAAAATGTTATATTTCAAATATTAAAAAAAATTGTTTATTTAATAATAATAATAATGTAATTAAAATAGAAAAATTGTGAAAATTAGGTGTAATGTAATTGAATGATATACTTTTGTAGGATGGGTTGCATGTGCACAACTCTCCTTCATTCAATTAAACATTAAAACTATACACAAATAATTCAACAAAATTAGAAAGTTGTGTGACAATAATAAATATAGGTATTAAAAAGTCATTTGCGTGTGGACCTCCTCCCCAATAAATTAATAAACATAATTAAATAAAATAATTTCATACTTTATAATATTTACATGCTTAAATTGGTGATCGACCTAAGTCCTAGGTCATGTCAACGGCATTAGTCTTCTCTAAAGTTATGTCAATTTTATTCCGGTCGTAGATGAAATGGTTTATATTTTTTAAATATGCACGTTAGTAATTAAATTTACGACTTTCACAACAAATAATGAATTGTTGAAATTATTTAATTTTTCCTCCAAAATTTCATGGATTTGAGTTGGGTTCGAATTCCGTGAATGAAGGTACATATCAAAATTGAGGATAATTGCAATATTTTGTGTAACACTCAAATAAGTTTTATCTTAATTAATTTTTTACATTGTATATTATTTTAGCCCCATAGATCTAAAGTATTAATTATGACTATATCTTGTCTTCAATTAATTATATAATGCAAATCTTTTTTAAAGAAATTATAATACAATTTGTTATTGCCAGTGAAACCATTTGAAACTAGGTTATTAAAGACTTTGAAAATTTTATTTTATTTTATTTTTTGAAGAAACAAAAAGGCAAATTTATTATAACGTTGGTGTCACGTAACTTTCTTCGTAAAATTACACTGCTAAGTGCTAAGTTCATATTAATTGAAGGTCCCATTACCATACAGTTATGTTTCAGAAAATATTATTGGTCCAATATTTGAAATAAATTGCAGAAGAAATTAATGATAAAAGTAAAATTGATGTTATTATATTATTATAAGTTTGAAAAGTTTGGAGAAATCCAAATTCTGACCTGCCAACTTTGGAAATTTCTGTTATCCCCAACACAACCAAAACAATTTCACATGTAAAAACCAATGAAACTATTTTTCTTGGTATAATAAATGACTTTGTTGTTCCATGATTTATGATACAAATAATACATATACGTTTCGCTATATCAATATGATATGATTTGAATATGGTGATATTATCTTTTTTTTTAAAATTTCCATAGGAAATATCTGATACAATGTTCGACACGAGATGATAAAATAATATTTTGAGAAATATCGGTATATTTGAATTTTGAACCATGACAATATATGGGTTTCATGTGTTGATGTATTTAGTTTAATTAAATTGTAACGATTTTTTATGTGTTTTCAAAGTTGTTGAGGCAGGATTATATCCAGATGGGTCCAATTTTCAATCATCATTAATGCCTTCTCTCCACATTATTTCCTATTCTCTCAACCACAATTTCTCAACCGACTGAAGTTTGTACTTTGTATGTTTTTTTTTTTTTTTTGGTAGCAACAAGAACGAGCTAAAAGTTGCCTCAAGCTTCTTCCTCGATCACAAGGTCTTCGGGACGACTCTCCCACACTCTTCTTTCTTCAACCATGAGCTGACCTCTTTTGGCCAAAGCATCTGCCCAAGTATTACTCGTGCGACTAACGTGTCGCAAGGAGCAGCTCCAAGGCTTCCGTGATGTTCCCCATAGGGTGGTCCGAGGCATCGCCTTCATTTATCAGCCGCACAGCTTCGCTGGAGTCCCATTCCACCATGATGCGATGAAAATGGTGCTCCCAAGCCAACCTCAATCCCTCTCTCAGCCCCATAATTTCAGCCAACGGGATGGGTGCTTGTCCGAGTTTTACCGTGAATCCCAATATCCACCTGCCATCACCATCTCGTATTAATCCTCCCACGGAGGTAGTGTTTCGGTGGCCATACACACTACCGTCCGTATTTAGTTTAACCCACCTCGCTTTCGGGGCCTCCCAAACCACCTGTCTCGAGGCAGCCACTATCGTTGTAGGCGTGCGCTTCATAGCTTGGATGTCCAGAGTGAGTTCTTTGATGCCACAAATAGTTTGTGCCGTGGTTTCGCGGACACCGCGTGTGACACCCCGGTCTACAGTTAGAACAAGTAAAATTGTGATTTAATTACTAATTTCGCTTTAATTTAATTATTTGATCTTAGTTGAGTTTATTTGAACTAATTGAATTATTTACATTATTTGAGTTATATGAATTATGTGATTATTTGATTTGTTGGACCTTGAACCCTTTCAAACTGAACCAATTGAACCGAAAAACCTTGAACCGAGCCCGTGAACCGAACCGGTTCAGCCCTCTTCTCTTCCCTCATTACGTAATATCAGCAGCTCCAAGCCAAGAAAGCCAAGCTCAAATCCTTCAATCTTGATCAATCTTCTCAAGCTAATAACTCCTTCATTTCTTTGCCAAATCACGAGCTTGAGTAAGTTTTGGAAACCTTGTGTTGTGCTCTTCGATTTCCTCCCCTAAACTGCTTCTCTTTTGGTAAATTTGTATGATTTTGAACCATCACATGCATAGTGAGGGTTTTGGCCATTTTTGATGAATATGTGATCTTGAATGGTTTTAATTGATACCTGACTTCATTTATGAGTTCTATGTATTGCCTTTATCACATTTATTGCATGAGATTAGTTGTTGATTGGATTAAATGCAAGATGCTTTGTTGAGCTCGATTTTCTTCCAAAAGGGGTTTGATTCAATATGCCTTTAATCCCCGTTTTTCTTGGAGTTTTTGCATGTACTTATGATGCTTGCATTATATTCATGATTGTGTATGAGTTTCATGCGTTTTGATTGATTATTGGTTGATTTTGCCTTGTTTGCTTCGTTCTCCTTTTTTCCCGAGAACAAACCTGCTCTGCAATTTCAAGGCAAACACCTGTGTGGTTCCCCTTTGAAAATCCCATACGACTGTTTGCATTAGCGGGAATTTTTGATTTTCAATCTTAGAAACGGGCGTGTGACGTTTGAACTGGTTGTGCAAACGCCCGTTTCGCGGAGCAGGGGAGGGTCAGTAGCTTCTTACACGGGCGTTTGGTGTTTGAACTGTCTTTGCAAACGTCCGTTTGGGAGCTCTCGTTTTGAGGCAGTAGCTTTTGAAACGCCCGTGTGGTTCCCCTTTGATAATCCCACACGGCCGTTTCCAAGCCCGCTGCCCGTTTTGTAATTTTTCGACTTTCTCTGTTTGCTTCCTAATTGCTTCCTAATTGCTCTTATATGTCTTATATGATCTTCAAATTGTTATTTTATGTCGTTTAGTTTGTTTACACATGAGTTAGAATTGTGGTGTGTTTATGTGGCATTCATTGCATCTCATGCATGCTTTTCTATTGCCGTGCATCGTTTTCGGTCCATTTAGAGCCTAAGTCTTGGGCTTTTGTGTTTTTCTTTTCAGAGGAGGTTCGTTGACGATCCCGAGTCATAAGTTTTCCTTTATACACTCCTACTTTTGCCAAGCACAAGGTGAGGTTTAGGATTTGTATAGTTATTGACCTAAAGCCTCTACGTGATGTTTTCAAGCCGTGCATGCGAGTATACGATATATATATATATATATATACTTAAATAAGTGTTGAATATGATATGTTTATGACTTTATGAAACAAGTTTGCTTTGGAAATGTTAATTATGAAGGTGCATATAAGCCATTTTCGCGAAGTTTGATTTAGTTTGAGTTCTGTAGCGAGTAAAGCCATGAAAGATTGGTATGATATGTTTATGTTTATATATGTGTGGATCCAAGGAGCTATGGGTAAGGAATCCCTGGGACGGTATTGGGTCGTGGGGGACTCGGCCTGTGCATAGCCTCCATCCAAGATATCATACGCGACCCCGGGAGCTAGGAAATGTGTGATATTTTGATGCCTCCGGTGTGAAAACCGGGGAGGACACGTTGTGGGTTAGCTACCCCGCGTAAGTTTGTTAAGTTAAGTTATAGATGGTTTGAGCTACACGGGTGGCTCTTCCATCACCGGAGGAGAGGTCGGATTTGTTTATGATTTCTGTTTTAGTTTGTTATGAGGAGTAAAGGTTGGAAGCTCGTTCTCGCCGAGCATATGTTATGTTCTGTTATGGGAATTATGAATTGGAATAGAGTTTATAAAATGATTCTAAGTATACTTGTTTGTTTTAAAATGTTTGGATTGCAAAACCTATTCCAGTTCATAAATCCCCGTTTGATAAGTGCTTTGGTGTATATATATAGTGTGTGGGTGTGCGTTAGCCCCCTCACTCAGTCAGTTGACTGACCCCTCGTTTCTCTTTCAGTTTCAGGTGCTTCTTTTGACCCCGTGCTAGGTGGAGAAGTGTGTCTACTTTATGCACTTGTTGGTCTAGGCCGTGTTGCATATCTTACATATTCCCTCAGATTTTGTATACTTATGGATTATTCACTTGGAGACTTGTTATATTTTGTTTAGAAGAGGCCGGGATGGCCATTGATTATGATGTACAGGATATAGGTTGGTACTTATGTGTAAATACGTTATAAATATATACGTGTTGGTACTTATAAGTATATATATGATTGTGTTTTGGTACCTATATGTATCTATGCTATGCATCTTATTATTTTGGTTCTATTTAATTATTTTCGCGCACTCTGAGTTAGGTTAGATAGCTCCGCCTGGCTTAGTGAGTGAGTTGGTCTCCCGTTTGCCAAGGTTTGGATTCAGGTATGGAGCTTCCATTTCATAACCGGATTTGAATCTTGGTGCGGGGATGTGGTCCCTACGTTTGGGTGCTACACCGCGGTGTTAGGAATAGTGCCCTAGAAAGCCGATTGTATATCCGCTTTGTACTTTTTCTTATTGTAATCACAGACAATCTTTGAATGAAATAACGAATTGAGGCAACACTTCTTTATATGCTCTTGTTTGGTATGCGTTTACTTTAGCTGTGCATGTATGAGAACTCCCCTAATCCTGATGACTTTAGGACTCTACCATTTAGGTGAAATGGTTCATGAAACGAGCCCTATATCACATAAGTCATGATTAGTAAAATACTCCAAGCCGATGAGTCCTACAGACAGTGGGAGTGTCAACCTGACTCCTCTAAGGCTTGCTTGTGGGATCATGCCCTTAAGAAGGACCACCTTGTTTCATGGAGGTGCAAAGTGTATAGTTAATACGTGCGTGATACATGAGGGTGCTTACTTTAATAAGTAAGTTCACTGAGGTGCCCCGTGTGAGAACATTCCTAAATGGGAAAGGAAGTTTCTATTTCAGGAAATGGAAACTTCCAGATTAGGAAATATCTCACGAGTCATTGATGTGATTAATTGATCCTTAGACTTGAGGTTCCTTGTCACTTTATGAGTTAACTCTGTAGTCTTAGGTATAAGCTTTAAAGGGTGTCGCCTTAGACAACTGATTCAAGGCTTATGTTGGGGCTGCACAAGTGACTCATGAAAGTGAATGAGAATCAAGAAAGGACCTACACTTGCATTTGCAAGGTGATCTATTATTGTGTAAGTCATTCATATGCCATATGGAGTCCTTGGCCAAGGCAGTAGATCAAGACATCAAGAAAAGGGTTTCTTGGATTGAGATCAAATGGATATGAAATGCACTTAGCTTTAAGACCGGATTATTAGGGTTCTAATTATTCCCTTGCCCTAGATCTTGGTTGAGAGATAGTAAGTAGGAGGATTGTATCTCACATGAATCAATGACTTAAAGGTTCTGTCGAATCCGAACATTCCAATTCAGCTAGGGGTTAAACACCTGTTGCTAGACTATGGTCGTTTAATCTGTGGACTGATTAATTAATTAGTGAATTAATTAATTGGGGTCACTGCTAATTGAATTGAGAACCTAGAGGGTCACACACAACAACTTGGTTACATGAGTTGAGGCTTGAAAATGATTAAACGAGTTAATCGGGCCAAGAGGGTTCCACACGTGTGAAGTCACACGTGTGGCTCACGTGAGTGACACGTGTCACTGTGACACGTGTCACACACGTGTGTATATATATATATATATATATATATATATATATATTATATATATTAAATAATTAATTAGTTAATTATTTAATAGACTTTGGTTTAATTTTGAATTAAAAAGAAAGTCTAATTTTGGAGAAAATAATCTAGTTAATTAATTACGAATTAATTAATTAGATAAAAAAATAAGTTATTTATTTCATAATAAATAAAGTATAAAATTATCCAAAAATAGTTTGGATATTTTTAGCTCTCTTAAAAGTTGACTAGAATTAGAATTCAAAGTCAAAGTTGGAAAATACTTGATGAACAAGTAATAGGAGAGAGGGACCAAAATCCTAGCCCATAAAGGACTAGGAATTTCGGCAACCCCCTCCCTATAAATAGGGGAGCTCGAGCTCCTTATGGAGCTAATAGACAATTCTTGGTTCATGTGTTGAACACCTTCCTTTCTCCAAGATTAAATTAAACCCTAGGTTAAGCCTAAACACTAACTAGAGAACTAGCATCCTTACTAGTTAGATTGTGATCAAGTTGGTGGACTTTCTCTAGAGACTTCAAGTTAGAAGTTTGAAGATTCGAGCTTTACCAAGGAGAGGGGATCAAGCCGCGAGAAGAGCGTTCTTGGGTGGCTTGAAACGCTTCAAGAAAGAATAAAAGAAAAGTAAGTTTTCTATCTTTACGAATTTGGTTACACGATTGCGAGTTCTAGGTCCTTTTGTTGGGAAAATTTTTTAAATTCCGCTGCTTTCCGATTCGTGTTTTCCAACAAGTGGTATCAGAGCCACCTCGTTAATCGTGTTTCTGATTCGTCTCAATTATTCTGAATTTGTTAGAAATTCTTAGGCTTAGATGCGAATTAGGTATTCATGAGTTCTTTTAGAAAGCCTGAAATACGAAACTGTAATTCTTCCTGAATTTCTGAAACTGTTTTCTTAAATTGTGATTTTGAAAACCGTTTTGATTGAAATATGTTTAAATCGAATTTTTTAATTTTGGATTGTTTTGGTTTTTGAACTAAAAGTATGAAACACGAAATCGCGTTACGAAAACGCGAGCCTGACGTGCTAAGGAGTAGCACGCCAGGCCCCCGACCGCCCGCCCAGCAGTCCCGCAACCGCGCGGGACTGCCCGCCACTGACGCCCGCCAGCGCCTAGGCCCCGCCTAGGCGCGCCTGCCCGCCTGTCCCGCAACCGCGCGGGACAGCCGCCCGCACGCTCCCGCAACCGCGCGGGAGCACCCGCCCGGCATCGCCCGCACGCGAGCAGCAGCAAGCTGCGCGCGGCGTGCGCCTAGCGCGCGACGCTGCGCGGCGAGCCTGTGCTCGTTCCGGGCGATTCCGGGCACGGTTTTGGCGTTTTCGTGTTTTCGGTCCTTGAAATCCCGATTTAATTTTTCTGAAAAATTTTATTTATTAAATTTGAATTATTTTTGAAATAATTGTTTGAATTGGGATTTTGAAAACTTAAGCGATTTAAATTTGGAAAAATTACAATCTTTATTTTCTGAAAATAATGAAAGAATAAAATTATTAATTTTGGAAATTAATTGAAATTTTATTGGTTTATTGTTTTTCGGGTTTTATTGAAAAGGCTCTTGAACAAGAATTGCATCTAAGTCGTGTTTTAAGTCATTAGGACTTGAAACGAGAATTTTAATTTATTGGTTAAATTTAAATTCTTGCAAAAGCATGTTAGGTGATCATGGGTTTAGATCTATGTATGGTTTTAATTTATGCACATGGATGGTTTAAATTGGGGTTGGAGCCCTATAATTGCGTTTTTTTTCAATTGAGGTTGGAGCCTCACTTATGTGCGTACTGTTATGTGATTTATTATGTGGCTTTCCATATTACTGTTTTGAGGCCGGGGTATGCCCCGTGTAATTGTCTAAGGCCAATATGAAGATTGAGCCTTATTACTTTATGTCTTTTTCTTTTTATTGTAATTTGAGAGTAGAGATAGGTGGTGAGGTTTTATTTTCATTTTGGAGACAATGCACCCATGGAGTAAGATGGACCACATTCAAGTAACAAGGAGGCCATAAGTGAAGACCCCTCAAAATGTTAGGGAGGGGAATCTCAATTGTTAAATGTAATAGAGATAGGGCTCGTATTTTGTTACCGCTTTCCCTTATGTGATTTAAACTGTTTATGTGGCATGTATGTTAAAACTTGTGATTGTGGAGTGGCTCCCACATATCACGCATAAGATAGGTAGAACCCATGATCATTACATGTTAGTATCATGCTAGGACATGTTATCTGTTTATGTGCTTGTTTGATATGCATTTAAGTGTACTTGCATTAATCAAGACTAATAAAATTGGATAACATATATGTTGGTGAGGTCGAACCGGACAACTCTCCGGTTGATTCGAAAATTCCCATTAAATATTAAGCTAATTTCGAACAAATAGGTGTTTAATTCGAGATGCAAATTTTGAATTAAATTCCTAGCATTCCATCAATAGGTTTTAAGTTTAGTAAGTAAAGCTAGTTATTGTCCGCGAGTCGTGGGATAGCTAGTGGAGCTTATTAGTTCTTAGTTACCTAATTAATCATTTTAAATGGTCAATATTTCGTGGTCAATTTTAGCAAGGGCGATGTCCGCGAGTCGTGGGTCGTTCGAACTAAGTTTTGGTCATGATCTTATGATTGATGGGTCTAGCTTAACGTCTAAGTAAATATGGATGTCGCACGAGTCGTGGGTCCATATTGAAAGATAGGTGATGCAAAAACAATTACTAAGAGTTCTAAAGGTGTTAGAATTGGTAAGTTGTACCTACCTAGGGTTCTTACTTAGAATGTCCGCGAGTCGTGGGTTCGAGGTAAAATGCCTAGGATCTTAGTACCCATTGGGAAACGTGTTCCTCTTAGATCTTTGGGAATTCTAGATCTTTGAAAAACAGTGGGAGCTACATTAGATTAAAGACCTTATCTTTTGTATATCGTTATAATTCAGCATGCTCACTAGTTCTCTGTTTTACCATTTAGGTCGTAGATTCTGTGATTCTCTACGTGTTTTGAAATGGCAACCAAAAACCCTCTTGTATCGATCCTCGAGTCAAACAAGTTGACTGGTCCCAACTATTCTGATTGGCTGAGGAATCTAAAAATCATTTTAGATTCTGAGAAGAGAACTTATGTTCTCTTCGAAGGGGAGCCTAGTCCCGAAGGGGAGGCTCCCACTCGGGCCGAGCGGGACGCGATTCAGAAGTGGAAGGATGATAATCTCCAAGCCCGTTGCCTTATGTTGGCTAACATGTCTCCGGACTTGCAAATGCAACATGAGGCCATGGAATTTGCTTGGGAGATTTACGACCACTTAGAGCAACTTTACCGCCCTCATGAACATGTTACAAGGTATAACACTTCAAAGGAATTGTTCCACTTGAGAATGAGGGAAGGTTCAAGTGTCCATGAATTTGGACTAAAGTTTCTTGCCCTTGCTGAGAAACTTGCTTCCATGGACATGCCACTGAAAGATAAGCTTTCAGTGGATTTGTTGCTAGCTTCGCTCCCACCATCATTCAACCCATTTGTCCTTAACTTCAACATGAATCATGCTAGTGCTACTGTAGCTGAGCTGATTAGTCAGCTTGTGACTGCTGAAAGCACGATCAAGAAGGACAATAAGGTTTTGATGGTGAATGCTCCATCTTCCTCTTCTGGGCCTTCTAAAGGTAAGGGCAAGAAAGCCCAAAAGAAGAAGAAGAAACCCCTTAGGCCCACTGGTGGCATTTCGAAGGGGAAGGCCCAAAAGAAGAAGCGTGATCAGAAAGAGGATGTTTGCTTCCATTGTGGCAAAGCGGGATATTGGAGGAGAAACTGCCCAGAGTACAAGGCTACTCTAAAGAAAGGTATCTTTCTCGTTGAAGTAAATCTTTCTATTAATTCTAGTTCTTGGGTACTTGATACCGGTTGTGGAACTCATATCTGTAATAATGTACAGATGCTAAGTGAAGTCCAACAACTCAAAGAAGGAGAATGTGTCTTGAAGATCGGTGATGGCTCAAACGTTGAAGCTCGAGCTTTAGGCACAATTAGATTAGATTTAGGTAGTTTTGAGTTAGTATTAAATAAAGTCCTTTATGTACCGAGCATTATTCGTAATATAATTTCAGTTCCAATATTAGATTGTGAAGGTTATGAAACTTATATTAAGAATGGTAAATATTTTGTCAAACGGAACAACTCTTCCGTTCATATCGGTACTCTAAGTAATGGACTTTACCTAACTCAGAATATCAATATTATGAATATACAACGAGAAACAAAGCGTAAGAGAGATGACAAAGTTTCAACTCCCTTATGACACGCTAGATTAGGACACATTTCCAAGAACAGAATTAGCAAGATAAACACTTTAGGATCATTCTCTGAAAATGATCTCAAAGAGTTGACTTCTTGCGAATCCTGTCTCAAAGGAAAGATGTCCAAAGTTCCTTTTAAAGGAACTGTGGAACGTGCCACTAAGGTTTTGGATTTGATCCATACTGATGTTTGTGGACCGCTTAGTGTAAGCACTAGAAGCAATCATCAGTATTTCATAACCTTTACTGATGACTTTAGTTGGTATGGTTATGTATACTTAATGAAGTATAAATCTGAAGCTTTTGTGAAATTCTTAGAATTTCAAAAGGAGGTTGAGAACCAAACTGGTCACAAGATCAAAGCACTTCGATCTGATCGAGGAGGCGAGTATCTTAGTGAAGAATTCCTTAATCATCTCAAGGATAATGGGATTATCTCTCAGTGGACTCCTCCGGGAACTCCTTAGCTTAATGGAGTTTCTGAGAGAAGGAATCGAACCCTACTTGATATGGTTCGTTCCATGATGAGTTTCACTGACTTACCACCTTCTTTCTGGGGTTATGCCCTAGAAAGTGCAGCAAAGATTCTGAATCTAGTTCCCTCTAAATCAGTCCCCAAAACGCCCTATGAAATGTGGCATGGTAAAATCCCTAGTTATTCTTACTTAAGAATTTGGGGTTGTCCTGCTTACGTGAAGAGGACAGTGGGAGATAAGTTAGAATCTCGTTCTAACTTATGCTACTTTGTAGGTTATCCTAAGGAATCCATAGGATACTACTTCTATGATCAATCTGAGCAAAAGGTGTTTGTTTCCAGAAATGCTACTTTTCTGGAGGAACCGTTCCTTAATGAAAAGAAAGGCAAGATCATAGAATTAGAAGAAGTACAAAGTGACCCCATACCACCCACTGAAGAAACGTCCCACTCTGATCAACCACAACCAATCACGAATTTCGATACATACGAAAACCCTCCTCTAAGGCGTTCTGAACGCACTCCTAGACAGCCGGAGAGATGGTATGGATTCTTCCATGAAATCTCTCAAAAGGATAATGATCCTTTAACATATGAGGAGGCACTTTCAGATTCTGACTCTGAACAGTGGATAGAAGCCATGAAATCCGAAATGGACTCCATGAACTCCAACCAAGTTTGGACCTTGGTAGATTTGCCTGATGGGGTCAAACCCATAGGTTGCAAATGGATCTTTAAGAGAAAGCTTGGAGTTGATGGAAGCATTGCAGCCTACAAAGCAAGACTGGTTGCAAAAGGATTCACTCAGAGACCCAGCGTGTAGCACCCACAAGGAGGGCCACATCCCCCGCACCATAATCCAAACCCGAATACGAAATGGAATGTCCGTACCCGAATCCGAATCATAGCGAACGGGAGACCAAACACACACCCTATGCTAGGCGGAGCTAAGCAAACTAAACCAGAGTACGCGGAAGCAGATAAATAGAACATCAACCAAAGAACAACACATATACTTATAGATACCAACACATATATATATAAGTATCATATTGTTTACATATAGGTACCATCACTGAATTCTGTACAAACGCCATCACGGCTCGAGTAATATATAAGTATCCAAAATAGACATATACAAAATGGTAGAATGAGCAGGTGAGTAAAACTACTAGCAAAACCTAGACCGACAAGTGCAAACAGGACACACTTCTCCGCCTAGCTCAAGCCCCAAAAGAACCTGCAACTAAAAGAATAAACGAGGGGTCAGTCAACTGACTGAGTGAGGGGGCTAACGCACACCCACACCCTAAATAAGTATAGAGCAAAGCACTTAACAAAAGATGGACGTATGAACCGGAATAGGTTTTTCAAACCAAACTTTTCCAAGACAATAACTATTACCGTAATAAAATCTGTCATAACTCTATTCCAATTTATACTTCCCAAATCATAACATAACATAGCATATGCTCGGCGAGAACGAGCTTCCAACCTGTACTCCTCATAACATAAAACATAAATCAAAATACACATCCTCTCCTCCTTTGATGGTAGAGTCACGCGTTGACTCTATCCATCCATAACATAACAAACCCCCGAGAGGTAGCTAACCTACAACGGGTCCTCCCCGGTAAACCGAAGGCATCGGAATATCACGCCTTCCCTAGCTCCCGGGGTCGCACATGATATTCCGGGTGGAGACTATGCACAGGTTTAACCTCGACGGCCCAATGCCGTCCCGAGGGCTCCTTACCCATAGCTCCTTGAGCTCACAAACACATAACGTATCATATAACCAATCTTTCATGGTTCCACTCGCTAACAACAGAATTTAAACCTTTTCCAAACGGCTTACATATACCTTCATATTATTTTCCGAAATCAAAGTTGGTTCACAAACTCATAGCATATATTACAAAACACTTATTTACATATACATATAATTTATCCACATGCAGGGCAAGAAAACGACATGTAAAGGTATTAGGTCAATTAGCTATACAAACACCTAAACCTCACCTTGTGCGTAAAAAGTAAAGGGAGTGATCACCCTAAGCCTCGGGCTCGACCCCGGCCGCACCTTCTGAAAAGAAACACAAGAGCCCACGACTTAGACCCTATATGAACCAATTATGACGCTCGGCGTATGCTTAACTCATGCTCGGATGTGAAATAAATGAGGAATGAACCATATAATTCACAAAACATAATATATATAACAATTATCATGCAAAAGAAAAGCACTTAAAGTCATAAAATTGCATAATTAAAGTAAAGGGAAGTAGTGGCAACTTTCAGGTTTCAAAGGGAAAAATCCACCCCCATGGATTTTTCCAAAGGGGAAAATCCACCCCCATGAGTTTTTCCAAAGCTACTGCCTCAAATCCACCCTCATGGATTTTTCCAAAAGAAAAAATCCACCCTCGCGGATTTGATCCAGTAGCTACGGTTCCGGCCATGGGAACGGCCGTTCCCGTTCCCAGTACAAACTGGGAACGGTCGTTCCCACTCTCGGTATGAACAGTAAAAGGCCTGGGAACGGTCGTTCCCAGTTTGAAACTGGGCGGGAACGGCCGTTCCGGCCTGGTTCGAAGGTCTGGAGCAGAAGCAGAACAGAACAGGGGAAGCTCCAAAAATGACCAAAATGGCAAAAATCCAAGACCTAAGGGCTGCCACAACTTTCCAAAACGCACAAATAACTCATGGAAAACATGCTTGACGTAGAAGTACTCATAAAACTCAAGCAAATCAAGATTTAAAGCCCTTAATCCAAGAATGAAAGAAATCAAGGTTAAACACATAATCATCATAAATGCTCAACTAATCCATGCTTTCATGGAATAAATGCAACAAATACCATATGTATAACTCACATATAGAGATGGAATTCAAATATAACAAGTATAGAACTCATACTCCAACTTTAAGCTAACCCTTACTATTCACAACATAATCCAAAGAAACCATCCAAGGCTCTAAGAGAAGAACTTAAACCATAGAAACAACGAGCATGCCGAGGGGTTTCCGAAACTTACTCAAGCTCGAAGATTGGTCAAGAAATGATGAAGTTATGGTTGATTGAAGCTTGATCAAAAATGGAGGTTTTGGCTTCTCTTCTCTCTTGGCCAAAGGCTGTTGCTGATCGTGAAAAGGGAAGAAAGAGCCAAGGATTCACTCTTAAGGCTAAACCGGGTTCGGTTCACGGGTTCGGTTCAAGTTCTCCGGTTCGGTTTCAATTGGTTTAAGAGGTTAAGGGTTCACCAAGTTCCAAAACACCAAAATCACATAATCAATTAATTCAAATAGGTTCAAATAAATTCATATAATTCAAAATAGTCCTATACAAATAATCTAAAATGCAAATAATATTAAATCACATAATTTACCTGTACCGACTGTGAGTCGGGGTGTTACACGGCGTGGATTTTGATGAAACCTTTTCACCAGTTGCAATACAAAAGTCTATTCGGATCATGCTTGCCATTGCTGCATATTATGACTATGAGATATGGCAAATGGATGTGAAAACTGCCTTTCTCAATAGTGACATTGACAAAGACATTTATATGGAGCAACCCAAAGGTTTCACATTCAGTGGGAGTGAGCAAAAGGTTTGCAAACTCCAAAGATCAATCTATGGATTGAAACAGGCTTCTAGGAATTGGAACATTCGATTTGATGAATCGGTCAAAGCGTTTGGCTTCATCCAAATTTCGAATGAATCATGTGTGTATAGAAAGGAATTGGAGACCTCAGTGCAATTCTTAGTACTTTATGTTGATGACATCCTTCTTATTGGGAATTCGAAGGATGACATGAAAGTGACTAAGTTATGGTTATCGAACCAATTCGAGATGAAAGATCTTGGTGATGCGTCCTATATCCTTGGAATTAAAATCTATAGAGATAGATCTAGAAGGTTAATAGGACTATCACAATCGATGTACATTGACAAAGTATTGAAAAGATTCAATATGGAGTCAGCAAAGGTTAAGAACCTTCCTATGAGTGTAGGAACATGTCTTTCAAAGAAGATGTGTCCTAAGACTAACCTTGAGAAGGAAAGAATGACTCATACACCTTATGCATCAGCAATAGGTAGCATAATGTATGCAATGTTATGTACTCGACCGGATGTGGCTTATGCACTTAGTGTAACGAGTCGTTTCCAATCTGACCCTGGAGATGGTCACTAGGCTGCCGTGAAGAATATTCTTAAGTACTTGAAAAGTACTAAAGATTTATTCTTAGTTTACGGAGGTCAGAAAGATCTTACTGTCGGAGGATACTGTGATGCAAGCTTTGCATCTGACTTAGATGATTTTAAGTCAATGTCAGGATACATTTTCTGCCTAAACGGCGGAGCAGTGAGTTGGAAGAGTTCCAAGCAAACTACCACTGCAGATTCGACCACTGAGGCCGAATACTTAGCTGCAAATGATGCAGCTAAGGAAGGTGTTTGGATTAGAAACTTCATTCAAGAGTTGAATGTTGTTCCTAGCATGAAAGACCCCATTACTGTGTTTTGTGACAACACTAGGGCGGTTGCTCAAGCAAGAGAACCAAGATCTCACCAACGGACCAAGCACATTATGAGGAAGTATCACCTAATCCGTGATATTATCAAAAGAGGAGATGTGCTAATTGAGAGGGTCACATCAGCAGAGAACGTGGCAGATCCACTTACTAAACCCCTTAGTCGAGAAGCTTTCCAAGGTCATCTTCAGAAGATGGGACTTAGAGTAGCTTTAGAATGGCTTTGACGGGCAAGTGGGAGATTGTTAGGAATAGTGCCCTAGAAAGCCGATTGTATATCCGCTTTGTACTTTTCCTTATTGTAATCACAGACAACCTTTGAATGAAATAACGAATTGAGGCAACACTTCTTTATATGCTCTTGTTTGGTATGCGTTTACTTTAGCTGTGCATGTATGAGAACTCCCCTAATCCTGATGACTTTAGGACTCTACCATTTAGGTGAAATGGTTCATGAAACGAGCCCTATATCACATAAGTCATGATTAGTAAAATACTCCAAGCCGATGAGTCCTACAGACAGTGGGAGTGTCAACCTGACTCCTCTAAGGCCTGCTTGTGGGATCACGCGCTTAAGAAGGACCACCTTGTTTCATGGAGGTGCAAAGTGTATAGTTGATACGTGCGTGATACATGAGGGTGCTTACTTTAATAAGTAAGTTCACTGAGGTGCCCCGTGTGAGAACATTCCTAAATGGGAAAGGAAGTTTCTATTTCAGGAAATGGAAACTTCCAGATTAGGAAATATCTCACGAGTCATTGATGTGATTAATTGATCCTTAGACTTGAGGTTCCTTGTCACTTTATGAGTTAACTCTGTAGTCTTAGGTATAAGCTTTAAAGGGTGTCGCCTTAGACAACTGATTCAAGGCTTATGCTGGGGCTGCACAAGTGACTCATGAAAGTGAATGAGAATCAAGAAAGGACCTACACTTGCATTTGCAAGGTGATCTATTATTGTGTAAATCATTCATATGCCATATGGAGTCCTTGGCCAAGGCAGTAGATCAAGACATCAAGAAAAGGGTTTCTTGGATTGAGATCAAATGGATATGAAATGCACTTAGCTTTAAGACCGGATTATTAGGGTTCTAATTATTCCCTTGCCCTAGATCTTGGTTGAGAGATAGTAAGTAGGAGGATTGTATCTCACATGAATCAATGACTTAAAGGTTCTGTCGAATCCGAACATTCCAATTCAGCTAGGGGTTAAACACCTGTTGCTAGACTATGGTCGTTTAATCTGTGGACTGATTAATTAATTAGTGAATTAATTAATTGGGGTCACTGCTAATTGAATTGAGAACCTAGAGGGTCACACACAACAACTTGGTTACATGAGTTGAGGCTTGAAAATGATTAAACGAGTTAATCGGGCCAAGAGGGTTCCACACGTGTGAAGTCACACGTGTGGCTCACGTGAGTGACACGTGTCACTGTGACACGTGTCACACACGTGTGTATATATATATATATATATTATATATATATTAAATAATTAATTAGTTAATTATTTAATAGACTTTGGTTTAATTTTGAATTAAAAAGAAAGTCTAATTTTGGAGAAAATAATCTAGTTAATTAATTACAAATTAATTAATTAGATAAAAAAATAAGTTATTTATTTTATAATAAATAAAGTATAAAATTATCCAAAAATAGTTTGGATATTTTTAGCTCTCTTAAAAGTTGACTAGAATTAGAATTCAAAGTCAAAGTTGGAAAATACTTGATGAACAAGTAATAGGAGAGAGGGACCAAAGTCCTAGCCCATAAAGGACTAGGAATTTCGGCAACCCCCTCCCTATAAATAGGGGAGCTCGAGCTCCTTATGGAGCTAATAGACAATTCTTGGTTCATATGTTGAACACCTTCCTTTCTCCAAGATTAAATTAAACCCTAGGTTAAGCCTAAACACTAACTAGAGAACTAGCATCCTTACTAGTTAGATTGTGATCAAGTTGGTGGACTTTCTCTAGAGACTTCAAGTTAGAAGTTTGAAGATTCGAGCTTTACCAAGGAGAGGGGATCAAGCCGCGAAAAGAGCGTTCTTGGGTGGCTTGAAACGCTTCAAGAAAGAATAAAAGAAAAGTAAGTTTTCTATCTTTACGAATTTGGTTACACGATTGCGAGTTCTAGGTCCTTTTGTTGGGAAAATTTTTTAAATTCCGTTGCTTTCTGATTCGTGTTCTCCAACACGCGGTACTCCCATTTTTTCCGTTTTTTCCAGAGCTGCCAAATTGTTACAACATAAACATCCTGCCACGGACAATCTGCCACTACCTTGTTTCTGATCTGTAACTTCCAGGTGTTTCCCACCCAGCCATCTTCACATTGATTCCAGAATTTAGCCCAGTCCCTCTCGTCCACTATTTTTCTCCAAACCGCCATAGCGACTGGACACTTTTTGAAAATGTGCTACGCATCTTCTGTCGGTCCGCTACACCTTCGACAGCATGCATCGTCTCCCATGTTTCTCCTAACCCGGGTCGCGTGGCACATAGTGCTATCATGATTTAGCTGCCACAGAAAGCACTTAAGCTTTGTTGGCAGGTAGCTTTGCCAGATTCGTTTCCACGTATTGTCCGGCACTGGAATTCTCTTGTTCAAAGAATTATATGCAGATTTGCAGGTGTACTTACCGGACCCACTACCTCTCCATATACGTGTATCCACCGCCTCCATATCTAAGGGTAGCAGCACCTCCCTGATCACCTTTTGAATATGCTCCGGAATTACCATAGTCAAGGTACCAAAGTCCAACTCATCCTTTGATATGATATCCTTGACTGATTTTGAGAGATTAGTTTCAGCTATAGGGGTCTCAATAAGGTCTCTCAGGCAGCCCTCTTCAAGCCACACGTCGTCCCAAAGCTTTACTGCATTTCCAGAACCTAATCTCCATTTAATGTTGGTCTGGACTGCTTTCAAGCTCCTAACAATCCCCTTCCACACCTTAGAAGAAGTGGCTCGCGGAACATGGTTTAAGATGTCTTCTTCGCGCAAATACTTGGCTCGGAAGGTCTGGCCCCAGAGAGTCTCATTGCCCTTAAGGACCCACCAGCTTGTTTTAGCTAGCATTGCGATGTTACTCTTCCGGTCTTCACGAAGCCCTAATCCTCCTTCTTCTTTGCGGCGAATGACCTTCGGCCAACCAACTAAGTGAGTCTTCGGCTTAGAGATATCCGTGGACCAAAGGAATTTGCGGTTTAGCTGGTCTAATTTATTGCATACATTCATCGGAAGCCAACATGTATGCATTTGGTACACCGAGATCGACGGTGTAACTGCCTAAATAAGGGTCATGCGACCCGTAAGATTGAGTTGCTTCGCCTTCCATGAGGACAGCCTTTTATGTACTCTTTCTAGCACTTCAGCGCCCGTAGAATTGGATTGAATCCCATTTCCCATATTCACCCCCAAGTATTTACCTAAGGAAGTAGCTTCTGGTATGTCCAGCACAGTAGAGATCCCCTAGCGTCTTTCTTGGCAGGTGTGAAGGGAGAACCAGATTTGGGACTTCCTGGAGCTAATTTTCAGTCCTGAGGCCCTACTAAAACGAGCCATGATATCCCGGATCACTCCCGCATTTTGAGTCGTTGCTCTAGCCACAAGAACGATGTCGTCGGTAAACAGGAGGTGGCTTATTTTAGGGCCACCTCTACACACTTTAACCGGGCTCCAGATACCAGCGTCCACTGCTTCCTCAATCAAATAACTCAGCCCTTCCATACAAAGAACAAACAAATACGGAGACAGTGGGTCCCCTTGTCGGAGGCCGCACGTCGGCATAATTGGGGTGGTTGGCTCCCCATTCCAGAGAAAATGGGGCCTGACACATCTTATTGTTTCCTTGATCAGCTTCACCGTGTTAGCGGGGAATTGGAAGAAAGTAAGAGTTTCTTCAAGAAAATCCCAGTCCACATTATCGTAAGCCTTCTCTAAATCAATTTTTATTACCATACTCCCCTCTTTGCTCTTTGAAATTTGTAGCGTGTGCATCAGCTCAGTAAGTGTCAAGATATTATCATGCGTTATCCGGCCCGGTATGAAGGAACTTTGGGTCGGACCCACGATGTTGGACACAAAAGGTTTGATACGGACGACAAAGATCTTCGTGAGGATCTTTAGCATGACGTTCAGGAGTGCTATGGGCCTGAATTCGCTTGCATCTTTCGGGCTCTCATTTTTCGGGACAAGACAAATAAAGGCTTTCCCCAGACTCTCCGGTACCGATTGGGTTTCAAAACACTTCGCGAGCAACTCCACCACAGAAGCGCCAAGAATATCCCAGAAATTTTGATAAAATAGGGCTTGACAACTATCCGGCCCCGAGGCTTTAAAGGGTTGCATGGAATTGACAACACGGCTAACCTCCCCTTCAGTGATCGCCTTAGTCAGTGATTCGATGTTATTCGGGCTGAGGAAACACTGCTTCCGGCTGATCGGGATAGTATCGTGGGGACCTGCCCTAATCGGCCTGAAGAGCTTAGCAAAATAGTCATATACATGATTTTTCAAAACCTCCAGATCGCTGCTCCAAGTACCCTCAATCTGTAATGTGTCGATTTTATTCCTCCGACGCCGTGTAAGGGTTGAAAGATGGAAAAATCTCGTGTTTTTGTCCCTCAAATTTAGCCAGTTGATTATAGACTTTTGGTACCACAAGGTCCCCTCTTGTTTTAAGACTTCGTTGTACTCGTTGATCAGAGAAATCTCCAAATCCCTAAGTTCCATATGTAACCTGTCTGGCGATATTCTTTGTATACCTCCAATTCGAGCCCGAAGCTGCTTTTTCCTTTGAAAATTGTTGCCAAATGAAGTCTTGTTCCATTCCCTCATCGTCTCTGGCAGTGACTGAATAGCGTCCTCAAACGTGGGTTTAGCGTCCCACACTGTTTTTATGATGTCTCGGCACCCATGGTGTGACAGCCACGCCGCTTCGAACCTAAACGGCCGCTGTCTATGGGGTACAACGCTGCCCTTCGTGTCCGTAAGAAGTGGATGATGATCCGAGTGAGTTCTTGACAGTACTTTGCACAAACTGTCTGGGAAGCACGCTATCCAAGCCGGGTTAACGAGAACTCTATCAAGGCATTCCATGACCCTCTCCTCTCCGGTCATCGTTCCAGACCATGTGAAGCGTGGGCCTTTCGTTTCAACATCAAGCAGCCCACAAGAGTCAATGGCTTCTTTAAATTTTTCACATCTCCTCCACGACACCGAAGAGCCCCCACTTTTCTCGCTAGGCCCTCTGATATCGTTAAAGTCCCCCGCCACCATCCAAGCTTGTTGTGTATTGTTACTAATATTGCATAGGTCCCTCCAAAGCTCTTCCCTCTTCTGAGAATTAGGGCTGGCATAGACCCCCGTCGCAAACCAGGCATCCCCCACCCGCAACCCTATTCTAGTATGAATGAATTGGTTAGCAATCCCCAAAACCTCGACTTGTACCACATGTTCATTCCAAAGCAACCATATCCCCCCTTCCCTACCATTGATAGGGGCCCGACAAACGTTTGTGAAGACAAGGTTCTGCGAGATGTCTTCCGCTCTAGTGTCCGAAACCCTAGTCTCAAGCAGAAAAACAACTTCAGGGTTAAACTCCCTGATGAGCTCATGTAGACTCCATCTAAAAACCTTATTCCCCGTACCGTTACAGTTCCAAGTAAGGACTCTCATTGGAAACTATTAAAAGATTCTCCACTGTAACGCCCCAATTTTCCAGACGTTCAGGTACGCGTGTCACACGTGTGATTTTGAGAGTTAGGATTTATTTTAATCCTTTCGTTTATTAAATTCTTACATTTCATAAAAATTATATGGATTATATTTCAATGTGTTCACGTGAAAATATATGAAATTCGTGACAATGTGAGAATTATTGCGTGACTTGAAAATACTTGTTACGTGAAATAATTATCGAACATGACTTAAGTGCTTAATTGTTCTAATTGACATTTATTTAAGTTAGAGGACCAAATTGCATAAACAATTCTTGGACCAAAGTGAATAAAATTGTAGGAATGAAACTTAATTGCATAACTTACGTAACTTGAGGGACTTGATTGCAAATTGAATTAATTCATCAATTATAAGAGATGCATCACGTAACATTCCTTCCACATTTCTCATACACAATTATCTACACCATTCTTGCTCTCTTGTCTCTCGAGCAACACCTCAAGAAGAAGGAAGGAGGAATTTCATTATCCTCAAGCTATTTTCCGGAAATATTTAAGGATTTGAAGCATTATCATCTCCATATTTGCATCTCCTCCTTTCCTTTTTTTCATTCAAGGTATAAACATGAGATATATATATGAATTCTTTGAAGTTGTAGGTGAAGCTAGGGTTATGATTTATGGTTAATAACTTGATTATTTGTTGTTAGAAATATAAATAAATGCTTTCAACATGAATTGGTGCTTGAATTCTTGAAAATCATGGAAGTATATGACATGAGTTGATATGTGGGTAAAGTTGATGATTTTGGTGATTAAGATATGATATGAGTGTTTATATTAAGCTTTATTGTATCTTAAACATGTATATGTATTTCCTTTCATGAATTATAGCATATGAGATTGAATTAAAGGTGTTTTGAGTGATTTTGGTGTTTAGCCGAGCCTTCCCCTGTTTTCTGCTCTGTTTTTTTCTACAGAACTTGAAGGTCGCGCCCGCGACCCAATTTTGGCCAACTTTCGACTTTTTGAAAAATTGCATGAAAATTCATGAAAAATTAGGTCGCGACCGCGACCAAAAATAGAGTAAAAATGGTCGCGCCCGCGACCTGTAACACCCCAAACGGAGGATGCCATATCCCCCGCACTAAGACCCAGACCCGATCACGAAATGGAAAGTCCATGCCCGAATCCGAATCATAGCGAACGGGAGACCAACTCACACACTAGGCTAGGTGGATCTAACTTGACAAACTCAGAGTGCGGAAGTAATTAAAACCAACAACAATAGATAGTGGAAGCATATAAAACAAAACATGCAAAGCAGGTGACGGGTTCAACTAGCATATATACCTAATCCCGAATATCGACATACATAATCCAACATAATAAATAACATAAATATCATCAATATCTAGTAACAACCAAATACTAGTTTACTAACCCCATATGGGTTGAAGTCTAAATAGAACATAAACATAATCTGCAAATGTGAAACATAAATACATAAAATAAGTAGAGTATGCGACAAATGCATCCTAACACCTACTAGACTGACAAGTGTGACTCAGAAGACTCACTTCCGCCTAGCTCAAGCCAAAAAAACCTACAACTAAAAGATAAAATGAGGTGTCAGTCAACTGATTGAGTGAGGGGGCTAACGCACACCCACAATATATATATAGAGCACAACACATATCATAAGGGTGGACTTATGAACCGGGATTAGGGTTTTGCACTCCAAAACAGTTGAAATACCCAAAATAGTATAAGTTTGGAAAACCATTTAGAGAAGCCTATCCCGTTTCACAAATCCCATACATTCATAACATATACCCGGCGAGTACGGGCTTCCAACCTTTACTCCTCATAACTGAACAGAACATAAAGCAGAATCAATCCATCCTCTACTCCAATGATGGAAGAGCCACGCGTTGGCCCTAACCATCAATAACATACATACAAACCCTCAAGGGGTAGCGAACCCACAAGAGTCCTCCCCGGCTGTACACCGAAGGCTCAAGATATCACGCCTCCCTCATAGCCCTAAGGTCGCGCAATGATAGCTCAAATGGAACTACGCACAGGTATATCCCCGACGGCCCTAACCGTCCCGGGGGCTCCTTACCCATAGCTCCTCGGATCCACAAACATACATACATACAGATACCAATATTTCATGGCAACTCGCTACAGAATCATAACATATCAGAGTTTTCTAAAATAGCTTACATATGCCTTAATACTTAATTTTTCTTCAAAACCAAGAATGGTCCACAAGGTCATAATCATATCATATCCAACACATATTTAATCTTACATAGTATATAACCGCATGCAAGGATTGAAATCATCATATTAAGGCCATAGGTCGCTTAACTATACAAAATCCTAAACCTCACCTTATGCAAGTAGAGTCTGAGAGTGTGAAGGGCCAAACACTCTAAACCTCGGGCCCACCGGCACCACCAAACTCTGTGACAAGACATACAAAAGCCCAGACTTAGACTCTATATGAACCAAACAAGACGCACGGCGTTGCTCAACATGATCGTGGTTATGCATAAGTGTTCATGTTGTGCTTGGATGAGGTGTCGTGGTCATTCAAGGCATATCAATGCTCAACAAGGTCATATTTACAAGCAACCATCATGCAATTCCATATCCAAAGATGCAAGATCAATTTAGGAAGTCAATGTATTCACAAAATGCATATTAAATCATCCAATATCACAGGGTTCAATTATAATGTTAGAATTAAGCATCAAGTTCATGTCGAGTTGTAAAGTGCATAAGTAAGAGCAACTTGGTCATATAAACATACAAAGTTGTTGTACGTAGATGGCATGCTTGATACAAATAAAGAGTGCATTTAATTCACTTAAGATCATACTTTACAACTTCACAACATGTTTGGTACACAAGCTCAAGTCACATTCATAGTTTCATAAATATTACACTTACATCCCCTAAGTTGATTACTAAGCATAAATGTTCGTTTAAAGTGTTTATACAATTATTCAACTAGGAATTAATTACTTACAAACATGACAATTATCAATTTATCGTAATTCATAATATACCATTTTCGAGTAGTAAGAGTAAATCAAGATATTACAATTCTAACTCCTATCATGCATCAAGTCTCAAGTTGTTCAAGCATCTTTCATGTATCTCAATTTTATATTTGAAACACAATTTACAATAAACACAACATTGAGAACGTCTCAAATTCATATAGAGAAATCACAACATCTTCGTTCTTCTAAAATATTATTCAAGTTCATTTAGTCACATAAGAGATTAGTTTCTAAATATTACACTAACACCCCTTCGTACTTAACAAATAGGGTAAATTCATCACATCGGATTCAAATTGTAAATCGAAACATTCATGCATATCACAATCCATTCAATACATGTTTTCGTATATGATTGGAATACATCTCCATCAACAAACCAACAATAACCAATTTATTTGCACTTAAAACAATTAATTCAAATAATCACAATTACGCAAAATAATTCGTAATAAATAGATCGAGTGTTCGATTAACGAATGGAAAGCGGCGTTGGACTCACCGCGTCGAGACCGACATTCTGTCCGAAAGTCGCCGGAGGGCCGCCACCGGAGCCGCCGGAAAGTCGCCGGGCCGCCGTCGAAAGTCGCCGGAAAAATCCCGAAAAATCAGTCCTGAATGAAGCCTTCGTGCCCATTCCGAATCCTCGATCAATTTCTGGAAATTCCAAGCCGATTGTCCTAGATCTGAAATCTAAGAACACGAAAACCCTAAATCTTCAAACTCAAATTACTTCCAAACCGGTGAACCAAAATGCGATCCGTAAAAGGCATTGTCTTACCCGTGACGAGCTCTTCGAAAGCCCTAAGGTAGCTCACCGGAAAAATCCTCGGAGCTAGCGCCGCCGTTGCACCGCCACTATGCCGCCGTGATCCACTGCCAAACCACCGAATCTGGAGTCGCGTGATCACAGGCCACTAGTTCTCGTCGTTACGAACAACTTTAGTGAAGAGCCCGAGACTAAAAGATGGCCGGAAAAGGCCCCCGTTGGCCGCCGAAGTTTCTGCCGCCGTCCACATCGCCGGAACCACCACCTACGGCCAAGATCTGGTGAAATTGATGCCGGAAATGAACTCAGGGGGTCGAAAAACCTTGGAAACCATCAAGCCCCGTCGAAAACCACAGCCGGAAGATGGCGAAATCCGCCGCTACAGTAACTCGCGCCGCCGCCGCGAGCTTTGGGCGACGTGTGCGGCGCCGTCGCTGCTCCGATGGCCGCGCCGCCAACGTCAAACGAAGCGCCTGGAAGTCTACTTTCTGGGCATGGGGCGCGTGCACCAAGAAGATGGCCGGAAACCGCCGCGAAGGCCGGCGAAGTGGCGGCGGTCTGACAGCTCCGCCGCTGCTACTGAAATCCGGCCATAACTCCACCACCGTTCATCGTTAGGCCGTGAAATTGGTACTCTTGCTTCGGTCTCACCGAGATAATCGAAATGGATTATTCGTTTGTTGAATTCCGTCAAGAAACGATCGAGTTATGGGCTCGTAACCGAAGCCGCGCATAGTGACCCGCGAGAGAGAGAGTGGGAGAAGAAAGAGAGAGAGAAAGGAGATTTGGGAGAAATGTGTCTTGTGCACAAGCTATATACAACCGGGTATCCTTATCCCGTAGCAAAGAGTAATATCGCGTACAAATAATCGTAAATAAAATTGGTAAAGTTACGAATAAACATTCAAGCTCCGAATTAATTTTATAAATTAAAATGAAAGAGAGAGATTTACCAATTAGAGTTTAATTTAATTTAATTTTAGAAACCTTTCGTACAATCTAATGACACTTCGTAAACGCATGATTGACAATTAATCTCAAGGAATTCAAGTAAACCAAAATTAAACAAGTTAAGTAACATGATGGATTTAAAATCAACTTGACAATTATTTCATGGAATAAATTTGAATGAAATCAAATTAGACAGTTAGGGTTAAATATGCGCGTAATTAATCAAGTTGACAATTAATTTTAGAATAATTCGAATGATCACATATTAAATTGGATTTACATTTAATCACATAATTCAAGAACTCTTAAATTAAACACACACAAGTGTAGAGACTTACTTGTTGATATCGTCAGGACGCCCTTCGAGAATACGGGGCGTCACACGACCCCTTCGTAATCTACATTTTGTCCAACTTCGGACCTACGCCATTTTCATCTCGCTTTGAACTAGAAAACGTGTCATATAGCGTTGGAAAGGTCTATGTGTCTAGTTTCATATCCAATAAACAAAATTAAATTCTCACTTCTATAATTTAAGATATTCCAGTTTTCCTATAGCATGCGCATTTCTGAGAATTGGCGACTTTTGTCAAACTTTGCCAAAATCTCTCTTATTGCATTCTTTTCACTTCCTTGGCTACCGTATATGACTTATATGAGTTATAAACTTGGTTTAGTGATAATTAGACTATTAATTGACCTTCCTTAATCATTATTGCATGACATATTGATTATGATTAAGCTGTGCGTCATATTTGGTATTATTATTGAGTCATTGTCTCACAAGTGCACCATATCCCGTTTCTTATCCAATTCTTCTCCAGGGCGGAGATGGGATCAACGAGCATGTTCATGCATCCTTAAGTCATCGTGTCGCCTGTCAGGTGAGGTTTAATTGCTAGTTATATAGAACCTGTATACCCTTATATGAACTTTCGGCTAGAAGGTATTTATATCTATAGTTTTCCATGAAATCACTCACTATTTCAAGCAAGTCATGTTCATGAAAAGCAAGCAAGCAAGCCATGTATTGTCATGAATCAAGCACGTTTGGCGAGTAAAGCATGTTCACGATTGGGCCCGAGGGTAGTGGCTTGAGCCAATCGGGAAAGCAAGGGCTGACGGGTAACTCTGGCGCTATCTTCGCCACATTGGGATGAACCCTGAATCCGCTAGGAGATTAGTGGAGGAAGGAGTTCTGGGTTTAGGGATTCATGTACCCTCTACTCAACGAGTCGTGGATGGTGAAGGCTAGCTACCTTCCCATCATTGGAGGGAGAAGGAGACTGGGGACGGGTCCGGCACCACGCATTGTCCTCGGGTTATTGCATGATTTCCATTCCTTGATTTTGTTGCCTGAATACACTATCGCACCTATGCACTGTAACTAAATTGCATGATGACTTGTTAAATAATCAAGCAAGCATGTTTCATGTACATTTGGAGTAAGGTTGGAGACTTCCCTCACTCTTCGGGCCATGTATTGAATGCATGAAAATAATCAAGTACTTAATATTGACAGTTGTATTCCCGGGCGAAGATATCTCCTTATTGAACTTATATATTTATCTTTCTAAGTCTTTACCCGAGAATATGACTTGCATGTTATCTGCGCTAATATTATTTAAAACCCTCGCTCGGTCTTCACAGACTGACGCCTCCACCTTTCAGGTTATTACAGGTGCATGCTAGGTGGGAATCGAGTCCAGTCCAGTCCATGTAATCGAATCAAGCACGGTGCATATTATTTATTGTTGCATTAGACTGATTATTATGATTATTCGTTATGAATTCGGAGATGATAATGTATTGATATGTGAACTAGTATACGAGTTATTTAACAAATGACCAATGTTATAGCATGTTTAATAGTTGTATTTGATAGTGAATAGATTATGCTTCCGTGTTATCCTGTTGCGTGTATGAGTTAGTCCCGCCTAGCTTGTCGATTTATTGCATTGTCACCCCGTTCACTATAGGTTAATTCATGTACGGATTACTGTTTCATATGTGGAGCGACCTATAGTGAGGGGTTGTGGCATCTCCACGTGTAGGGGTGCTACATCCACCAAAACGGTTCTCAACAACCGGTCGGGAAATTTTCGTCAGCAGTTGCGTCTCCAACACTCTCATCCACAAGGATTTGTGCTTCCATTACTCCAAAGGCTCCACTCCCAGTCGTCCAACCATCTCCTGGTTCAATGGGAAAATGAGATTCATCTCTATGCTCGCCCGTCACCACCTGGTGCTTGAAATTGATCCGGGCCCTCGCCACCACTACGTTCTTCTCCATCCCGGAATCCGACCTGTTTTGAAACAACAACTCCCTGCTCGCGGGACTTCTGCAGTGTTCGCAGAAGGATTCTAATTGTGTTGGGGTTAACTTCCTGCAGCGGATTGCGAGTCTCTCCGGTATGGGCCTGGTTCGTTTGTGATCGCTTAGAGCTTCTGGTCTGTGTTACTGGCTTCCTAGACCGGACACGAGCTCTTGGGTCGTGATCTTTGACTATCCCAGCAGTTTCCTTTCCCACTTTAAGGCCCTCTATCACCTCAACATCTTGTGCATCAGATACGAGATCTGATTGCGGCTCGTCCGTTACCTCCGCGTCCATCAAGGGATTCATAAAGACATCGAATCTGTTTATCGGTGCAATAGACGCTTTGTGGATCTCCCGACGGTTTGGGGTTGCTCCGACAAATCTTTCACCGCTGTTCCTTGTCATCCCGCTGACCTGTCTGTTCCCCTCCCTCTTGTGGCCAACATCCAAGGCCCAAACTCCAGACCACTCTGGCCGTCTGAGCGAGGGCCCCTACTTTCATCCCGTCCCAAGACAGTTCTTGTCTCCTCCGGCTTCGTTGGGCAATTTGAGATTCGGTGTCCCACTCGACCACAATGGAAGTAAATCGAGGGCAAGCTCGCGTATTTAATGGCTAGCAGTCTGTCCTCCATGTCCACCCCACTGCGGAGCGATTTTTCTAAATCGAGTTCGACGCAAACCCTAGCAAATTTGCCTTTCTCCCCCCAGTAGGTGTTCTTATCAATCTTAACCGGTACTCCTATGGCCGTAGCGATGCCGTATAGGATTAGTTCCTTATAATATTCAGTAGATAAGCCCATGATACGCACCCAAGAAATGGCTGTGGTGATGCGGTCTTGCGACGCCTGGAATTTGGGAATCCATTTCCGAACCACCAGATAATTGTCGTTTATCACCCAAGGGCCTTCTGTCAGTATCATCGTCGCCTTCTCCAGATCATGCACCTTGAGGGTGTAGCATCCATGTCCAAGCTCAATCAGTTCGAACGCACCCTGGAGATTCCACAGTCTGTCTATCTTGGCTGATAGAAGGGGGGCGTTAATACTCCTTCCAAGGATTCGCAAAATGATAGCATTACGCGATAGTCGGTAGATCTCCTCGCGATAATCATCTGTCAAAGTTATCTTAGGGTACGGGTAGCTCTTTGTTGGTTCCTCAATGTGGACCCGATGCAGGTCGTCCAAATCGGCATCTTTGAACTTAAGGTAGTCATCCGAATTGTCTCCCAGGAAGGTGGCCCTGTATCTCCTCTGGGCTCCCTTATGCCTTTCCTCATGTTCTCCAATGGCTTCAATGTTAGGAATAGTACCCTAGAAAGTCGATTGTATATCCGCTTTGTGCTTTTCCTTATTGTAATCACAGACAATCTTTGAATGAAATAACGAATTGAGGCAATACTTCTTTATATGCTCTTGTTTGGTATGCGTTTACTTTAGCTGTGCATGTATGAGAACTCCCCTAATCCTGATGACTTTAGGACTCTACCATTTAGGTGAAATGGTTTATGAAACGAGCCCTATATCACATAAGTCATGATTAGTAAAATACTCCAAGCCGATGAGTCCTACCGACAGTGGGAGTGTCAACCTGACTCCTCTAAGGCTTGCTTGTGGGATCACGCCCTTAAGAAGGACCACCTTGTTTCATGGAGGTGCAAAGTGTATAGTTGATACGTGCGTGATACATGAGGGTGTTTACTTCAATAAGTAAGTTCACTGAGGTGCCCCGTGTGAGAAGATTCCTAAATGGGAAAGGAAGTTTCTATTTCAGGAAATGGAAACTTCCAGATCAGGAAATATCTCATGAGTCATTGATGTGATTAATTGATCCTTAGACTTGAGGTTCCTTGTCAGTTTATGAGTTAACTCTGTAGTCTTAGGTATAAGCTTTAAAGGGTGTCGCCTTAGACAACTGATTCAAGGCTTATGCTGGGGCTGCACAAGTGATTCATGAAAGTGAATGAGAATCAAGAAAGGACCTACACTTGCATTTACAAGGTGATCACTTATTGTGTAAGTCATTCATATGCCATATGGAGTCCTTGGCCAAGGTAGTAGATCAAGACATCAAGAAAAGGGTTTCTTGGATTGAGATCAAATGGATATGAAATGCACTTAGCTTTAAGACCGGATTATTAGGGTTCTGATTATTCCCTTACCCTAGATCTTGGTTGAGAGATAGTAAGTAGGAGGATTGTATCTCACATTAATCAATGACTTAAAGGTTCTGTCGAATCCGAACATTCCAATTCAGCTAGGGGTTAAACACCTGTTGCTAGACTATGGTCGTTTAATCTGTGGACTGATTAATTAATTAGTGAATTAATTAATTGGGGTCACTGCTAATTGAATTGAGAACCTAGAGGGTCACACACAACAACTTGGTTACATGAGTTGAGGCTTGAAAATGATTAAACGAGTTAATCGGACCTAGAGGGTTCCACACGTGTGAAATCACACGTGTGGGTCACGTGAGGAGCACGTGTCCTTGGGACACGTGCCTCACACGTGTATATGTATATATATGATATATATATATTAAATAATTAAATGTGTTAATTATTTAATAGACTTTGGTTTAATTTTTGAATTAAAAAGAAAGTCTAATTTTGGAGAAAAAATAATCTAGTTAATTAATTACGAATTAATTAATTAGATAAAATAAGTTATTTATTTTAAATAAATAAAGTATAAAATTATCCAAAAATAGTTTGGATATTTTTTAGCTCTCTTGAAAGTTGATTTGAATTAGAATTCAAAGTCAAAGTCAAAATTACTTGATGATCAAGTAATAGGAGAGAGAGAGACCAAAATCCTAGCCCATTAAGGACTAGGAATTTCGGCACTCTCCCTCTTATAAATAGCGGAGCTCGAGCTCCTCTAGGAGCTAATTGGCAATTCTTTTGGTTCATGTGTTGAACACCATCCTTTCTCCAAGATAAACGAAACCCTAGGTTAAGCCTAAACACTAACTAGAGAACTAGCATCCTTACTAGTTAGATTGTGATCAAGTTGGTGGACTATATCTAGAGAGCTTCAAGTTAGAAGTTTGAAGATTCGAGCTTTACTAAGGAGAGGTGATCAAGCCGCGAGAAGAGCGTTCTTGGGTGGCTTTAAACGCTTCAAGAAAGAATAAAAGAAAAGTAAGTTTTCTATCTCTACGAATTTGGATACACGATTGCGAGTCCAAGATCCTTTTGTTGGGAAAATTTTTTAAATTCCGCTGCTTTCTGATTCGTGTTTTCCAACAAGTGGTATCAGAGCCACCTCGTTAATCGTGTTTCTGATTCGTCTCAATTATTCTGAATTTGGTAGAAATTCTTAGGCTTGATGCGATTGAGTATTTGTAATTGTTTTAGAAAGCCTGAATTACGAAACAGTATTTTTTCCTGAAAGTTTCTGAAAATTAGTTTTTACAAAATTTAATTTTTGAAAACAATTTTAGATTTGAAACTGTATAAACTGTTTTTGGATTTCTTGGATTGGTTTTGCTTTTGAACGAAAACACAAAACAAAACCCGGATTACGACGAACGCGCGCGCCTGCCCAGGCGCGCGCATGGGTGACGCCGCCCAGCACCCTCCCACAACCGCGCGGGAGGCCCTTCCGGGCGCGCCTGGGACGGCCGAGACTGGCCGCCCATCCCCGCCTGCCACTCAGCCGAGAAGGCTGCGCACTCGCGCGGCCTTGGCCGCGCGTTGTGCGCGCCTGCCGTGCGCGCGCGATGTGCGGGGCTCTTCCGTGTGCGGGCCCCATTTTCGTGATCCGGCCTTTTCGTGTTTCGTGCAATCCAGTCCCAATTTTTATTTTAATTTTAAAAATTTTATTTTTGAATATTTATTTTAATTTTTGAATAAAACTTAAAATTGGGATTTTTGAGAAATTGAAACGGTTTATATTTTGGGAAAATATAATTTTGATAAAATTATTAATTTTCAGAAATTTATTGGAATTTTATTTGTTTTTGTTAAATTTGGGATTTATTGAAAACTGTTATAAATAAGACTCGCATCAATTCGTGTTTTAAGTCATTAAAACTTGAAACGGGAATTTTAATTTATTGGCTAAATTTAATTTCTCGCAAAAGCATGTTAGGTGATCATGGGTTTAGACTTATGTATGGTTTTAATTTATGCACATGGATGGTTTAAATTGGGGTTGGAGCCCTATAGTTGCGTTTTTCAATTGAGGTTGGAGTCTCACTTATGTGCGTATTGTTATGTGATTTATTGTGTGGCTTTCCATATTACTGTTTTTTAGGCCGGGGTATGCCCCGTGTAATTGTCTAAGGCCAATATGAAGATTGAGCCTTATTACTTTATGTCTTTTTCTTTTTATTGTAATTTGAGAGTAGAGATAGGTGGTGAGGTTTTATTTTCATTTTGGAGACAATGCACCCATGGAGTAAGATGGACCACATTCAAGTAACAAGGAGGCCATAAGTGAAGACCCCTCAAAATGTTAGGGAGGGGAATCTCAATTGTAAAAATGTAATAGAGATAGGGCTCGTATTTTGTTACCGCTTTCCCTTATGTGATTTAAACTGTTTATGTGGCATGTATGTTAGACTTGTGATTGTGGGGTGGCTCCCACATATCACGCATAAGATAGGTAGAACCCATGATCATTACATGTTAGTATCATGCTAGGACATGTTATCTGTTTATGTGCTTGTTTGAAATGCATTTAAGTGTACTTGCATTAATCAAGACTAATAAAATTGGATAACATATATGTTGGTGAGGTCGAACCGGATAACTCTCCGGTTGATTCGAAAATTCCCATTAAATATTAAGCTAATTTCGAACAAATAGGTATTTAATTCGAGATGCAAATTTCGAATTAAATTCCTAGCATTCCATCAATAGGTTTTAAGTTTAGTAAGTGAAGCTAGTTATTGTCCGCGAGTCATGGGATAGCTTGTGGAGCTTATTAGTTCTTAGTTACCTAATTGATCATTTTAAATGACCAATATTTCATGGTCAATTTTAGCAAGGGCGATGTCCATGAGTCGTGGGTCGTTCGAAACTAAGTTTTGATCATGATCTTATGATTGATGGGTCTAGCTTAACGCCTAAGTAAATATGGATGTCGCACGAGTCGTGGGTCCATATTGAAAGATAGGTGATGCAAAAAATAATTACTAAGAGTTCTAAAGGTGTTAGAATTGGTAAGTTGTACCTACCTAGGGTTCTTACTTTGAATGTCCGCAAGTCGTGGGTTCGAGGTAAAATGCCTAGGATCTTAGTACCCATTGGGAAACGTGTTCCTCTTAGATCTTTGGGAATTATAGATCTTTGAAAAACAGTGGGAGCTACATTAGATTAAAGACCTTATCTTTTGTATATCGTTATAATTCAGCATGCTCACTAGTTCTCTGTTTTACCATTTAGGTCGTAGATTCTGTGACTCTCTACGTGTTCTGAAATGGCAACCAAAAACCCTCTTGTATCGATCCTCGAGTCAAACAAGTTGACTGGTCCCAACTATTCAGATTGGCTGAGGAATCTAAAAATCATTTTAGATTCTGAGAAGAGAACTTATGTTTTCTTCGAAGGGGAGCCTAGTCCCGAAGGGGAGGCTCCCACTCGGGCCGAGCGGGACACGATTCAGAAGTGGAAGGATGATAATCTCCAAGCCCGTCGCCTTATGTTGGCTAACATGTCTCCGGACTTGCAAAGGCAACATGAGGCCATGGAATTTGCTTGGGAGATTTACGACCACTTAGAACAACTTTACCGCCCTCATGAACGAGTTACAAGGTATAACACTTCAAAGGAATTGTTCCATTTAAGAATGAGGGAAGGTTCAAGTGTCCATGAATATGGACTCAAGTTTCTCGCCCTTACTGAGAAACTTGTTTCCATGGACATGCCACTGAAAGATGAGCTTTCAGTGGATTTGTTGCTAGCTTCGCTCCCACCATCATTCAACCCATTTGTCCTTAACTTCAATATGAATCATGCTGGTGCTACTGTAGCTGAGCTGATTAGTCAGCTTGTGACTGCTGAAAGCACGATCAAGAAGGACAATAAGGTTTTGATGGTGAATGCTCCATCTTCCTCTTCTGGGCCTTCTGAAGGTAAGGGCAAGAAAGCCCAAAAGAAGAAGAAGAAACCCCTTAGGCCCACTGGTGGCATTTCGAAGGGGAAGGCCCAAAAGAAGAAGCGTGATCAGAAAGAGGATGTTTACTTCCATTGTGGAAAAGCGGGACATTGGAGGAGAAACTGCCCAGAGTACAAGGCTACTCTAAAGAAAGGTATCTTTCTCGTTGAAGTAAATCTTTCTATTAATTCTAGTTCTTGGGTACTTGATACCGGTTGTGGAACTCATATCTGTAATGATGTACAGATGCTAAGTGAAGTCCAACAACTCAAAGAAGGAGAATGTGTCTTGAAGATCGGCGATGGCTCAAACGTTGAAGCTCGAGCTTTAGGCACAATTAGATTAGATTTAGGTAGTTTTGAGTTAGTCTTACATAAAGTCCTTTATGTACCGAGCATTATTCGTAATATAATTTCTGTTCCAATTTTAGATTGTGAAGGTTATGAAACTTATATTAAGAATGGTAAATACTTTATCAAACGGAACAACTCTTCCGTTCACATCGGTACTCTAAGTAATGGACTTTATCTAACTCAGAATATCAATATTATGAATATACAACGAGAAACGAAGCGTAAGAGAGATGACAAAGTTTCAGCTCCCTTATGGCACGCTAGATTAGGACACATTTCCAAGAACAGAATTAGCAAGATAAACACTTTAGGATCATTCTCTGAAAATGATCTCACAGAGTTAACTTCTTGCGAATCCTGTCTCAAAGGAAAGATGTCCAAAGTTCCTTTTAAAGGAACTGTGGAACGTGCCACTAAGGTCTTGGATTTGATCCATTCTGATGTTTGTGGACCGCTCGGTGTATGCACTAGAAACAATCATCAGTATTTCATAACCTTTACCGATGACTTTAGTCGATATGGTTATGTTTACTTAATGAAGTATAAATCTGAAGCTTTTGAGAAATTCTTAGAATTTCGAAAGGAGGTTGAGAACCAAACTGGTCACAAGATCAAAGCACTTCGATCTGATCGAGGAGGCGAATATCTTAGTGAAGAATTCCTTAATCATCTCAAAGATAATGGGATTATCTCTCAGTGGACTCCTCCGGGAACTCCTCAGCTTAATGGAGTTTCTGAGAGAAGGAATCGAACCTTACTTGATATGGTTCGTTCCATGATGAGTTTCACTGACTTACCGCCTTCTTTCTGGGGTTATGCCCTAGAAAGTGCAGCAAAGATTCTGAATCTAGTTCCCTCTAAGTCAGTCCCTAAAACGCCCTATAAAATGTGGCATGGTAAAATCCCTAGCTATTCTTACTTAAGAATTTGGGGTTGTCCTACTTACGTGAAGAGGGCAGTGGGAGATAAGTTAGAATCTCGTTCTAACTTATGCTACTTTGTAGGTTATCCTAAGGAATCCATAGGTTACTACTTCAATACACACAAAAAATCCTCCTCTAAGGCGTTCTGAACGCATTCCTAGACAGCCGGAGAGATGGTATGGATTCTCCCATGAAATCTCTCAAAAGGATAATGATCCTTCAACATATGAGGAGGCACTTTCAGATTCTGACTCTGAATAGTGGATAGAAGCCATGAAATCCGAAATGGACTCCATGAACTCCAACCAAGTTTGGACCTTGGTAGATTTGCCTGATGGGGTCAAACCCATAGGTTGCAAATGGATCTTTAAGAGAAAGCTTGGAGTTGATGGAAGCATTGCAGTCTACAAAGCAAGACTGGTTGCAAAAGGATTCACTCAAAGACCCGGTGTGGACTTTGATGAAACTTTTTCGCCAGTTGCAATGCAAAAGTCTATTCGGATCATGCTTGCCATTGATGCATATTATGACTATGAGATATGGCAAATGGATGTGAAAACTGCCTTTCTCAATGGTGACATTGACAAAGACATCTATATGGAGCAACCCATAGGTTTCACATTCAGTGGGAGTGAGCAAAAGCTTTGCAAACTCCAAAGATCAATCTATGGATTGAAACAGGCTTCTAGGAATTGGAACATTCGATTTGATGAATCAGTCAAAGCGTTTGGCTTCATTCAAATTTCGAATGAGTCCTATGTGTATAGAAAGGAATTGGAGACCTCAGTGCAATTCTTAGTACTGAAAGATCTAGGTGATGCGTCCTATATCCTTGGAATTAAAATCTACAGAGATAGATCTAGAAGGTTAATAGGACTATTACAGTCGATGTACATTGACAAAGTATTGAAAAGATTCAATATGGAGTCAGCAAAGGTTAAGAACCTTCCTATGAGTGTAGGAACATGTCTTTCAAAGAAGATGTGTCCTAAGACTAACCTTGAGAAGGAAATAATGACTCATACACCTTATGCATCAGCAATAGGTAGCATAATGTATGTAATGTTATGTACTCGACCGGATGTGGCTTATGCACTTAGTGTAACAAGTCGTTTCCAATCTGACCCTGGAGATGGTCACTGGGCTGCCGTGAAGAATATTCTTAAGTACTTGAAAAGTACTAAAGATTTATTCTTAGTTTACGGAGGTCAGAAAGATCTTACTGTCGAAGGATACTGCGATGCAAGCTTTGCATCTGACTTAGATGATTTTAAGTCAATGTCAGGATACATTTTCTGCCTAAACGGCGGAGCAGTGAGTTGGAAGAGTTCCAAGCAGACAACCACTACAGATTCGACCACTGAGGCCGAATACTTAGCTGCAAATGATGCAGCTAAGGAAGGTGTTTGGATTAGAAACTTCATTCAAGAATTGAATGTTGTTCCTAGCATGAAAGACCCCATTTCTGTGTTTTGTGACAACACTGGGGAGGTTGCTCAAGCAAGAGAACCAAGATCTCACCAACGGACGAAGCACATTATGAGGAAGTATCACCTAATCTGTGATATTATCAAAAGAGGAGATGTGCAAATTGAGAGGGTCACATCAGCAGAGAACGTGGCAGATCCACTTACTAAACCCCTTAGTCGAGAAACTTTCCAAGGTCATCTTCAGAAGATGGGACTTAGAGTAGCTTTAGAATGGCTTTGACAGGCAAGTGGGAGATTGTTAGGAATAGTGCCCTAGAAAGCCGATTGTATATCCGCTTTGTGCTTTTCCTTATTGTAATCACAGACAATCTTTGAATGAAATAACGAATTGAGGCAACACTTCTTTAGATGCTCTTGTTTGGTATGCGTTTACTTTAGCTATGCATGTATGAGAACTCCCCTAATCCTCATGACTTTAGGACTCTACCATTTAGGTGAAATGGTTCATGAAACGAGCCCTATATCACATAAGTCATGATTAGTAAAATACTCCAAGCCGATGAGTCCTACTGACAGTGGGAGTGTCAACCTGACTCCTCTAAGGCTTGCTTGTGGGATCACGCCCTTAAGAAGGACCACCTTGTTTCATGGAGGTGCAAAGTGTATAGTTGATACGTGCGTGATACATAAGGGTGCTTACTTCAATAAGTAAGTTCACTGAGGTGCCCCGTGTGAGAAGATTCCTAAATGGGAAAGGAAGTTTCTATTTCAGGAAATGGAAACTTCCAGATCAGGAAATATCTCACGAGTCATTGATGTGATTAATTGATCCTTAGACTTGAGGTTCCTTGTCACTTTATGAGTTAACTCTGTAGTCTTAGGTATAAGCTTTAAAGGGTGTCGCCTTAGACAACTGATTCAAGGCTTATGCTGGGGCTGCACAAGTGATTCATGAAAGTGAATGAGAATCAAGAAAGGACCTACACTTGCATTTACAAGGTGATCTCTTATTGTGTAAGTCATTCATATGCCATATGGAGTCCTTGGCCGAGGCAGTAGATCAAGACATCAAGAAAAGGGTTTCTTGGATTGAGATCAAATGGATATGAAATGCACTTAGCTTTAAGACCGGATTATTAGGGTTCTGATTATTCCCTTGCCCTAGATCTTGGTTGAGAGATAGTAAGTAGGAGGATTGTATCTCACATGAATCAATGACTTAAAGGTTCCGTCGAATCCGAACATTCCAATTCAGCTAGGGGTTAAACACCTGTTGCTAGACTATGGTCGTTTAATCTGTGGACTGATTAATTAATTAGTGAATTAATCAATTAGGGTCACTGCTAGTTGAATAAGCCTTTCTTGATTCTCATTCACTTTCATGAATCACTAGTGCAGCCCCAGCATAAGCCTTGAATCAGTTGTCTAAGGCGACACCCTTTAAAGCTTATACCTAAGACTACAGAGTTAACTCATAAAGTGACAAGGAACCTCAAGTCTAAGGATCAATTAATCACATCAATGACTCGTGAGATATTTCCTGATCTGGAAGTTTTCATTTCCTGAAATAGAAACTTCCTTTCCCATTTAGGAATCTTCTCACACGGGGCACCTCAGTGAACTTACTTATTGAAGTAAGCACCCTTATGTATCACGCACGTATCAACTATACACTTTGCACCTCCATGAAACAAGGTGGTCCTTCTTAAGGGCGTGATCCCACAAGCAAGCCTTAGAGGAGTCAGGTTGACATTCCCACTGTCGGTAGGACTCATCGGCTTGGAGTATTTTACTAATCATGACTTATGTGATATAGGGCTCGTTTCATGAACCATTTCTCCTAAATGGTAGAGTCCTAAAGTCATCAGGATTAGGGGAGTTCTCATACATGCACAGCTAAAGTAAACGCATACCAAACAAGAGCATATAAAGAAGTGTTGCCTCAATTCGTTATTTCATTCAAAGATTATCTGTGATTACAATAAGGAAAAGCACAAAGCGGGATATACAATCGGCTTTCTAGGGCACTATTCCTAACAATCTCCCACTTGCCCGTCAAAGCCATTCTAAAGCTACTCTAAGTCCCATCTTCTGAAGATGACCTTGGAAAGCTTCTCGACTAAGGGGTTTAGTAAGTGGATCTGCCACGTTCTCTGCTGATGTGACCCTCTCAATTAGCACATCTCCTCTTTTGATAATATCACGGATTAGGTGATACTTCCTCATAATGTGCTTGGTCAGTTGGTGAGATCTTGGTTCTCTTGCTTGAGCAACCGCCCCAGTGTTGTCACAAAACAAAGTAATGGGGTCTTTCATGCTAGGAACAACATTCAATTCTTGAATGAAGTTTCTAATCCAAACACCTTCCTTAGCTGCATCATTTGCAGCTAAGTATTCGGCCTCAGTGGTCGAATCTGCAGTGGTAGTTTGCTTGGAACTCTTCCAACTCACTGCTCCGCCGTTTAGGCAGAAAATGTATCCTGACATTGACTTAAAATCATCTAAGTCAGATGCAAAGCTTGCATCGCAGTATCCTTCGACAGTAAGATCTTTCTGACCTCCGTAAACTAAGAATAAATCTTTAGTACTTTTCAAGTACTTAAGAATATTCTTCACGGCAGCCCAGTGACCACCTCCAGGGTCAGATTGGAAACGACTCGTTACACTAAGTGCATAAGCCACATCCGGTCGAGTACATAACATTGCATACATTATACTACCTATTGCTGATGCATAAGGTGTATGAGTCATTCTTTCCTTCTCAAGGTTAGTCTTAGGACACATCTTCTTTGAAAGACATGTTCCTACACTCATAGGAAGGTTCTTAACCTTTGCTGACTCCATATTGAATCTCTTCAATACTTTGTCAATGTACATCGACTGTGATAGTCCTATTAACCTTCTAGATCTATCTCTATAGATTTTGATTCCAAGGATATAGGACGCATCACCAAGATCTTTCATCTCGAATTGGTTCGATAACCATAACTTAGTCACTTTCATGTCATCCTTCGAATTCCCAATAAGAAGGATGTCATCAACATAAAGTACTAAGAATTGCACTGAGGTCTCCAATTCCTTTCTATACACACATGATTCATTCGAAATTTGGATGAAACCAAACGCTTTGACTGATTCATCAAATCGAATGTTCCAATTCCTAGAAGTCTGTTTCAATCCATAGATTGATCTTTGGAGTTTGCAAACCTTTTGCTCACTCCCACTGAATGTGAAACCTATGGGTTGCTCCATATAGATGTCTTTGTCAATGTCACCATTGAGAAAGGCAGTTTTCACATCCATTTGCCATATCTCATAGTCATAATATGCAGCAATGGCAAGCATGATCCGAATAGACTTTTGCATTGCAACTGGCGAAAAAGTTTCATCAAAGTCCACGCCGGGTCTTTGAGTGAATCCTTTTGCAACCAGTCTTGCTTTGTAGGCTGCAATGCTTCCATCAACTCCAAGCTTTCTCTTAAAGATCCATTTGCAACCTATGGGTTTGTCCCCATCAGGCAAATCTACTAAGGTCCAAACTTGGTTGGAGTTCATGGAGTCCATTTCGGATTTCATAGCTTCTATCCACTGTTCAGAGTCAGAATCTGAAAGTGCCTCCTCATATGTTAAAGGATCATTATCCTTTTGAGAGATTTCATGGAAGAATCCGTACCATCTCTCCGGCTGTCTAGGAGTGTGTTCAGAACGCCTCAGATGAGGATTTACGTGTGTATCAAAATTCGTGATTGGTTGTAGTTGATCAGAAGGGGACGTTTCTTCAGTGGGTGGCGTGGGGTCACTTTGTACTTCTTCTAATTCTATGATCTTGCCTTTCTTTTCTTTAAGGAACGGTTCCTCAAGAAAAGTGGCATTTCTAGAAACAAACACCTTTTGCTCAGATTGATCATAGAAGTAGTATCCTATGGATTCCTTAGGATAACCTACAAAGTAGCATAAGTTAGAACGAGATTCTAACTTATCTCCCACTGTCCTCTTCACGTAAGCAGGACAACCCCAAATTCTTAAGTAAGAATAACTAGGGATTTTACCATGCCACATTTCATAGGGCGTTTTAGGGACTGACTTAGAGGGAACTAGATTCAAAATCTTTGCTGCACATTCTAGGGCATAGCCCCAGAAAGAAGGTGGTAAGTCAGTGAAACTCATCATGGAACGAACCATATCAAGTAAGGTTCGATTCCTTCTCTCAAAAACTCCATTAAGCTGAGGAGTTCCCAGAGGAGTCCACTGAGAGATAATCCCATTATCTTTGAGATGATTAAGGAATTCTTCACTAAGATATTCGCCTCCTCGATCGGATCGAAGTGCTTTGATCTTGTGACCAGTTTGGTTCTCAACCTCCTTTTGAAATTCCAAGAATTTCTCAAAAGCTTCAGATTTATACTTCATTAAGTATACATAACCGTACCGACTAAAGTCATCAGTAAAGGTTATGAAATACTGATGATTGTTTCTTGTGCTTACACTAAGCAGTCCACAAACATCAGTATGGATCAAATCCAAGACCTTAGTGGCGCGTTCCATAGTTCCTTTAAAAGGAACTTTGGACATCTTTCCTTTGAGACAGGATTCGCAAGAAGTTAACTCTTTGAGATCATTTTCAGAGAATGATCCTAAAGTGTTTATCTTGCTAATTCTGTTCTTGGAAATGTGTCCTAATCTAGCGTGCCATAAGGGAGCTGAAACTTTGTCATCTCTCTTACGCTTCGTTTCTCGTTGTATATTCATAATATTGATATTCTGAGTTAGATAAAGTCCATTACTTAGAGTACCGATGTGAACGGAAGAGTTGTTCCGTTTGATAAAGTATTTACCATTCTTAATATAAGTTTCATAACCTTCACAATCTAAAATTGGAACAGAAATTATATTACGAATAATGCTCGGTACATAAAGGACTTTATTCAAGACTAACTCAAAACTACCTAAATCTAATCTAATTGTGCCTAAAGCTCGAGCTTCAACGTTTGAGCCATCGCCGATCTTCAAGACACATTCTCCTTCTTTAAGTTGTTGGACTTCATTTAGCATTTGTACATCATTACAGATATGAGTTCCACAACCGGTATCAAGTACCCAAGAACTAGAATTAATAGAAAGATTTATTTCAACGAGAAAGATACCTTTCTTTAGAGTAGCCTTATACTCTGGGCAGTTTCTCCTCCAATGTCCCGCTTTGCCACAATGGAAGCAAACATCCTGTTGACCTCTTTGGAACTTCAATGGTAAGTTTTGATGCTTCCAAGATATTTGTGCATCTTTCCATATGTCTCTATTCTAGCATGGAAAGATTATTTGAATTGCATAAAATCATTCCTTAAATTACCTTGATTGTCAATCACGTTTTTATGCAGCCCATAATTGATTTATTCCATTCTTATATTTGCCAGATGCATAGAATCTTTATTAGTATGGAAAGTATTTGACTTGATACTTTTGAATTTCTTCTGGAACTTAGTTGTAAATCTTTCCTTTGGTTCCAGAATCAATCCCAAACGGCTCCTACCTTATTTTACACTCTTTAGCCGTTGTATTACTTGTATTTAAGAGAGAAATTCGTGAGAAATAAAGTAGGGAGAAAAGATTTCTAAACCAACATAGTGAAAATGAGAATATTGAGTTTCATATACGGTTTGGTGTTTTCTTCTAATTCTTGTTTGCTTGTTTGTTGTCTCGAGGGACTTTGGTTGTGAAGAGATCAGATTCAAGCTCAAGAATCACTTGGAGCAAGCTGAGTTGTGCAGGGTTGCTGGGTCGTGGAAGTAGTCGGTCGATAGCTAGTTCCAGCTAGGTGTGAGTGACGTTAAGCGTACTACACTGAGGTCGTGGAAGCTGAGTGGTCGCGATACTACCGCCAGAACGAGTCACACTATCTTGTTGCCAAGATTGGTGATCGGTTATATTGTATCAACTCTCTTAGGGAGTTTTTCTAACTCTCTGGAATTTACTGTTTTACTCCTGGAACTTTATTGTACTTGTGCTAATCATTTGAGTGAAACAGGTTTCAAATCCTAAGTGAAAACTTGGGGACAGGACGTAGGTCTTCGGACTGAACCTGGATAAATAGCCGTGCCATTTACTTGCTTTGTATATCTTCATTATTAAACTGTCTGGTACTTTGTTATTTCGTACCAGTAACTGTCTGGTTCTTTGTTATTTCGTACCAGTAACTATTTCAAGCAAAGCACGCGCTCAACTCTGATAAACGGTTTTTCTTAAAACCTTAATAATTCCGCTGCACTTCATAAAGTTTCATACAAATCTTAAAAAGGTTTTAAGGCCTAATTCAACCCCCCTTCTTAGGCAAACTCACATTCATCAATTGGTACCAGAGCCTCGTGCTCTATATATTTGGTTTAACAACCTTGAGTTAAAGATCTAATGGCTTCTTCAAGTTTTGGTGTGTTTGCAGAAGGAATGTCAAATACCAGGCCGCCACTCTTTGATGGAACCAACTATGCATCATGGAAACATCGGATGCAAGAGTTCATTATATCATTGGATTATGCTATATGGATGATTGTGGAAGATGGACCGTTAGTGCCAATGAAAGGAGAGGGTGATAAGCAAGTACCAAAGACGAAAAATGAGTATACCGCGGAGGATATGAAATCTCTCACCATGAATGCCAAAGCAAAGAACGTGATAGCATGTGCATTGGTGAAAGAGGAATACAATCGAGTAAGTACTTGTGAATCGGCCAAAGATATGTGGGACACATTACAAGTCACCCACGAAGGTACCAGTCAGGTCCGTGAGGAAAGGATTGCTTTGTTGCTGCACCAACTCGAATTGTTCACCATGAAACCTGATGAAAATATTAGCCTAATGAATGCAAGATTCATGGAGATTGTGAACACGCTTCATGCTCTTGGGCAACCAATTTCGGAGAAAGAAAAGGTGAGGAAGATCCTTAGATCACCCCCTCAAGAATGGACACCAAAGGTGACTGCCATCCATGAAGCGAAAGATATCAACAACATGAACATGGGAGAACTCATTGGTTCTCTCACTGCCCACGAACTGGTACTTCTCAACAAACAGGTTACTTCCGGATCAAAAACCAGACAGGATATTGCTTTTAGTTCTAATCAAGAAGAGGATGATGATGATCTGGATGAACAAAAGATCGATGATGAGATGGCTATGATGGTTCATAGAATGAAAAGACTTGCTGGTTTCAAAATGAAGTTCCAGAAAAATAAAAATCAACGAAGAACCAGCCAAGAATCTGAAACAAGTAAGCCAATTATATGCTTTGAATGTGGTGAAATTGGACACAAAAAACCAGACTGTCCTAAACTCAAAAAGGCATCCAAATCCAACAAATCCACAAAGATCAAAGGCTTGAAAGTCAGTTTTGAAGATTCGGACAGCGACCCCTTTGATGAAGAGGAGCTATGTCTAATGGCAAATAATGAGGTACACTTAAATTCCGATATTGATTCTGATAATGATGATGTTTATGAATTATTAGATGAATGCCATAAAGATATGGAGATACTTATGTCTTCCAATACTTCATTGAAAAATGAATTAAGTAAAGTTCTTGACGAAAAGAAAAAATTGGAAGAAGAAATCAATTTTTTGAAGGAATCAAATAAAAAGGATAAAATTGCTTTTGAGAACAAAATTGAAAACCTTCAAAATGAAAAGGCAATTGTTGAAAAGGAAAAGATAGTGTGTGAAAATGAAGTTTTTAAATTGAAAAGACAAATCAAAGGCAAACCTACTGTGAATGATTCTTCAACTAGTAGAAAATCTATTTCTGGTATTAAGAATTTCAAACTGGAATTTCGTCCCCCTTTCAAAAAACCAGTCACTGGAACTGCACCAAAGAATACTGGAACTTTTCATAAAGCGTGTTTCTTATGTGGTAGATCTGGTCATACTAATATGAAATGCCCTGCTAAGAAACATATTGGTACAAAGTTTGTTTGGGTGCGTAAATCTCCTGCTACTAACCATGAAGGACCCAATAAAAGTTGGGTACCTAAGTCAAACTAATGATATTTGTAGGAAATGCCTAAGGAACACTCCCGAAATCAGAAGTGGTACTTGGACAGTGGATGTTCCAGGCACATGACGGGTGATATCTCAATGTTCTTAAATTTTGATTCTTGCAATGCAGGAAATGTCTTTTTTGCAGATAAGGCCAAAGGCAAAATTATTGGTAAAGGTACCGTTGGTACCAAATCTGGTACTACCATTGAAAATGTTTGGCTTGTGGAAGGTTTGAAACATAATTTGATAAGTATTAGTCAATTATGTGATAGTGGATACCAAGTTCAATTTCATCCTTCATATTGCAATGTTAGCATGAATGATACCACTATATTCACGGGTACTAGGGATAGAAATATTTATTGCATTACTCTTGATGTTTTATCTAACCAAAATGTTGAGTTCCTAGATGTGATAGATGGAGAACCTTGGACATGGCACCGAAGGTTAGGCCATGTAAATATGGAACTTATCTCTCACATCACAAAGAAGGATTTGGTTAGAGGAGTACCAAAATTGAACTTCACAAAGGATAGAATCTGTGATGCATGTCAAAAAGGCAAGCAAATCAGATCTTCATTCAAATCAAAGAAGGAAGTCACAAGTTCCAGCCCGCTGGAACTTCTGCATATTGACCTCTTTGGTCCGATGAGAACCGCAACCTTGGGAGGTAAAAAGTATTGTTTTGTTATTGTTGATGATTATACTAGATTTACATGGGTGTTGTTTTTGGCTCATAAAAATGATGCATTAAGTGTTTTTATTCCTCTTACCAAGCGTTTGCAAAATGAGAAAAATATTTTCATAAAGAAAATTAGGAGTGATCATGGTACTGAATTTGATGAGATTAACTTCACTTTGTTTTGCGAAGAAAATGGTTATATTCATGATTTTTCTGCTCCTAAAACCCCCCAACAAAATGGCATGGTAGAACGTAAAAATTGAATTTTGCAAGAAATTGCTAGAACCATGCTTAATGAATATGATCTTCCAAAATCTTTTTGGGGTGAAGCTGTGAATACCGCATGTTATGTTGCAAATCGTGTTATTTTGAGACCGTTTCTTAAAAAGACCCCTTATGAATTGTGGTATGATAAAACTCCCAATATTTCATACTTTCGTGTTTTTGGATGCAAGTGTTTTATCCTAAATGATCGTGATAATCTGTCAAAATTTGATTCAAAATCTGATGAAGGCATTTTTGTTGGTTATTCAAGTCATAGTAAGGCCTATCGTGTTTTTAATAAAAGAAAAAGGACAATCCAAGAATCCATGCATGTTGTCTTTGATGAAACTAACCCGTTTAAAGCCAAGGAACCCTTGAGCAATGAAATTGCAGGATTTGATAGACTTACTTTAGTTCCTGGAACTGGAACTAGAACTGGAACTGAAACTGGAACTGGAACTGGAACTGGAGGAGAAGCTGGAACTGGAACTGGAACAGAAGCTAACTCAGAAGTTCCAGAATCTGCAGAGAATACCAACGCAAATACCAACCAAGATTCCAACACAAATGAGGAAGAACCGAGGCAAAGAAAGTTCAAACATGCCTCCAGCCATCCAATGGACTTAATCATTGGTGATATGCAAACTGGAATAAATACAAGATCAAAGACGAGACAAACTACCACAGAAAGTTCCAACTGTGCATTCTTGTCTCTTATTGAACCAAAAGACGTTAAGGAAGCTCTAGTTGATCCAGCCTGGGTAGTAGCTATGCAGGAAGAGCTAGCCCAATTCGAAAAGAATCAAGTTTGGACTTTAGTAGAAAGACCACCTAATCGTCCAGTCATTGGAACCAAGTGGGTATTTCGAAACAAACTTGATGAATCAGGTAAGATCACAAGAAATAAGGCTCGACTTGTAGCCAAAGGATATTGTCAACAAGAAGGTATTGACTTCGATGAAACTTTTGCTCCCATAGCTAGATTAGAGTCAATACGCATGCTTTTAGCTTTTGCATCTCATAAACGTTTCACTTTATATCAAATGGACGTTAAAAGTGCATTCTTAAATGGTTTTATAAGTGAAGAAGTTTATGTGGAACAACCACCTGGTTTTGAAAATGAAGAATTGCATGATCATGTTTTCAAATTGTCAAAAGCACTTTATGGACTAAAACAGGCCCATAGAGCCTGGTATGAAAGGTTTAGTAGTTTTCTCATTAAAACTGGTTTTTCCATTGGAATCATTGACACCACCTTATTTACTAAACGACTTGAGCATGATATACTAATAGTGCAAATTTATGTTGATGATATTATATTTGGTGCTACTAATGATTCGCTTTGTGAGGAATTTGCAAGAAGTATGCAACAGGAATTCGAAATGAGCTTAATGGGAGAATTAAATTTCTTCCTTGGGCTACAAATCAAACAAACAAGTGAAGGAATTTTCATTTCTCAAAGCAAGTATACGAAAGAGTTGTTGAAGAAATTCAATATGGATCAAAGTAAATCAACGTAAACTCCAATGCAGCCAAATACCAGACTTGACAAAGATGAGGAAGGTAAAGTGGTAGATGAGAAACTCTGCAGAGGTATGATTGGTAGTTTACTTTATTTAACTTCCAGTCGTCCTGATATTATGTTCACAACTTGCTTGTGCGTAAGATTCCAGTCCTCACCTAAAGAATCTCATCTTACTGCTGTTAAACGAATTTTGAGATACCTTAAAGGAACGATTGATTATGGTTTGTGGTATCCTTATTCAGATGATTTTTTGCTCACTGGTTTTTCTGATGCTGATTATGCTGGTTGCAGAATTGATAGAAAAAGTACCAGTGGAGGTTGTCAATTACTTGCTAAATGTTTGGTTACTTGGTCAAGCAAAAGACAAAGCGTTGTTGCATTATCTACTACTGAAGTCGAATACATGTCACTTGGAAGTTGTTGCACTCAATTGTTGTGGATGAAAAGAGTTTTATGTGATTTTGGTATTACATTGCATGAAATTCCAATTCTATATGACAATACAAGTGCCATTTGCATTACAAAAAATCCAGTACACCATTCACGCACAAAGCACATAGAAATTAAGCATCATTTCATTCGTGATCATGTGCAAAAAGGTGATGTGTGCATTGAATTCATTGATACCGAGCATCAATTAGCTGATATTTTTACTAAGGCATTAAGTGAAGAACGGTTTTGCATGCTTAGAACTGCATTAGGGATAATTGAATGTCCTACACTTGCAAAAAGTTAATTTTTCAGCATGATGCATGAGTTTTTAGCTTCTGGTATTTACCCTCTTTGATGATGAAGGGGGAGAGGTAAAGATTTGATATGCTTATGTGACATACTTATGTAATCCTTACGTGATTCTTGATTGTATACATGAGTATATATTGTTTTGATACACTGGAAGTTATACTGGAATTTTGGAATTATGCTGGAATTTTGGAACTAATCCTCTATGTTCAAGAGGAAGCACTTATTCAGGGGGAGAACTTCAAAAATCTCCATCACACATTCAGGGGGAGCTCAGGTAAGTTCTCTATTTCAAATATCGCATCAAATCTCTTGTCATCATCAAAAAGGGGGAGGTTGTTGACCTCTTTGGAACTTCAATGGTAAGTTTTGATGCTTCCAAGATATTTGTGCATCTTTCCATATGTCTCTATTCTAGCATGGAAAGATTATTTGAATTGCATAAAATCATTCCTTAAATTACCTTGATTGTCAATTACGTTTTTATGCAGCCCATAATTGATTTATTCCATACTTATATTTGCCACATGCATAGAATCTTTATTAGTATGGAAAGTATTTGACTTGATACTTTTGAATTTCTTCTGGAACTTAGCTGTAAATCTTTCCTTTGGTTCCAGAATCAATCCCAAACGGCTCCTACCTTATTTTACACTCTTTAGCCGTTGTATTACTTGTATTTAAGAGAGAAATTCGTGAGAAATAAAGTAGGGAGAAAAGATTTCTAAACCAACATAGTGAAAACGAGAATATTAAGTTTCATATACGGTTTGGTGTTTTCTTCTAATTCTTGTTTGCTTGTTTGTTGTCTCGAGGGACTTTGGTTGTGAAGAGATCAGATTCAAGCTCAAGAATCACTTGGAGCAAGTTAAGTTGTGCAGGGTTGCTGGGTCGTGGAAGTAGTCGGTCGATAGCTAGTTCCAGCTAGGTGTGAGTGACGTTAAGCGTACTACACTGAGGTCGTGGAAGCTGAGTGGTCGCGATACTACCGCCAGAACGAGTCACACTATCTTGTTGCCAAGATTGGTGATCGGTTATATTGTATCAACTCTCTTAGGGAGTTTTTCTAACTCTCTGGAATTTACTGTTTTACTCCTGGAACTTTATTGTACTTGTGCTAATCATTTGAGTGAAACAGGTTTCAAATCCTAAGTGAAAACTTGGGGACAGGACGTAGGTCTTCGGACTGAACCTGGATAAATAGCCGTGCCATTTACTTGCTTTGCATATCTTCATTATTAAACTGTCTGGTACTTTGTTATTTCGTACCAGTAACTGTCTGGTACTTTGTTTGTAACGCCCCCACCCGTACCAGAACAAGAGGAGAGCGGCGTCTCAACCCCCGCACTGAAGCACCTCTCAAGTAATGGTGTGAGCCATCACTCAAGAAATACTCCAGCGAACGGCTGTCTATCAAAACTATACATGTACAACGATGTGGCTATGCAGCGGAAAATCAGAGTATTTAAAAACTTTTCAAAACATGTGCGTGATGGCATGTAACAAGCAAGAACATATTGATCGTGTAAGAGAGACTCGGCATATCAGAACATATAACAAGTTCACATATAAGTACCGATATAACAGAGTTCAAATATCGGTAACAGAGTAGCCGAAAGAGTATAACAAAGATACTCAAGTATTCAAAAACGCATACAGAAACATAAAGTGATGCAGCCATAAAACATATGCAGGACACAAAAGAGGAAGTAATACTAAGTCCTGACTGAAACAAAAATGACAATCTAGAGCTTCAAGATACCTCTAGACTGCGGCTGCAAGACCTGAAACCACGAGGCAAGAAAACGGGAGAGGTATTAGTCAAAAGGACTAAGTGAGGGAATACTTTAAAGAAAGTACTGAATTAAAGAACTTGAAGTAAAGTTCGAAACGGTTAAATGCAATGCTTTGAAGAAGAACTTGAAACATGTTCGGTTGATAAAACTCTTTGAATGCGATGCTGTAAAAGGATGCACGTTATAAAACATTTTCATGAATGCTATCACACGCGCACACATATGCTGTTGATGGTTCATAGTTCTTTCATAAAACGGGATAAGGGTAAAGTGAACTTTTTCAGATATGAACCATCCTTTATGAAACAGAATTTGGCCCGCAAGCTAGGCTCCTCCATCCTTACTCCAGAAAACATGATTCGGTAGAGTATCGGACCAGGATCAACAATAATTCCACGTATAGTAGAGTATCGGACCAAGATCAACAATAACCCCACATAAAGTAGAGCATCGGACCAAGGTCAACAACAACTCCGCACATAGTAGACTATTGGACCAAGGTCAACAATAACTCTTACCAACACATACAAACATGCACCATCCTCCACCAGTTGTCACTTCGGGTAGCTAGCCCTAGGCGACCTGTAAACATGTAATGGGAACAGATTTGCTGTCCGTTCCCAGACAAATTGTCCTGACTTAACAAACCTCCTGTTAAAAGTCGGTGTCAATAGTCTAAGTGTGGCGGCCGGTATTGGTGATGTCGTTGGCGCTCACCTCCCGAGCATCACCTCCACACATAACCGCCGGGCCCAAACTGTAAACTGTATGCTTGCATTTAAGATTAGCAGTGACCAGAGTAACACTCCAGTATACTAACTTATAACATGTGAAACTGTAACTGTAACATATGATGCTGTTTGTAAAACATATGATTCTGTCTGAAAACATGTGAAACTGTCTGTAAACTGTACTTTGAAAACATATGCAAAACATGTAACTGTCTTTGAACAAGAATGCAGAACTTTGGAAAACATGTACTGTTGATCAAGGTATACTATTAAAGTATGAATGATCCTTTCAAGAGAATGTCCCGATAAAAGGGAGTAGTTCAAAACAAGGTTTAGCTTTGAATTTCAAAACATATGATACGATAGTATAATCGTGGTTCCAGTTGGAAAACATTTAACTTCACCTCACCTAATAGTAACAAAGGTAGGTAGACAGATTATGCGGTGCCCTGGGGATCCCAGTGCTCAACTTTAACTCCTGTAGGTGGTGTACTAGAGTGAGCTTAACAACTAAGACCCACTACTAACCAAGATGCATATGAAATGCATGAAACAATGAACAAGGAACATGTAACACAAGAGAGTAATACCATTTAAGGTATTCAAGAAAGGTAACACACAAAGGAATACGTCAAAGTGAGTTACTCTTAACGTTAGACTATGATCTTACTATAACCGAGTAAGCTTTAGTCAAATTATGAATCCTATCGCAAACCTTAGGTTAAGAAACAAGTCCACGAAAGAAAACACCTTTTGAAAACACATTTTAGACCCTGGATATGGAAACCCTAGGTGCAAATGTCTATTAGGAAAGCACAAGTTTTAATTCATTTTTACTATTCAAAAGCACTATTCAAAAGTACTATTCAAGATTACTATTCCAGATTACTATTCACATGTCGGGTCAAAGGGTCGGGTCAAACCCTTACTATACACACACCCACACACACACGGTACACACACACACCATGCACGAACACACACACACACACACACCCTAATCAAATTATGATCTTGATTATAACCTATAGTTTCAAGTTCATGTTAATATAATCAAATGTGATCTAGGTTAAAGGTATAACCTATAGTTAAGAGATCCAATTAAGGCATAAGATCAAGTTATGAAACACTATTCTATCTTAGGTTATAACATGTGACACTATTAAAATGTACAACATGATCAAGGCACTAATCCATTAATCCAAATCATAACATAAGCTCAATTCATAATTCAAGAATCATATAACAATGTGACAACATGTCACAACATATCTCATATCATATCATATCATATATCATGAACCTTTGGGCATGTAACATGTAACAATTTAATTCCAATATCAACATGTAACAAGTTGTGACATAACAAATTGTAAATCACTATTCCATTAGCAAACATGCATGAACATAATTTAAATTCCATAATCATGCTTCAATTCTCATAATATAACAACCATATCACATGATCAAAGCATATACTAGAGCAATTGATAACATATTCATGCATATACTAAACAATTAAAACATATAAACAACTATCAAAACATATCATGAAAACTATATAATAAATGCATAAAATAAAATCCTATATGGCTTAGGGAAGACCCTAAGACCCAACCTAAACATAATATAAACATACCAAAACATAAAACATAAACTAAACTAACATAACATAAAAACAAAACAAACTAACCTAGCTACCAAAGGGGGGAGGCCGACGGCAATGAGGGGGAGAGGGAGAGAAGAAAGGGTGTTGTTAACACAACTTTGAGCAAGGATTCAAATGCCTCTTGGCCTCTATTTATAGCTGAAGATAAGCCCCTCACCTTGGAAATAAAATGTGGAGAAGGGTAGGAGAGCAAAAATTGGATAGATTCTCTTGGAAGCTTTAGGCATGTTGAAGCTAAAATGGGACTGCTGGGGGTATTTCTGTAATTTTGTCCCCCAAGACTCGAGGATAAGTGGCTGGAAGTTTAACCATTCCGACGGCAAGAAAATTAGCTTCGAAACGCATATTCATTCATCGAAATCGGATTTACCGTTTGAAAGATACATTCGTTTTAGTGAATAAAAGTTTTGAGCTCGAAACTCGACATGAGTGAAAAACGACTTTCTAAAATGATTTTCAAGTCCGGATTGCTTCTAAAATTCAAGAAATAAATCGAGAAGCGTTTTGAGTCCAAAATCGACTATAAAACGTTTTACCGTTAAAAAGTTGAAAACGTAGGATGAATAGTGAATTCTCACGTACGAACGTACGCTTCAATTTTTCAAACTAGGACTTGAATCAAGAGTTGTAAAACATCTCAAAAATCTTGAAATAGCTCAAGTAGTGCAAATCCGAAGAGAAAACATTTTCCGAATGAAAACCGTTCGTACGGAAATTCATGTTATTTCAACCTATTTTTCATGTTCAAAAGTTCTCAAATCAAAACATGTTGCACATGGTCAAGTTCAAACTAATAGAGCTGCACAAAAACACCCCAAAAGGAACGAAGGACCTAAGCAAAAAGAGCTAAAAAGACTAACAACTAGGCTATCAAATTAGGCAGAAATAAAATATAACCATGCAAAATAATCATTCTACATGCTTTTCATCCTTTACTATTCCAGCCAAAATATTCATAAACTACCAGAATAATTCCCCCACACTTATTCCACATTATCCTCAATATATAATAAAAGAAAAGGTAAGAGCATGAGGACTCCCCTGAATGTATTTATTGAAACTGTGAGGGATTCATGAGGCTTAAGGGATGATCATCCTTTGCGGTCTGGGTACTGGAGCCCTGTTTCTGCCATAATCTGAAAATTACACAAAAAGCGGTCCTTAGTCAAGAAACACACAGAGAAACACAAAGTAAATAACAGCAAATCAAAAAGGATTGGGTTGCCTCCCAACAAGCGCCCTTATTTAATGTCCTAGGCTAGACGATGTGTTACATAACATGTCTTCAATTAAAATCCTTCACATCTTTCATTGGAAAACCTGAATAAAATCCTTTCAAATAATGCATGTTCAATAATAACAGGTCTTCCTCATCAGAATGGTTGAAATCCCCTACATTATAAAGCAACATGTGAGTACATAGATAAGCTCTCTTCCATTTAGAATTCAACTTATTAGGAAATAGAGTAAACAAGGATCGACAAAACAACCACTTAGCTTCAAGAGAGCAGAATTTCCTAAAAAGTGAATGAGAGTGAGAACTAAAAACATCTTTATCATCACAATCCAACTCAAAAGATGCACCACATGGAAGGGGACTAATGAAATCCATATCATTTAAACAAAACAACTCACTAGGAGACTTTATGGAATCAAACATAGCAAATTTAACAACATTTCCATTAAATTCCATCGTGAGTGTGTGATCAAACTCATTGATTTTTGTTTTAGATATGTCAAAAAAAGGCTTTCCTAGCAAAACATCAAATGAGTTATCAACAACAAAGAAGTCCACGGGGAAAATCATGCCATCAATTTGAATTAAAATACTTTCTAATATGCCCTTAGGATAAACAATTGTTCCATTGTCAAGTTTAATGATCATACCTGTTTTTCTCATGGAATTAATATGCAAGTGTGAGCAAATAGACAAAGGCATCAAATTAATAGAGGAACTACCATCACATAAAGCTCTATCAATCCCAATAGTTCCTATCTTACATGGAAGAGCAAATAAACCTTTAACATTACTCACTTGAGGTATCTCTTCTTGAAGGATATCAGAGAAATTCTTTCCTATACTTACCTTCCCATAACAAGGCATGTTTTCTTTAGTTGCACACAATTCTTTAAGAGAATTCACATATTGAGGCATAGATTTAATTACATTAAGTAAAGGAACATTTACCTCAACATTGTAAAGTGCCTTTAGGAACATTGATTCATCATTTTGGAACTCTGATTCATCTTTTTGAAACTCAACATACCTCTGTGCGGTTAGGTTTGGGCTGATCAAAGGTTGAAATTTTACAGCAGGTCTGGATTCCTCGTATGACCTTAAGACATGGTCATGCCTTATGCTCATGTCTGTTGTACAGTCCTGCTCTGTTTCAATTCCAGAAATTTGTACTGCTGTATTATGCTCTGTTCCAGCCCCTGTTTTCTGTACTACTTTTTCATTTCTTGATTGGTCATCATAACTCGTCCATTTTTCTGTAAGTAGCTCAAGTTTTGATTCTTTATCTTCCAATCTTCTCACCGAGGAAGCTAATTCTCCAATTTGATTTTCCAACTTCTTTTGAAACTGCTGCATGTTATTACGGGTCTCTTGTTGGAATTGCCACATTTGTTTCATGCTTGTCCGAGTTTCCTGTTGAAATTGTTGTGCATTAATCATAAAGGCTTTAAACATATCCTCAAGAGACGTACCTGAATTGGAAGATGATGGATATTGTTGTGGAGGCTGAATTGCACTTGATGTGCGATTAAAATGATAATCATTCTGTGCGGGCTGAAGTTCCTCATCAAGTAATGGACACTTATCAGTTTTGTGAGGTCCCGTACACACTCCACATTGCTCGGTTATGGGCTGCAAATGAGAAAAAGGATCACCAAGGAGCAAAGGACATACATTGGCTGGGTGGCTTCCCATACAAATACCACAAATATCACTTTGAGAGCTTAAATCCATTGATGACAGCATGTTGATTCTTTCAACTGACTTCTCTGCACAAAAAGAAACACTTAGCTATCAAAAGAAAAACAAAACCAATTAGAACCAATCCCCGGCAACGGCGCCAAAATTTGATGGGTGCCGAATCCACCAAATAATAAACCTAAACTACCAAACACAATAAATTGTGTATAGTGGTAAAGGGTCGATCCCACAGAGATTGGTTGGTCTCGTAAATCTCCTAATAGCCAAGCAAACAAACAACAAAAGTAAAGAAGGGGGGGAGGTTAACGTAATTAAAACAAACTAACTTAAAGCACAAAATCAGATTACCTCAAATAACTAAGGCTGAAAATAAAGAGAGTTGTGAAGGTTGATTAAGAAGAGAAATATCCTAGCTAAGTTGTTACTTCATTCCAGACCTGTATCTAATCCTTGATGCAAAAATCGAATCTAATCAAATGATAGATTAACTTACAATAGACAAGAAGCTCATCTATATCATCCTTTCTTATTTTTAACTTAATCAAGAGAAGCTCTTCAATTAAATCCTTACCACACAGCAGTCCCGCGAACAAGTATCTAGGATTTAACTATATGATAGCATTGAGCACCAAAAGGACATTAATCATGATCCAAAATCTCAAGAAGCTTGGATTTATGAAATCATATTACGCATGCCTCACCATATTGTTGAGTAAACATGGTGGTAAACTCTCAATGATGTGTGGTTCTTACATACCTTTACAAGACTATTACGTATCAAGTATTGGTATAACCTCATCAAGTTATTATCTAGGCATCGATTGATCAGAAAGATGATTCGAAAACAACTTATATAAATACGTTCAAAGCATGCATAAATACCATGAACTAGATTCGCATTCATTCATTTAGATCTCATAGATATTGGCAAGGAATAAGGATACAACCTAACTAAGATAAATATGTTCAGCCACGGATCATATTTACAGAATATATAAGGCTAATAAACTGCTAAGGAACTGAATTTAAACCAACTAAATTAAGCTACAAAAGATGTACTAAAGTATTCTATGATCTAAGCATGAAATTCAACTAAAAAGAGGAAAGGAAAAGGGATTTCTTGCTCTTGGCCGAAACAGGGGATCAGCCCCTGTTCTTGCTCTGCTCCAGCAGCTGCTGCTGCTACGTTCCTTCCCCTCCAGCCCCCAAAGCTGAATTCTTCTCTTTCCTTCTCCTCCTCTCTACTTAAGATAATGATCCCGGGGAACAAATTAACTTTTACAAGTCCCAATAAACATGATTAGGACTCTTGAAAATTCCAAAAATACAGGATCAATTCTTGCATGTCAGCCATGTTAGCAAGCTGTTGCATGTGTGCCACCTGTCCCAACAAGAGGATTCAGCCGCACTTGTTGACCGTGGTCTGCTTTGCGTACATTAGCCTTAGGGATGATCATGCATTGGGGTCATGGTTCAGGCATTTTCAACACTTAGCATCTTTTCCTTCGTAATTCTGCCAAATCCCCCATTTATCAACATTTTGCTGCAAAAGCCAAATAAAAGCAAATTAAGTAGAAATCTAATCCAATTCAGGGGGAAATTAAAGAGATTTTTATGTAATTTATGCATACTATCAACTATTCAAAAGTACTATTCAAGATTACTATTCCAGATTACTATTCACATGTCGGGTCAAAGGGTCGGGTCAAACCCTTACTATACACACACCCACACACACACGGTACACACACACACCATGCACGAACACACACACACACACACACCCTAATCAAATTATGATCTTGATTATAACCTATAGTTTCAAGTTCATGTTAATATAATCAAATGTGATCTAGGTTAAAGGTATAACCTATAGTTAAGAGATCCAATTAAGGCATAAGATCAAGTTATGAAACACTATTCTATCTTAGGTTATAACATGTGACACTATTAAAGTGTACAACATGATCAAGGCACTAATCCATTAATCCAAATCATAACATAAGCTCAATTCATAATTCAAGAATCATATAACAATGTGACAACATGTCACAACATATCTCATATCATATCATATCATATATCATGAACCTTTGGGCATGTAACATGTAACAATTTAATTCCAATATCAACATGTAACAAGTTGTGACATAACAAATTGTAAATCACTATTCCATTAGCAAACATGCATGAACATAATTTAAATTCCATAATCATGCTTCAATTCTCATAATATAACAACCATATCACATGATCAAAGCATATACTAGAGCAATTGATAACATATTCATGCATATACTAAACAATTAAAACATATAAACAACTATCAAAACATATCATGAAAACTATATAATAAATGCATAAAATAAAATCCTATATGGCTTAGGGAAGACCCTAAGACCCAACCTAAACATAATATAAACATACCAAAACATAAAACATAAACTAAACTAACATAACATAAAAACAAAACAAACTAACCTAGCTACCAAAGGGGGGAGGCCGACGGCAATGAGGGGGAGAGGGAGAGAAGAAAGGGTGTTGTTAACACAACTTTGAGCAAGGATTCAAATGCCTCTTGGCCTCTATTTATAGCTGAAGATAAGCCCCTCACCTTGGAAATAAAATGTGGAGAAGGGTAGGAGAGCAAAAATTGGATAGATTCTCTTGGAAGCTTTAGGCATGTTGAAGCTAAAATGGGACTGCTGGGGGTATTTCTGTAATTTTGTCCCCCAAGACTCGAGGATAAGTGGCTGGAAGTTTAACCATTCCGACGGCAAGAAAATTAGCTTCGAAACGCATATTCATTCATCGAAATCGGATTTACCGTTTGAAAGATACATTCGTTTTAGTGAATAAAAGTTTTGAGCTCGAAACTCGACATGAGTGAAAAACGACTTTCTAAAATGATTTTCAAGTCCGGATTGCTTCTAAAATTCAAGAAATAAATCGAGAAGCGTTTTGAGTCCAAAATCGACTATAAAACGTTTTACCGTTAAAAAGTTGAAAACGTAGGATGAATAGTGAATTCTCACGTACGAACGTACGCTTCAATTTTTCAAACTAGGACTTGAATCAAGAGTTGTAAAACATCTCAAAAATCTTGAAATAGCTCAAGTAGTGCAAATCCGAAGAGAAAACATTTTCCGAATGAAAACCGTTCGTAAAAGGAATAGTAAACTAGGGTTTTCAAAAACGTTTTCAATAAAACAAAGTTCCGGAATGGATTTCCAAGCCAAGAATGATTTCAAAAGACTCGTCTCGATTCAAGGATCGATGCGACTGTAACTTGGGTAGAAAAAGGTATCAGAATCAAAAGATCATTTTCTGATGAATAGTAACTTTGGTCGGTAAGTTCCAAAAATACCCTTATGGCTCAAGAAAGACTTTCTGAGTTCGGGAAACAAGTTCAAACGATTGGGAAACATGTGTGATGAACCTCTAGGGTTCGAGTAGCAATATGAACAAGGTAGGCTCGGGTTATGAATAGTAAACTGAATCAAAGGTCAAGAATTCCCCTTAAAACATGTCAGATCATATACGAGCACAAAGTTCATGTAAAATTGCAATGCATGATGATTCAAAAAGTTGGATCACGGTCTATAAACGCTTTACCACTGCCTTAACTTACTGTTTTCATCCAGGCCCTGTTTTGGGCTGTTACAATCACCCCTCCTTAAAGAGAATCTGTCCTCAGATTCTTCTGCTGTAACTGCAAACAACTCAGGGTGATGTTTCTGCATTTTCTCTTCTGTCTCCCAGGTTGCCTCTTCTGTCCCATGTCCCTTCCAAAGGACTTTAACTAATGGAATCTTCCTATTCCTCAGCTCTTGAAACTTCTTATCAAGAATCTTAGCGGGCTTCAAAACATAAGTCAAATCCGGTTCCAACGGTATCTCCTCTACCGGCACAACCTCTGTCTCATCCGAGAAACACTTGCGAAGCTGAGATACATGAAATACGTTGTGGATTCCTGTTAGACCTACAGGCAAATCCAATATATAAGCAGTCGGTCCGACTCTTTCCAGTATCTCATACGGTCCAACATATCTTGGGTTTAACTTTCCACCTTTCCCAATTCGGGAAAATCCTTTCCTTGGCGATGCCTTCAGAAATACCCTTTCGCCTACTGCGAATTCCAAATCCCTTCTTCGTCGATCAGCATAACTCTTCTGCCTGTCCTGGGCAGCTTTCATTCTCTGGCGAATGATCTGAATCTTTTCTGTCGCTTCTCTTATCCATTTGGCAGAATTCAATCTGATCGGTCCTTCCTCAGTACATCTCGCTTCATCCAAATCCCAGTATAACGGGGATCTACATTTCCTTCCATACAGAGCTTCATATGGAGCAGCTTTAATAGAAGCTTGATAACTATTATTGTATGCAAACTCCACAAGAGGTAAACACTCTTTCCAACTTTCCTGGAAGTCCAAAGCGCAAGCTCTTAGCATATCTTCCAAGTATTTGATCATCCTTTCTGATTGTCCATCCGTCTGAGGATGCGCTGCAGTACTGAAGTTCAACTTCGTTCCCATCAAAGTCTGAATTTCTTTCCATAAGTGCGACGTGAATTTCGGATCTCTGTCCGACACTATACTGTTCGGGACTCCATGTAATCTAACGATCTCTTGTTGATACAGCTTTGCCAATGTGCTGACCTTATCCGTCATCTTTACTGGCAAAAAGTGTGCTGACTTTGTCAAACGATCGATGATCACCCAGATACTATCTTGTCCTCCTCTGACTTTGGGTAATCCAGTGACAAGATCCATCGTGATTTGCTCCCATTTCCAAGTCGGAATCGGTAATGGTTGCAACTTCCCACTCGGTTTCTGGTGCTCAGCTTTAACTTTCTGACAAGTTAAGCACTTCTTGACATAGTTGGCTATGTCTCTCTTCATTCCGTTCCACCAGAAATGCGTCTTAACATCTTGATACATCTTAGTACCTCCGGGATGTATCGTGTACTTAGTCTTATGCGCTTCGTCGAGAATCTCTTTCCTCAAAACAATTGGCACGCATACTCGACCTTTGTACCTCAATACTCCATGTTCATCAACCTTGAACTTGGTCTCATCATCTTTCTCCTTAGATTCGAGACATTTCTTAATCCACTCGTCGTTCTTCTGAGCTTCCAACACTTGTTCTTTCAATGGTGATATCATCACAACGTTCGCAATTCGAGCTTTAGTTATCACCTCGATTCTTTCTCTTTGATCAACCTCGGGATTGGCAGAAATCTGTGCCAAACGAACTTTCCTGCTTAGTGCATCGGCTACAACATTCGCCTTTCCTGGATGGTATTGAATAATGCAATCGTAGTCCTCCAGAAATTCCATCCATCTCCTCTGTCGCATATTCAACTCCTTCTGAGTGAATAGATATCGCAGGCTCTTATGATCAGTAAAGACCTCAAACGTAACTCCATACAGGTAATGTCTCCATTTCCCAAGGGCAAAAACTATCGCGGCTAACTCCAAATCATGTGTCGGGTAGTTGACTTCATGCGTTTTGAGTTTCCTTGATGCATACGCAATCACCTTTCCATTCTGCATCAAAACTCCTCCTAGTCCTTCTTTCGAAGCATCGGTGTAAACAGTATAACCTTCTTTTCCTTCTGGTAACGCTAACACGGGTGCAGTTGTTAGCATCTCTTTCAATCTTTGAAAACTTTGCTCACACTTCTCCGTCCATTCAAACTTCCCTTCTTTCTTTGTCAACTTAGTGAGAGGTGTAGCTATCTTCGAGAAATCTTGGACAAACCTCCGGTAGTAACCAGCTAATCCCAGAAAACTCCTCACTTCTGAAGGATTCTTCGGTGACTTCCAATCCATGATCGTCTCGATCTTCGAGGGATCTACTTCGATTCCAGATCCTGATATGATGTGTCCGAGAAATGTAACTCTCTCAAGCCAGAATTCGCATTTACTGAACTTTGCATATAGCTTGTGATCCAGCAAAGTGCGTAACACGATTCGAAGATGTTCAGCATGTTCCTCCGGTGTCTTCGAAAATACCAATATATCGTCGATGAAGATCACTACAAACTTGTCAAGAAACGGCTTGAATATACGGTGCATCATATCCATGAATGCAGCTAGTGCGTTCGTCAAACCAAACGGCATTACTACAAACTCATAATGTCCGTATCGGCTGTTGAAAGCAGTCTTCGGAATATCTGCTTCCCTGATCTTCAACTGATAATACCCTTGTCTAAGATCTAACTTGGAGTAGACCTTCGATCCTTGAAGTATATCGAACAGCTCTTCAATATGAGGGAGAGGATACTTATTCTTGATTGTTATCCTGTTCAGCTCCCGATAGTCAATGCATAAACGCAATGATCCATCCTTCTTCTTAACGAAAAGCACAGGTGCTCCCCACGGCGATGTGCTCGGTCGAACATATCCAGACTCAATCATTTCGTCCAATTGCTTTCTCAGTTCATCTAATTCAGCTGGTGCCATTCTGTAAGGTGTCTTTGAATACGGCTCAGCTCCTGATATCGTCTCGATCGTAAACTCCAACTCTCGGTCAGGAGGTAACGAATCTAAATGCTCAGGAAACACATCTAGGAACTCGTTCACCACTTCCACTTCTTCGATCTTAAGTTGATCTTTCGGTCTATTCAAAAGATAAGCCACAATTCCACTAGCTCCTTTCTGAATCAACTTCTTAGCTTCCATCGAAGAAATCACTGATAACTTCTCAACTTTCCCTTCTGATGTCCCACTTTCATCTTCTTCCAAGATGATCTCTTTCTTGTAACAATCCAACTTAGCTCGGTACTTAGACAACCAATCCATACCAAGTATACCTCGTATCTCGTCATCGGTAACTCAATCAAATCCGTCGGGTAACAACGGGTACCAATACATATAGGGCAGCGTTTATATACTTGATCCGTAACAAGGCAAGTTCCCAAAGGAGAACTCACTTCAAATTTATATGGCAAGTATTCAAGCGGAAACTGTAAATGCGCACATAATTCAGAAGCAACAAAAGAATGCGTAGCACCAGGGTCATACAAGACCTTAACTGGCGTGTTAAGAATGTGCACAATACCTTCCACAACAGACGAAGGATCAACCTCCTCCTTACCATCCAAAGCATAAACTCTGCCTTTGACCACCGGTTTGTTCGTCGTACCCACCACTCCTTTCCCTTTATCCTGGACCCCAAATCTCCTGATCTTGTGCGGGCAACTATCCATCTGGTGCTCAGGGGAACCACACGCGAAACACTGTCCAGCTTTCTTGCGACAGTTCTCCTCAGTGTGTCCCGTTCGGCGACAGTATCGGCAAATAATTTCCTCTGAACCTGGCTGAGGTGCTCTCTGCTGTTGTGGCGCCTTCTGATACTGCTGTGGCGCTTTCTGCTTTTGTGCTTGCTGTTTCGGTGGAGCATTCTGCTGCTGACGTTGTGGTGTTACCATTGGCCTCTTTCCAGTTCCTTGGGGAAAAGATCCGGAAGGTCGCTTATTCCCTTGATAAGGCTTAGGGTTAGAAGGTCCTTGACGGGCAGTAGTTATCTTGATCTCCTTGTGTGCAGCCTCAACCCTTAGCGCTCTATTAACAGCCTGGTTGTAGGTCTCAATTATCAAAGAAGCAAGTGCCAACCGAAGTTCGGGCTTCAGTCCATCGATAAACCTTTTCGTCTTGCGACGCTCATCAGTCAGAATATGAGGCGCATACTTGATCAGCCTCACAAACCTAGCCTCATACTCCATCACATTCATAGTTCCCTGAACCAGACTCATAAACTCAGCCTCCCGTGCATCCCGAGTCACTTGAGGCGTATACTTCTGCTGAAACTCTCTGATAAACTCATCCCAACTTTCCTCGACGTTATTCTCAATCCACATATGCTGAACGTGCTTCCACCAATTGTATGCAGCTCCTTCCATAAGAAAAGTAGCATACCGAACTCGTTCACGATCCTCTGGGTAGATTTCCATAGCCTCGAAAATCTTCTCAAGACTGGTAATCCAATTCTCAGCCTTTAGGTCGTTCGGTTCTCCATAGAACTTAGGTGGATTCATCCTCAGAAATTTCTCCAATGACCTTTCATTAGGAGGATTATCTCTCGGTGCACAAGCCCTCATAAATTGTCGTAGCACATCCCTTAATTCCGGAGTTCTTTCTCTTTCGGGGGGTGGCGTGACATTTCTTTGGGGTGGCGTGACATCTCTTTGGGGTGGCAGTGGTGGTACACGATTCCGGGGTGCTCTTCTCGGTGGCATGTTTTTACTGAATTCACAAGCATTCAGATACATATATTCGATGCATGACATATAATGATTCACAGAATCCGTAACCACGTATTCACATTCTCACGTAGTCACACATAAGTATGAGAACAACACATTCCCATAACAACATGTCAGCAAAGATTCAAGATCTCCAAACATATCATATAATCAGAAACAATTGTCAGATAACATGTAAGCGAGAACAGAAGCTCGGGCAACATATCAACATATCAGAAACATGTATAACATATCCCAAAACATGATCAACATGTAAACGGGAACAGAACGTGTACTGTCATAACAACAAGAACTGTAACATGATCAGAAGCATGATCAACATATCCAGAAGCGTATTCAACATATCAAGAATAACAGCATGCTAACAATAAATGAAATGGCATGATCCTATCAACGGTCCTAATGGTATCTTGAAGCAACTCTAAGACTCATGCAATGACAATTATGGAAAGCAGTAAACAGATATCCAATATAAAGCCGAAAGTTTTAACTGTGCAAGGTTTGGTAAAATTTTCTACAGGCCACATGTTAACAGTATTAATTCAAAATGGGGAGGACCCGATACTATCGAGTTGACTCCCTTACAGGCCTTACCAATCCGTCCAACCCTGCTGAAAATAACCTAGTAGGTACCAAGTCATCTGAACCGTCATCCGTGGTGCCAAAAGTCGGGGATCATCTACCAGAGCTATACATCCCCTCATCCAAAAGTCAGTCCTGAACTGTCCCGGCTATACGTCCGCCATCGATAGATAGATATATATGCATCAGTACTATATACAGAAATCTCCCATCAGCAATCAACCCTGATAACTGTGATCCAAAGAACCCCTGGTGGTGTCATCAGAAACGGCAACAACCTCACCCTGTCCGTGTCCTGCTGGATCATCTCCGCCATCATCATCATCATCAGATCCTCCATCGCCTCCATCAGACTGCTCCTGCATAGGCTCGGGCTCCTGAGAAGCCTGACTGACATCCTGACCCTCGACCTCCTCAACTGCCTGCTCATCGGATAAGTGATAGGTATCATACAGGCGAGCTCTCACGCGGGCACGGTAGTGCTGGTGACGCTCCATAGAGGTGTCGCGATCAATAGTCATCTGCATAAGATCTGCCTCCAGCTCGGCAATACGAGCAGCCCTCTGATCAGCAATATGAGTCATCTCTGCAGCATGCTCACGAGCGATGTCCCTGTCAATCTGGTACTGCAGTGACTGATCCTGATGGCGCATAGACTCCAACCTGACCTCACGGGTCCTCTGATACTCCTGAAAGTAACCATCTCTCTCAGACTCGAGATAGTGCACAACTCTGTTAGGATAGGAATACCCAGGCCTGCCACTGTTCCTAGACCTACGCCAAGTGTAGAAACGAGTGCCTCCACGGCGAGAAACTGCCACAGTACGCGGGGTCTCAAACTGCTCAAAGAAAGCCTCATCCATCTGCTGATTAGGATCCTGGTGTGGCTGAACTGCCATAGCTATACAGAAGATACCACAGATATGAAATCCAGATAACAGAACCATGCAATCCCCAAATATCCTGTCTCGATGCAATATGAGAATGATCCTGGATGCAATGCGTGAACAATCCATGATGCAACATGAGAGCAATCTAGGTTAAGTCTCTTCTTACTTAACCCGATGCTCTGATACCACCTCAGGGCTGTAACGCCCCCACCCGTACCAGAACAAGAGGAGAGCGGCGTCTCAACCCCCGCACTGAAGCACCTCTCAAGTAATGGTGTGAGCCATCACTCAAGAAATACTCCAGCGAACGGCTGTCTATCAAAACTATACATGTACAACGATGTGGCTATGCAGCGGAAAATCAGAGTATTTAAAAACTTTTCAAAACATGTGCGTGATGGCATGTAACAAGCAAGAACATATTGATCGTGTAAGAGAGACTCGGCATATCAGAACATATAACAAGTTCACATATAAGTACCGATATAACAGAGTTCAAATATCGGTAACAGAGTAGCCGAAAGAGTATAACAAAGATACTCAAGTATTCAAAAACGCATACAGAAACATAAAGTGATGCAGCCATAAAACATATACAGGACACAAAAGAGGAAGTAATACTAAGTCCTGACTGAAACAAAAATGACAATCTAGAGCTTCAAGATACCTCTAGACTGCGGCTGCAAGACCTGAAACCACGAGGCAAGAAAACGGGAGAGGTATTAGTCAAAAGGACTAAGTGAGGGAATACTTTAAAGAAAGTACTGAATTAAAGAACTTGAAGTAAAGTTCGAAACGGTTAAATGCAATGCTTTGAAGAAGAACTTGAAACAAGTTCGGTTGATAAAACTCTTTGAATGCGATGCTGTAAAAGGATGCACGTTATAAAACATTTTCATGAATGCTATCACACGCGCACACATATGCTGTTGATGGTTCATAGTTCTTTCATAAAACGGGATAAGGGTAAAGTGAATTTTTTCAGATATGAACCATCCTTTATGAAACAGAATTTGGCCCGCAAGCTAGGCTCCTCCATCCTTACTCCAGAAAACATGATTCGGTAGAGTATCGGACCAGGATCAACAATAATTCCACGTATAGTAGAGTATCGGACCAAGATCAACAATAACCCCACATAAAGTAGAGCATCGGACCAAGGTCAACAACAACTCCGCACATAGTAGACTATTGGACCAAGGTCAACAACAACTCTTACCAACACATACAAACATGCACCATCCTCCACCGGTTGTCACTTCGGGTAGCTAGCCCTAGGCGACCTGTAAACATGTAATGGGAACAGATTTGCTGTCCATTCCCAGACAAATTGTCCTGACTTAACAAACCTCCTGTTAAAAGTCGGTGTCAATAGTCTAAGTGTGGCGGCCGGTATTGGTGATGTCGTTGGCGCTCACCTCCCGAGCATCACCTCCACACATAACCGCCGGGCCCAAACTGTAAACTGTATGCTTGCATTTAAGATTAGCAGTGACCAGAGTAACACTCCAGTATACTAACTTATAACATGTGAAACTGTAACTGTAACATATGATGCTGTTTGTAAAACATATGATTCTGTCTGAAAACATGTGAAACTGTCTGTAAACTGTACTTTGAAAACATATGCAAAACATGTAACTGTCTTTGAACAAGAATGCAGAACTTTGGAAAACATGTACTGTTGATCAAGGTATACTATTAAAGTATGAATGATCCTTTCAAGAGAATGTCCCGATAAAAGGGAGTAGTTCAAAACAAGGTTTAGCTTTGAATTTCAAAACATATGATACGATAGTATAATCGTGGTTCCAGTTGGAAAACATTTAACTTCACCTCACCTAATAGTAACAAAGGTAGGTAGACAGATTATGCGGTGCCCTGGGGATCCCAGTGCTCAACTTTAACTCCTGTAGGTGGTGTACTAGAGTGAGCTTAACAACTAAGACCCACTACTAACCAAGATGCATATGAAATGCATGAAACAATGAACAAGGAACATGTAACACAAGAGAGTAATACCATTTAAGGTATTCAAGAAAGGTAACACACAAAGGAATACGTCAAAGTGAGTTACTCTTAACGTTAGACTATGATCTTACTATAACCGAGTAAGCTTTAGTCAAATTATGAATCCTATCGCAAACCTTAGGTTAAGAAACAAGTCCACGAAAGAAAACACCTTTTGAAAACACATTTTAGACCCTGGATATGGAAACCCTAGGTGCAAATGTCTATTAGGAAAGCACAAGTTTTAATTCATTTTTACTATTCAAAAGCACTATTCAAAAGTACTATTCAAGATTACTATTCCAGATTACTATTCACATGTCGGGTCAAAGGGTCGGGTCAAACCCTTACTATACACACACCCACACACACACGGTACACACACACACCATGCACGAACACACACACACACACACACCCTAATCAAATTATGATCTTGATTATAACCTATAGTTTCAAGTTCATGTTAATATAATCAAATGTGATCTAGGTTAAAGGTATAACCTATAGTTAAGAGATCCAATTAAGGCATAAGATCAAGTTATGAAACACTATTCTATCTTAGGTTATAACATGTGACACTATTAAAATGTACAACATGATCAAGGCACTAATCCATTAATCCAAATCATAACATAAGCTCAATTCATAATTCAAGAATCATATAACAATGTGACAACATGTCACAACATATCTCATATCATATCATATCATATATCATGAACCTTTGGGCATGTAACATGTAACAATTTAATTCCAATATCAACATGTAACAAGTTGTGACATAACAAATTGTAAATCACTATTCCATTAGCAAACATGCATGAACATAATTTAAATTCCATAATCATGCTTCAATTCTCATAATATAACAACCATATCACATGATCAAAGCATATACTAGAGCAATTGATAACATATTCATGCATATACTAAACAATTAAAACATATAAACAACTATCAAAACATATCATGAAAACTATATAATAAATGCATAAAATAAAATCCTATATGGCTTAGGGAAGACCCTAAGACCCAACCTAAACATAATATAAACATACCAAAACATAAAACATAAACTAAACTAACATAACATAAAAACAAAACAAACTAACCTAGCTACCAAAGGGGGGAGGCCGACGGCAATGAGGGGGAGAGGGAGAGAAGAAAGGGTGTTGTTAACACAACTTTGAGCAAGGATTCAAATGCCTCTTGGCCTCTATTTATAGCTGAAGATAAGCCCCTCACCTTGGAAATAAAATGTGGAGAAGGGTAGGAGAGCAAAAATTGGATAGATTCTCTTGGAAGCTTTAGGCATGTTGAAGCTAAAATGGGACTGCTGGGGGTATTTCTGTAATTTTGTCCCCCAAGACTCGAGGATAAGTGGCTGGAAGTTTAACCATTCCGACGGCAAGAAAATTAGCTTCGAAACGCATATTCATTCATCGAAATCGGATTTACCGTTTGAAAGATACATTCGTTTTAGTGAATAAAAGTTTTGAGCTCGAAACTCGACATGAGTGAAAAACGACTTTCTAAAATGATTTTCAAGTCCGGATTGCTTCTAAAATTCAAGAAATAAATCGAGAAGCGTTTTGAGTCCAAAATCGACTATAAAACGTTTTACCGTTAAAAAGTTGAAAACGTAGGATGAATAGTGAATTCTCACGTACGAACGTACGCTTCAATTTTTCAAACTAGGACTTGAATCAAGAGTTGTAAAACATCTCAAAAATCTTGAAATAGCTCAAGTAGTGCAAATCCGAAGAGAAAACATTTTCCGAATGAAAACCGTTCGTAAAAGGAATAGTAAACTAGGGTTTTCAAAAACGTTTTCAATAAAACAAAGTTCCGGAATGGATTTCCAAGCCAAGAATGATTTCAAAAGACTCGTCTCGATTCAAGGATCGATGCGACTGTAACTTGGGTAGAAAAAGGTATCAGAATCAAAAGATCATTTTCTGATGAATAGTAACTTTGGTCGGTAAGTTCCAAAAATACCCTTATGGCTCAAGAAAGACTTTCTGAGTTCGGGAAACAAGTTCAAACGATTGGGAAACATGTGTGATGAACCTCTAGGGTTCGAGTAGCAATATGAACAAGGTAGGCTCGGGTTATGAATAGTAAACTGAATCAAAGGTCAAGAATTCCCCTTAAAACATGTCAGATCATATACGAGCACAAAGTTCATGTAAAATTGCAATGCATGATGATTCAAAAAGTTGGATCACGGTCTATAAACGCTTTACCACTGCCTTAACTTACTGTTTTCATCCAGGCCCTGTTTTGGGCTGTTACATTGTTATTTCGTACCAGTAACTATTTCAAGCAAAGCACGCGCTCAACTCTGATAAACGGTTTTTCTTAAAACCTTAATAATTCCGCTGCACTTCATAAAGTTTCATACAAATCTTAAAAAGGTTTTAAGGCCTAATTCAACCCCCCTTCTTAGGCAAACTCACATTCATCACATCCTCTTTCTGATCATGCTTCTTCTTTTGGGTCTTCCCCTTCGAAATGCCACCAGTGGGCCTAAGGGGTTTCTTCTTCTTCTTTTGGGCTTTCTTGCCCTTACCATTAGAAGGCCCAGAAGAGGAAGATGGAGCATTCACCATCAAAACCTTATTGTCCTTCTTGATCGTGCTTTCAGCAGTCACAAGCTGACTAATCAGCTCAGCTACAGTAGCACCAGCATGATTCATAATGAAGTTAAGGACAAATGGGTTGAATGATGGTGGGAGCGAAGCTAGCAACAAATCCACTGAAAGCTCATCTTTCAGTGGCATGTCCATGGAAGCAAGTTTCTCAGTAAGGGCGAGAAACTTGAGTCCATATTCATGGACACTTGAACCTTCCCTCATTCTCAAGTGGAACAATTCCTTTGAAGTGTTATACCTTGTAACACGTTCATGAGGGCGGTAAAGTTGCTCTAAGTGGTCGTAAATCTCCCAAGCAAATTCCATGGCCTCATGTTGCCTTTGCAAGTCCGGAGACATGTTAGCCAACATAAGGCAACGGGCTTGGAGATTATCATCCTTCCACTTCTGAATCGCATCCCGCTCGGCCCGAGTGGGAGCCTCCCCTTCGGGACTAGGCTCCCCTTCGAAGAGAACATAAGTTCTCTTCTCAGAATCTAAAATAATTTTTAGATTCCTCAGCCAATCAGAATAGTTGGGACCAGTCAACTTGTTTGACTCGAGGATCGATACAAGAGGGTTTTTGGTTGCCATTTCAAAACACGTAGAGAATCACAGAATCTACGACCTAAATGGTAAAACAGAGAACTAGTGAGCATGCAGAATTATAACGATATACAAAAGATAAGGTCTTTAATCTAATGTAGCTCCCACTGTTTTTCAAAGATCTATAATTCCTAAAGATCTAAGAGGAACACGTTTCCCAATGGGTACTAAGATCCTAGGCATTTTACCTTCGAACCCACGACTCGCGGACATTCTAAGTAAGAACCCTAGGTAGGTACAACTTACCAATTCTAACACCTTTAGAACTCTTAGTAATTGTTTTTTGCATCACCTATCTTTCAATATGGACCCACGACTCGTGCGACATCCATATTTACTTAGGCGTTAAGCTAGACCCATCAATCATAAGATCATGACCAACACTTAGTTCGAACGACCCATGACTCACGGACATCGCCCTTGCTAAAATTGACCACGAAATATTGACCATTTAAAATGATCAATTAGGTAACTAAGAACTAATAAGCTCCACTAGCTATCCCATGACTCGCGGACAATAACTAGCTTCACTTACTAAACTTAAAACCTATTGATGGAATGCTAGGAATTTAATTCAAAATTTGCATCTCAAATTAAATACCTATTTGTTCGAAATTAGCTTAATATTTAATGGGAATTTTCGAATCAACCGGAGAGTTGTCCGGTTCGACCTCACCAACGTATATGTTATCCAATTTTATTTGTCTTGATTAATGCAAGTATACCTAAATGCATTTCAAACAAGCACATAAACAGATAACATGTCCTAGCATGATACTAACATGTAATGATCATGGGTTCTACCTATCTTATGCGTGATATGTGGGAGCCACTCCACAATCACAAGTTCTAACATACATGCCACATAAACAGTTTAAATCACATAAGGGAAAGTGGTAACAAAATACGAGCCCTATCTCTATTACATTTAACAATTGAGATTCCCCTCCCTAACATTTTGAGGGGTCTTCACTTATGGCCTCCTTGTTACTTGAATGTGGTCCATCTTACTCCATGGGTGCATTGTCTCCAAAATGAAAATAAAACCTCACCACCTATCTCTACTCTCAAATTACAATAAAAAGAAAAAGACATAAAGTAATAAGGCTCAATCTTCATATTGGCCTTAGACAATTACACGGGGCATACCCCGGCCTCAAAAACAGTAATATGGAAAGCCACATAATAAATCACATAACAGTACGCACATAAGTGAGGCTCCAACCTCAATTGAAAAACGCAACTATAGGGCTCCAACCCCAATTTAAACCATCCATGTGCATAAATTAAAACCATACATAAGTCTAAACCCAATTTAAACCATCCATGTGCAAGAATTTAAATTTAACCAATAAATTAAAATTCTCGCCTTAAGCTCTAATAGCTTAAAACATGACTTAGATGCAATTCTTGTTCAAGAGCCTTTTCTATAAAACCCGGAAAAACAATGAACTAATAAAATTCCAATTAATTTCTAAAAATTAATAATTTTATTCTTTCAATATTTTCAGAAAATAAAGATTGTAATTTTTTTCAAAGTTTAAATCGCTTAAATTTCTAAAATCCCAATTTAAACAATTATTTCAAAAATAATTCAAATTTAATAAATAAAATTTTTTCAGAAAAATTAAATCGGGATTGGATTGGACTAAACACGAAAATCAAGATAGCGAAACGAAGGGCCCGGAACGGACTGCACGCCCGCCCGAGACCAAGCCCGGCAGACGCGCAGCATCGCGCGCATGGACGCACGCGCCAGCGCTGCGCGCAGCCGGCAGCGTGAGCTGCCAGCCCGCGCGCGCATGGCGCGCATCCTTGCGCGCATCAGCTGGGCGGGGACGGGCGGGCCTGACCAGCAGGCTCCCGCGCGGTTGCGGGAGGGATGTGCGGGCACGCCTAGGCGCTGGCGGACGGCAGCGGCGGGCAGTCCCGCACGGTTGTGGGACTGCTGGACGGGCGGGAGCACGGGCCTGGGCATGCTACGCCTTAGCACGTCCAGGCTCGTGTTTTTGTAACGCGATTTCGTGTTTCGTACTTTTAGTTAAAAAAAAAACAACAACGATCCAAAATTCAAAAACAGATTTAAACATATTTCAATCAAAACGGTTTCAAAAAAAACAGTTTCAGAAATTTAAGAAAAATTACAGTTTCGTATTTCAGGCTTTCTAAAAGAACTCATGAGTACCTAATTCGCATCTAAGCCTAAGAATTTCTACCAAATTCAGAATAATAGAGACGAATCAGAAACACGATTAATGAGGTGGCTCTGATACCACTTGTTGGAAAACACGAATCAGAAAGCAGCGGAATTTAAAAATTTTTCCAACAAAAGGACCTTGGACTCGCAATCGTGTAACCAAATTCGTAGAGATAGAAAACTTACTTTTCTTTTATTCTTTCTTGAAGCGTTTCAAGCCACCCAAGAATGCTCTTCTCGCTGCTTGATCCCCTCTCCTTGGTAAAGCTCGAATCTTCAAACTTCTAACTTGAAGCTCTCTAGAGATAGTCCACCAACTTGATCACAATCTAATTGTAGCACCCTAACCCCCAGGGCATCACATCCCCCGCACTATAGCCTCGATCCACGTATGAAATGGAAAGTCCATACATAAACCAAAACTATAGCGAACGGGTGACAATAAAAATGACGAGCTAGGCGGGACACTCTCCCCAACAAAACCAGAGCAACATGACAATGAAAGCGGAAGCAATAAAATCATTCATACGTATAGGTACCATATTTACCGAATAGATATGTATAAATACCAACTTAACTATCAATACATTATCATCCCTTAATAATATACATGACCAGGTATCCCCAAAACATGACAATAATGACCATAACATGATAGGTAACAAAATATATACAAGAACGGTACAATGCTAGACCCGTGATATGCAAGACCTGACAGGACTCCCGCCTAGCACGACCGCGCTCTCAAGTACCTGAAAAGTGAGGTATCAGTCTACCGAAGACTGAGTGAGGGGCAATAAATATATATAACACACATCACATGCAACGTGTAGCCTCGGGTGAAGATTTTGGAAATGAAAAGGAATATGTAGTTCAAGAAACTTAATCTTTGCCCGAGATTACAACCAACCACTTTAACATTTTAGCTTAACATTTCATGAACATATGACCCCGGCGAGCAGGGGCGATTCTCCAACCTTTACACCAAACATGACAATACGTGCTTGCTTTATCAATTCAATACATGATCATGCAATTCCATTTAGTGCTCACATAGACAATTTCATGCTTGAAATCATGCGATAACCCGAGGATAACCCGACATGCCGGATTAATCCCCAGTCTCCTTCTTCCTCCGGTTGATAGCGAGTTTGCAAGGCTCGACTATCCACGACATGGTGTGTGTAGAGGACATGACCCTCTAGACACGGAACTCCTTCCACCACTAATCTCCTAGTGGTTTCGGGGGTGATCCCAACAATGTGAGGATAATTCAGGAGTTACCCGTCAACCCTTGCTTTCCCGGTTGGCTCAAGAATTACCCTCGGGCCCACGTGCAATCATGTACTCGCCAAACTTGTTTGAAATCATGACAATCAATACTTTCTTGCTTGAAATATTTATAACTTTGAAAACGTTCATAATTATAATAGGTTTTGGCCGAAAATAGCACATAAGGGTGGTAGGGTTCTATAAACATAACCTAAAACCTCACCTTTTCTTGCAAAATATGACAAGGATATACTCTACTGAGCCTGCTCCTAGTCCAAGCCCCCGTGACCTATGTAAACACGACGTGTATACACGAGACAAGACCTAAAATGGACCAAATATGACGAACGGCGGAAATATATCGAGATGACGATGAAAATGCAATGTGGCATGATAACATGTTGTTTCACTTCATATTAGCACATATTATAGCAATTCGGGGTCAAAGAAATCGTCGGATCGAGGGGTCATTTTCGTAATTTTATGCAGTGAATTTTGTTCTGCAAGTTAGGTGGGAACGGCCGTTCCGGTCCCCTTTGAAAAATGGGAACGGTCGTTCCCGTAATCCCCAAAAGCGCACCAACGATTTCCTTTTCAAAACTGCGCCTTAGCTGGGAATGGCCCTTCCGGCACCAAGGCCAAAATGGGAACGGCCGTTCCCATGCTCGGCCGCCTTGTTTTAGTTTAAAAGAGGGGAACGCCCTTTCGCACAATGCCTTGAGGTTGGGAACGGTCGTTCCCAGTTCTGCAACTGAAGAAAAACAGAGCAGAACAGGGGAAGGCTACGGGAATGCAAACAAACCCACCCAAAATTCCATTTTTGATCATCAAAGCCAAAGTTTTCTGGGAATATGCATGCATATAGGTTCATAAGATGATAAACTATCACTTGACCACTTAAAACACAATATATCATCAAGATTCTAAGATTCATGTTTATAATCAAACTTGATCATTCATGCCAAATATCCAAGGATTCAAGCTATAACTCATGCCATAATTCATGAAATGATCTCATAATCATGCCTCTAACTTCAATTAATTCATCTAGCACATAATTCCCAAACCCTAACCATATCAAATATGAGCAAGAATCATCACTTCCATGCAAACCAACCTTGAAACTAAGAAATGAAGAAGGTAGATGATGATGATGATTAACTCCCAATTTCCTTGAAATATTTCTTGAAATCTTGATGATTGAATGCAAAAATCACTTCCTTCTCCTTGCTTCTTGATACCGAGAATGAGGAAGCAATTGTGTTGGGAAATTTTGTGTGAAATGAGAGCATAGAAGCTTGGAGATGCATTACGTAAAACCCAACCTTGATTTTTGTGAAATGTGGAAATTGCAATTAAATCCCTTAAGTGGTCAAGTTATGCGATTAAGGATATGGGGTTTTGTAATTTGAGCAATCAAGTCCTTAAAGGATTATGCACTTAAGTCCCTAGAGTTTAAGGAAATAGTCAAGTAGGGACAATTTGGTAATTTGAATCACTCTCGGTAGTGATTTTATGCAATAATTATTTTCCGTGTCGTGAAATAATATTTTCAATGATATAAGATCAAATAATTCACATAAAGGATGTTTCATTAATTTTTTAAAAGTATGAATGCCACGTAAGAGTATTATAAATTAAAGAATATTAAATAAATCCTACGCTCAAAATGCACACGTGGCGTGCTTACCTGTTCATCCGGAACCGGGGCGTTACAACTCTCCCCCCCTTAGAAGAATCTGGTCCCCAGATTCTCTAGTCTTGTGTGAACAACTCCGGGTGGAACCGTTTCATTTTATCTTCCGTTTCCCACGTAGCTTCCTCGGTTTTTTCGCTTCTCCACAACACTTTAACCATGGGGATTCTCAGGTTTCTCAATTCCTGAAATTTCCGATCCAATATTCTGACCGGTCTCTGAACAAATGTCAAATTCGGTTCCAGCTCAACTTCTTCCACGGGGAGAATCGTGGTCTCATCGGGGTAATATTTCCTTAATTGTGAAACATGAAACACGTTGTGAATCCCCGTAAGACTTGGTGGTAGGTCCAGTCGATAGGCTACCTCGCCTATTCTTTCAAGAATCTCGAACGGACCTAAGTAGCGAGGATTAAGTTTTCCTCCTTTCCCGATCCGGGTGAAACCTTTCCTTGGTGACACCTTCAAGAAAACCCGGTCACCAACTTCGAATTCTAGATCTCTTCGGTGCTTATCGGCATAGCTCTTTTGCCTATCTTGCGCGGATTTCATCCGTTATTGAATCATTTGTACTTTCTCAATCATAGCCTGAACAACTTTGGAAGGCCTTTCGAATCTTTCACCTTTCTTTACCCCTTCCTGTTTCGACTATTTCCATTCTTCCAAGTCGAAGAACAACGGAGATCGGTACTTTCTTCCATAAAGAAGTTCATAAGGAGCCATCCCGATCGAAGCCTGAAAGCTATTGTTATAAGCAAACTCGATTAAAGGAAGCTGTTCTGCCCACGAGTTTTGAAACTCCATCGCGCAAACCCGAAGAAGATCTTCCAAATATCTGATTAACCTTTCAGATTGACCGTCTGTTTGAGGGTGAAATGCCGTACTGAACTTAAGTTTCGTCCCCAACACGGCCTGTAACTCCTGCCACAACTTAGAAGTAAATCTCGGGTCTCGGTCTGAAACTATGCTCACCGGAATACCATGAAGTCGAATAATTTCTTTGTTATAGATTTCAGCCAACTTTGGAATCTTATAGGACATCCGGACCGGTAGAAAGTGAGCAGACTTTGTAAATCTATCCACGATTACCCAAATTCCATCAAACCCGCCTTTACCCTTTGGTAATCCGGAAACAAAGTCCATCGTTACTTGTTCCCACTTCCATTCGGGAATAGGTAACGGTTGTAGAAGTCCTGCGGGCTTTTGGTGCTCAGCTTTCACTCTCTGGCAAGTCAAGCAATGTTTCACATATTCTGCCACGTCTCTTTTCATCCCATTCCACCAATAATATTGCTTCAAATCCTTATACATTTTATTCCCTCCTGGGTGGATCGAATAAGCTGACTTGTCAGCTTCTTCAAGTAGGACCCGTTTAAATTCTTCAGGTGTTACCACTCTGTTCTTAAAACGAAGTAACCCGGTCTCATCAAACCCAAACGGACTCTCCAGGTCATCCTTAGCTTTACTTACAAGCTTCTGAACTTCCGGATCCTTATTCTGAGCCTCAAATAACTGATACTTCAATTCCGGTTGAATTGTGATATTAAAAACCCGAGTTTTTAGAACAATTGGAGCAACTTCATCGCTTTCCTTTACTTCCAAACTTGACACACTTGCCTTCCTGCTAAGTGCATCGGCGACCACATTTGCTTTTCCTGGATGGTATTTAATTGTACAATCATAATCCTCTAGCTTTTCCATCCATCGCCGTTGCCTCATGTTCAACTCTTTCTGTGTGAATAAATACTGGAGGCTCTTGTGGTCGGTAAAAATCTCAAAGGACGTCCCGTAAAGATAATGTCTCCATTTTCCGAGAGCAAAGATCACGACTGCAAGCTCTAAGTCGTGTGTTGGATAATTCCTTTCATATTCCTTTAGCTTTCGGGAAGCATAAGCGATCACTTTCCCTTTCTGAGTCAAAACACAACCTAAGCCTTCTTTAGAAGCATCTGTGTACACTGCATACTCCTCTGAACCCTCGGGTAAAGATAACACCGGAGCTGAGACTAACTTTTCTTTCAAAAAGTTAAAGCTTTGATCACACTTCTCGTCCCAGATAAACTTAACATCCTTCTTTGTTAATCGGGTTAACGGTGCAGCAATCTTGGAGAAGTCCTGAACAAATCTTCTATAATAGCCAGCCAATCCCAAGAAGCTTCTAATTTCCGAGGCGTTCTTTGGTTTCTCCCACTTGAGCATGGCCTCGATTTTCGAGGGATCGACTTCCAACCCTTTTCCCGAAATTACATGTCCCAAAAAGGAAACCCGATCGATCCAAAATTCACACTTGCTAAACTTAGCAAACAACTGATGCTCTTTCAAAGTCTGAAGAACAAGCCTGAGATGTCTCGCGTGCTCCTCGATTGACTTTGAGAAAACCAGAATATCATCAATAAAAATCACCACAAACTTGTCGAGAAAAGGCTTGAAGATCCGGTGCATCATATCCATGAAAGCTGCAGGGGCATTAGTTAATCCAAACCGCATAACCACGAACTCGTAGTGCCCGTACCGAGTATTGAATCCTGTCTTAGGAATATCCTCTGCTCGGATTCGCAGCTGATAGTATGCCTGTCTTAAATCCAATTTTGAATAAACTTTGGAACCCTGAAGTATATCGAATAACTCCTCGATATGTGGGAGGGGATACTTGTTCTTAATAGTCATCCGGTTCAACTCCCTATAGTCGATGCACATTCTTAAAGTTCCGTCCTTTTTCTTTACAAATAAAACTGGTGCTCCCCAAGGTGAAGAACTCGGTCGAATGTAACCAACTTCCAACAATGCTTCAAGATGAACTTTTAATTCCTTTAATTCCGCTGGAGCCATCCGGTATGGAGTCTTTGAATACGGCTCAGCATTTGGGAAAAGATCGACCACAAATTCGATCTCTCGCTCAGGAGGCAAAGAATCCAACTTTTCTGGAAATACCTCGGGAAACTCCTTTACCACTTCGGTGTCCTCTAATTTCACCTGATCCTTGGGCTTGTTCAGAATGTAAGCAATGAACCCTGTAGCCCCGTCTCTGACTAATTTATGAGCTTCTGAAAAAGAAAGTAGAGGTACGGTCTTCGAAGTACAGCCCGTGGTAACCTCTGAACCCAACTGAACCTTCTTAGCCCGACAATCCACGGTAGCACAATGCCTGTATAACCAATCCATCCCCAATATAGCCCTGTATCTCTCCATTGGCATAACAATGAAATCTGTCAGAAATTCCCGGCCTTCAATCACCACTGGAACATCCCTGTAAACCTGATCCGTCTCTCGCCTACTACCGAAAGGAGTACTAACTAGATAGCGCACAGAAGTACACATAGCAGGCAAAGACAAAGTAAGAGCAATAGAGTGCGCAAGAAAGGAGTGTGTAGCTCCTGGATCAAATAATGTATGGATGTTCGTGCCATGGATGCAAATAATACCTTCAACTACCGCGGTGGGGTCTATCTCAGCATCCTGCTCCTCTCCAGTGAGTGCATAAGCTCGAGCCCTCACAATTGGCCTCGGTCCTGCAGGTGGCGGATCCCGACGATCCGGACAGCCGTCAACCAAGTGGTCATCGCTCCCGCAGATCAAACATAAGCCCAACCGGCGTCTGCAGTTATCATAGTTGTGTGTAGGAAGCCCACAATATCTGCAGCCCAGTCTCTAAGGTGGCTGTGGTGGTGCTGGAGCTCTAGGACCTCTCGGTAATGGCCCTGTCGCCTTAAACTTCTTCCCGGAATCCTTCTGTGCTGGAGGTGCAGAGAAAATCATCGGCCATTTTCCCGAGCTCGATCCCTGGCCTGCTCTCGACCCCGAAGCTTGTCCAGTCCGCTGAGTAGCTCTCCTAGCAATGTTTGAATCCTCGACCTTTAGAGCTTTGGCCCAAGTGCTGGTATTGGCTGCTTTCAGCGCCTCCTGAATATCTGGCCTGAGTCCCTGGACGAACTGCATCGCCTTGTGAAAGTCATCATTCGCTATGTTGGGTGCGTAGCGAGAAAGTCTCTCGAACTCGGCGATATACTGCCCCACAGACCTGCCTCCCTGTTTCAGCTCGGTGAACTCCCTCAACCTGCGAGTACGGGAAGCTGGAGGAATATACTTGTTTCTGAACTCCCGTGCGAAGACCTCCCAGGTAATCTCTGTCCCGGCTGCCTCCAAAACGATCTGATTGCTCTCCCACCAAGAATAGGCCTCGCCCTGAATAAGAGTAAGTGTACAGCGAGCCTTCTCCTGAGTGTCACAAGGGATAAGCTGCCAGATCCTCTCGATCTCTTTCAGCCACATCTCTGCCTGAATATCGTCGCCCTTGTAGAACTTCGGGGGACGCTGATTCTGAAATTCTCGCAATATGGTAGAAATGGGGTTTTCCTGAGGTGCTGGCGGGGGTGGAGGAACCCTGTCCTGTAGCCTCTGATCAATTAGCCCCACTACCGCGTTCATGAAATCCTGGGGCTGGGCCTGGGCAGGTGGAGGAGGGGGTGACCTCTCCCGACGACGATGTCGGCGATGATGATGTTGCCTATGTCTCGAGGCTCGGTCACTGGAGTGTCTATCGTGCTCCATCCTGAAATCAGATCACTACACGTGCATGGCTTGATTAATAAATGCAAATGTGTGCATATAATTCAACAATGTTTAATAAACACACATTCAGGAAGAATCAAATAGCTCAAGTAAGGCAAAAATTCAAGTAATCAAGTAATTCAGTGAAATGCAGACTCTCAAATATCATATAATCCTATACCGTGCGACCTAGACTGACTTGACACGACTCGAGAACCTCGGTTTTGCAACCGGGCTCTGATACCACCTGTAGATGTAGCACCCTAACCCCCAGGGCACCACATCCCCCGCACTATAGCCTCGATCCACGTATGAAATGGAAAGTCCATACATAAACCAAAACTATAGCGAACGGGTGACAATAAAAATAACGAGCTAGGCGGGACACTCTCCCCAACAAAACCAGAGCAACATGACAATGAAAGCGGAAGCAATAAAATCATTCATACGTATAGGTACCATATTTACCGAATAGATATGTATAAATACCAACTTAACTATCAATACATTATCATCCCTTAATAATATACATGATCAGGTATCCCCAAAACGTGACAATAATGACCATAACATGATAGGTAACAAAATATATACAAGAACGGTACAATGCTAGACCCGTGATATGCAAGACCTGACAGGACTCCCGCCTAGCACGACCGCGCTCTCAAGTACCTGAAAAGTGAGGTATCAGTCTACCGAAGACTGAGTGAGGGGAAATAAATATATATAACACACATCACATGCAACGTGTAGCCTCGGGTGAAGATTTCGGAAATGAAAAGGAATATGTAGTTCAAGAAACTTAATCTTTGCCCGAGATTACAACCAACCACTTTAACATTTTAGCTTAACATTTCATGAACATGTGACCCCGGCGAGCAGGGGAGATTCTCCAACCTTTACACCAAACGTGACAATACGTGCTTGCTTTATCAATTCAATACATGATCATGCAATTCCATTTAGTGCTCACATAGACAATTTCATGCTTGAAATCATGCGATAACCCGAGGATAACCCGACATGCCGGATTAATCCCCAGTCTCCTTCTTCCTCCGGTTGATAGCGAGTTTGCAAGGCTCGACTATCCACGACATAGTGTGTGTAGAGGACATGACCCTCTAGACACGGAACTCCTTCCACCACTAATCTCCTAGTGGTTTCGGGGGTGATCCCAACAATGTGAGGATAATTCAGGAGTTACCCGTCAGCCCTTGCTTTCCCGGTTGACTCAAGAATTACCCTCGGGCCCACGTGCAATCATGTACTCGCCAAACTTGCTTGAAATCATGACAATCAATACTTTCTTGCTTGAAATGTTTATAACTTTGAAAACGTTCATAATTATAATAGGTTTTATCCGAAAATAGCACATAAGGGTGGTAGGGTTCTATAAACATAACCTAAAACCTCACCTTTTCTTGCAAAATATGACAAGGATATACTCTACTGAGCCTGCTCCTCGTCCAAGCCCCCGTGACCTGTGCAAACACGACGTGTATACATGAGACAAGACCTAAAATGGACCAAATATGACGAACGGCGGAAATGTATCGAGATGACGATGAAAATGCAATGTGGCATGATAACATGTTGTTTCACTTCATATTAGCACATATTATAGCAATTCGGGGTCAAAGAAGTCGTCGGATCAAGGGGTCATTTTCGTAATTTTATGCAGTGAGTTTTGTTCTGCAAGTCAGGTGGGAACGGCCGTTCCGGTCCCCTTTGAAAAATGGGAACGGTCGTTCCCGTAATCCCCAAAAGCGCACCAACGATTTCCTTTTCAAAAATGCGCCTTAGCTGGGAACGGCCCTTCCGGCACCAAGGCCAAAATGGGAACGGCCGTTCCCATGCTCGGCCGCCTTGTTTTAGTTTAAAAGAGGGGAACGCCCGTTCCCACAATGCCTTGAGGTTGGGAACGGTCGTTCCCAGTTCTGCAACTGAAGAAAAACAGAGCAGAACAGGGGAAGGCTACGGGAATGCAAACAAACCCACCCAAAATTCCATTTTTGATCATCAAAGCCAAAGTTTTCTGGGAATATGCATGCATATAGGTTCATAAGATGATAAACTATCACTTGACCACTTAAAACACAATATATCATCAAGATTCTAAGATTCATGTTTATAATCAAACTTGATCATTCATGCCAAATATCCAAGGATTCAAGCTATAACTCATGCCATAATTCATGAAATGATCTCATAATCATGCCTCTAACTTCAATTAATTCATCTAGCACATAATTCCCAAACCCTAACCATATCAAATATGAGCAAGAATCATCACTTCCATGCAAACCAACCTTGAAACTAAGAAATGAAGAAGGTAGATGATGATGATGATTAACTCCCAATTTCCTTGAAATATTTCTTGAAATCTTGATGATTGAATGCAAAAATCACTTCCTTCTCCTTGCTTCTTGATACCGAGAATGAGGAAGCAATTGTGTTGGGAAATTTTGTGTGAAATGAGAGCATAGAAGCTTGGAGATGCATTACGTAAAACCCAACCTTGATTTTTGTGAAATGTGGAAATTGCAATTAAATCCCTTAAGTGGTCAAGTTATGCGATTAAGGATATGGGGTTTTGTAATTTGAGCAATCAAGTCCTTAAAGGATTATGCACTTAAGTCCCTAGAGTTTAAGGAAATAGTCAAGTAGGGACAATTTGGTAATTTGAATCACTCTCGGTAGTGATTTTATGCAATAATTATTTTCCGTGTCATGAAATAATATTTTCAATGATATAAAATGAAATAATTCACATAAAGGATGTTTCATGAATTTTTTAAAAGTATAAATGCCACGTAAGAGTATTATAAATTAAAGAATATTAAATAAATCCTACGCTCAAAACGCACACGTGGCGTGCTTACCTGTTCATCCGGAACCGGGGCGTTACACTAACTAGTAAGGATGCTAGTTCTCTAGTTTGTGTTTAGACTTAACCTAGGGTTTTATTTAATCTTGGAGAAAGGAAGGTGTTCAACACATGAACCAAAAGAATTGCCAATTAGCTCTCTAAGGGGAGCATAAGCTCCCCTATATATAGGAAAGGGAAGGGGCGGCCGAACCTAGTCCTTATGGACTAAGGATTTGGTCCCTCTCTCCTATTACTTGATCATCAAGTAATTTTGACTTTGACTTTGAATTCTAATTCAAATCAACTTTCAAGAGAGCTAAAATATCCAAACTATTTTTGGATAATTTTATACTTTATTTATTTAAAATAAATAACTTATTTTATCTAATTAATTAATTCATAATTAATTAACTAGATTATTTTTCTCCAAAATTAGACTTTCTTTTTAATCCAAAATTAAACCAAAGTCTATTAAACAATTAACACATTTAATTATTTAACATATATATATTTATACACTTGTGGGACACGTGTCACTCACGTGACCCACACGTGTGGAACCCTCTTGACCCGATTAACTCGTTTAATCATTTTCAAGCCTCAACTCATGTAACCAAGTTGTTGTGTGTGACCCTCTAGGTTCTCAATTCAATTAGCAGTGACCCTAATTGATTAATTCACTAATTAATTAATCAGTCCACAGATTAAACGACCATAGTCTAGCAACAGGTGTTTAACCCCTAGCTGAATTGGAATGTTCGGATTCGACAGAACCTTTAAGTCATTGATTCATGTGAGATACAATCCTCTTACTTACTATCTCTCAACCAAGATCTAGGGCAAGGGAATAATCAGAACCCTAATAATCCGGTCTTAAAGCTAAGTGCATTTCATATCCATTTGATCTCAATCCAAGAAACCCTTTTCTTGATGTCTTGATCTACTGCCTTGGCCAAGGACTCCATATGGCATATGAATGACTTACACAATAAGAGATCACCTTGCAAATGCAAGTGTAGGTCCTTTCTTGATTCTCATTCACTTTCATGAATCACTTGTGCAGCCCCAGCATAAGCCTTGAATCAGTTGTCTAAGGCGACACCCTTTAAAGCTTATACCTAAGACTACAGAGTTAACTCATAAAGTGACAAGGAACCTCAAGTCTAAGGATCAATTAATCACATCAATGACTCGTGACATATTTCCTATTCTGGAAGTTTCCATTTCTTGAAATAGAAACTTCCTTTCCCATTTAGGAATGTTCTCACACGGGGCACCTCAGTGAACTTACTTATTAAAGTAAGCACCCTCATGTATCACGCACGTATCAACTATACACTTTGCACCTCCATGAAACAAGGTGGTCCTTATTAAGGGCGTGATCCCACAAGCAAGTCTTAGAGGAGTCAGGTTGACACTCCCACTGTCTGTAGGACTCATAGGCTTGGAGTATTTTACTAATCATGACTTATGTGATATAGGGCTCGTTTCATGAACCATTTCACCTAAATGGTAGAGTCCTAAAGTCATCAGGATTAGGGGAGTTCTTATACATGCACAGCTAAAGTAAACGCATACCAAACAAGAGCATATAAAGAAGTGTTGCCTCAATTCGTTATTTCATTCAAAGATTGTTTGTGATTACAATAAGGAAAAACACAAAGCGGATATACAATCAGCTTTCTAGGGCACTATTCCTAACTAGTAAGTAGGAGGATTGTATCTCACATTAATCAATGACTTAAAGGTTCTGTCGAATCCGAACATTCCAATTCAGCTAGGGGTTAAACACCTGTTGCTAGACTATGGTCGTTTAATCTATGGACTGATTAATTAATTAGTGAATTAATTAATTGGGGTCACTGCTAATTGAATTGAGAACCTAGAGGGTCACACACAACAACTTGGTTACATGAGTTGAGGCTTGAAAATGATTAAACGAGTTAATCGGACCTAGAGGGTTCCACACGTGTGAAATCACACGTGTGGGTCACGTGAGGAGCACGTGTCCTTGGGACACGTGCCTCACACGTGTATATGTATATATATGTGATATATATATATTAAATAATTAAATGTGTTAATTATTTAATAGACTTTGGTTTAATTTTTGAATTAAAAAGAAAGTCTAATTTTGGAGAAAAAATAATCTAGTTAATTAATTAGATAAAATAAGTTATTTATTTTAAATAAATAAAGTATAAAATTATCCAAAAATAGTTTGGATATTTTTTAGCTCTCTTGAAAGTTGATTTGAATTAGAATTCAAAGTCAAAGTTAAAACTACTTGATGATCAAGTAATAGGAGAGAGAGAGACCAAAATCCTAGTCCATTAAGGACTAGGAATTTCGACACTCCCCCTCTTATAAATAGCGGAGCTCGAGCTCCTCTAGGAGCTAATTGGCAATTCTTTTGGTTCATGTGTTGAACACCATCCTTTCTCCAAGATAAACGAAACCCTAGGTTAAGCCTAAACACTAACTAGAGAACTAGCATCCTTACTAGTTAGATTGTGATCAAGTTGGTGGACTATCTCTAGAGAGCTTCAAGTTAGAAGTTTGAAGATTCGAGCTTTACGAAGGAGAGGGGATCAAGCCGCGAGAAGAGCGTTCTTGGGTGGCTTGAAACGCTTCAAGAAAGAATAAAAGAAAAGTAAGTTTTCTATCTCTACGAATTTGGATACACGATTGCGAGTCCAAGATCCTTTTGTTGGAAAAATTTTTTAAATTCCGCTGCTTTCTGATTCGTGTTTTCCAACATTCAACACCATCCATGTTCGATGATTCTCCCGCGGTTGATTTGAATTTTTTTGCACTTCTTCTCGTGTGGTCAATGTCTTCGTTAGAGAGAGACGGTGGTTTTTCTCTCTTTAGGTTCTCCATAACACCAATGTTTTTACTTTGTATGTTATTAATTAAACGTATTATGTTCGAGTTTTTGGTACGAATACGAATATTATTAGTTCTTTCCACTTTCATATTTTATTTATTGGGTAAATTTTACTTTTTATGATCTAATCGATTACTACCAAAACCTCTTAGATCGATGCGGCCATACGGGTATTATTAACGAGTCTCCCATAATTTCGAGAATTTTGTGATATTTCTCTCTCATATCCTAAAAATATAAAAAATAAATTTTGTTCATAAATTAATAAGTCAAAATAAAACTAACAGATATACCTTTAGAATAGTACTTTAGACTTAATTTTATGTTATATTTTTCAATTCGGAGATCCCACTCACATCAAGCGAATCCAGAAATTATGGGTCGAATCCTCTATAGTAAATAGCAAAATTAAGTATAATAGAAAATTCTATATGTGATAATAATTGGAAGTGTACGAATTAAGATTGAAATTCATCTAAATTATTTGATTAGCATGATTGAAAAATACTGTTAGGATATTTTATATTTTGATTTATCAAAAAAAATATCTTATAAAATAAAAATATTAGTAGGACGACCATCACTATATCAATAATAGTATAGAGAAGAATTATTGACATCTACCAGTCGTTGCCACCATTTTTCTATCATCACTGCACCTATCGCATGGCCGCATCCCTCCTATTCGCCGTTGTTGCACCGCCTGCGCCGTCATTGCTCCGCCCTGCTCACCACCACTATCACCACCGGCTCGACCCCACCACCATCAATCTTGCTTTATTTATTTTTCTTCTTTTATTTGTTTCTTAATTTCGTAATTCAAAAATGTAGAAAACTTGATACAAAATGATTCTAGATTTCATTTACCCCGAGCCCAGTTCGAATAAAAAAAATAGAAAAATCAAAACTCGAATCGAGTTGACTCGTTCACATCCTAGTGCAGTTCACTAGCTCCGAGCTTATGGACTAGGCCTATTGAGATGGATAAGATTTGTCCATCAAAAGCCAACTGTTTTTGGGCCTGGAAAAATAATGATATATTAGTTTATCCAGAAAATACAAAATTTATTTTTATGCTTAGAATAGTTTGTACAATTATTATATTTCATCAATGCTAATTTTAAAAGTTTTATTTATAGGTATTATAATGCAAATTAAGTTTGATACCCTTTTAAAGAATGATCACTATATATATATTATAGTATATATATAATATACTATAATATATAGTATATTATATATATACTATAATATATAGGAAGGGTATGTTTGATCCTAATTAAATTGATTTTGACTGAATGGAATTTTATGGGTTTTTTTGAGATTTTTAAATTAAATTAAAAATTTTGATTGATTGATGATTATTTTATTTATTTTACAATTGCATATGTGCCTTGATTTTTGGAAGTTGACGTCAATTAAAGTATCAATTTATGATAAAATTTATTTTGAATGCATAAACTTTAAAAAAATATATTTTAATTTAAATTCAAAAACTCATGTAATTAATGACAATGCTCAAAATTTAAATAAAACTCATGAAATTGTTATGAAACTATTGATGAAAAGCAAGAACAGTAACAGAATAAGGCTAAAAGAATAGAGGGAGAAGAGGAGGATTTTATTAATTCTTCAGTGTATGTACAATGATCAATAAGCCTCAATTTATAGGTATTGTAATACAAGACAAAAGGAAAGGTTGACTAATCAATACCTTAATCATGGATATCAATCCCATAAATAAATCGATTACACAATCAATGGGCATTCATAATATTTATTATTCATAACACTCCCCCTTGAATGTCCATTGTGGTTTGATGCACCTTGCAAAAATATATATTTATGGAGTACGCATATTGGGCTGCCTCGTTAAAAACCTTCACTAGGAAAACCCAATGGGACAAAACCTCAGCGAAGGAAAAGAGTACAGCGCGTACCCACTCCCCCTCATGATGACATCACTTAATATCTTTATATCGATGCATTCCAGTCTTGTTTATCAACTTCTCAAATGTCGTACTAGGTGATGCTTTTGTGAACATATCAGTTAGATTATCACTCGAACGTATTTGTTTGGACATTTATGTCTCCTTTCTTCTGAAGGTCATGTGTGAAAAAGAATTTTGTTGAAATATGTTGAGTTTTATGGCATCAAAATAGATATCCTGCATCTTGATAGTCAATAAATAGAAGAACAAAATTAAATGAATAAAATAAGCTCATATCAAGTATTTCATGTAGATATCAAAATTTATTTAATTTAACTTTAATATCTTCGAATTGGAAATGAGTTAAATCTGGATAGTAGTTCACTGAAAATACTATGTGTTACCTTATATTATTAACAAAATACATTAATGCCACAATAGTGATAAGATATGGTACTTCAAGACCAAGAATTTCTTCATCATATTCCTTAGGCCGGAATGGATCTTTTGTTATATCTAGTGATCTCACAACCATCGGGGTACTCAATGGATGTGCCTTATCCATATAAAATCGTTTTATAATCATTTTGGTGCATGCCGATTGATGAACAAATATTCCACTTTTGCAATGGGCAATTTCTAATTCGATGCAAAATTTTGTCCTTCCAAGGTCTTTCATTTAAATAATTCATTGCGTTTGATAACTCTTCAGGAGTCCCAATGATATTTAAGTCATCGGCATATACAACAACTAAAACAAATTTTGATCCAAACCTCTTTACTAAGACACAAGGATAAATAGAATCATTTCACTAAGGCGATTATAACATATCCGCCCAGATTGTTTAATCCGTTCAATAATCTTTGTAATTTTATTGAATATTTTTTCCGGGAACTTTTATATGCTTCAGGCATCTTGAAACCTTCAGGAATTTTCATATAAATTTTATTATCAAGTAATTTATATAAATATTTTGCAACAACGTCCAATAGATGCATTTCAAGTCTTTCATCTACTGCCAGACTAATAAGATATCTAAACGTGATTGCACCCACCACAATAGAGTAAGTTTCTTCATAATCAATGCCAGGTTTTTGTGGAAATCCTTGTGCCCGAAGTCGTGCTTCATATTCATATGACTTTATTTTATTTGTTGTATTTATGTACAAATATCCACTTATACCCCACTGGCTTTATATTATCAGGTGTTTGGACTACTGGTCCAAAACTTCACGTTGAGAAAGTGAATTAACTTCTTCTTGAATTGCATCTTTCCATTTTGGCCAATCATTTCAATTTCTGCATTCTTCAACAGATTCAAGATCCTCATTTTTCTTATAAAATATGTGTAGCTACACTATGTGCAAGGATACTGTCGACAATTGTATTCCTTCGGTTCCATCTCTATTTCTGACATAACTAATTGAGATCTCTTTATTTTTCATATTTACAGGTACCTGTGCTTCTTCTAAAGCTTTATTCGTAGTTATGTCTTGTTGAGCATTAGCCTCCTCACTATTGATCATTTTGATCATTTGCTCATTTCCTTTTTCAGGATTCTTATCTTTGGAACCGACTGGTCTCCCATGCTTTAGGCGTGGTTTGGATTCATTTACTTAAATAGACTGTCCTTCTGGGATTAGTCCGATTCTAATTGAGGCATTTACAGTTGGGATATGAGACTTGGTGACTCTTTTTGGGTCAGTAAATGCATCTGGCAGTTGATTTGCAATATTTTGTAAATAAATTATCTTTTGAATCTCTTATTCAAATTGTTTTGTTCGAGGATCTAAATGATTCAAAGATAATGTATTCCAAGTAATTTCTTTTCCCAACCTTTTATTTTCTCCCCCTAATGTTGGAAAACTTGTTTCATCAAAATGACAATCAGCAAACCTTGCTGTCAATAAATCCCCAGTGATTGATTCAAGATATTGAATTATAGAAGGGAAATCATATCCAACATATTTTTCTAATCTCATTTGAGAACCCATCTTCGTGCGTTGTGGTGGTGCAATAGGATTATATACCGCACATCTAAAAATTCTGAGATGGGAAATATTAGGCTCCTGACCAAAAGCCAATTTTGATAGGGAGAATTCATAGTAATTTGATGGTCTGATGCGTATAAGTGCTACTTCATATAATATATCATATCCCCGTGTAGAGATAGGGAGATTTGTTCTCATAAGTAATGGTCTAGCTACTAATTGGAGGCATTTAATAATGATTTTGCTAAACCATTTTGTATGTATACATGAGCAACAGACTTTTCTACTTTTATTCTCATAGACATACAATAAACAATAAAAGCCTGAGACATAAGCTCGCCTGCATAATCAAGAACGAATCGTTTGGGCTAATAATCTTGCAAAGGCTAGGTTGCAAGTTCATAATCAACACACATATGACCATCTAGTAGATGCATTAATTAAAATCATAAAGTACCTAAAATGGTCCATGTGGTAGATGAATAGGCCCACATATGTCACTTAGAATACATTCCAAAAATACAGGTGACTCAATTCCAACTTTAGTTAATGATGATCTCGTGATCAGTTTACCTTGAGAACAAGCAGCATAAGAGAATTCTTTAACTTGAAGAATCTTCTGATTCTTTAATGGATGCCCATTTGAATTCTCAATAATTTTCCGCTTCATAATTGATCCAGGATGACCCAATCGAGCATGTCAAATAATAAATGTATTTGGATTAGTAAACTTCTGGTTTACTATCCCATGTGTTTCAATCATGCTAATATTTGTATAGTACAAGCCAGAGGAAAGCGCAGGTAGTTTTTCCAACACATACTTTTTACCTGTTAGGGTTGTGGTAATGTAAAGATATTCAATCTTACCATCATTTGTAGTTTCAATATGGTAACCATTTCGCCGAATATCTTTGAAACTCAATAAGTTTCTTTGAGACTTACTAGAAAATAATGCATCTTCAATGATGAGTTTCGTTCCTCCCGGGAACATTATATTTGCTTTCCCAAACCCTTCAATTATCTTTGTACTACCAGATATAGTGTTAGCATTTGCTTCTTTCATAAGTAAAGAAGAAATTCTTGTTTTTGTTTTTTTTTTTAGTATAGTGTGCGTTGTAGCACTGTCTACGAGACATATATCTTCTCCATTCACCTTGGATCCAATTGAATATTGGGGAAAATCCATACTCTTTATTATAAAAGAAAACAAATTAAGAAAATGAAGCTAGTAATTAAAAAACTTTGATACTTGAGTTGTAAACAACATGAGGAAGAATAACATAAATGAAATTCAAATTATAAATTTATTCCCCAATAAAAAAATTATATCGATATATAAGTGTCATTGAAGTAAACTTGTCCGTATGACAATTTTATTTATAGATATTTATATAATTGAAACTCGATAATTTGATTAAGTATTCAATCTAACGTACTCCGAGTACATGAGTCATTTTTCATATATAGGGATAAAGTCGAATTTATAATCATTTTGATGGAATATCTCCTATATATCCTTTTGTACCACTTCTAGTGGTTTGGATAATTATAATTATAATCATGAGGGCGATCATAATACTTTTGCCCCAATTCGTGGATTCATTTTTCTTATTGATAATGAGATGCATTAGCTCATTCTCTGCATATATGGACTCATTTTTTTTCTTATTTATAATGCGATGCATTATCTCATTCACTTCAGGGAATGATCAATCATTCATGATTTATCGACAACTTTATTAATTTTTCAATCACATGATACAAAGAACAATTTAAAATATTGTTCACATCTTTCTCATCAAAATTGCTACTTCAGGAGCATTATGAATTGCTACTTTGGGAGCATTATAAAATCAAAATTAAATTCCCCAATCAACTTTGATCGACATATATAAACCAAAAGCTTCCAAATTCATAGCGATACATAATAATATCGACATATTGATATTATCAATATATATTTGGTATGATGAAACACTAATATACTAAGGAAGAAAATATCAAGAATTATGATATTGATATCAAGTAGCCGATCGATCATGTTAAGCGTCGAAAACTAAAGTTTCATAAATTTCATATCAAGTATACTAACAACCATATGAAAAATCATCATGTAATTATTAATACTCTCAATAACTTTAGTGTATAATTTAGATTTGAAATCTAATCAATAAAAGAGAGTACGTTATATACCGATTATTAGTATATGGGGGAAAAGAACTATTATATAATGAAATTTATTCTTATAAAATCCACGAATTACGAATAAAATATTTGCCTTAATATTCTCATGCGAAAAATTTATGCAAAAAAAAAACTTCACTGATTTAATTTCCTACAAAAGATAGACTATAGGAAATAAGATTACATAATCAAATCCTTTCTAACGAACAATGCCATAGAAATATTTACAACTAAAAGGATACACATAATCATCCATATATTTATTTTGTAAAATTGAATGGAAAGTACATACGAGTACTTAATAACCCTTTTTCACATATGGAAATCATATCAATGAAACGAAAAGAGTGTATATTCGTACGTGTTTATTTTTATATGTAATCATATCTAATCTTTTTATTCCATAATGGAAAAGTCCACATATTTATATAGAAATGATATGATGTACGAAAAGATCAACATACCAAAAGTATGTAATAAAAGACATGAATATATTACTTTATTCACAATAAAGGTGATGCATTCATATACAACCAAATCTTCAACCTATTATTATGTAATTTAACTTTTAAAGTGTTTATAATGAGGGTAAACTAATCTTCTGAATCATTGCAACAAACGAATATTCATTATTATCGTTTGATATCTCACAAATAGTGCAACATATATAGTAAACAATTAACAGAGCTCGCAAAATAACAAAACTACATAGTTAACAAATAACTATTGATTGATGTAATCTTCAACAGATGCATATTTCACATAATTTCATATTACCGTAAGAGCATGAGATAATTTACAAGGTTATACAGATCTTATAAAGATTACTATATAATTCGAGTATAATCTCACAAAAGATTAACATATAATCTGAGCATAATCGAAACAACGATTAACACATATTCATGATTAACACATAATTTTATTGAATTACAGTTTTGATAACAGAGATCTAAAACGAACAATTTAGACTCTGATATCACTGTAGGATCACGTAATCAAACTAACCTTTTTCCGAAAGCAAATTCGATTGTTGTGTTTTTGTGTGGATCGTTTTATCAAATTGAATCTACCTCCAAACTTCAAGCTAATCGTGCTGATAACGTGTTATGAAACTATTGACGAAAAGCAAGAACAGTAACAGAATAAGGCTAAAAGAATAGAGGGAGAAGAGGAGGATTTTATTAATTCTTCAGTGTATGTACAATGATCAATAAGCCTCAATTTATAGGTACTGTAATACAAGACAAAAGGAAAGGTTGACTAATCAATACCTTAATCATGGATATCAATCCCATAAATAAATCGATTACACAATCAATGAGCATTCATAATATTTATTATTCATAACATGTAATATTTATTTCTCATTTTTTGGAAATATTTTAATTCTAATAAAAAAAGTTCATTGATTTATATTATTTATAAATCTATTATTAAAATAATCTAATAAATATCTCTAGGTGGATGTTATCTATTTATATCTATTATTAAAAAAACTTCATTAATTTATTTTAATTAATAAATAATATCAATTGTGTTTTACATCAAATCTTGAATTTTTTATTTCACTAATATATATTTAAAATTATGTTGAATGGAGTTTCAATGGTAGATTATACAAATCATGGATAAATTTGTAAAGATCTTTAATTTATATTAGTACACAATTATATATGATGTAATTTCCATAAAATGTCATTAACTTTTCAAATTCAAATTCAAATTCAAATTCTTAATAATAAAGATGATTAGTTAGGTTACTTAATTTATCTCAATAGAATTGCTAGACATATAAATATTACATTTGATATAATTTTCATTGTTCTAATCTATTTTTCAGTTTCTTCTTTACCAATATAGGGTTTTTTTTTTTTTTTTTGATAACCAAAACCCTCAAAGGGGAATATTATAGCAAATCATGAGAAACAACAAGAAAAATACAAGAAGCAACAGCAGAAAAATTAACGTAGGCCGAAGCCGCAATTTTAACAGATTTGTGAGCTATTATATTAGCATCACAATTAAAAAAAGAAAAGAACTCTTTGACGATTGTTCCTTTCAAGTGGATCTCGATCTGATCGGGCTGAAGATCCGCAGCCGCTTTTCCTTCGGATTGAGAATAAATAGGTTGGCCTACAGCAGAGAACTCGGCCAGAAAGTTGTACGAAAAAAACACAGAAAAAGATAAAACTAAGATTCCATAGGGAAGGGACAAAACTTCCATACGGAAGAGATAAAACTTCCATAGGGAAGAAACAAAATAAAACATAACGAAAAGAAAAAACAGATTAGGAAAACGGCTGTAAACCAGAGAAATCCGCTAGATCTGGGAGGACTCCAATGGATCTGGAAGAATACCGATGAAACTTAGGAATAATCCACGAGAGTGGCAGCAAATCTGAGCGGATTTCGACGAACAAATCTGAGAAGGTGAAATAGATTTGGGCCGATCCGACGGTAGAACTGTGTTCTCCACCGCCAGATCGACGTTGCGATCTCTTGCGTGCGTTGCTGGGTCTTCTTTCAGAGAGAGAGAATTTGGAATTAGGGTTAAAAAAATTAATCTAGGGTTTTAGTTGTTCTTTATAGTCTACAATTTCTAAGAGAAAAATTGAGGTATAAGGTATTCCATTAACATTGTAAGTATTTTTACAGGTTCTTTTATTCTCTTTTTTCTCTTTTGGAAATTTATTTGTTCTTTTTATTTTTGTATATTTGCATATGTGATTACTTTTTTGTATTAATTTTAATTTACTTGATTTTGCACAATCTTTTTATTTTGTATTTGTTTATTGTCAATCAATTTTGTATTTCTTATTGAATGGAATTTTTTTTCATTATGTTCAAATTTAAATGGCTTTTAAGTTTTGATTGTAGTATCTTTTTATTTTATTTTATTATAATGTTCATTTACGGTATGTATAGTTATTATAAAAAACCTAACATTTATGTTTCATTTTTTTGATTTATCTTTTGATTACTTATTTATTTATTTTATTTTTTATAAATTTGTTATCAAGAACTAATAATATTATTTTTTTAATTACTTTTGATTTATATTATTTTACACTATCATTTTACATTGTATTTGTTTATTATCAATCAATTTTGTCCTTTAATCGAATGAAAAAATATTTTAAGAAGGCGGAGATTTAAATGAGTTTAATTTTTATTGACTTTTTCTTTTTTATTTTGTTTTATTGTAATTTTCATTTACTTTGTAGATTTGTGATTATAATTTAATAAATGCTTGGTTTTATCTATTGATTCATTTTATTTTGTATAATTTTGTTATCAATAACTAATATTATTGTCATTTTTTATTTTGTAATTGTTCATTATCAAATAATTTTGTACTTTTTAATTGAATGAAAATATCTATTCGCGAACATTCAAATTTAAATGAATTTTAAGTTTTCGTTATTATTTTTTTTCTCCATTTATTTTATTATATTTTTATTTACACTAAATAGATTTGTTTTATAATTTCAATACTACAGTTATGTTTATTGTTTTTATTGATAATTATTTGTTTTATTATTTCTTATTGTTTATTTATTTTATTCTTTCAATAGATTTATCTTAATGATTGAGCGATTTTTCCTTTTAATTATTAACTAATTTGATTTTTGTAAATTGAGGAAAAATGTTATATTTTTATATAATTTTTATATTTTTAAGATTAATATCACTTTTCAATCACATTTATTTTTAGTTTTTATTTTTTAAATGTCATCTATTATTTATTTTATAACTTTTTCAACTTCTTAAATATTTTTTTCATCTAGATTGTAATTTGGTTGAATATGATTTTCTTAAAATTTTTAAAATGATTCCATTGTTTATCAAAATTTATAGTTCTTTATAACTCTCATCATTTTAAAAAATATTTTCATCTGACGATTTTTTATGTCATTGTTATGTAAACGAATATTTTTTTTCCTGGATTAAATTTTTATCCAAAATATAAATTACTTTATTTTAATTTATAATATTTATGATTATAATAACATAACTTTATGGATAGCACGAGGGTATACGCTAGTGTATATATATATACGGGGAATTCCCGAAAAATCCTCATATGGGAACTCAAATTTCTCTTTGCTCTCAAATTTAAAAAATGTTCCTCTGAACTCCCCAGATGAAAATCAAAGTTCCTCTTTACTCCCCATTTTTTTGAAATGTTGTATAAAAATTCAAGAATCACCAGATCTGGTATATTTTCCTCAGATCTGTGTATATACTTTGATTTTCATCTGGCGAGTTCAGATGAACATTTTTTAAAATTGGGAGTAAAGAGGAATTTTTTCAACCTATGAGGAGTTTTCAAAGAAGACCCCATGTATATATATATATTTTACACATGCACACCCAAGCGGGATTCGAACCTCAGGACTTTGTTTTTGAAAATGAACTCATTAACCACTTGGATCAACCCCTCTTGGCAAAGAATGATCATATATGATTGTTTTTATTATTAATTTTTTATATGTACCACAACCATTACTTAATATACCAATTAATTTCAAGAAACATGCCATTCTTTTGGGCCATAATGTTCCACTACTCCTATGGACCCTCACTCACTAGATCACATAAACCGAGTGCGAGTGCGAATGCGTAAATTCGTAAAAAAAATTTGAGTACGAGAGCGTCTTAAAGTGTTTAATTAAAAATATTTCAAATTAATTTTATTTATAAAATATTTATTTATTTCTAGTTAATATAGAATATTTTGAAAATAAAATATTTAGCGTTAAAACTTTCAAGATTTCTTTTAGTTATATTAAAATCTAAAACATATTTTAGTAGAAGAATTGAGTTAGTGCATCAGTTCATTATGAGATTTCCATTTATTTTATGCGGCCCAATTATTTAAGACCTAAAAAAAGCCCACAAAACTTTCTTGAAATTTGAAGAATTAACCTCATGCACGCACTAATGGCCAAAACCTGCACTAATTCGCGGCCTTAATTTTTAAATGCGGCTTAAAGCGGCGCATCCGCACTCAAATCGTGAATTCGCGGATTGAGTGCGGGATCGTCTACTTACTTCAGCGAATTATGTGATCTAGCTCACTCCACAATCCACGTTGAATTTTCAATTATATATAAAGTGTACATATAGATAAAGAATTATAATATATGGATATAGATGCGATAATACGAATAGAACGTAATATAATTTTGCTATATAATGATACATCGTATAGAGTTTGATATAAATATTAGACACAATATCATCTTATGATATTTTTATAAATGTAACTAAGTTATGATGCATGAATATGGATACAGTAATATGAACACAATATGATATAGATATTTTCTTAAAAAAAATAGAAAAGATATGGATACAACAATATGATTTCTTTTTTTTTTTACTTTCTCAATCGAACAGTATATAAAAGTATTAGATGTAATGTCAAACATAAGTGTTCGATATCATATGATATTAAAAAAAATGATATTATTAGAAACGGAGTTATAAATGATGAGTTTAATGAAGAAGGAAAATATCTCAATCCTCAACTTTAGACAAAATGGAAAATATTAAATATCCATATCAAGTCGCCCCTTTACTTGCTTCAACAAAAATCTTATCTACACTTTTCCCACTCCGATTTCTCATCATCATCATCATCACAACATACACAAAACTATGTCCATATTATCAACAAATCCCCACATTCTGTACAGAGAAATCCACCAAAAGGAACCTCTGCAGCACTTCTTGGGCTCGGGCCCCGCCTCGATTTCTCCCAAAACAAACGGTTTCGGGCTCGATCGGAGCAAGAACGAGCTCAGAAAGAGAAGCAAGAGAGATTTCAGGGCATTCGGATTTTGGCCCGAATTGTACAAACCTTCTTCTGTGGAAATGGAGCCAATTCAGGATGCTGAACAGTTTGAACAGATTCTGGAGAAAGCTAAAGAACTCTCACAGCCCATTATCGTCGATTGGTAAATGATTTGAGTTATGAATTGATTGATGTTGTTTTCGGTTTTTATTTGAAAAAGTTTGATTCTTGATGGAGGGAAGTTCTGTGTATGTAGTGTAAAAATGCAATCTTTTTCATGGGGATTTTGACAGGATGGCTGCATGGTGCAGAAAATGCATTTATTTGAAGCCAAAATTGGAGAAACTGGCTGCTGATTATGATTCCAAGTGAGTTACTCTACTCCTTTACTTGGGTTTTTTTCCAATTTCGGGTATTGCAGAGATTCAATATCGGGATTGCCCTCCCAAATTGCTCTATTTACGAGACCAGGGTTTTGAACACTAGACCGCCTCATAGTCCTTTTACATATAATTCACCTGGACATTGTACTATTACATGAATGTGATTAAATGTTGTTGGTATATAAAAGAAGAGCAAAACAAATTGCTTTGTCTGAAATTGAGAATGTCAAAAGGAATTTCTTTTCATGTGAACCTGTTTGAGTGATGATAGGATGAAGTTCTACTGCGTGGATGTCAACAATGTGCCTCAGGCATTGGTGAAGCGTGGGAATATTTCAGTATGTGAACACATTTCTTGATCAGTTGTTCGTAATTCATTTTCTTTTTCCCGATTAATATGCTGATGATGTTTGGTTTTTGATGTGATCTTCGTGAAGAAAATGCCCACGATTCAGGTTAGTTCGCCCTCTGTCTGGTTCTTCTGAATGATTCATGTTTGGTGTAATTACACTACTATATCTAGAGGTTTGACATAATTACATAGACATCCCTTGAGGTTTCAGAAATTACAAGAGCTTCCAGTGTAAAGAATTTACATTATATGTGGATTGATAAATTCTGATGATGTTTGGCTTTATGTTCATAACTATAGATAGCTTGCATTACATCAAAGCTTAGAGCATGTCAACGAAAGTCTTCTGTAACTTCCGCAATGTTTCTCCGATGTCAAGGGGGATACGTGTAATTACATCAAACCTCATAATACGCTAGTGTAATCACCCCTTCGTTTCCGCTAATGAGATTCAATCAGAAAAACTTGAGAATTGATCTTTACAGCTATGGAAAGATGGAGAGATGAAAGCAGAAGTGATTGGAGGGCACAAGGCATGGCTCGTGATTGAAGAAGTGAGAGAGATGATCCAGCAATTTATATGAACATCGAAACAAGAAAAGAAGGAAAACCAGAGTTTTACTTTCTTTGTTTTCAACTGTACCCTGGCTTTTGCCTGCATAATTATGAAGATATATATATATATATGTAAATTTTGTATACAAAAGCATGTAAATACACAACATTTCCTTTGGCTAAATCCTCAGGAAACTTGTATATCATTTCATATGTGTTTGTAGTCGCACATAATGAGGTTTTATCGTATCAATTTAGTTCATATCCAACATGTAAGTTATCAAAACACTTCGTAATAAAATAACATATAACCCCCGCAACACGTAACATCAACTGAACTCAAGCACAATTGCAACACATAAAGCATCTCAAATTGCACAAGACGCATCAACAATATCTCAAATCTCATCACTCGATTACTAGTTTCAACAGCACCCACAAAACTAGGGGTCTGTTGTACCAAATTCTCAAATTAGATCCACAATTGGTGTAATAAAGTGAGACATGATGAAGTATTACAATTGCATGAATTCCATAAAATCGAAAATTTCATATTCCGAAGCCAAAAACAGCCCGTATTTTGTGGAATATAAGATCTCTCCATCCCCTCTCGGTGTTCTCAACCACAGTCGCGTTACCATACCTGCATAGTTTGAGTAACATTCATTAGTAAACTTAGATTTTGGCTGCCTAGAACTTACAAGAGAAGAAGGTGGTAATAGAGAAACTGACCTGTCTTCCTCAGGTACATCAATGTGTGTGAGCTTCACAACAGTCATCCCAGATTCAGGTTCATCAAGCACAAGCCGCACCTACAAAATCACCACTCTTTTCTCATCAACAAATCGCTTAATAAGACCGCACAAAAATTAATCATTCAAAGCATCCAGAATTATATTACATACATACATAATAAAAACTGCTAAAAATTGAAAAAAGATCATATAAAACTATCCCACAAAACCCCATATCATGTTCTTGAAACTGAATGCAGCTTAAATAGGCTGTTCTTCTTCACCTATCTATTCCGTATTCGATGATGCAAATGCTAGTAGGAACTCAGAAACTGCTAGCCATTTCATGGGTACACTAACATCTCCAGAACATAGGAAAATATTTTGTTTTGTCATGCCTTCGGGCTTCATAGAGGCATCCATCCAGACAGTATTATTCCGACACTAAACAAACAGAACCATCCACACCATCTTCTTAAATCCTTATCAAAGCTAAAATGATCCAACTTCTTTATTATATGACAGCTAATGCATTATAAGTTATAACAGTAATTCATTTTAGCTCTGTTGTAAACTAGCATTTTCCAAACAACTCACAGATGCATATAGTTCACATAGTAGTATTAACAAGACAATCACAATTCACATTTCCAACGTATAATTCAAGAAATGTCTAAGCTTAAGATTAGATAAAACACCATACCGTGGAAACAAGGCCATCAGGCCAGCTGCCGAACCTCCATTGCTGAACAATCAACTTCCCCTCCTGCAACTCAATGTTCTTCCCCGTCACAGAGCCATCAAAGATGGAGATCTCACCTCCCACCTCCTTGCTTATCTTGGCATTACTCTGAGTAAATCCTTTCCACCTATTCTCATCCATTAAAATCTCATACAAATCCCTCGCCCTACAACTGAACTTCTCAGTCATAGTTATCGTCTTAAACCCCTCCTTCTTCTTCTCCTCTTTCTTCTTCACCTCCTTCGCACTCACACCACCGCTATTACCCACCGCCACCGCCGCTCCAGAATCCGGTTTCTTCGCCGGAACTTTCTTCACTTCCAAATCATCCTTCGCCGGCCCCCCTTTCGCCATCGCATCAACATATTCCCTAATTTTCTCGAACACAAACGGCTTCCCCTTCGCAATAAACGCTTCCTTCAACCTCTTCCCAACCGGCCCATCATCCTTTATCGTAATCCGAGCCTCCGGATCCTCGCCGGCATTCTCATCGGAGATATACGGCACTTCAACCGTACCTTCCGTGCTCAATATCACAGAACTCCCGTCGGAATCCTTCGCCATCGCCTCGTACGAGAGGACCAAATTCAGCTCATACCCAGGTATAATCTTTCCCTTGCGGACATTAACGTAAGCTTCTCCCTCCAGCTTCTCGATTTTCTTGATCTTGACGAATAAATTACCTTCGCCGGAGAGAACGGGCTTGTCGCACAGAAGGTTACTGAGGAAATCCCTAGACCAACCGAGACAATCGGTTTCCGACCAATGCCAGTTGTGGACGTTGGTGCCGTCGGGACGGTCTTCGACGATCCAACGCTTGTCGCCTTCGCCCAATTTCGCCATTGTTGATTGCTTGATGCGAGATTGATTGTGTGTGTGAAGAATAATATGAGTATTGAACTCTGGAGTGTTCTATAAAGAGAAGGGTCTAGATTTCCTCCATTAATATTTGGGGGAAGGAAATCAAGAATGCCTTGGAAGGATCTAGAAGATTGAGTTGACTCGGATTGGTGGCGAGTTAGGGTTCATAGGAAATAGGCTGAGCCCAATATGGATGTTTAATTTGTGTATCAAAAATTAATTAGAGCAATTTGGAAAGTATCAAATTTAGCTCTGAAAAGTATTATTGGAATATAATTTCTTCTAATTCATTTTTAAAGAATTTTATGAAAATATATATATCAAACTATTACAATAAGCAATTTATTTTATTTTTTAATTTCAAACACACACGTTAGATCAATTTAAACTCGATTATTATCATGAAGAGAAAACTCTTTAACTAGTTGAAATTGTAACGCCCCAGTTTTTCAGAGGTTTGAGCATGACGTATTCGTTTACCAATGTGCGCAATTTAATTAACGATATATGCTTCATTATTATTTCCTTTATTGATTTTATTAATTGATTGTGAATTCTTGAGACGTTTGCGCATGTGTGTTTATGTTTGATACCGTTTCTATTTGATTCGAATTCCGTTTTTCATGGAAACTTAGCATGAGTGAATTATGTGACTTATGATTATGTTTATATGCTCGTTGCATGATTTTATTCTCGTATGTGTGAGTTTTGGATTCTTTTGTGTGATCGGAACCGAAAAGGGGGCTAAAGAGCATTTAGCGCACCTTGTGTTTCGGACGGCATATCTTGAGCTCGGAAACTCGGAATCGAGTTCCGTCACCTCCATTGGATCCGGATTGACGAATCGGAGACAATGGGACAAGCCTCATATTTTTATAAGATTAATTGGATTGCCAAATTTTAAGCGAAACAAGCCCCTTGCGCCAAAAATGACAAATAATAGCTATTTCACGTTCACGGACCTATCCTAACGTTCCTAGACCCTAACTATTGACCTATACCAACTTGCACACTCTCTCTCTACCCCATAATAGTTATTTCATGTTCACGGACCTATCCTAACGTTCCTAGACCCTAACTATTGACCTATACCAACTTGCACACTCTCTCTCTACCCCATATCAGCCCCCGCCCCCCCGAACCAAACCCTCTCTCATTCACCAAACTCAGCCAAAAGAGAAGAAAGAAGGAGAAAGAAGAGAAGAAAAGGGGAGAAGAAAGGAACTATTCAAACCTTGGGGTATTTGAGCTCCTACCCCCACAATTTCTACTTCAAATTGAAAGGTAAGACCATATTTGTGATGTACATCTCCTTGTAGTCATTTTGAGTTAAGGATTGCATGATTTCTTCAAGTTATGATCATGTATTGACATATGGGTTGATTAGTGAGGGTTTGGGAGAAATTGATGATTCTAGCTTGCCTTCTTGTGGATTCTTTGGATATGATGCATGTATATTGCTCCTAAGACATCATTTTTGATATGTATGAACTTGCTTTGGTTGTTGGATTAGAATCCATGATTTTGCCATTTATGAAATTGAAGTATTGCTTGAGCTTGCTCCATATTCATTCCTTGCATGAGTTGTTGCAACTTTGGACCATTAATTGGCTTGAAATGCATGAATTCTTGCTACCTTAACTTACCTATGTGTGTTAATTTGATGTTTATATGGTTTAGCATGAGTTTTGCCCTGTTTGTTGTGTGTTTTTCGCCACTGACCTAAATCCACGAGGGTGGATTTGAGTTAATGAGTTCCTGACCAGAATCCATGGGGGTGGATTCTGTCCAGCCTGTTTTTGTTACTCCGATTCCATTTTTCTTCGTTTGTTTGATCTTCCTCCACCTCTTTTATGACTTCTACACTATGCTAACATGTATTATTATGTGTTATGATTATGAAATGGAATTCATGACTTGAATTGATATGTTTTGGTCGAGCAACGAACTACGATGATATTATATGACTTAAGTGCTAATGCGTGAAATCACTACAAAAAAATCATCTATTATGACTAAATAATTGTGAGTAAATCTAATTTTGTCACATATAAATACTATATTGTGATGAATCATATCATTGTCACATTAATTTGTGTTTTTTGTAACAAATTTTAATTTTCTCACAATAAGACAAACTATTGTGAGGAAATATGATTTTTATCACATAATAAATTGTGTTTCCTCACAATAAATTAAGACTATAATATGACAAAAAAAGATCTCTCACCAAATGCCATTTGTTCCTTTTTTTCTGAGTAAGCCTAAATTTTTTCCCAATTCTCCAAACAAAAGTCTCCCTCCAATATTTTCACCTATATTATATGAGAAATTTTTTTATCACTATAAGTCTTTTAATTTTTATATTTTATCAAAACGAAGTAGTTTTTTATAAAATTTTCAAATGTATTTTCAGTCTCACTTTTCACCCATCTCAATCTCTTCCCCGCCACGCCTGGTGAGAAGAGAACTGAAGGCGAGAGGTGGCGAGGATGAGAGATAACAGCTCGGCGAAGAGGATGAGCATAGTTGTTACCCCGACGACTATTTGTGATACCCATAGATGAAGACCGAAGATGAAAGTCTTCTTTGACAACTCGGTATGCACTCTGGTTATATGGGTTTAAACAATTTTTTTTTTCATTTTCTTCCTTTCTTTAGAACTTGTAAGCCCTAACTTTCCGATTCAATTTCTTGTGGGAGTAATCCAAGTCCTCACCCCCAATTTTCTTTGTTATTTGAGTTCCCATGGCCTCAGGAGAAAACAGTCGGATGGCGACAGCCGTCGACGGTGGTCTTAGCTGAAAAAAGGTCTTCATTCATCTCTCTGGAAAAATAGAAAATTCAAGGTAAACCTTGAAATTCGAATCTTATCAAATATTGGCGGAATCTGAAATTTCTTTGGATTTTGGACCTTGAAATGTTTCGTTCTAGACCTTGCTAGCTCAGTAGGGCTTTAGATTACTTATAGGTTATTGAGGATGTTCAAATTAAAATGTGAACTACAACTTCACAAGAATTGGCCGTTCACTTGGTTTGAAAATTTCAATTATATTGCTTAAAATGTGCGAGGGGGTTCTGTCTGTTGGAATTTGAAAAATATTTAGAGGTGAAACTTGAATTACATAAGAGGATTGAGTTGATATTGTTTGTATTCTTTGTTAGAAGAATTTTGGGCTGCGAATAGCGACAGTGAAAAACAACTTTTGCTGAAAATTTATAAAGTGTGGATAGCTCTCTATAATGTGAAATTCAAAATATTATCGGATTAGACAATTGTCTGGATCGAGATCCTTGTTATGTGTGTGCGCCTTTTGAGTGCATAATGTTTGAGAAATGTTTATGATGATATACTTGGTAGTTAGCTTGTCTCTTTTCCAGATTCATGAGTGTTTGATATCGTGCTAAACAATGTGCTTCTTGTCCAGCCAGAATACATGGTTCTCTAAACAAGGAGGAAACTGATACTTTATTTGAGTTGGGTGAACTTTTTAGCGAACCATGTTCAAGGACATTGAAAATACATGATGTGAAGAGACTAGAAAAGAACATAGCTGTGATCTTGTGTAAATTAGAGAAATCGCATTGAAATTGTATCTTGATGATTATAGGTTTGGGAAACAAAAAAACTACGGTGTTGTCCGGCAAGAGGAGTGAAAAAGGGAGTTACTTTAAATATTAGTAAGGAGTTGTTATGACGTTCTTATCGATTGTGTATATGTTCTGAATATTCTCGTATTGTAATTGTGTTCTTATCGATTTCAGTTACGATAATGTTCTGACATAGATTGAACCTATTCTTTTCCATGTAACAGACAGTTATCACACCTCCAGGTTAGTTAAATGATCATTATCACTTTGTAAATCAGCATGAGCTTTTATTTCATAGTTTTTCTTAGCCATTTCATAAAAGCTTCCATCGGTAGTTATGTTTCAACTTCTCTGTTTAACCAATTCATATATTGTTCTGGAAGGTGTTGTTTTTGTTTTATTTTTGTTGAAGTGTAGAGACTGGACAAGTATACTTGTGCTTGCCGATGTTTCAGGAAATCGATTATGTTCGATGTTGAATATGTTTTTCTGTTTTAATTTGGATTACGGATGAAATAGAAAGTTGCTCTTTTCTCTTTGTTTTCGAACTCTTTATGCTAAATGATGCTACATGTCTGCTCAATATTGAGATATAAATAAGGGGTATGTACTAAAATCAGCATGTAGTAGCGAAATATGACTTTATGACTTGAAATTTGTTGTATATTCCTTGTAATATCTTTCTGTACTTTTTCATTTTATGTTTTGGCTTTTTGTCTGAGTTGGGTGTTTAGAGTCAAGGTGAAGACGTCGTGGTTTTTTTTTTTTAATCATAACATTTTCAAAATTGCTACTATTTATCATCATTGTATTGGTTTTTGCTTCAGTTTCAAACTTTGCACTATGACTTTATTACGAACATATATGAACTTTTACAGACACTTATGAGGAACAAGGGAAAGAACAAGAGATATTCTCAACAAATTGATACTTTGAAGATCCAAATGACAAAGCTGAAAGCCATTTTAGAAATGATTCCAGACATACCTACAAATCTATTTCAAGGTAAAATTCCATTGTTGAAAGAAATTTGGACATCTTTTATATTTTCACTACTAGGTATTTAATCTAATCATTCTATGTTTAAATTTTGAGATATATTCTTATTTCTGTTTGTTGGTTTACAGATTTGTCCGACAAAGACGGTGGCGGTGCTAATTAAAGTTAAGTGTGATATATTTTGGGATTAATTGTTTGTTTCCCGTTTGAAAGGATATGCAAGTATATAGAATTTATTTTTGCCTTACTATTTTTTGTAAATGCAGCTAGTTTTTTTATTAACAATGTATTAATTAGCTACATTGCTCATGGAAGCAAATTCATCCATGTAAATTACTTCTTTTTTATGATTAATTTCAAATGTGTTATTTTTTAGATTAAATTTATTTCTTTAATCATGAAATGCAAAATCTCATAATGATGTCAAATTGTCAATATAAATGTATTATTTATAAAAATGCTAAATAAATAAACTATTGTCCTAAATTGTAACATCAGAATTATCTTATTTGTGAGGAAATAATTCCTCACAACAAGATTTCAAGAAGTATTACATCAGAATTAAATGTGACAAATGTTTTCCTCATAATTGTTAACAATTTTTTGTGGCAAAGAATTGCTAAATTGTAAGGAAATTATTTGTCATAAAAACACCATTTTTTAAACTATTCAACTACTTATCGTGAGAAAATAGGCTTTTTTGTGACAAAATTGTAACATAATGTGAGGATAAATTTGTCACAAATAATTCAATATTGTGAGGAAAGTCATTCGTCACATTAACATTTCTGACGAAATATAAATTTTGTCACAATAACCTAATGCGAGGGTGATATTGTGAGGAACTTGTGACGAATTTTTTTTGTCATAAAATTTAATTGTGATAAAATTTTGATTTTTGCCAAAAAATATTTTTCTCAGAATAAATCGATTTTTTTGTAGTGAATGTTAAGTACCTTCTTATAATATTTTGATATCTTAAATGATTTCTTTTGCTTCTATATTTATTATATACATTGTAAACTTGTTTATGTAGCTTCTATGAATACTATATAGAAGTTATGAACGAATGAACTTGATAACTCCATGTATTGAATGTACTTGAATGAATTACGTGATAATGCGACTCTTCTTGTAACTAACGCATCCCTTATGTGTTCAATGGATTCCTTTCACATCTAAATGATTCATGTGCATTGTAAACATGTTGATATTTATCTTATGATTATTGTATGGAATTTTTGGCTCGTTTTGATTTGAATTATGAAAGATACGATACGATTGAACGTGAAACCTTCATGTATTGAATGTACATGGGTTGAGTGCTTGATTATATGTCTCCATGACATTGTATTACTTCTTATTCCATGACATTGTATTACTTCTTATGCATCTCATACCACGTTAATGCATTGCCGTGCGTCTTATATGGTTCATTTGGAGTCTTGAGTCTCACAAAGTACACTACATTGTCTTCTGTTCAGTTTCTCCAGGGCGGAGACTTGCCGGGTTCATAAGGCACCTTGAGTCTTCCTTCTTTTGGTATTGTCGGTAAGGTGTAACAGGTGGGTTTCTTTTCTATTAGTTAATGACCCTATATAATCCTAACATGCAAAGATTTCGGCCAAAATTATTATATACATATAGAGTCATTTATCGAGTCTATGATTTTGAACGTATAGCCTTTCTTTTATGAATACCTACCAAATGTTTTGACGAGAAATGAAGGAATGAATGAATGCACAATGGGGCCCAGGGACTTGGTGTTAGAGGCTATCCGGGGAGGCAAGGGCCGACGGTAATCCATTTCTACCAGTTCCATTTATATAACGGCGTAACCGGACCCCGTTAGGAGTTAGCGGGGAATGGGCGCTGAGTGCCATCTGGGGAGTCATGAAACCCTTTTGGTCAATGCATGGATGGTGAGGAAGAAGGTGTAAATGTTTATGATTGTGCACAAAAGAATGATATGTATGAAGGAACGAATGTATGAATGATTAATGGATTACACAAGGTGTTGGTTGGAGATAATGCACGCCCACTCGTCGGGCCACAAATAACCTAATTAATGGAATTTGATGGTTATAATCCCTTTTGATGATTTCTTTATCTCACCCACTTGGGAAATGCTTTGAAAACCTCATTTGGGGATTATAACTTGCATGTGAATGTTTAAATACTGTCTTATATTATATTATGCCCTGTTTTATACCCACCAGTCTCCTATAGACTGAACCCGGCTTTGTTTTCGGTTTTGCAGGTTTTGGTGTGCTAGGCGGGGTTCCGAGTCGGTCAAGTTCTATGCCTTAGTTTGAGTCACTTTGCACGCATCTTTGTATTTTGATTAAGGGATGAAAGAATGTATGTATGAATCACGGTTATGATTATGATTATGAATTATGTTTACGTTTATGTTTGAATTTCGGGACTAGGTATTTATGCTAGTTGAACCCCTCATTACTTCTTATGTTTATTATGAATGGTATGATTTGTTTTTGAAATTTCATGTATTTCAGTCTTGTTCTTTTGGTTTTAAGTTTAGCTCCCGCCTAGCATAGCGAGTGAGTGAGTCCCCGTTCGCTGTGAGCTTGGTTCATGTATGGATTTTCCATTTCATGTGTGGATCGGGCTCATAGTGCGGGGATGTGGCGCCTCTTGTTCCAGGTGCTACAGAAATTTTGAACCAAACCCTCTTGGTAGAAACTTTTTTACAATCTCTAAAGCATTTTTCTTTTATATGTCCATAATTTTTAATCAAAAATTGAATTTAAAACCATCAATCAACGATTATACTAAAAACAAAAAAATTTCTAATGTATGATTCACACATTTATATTATTTATTTATATGCATATTGATAAATATGTCAAGAATTCTGCATCTACACCTATAAATAAATAGATTACGAATTCGAGTTTCATGAAAAGTAATTGGACCTCGTAAAAAAGTGTCAAAAGTTCAACATGACTATATCATATTATATAGTTATGTGCCTTGCAGTTAAAATCTTTTTGGCATTTTCACTATAAATTGGGAAGGGAAGTGGTCAAATAATTTGGTCCCATTATTTTTGCCAATTAAAATTCTTGTATGAACTCAATGTTAAATCTTCTGCATGCATCCAACTATTCAAATTATTATCTTTACAAAGTGATTTTTTCTTTGTCCAAATAAATATAACCGTGACATAATTCACGTTGTTTGATACACGGGGAAATTCTCCTAAGCACAAGCCTGAGCTTTGAAGCCTTTCAACACGATGAAAGCTATAGAACGAGGCACGATTTTCACTGGCAAAGTCGCATCAACGAGCTGCGGATTCATCGCGGGTATATCAGAAGCTTTTGTCAGCTTCAACAGCTTCCCGTTCAGCAGCAAAACATCACTCAGTATATCTCCGTCTTTCGGCGTTAGATGGTACTCTTCCCTTTGGTTTGCATCTCTGTATTGTTTCAGGTACGAGTTGTTCTCATCCTCTACTGAAACTTCAAAGGTTGTTGAGTTTGACATGTTGATCAGAAGCACTGAAATGCCTGCCTGAATTTGAGAAACTAGAGGGGGTAAATGGTAATTTTCCCAAACTTGAGGGGGCCTTTTTGCAATATATGTTGGAAAACTTGAATGTGCTTACTGTTTTCTTAGAGCAATGGGAATAGGCACGTAAGTACGAGGAGGCGTTATGCGAGGCGGATAATACGTTCTTTCCCATCAGACGATGCCATAAGAGTGCACTGCGAACGGGACACGAAAAACGGAAGTAAAGATTTTGTGGGCCAGACGGTAAATTTTGGAAACTTGAGAGGCCATTCTGATATTTTCAGGGAAGTGCAATGTATGCTTATTACCCATAGTAGTCTGGATTAGGGGTAAATGTGGTTGAATTGATAAGACCATAATTTCCTCCAATTAAGGATTGTCTGCAGAAAACCTTGTGGTTGAATGTTGATGTCATCCCCAACTGATCCAAGTACCTGAATCTTATCAAAAGTTATATATTCTTCATAATTTTCTCCAATACATTATTGTATTTTTGGAATAACTTTTGACGTGTTCGATATGTCGAATTAAAGACACGAACCAGAATCCATCAATGAAGGAGTGTGATACGTAACCGCCGTCGTGATAAGCTCCGCCAGCTTCTCCAACCCAAGCTTCCGACCACGACCCGAATAACTTGATGCTGCTGGAAATATCTTTGTATGTTTGAGCTACTTGATCAAGAAAGTTGGGATCTTGAAGCTTGTTAATTAGAGTTGGATCAACACCTACACACAAAATAAATGGAGAAAATTACTAAAACCCCCCTTACAATCAAATTCTATATCTAAAATATGCATGGGGAAGTTTGTGTAATTATGCTAAACCTCAAGGGGTGTTAGTGTAATACTCTCAATAAGTTGTTACACGTTAGGATAACGTTCGAAATTTTAAATTATAAATATTTAAAAAACCTATAATTTTAAACCTTCAAGTTCAAAAAACTATCTTTTAATCTCATGCCCCTTCTCCCAAATCCTCGTATTGTTCTGGTTTAGGAGGCAAGATCGAACTCTTATTACATACCTGCACCAAGATTGTAGATGTGGTGCGTTAAACCATCAACAACATTTGGTCCAGAAACTTTTAGAAAGGTGTCGAACCATTGCTGATCGTAGAATCCACCCGGACCCAAGACCTTTGGTCGAGCAGCAACATCGGGATACAGCTCCTGAACTAGCTTCTTGAGTACAATAATGTCTTTGCCATATTGTTCTGCCTCTACTCTTGCACCCACCCCACCTCCACTTAGCTCATTTCCTGCAAGAATTTGTGCACTTAGATTAAAAACCAAACATATATATAAGAAAAGAGAAGAAAACTAAAATGAGAAGCACTATTTAGTCTACCTAGTTCATATGAATCTATCTTGTACCCTTTAGAAACAGTGTACTTCATGAAATCATGGGCATTTTTCGGGTTCCAATCGCCTACCATAGGAAAAGTGTTATTTTTCGACTGGCTCCTTCCTATAAGTGCATTCAAGCCGAATGTTAACTTGGCTCTGCAAAACAACGAAAATGAGTTTATGAAAGATCGTTTCTTTTGCAAGTTGTTGATACAGTAACAGAGAAGCAGAACTATTACCCGGTTTCGTTGAAATACTTGTTGAGATGATCCCATCTTTCCATTTTCAAACAGCCTTCTGAAAATCCAAACAGGCCTGTGTTTTCTCTCGTGAAACGCAGGCATGTTGGAGGTGGTGTTCCGACTTCGTAAAGAACCTGGTCTTGGAGTGAGCCTCCCATTCTGATCCTAAGCGGGCTGAATGCTGATGTTGGATCATAGTTATTTTATAGAAGTGAAGATTTGGAAAAATTACATATAACTCCCCGTAACTTGCTAACATCTTATATCCAACCTAATTTATTTTTTTTCAATTGCTGGTATATCCAACCTAATAAAGTAAAAGAAAATTACAAGCTAGTTAACCATACTACTAATAAGTTATCAAATACCACCAAACTAAATTTCAAGAAATAACAAACTGACCCCTGATAGCATTAGCAAGAACCTTGTCCTCCAAATCCTGCAAGATCCATTACATAACCACGTAACTCCAAAATCCCAAGAAGGTTTTCTGCTAAAGATCTCAACTTTTCAACATTTTCGAGAAAAACACACGAGTACGTACCAGATTGAGAACTCCTGAGTTTCTCCATAAGCATTGATTGTTGCTGCAGTTGGTTTTGGCTGACCAATCCAAAGTGGCACAGATGAAGTTATCATCTGTTGTAGCTATAGAGTTCAACCCCTTCACTGTCAGCTTCACTTCCTCAGCATAAGACGAACCGAATAATGACAGAACAATGCAGAAAACTATGACCATTGTTCCCATCTCAAGTAGAAAATCTGATGTTTGGACCAATCTTTGAGGTTAATGCTGCTTAATAAGGTGAACTAATGGAATATTTTAAGGAATGGTTGAACCTTCCTCAGCACAAGGTAGACTGAATAGTGACAGAACAATGCAGAAAACTATGACCTTAGTTTCCATCTCAAGCAGAAATTTGATGTCTGTACCAATCTTTGAGGATTATGCTGCTTAATAAGGTAACCAAATGGATTATTTTAACGAATAGTTGCACCTAATTCCGAGTGTTAACGTATTTTAACGTAATCTGCTCGTGTCGGCCTCGAATTTCAATGAATATTGTATGTTTATAAGTGTCGAACATTCGACCCTTTCGCCGAGATGAAATATCATGACAGTTTCCTGAATTCTCATCGAAAGTCAATATGTATATAATATACAAGCTATGGCGATAACAACTGTGAATAAATTAAAGTATAATGAAGTAATTTGACTATAGAAAGTGTAACCTGCCCTGAATAACTATGAGCCACAACTAACAAATTTAAGAAACTAAACTGGGGATGTTTCGTTCTGTTAATTTGTCAAACAAGGGGGTCTTTTTGTAATTTGCGCCTACTTGTATATGTGTGAAAAAAAATTGAATTTGCTTACTGTTTTCTTTGAGCAATGAGAATAGGCTCTTAAGATTGTAGTTATAGGTAACTTACTTATAGTAGTCTGGAATAGGCACGTGGGAAAATTTTATCGGTCCAATTGAATCAATTATAATATCAAGTGTATAATGTTTGTAATTTATTTTGTCATACGACGTTATATTGGTATGTAACATTCAGAGAAGTATAAAAACACCCCATTATTACATCAGTTTAATCGAATCTATTTCGGGTAAGTATGGGAAAAAACATTGAATGAAAGAATTCATATGGCAAAAGAATCACTATAAAAGGTCAACAAGAACACCATTGAAACCTTTCATATGCTTCACCTTAAGATCATAGCTCTTCCTTCTTCGGTCAACACCAATCCCAAATTCCATTGTTTTTCTTCACTTGTCAATCAAATGAACAAGAAGAAGGGTATTAAAAGCCCCAAGAAAGCAATCAAAATCACGAGCCCAAACAAAACCCTGAAAAAATGTACCACCTCCACAGCCATTACAGTTGACCTCCAGCAAAAATCGAAGTCAGGAGCAAAACCCATCTCCCATTTTCAAGAAATCGATGTGATACCGCCCAGGGTATCGATTTCTTCAAAGTTATGGGAAAACTTCCCAATCTTGAAGCTTGATTTTTGCCAAATTGACGCCCTTGATCTTGCCCCACGTCTGCTGGGAAAGCATCTGAAGAAAGATGACGTTGTTCTTCAGATTACAGAGGTAATGTACTGATCATCTCTGTTATATCTCGGATTTTACAACATGTTGCTTTATTTAGTTGGTTCACACACACACACTAGTCAGTAGTCACCATGCATATGGAGATGTGAAATGAGATGGGGTTGATGGTGTGTGTGTTGTTTGTAACTGTACTTAATGTGTTTGATAAAAGGTCGAAGCATATAGGCCAAATGACTCAGCTTGCCACGGTAGATTCGGCATTACTGCAAGGACTGCTCCTGTTGTAAGATACAGACTTCTCCATAAAATTTGTCACTTCTGTTCAAATTTCTGATTATCAGAAAGAGTTCTGTAATGTAATTACTAAATACTCAAAATGTAAATGGAAACTGAATGGAATTGTATTGATGAATTAGTAAATAACAAATGAACACAGGAAAACAGAGCATGAGGTGAGGAAGAAGAAGAAGAATTCTGAGATGAGAATTACAAGAAACTTCACAAATTACTTGCCCTCTAAGCTGAGCTAAAACAGCTATATATATAACTAAACAAAGGCATCAACATCTAAAGCAAGTCACCATCCAAATAAGAATCATCCCTGCAATTCCGTTGCACACACTCCCTGCCTAACCGTCTGCTGGTCCCCTCCTCTTAGCTGGTTTTCATCTTTTTTCTCCACCGTAGGATTCTTCTCCTTAGCAACGGCCATGATCTCTTCCTTCGCCAAACAAATCACAGCCCTTGGATTATTAGTGTTTTGTCCAACGATCAAGATTTCCCCAGCCCTAGTAGTAACGACGTCGTTCTTCTTCCTCTCATTAAACTTAATCTGACGGTCACGATAAAACGCCATCCAACGGCTCAGGTTCAATTTCTCCATACCCGCCATATTAACCATAAACCTGACATTACTCCTTTCATTTTGAGATCCTTGTCCACAAGGATCAAAAGCTGGAAACTTGCGAGTGATAGAGTTATAATCCTCCCACGTAGCGTTCTCTGGACCAGAGTGTACCCATTGGATAAGTAGCTGAACTACTGGTCGGTTATTTCTGGGGATAATTCTTCTTTCCAGAATTGCAGCTGGAAATATCTTGAATTCTCCATTGTCAGCCATTTCAGGCAACTCAGAACTAACAACCTTCTTACTCCCAATCTTCTTCTTGAGTAATGAAACATGGAAGACAGGATGTATTAAGCTTCCTGTGGGTAAACTCAGCTTATACGCCACCTTACCAACCTTAGCTTCTACCTCGTAAGGTCCAAAATATCTTGGGGCCAGTTTCAAATTTTTTCTTACTTCCACAGATGATTGCCTATAAGGCTGAAGCTTTAAATAAACCATATCTCCCACCTCAAAGTTTCTTTCACTCCTGTTTTTATCAGCATAAGTTTTGATCCTATTTTGAGCAGACTCCAACGTTTCTTTCAACACCTTACTGAACCTAGCCCTCTCCTGTAAAAATTCATTGACTTCAGGCACAACACTATCATCATATGGCCCTAAAATATGCTTCCTTGGTGAGTAACCATACAAAGCTTGAAAGGGAGTGACCTTCAAACTAGAATGATAATTCGTATTGTACCAAAATTCAGCTAATGACAGCCACTTCTTCCATAGTTTGGGTCTCATGTGACACATGCATCTCAGATAGCTTTCCAGGCACTGATTCACTCTCTCAGTTTGCCCATCTGATTGAGGGTGATATGCTGTTGACATAGCCAATGTAGTTCCCAACCTCTTAAACAATTCTTTCCAAAATTTACTGGTGAACACCCTGTCCCTATCTGATACAATTGTATGAGGCATCCCATGGAGTTTGTATATGTTATCCAAGAACAATTTAGCTATTCCTTCTGCAGTGAATGGATGTGAAATAGCTAGGAAGTGACTGTACTTACTGAAACGATCTACTACCACCATGATAGCATTTTTGCCCTCTGAATTTGGAAGACCCTCAATGAAATCCATTGATATGTGTGTCCAAGCTTGCTCAGGAACTGGAAGGGGTTGCAACAGACCTGGATATTTCACATTTTCATGTTTTGATCTTTGGCAGACATCACACTCTTTAACCCATTGTTCCACATCCTTGTTCATTCCAGGCCAAAGGAACATGGATTTGACCCTTTGGTAAGTACCTACAATCCCTGAATGTCCTCCTAGGGAAGTGTCATGTAAAGTCTGTATAATCCTTTGCTTCAATTCAGTGTTGTTACCAATGCAAATCCTCCCTTTTTTTCTCAATAACCCCCCATTCCATTGGAATTCTGGAAAAACCATATTATCCACAGACTTGGCTTGAATGATTTGTGAATATAATGAGTCTTTGACATAGGACTCACTGATCTCAGTGACCCAAGCTGGAATTACTGAAGACACAGGTGCACACTCTTCTTCTGTATGCTCTCTTCTGGACAAGGCATCAGCTACTACATTGTCAACTCCTTTCTTGTATTGCACCTCATAATCCAGTCCCAGCAATTTAGAAATCCACCTCTGTTGTAAAACTGTCCCCAGCCTTTGTTCTAACATATGTTTCAAACTCTGCTGATCAGATTTTATCACAAAATGATTCCCTTGTAAATAATGTTTCCATTTGTTTACTGCTAACAATATGGCCAAAAACTCTTTTTCATACACAGACAGCCCCATATTCTTCTCCCCTAAAGCCTTACTAAGATAGGCAATAGGCCTACCTTGTTGCATCAGTACAGCACCAATTCCATCCTTGCAAGCATCAGTTTCCAAAATGAAGGTTTTATTGAAGTCAGGAAGTACTAGCACTGGTGTTGTTGTCACAGCTTCTTTAAGCTTTTCAAACGCAAGTTGAGCCTTCTCACTCCAAATAAAGCTATCTTTCCTCAGCAATTCTGTTAATGGTTTACTGATTAATCCATAGCTTTGAATGAACTTTCTGTAATAACCAGTGAGACCCAAAAATCCTCTTAGTTCCTTCACAGACTTTGGAACAGGCCACTGTATCATACTCTTAATTTTCTCTGGATCAGTAGCTACTCCTTTTTCTGAGATGATATGGCCTAGATATTCCACACTTTCTTTACCAAAGCTGCACTTACTTCTCTTGGCATATAATTGATGTTTTTTTAAAATTTCTAATACAGACTGCAAGTGTCTCAAATGATCATCCCAATTCTTACTGTATACCAATATATCATCAAAGAAAACTAGGATATACTTTCTAAGAAAAGGAAGGAAGACCTGGTTCATCAGTGATTGGAAGGTTGATGGGGCATTGCATAGCCCAAATGGCATGACCAAAAACTCATAGTGCCCATTATGTGTCACAAAACTGGTCTTAGGAATGTCAGCATCCTTCATTCTAATCTGAAAGTATCCTGATCTAAGATCAATCTTGGAAAAGTACTTAGCTCCATGAAGCTCATCCAAAAGTTCATCTATAACAGGTATTGGAAAATTATGCTTGATTGTGAGAGTGTTCAGATACCTGTAGTCCACACACATCCTCCATGTGCCATCCTTCTTCTTAACTAACAGGACAGGTGAAGCAAAAGGGCTCTGACTAGTTTGAATTATTCCTTCTTCCAACATTCCCTTCACCAACCTTTCTATTTCATTCTTTTGAGTATGTGAATATCTGTAAGGTAGCTGCCTCTTCGGTTTAGCATCTATCTTCAGCTCTATCTGATGCTCAATTTCTCTCCTTGGTGGCAGAGATTTAGGCTCCTCAAACACCTCAGGATATTGATCTAGCAATTCTTTCATTCCTTCCCCTTGAATGTCCTCTTCCACTGCTGTAATAGTTAATGAGAAAACTTGTTCACACATTCCAGCACCCCCTTCCTCCATTAACTCCCTCAACTCCTCATCTGTAAGATATTTGAGCTCCTCATTCCCAGACAGTGACTGCAACTTCACTCTTTCTTCTCCCTTAGATATAGTGACACTCTTATCTTTGTAATCTAAGTGTACTGGGGAGTGGTCATTCAACCAATCTCCTCCCAATAACATACCATATCCACCCAAATCTAGAGTTCTCACTGGAAATACAAACTCCTGGCCTTGCATTTTCCATTTTAATTCTGGAATAATCACATTACTAATCATCTTCCTTCCATCAGCCATTCTTACCCTTACTGGCTTAGCTGGCACTTTCTTGCAGTTTAGCTTCTTAGCCAGTTGTTCATCCACAAAACAGGAAGAAGCCCCACAATCAATCATCATTCTCACATCTATTCCCTCAATTATACCTTCCATCTTGAACATATGGGAACTTTTCTTGGATGAGATAGCATGTATAGCTATAGTGACCTCCTCATTATCTGTCCCTTCTTCTTCATGCCCAGGTGGTTCATCAGTCTCCCATTCATCTTCAGGTATGATGATAAATACTTGTTTCTGGGTGCATTTATGCCCTGGCGTGTACACTTCATCACAATTGTAACAAAGGTTCTTCTCTCTTCTATTTCTCATTTCTGCAGCTGTTAAGTATTTTCTGGGACCTGGGAAGGCTTTGTTACTGACATGTGTTCCTTTAGGACTAGTGTTCCATGGTTTCACTGAATTGCTGTGATTGTTGTGCTTCATAGTTGGCTTAGGATGATTAGAATGTTTGAAGCCCCCATTGGCTCTTGCAAGTAAAGCATCTACAGCAGCCTCCTGATTTTTTGCAAAGCTAACAGCATCACTTAAACTTTGAGGTTTGTGAGCAAACACTGATGCCTTAATTTCCTCTTTCAACCCGCAAATAAAAGCCGCAATGAAATAATCTTCAGTGAGATTTTTGCAAAATAACAGTAGTTGGGACTTAAGTTCCTCAAATCTGACCAAATAATCCTCCACCGTACCACTCTGTTTCAGATTATGAAACTCTCCCACAATCATCTGTCTATCCCCTACATCAAATCTCTTCAAAACCTCCTCAATCAATTGATCCCATTCTAGATGTGGTTTAGTTTCAATCAAATTCTGCAGCCATGTCTCAGCTACCCCAGAGAAGTAAATAGAAGCTAGAATAATACGTTCATGATCAGGAACAGTAGGCAATAGCTGGAAATATCTCTGTGCTTTTCTCACCCAACCCCTTGGATTAGATCCCTCAAAACTGGGAAAATCAATATACTTATGGGATGTAGGATTACCTCCATAACTCCCTTGGGAGTGCATTTCTGTGTGCGTGGAATTATGAGATACAGAACCTCCATCTTTCCCATTCGAGGCTGACAAGCCATCTCCAAGTATCGATTTATTCTTGTTATAGTTTTGGACCTGATCCGCAATAGCTCCCATTTGCAGCGTGAGCTTCTCCAAAGCTCCAGATAAATCAGCAAACCTCGCATCCATTTTCTGCTCAGTCGCCACTCTCATGGCTCTTTCTTCTATAATAGATCCTTTTAACTCCTGCAACTCTTTAGACCTTAAGCCCTCTGCCATGATTCAGGCCGTACGGATTCGACAGGCTCTGATACCAATTTGTAATGTAATTACTAAATACTCAAAATGTAAATGGAAACTGAATGGAATTGTATTGATGAATTAGTAAATAACAAATGAACACAGGAAAACAGAGCATGAGGTGAGGAAGAAGAAGAAGAATTCTGAGATGAGAATTACAAGAAACTTCACAAATTACTTGCCCTCTAAGCTGAGCTAAAACAGCTATATATATAACTAAACAAAGGCATCAACATCTAAAGCAAGTCACCATCCAAATAAGAATCATCCCTGCAATTCCGTTGCACACACTCCCTGCCTAACCGTCTGCTGGTCCCCTCCTCTTAGCTGGTTTTCATCTTTTTTCTCCACCGTAGGATTCTTCTCCTTAGCAACGGCCATGATCTCTTCCTTCGCCAAACAAATCACAGCCCTTGGATTATTAGTGTTTTGTCCAACGATCAAGATTTCCCCAGCCCTAGTAGTAACGACGTCGTTCTTCTTCCTCTCATTAAACTTAATCTGACGGTCACGATAAAACGCCATCCAACGGCTCAGGTTCAATTTCTCCATACCCGCCATATTAACCATAAACCTGACAAGTTCATTCAAATTTTACAACAACTAGAGAAAGCTTGTAATGGTAATCCCCAACAGTTTGGACCAGGAGGGCATGCATACATTTATCTTTGCTATGGTCTCCATACAATGCTTAATGTGGTGGCTGACAAAGAAGGAAATGGTGCAGCCGTCCTCATTCGATCCTGCGCTCCGGTAGCCGGTAAGTGATGCTTTTTAGTGGTTTGATTTGAGATTATATGCTGCCAAAAGAAATTGACGTGCTTAACTGTTATCAAGTTGTGTAATTACTAATTAGATAATGTATGTTAGATAATGAAATCTGAGGTTCTTGAACATGGAATATGCTGATGTCTGAAGAGGTCCATTTGATTTGTGGCTGCCTCGATTATTAATTGGTTACAGTTTCACTGATGTTATTTTAAGGGCTCGAAACCATTCAGCAGCGAAGGGGTATAAATTCTGAGAAGCCTGTTCTTCTCACGGGGCCTGGGAAGGTAAACGTTAGGTCTTCTCCACATATTTGTTTACCTGTGTATTGATGTGAAACGAAATGTCCATTTCATGTAAGCCGGTATAGAGCCTGATAACATTGGACTAATGCTATATTTATTCATATTTCTTGTGCCCTTCTCATGTCTAGGTTGGCCAGGCATTGGGAATTTCAATAGAATGGTCAAACCATCCTCTCTTCACTCCTGGTAAGGTCCTCTTTGGTAAAAATAGAATAAGATTAAAACGACACACAAACACACAACACACCCATAATTTCTTTGATATCGTATAAAATTTTCTGATCTTGTCCCTGTTATCCGTAGCTGTTTAATGATTATTACCATACCACTGTATATAAGTTGTGATTTTAACATACAAGTGTGTGGTATAGGTGGTTTGGAGCTCTTAGATGGACCAAAACCGGAAAAGATAGTTGTGGGTCCAAGGGTCGGAATAGATTATGCTTCACCCGAGCATGTTAGCGCCCTATGGAGATTTGCAATAGCCGGTTCCCCTTGGATAAGTGCACCTAAAAACACTCTCAGACCTCCCTGCCATGAGCCCATCCAAGAACTTGGCCTCAGATGAAGAAACAAGATTATTGTAAGAATTACATATTTGATTCTTGGTTATGTTAAGATAACTGGTATTAGGTTTGTTTGGAAGCACTTTTTGTTGTGAATATATGTCTAGTTTAGGTTTCATACTTAGTATTTTAGTCACTACATATTTGCTGGAATTCTGGGACCCTTTTGTGCTCACTTTGAGTGGTTGATACCATGTTTGATACCTTGAATTTCAGTAAACAAAACATTAGTCGTGGCTCAAAATGGTCGTATTTATACTTTATGATTTGATCGATCATTTTTCTTCAACTTCATCGATGAGAGCGAGAGAGAGAGAAAGAGCGAGGGCGAGAGAGCTCTTTGTAACATGTTACCATCATTGAATATGCCAACACGTTGTATATGTAACAAATCTGATGCAAATACCAGGATGAAAATTTTCAAAAAACGGGAGTCTGAGGAAGACCAAGAACAAACACTTAAACCATTCATTCCTAATCAATAATCGAAAACAGGATCGCGTAATATAACAAAGGTTGTGAGAACATACTCGAAAACGAGACATAAAAAACCATCACCAATTAGCTACATTTCTTCCACCCTCTTACCACTATAAAAGCATTGCTATAGTCCTACATAACATGCCCCAGATGGCTTGTTGAACCACAAGAAAAACCAACATCACGTAACAACCAAATACAACACACTTCAAACTAAAAACCGCGGTACAATCCCTATTAGAAGATCGTACCTTCATCTCCCTCGTTCATTACCCAAGCTGAGAGCCCTTTATCGAAATTACAAAATCATCCTTCCTGAGTGAAATGGAACTATGCATGTTAAAAACCATAAACATAAATGCAGAAAATGTTAGATGGTAAATGCATGGGTACGCACCTCCAACGCAACACACTGTACAAGCAAGGGAAAATGTAATTTGTGCAGCACAGAGGGGCTGAAACATGCTACAGATAATTTGGAAGATCTTCGACAATTTGTTGGAGTTAAAACACTATGACAAAAACTTCCGGTCCGTGTTAGGCCTCAACTGGCTGTAAAATTCGGTAAAATCCAGTCGAAACATAAGGAACTTCAAGTCCACATGTTGCTGTATGGGCAGTTGTGAAATAAAACCCTCAAAAACAGATGAATATTCCTTTGCAATTGTACCAATATCTTGTCCCATATTCTGAAGGAATTCCCCAGCACGTTTTGTTAGGTCTTTCCTTCCTTCCCCGAGCCATGAACCACTTTCTGAAGCTTTATTACTTGATGACCTCTGTGATCTAGGTTTATCTCGAGAAGACGAATCACTACTTCTGCAATTTATCACGAACAGAATAAAAAAATCAAATGAAAGAACCTTTTTTTTTTCCCTTTTTGAATGAAAAGAAATGCACAGATAAAGCTCCAAACCTTGATTGCAACTCGTATATGCCTTCATATAGCCGATCCGCAACACTTTTGAATTTTAATATGAGATCAAACAAAGTAAAGAGGATTTTATTAAGACTCTGGGACTGTTTCCCAAGAAGAGATTTTTCAACAACCGAGTATAGGTACTTCTCATGTGCTCCAAGCAGATCATCAAGATCCTTAGCTGCCTCCAATTCCTTCGACAAATTAGACCAAGACACCTCCAGCACTTCAAACATGATATAATATTGCAGATTCGAAACAAAATGATTCATCTCACCCCAAAGAACTTGACACTTTCTTGATGTCAATATCAACTGCAGTTTAACAGCTTGAGGCAACTTAGTAAAGAATCTTGAAGTAACACAATTTGGTTTCATGGTTTTCCATACACCTATCAGAGCATGCTCTACCCTCCTAAGCTTCCACAGAAAATTAAAGATTCTCAGATACCTAGACATAACAGACTCTGTAAAAACAGTATTTAGTGGAACTCCCGCATCATATTCCAATGAAAAAACATCCCACCCTCGATCCCCTGTGTTATGGGGCATCATCTTGACCCTTAACCGATCAAGTATATCAGGATCATCATACTGTGCATTGGATGATCTAATTGCACTTTCCAATAAACCAGCAAGCTTAAAAGAGCTTATAGTGTTGGCAGGCTCTGACAGCTCTGGCCCCACAATATCCATTAGGTACTGAACAAAATCACCCTGTCCAAGAAGTAAATATCTCTTGATTGCAAGGCAATGTTCCTTAAACTTATACTGTTTATACATTACATCCAACAAATGCTTATCTATTCTTTTTGCAGCTTCTGTAACCAATGATTCGAGTGCATCTGTCTCACCGTATCCAAGACCGCCTCTCCTGGTACTGGTCCCAGCTGCAGCAGCTGCCTCTGTTGCAGCGTCAGCCCAAACTCGATCTTCGCAACAAACTCTAAGGAAATTAATGGACTTACCAGTTCTCAAGATCCGTTGAGCTAAAGACTGAGAAATGAATGAAGGAAGCATTGTTGGATGAAGTCTATAACCTTCCCTCCAAAGAGATTCTGCTTTTACAGGTTGACTGAAGACAAAGAACTCTGCAAAAATATCCTCAAGCTCCCCCTCTAAAACCCAACTCCTCACCATTTCAAAAAGTGGGGAACACACACGGCGAAGTAGTCTATTCATGAAATCATTTACAAGAGGATCACCATGTTGAGCATGCATATGAATCGCCCCAGCCATGGCCCCACCTTTTAAAACCTCACAGCTATCAACTAAAACAGCCATCAGCCTCATTTTCACCATGGGTTCAGAAAACCAAACTGAGAGTCTCCTCAAAGAAAGATAATTTCCTGAGCTCGAGTTTTCTGAAACTAATGGAATGGGATTCATGGATTGTGCTTCAAGAACAGCTAGTAACTTGTAATAATCTGACAATTCATCTTGTAAAGCAGCACAAAAGGCCTGCCCGACTGTTCCAACATCCTCAGCTGGAAACCGATCCATACTTTCTGTTATATACCCCTTTACTTTCCTAAATAACCAGCCAAGTTCACAGAGCTTTCGTACCATAATCCTAGTAGCTCTTGGAACCTTAGAAAATTCTGGCAACACATATGCATCTGCTTTCTCATCAAACTTAACATACTTACCATCAATTCCTTGACATGCATACAGCACATCTCGCACCAAAACCGCTTCTGAAACCTCATTTTCTTCTTTCACCAAGTCCACAAACTCCCTATATGACATATCGCGCATGTTTTCTGGATCCTTCGACACCATTAATACGCCGCCATTATATAGCTTCTCAACATTCTCCCTTGCCCTCAAAGCTCTCGAGTTATCCCCTAATCCTCTCAGTTTGCTCATACTTTCACTCAAACCATTAAAATTATCCAAAGCACCTAAATTCTTCTCACCTCGGTTCCTCTCAATTTTCTCAAAACCACCCAAACCCCTCAAATTCCTAACATTTTCAGAAGGACCCCTGAAATCATCAGCACCAACACCCACATTCTTACCCAATTTCTCAAATCCCCCAACATTGCCACCAACATCATCACCTACAAACAGTGCGGGCAACCCACCTGCCAAAGCAGAATCCAAAAACCCATTCGAAATCCTATTAGGAAACTGATTTTTCGTCACTTTCCTATCCTCGGAGATAGTCTTCAGCAAGTAGAGCACAGCCCACTTATTCTTCACGCTCCCAGGTCCACTCTTGAGCGAAAACTTCGAGTAAAGATCCGCAAAATTGAGGGCTTCGGACGACTTCCCCGCGGTCGCGAGACGTCGCTTTATAGATTCCGCCATAGCAGAGCCGTCTGCGGCAATGGAGGGCGTCATTCGACTGGAAAGTATCCGGATTGAGTATTTCAGGGCTTCATTGTACTCTTCCTGAGTAGGGGATTGGGCGTTAGGGTTTTGAGAGTTGGAAGCGAATAGCAAACGGTGCACTAGCTCTTTGACTAGATCCACGAATCTTTGGTGTTCGTCCGCCATGGTGGCGAAGGTGAAGGTCAATGCGCTGCGGCGGCGGCGGCGGTGGTGTAGCGGCGGAGGCGACGGCGATGGTGGGCGTTTTAATTTGGTTTTAATTTTTATTGGGCGGGGAAATAAGAATTGTATTTTATGGAAAATTATATAAACTATAAATGGGTTTTCATTGGTCCCACCTGCTTCTTTCAATTTATATTTTCCATCCCTCTATATACATATATTTTTTATTGTATATTAAATTTAAATAAATTTGAATGAGACAATAAATAAATAAAAAAATTTAATGGATTGGCCGATAAGTAAAGTTCTCTCTATAGGAATTTTTCAATAAATAATTTTCGAACACTCAAAATGACTTTTTGATCAAGTAGCCTATAACAAATAAAACTTTTTTTAAAGAATCAACATCAAGTAAAGTTCGTCTCTTATAATTTAACCGGTCATCATTAGATCAAAATCTTTAAGTCTATTTCCTTGTCTATTAGATTTAAGCTTATTTATTTAATTATTTTAGAGTAATTATTATCTTGCCTAATATTAACCTAACATTTCATTGAGAAATAAAATTTAATGATCAATTATTTAATCATCTTTTTTAAGTTTTGCATCTCTAAGTTGCACTAATTTTTTTTTTTTGGTCAAGCAGAGCCCAAACAAGCGGGCGAAGAGGACAGCAAAAACAAACACAACTCAGCTAACGGCCTCAGGAGGCAGCTCCCAGACGCAACAGCGTTCTTGGATCGTATGGCCCATCTTAGCAAGCTTATCCGCCAAAACATTCTTCTCCCGGTAAATATGCTTAATCTTAGCTTCCCAAGGCATCCGAAGAAGCCGGCGACACTCCAGGATAATATTTTTCATCGGATGATCTTCGATGTCATCACAAGTGACCCACCTCAGAATTGTTTCGGAGTCAATTTCAACCTCAATTTTAGGGAACCGTCTTTCCCACGCGAGCTGAAGCCCTTTGCGAAGGCCTAAGAGTTCCGCCACATTAATGGACGTCTTCCCGAGATTTAGTGAAAAACCAAACACCCATTCCCCCGCCGCATTACGAACCGCCCCTCCTGCAGCGGCATGTTGTGTATGATCGAAGTAACTCCCGTCAGAGTTCAGTTTTACCCACCCTCCAGGCGGTTTCTCCCACTCCATAGGTTCCCGCATGTTGTTAGTTTTCTTAGAGAACTTCCCCAGAGTTTGAAATATATCAGCTGCGAGGTACTTTATGTTATTGACAGTCACATTGCGCGGTTCCCGCGTTCGCTGGTATTCACTCTTGTTCCGGGCCTTCCAAATATTCCAGATTGTGGCCAAGAAAACAGCCCACCAAGGCCACGTTGGGTGGAGGAGATGCGTGAGGTCCATCTTGATCAGCTGTTCTAGCCAATTCGAGTCTTGCAGACTTCTAATTTTCCCCAGCACCGTGGGCTCAACAATGGCTGCCCAAACCTTCTCCGCAAAAGGGCAGTCTCTAAGCATATGCGTAATGCCCTCTCGTGAAGTACGACACCTGTTGCATCTATCCAACGCTCCGAATTTTCGATCAAATTTCAGGGCATTCGTGAGAAGACTTTGATGTTTGCACAACCAAAGAAAAGTTCTAAGCTTTGGAGGGCAAGGGATCCGCCAAATCTTTCCCCAGCTTATGTCAGTGTTCAGGTCAGGAGGCGTGAGTTTTCTGTAAGCAGACTTCACAGAAAACTTACCATTGGAAGTTTCAGTCCAAATCAACCTGTCCATATCTTCTCCAGTTGGAACCGGCATCTCCGAAATCTCCTTCAAAACAGAGTCTGGCAGCTGCGTTTTCAGAACAGAAAAATCCCACTCTCGCGCTGCATTAATGAGGTCTTCGACGACTCTGTTCTCATCCGCTGGATCAATCATATTAGAGAGACGATCCCTAAGGGTTTCCGCCGATAGCCAGCGATCATCCCACAGCCATATGTTGTCACCGCGTCCCACTCTCCATTGGAATCCGCGGTCCAGGGCTTGCACGCTAGAAATGATACCCTTCCAGGTCCGAGAGGCGGTCGGAGCCGGCTGATGTTCCAGGATGTCGTCCTCGCTGAGATACTTCTCTCGAAAGATATGACTCCATTTGGTATCCTCCCCTCGCATCACACGCCAACCTGCTTTGGCGAGGAGAGCCATATTCATCTTACGTGTCTCTTTTAAACCCAAACCACCATCTTCCTTTCTCTTGATCACTTTCTCCCATTTCACTAACTGCGTTCTCCTCTTCGTGACATCCGCCGCCCAAAGGAAGCTACGATTCATACGGTCTAGTTTTTCACAAACTGAGTTAGGAAACCAGGTTGTATGCATTTGATAAACTGGGATGGCACTAGTGACCGATTGGATAAGCGTCATATGTCCCGCCATGTTCAGATTACGTGCCTTCCAACCCGAGAGTCTGTTCTCCACTCTCTCTAGCACAGCCCCATACATCTCGCGCTGGTTTCGCCCGAAATTGAATCTCACACCCAAGTACTTACCGAGATCATCCGAGCTAGCGATACCAAGCTTTTCGCATATATGTTTTTGACTTCTGATTTCAGCTTCTAACTTATTTTGGTAAATAGATAGAATTTAGGATTAATTACACTTTGACCCCAAAATTAGATAGGGTAAGGGTAATTATAGTTGGTACCCCATTTTTAAATATAATTACAAACACCACCCCTCTCGAATTTGTTTCTTACACTTAACCCTGTTGACTTCGGTCAAATTTTTATTGTCGGTCATGTCTTTAAGGGGCTATGTGCAATTTTTTATGTTAAACTTTCAATTGGATTTTTTAATTGAAATTAGTTGTTGCAACGATTACTTTCATGTCTAATAAGACCGTTATTTTCATAATTTGAAGCTTATAAATATTGAGTCGAACATATGGAAATTATACAACTATCAAGGTAACCACACGTTCTACACTTCTTATTCCTGTATTTTAGTGCTCGATTACTTGAAGAATAGCTATTTTAAACCATGAGAGATATTAGGTATTAGTTTGTATACTGTTTGTGAAACTCAATATTTATAGGCTTCAAATTATGAAAAATATGGTCATATTACGTATGGAAGTAGCCGTTGTAAGATCTAACTTCAACTCAAAATTCTAATTGAAAATTTAATATAAAAAATTATACATAACTCCCATTTTAATTTACTAAACTACGATGAACTCCCAAGGACATGATGAGTAATAAAAATTTGAGCGAAATCAACAAGGTTAATTTCGCGTTTTCACAAATATTTTTGCTGACATCATTAAATTTTTAGCGTTTTTGGGGGTTACGTGTAATAAACAAACTTTATAGAGATAGTGTTTGTAATTATATCTAAAAGTGGGGTACCAACTGTAATTACCCTATCTAATTTAGATGTTAGATTTAACAAGAGTGTTTTTGTTTTTTAAAACACTCTCAATTTTTATTATTAAAATTATTACAATTATGGCGAACAACTTTTTTTCACTATTTCATAACAAAATAATTTTAAACGACACTAATAATCTTCTCTTTAAAAAAAAAAATCAAATCATCTTCTCATTGAATGGTAAAACCTTAAAATACCTTTTTTATATCCAAATAATCAAATTATATATGTGATTGTGCATAATCCAACATAAAGGTACAATCATTCAAAATTTATTATATATGGATCTAAATTCAAGCATTAGGGGCTCGAATTCTTGGTATGTTTAGGTCAATGTTTTCAAAACCGGACCGGACCGGTACAGGGCCGGAAATACCGGCCGGTTAACCGCTGGTTTTGGTCCCGTGAACCGGACCGGACCGGCGGTTCACTTAATTTTCAGTTTTTTTTTTTACTTAAAATTCCCATATCCTTTAACCTTTTTTTAGTCTTAGAAAATGTTTTTTGCACACTTACAATTCCCAAATCACAAATTTAAAATCACAGGCCTCAAATTACACATTAAACACTTGAATATGGCTCTTTTATTCTAAGATTGAACTATATTATATATTATATTTTTAATTTTAGCATATTATTATATGTATATATATTATTAAAAATAATATTTTTATTTATGACGTCATACCGATTCGACCGGTGGTTGAACTGGTCCGACCGGTGACCACTACGACTGTCGCTTTGACCTCCGGTCCGCTTTTGAAAACACTGGTTTAGGTGTGGTACGATGGTCAAACGGTCGGGTGTCTTCTCATACTAGGATGAACACACAGCTAGAACGCCAAATTGGGACTAAGAGGGGGTTAATCTAATTTTGATTCTCCGATGCTCAAGTGAGGTAGAAAGAATATCTTACCCTGTGGTGAAGTTTTACAGTAATATTTATAGGAGGACACAAATTGTATCTCCAGGTAATTTACGATTAATAGATTGAACATTTGGCCCAACAAAAGGGTACCAAGATGTGGATGACATTAGTCCTATTATAATGGTACAATGATTATGGAAGCGTGCATATGGAGATGTACGGAATATAGTGCTGATCATACGGGGCTTTTAAGGGCCTATCTCCACCGGATGCTCAATGTGATTAATACTCTCGGGATAGACTCCCTAGGAGAGGCCTCGAGGGTGAAGTCATTTTGACCCTCGGGGCATGTCTCTCAAGAGGGGACTTGCACCTTTGTAAATTTTGGTGAGATTGTGTCTGACAATCCAAGATCGACCGTCACGTGACACCTATTGATGGTTTTTGAGATAATTGACGTCACATGTCTAGATTGGATCATATTATGATGGGTGTAAATTTTTTTAATAATATTCCTCAAACATATGTAACTTAATCAACCATGGCAGTTTGATTTCAATTTTAACAATGGAAATACATAAATACATATATTTTAATATAGATTACAATAAGTGAGAGAAATTCAATCCCATCCCAATTTAGGTAAATAAAGTTTTTGTGTGAATTTTTCCTTTTTTTTTTTGTTTGTTTGTTTGGTTACAAATTTCCCTTTTTCAACTTAATATGAAATATTTATCTACAGAAACCCAACTGAACTAGCCCAATTACATACTTTTATCCTTTTATCTGGTCCATAGCCCATTAGAAGCCCATTATTATACACCAATTTTTCCCGTTTCAATAATTCGGTGGTCCTCTTTAAAAAAAAAAAAAAATAATTTGGTGGTATTAACATTAAATATTGTATATAAGCTATATAATTAGTCTTGAGAATGATATTAAGTTTCAGTCAGAGCTGCAAAAGGATAGTTTTAACTATATTTTTCGAAATTATTTTAAACTATCATTAAAATGTTAAAGGGTTCATTTAAAAATTGCCAAAAGAATCAACAATTTAACTATATACTTAAACTTGAAAGAGAAAATATTATTCGAACTATTCCTATTTTTCATGAATATTATTCCTAACTGTAGCTCATAAAAAGTTGTTTTTCCTTTTTCAAATTTAAATACTATATATATTCTTCTTGTAAAGAGTTTTTTATTATTATAATTGATATTCTGCAATTTTAAGGGAAAAAAATCAGTGAAAAAGGTACAAGAATGCAGAGACATTCCAAAAGCAGTGAGGCATGGAGTAGACTTCGACTGGCAAAGCTGACAAGTTGAACTTCAACTTTCAAATGGATATTGTAATCTCTTTTTCCCAGGCCCCTTAACCAAAATCAAAGCTTTTTCACATTTCTCCTGATTCTGAAAAAAAAGATAAAAACACTTTCGAGATTTTTTCAAAAAAAAATTGTATCTTTGAGACGACAAAGTATACGACAATCGGGTTCTGTTGCATGGCCATTTCGAGCTCCTTAAACCCAGGTAAAAGGCGTTGATTCTTGCAAAAGCTTTGTCTTCTCGTTGTTTGATGAAAGCTAATGTCTTGTTTTGTAAGAAAGGTCGATTCTATTGGCGGGTTTTTGATTTTGAGCATATAAATGTTTGATCTTTACCGCCTTTTGAAACTGGGGTTTTAGTGAGAACGCTGCATATGAAACAAAGATGGAATTTTTGTTTATTTTTGATTTTGAAGTTTTGAATTGATGAATTTGGAGGGACATAGGGGATTGAAATCTCAAATGGGTATCTCTCTTATTTGACTCTTTCCCCTTTTTGTCTTATGGGATTTGTCTTTCATGGAAGTTTTAAGTTTCTATTGGTGGCATTGTAACCCCTTTGGGAATGTGAGATGAGCCTGTTTTTATTGTTGTTATTTCATCTCCTGTGATGGTTTTTTTTATTTACTTTTCTGTTTTGCTGCACATGGGAAATGTTGTCTCGTTCAAAAAGGTATTGAGATATCTAAAAGTTACTTTCTTCTTCCTTGTTCTTTTTTCTTGGATAATTGAAATCTGAGTAGGTCGAGTGAGGCAGGGATTGGCTTCTTGCTATTGGTTTTACACTTTACTGCTTCACTGAAGTTTATCTTATACTACAAGGTGAAGGGGTAGGGATGGGGTGGGTGGGGAGGAGAGATGGTTAAAAAAGATTTATAGAGAACAGAATTCTGGGTAAAAATAAAATCAGCACTCTATGGATGCTTAGTTGCTAAAAGCTAAGTACTATTTCTGTGTGCAATTGTTATTAGTTAACTCTGCACTCAGTTTTTGGCTTTTGAGTTTGCAAATACAGTGAAGAGGTAGCTATCTAGGTGATAGATATCATCATTTATGTGGACTTAAGTTTTTCTTGGTAAAGATTCTTTTCTCGTTTTATTTGATGATAATCAACCACTCTAATCACATTGGATTTGAAAATTCAGTTGCCCCTACTTTTGAAATAATTTATAGAGCCCAGAATATTAGTTATAGTATGGTGGAGGAATAATCTTGGAAATGGTTGTTCAGCTATCAGATCTTGTGCTATTTTCTTAATACTAGCTCTCAATTGTTTTGTTGTAGTTTAGATAATATTATTATTTCGTGGAACATCCGCTATCATTTGATGTATATCTTTCTCATATTATGATTTATAAGGAATATTTTGAAATTTCTCAATGTTTTATCAACCTTCCGACTATATCATGAAGTTAACGAAATGTAGTTACACATGCAGGTCATGTTAATCACTTTCCGAGTCATTATCATTACATGTCATGAAATCAACGAATCTATACTCGTGAAAGCGAAAGCTTCATCTTTTTCTTATTTTTGTAATGAGGGTTGTTGGTGGAATCTAATCTGATCCAAGTTAGTTTAATATATCTACCAAACCCCAACCGAAGTGGAAAAAAGGGAAGAAATTCAAACAAAGAAGAAGTCTTTAAGTTGGTAATGGCCTGATATATTAATAGCATTCCAAGGCATCCAACTGTATTTAATTTGGCCTTATTGTTTTGGTTTTTTGTCTCGTTTTGCCTCAGCTCAGCTTTATTCCTAATGGACAATTTAGCTAGAAATTAAATTTCGTTCTATTATCTATTCTTGTTGCTCTTACGGTTTTGTTTATATACTTGTTGGCAGGCTATATGCACTTCGGAGAGTAAAATAGCTACATTGAAATTTTAGTGAAAGTATCAAAGATGAAGGCAGATATTCGTAGTGCTCCCGTTAAAAATAGTAATTCAGTGACAGAAAAACGCAGTTTCAATGGTGTGCATGAGCTTCTTCAATGCTCGGCTTGTGAAAATTCGATGTATCCTCCCATTCACCAGGTTTCTGAAATCTTCTCCTGAAATAAATTAGAATCGTTTCTCCTTTTCATTAGATGAACGTCTTATATCATCAATTTATTGCCAAGTGAAAAGGTTTAGTTGTTCTAAATTTTCTCAGAATCTGAATTACTCTCATGCATATTCGTTGAAATATCACTTGAGATGTTAAGAGTATTTGTTATCTCGTGTCATTTTACTTTTCACCTAGAAATGCTATATTAGCAGTAGTACCCCTCTAACTGTAAAAATTACGCCCTGCACCCCATGTTGAATCCAAAATTACATACCGACCCCCATCAGCAAGGGTTCGTGGAAAGTCTTAGGAATTTCAAAATTTCATAATCACAATACTGGGGTGATTATGCAAGTGAGAAACCATCAGTGGGTATAATTGCCATTGGTAGAACATTTCCCAAGGGGGTCCCAATGTAATATATCCATATTGTTGTTCATAAAGGCACCATTTTTATTTGACCCTTCTTGCTTTTATTTTTTATTTTATTATGTATTTTTTTTATTTTCGTTGCAGTGTCCGAATGGTCACACCATATGTGCAAACTGCAAAAGACTTCGCAACTGCTGCCCTACGTGTATGTTAGACCTAGGCAACATCCGATGTTTAGCTTTGGAGAAAGTAGCTGCATCTTTGGAACTTCCATGCAGATATCAAAAGCATGGCTGCCTTGATTTATTTCCTTACTATGGAAAGCCCAAGCACGAAAAACAGTGTCCTTATCGACCGTACACCTGCCCTTATGCAAGTTCTGAATGCTCTGTAACAGGTGATATCTCGTTTCTTCTGGCACACCTTAAGGAGGATCACTCAGTTGATACGCATGATGGATGCACTTTCAACCATAGATACGTCAAATCTAATCCTCATGAAGTTGAAACAGCTACTTGGATGCTGACAGTAAGTTGGTTTTATATTATTATTCTTATATGTTAAGATTTATATGACTTGATTACCTCTATGTGCCTTTGGATATTGCAGTATTATTGTTGGTTATCCTAAGTTTGAAAAACCTATAACCCAATTTGTGTGGTGTAGGTGTAAATTTTCTGAACTCTTGGGGGTGGTGTGTGTAATTTAAAAAAAATTAGGGGCTATATAATTTCAAATGTTTTAAACTTAAATGCAAAATGAAACATATAATATCAAAACTGAGGAAACTGAAACAATGGTACATAATTCTTCATACAATGAGTTTAACTTATCAGAATCTTATAATAATTTCGAGAGAAAACGATGCATATTTTTGAAAAAAAAAAAATGTCCCATTTTATGAAATATGGCACAAATCATGAAACCTTAACCAAATCCCATCTCCATGCAGGTATTCAAATGCTTTGGGCGACAGTTCTGTTTGCACTTCGAAGCATTCTTGCTTGGAACAGCCCCCGTTTATATGACATTCCTACGCTTCATGGGAGATGAAAATGAGGCAAAAAAGTTCAGCTACAATCTAGAAGTTGGAGCTTCTGGGCGTAAACTAGCATGGGAAGGTGTTCCAAGAAGCATAAGGGACAGCCACAAGAAAGTTCGAGATAGTCAAGACGGTCTCATAATTCCAAGAAACATGGCGCTTTTCTTCTCTTCCGGCGACGGTAAAGAACTCAAATTGAGGGTTACCGGCCGGATAAGGAAAGTGTAAGCTTACCGGATCGTATGTCGTGTTGTGTTGGTTGTACAGCTTTTGGATTCTGAGATTGTGGCCATGTTAGATTGATTTCTATCACTTTTGATGCTTGGTTTTGTGGCATAAAGTGGTGGTTTTGTTGGTGGCCTTGAGGATCTTGTGGATGGTTAATTGTTATTAAATGTATTAAATGAAAGTTTTCATGATGTGTTTTCTGAATTCTGATGTATATTTTTGCCTTTTTGGTTGTGGTTGGTTTTGTGTGGAGATGTGCAGTTGAAATGTTGACTACAATTTAGAAAAGTGAATACAGTGAGGTACCAACTACTAACTATGATGAAAAGATACGGCAATATATATATATATTTTTTAATTTTCGATATAAGAAGTATTGGACACGAGTGTTCAACGCGATATCGATACAATACGATAAAATGATATTTTTAAATATGTCTGATGGGTGTCAAAATTTGGCTGTGTACGAAAAGATAGACTTGAACTCTCAATCACTCAAGATATTTGTTTGCGTGAGGCAACTCTGATGCTTTCTTTGGCTGAAAAGGAGGAACAAACGTGAGCTCAAAGGTCAAAATAGGGGAATGTGGGGTTGGACCCGTTTTGGCACTCTGACGCTCAAGTCAGCTCAAGCTCTGGGTCGATAATGCAAAGAGAATATAGACTTAGAGTGTAAAGGAAAGTATATAGCGAGGAGAACGACTTAGTGCGTGCAGGTACACCATCAGGAAGGTGTGGATCTTGTCTCCTGAGAGAGGGAGACCAACTGTGGCCGGAACAGTGCTTTACGGCTAAAGCACTGTTCACCTGCTTTTGCAGAGATGTCTAACACCGTACTTGGTGTGGCCGCAATTAATGCGGCCAACAGTGGACGGTACAAGCATTTAATGCACTTGTACAGTAGTGTGTGAGTCGGCCAATAGCCTGGCTCGAGGGAACGCGGTCGGGGACCTCCTTGGGTCGAGTCTCACCCAACGTGACGAGTACAGTTGTCTTTCCTCAAAAGGGGCCAAGTGTTGGCTCGATAAGAGAAGGGTGACTAGGTCGGATGCGCGTGTTGACCTGTCAGTTCCTCCAATGTGGTAAGGACACGTGGCTCCTAGTCATAACTCCCGATTTTCCCCTTATCATCCCCCCCTCCCCCGGCGGTCGAGTGACACATCTGTGTGGCAGTGGACCATGAGAATGACGCTTGACCGCTTGGGGAGGGGGGGGGGGGGGCTAGGAAAGTTATGCCGCGCACGCCTGGCTGGGTCGCTACAGGCAAATCGAGCCAGCCGATTGCTGTGCGGATATCGACCCCAGGGGTCGATGGTCGGGCTGTGGTCTCACGTGCGCGTGCACCCTGGACTCCATTGGGCGGGAAATGCAAGGTTTTTACTGTATCAGCACAACGATTGCGCTTTTTGAATTAGGGGCGTTGGGCACGGTTCCTGAGAGGCGGTTACTTGCAGCCGCAGTTGGGGTAACGGGCCACGTTTCTCCCAATACCAGTTAATTAACTGACGCGTGGGTAGGCATTAACTCTCACTTGATTGATTTCAGCTATAAAGGGGGACTTAGACGGTTTTTTCCCCCTTTTCACGCAATCTGCTAGAGAAAACCCTAAGTTTGAAGAGTCTCAAGCATTCAAAGCTTCCAAAAGAAATTAACTCTCAGAGAGCCTTTGAAGCAAACAATCCAAGGTACGTCTCCTGTCTCTGAAATCTCCCATCTTCTTTCTCTTCTCCAAATTCTTACTTCAAGAAATGGCCCCCAAAAAGTCTGTCGCGGTACCCACTGATAGCCAGTCCGGAGCCTCACGACAGAGGAACTATGGGGCCAAGAGATGAGAAATCAAATTCAGAAGTGTCGATGGAGGTTACCGGGATAAAGCACCCTGGAAAGAATAGGTGGGAGGATCCCAATGAGGAGATGTACATTCCGGAGGTAGCCAGAGAGGTCACCGGGCCTGTGCCTTAAGAAACCTGGTTGAGAGCAACCACTCGGTGGAGGTTGATTATGTTTCTCATAGCGCAGAAAAAGGAGGAGTTGATGCAGAGGCGGTGGAGGATATGGCCGCAGAGATTGAAGAGATGTCCCTGGGGGACGCATCTCGGGACCAAGGCGGTGCCGCTTCTACATCTGAAGTTGAGGTGGGAAAGAAGAAGAAGATGAAGAAAACAGGGGCCTAGAAATGAACCACATACTACTATCAATTCAGATCCCAAGTGACCGAGTAGGAGAAGAAGCTTGCGGAGAAAAGGTTGACCGGGTGGAAAGACCTGGACTTAAATTGTGACGTTATAGTCCCCAAGGCCGATGAACACATGGGAGCCCCTCCGGAGGGATGCATCGCAATTTCGTTACAGGCTATAGAGTATGGGTTTCGACCCCCGCTCTCTCCGTTCCAGGTTGCACTGTACATCTATCTACAGATCAGCCCAATCCAGCTGCTCCCCAATGGTCAAGCTATGGTGACAGCCTTTAGATTATTAATGAAGTTGCTCGGGCAAGTGGAGTGTGTGGAGCATTTCGCTCAGTTGTTTGTCGCCTCGGTCGATGCAGCTGCTTGCCCTAATAGGAGGGGGTTTGTAAAGCTCCAATCGCGCTCAGGCAATAAGATCTTTGACACTGACCGGAGCTCCCACGGCAAGGATTGGAAGCAAAAGTATGTATTTGTATGGTTCACGGACGGTTGGATAGGCTTGGATCACATGGCATGGAACGATGTTGCGCAATTTCGCCTGGATCGAGGTCCTGTACTTTGGCCCGACACTCTGTTGGCTGTTCTGAGGGAGGTGCACCCCTTGGATACGGGGATTTTCACAAGCTCCCATTTACTAGTAAACTTGGGGTTGGCTCCGGGTATGGTGAGGCACATGGGCTATAACATGGGTAACTACGTCATCAATTCACTTAGGCCAAGCATGTCCCCCCTCCTCTTGCATTTGTTGTTCTTTTGACCTCGCATGTCGGGGTCTTCTTGTATCTTTAACTTGTAACTCTAACATTCTCTTCTCTTTGCTTACCTTGCAGAGTCAATCATGGTTGGCACAAGAGGGAAGGTTACTAACAGGCAGTTCTAGAAGAAAGAGACCGAGGAGGCCAAGAAGGTGAGGCAGAGGGAATTGGAGGGCCCTGCTCGTACGGCCGAAGAGATCGCCCAAGCAGATGGGCTTACTGAGGAACATACCAAGGCCAAGATAGCCGCAGTGGAGAAGACTACTGGAGTGAAGTGGATCGACCCCCACCAGCCGACCCAGGGGGCACCTTCAGATGCTCGAGGAGCTACTTGTGCTCCGACCGACGGGAAGCCAATCCCTCCCCCCACCAAAGGCAAAAACTCAAAGCCTCCGGTCGGAAAGGGGAAGACCTCTACGATCGTGGGGTCAGTGGATTCAGACTCAGAGGCTGCCTCTAGGTCGTTCCCGACGGAGGTCCCAAGGGGGGCCAGGACCAACAAGAGGAAAGCATCGGAAAGGACCGGGGATGAGGCTCCTCCGAAAGCTACGAAGACTATCCCTCCGGGTGGTGAAAAAGCCCAGGGGATGGAAACCCCTCACTTTCCAAGCCGATAGTTCTCCCAGCTTCAAGATCTTGAGGGAAGACTACGAACAGATTGCCAACGTGCCAACTTTTCGGGGCCCCAGATGCCCCTTCAACGTTTCAGACCTCAGAGAGGATGGGTCAGAACGATGAATTGCCACTAGGGACATCGACCAAGACGCCATGGGGGCGATCTATTATGCTCTGCAGATTGGCGCGGACCACCAGAAACTGGCCAGAAACGGTTTCTGCATCCATAACCATTTCGATTGCCATTTCCTAGGCGGGAAATGATTGCGATTTCAAATTATTTGCCAGAAACGTACCAACTCCCATCCCTATAAATAAGGGATTCTGCATCCATAACCATTTTTACGCGAACAAATCTTCAGAGCATATACTTGCGAAAAACTCTTTGCAAACCCACTTTCAGAGCACTCACAACCTTCTTCCAAGTTTTTCCAGAAAACTCAAGGTTACTTTCTGGTGAAATCTTTTAACTTTGCTAACCTTATAATTAGATTAGGATTTAGTTCTCCGTACATCTCCCTTACTTCCCAAAGTTCCTGAATCCCACATCTCCTCCCAACTCCAAAGAAACCTTTCTAATCCTTGAAAAACCCTTCTCGAACACGTCTGGAGATCACGCCAAAGAATTTGCCCGGGAAGTGGAGGATATGGCAAGCCAAAATTCATCTCCTAGAGATGAAGAATTGCACGGCGCCGTTTCCGCCATGGAGGAGAGGAACCCAGGTGGGGTTGAACATATTTTTGAAGAGATGAACCTGGTGATGGAAGCGGAGAGGCAAGGGGTGACTCTCCCGATTACAGGGAGCGTAACTCATCCACATCGCCACACCGTGATCATGGCCGTCGCTGCCCCGGTTCCAGATTTCAAGGGGGAAGCGGGGCCTTCTGAAAGAACCCATGCCAAGGGCAAAGGCAAGAAACCCCAGAGGCCCAGAAAAGCTAAGAGGGCCAAATGGCCAAATGAGGGTGAAGGCTTAGGTATGCAGGCAACCGAGTGCACCCCAGATGAGACTCCCAGTACAATCACTTTGGGAGAGGTGAAGACCATGTTAGCGCCGATATTCTGGGACGAGCACTTCTCCTGGCGGATCCCTGCTTCTCACGAGCGTGCCAACCACCCACCCCCGGAGAGATGGCGGTTTACAATGTGATCAGCTCTGGGGGACTGAGGTTTCCTATCCCGGTCCCGGTGGCCAACATTTTGAACAACTTGAACCTATGCCCCTCGCAAATCGTGCCCAATGGACTCGCCCTCATAGCCTGCTTCGTGATCCTCATGGAGGGCACCGGACACGAGCCTTCAATGTCAAATTTTAACGCCCTGCTGCAAGTTGTTAGTTCCCCGCGCTCGTCGCTCGAGGCGGGTTTCTTCTATTATGTCCAAGCAAAGGCACATCTGAAACTGATCAACTCTCCGTCCACCACGTATGGCCCCGATTGGAAGGAGAAATTCATTTTTGTCAAAGCCCCAGCGGATGATGATTTCGGGGTATCACGAGAGTGGATTTCGCATGGGAAAGGCTCTCTTGTGAGGAATCACTTGGACCCCACTTTCCCTGAGAACTGGGGTAAAGAACTAGCTGGGGCGTTGAGGGACGAGGGTCGGCTGATACAGGCCAAAGATTTGATCGATGACGCAGAACTCATGTTCCTTTGTGGACTTACCAACGACCCCCATTATCTCAGCAACCCTCCCGCTCGGGATTTGGAGAGAGACGGTTAGATTTTAGGCCACTAACTTGTAGATAGGGATGCTAACTGTTTACTTGCATTTGTATTCTGCATTTTATGCAGTTTGTTCAAGGGTTTCTGACCCTCGTTGCTTTTTCTTGCCTCAGGAATAAACATCATTATGGCTGGAGGAATCCGACACGCTGCTCGTTTCGCCAATGCTAATAGGCGCCAGGTCAACCAAGATAATCAGCAGAACCAACCACCCCGAGGCGCTGGTCGCGGCAACGAGCGTGGTGGTCACCAAGCTACAAGTTCGAGCGCCAATCAAGGCAGAGGGAGGAATCAAACACCCAATCCGGATACAAGGGTGATTCCGAGGGCCCCGACCACTTCTCAAACAAGTGGGGCCATTATTCCTGTTTCGATCCCGCCACCTGGGCCCCAAACGAGCGTCAATATCAGAGTTGCCCAAGGAGCGAGTGCCTCAGCCTCTAGAAAGAGGAAAAGGATGCCGGATTCCTTCACCATATCCGGCAAGGGCAAACAGGTGGTTGAGGGCCCCAAGGGTGGCGATGAAAACACTTCCTCCTCAGAGGAGGAGCATTTGTGGGAATTCGAGCGTAAAGGGGATAGGAGCTACAAGGGCTCCGTAGATGGAGGTGTCGTACTATTGAGGCACGGAACAGTCGCCCAAACCATCAGTGAGGGCTTATACGAGAGGGTCCAATTTTCAGCGGACCATAAGCACTTGTACTCTGAAACGGTTGAAAAAGTGACCAGTGACATGGTGCACGCCCTAATTTCTATAAGTCCCCTTTTCTTCCTCGAATTTTATTTACTGAAGATGTATTTTTCCAAAAATTTTACTAACACTTCTACCCTTTCGAGCTTGTGCAGCAAGTACTTCCGAGGGCAAAGAACATTCAAATGCGTGCCACAGTTTATGCTGATCGGAAGGCCAAATAGAAGAAAATGGCACGCTCGAACGATCCCGCTCAAATCCAAGAAGAGTTGGATACAGAGAAGGCTATGTACCTTTCTCTCAAGGAAGAGCACGAAAAGATGAAAGCGGAGATGAAGAAGTTGCAGGACGACTTCACGAACGTTGAGAACGCTCGGAGGAGTTGGCGCCAACAATACAATAATCTCAACGAGAACCATCAGAAGCTCTTGGCCGATCGTGACGCATGGAAGACGAGGGCTGCTCAGGCGGAGCAGAAATTTACGGATACCATGAACCAGCTCCCTCATCGCATCGAGCAGGCGGTCAAAGAGGGGCGCATCAAGTTTTGCCATTCCAAGGCATTTAACTTTGCGGCCTCTTTGTACTGTCTTGGCGAGGCCCAAAAAGCCTTCAACTTGGCTATTGAGCAGGGCATCCACAAGGGCCTAACAGATCCATCCATTCGCGAGGCGCAGGACATGGGGCTCATGTTTAACGAGCGCTGCGTGGAGAAGAACGATGACCGTGAGGATCCTGAGTCCAATATCTCCGAGCCGGAGTACAATTTCCTGGTCACGCTCATCCAGGATGAATACATTGCGGCTCATCCTCCGGAGGAAGCCTCTCAGGCAGAATAAAGTGAGGGGAATAATGATGCTAGTGCCATTTCTGAAAACCCTCAAGCAAACGAGCCTCCGGCGCCCGTCGTTAATGCTTCTATTCCTATTGCTGATAATGTCCCCATTCCTGCCAATGAAGCCAACGAGCCCAATGCCCTTCAAGTGCTGGGAAACAATGAGCCTGTGCCTCCTCTAGCTGCCCCGAACCAAGAAGATCATGCCCCCCAAGCGCAAGAGCCAGCAGGCCCCATTCATGGTCCCGTGGTCCAGAACGTTCTGGTGGTTCTGGATGAAGATGTTGCTCCCGCTACTTGAAGCTCTTCTTCATCTGCTTATGTTGTAATTCTCCTTTGACTTAGGGTTTGTTTTGTAAGGATGTTATGGGCCCAAGGGTCCTTGTTTTGTAACCTTGGCGAAAGCCTCAATCAATGAAATTCTTCTTTTTCCATAATAATGTCTTTCTTTACTTTCTTGATTGTGGAATTTTTACCTTGTGCCTGTTGTAATAAAATCTCATAATACTAAGATTATGTGTAATCATGCTTGGTAAAATATGCCTTACTTTAGCTAAATCTTGAGTAAGCACGAGGGTCTTATTGGAAGATTTCCCTCTTCCAAGATTTGTGAAAATTTTTGCTTTTACACTTAGAAAATTTTACTAAGTCTTTGAGTAATCACGAGGGTCTTACTGAGAGACTGCCCTCGTTCAAGACTTGTGAAAATTTTGCTTAACAACTTGGAAAATTTTACTAAGTCTTGAGTAATCACGAGGGTCTTACTGAGAGACTGCCCTCGTTCAAGACTTATGAGAATTTTGCTTAATAATTTGGAAAATTTTACTAAGTCTTGAGTAATCACGAGGGTCTTACTGAGAGACTGCCCTCGTTCAAGACTTGCAAAAATTTTGCTTAACAACTTGGAAAATTTTACTAAGTCTTGAGTAATCACGAGGGTCTTACTGAGAGACTGCCCTCGTTCAAGACTTGCGAGGGCAAGACTTGCGAAAATTTTGCTTAACAACTTGGAAAATTTTACTAAGTCTTGAGTAATCACGAGGGTCTTACTGAGAGGCTGCCCTCGTTCAAGACTTGTGAAAATTTTCGCCCATATAAATCCATTCAAACCTTCAAGTAAGCGTGTGAGTTTCTTTCTCAGAGAATTTTTAGCTTGTACTTAACAAGAATTTTGTAAAAATCGGCTGTCTTTGAACGAGCGCGGGGATCACCCCTTTTGAGAGCGCCCTGGTGTTCAAGGTTTGAGCGAATTTATTCCGAATAGCGTTACCGTTGAACGAGCGCGATTGTACCCGTTGATTTTTTGGATTTGCAAGCGATCCCGTTTTCGAGCGCAAGGCATTGTGACAAACAACCAAGGCCTACTAGGTTTTTCCTTGTATTTTTCTTTGATTCATCATGTTGGTTGTAAGCGTTACCAAGCTATCCTTATGAGGGTGTCCCCCCACGTGGAGTAGAGCGTTGGCAAGCGTAACCCATGTGCAATAACATCGCGTGTATTGAAATTGATTGCCAGCCACGCTCGCAGAACTTGCGTCATTTAAAAGTAGTAGTATAGAAATATTCAAAAGAATGTATTATAACTTACTTGAGATTTGAAGTAGTACATAGAGCCTATTAGTGGGATTGTTACATCATCATTTTTAGAGAACTTTTAAACATAGAACCGCCGGAGGTTACATGCGTTCCAAGGGCGAGGCAACCGCTCGCCTTGCAGTGTCTCTAGGGTGTAAGTGTTGTTAGCTCTCAGTAAACTAATTCGAGAACACCTTAGTGTTTCTGAATGAGGGAATGAAACCTTATAGGATATGGTCCATTCCATAGCAAGCTTTACTGACTTATAATCATTCTAGGAATAAACTCCTAGAATATGCAGTTAGAGATTTTGAATTTAGTACCTTCCAAAATCAGTCCTTCAGTTGCACTATGCAAAGTGGCATACTAAATTCCCTAATTATTCTTATCCAAGAATTCAATGGAATCCTCTTACTTGAAGAGGATAGTGGGAGATAAGCTTGAAATGAGTTCAAGTTTATACAATGATATTGGATATCAGTTTTGCGATTCCCTTGTACAAAGGTTGTTTGTCTCAAAGGAATGTACCTTTCTTAAGGAATCGTTCCTATAGAAGAAGAAAGGCAAGCAAGCAGACCTCAAAGAAATTTGAGGAAAAATATTCATGCCACATATAGAAGAAATGAGCCCATCTGATAAAACTTAGCCAAATTTTAGAGTATGTACACGTGTGAAACCCTTCTCTTAAGATGCGTTTAGAACGCGTTCCTAGATAGCCAAGGAATTACTTGAAGAGGAGACACTGTCAGATTTGGAATCTGAGTAGTGTAAGCAAGCCTTGAAATCCAATATGGATTCCATATACTTAAACCGAGTTTTGACCTTGGTTGATCCACCTGATAGGATCAAGCTCCTAGAGCTTCGAGTAAATGGAAAGCATTACAACCTTTTTGACGGTTGAAATGCAAAAGTCCATTTGGGTTGTGTTTACCATATCCTCATATTCTGACTATGAGATATGATAAATGAATATGAGAACTATCTTGTTCAATATGAGATTGAAAGAGACTGAAATAAGGTATTTCTATAAATCTCATATTCAGTGGGAGTATGCATAAGGTATGCAAATCCCTAAAGTCAATCTGTGGATTGATAAAGGCTTCTAGGATTAGACAATTCGATTCCATAGGATAGTCAAATCGTTTGACACAGATGGAAGTCGAATAAGTCTCAAAGTGTACATAGGAAAGTTAGTGATGTAAGAGTCAATTTTTGGTTCTTTAGAAAAACGACATCCTTCTCATTAGGAATGTCAAGGATGACGTGAAAGTTACCAATTCTTGTTTAAGAAACAATTTGACATGAAAGATCTTAGTGATTATCCTATATTCTCGACATTCAGATCTATAGAAGATAGATCTAAGAGAATAAAAGGATTATCACAAAACGAGTACATAACCATAATACTAAAAGGAGTTTAGTATGGACAATGGAACATCTCTTTTGAATAGTATATGTCCTAAGATAACTTTAAGAAAGTTAGAATGTCCAAAATCCCTTTAAGTGAAAGGGTGCATAATGTATGAAAAGTTATGTACTAAATTAGATATGGCGTAACACTAAGCGTAGTAGGCCGAATCTAATATGACCTCAGAGAAGGTCATTAGATTTCTGTAAAGGATGTCCTCAGAGTACTTGAGAAGAAATGAGGATATGTATTAATTTACAGGCCCAAAAGATCTTGTTGTTAGAAGGATATTTGATGTAACCGTTCATCAAACATAGATGATTATGAAATCATTGAAAGGATACGACTTCTACCAGAATGGTAATACAATGTGTTGGAAAGGGGTTCCAAGGACGGACATTGCAAAACTCGACTATCGTAGTTGAGAACTTAGTCGTATTATATAACGCTAAGTTAAGTGTTTGGGTAAGAAACTCCATCTAACTGGTTAGATGAAGTTCCTAGCATGAAACAACTCCTTTATCATATTGTATGATAAAATGGATGGTTGCTCAAGTAAGAGAACCAAGACCTCACCAAGAGACTGAACACGTGATTACGAATCACTTTATAAGGAAAAGGTGTTTCCTAAGAGATGTGTAAACAAGAGGGTCACATCAGCAGAGAATATAGCAGATCCACTTTGGAAACGCCCAAAGTCAATAGGGTCTCTAAGTGCATCTTGAGAAGATGGGACTTAGAGTACCTAAATGGCTTTTACGGGCAAGTGGGAGATTGTTAGGAATAGTGCCCTAGAAAGCCGATTCGACGTAATCTGCTTTGGGACTTTTCTTATATCACAGACAATCTTTGAATAATATACGATTGATTATAGGCAAACACTTCTTTATATGCCAATACGTGTTTTGAGTGTTTCCATTATGTGTGCATGTATGAGAACTCCCCTAATCCTGATGACTTTAGGACTCTACCATTTAGCTGAAATGGTTCATGAAACGAGCCCTATATCACATAAGTCATGATTAGTAAAATACTCCAAGCCGATGAGTCCTACAGACAGTGGGAGTGTCAACCTGACTCCTCTAAGGCTTGCTTGTGGGATCACGCCCTTAAGAAGGACCATCTTGTTTCATGGAGGTGCAAAAGTGTATAGTTGATACGTGCGTGATACATGAGGGTGCTTACTTTAATAAGTAAGTTCACTGAGGTGCCCCGTGTGAGAACATTCCTAAATGGGAAAGGAAGTTTCTATTTCAGGAAATGGAAACTTCCAGATTAGGAAATATCTCACGAGTCATTGATGTGATTAAGTGATCCTTAGACTTGAGGTTCCTTGTCACTTTATGAGTTAACTCTGTAGTCTTAGGTATAAGCTTTAAAGGGTGTCGCCTTAGACAACTGATTCAAGGCTTATGCTGGGGTTGCACAAGTGATTCATGAAAGTGAATGAGAATCAAGAAAGGACCTACACTTGCATTTGCAAGGTGATCTCTTATTGTGTAAGTCATTCATATGCCATATGGAGTCCTTGGCCAAGGCAGTAGATCAAGACATCAAGAAAAGGGTTTCTTGGATTGAGATCAAATGGATATGAAATGCACTTAGCTTTAAGACCAGATTATTAGGGTTCTGATTATTCCCTTGCCCTAGATCTTGGTTGAGAGATAGTAAGTAGGAGGATTGTATCTCACATGAATCAATGACTTAAAGGTTCTGTCGAATCCGAACATTCCAATTCAGCTAGGGGTTAAACACCTGTTGCTAGACTATGGTCGTTTAATCTGTGGACTGATAAATTAATTAGTGAATTAATTAATTGGGGTCACTGCTAATTGAATTGAGAACCTAGAGGGTCACACACAACAACTTGGTTACATGAGTTGAGGCTTAAAAATGATTAAACGAGTTAATCGAGCCTAAGGGGTTCCACACGTGTGAAATCACACGTGTGGCTCACGTGATTGGACACGTGTCATTAAGACACGTGTGCCACACGTGATTATGTGATGTTAAATAATTAATGTGTTAATTATTTAATAGACTTTGGTTTAATTTTGAATTAAAAAGAAAGTCTAATTTTGGAGAAAATAATCTAGTTAATTAATTATGAATTAATTAATTAGATAAAAATAAGTTATTTATTTTTATAATAAATAAAGTATAAAATTATCCAAAAATAGTTTGGATATTTTTAGCTCTCTTAAAAGTTGACTTGAAATAGAATTCAAAGTCAAAGTTGGAAAATACTTGATGATCAAGTAATAGGAGAGAGAGGGACCAAATCCTTTGTCCATTAGGACTAGGTTCGGCCGCCCCTCCCCTTTCCTATATATAGGGGAGCTCATGCTCCCCTTTAGAGCTAATTGACAATTCTTGGTTCATGTGTTGAACACCTTCCTTTCTCCAAGATTAAATTAAACCCTAGGTTAAGCCTAAACACTAACTAGAGAACTAGCACCCTTACTAGTTAGATTGTAGCCAAGTTGGTGGACTATCTCTAGAGACTTCAAGTTAGAAGTTTTGAAGATTCGAGCTTTACCAAAAGTGGGGATTAAGCAAAACGATCAGAAGGGATGATGAAACGATTCTGAACCCAACAGAAAACGAGTGAAAAAATCGAACCAAAGAAGATGGCGAAAACCGTTCGTCCATATCCTGAAAGATGAGTTTTTTCACGAGGGTTTTATGGCTGGCAGATTTCTACTTTCGCAAAACTGGTTTTCGAAGGGAGTTTCAATCATGCTTTTCTCGCTTCATGTTTCTTTCTTTATGTTATATTGTTAAGAACTTCCCTAACATGATTTGAATCTAGGTTGGTGTGGATTGTTATCCCGACAATGGATTCTGAAGTAGAAAGAGACTTTCGAGGGACGGGTTGTCAAGCCGCGAGAAGAGCGTTCTTGGGTGGCTTGAAACGCTTCAAGAAAGAATAAAAGAAAAGTAAGTTTTCTATCTCTACGAATTTGGTTACACGATTGCGAGTCCAAGATCCTTTTGTTGGAAAATTTTTTAAATTCCGCTGCTTTCTGATTCGTGTTTTCCAACACCATTGTCTGAAATGAGCACCCTTGGTATGCCATATCTGCAGATAATGTTTTTCCAAATGAAGTCCCTCACGACCTTGAATGTAATCTTTGTAACAGCCTCAGCTTCGGCCCATTTGGTAAAATAGTCGACGGCTAAAATGACAAACTTCTTTTGTCCGACCGCGATGGGTAGGTGGCCCACAATGTCGATTCTCCACTGGTCAAAGGGCCATGAGACATCTATAGGGACTATCTAAACGGCTGGCAGTTGAGGGAGGTTAGAGTGAAACTGGCACTTGGGGCATTTCTTGGCGTACTCAATGGCATCTTGGAGAACCGTGGGCCAATAAAACCCACTCCTCATAATTTTCTTAGCTAGGATACGCCCTCCTGAATGGTTTCCACAGCTTCCATTATGAATAAACTCGAGCGTTTCTTTAGCTTGCGAGGGCCTCAAACATCTCATCGAGGGTCCTTGAAATGACTTTTTGAATAACCTCCCCTCTGAGTCTAAAGAAAACCGAGGGGCCTTGTTTCTGATTTTCCGAGCCTCCACCTTGTCAGTGGGACAAACGTCTGTTGGAAAACAGGAATCAGAAAGCAGCGAAAATTTAAAAAATTTTCCAACAAAAGGATCTTGGACTCGCAATCGTGTATCCAAATTCATAGAGATTAGAAACTTACTTTTCAATAATCTTTCTTGAAGCGTTTCAAGCCACCCAAGAACCCTCTTCTCGCTGCTTGATCCCCTCTCCTTGGTAAAGCTCGAATCTTCAAAACTTCTAACTTGAAGCTCTCTAGAGATAGTCCACCAACTTGACTACAATCTAACTAGTAAGAATGCTAGTTCTCTAGTTAGTGTTTAGGCTTTACCTAGGGTTTAATTTATCTTGGAGAAAGGATGGTGTTCAACACATGAACCAAAAGAATTGCCGATTACTCTCTAAGGGGAGCATGAGCTGCCCTATATATAGGAAAGGGAGGGGTGGCCGAAAATCCTAGTCCTTATAGACTAAGGATTTGGTCCCTCTCTCCTATTACTTGATCATCAAGTAATTTCCAACTTTGACTTTGAATTCTAATTCAAATCAACTTTTAAGAGAGCTAAAAATATCCAAACTCTTTTTGGATAATTTTATACTTTATTTATTAAATAAATAACTTATTTTTATCTAATTAATTAATTCATAATTAATTAACTAGATTAATTTTCTCCAAAATAAGACTTTCTTTTTAATTCAAAATTAAACCAAAGTCTATTAAATAATTAACACATTTAATTATTTAATATATATATATATATATATATATATATATACACGTGTGAGACACGTGTCACTCACGTGACCCACACGTGTGGAACCCTCTTGGCCCGATTAACTCGTTTAATCATTTTAAAGCCTTAACTCATGTAACCAAGTTGTTGTGTGTGACCCTCTAGGTTCTCAATTCAATTAGCAGTGACCCCAATTAATTAATTCACTAATTAATTAATCAGTCCACAGATTAAACGACCATAGTCTAGCAACAGGTGTTTAACCCCTAGCCGAATTGGAATGTTCGGATTCGACAGAACCTTTAAGTCATTGACTCATGTGAGATACAATCCTCCTACTTACTATCTCTCAACCAAGATCTAGGGTAAGGGAATAATCAGAACCCTAATAATCTGATCTTAAAGCTAAGTGCATCTCATATCCATTTGATCTCAATCCAAGAAACCCTTGTCTTGATGTCTTGATCTACTGTCTTGGCCAAGGACTCCATATGGCATATGAATGACTTACACAATAAGAGATCACCTTGCAAATGCAAGTGTAGGTCCTTTCTTGATTCTCATTCACTTTCATGAGTCACTTGTGCAGCCCCAGCATAAGCCTTGAATCAGTTGTCTAAGGCGACACCCTTTAAAGCCTATACCTAAGACTACAGAGTTAACTCATAAAGTGACATGGAACCTCAAGTCTAAGGATCAATTAATCACATCAATGACTCTCGAGATATTTCCTAATCTAGAAGTTTCCATTTCCTGAAATAGAAACTTCCTTTCCCATTTAGGAATGTTCTCACACGGGGCACCACAGTGAACTTACTTATTGAAGTAAGCACCCTCATGTATCACACACGTATCAACTATACACTTTGCATCTCCATGAAACAAGGTGGTCCTTCTTAAGGGCGTGATCCCACAAGCAAGCCTTAGAGGAGTCAGGTTGACGCTCCCACTGTCAGTAGGACTCATCGGCTTGGAGTATTTTACTAATCATGACTTATGTGATATAGGGCTCATTTTATGAACCATTTCACCTAAATGGTAGAGTCCTAAAGTCATCAGGATTAGGGGAATTCTCATACATGCACAGCTAAAGTAAACGCATACCAAACAAGAGCATATAAAGAAGTGTTGCCTCAATTCGTTATTTCATTCAAAGATTGTCTGTGATTACAATAAGGAAAAGCACAAAGCGGATATACAATCGGCTTTCTAGGGCACTATTCCTAACAACGTCATATTTAAGAAATCTGATAATATCGTCAAGCCAACAAGGCTCGTGAGGATCAATCATGGCTACCACTTTCTTGGCACCTTGTTCTTTTATCAGGGGCTCTTCAGTTCTAAGAAACGTAACAGAGCGCTCATTGATACCTTCCAAAGCCGAGGTAAATTTTGATAGAGCGTCAGCACGCTCATTTTCGGCCCGTGGGACCTGAAGTAGATGGAATTCTTTGAACTTCCCAATAATTTCCTTGGCTTTGCTCAAATACTGCACCATGGTGGTTTCTCGAGCCTCATAAGTTCCTTCAATCTGCTCGCAATTAACTGTGAATCAACATAAGCGGTGATCCTGGAGGCTCCATTTTGAAAAGCAATTTTCAATCCTTGCACAAGGGCTTCATACTCTGCCTCGTTATTGGTGACCTGAAATCCAACCTGATTGCAAAGTCTAACTCAATTCCGTTGGGGTCTCTAAGGGTTACCCCTGCTCCTCCCCCTTGAGAGGTTGAGGAACCATCTGTGTGCAGGACCCATAAACCATCGTTCTTTAGAACAGCAGGTTCTAAACCAAAACTTTCAACCAGCAAATCCGCTACAACCTGCGCTTGTATAGCAGTTCTGGGCTCGAAACTTAAGTCAGACTGGCTCAACTCAATGGCCCATTTTATCAGTCTTCCCGATACATCCGATTTGGACAACACCTGCTTCAGAGGCTGATCAGTGAGGACAGTTATTGAATGCGCTTGGAAGTAAGGTCTCAACCGTCTTGACGTGTTGATGAGGGCGAATGCAAATTTCTCGATTTCCAGATACTTCCTCTCAGCCCCTTGTAATGTTTTGCTCAAATAATAAACAGGCAAGTGCGATTTGGACAACACCTGCTTCAGAGGCTGATCAGTGAGGACAGTTATTGAATGCGCTTGGAAGTAAGGTCTCAACCGTCTTGACGTGTTGATGAGGGTGAATGCAAATTTCTCGATTTCCAGATACTTCCTCTCAGCCCCTTGTAATGTTTTGCTCAAATAATAAACAGGCAAGTGCTTACGTTCCCGTACAGCTACTAGAACTGCGCTCGTTGCCTCGGTTGAAACGAAGAGGTACATGAATAGCTTCTCACCCTCAACCGGTTAGGTCAGAAGCGGAGCGCTCGAAAGGTAAGCCTTCATGTCCTGCAACGCCTTTTCACATTCCTCAGTCCAAGCAAAATTTCGAGCGTTGCGCAAAATTTTGAAGAAAGGGAGGTTTCGGTCCGCCGAGTACAAGATAAATCTATTTAAAGAAATGATTTTCCCTACCAGCACTTGTACTTCCCAGAGATTACGAGGGGATGGGATGTCCAAAATAGCCTTGATTTTCTCCGGATTAGCCTCGATTCCCCTCTGACTGACCATGTAGCCCAAGAATTTTCCTCCTCGCACTCCAAAAGTACATTTTGAAGGATTCAAATGGCAAAAGTGCGCTTCAGATCCTCCAAGTGCGAGCCCTGACGCTCGCTCTTAACAATCATATTATCGACATACACTTCCATGGATCTTCCAATTTCTTTCTCAAACATCTTGTTGACGAGGCATTGATAAGTGGCCCCAACGTTCTTGAGTCCAAAAGGCATGACTAAGAAGCAATATACACCCAAGTGAACAACAAGTGAGGTTTTGGGGCGGTCTTCCGGAGCCATAAAGATTTGATAGTACCCTTGGAAGGCATCCATCATACTCATGAGTTCACAGCCCGCAGTTGAGTCCACTAGTTGGTCTATGCGGGGCAAGGGCTAAGGATCTTTAGGGCAAGCCTTGTTAAGATCTGTGAAGTCATTGCACATCCGCCACTTATTTGCATTCTTGGGCACCAGTACCACGTTACATAACCATTGTGGATACAGTATGGGCTCGATATACTGGGCCTCAAGGAGCTTGTTAACTTCTTCCTCAATAACTTTCTTCCGAAAACCGTTTACATCTCTCTTTTTCTGCTTAATTGGCTTGAAAGATGGATCCACATTGAGCCTGTGGACTATGACGCTTGGGTCAATCCCAGTAAGGTCTGAGTCTTTCCATGCAAAGACATCAATATTTTCTCTGAGGAAGTCAATCATCATGATCTGCGAGGGCCCAGAGAGATTGGACCCAATCTGAGTAGTTTTATCCTTGTTCCCTGATTCTAGCTCAATAGTAAGAAATTTCTCCGAGGGCTCGATCCTAATTTTTGGGCTGGGGAGCTCGAGCGCCCTTTTCTTTCCCGTCAGATGGCCATCATCCATGGGATCCTCTTGCCCACGCTCATTTTTCTCAGATGAAGACTCTCCAACCGTCCCTGGCGGGGTAGCTTCGTGGGTATCTTTGTTGTTGGGATCTTTCTTTTTGTTCTTTTTCTTGTTCATTTTGGCCCTCTTACGCACGGGGCCATCCTCGTCCAGATTGGGGAAATCGACGGATTTCTTGGTGAACCCAATTTGAAATGCTTTCTCTGTTTTAGGTTTTCTGAGGGAGAACATGTAGCATTCCCAAGCTTCTCGTACGTTGCACAAGACTTCTCCGACGCCCTCGGGGGTGGGGAACTTGATTTTCTGGTGGTAAGTGGAGATAATCGCTTTGAAATCTACAAGAGCCGGTCGCCCGATTATGATGTTATAGGGGATATCAATTTTCACCACTGCATATGTGACCATGAGCGTTTTGCGCTACGGAGCTCGGCCAAATGAAGTGGCCAAGCGAATTTGCCCTCGTGGGACAACCTCAGAACCTCCAAAGCCAATGAGGGCTGTTTTGAGTGGTTCGAGCAGGGTGTTGGTAACATTCATCTTTTGGAACGTGGTGTAGGGCAAAACGTTAACAGAGCTTCCACTATCCACTAACACCCTCTTTACAACGTGATTGTGGACATCCAAGCTAACCACCATGGGCCAATCAAAGTTTTCACTGACCCCATGGGGTGTTACACTATGTTCCAAATCGCTATCAGTAAATCCTATTACATCATTTTCTTTCGAGCGCTGATTTTTTGCCTCTTGAATGGCATAAACTGATTTGGGCACCGAGGGACGCTGATTATAACTACGGATATATCGTCGTCGGGAAGCATTGGAATCCCCTCCAGAGGATCCTCCTGCTATCATGTCGATGATCGCGAAAGGGGCATTTTCTTGCTCAGGAGCCTTTCCTTTGTTGCGATGGCTGCTCTCAGGAGGGCCTCTCCCTCGCGGGCTCCTTGAACGCGACGGACTCCTCATCCTCTCTCGTGAACGATTAGGACAGCGCTCGTCATAGTGCTCCAACATTTTCACAAATTCTTTCAAATGACCCCCCACGACGAGCCTCTGAATTTCCACCTCTAGTTGGCGGCATTCATCCGTATTGTACCCTTTTTGCTTATGGAAAGCACAGTACTTGTTCGAGCGCCTCAATGCCTCCGTCTCCTTCATCTTCATGGGCCCTTTAAAGAGTTTCTTGTCAGACAACGCGTAAACCTCCGAGTTCGGCCTTGTAAGGGGGATACGCTCGAAACGACGGGGGGCGGGAGGAGATTTCCTGCGCTCTTTCCTGCTAGCATCTTCCCACCCCCTCTCCAGGTGTCGCTCATGTCTTACCGGGCTAGGGTGTCGGGGCCCATTAGTCCCGTACATGTCTTCGAGCGCGAAGAACGGCTCGGCAACTTCTCTTAAGGCCATGAGGGTTCCTGGCCTTCTCTCCACGATGGCGTCGGTAAACTTTTTGCTCACGTATTGCTTGTGATCCACAGCCTTAAAGAGCACTGGGATCAAGAAATCCATGGAGGGCCTCTCCACCTGCAATATTTCTTTGTTAAAACGGGCGAAGAACGAGCGAAGAGTTTCGTTCTTGCCTTGCACTACATTGTAAAGTGTTGTGGGAGCAGTGACAGGTGCCTTTAAGGAATTGAAGTGGTTCAGGAAGGTGTTTGTGAGCTCTCCGTAGGAGTGGATTGATCCTGACGGCAGACGTTTGTACCACTCTTGGGCCATTCCAACGAGGGAGGTAACAAACACTTTTGCCCAATAATGGCTAGAGTGCTCGTACAAGTGCATTAGATGTAAAAAATGGTCCAGATGATCTGCGGGGTCGGTGGTCCCATCATAGCGGTTGACTGATGTCGGGACCTTACCCATGCCCGCTTGGGTCATCAAGACTTCTTCCACAAGAGGAGACCCTTTTGCGAGCGGATGGGGGTTGTAACATCTGAAATTTTCTTCCTGCTCCACTTGGTGGGGGACATGCTGTTGGCGGACGCTGCGTCGAGCGTCTTTGGCCTTTTCAAGCTCATCCCCAGCGTGGGGGACTTGGGATCGCGCTCCTGAGAGCTGTCCCACCATATCCTGCAACTGGTCTTGCACAGCTGCGAGGACGTCGGGATTCCCCTTCTTCACCTGGCTCCCTCGTTGGGAGGCTTGTGGCCTTCGTTTTGAGGCACGAGAATGAACCTCTTCATCATCGTTGATTCTTTTCGTGGGCTCTCTGCCCCTGTTCGCATGGGGACGCTCGTTTTCGCCTTGGTTGGGCATCTCTTTGGCGGGCGGGGGTGGTGGTTGAGCCCTTAGGACGGCCTGAGCCTCCCTAAGTGGATATGTTTGCAATCCACCCAAAGGAGGGGCAGCTTGAGTGGCCTGCCCAGAGGGAAAATATATGGAATGAAATCTCTCCCATGCACCCTGGGCCGCCTGAACCTCACACTGGGCGTAAAGAGCCCTCAGCTGTTGAGGGGTCAAAGGGGGCAACTCCACCCCTTCAATCTCCCTCGGAATCACCACCGGGAGCTGGATTTGCCTGGCATGGTATGGTTGAATCGCCGGTATCATGACGGAGGGGGTGAGCATATATCCCGGAGGCGGCATCATATAGGGTTGCCCTCCTGGATTCGCATGAGAATGAACCCACTGGTTCTGGGTGGGTGGTTGTGGAAGAGAGGGGAGCTGCGCACCTCCGGCGACACTGGGAACGGGCAGTACCGGCGACGCTGGGAACGGGCGGTACCGGCGGCGGAACCGTTGATTCTGTAAGCGGAGGCACACCTCCGGCGGGCGGTGCTCCACCAGTGACCGCAGATGGAACGGTGGCGATATTGGCATCATGGGGAGGATCCTCCCCTCCTCCCACAGCTCTGGACCTTATAGTTACCATGGTTAAGAAGGTGCTGGGTGTTCGTTTCTCGACTATCAAAAAAAGAGATAAAGATGAACTGAGAACGGGTTTCCCACAGACGGCGCCAAAAATGATGGGTCTGAATTTGGGGTACAGAGTCCGATCACTTTAGAATTTGTTTAGGTGAGGAAACCAGTTGATGATCGTCGGAAAAGATGGGGGGGTTCTACTTGCTAGGACAAACACTAAAGCAAAGTCAGGGCCAAGCTGGGGGAACTGGGGGTGATTCCTAGTTTAGCTCTCTGACGCTCAAGTCAGATGATGATCTGAAAGAGAAAGTAAAGAAGTTGCAAAAGTGCAGTAATGGAGGTAGCTTACAGTGAAGGAGATGAAGACTCCTATTTATAGTTGAGGGTCAGGGACCCTTTGGTCATTTGCACAGTGTGGTCCTGACCGAATGTTGCCCTAACACGTGGCGTTGCGAGAGAAACCTAGGAGGAATCTTCTGCAAAAGCTGGTGAGAGTGAGTGTTGGCAACAGTGGTAGGTACGGGGGCAGGTACGGGGTGTCAGAGAGCCGTTTTGGGTTGGTGACGAGGGCCATGAGCGCGCTCGTGTCAACCATGAGCCTGATGGGACAACGAATCCGAGGATGGATCCGGGCCAAGGCAATGAGATGAGAGGGAGCTTGGTCCCTTGGTTTGCTTGCATGCGGAAGCCCATCCGAGGGTAGTGAGCACTCGAGGATGACTCCTTTGGTGAACTTGGGTATTGCTTTGTAGTGTAAGGAGCGCTCGTTGGTGAGAGGCTATGACAGCCACGTGTCATGTGATGGTGACGACACGTGTCGCTCATGGGTCTTAATACCCGAGGGTGAAGGACGCTCGGAGGGAATCTGCTTTGGGGATTGATAGGCCACGTGTCAGCTACTGGTGGCGTCATGTGTCAAAGCGTGGCCCAAGCGTATTTTGACCTTATCAAACACAACGTTCTGAATTTTTCTTTTAAATTTATCAGTCAATAGTTGATAAATGTCCAACATGATACAATGCGATAAAATAATAGTTTGAAACGTGTTTGGGCATAAATATGCAAAATAGACAAATAAATTTCAAATTTGTAAAAAGAATAAAATAAATCATATTCTTCTAGTTCTAGTAATTAATATAGATACTAGTCTTCTCTGCATTCCATATATCAACATGATTAATTAAAAGAGGAAAATATAACTTACTCGGTGTATTACGATTATTTTTTTAATTTTTTATCTAAATTTTTAAAAATTTTAAATTGTTATCTATATTTTAAAAAAAAAATTATATTACCATTTCCATCATTTAAATATTAACATATGTTTCATTTCGGATAAAAATTTAACAATTTCTAATAAAAAATAAAATACGTGTTAATCTCTAAATGATTGACATAATAATTTGAAAATATTTATAAAATACATATGATAATTTGAAAAATTTTATAATAATAATTTAAAATATTTAAAAATTTAAAAAAAAAATTAAAAGAAATGATCCTGATTAGGGATGGCAACGAGCCGAGCCGGCTCGCGAGCTACACGAGCCGAGCCGAGCCCGAACCCGAACCCTCTATTTCTTGGCTCGTGGCTCGCGAGCCAGCTCGCGAGCCCATATATTTAATTAAAAAAATAATATTTTTAATTTTTATGTATATAAATATTTTATTAATATATATTATTATATATATATTCATTAAATTTAATACAAAATGAATAAAAAATAATATATTTATTATATATATTCATTTAATATATATTATTATATATAAAAATATATTAAATTATTAAAAAAACTAATTTTTTTATTAAAATTAATATTCCAGGCCGAGCCTCGAGCCGAGCCGAGCCGGGTTCGAGCCTTGGTCGAGCCGAGCCCGAGCCCTGAAAAAAGGCCAAGGCTCGGCTCGGCTCGGCTCGTTGCCATCCCTAATCCTGATCGAGGGATTAGGATTACGTTGTGTCTTTTTTATTTTTTATTATTTTTTTTGCCCGCTAATTAAAAATAAAGTCGACTGATCAATAGACAACCTCATGGAATGCACGTAAGACGTATTCAGACTCAGACCATGACATTCAAAAATTATATTCATTTAGAAAAACAATCATTTTAATCATTACATTGTGTCATTAGGTGATAATCTGTTTTTCTCTATATTGCGTTGAGAATATCCGATCATTAAATTGTAAAATTCTTTCATATTTATAATAATTAAGTGAATATATTTTATAATATTCGAACTTTGTCTTTTTCTATAATTAATCATCTCGATAAACTTTTCTTGTATACCATTCATCAAATATTTGCGTTTATGAGTTATGACAAATCGCCATTTAAATTTTTTTTAGTGATTTTGATTAAAAAACACATTTATATTTTATAAACATGTTATGTGCCATATTTTCTAACGTAAACTACTAGAAACTGGTTTAAATGACGGTATGTCATAAATATAAATATTAAATGACGGTATGTAATGAAAATTTATCGGGATGATAAGTTGCAAAAAGACACAAAAGTAAAAAATATTTTTTTCCTAATATCTATACAATTTAAGAATTTGAGTCCGAGACTACTAATTAAGTAATTAGAATATCAATGCGAAACTATACACATATTATACACAATCTAATAATAATGTCATAATATTTTTTATTGCTGCAATAATTATTACAAGACGTGCATGATGCAGGGAAGCACGTAGTTCCAATTCAACATGTCTGATTTAGCGGTTAAAAGGAGATGCATGCGACTTCCCCGCAAATCAAAACAGAAAACATCTCAAGAAATCACAAAAAATTTAAAAAAAATTAGACTCATATTTTCATCTTCTTTCCTTCATTTCTGTTCATCTTTCTTTGTCTCCTTAATTACAGGTAATTTTCTGGTTTTTTTTCTTTGATTTTGTTCATGTTCGATTCATGGGATTTTGGGTTTAGCATTTCTGCTCTGTTTAGATTGTTTCTGATTATGGGAATTCTTGATATTGTTCTGGGGGAAATTAGGCATTAAATATCCTGTATTTCTCTTACAAAAGGGATGTTTTTGGGTACTTTTTAAGGTCATTGCCTGCCTCTATAACAATGGCGGATTGGAGTGTTGATCCTGCGAAGTTTGTCTGAAACAGAGAGCTTTCAAGATTGCTGTAACCTTAAAAGAATAGAACAATGATGTGCTGTGGGGGTGCAGAAGAGGAGCCTCATAGCGGTCCTCCGGCGAGCCAATACACCGCCCCGCCTAAGTCCGGTAGTACCTACGGTGGCAGCGTCGGTGGAGGTACGCCGTCATTCCTTCACATTCATCATCATTTTTGCTTGATTTTAGAGGGGAGAGAACAAGAACTCCCATACCTAAGCTCTGGATGTTATGTTTAGGCTCTGTCTTAGCTTCGTTTTCGCGTAAAAAATGACATTTTTACCCTTTTGGCGTTTATCCCGCGATTCTTGATGATCAATAAAATCTGGAATATGGAGTGTTCATTCTGCAAGTACTGGAAATGTTGATTCTTGATCAGTTATTTTTAAGTTTTTTTGAAAATTCAGCCAGTGAGAGAGGAGAACCGAGGAGTTCGACGAGAAGTGGACCGCCCCAAAAGGCTTTACCGATTGAACTTCCAACTCTGTCACTAGATGAACTGAACAGACTAACAGGAAATTTTGGAACGAAATCGCTAATTGGAGAGGGTTCATACGGCCGTGTTTTTGCTGCAAAGTTGAGCAACGGACAAACAGCAGCGATCAAGAAGTTGGATTCTAGTTCGTCTCCTGATCAACCAGACAATGATTTTGCAGCACAGGTGAGGGCAGTTTTGGGATCTTCTGTTTCACTTTTTCATGTGGGTAATTTATTTACTTAGGTTGTAATGGAAGTGTTTCTTGTGCAGCTATCCACTGTGTCAAGGCTTAAAAACGAGCATTTCGTGGCGTTGCTTGGATACTGCCTTGACCAAAACAACCGGATTCTGGTCTACGAGTTTGCTGCGAAGGGTTCTTTACATGATGTTTTACATGGTATGTAAAAGTTATTGAAACTGATAATCTTGATTCATTGTAGTGGTCACATATGTAAAGAATTTCAGTTGAGATTTAGACTAATTACACAAACTTCCCATCTTGTTTGAAAAATTACAAAAACCTCCCCTGGAAATCCCCATTAAAAACTCCTAAAAGAAGAAGAAATGTATTGTTCTAAATTTTCTTGTGTTGTTTTGCAAATTGCAGGTAGGAAGGGGGTGCAAGGGGCGGAACCGGGTCCAGTTCTTACGTGGAGTCAAAGAGTGAAGATTGCTTTTGGTGCTGCAAAAGGACTAGAATATCTGCATGAGAAATGTCAGCCATCGATTGTGCATCGCGATGTCAGATCGAGCAACGTGTTGTTGTTTGATGATTTTCTTGCCAAAATTGCTGATTTTAGCTTGACGAATCAGTCTTCAGATACTGCAGCTCGGCTGCATTCAACAAGGGTTCTCGGGACATTTGGTTACCATGCCCCGGAGTAAGTTTATTTTATTTTGGGATTATACTCACATAACCTAATTTGGCCTAATTACGTAAACTTCTTTGAAATTTGAGAAGTTACAAAAACTTTCCTGGCATATTGTAAAATTTGGCCTAATGCATTCTATATCGTATGAAAGTCAAATATTGACCAATATGTCAAAAGGGCAACATAGGGTATTCATGAAAAAATAGAGACGACATTTCATCAATGCAAAATATAATTTAAAGTCTTCAACAAGGAAAGTTTTTGTAATTTTTCAAAATTCAGGAGAAGTGTGTGTAATTAAATCAAATTTCTTGGTATTAGTCATGCCCCGAGTCCACAAGACCGTTAGATATAAGAACTGTCTTAACCCAATGTCATGTCTCAGGTACGCCATGACAGGGCAGATAACTCAGAAGAGTGATGTTTACAGTTTCGGAGTTGTTCTTCTTGAACTTCTCACCGGGAGAAAGCCCGTAGACCATACTATGCCGAAAGGGCAACAAAGTCTTGTCACATGGGTAAGTTTCTTAAGGTTGTAAGACTGTTTGCCTCAGTTTCTTGACCTGATTTTCATAACTATGTGTTACAAATCCAATCTTCTCCAGGCAACTCCAAGATTAAGTGAAGATAAAGTGAAGCAATGTGTGGATCCTAAGCTAAATGATGATTATCCACCAAAAGCCATCGCAAAGGTTCTAACTCTTTCTCCCCATATCGTTCACATTGTTGTTTCTCTCAGCGAAGACAACGATAATTTTATTTTTTCGTGTACTTTCATTTGCTCGGCTTGCGTGATAATGGTTTCCCCCTTGTCTTTTTTAAAAACGTTTGGTTCACCCTAAGGTTTCAGAAATTACATTAACTTCCCCTGAGAGATCTTATAATCAATTATTGATTAGCAACTGGAAGTTCTTGTAATTTATCAAACCTAAGGAGAAGTTTGTGTACTAGTTCAGGTTATGTTAGTGTAATTATTGATTTCTAAAATAACAAACGGTTTTTCATGACAACTATGCACAACTACGTTCAATTTACACAAATATTTCAATATATTATACACATTATATATTGAAATCTTGCCTCTCCTCTATCAAATTCCGTGCCCGATCCCTAATTATATATTGGTTTTTGCACTAACTCAGATGGCTGCTGTTGCGGCGCTTTGTGTGCAATACGAAGCGGATTTCCGGCCAAACATGACGATCGTCGTGAAGGCTTTGCAGCCACTTCTGAACTCTAAACCAGCTGGACCATGATTCTCATGCCATATCAAATGAAATTGTACTGTAATATTAAGTAAAATATGTTTCTTGGAAAAGAAGCCTATGAAGCACACAAGTTTTTTCAACGGCGGTATGATGATATTGTAACCTGATCTGAAGTTGTGTTTGTTGGTATATAGATAGGCAGATACCAACCAAATTGTGCTGTAACAAAGTTCAACAACCAATATTTGGAAGTTTTGGATTCATTTATGCAACCTGCTTTTATTTTTCCTTTTCCACTCTTATCATGTTTGGCAAAGTTATAATCCATCATTGTATCTTGCATTCTTATTTTTCTTTGGATAATTACACTAACTTCCCCTGAGGTTTTGGAAATTACAGAAACATCCCTTTTATAATAGCGGTGGTTTCTGTAAGTTTTCAAATCAGGGGAAGTTGTGTGCACAGGTCATATATCTCAAGATATGTAACTATGTTTACCCCTTTTGTCTTTAGATGATGCTACATCGAGGAAAATTCGGCCTGCGGGTGAAAGTTTTCGTAAATATTGATGACGTCGTCTGAAATTTGACAGACTTTTCTGTGTTGTCCTTGGCATGTCAAAAATTTGACGGATCCTAACGGTGTCGGTCTTATGTGCAACTTTCAAATTTGCGAGGTAGTTAAGTGGAGTACTTTTGAGGTTCGGGTTGGACTTGTAAGTTTCATATGTTTTAGAGGGGGTGCATGTGTAATTAATCCAAAATTAGTAAACTCTAGAGTAGAAATCATTGCAATACTACTAAAACATACATATATTGAGTCCGAAAACATTACAAATCAAACATATTTCAGAGTTACACATATCAAAACCCAATATTTATAACAAACTGGTTTAGAACAAATCTCATCTCTACACAAAAGTGCTGGTGATGGTCACAGACAGCAGAATCCAAGTCAAGATCCCATTAATGGCTCCTTGTCTGAGTCCTTTAAAACTCGATATGGTGCTTGAACTCAATACGATTTCTGTGAACACATTGGAAACATGAAACCTTATGAGACAGAGAGAGAGAGAGAGAGAGGGGGAGTGGGGAGTAAAAGTATAAAAGTACCTCCAGAACTAGTGGTACTGCTGCCAACTCCGCTGCTATTGCTAAATTGCTCGAAAACCTGAGCTTCGGGCGAGTTAGGAGCTAGGTGCAGAAGTTTGGGGCAAACAGTAGCATTATATTTAGCCTGAACCTTGCAAATGGGAACAAGGCTCAACGCAAGTGTTGCGTTGAGCTTAAAGCCGAGCCCCGGCTCATTCCGGTCCCTAACAAGAATGCAGAGACATAGCTGCGATTTGTCCACATCTCTGCTCAGCTCATTGCAGCAACTCGGACTGGGAGTTTTAGCATCACCACTCACGAATGCTATACATGATGAAAAGCTCACTAACTGGTCTCGACATTGCTTCTTGTCCTGCTCGAAATCTGAGCTCGCATGATGGAACATCATCATGAGAATCATCAAGAAACATGGGATCAATGTCTTGCTGTCCATTTTGTATGGTTTGTGGTCTAATTCTTGATTGGGTGTCGAATATGTAATGTTTTCTATATATAATATTGAGGGTTTTTCTAGATGTTGATTTCTTGAATAAGTGGGAAATTGCTGGTTTTGATTCAAATAGTATTATACTTTATATTCTGCGTCACAGTTGATTAAGTGTGGAAGTTATGAATATATTAGTGCAAATTAGAGAAATTTCGTGCTCATAGTACTGAGATTTCTACATGTCGTAAGCTCGTTAGATTGGGAGATCTGGAAGGTGTCCGATCATAAGAGAATGACATGTAACAACCACTTTTCCAATTAGATTGCAGCTCTAATCAAAAGACAAAATATTATAAGCTTATCAGTGCAGCGATATACCCAATTAATTAAAGGTTTTGTGGTCGAGTTTTTAAATATATAACTACTATTTGTCGGAAGACTAGATATCTTATCGGTGTAAACCGATAAATTAATTGAAAATCTCGTGTTCGAGTCTCTAAATATATAACTAATTTGTTGGAAGACTGACACCCTGTGGTTGGAATCATACAAATCATTTGATGACATTGGCCCATACTCGATTCTTTTTGTCTCGATCTTATTAAAAAGTATTAATTATCTATATTATTAAATTAAACCAAAGAGGCAGATAATAACCGTTTGATCTCTTGGACTCTTTTTTTCTTTTTTTTTTTTTAATTTATTCTCTTTGTCCGCTTTGTTTTCTTACGCTTTTCTCTTCCCTTTTCTTTTCATTTATTTATTTTTTTTATCACTCCAAAAACTTTCTATTAACTTCTCTTTTCTCTCTCTTTTTCTAAGAACTTCTCTTTTCTTTTACTTCATTTCAATTTTTTCTTTTCTTTTTCTATATAACTTTTATTTTTTCTCCTCATATTTTAATTTTTCTTAACTAATACAACATTATCCTATACTATTTATTTATCATAATTTTATAATTATTTTAAATATAATTATAAAATATATATTAATATAAAAATTAATTTTAATATATTTAGATAATAATAAATTTGCACATGCATAGAGTGTACCAGATTATTAGTGACAATCTTATGCTTGATACTTGAATTTGAAAAGCTCCAATAAATTATAATTAATATTAAATCAAACATGTTAAATTTCAATAAATTATAGTTATTATTATGTTAGATTATATTTAGCTTTAATGAATTATAATTTCACCTAATTACAATCTCCCCCTAATCACATCCTCTTTGTGATTCGTAATAGAAGTTAATCGATATTAGTAGCGAGTTTAACAAAGACCGATAATTAAATAATCCAAGCCCGAATAACCTAGTCTCACTTAGCTAATGCAAAATTAAATAGAATTAAATTAAATAAAAAGGCCTATATTTCCTTACCAAATTATGGAACAACCTTTAAAGAAACAAAATAAAGGAACCAACAAAGACAGGTGGTTAAGATTGCAAAGGGGCTCTCAGCCCATTCTAAGCACTAGTGTTTTCTGGGATTATAATGGGATCAGATGTGCACATTTCCCACATAGCACAGCTACTGAGCTACCTCTCTACTTCAAGTGAGTGAAAAAGGGAAGACAAAAGAGGAAAATGAACAATGCATTATCATAATTTTTTCTATGAGACAAAGGTGGCATGATACAAAGGATCCCACATCAGGGAATACACCTAGAAAATGAACAGGTAGAACAATCTATCATTACAAGGTAACCATTTTTTGATTTCTTCGACTCGGGACAAACCTGTAAACGACATTAAAACTCGATAATGTCAAAGTTGGAAAAACCAAACCAACCAAAAAAGTTCCATCCAATAAAAAATAGAAAAGACGTACCTATCATTAACGTCTAGTCCTAGGTTTGCAGCGGAATTCAGCTAAGAGTGCTATATGGTTTGATGACCATTCGGGAGAGGGAAGAGCGGTATCCTTTCGCAAGCTATCCTCATCCAAGAGCTCCAACAGAGACTCGACTGTTAATGAGTCGGCTACAAGAAGAAAAAAGGATATAGAGTGGATGTAGAATTCGACATGAATATGTGGAGAGGAAACCACTGATTGCATTGAGGCAAATGTAAAGAATAACAACATGAAATAAGCTCTATGAAGAATTGGTGAGGGTACCTGAATAGAATATGTAATCATGGGTACCAATAAAATCTCTAGTGCAGTTTGTAAAAAGGGGTTCATTTGTATTAGAATCCATTTTCCTTCTCTGCTCTAGACCAAGACCGACCCCAGCTCTTGCAAAGGATGAATAAGCACTAACCTGTCAAGTAAAATGTCACAAAATGATAAAAAATAGACTGATACAAAATGATAATGAGAGAGAGAAAGACAGATTAGCGGTAAATGAAATCCATTAGGGTATACCAATGGCAGCTGATGTGTTAATTTGTTGGCTGGGCGATGAATTCCGAGTGGGTCTACAAGCAAATCTGGATGATGCTGATCAACTTTTCCCATAGCAAGAAGGGCATGAGGAGCACTGTATATTAAAATGGCAAAGTAAATTAAGAAAGAAAGATATATCATATGCTGATCCAAGAAACTCAATTGCAGAAATTTTAAAAGATGATGATATAAATATTAATTTTTTGATGAGGCAAAGCACCTTCCAGGGACTGAATTGAAATCTCCGCATACCAACATAGGTATATCTGCACTTGCAGCAATTTTTTCCAGGCCTTTCAACAGTGTGTGGACCTGGTATGGACAATGACAAAGAACCAACTTCAAAAAAATGACCCTAAAAAAAGCAAACAAGTTGGGAGAAATGATAGGCTCAGGCAAAAACCTGCCAAAGTTTGACATCCTTCAATTCTTGATGTACATTTACATGAGTGTTTGCCTGTGTTCAGAAACATAAGACAGATACTGACCATGAGATGCTGCACAATGTTCCATCACATGCTTCAGGTGTAGGGAAGAAAAATAGAAAATGACACTTGAATAGTATTTAATGCAAAGCAACATCAAGAGAAAAGGATTCTAAGAGAGAAATGAGACTCTACCTAAAACAGCATCAACACTTAACACAAGACATTAACAACAGAAGATAAAGTTACTCATTTTGCACACCATGAAAACAAATACATGGCAAATGAGTAATAATCCTCTCATGCAAGTTCTAGACACAACCACTTCCTTACCTGAGTGCACTCATCTACTTAACAACCTAACCAGTAAATGCGAACTTGACATAGAAAATAACCAAAAATGCCTTCAAAAGTCGAGTGTTACTGCGGTAGGAATTAATACAGTACCATAAACATCTCAAAACTTCAACACAGAATCAAGAAAGAGATCAGGAAAACACTAGTCTTCTGCTCTTCTTTATCAGAATCCTCTAGACCGGTTTGTTATCATATTAACATAAACTGTACATGCAATATACTATACACAAAATATTCATGTGCATTATCGTTTTCTCATCATGCCTTCTTGGCCATATCAGGCAATGAAATTTGTTAAAATGTGAATCTCAGTGGAACATTACTCGTGAAAAAGAGGACGAGTACAGCCAATATGAAAAGCTGGCAAAAGCTAACGCGTAATGTCGTGTACGCTGAATAATGTGAACCTTACCACACAAACAAGCTGGCGCTTTCCAGGATTATCAAAGCCCTGGTTACCAAACTTGGCTTCTAGAACAACAATTAACGCGACATTATCCTGTATGGATGAAAAAATAAAGCTGAGAAGTGGCATGGACGTAACAATGAAACCATTCTTCAAACTCCAGAGCAACACAAATTTAAAAAATTTAAAAATACCTTGACCAATCGAGCTAATGCAGTTTGCTTCTGTGCACTAGGAACCAATGCATCAGTCAGAGATTGAGCAGCTTTATTAAACTCAACCTGCATTCAGGGATGCCTATGATTAAAACAAGTAAAAGAGCTTAGAGCATGTTTACATGAATGGACGGCACTATTTGGTCACCTCATATTTCTTGACATGCGAAAATCTATCACGCCGGAAGAAAGTAGCACAACCATCAATGGTACTTGTGTTTCTAACCAAAGCCTGCAAAATTATGGATAACATATGAATAACATCACGAGTTTCTCATCCAGATTCAAATGACGTCTGACCAACCTCTGTTGTTTTCTTTTTAAACAGAGCTTGATAGCCATGCTTATCCAATTCAGGTGCGAAGAATTCCTCAAAATGATCCCCTTGGACCTGAGAAATAGAGGATAAAAACCAAACGGAGGATATGAGGCCTCAGATGGAAAAACAATTCAAGCATGAATATAGGATGCAGAGTTCACATCGCGATGTCTCAAAGAAATGTAAAAGCAACACCTATAGTCGAGCAACTTCCATAGTGGCATCTCCATGTTTCAAATGGGACCATTAACATTTCTCTAATTAGGCATATCAAACTTGCTAGCTCTTAAACAACTAAACAAGAAGTTCTATTTCATCCACATAATAAAGGGAATGCATTGATTCCTCTAACACCTTATGCTGAAATAACATCCTTAACAACTCTGAACAAGTTATTGCTAAAAAGTTAAAGCCAAACAACTTCTTAATGTTTACAGCTCCTTTTTGCGGCTAAACTTCATTAAAACTCAATCATGCTTAACATGGATCAACAGCCAATGTAACAAAGTACATCAATAATTCTAGTTAAATACATTAGGTTTTACCATTTATGACATCACTTATCATTAGTATACAAAATTTCCTAAGTTCCATCAACTGCAATTAGAAAAACTTAAATCCAAGATTAACCTTGAAAATATGAAAACAAAATTCAATCTCCCATATGATTGTATACCTCTTGAAGACAAACAATGTCTGCTCGATAGCCAACTATTTCCCGTAAAAGGTTTTGCCGGCGGTAGGCCCAAGAAAGAGCCCAAGGGGGGCAATAACCATATAATTCAATCTTGGCATTTGTATCAGACAAAATGTTATACGAGAGCACAGTAAAGGTCCCTCCAGACGAAATGCGACTATCTAACTCTAGATGCCCAGGCACGTCGACTCCACTAACAGAGATCAAGCGCCGAGGAGTGGGTGAAGGAGCTGGAATTACACGGTTAGTCAATAAGGTACTTGTAGGTCCCACAGGCAATTTCGTTTCAGCATCTACCACAACACACTCAAACTTAAGGGCATTGCCAATATCATCAGCTGATGGCGTGTATGTCTTAGAGCGTCCAACTTCAAACCATGTTTCACCACCCTTCTGAGTAACTGCAGCAGGATACAAAGGTGTGGTGCCATTTGACAAGCTGGAATTCGACTGAGACGTAGTCATGCCAACAACACCTGATGTTGCACTGCCTGTACTATTAAACCGCCCATAACCATCATCATCCTCAGTTGCATTTGCATTCACCGTATTAGCAGCGCGTTCATGCAGAACACGATGATGTTGCCAGGCATCAGAAAAACACTTGGGAGAACAATGATAACTCTTAGTAATAGGCAATTTAGCTTTAACACACCCAAGGCATTGTAATGTAGCTTGCTCAGTTGGGTGAACACTACAAACTGCAACTTTCTTATCACTTTGTATACGGTACCTGCATACCAAACCAATTATTTGCAAGTGAGAAGTATATCTACAACCAGCACATATCAATGGGTTCACTTGCTGAAATCTTGATATGATAACCCCTAAACATGCATAATATCAGTGAGATCCTCCCTTGCAAACACAGATGCATCAGAGTAAAGTCCACGAAGATAACAGCAAGGGTCACTTAAAGCAACAAGTGCATGGGATTACTCACTGGCATAGAAGCTCAGCAAAAATTCACATGATTTGTTTACAATAGGAGACACCAAAATGTACAGTGAAAATCTGTAAACCACGTGGCATGAGTTGCAGATTATTCGCTGAAAATAGTTTAATCTTTCTTCACAAATTATCGCATAATGTATGCAAACTAATAAATCAAGTCAAAACTAGGCATATCCAAGCCTAAACCCACATAACAAGATGAAACTTGCAATACTAATGGCAACTAGGTAATAACAGAAGCTGACGTCAAGAACAAGCTTCTAGCACTTACATCAACAGGGGGGAGCCAAAAGATGGGTAAGGAGAAAGTACAACACAAGACCCAGTATACTATTATTTAAGATACAATCTGGAAATTATTACGGAAACACGAGTCATAGCTCAAGAAAATAAATAAAATCAAATCAAAGTATCAAACACAAACCACTCATTATTCGCCATGCTTGAAGCACAAGTTGCATCTCACTCAAAGACTAACATTAGGATTAAAACAAGAATCTAGAATCAAAAGTAAACTGACAAACCCTCTCACTTATTAGCTTCAAATGCAAGAAGAAGATAGTTACATCACTAATCGGAAAAAGCAAAAAGGCCAATAAACAGAACAGAACGAATGCCCTCCACGCCGAACACAGAAAACAAAATACACACTTAAAATTCATGCTCAAGGAAACTCACCATTTGTATCTCAAGAAATATCCATCCACAGGGTTCAACTCATTAACATCATCGCTAATAACAGACTTATCGGGGCGCTTCAAAAGAACATAAGGCGTCAACTCGCACCCTACAATCGGTATATCAGAAGGCAGGTGCACCCGCAGCACAGTCAGCATTTTCCCCAAACTTCTCCCAAATTAAACTCGCCCTTATCCCCTTCCAACCCTAAAATCACGGAAACCCAAGATTCAAGCACCAACTGTCGGCGGACTTGTGGCGGATCCGCCATCACCAGTGCCCAGCACCAATCGCCAGCCTTGCGCTCTCAGAAGCCTACCTAATTACAAGAATCCGAGATCAATTGGCACATAATCCGATGCGAAATGCAAAAGATCTCTCGAAGAAGTTGAACTTGAAAGGAGGAAGAAATGGATAACACGAAAACGAAGTGATCGCTGCAGAAAAGGTGAGGTTCGCAGGCGAATGCGGAGAGAGAGAGGGAGATGGGATTTCTAGAAAGAGAAACAAGGGGAGGAGGGATCCATTGATAGAGACTTAGGGTTTTACAGAATTAATAGAGGGAAAATGGTAAGAGGGAATGAGAAAGAAAAAAGGTCGTCTCTCAACACATTAATAGGAGAGGTCTCTGCGTACGTGTATTACTATTACTATTTCACTCTTACTCCACTCCCATAAACTATATATATATATATATATGTGCACATTGATGCATGCATACGAATAAGATCATACAGACATAATACGACATGGCGATGCTTATGCCTGAGTTCTTTCTTGAACCACGGTACGATATAGAGATGCGAATTTTTTCTTAAAATTTTCATGTGACAATGTGAGATATCTAACACGGTACGATAAAATAATATTTTAAAAAGATTTATCGTAGAATGTTTATATATATAATTTACCACCATCATCTTCGTCAATATTTATATATATTTATAAACAAATTAATCAACTTTTATTGAGCTTTTAAACCCTTTTAAATGTTTCATAATTTTTGTTTTGAAATAAATAATTGGAATAAGTGAATGTAAAAAACTACGTTAGGAAAGGTATTCGCAATAAGCACCTTCAGCTAGCTCGGGAGATTAGTCATTCACTCAATTGGGTGGGGGAAACTCTGAGAGATCAAAAAAAAAAATATATATATATATATATAATATATATTATTTAGATCAGATTATCCACCATCGATTACAATAATCTACAGCACTAACAGACACACTCGTTGATTAATAGGTTTATCGGAGTTTGTGTTGTGGATTGTCATATAAAGCCAATAAAATCTAATTATTGAAATATAATTTGACTAGTTAAAGCCACTTAATAAATGATGAATTTAAATCCTAGTTTTCAACCATATGGTGTAAATCTTTTGAAATCTTGTTGTATTTGAATCCTAGTTTTCAATCATGGTGTAAATCTTGTGAAATTTCATTATATTTTATGCTCATATTCACAACTTTCCCTCTTAGTCTTCAAGCACGAAACTACGGCTCGTGGCGTAGGTGTTATCATGTACATGCAGTTTGACGCTATAGTAAATTAACCACGCACCAATTGACGCTATAGTAAATTAACCACGCACCAATTGATTTTGAGGTCACTTTGTCATATACACGAACAAGATTGATAATGTTAGGTGTGTTTGTCAGTGTTGAATTCACTATGTTTCTGGGGTAATGAGATGATACATTTCCCTAAATTATCAGGCACCGGGATTCGCTCAACAGTGAATATAGCAAACAATGGTATCAATAAATGTAATACGACAGTTTGATGGGATTCGCCATAAATAGTCATTTGAATTTCTGATGGTGTGCTGCCCGATTGTTGGTTACTCACTACCAAATTGTTTTGACTGAAGAAATCAGGGGATTTTTGCTTCTATTTTTAGCAATTTGAGTAAAGTTTTGAGAGTAAAAAAGATATCGGCTAGGCTACCAAAGACCGAGGTAAATGAGGCACTAAATCACTCGAACGAACTCGTGAATGGGAGCAATTAGATCCGGAGGTCACCCTTCTTATAGGGTTTCTACCATAAACTCGAAACTCAGAAAAAACCGTATAGCAATTACATCGGGAGGTCGCCCTTCATGTTGGTCTCTACATTAAACCCGAACTTTGTAAAAAACAGATTAGTATCACAACACAATACTTTTTTCGATTTAACTCAACTTGTTCACAACCCTTTTTGCCGGAGGGAATAGGTGCAGGAACAAGAACATGAACACAAAACACAATTACAAAGAAATCCCATCAAAATAAAACTGAGAATGCTAAACAAATTTAAAAGAAAATAGATTGCTGAAACTCAACCAACAAAATTACTTTCACAAAAATCATGCCTTGTATAAATAAACCATCTATATATAATTCTACCTCAAAACCAGTCTGAATCATCAATCCCTGAGATTGTTCATCTCGTAAGCAATCAAGAAAAAGAAGCAAGTCTCTAATGCAATAATATCAGAATGGTAAGGTGAAAATAGCACGAAAAGAGACAAGAGTCTTAGTAACCACCCTTGAGATCATTGACCACATCGTATGGAATGGGTGTGACGGTTTCTAGTGTGGCGCCCTCCACCATAAACCCTGGCTTGGGTCCCTCTGGCTGCCTCTTGGTGCTAATAATCTTACCTTGCGCCTTCGCCTCAGCCTTCAATTGATCGTTCTTTTTAATCCTCAACATAACCTCTTCGTGGCACCTTGAGGACTGCACGTGCTCCACTCGAACATGGATACGTTTCCTAATGATTCTGTTACCAACCTTTGTTCACAAAAAACATGAAAAACGTCATGATAAGGTTAAATGAAGGATCAAATGCAGCAAAATCAAATAACGACAAACTCACTACATTCCCCTACATCTGCAAATGCAGAAACTTCTAAGGGAATAGAGTGGAATAGAGTCGCATAAACAAAAATTAAACAATTTGCAGTGAAAACCAGATCAGTAGAAATTTCTGGGAATGTTTTTCAAATTGCTCAACAGAAGGTTCCAAGAAACAATACCATGTTCAATAACATCAAGACCAACTTGAAACTGATACTAATAGCTCATACAATATAAATTTGGGATAATGAAAGCAGATTAGAAGCTAACTTGAAAATGAGGAGTATTTCTCAAATTACTCAATAAAAGGTTTCGAAACATTCCTTCTTCTGTAATATCATCATCAACATGATAACTGATCTTAATAAATACCCATTTCCCTAATCCATTTAAGCTAAAATGGGATTGATCCAGTTAGCAACAGGACATCCAGATGAAGTAATTTCACCTTCAAATCACCTAAACAACTATGGAACCCCACCCTGACGGCCCCTGCACAACACTAAAACCCAAATGGTAGCCAAATTGCGAGCTCTAACAGATAATCTCCCCTACATATTCCCCAAATTATCAATTAAACCAAAAACCAACCTACATTCACCCACAGTTCACAAAGAAAAGGTCGACATTCCTACAAAAATTAGAGAACCACGCAATTTGCAGAAATGCAAATACAGAAAATGCAACGCTACATCACCTGTTTGTCGACATCGACATCCACACGCAGTAATTAAACATTCAAATTAGCTAACAAACAACTATGAAACACCACCCCACCCCACCCCCGACGGCACCTTCTTTCAGAATAAGGCAAACTACAGCTCTAACAAATAATTTTCCTACATTTTCACCAAATTCTCAGTTAAATCAAGAGCCCAACCCACATTCACCCACAATTCATATAAAAAGCTCATAATCCCCAGAAACATGGTAAATAACAACCACAGACACACAAAACGCAACGCTAAATCACCTGCTTGTTGATTTCAACTCCAACTGCCCGCTTGGTGACGTTCCAGACCCGACCTGTGCGGCCATGGTAGAACTTGTGGGGCATACCTTTGTGGATGGATCCGTTCACCTTGACGTCGACATAATCCCCGACCTTGAAGATCCGAAGGTAGGTCGATAAATGAGTCGGACCCTTCTTCCTGAATGGACGGGAGAAGGAATCCCTGGTGCGGGCTCTCACACCGTGACCTGCCGGCATTCTGCGGTGGTTCTCAGCCGCCTCTGTGTGTAAAGTGCGTGAAGAAGAAGAGGGAGCTGAAGAAGTTAACGGCGGAAGAGGGGTGGTTATATATGTTTGGGAGTTAGGGTTTTAGAATGGCTCTCTTTGTGTATGGGCTTGTAGTTATTGGGCTGATTTTGTCTATTGGATTACAATACTTGGAAGTTGGGCCTTCTTAAATTGTTCGCCAAAATAAAATATTTGGTCGACTATATTCGATTATAAGTGTTTCAATTTAGTATCATCGAGTGATATCTATATATATACTAGGGAACCGCGCAAGACGCGGCGATTGTGCCCGCTGTTCACGGTATAGTACAAAATGAACGTATAATATTAAAATTAATATAAGCGCTATATTCGTTCGAGGTAACAAGTAATTAAAAGTATGAATAATCTAACTTGCGAATGGGTAGGGAGAAACAAGGTGTACATAGTGCTCACCTCGATGTATTTATGGGCTATGTACAAACAAGTTGTGTGATGCCATGCAAAAGTATCACTGTACAACATCTTCTGCCAAGGAAGTTAACAAAATAGGATACTTGTACCAACATCTTCTGCCAGAGATGTTAACAAAATAGGCTTGTTGGCAAAAGTTAACACAAGCAGCAAAAGTATATCTGTACAACATCTTCTAGCAGGGATGTTAACAAAATAGGCCAGCTAGTAGAAGTTAACAAAAGTTGGCTAGAGTAACTAATTATTTACATTTATGTACATATTTACAATCTATCCAACTGTAATCGCTACGGGTATGTTGAGTTGGTAGATATGTGCAGCTGATGTAATATTGTTTTAGTTCATATGTGGATGCTCAATCTGTGTAGTTTGTGATGCCTCGGAAATATCTACTGAACCTGAACAGGAACCTATATGAATGTAAACAGGTGAATAACTTTTTTTTTTTTTTTTTTTCTCCCCAGGAGAAGAAGATAACAAAGTTAGAATAATGTGCATGTATTAGAAAAGTGTAAGTTTGTACCTGCTTCGGCTTCAGTCCTCAAGGGTAATTGGTCGGCCTGCATGAGCGAGATAACAGTGTATCGATATTCGATGCCGAACTGAGATTCTGTTTTCCTTTTCTTGATTTGGATTATAAATTCTTTGTGCTGTAGATCTTTGTTGATATTGATGCAGCCGATTTTTTGTTCCTATATTACATGGCATATGTGTACAGTCAATAAGAAATGTATTGGGAGGGTAAATAGTACTGATTATTAGTATGACATGATGATCACCTCGTCATCCAGTTTCATGATTTGCAGTGCAGGCATACTGAGTACAATTTCTGCAAGCTCTCCAAATAACATAACATCTAATGAAGTGGAATTGTTTGACACCGTCACGACCAACTTAGCCCTAAAAAGTTGCAACTAAATTTGAATGTAAAAGGTTCTATTGTAATGAAAGAGTAAATCGTGAAATGTACTTAGAACAAAATATATAATATAGTACCTAGGTTTTGCAATGGTTTCAGTATTGCAAAAATTGCACATGATTTTCCATTCATATTGTCCTAATGTGCTTTTTAAACAGGCATTGTAGGTCATGTACCAAAATCTCTGTTGTTCATCTGTGATTTCAGCGTGGACTTTCACCCAAAACTTATCATCCTATAGACAACAAACGGCAGCTATTATTTTAGACAAGGTTGAGGCTGAAAAGTAAAGGAAATAAAAGAAATAATGCAGATGTATTCTGAGAAGATGGGCAAATTTGTAGCAGTTGGAAAGTAAGGATATGATGGTACAATGGATATTGATTTGAGTTTTACATATGAAGTAGAATATCATGATATTTTAATTTAGCCATTCAAGGGCTTGGAAATTATGTTTTCTCTTTTTTGTCGAAGACATCAAAAGAAGCATTATTGAAGCAGGCACACATATGTATAAACATGCATTTCCTGAAAACATGTTGATATTATTGTGATTGTTTGTGTATGAAGGAAGAAGACATAATGTGTATAAAAAATTTTGGTTGTATGAGTCAGTAGTATACAGTAAGGATTATGCAGAGTTTAGCATATGGCCAATTAAATTTCTGCGTTCACGATATTTCCAAAGGAATATGCGATGAAAATAATACAACAAGGCAGCAACCATTAGGGCCATATTATGGAACATAGATAAATTGCTTTATGCAATTTGGTTGAATTATACTTAGATTTGATATATACTTATTATAATATAATAAGAGATGTTAAATGGATATGCACGTTTAAAAAAATTAAGAATCTGAAATAACACAATCTCAAATTTCTGACAGAACATATTTATCTTTTTTCTGCACATAACATGATCATGTTTTAAGAAAAATATTTTTTAATAAATGATGACATAATTAATAAGAAATGTGAGAATATGATAAATGGAACCTAATTATTGCTTTTGTATAGGGAAGCTGGAAGGTAGAACACCACCTAAGGGCAGAATTGAGGTTTAACAAAGAAATCACAGGAGGTCGATTGCATGTACGTTATATATTTCCTCATTAAATAGCAGGGTTATACTATATAAAAATAATAATAGTATATGTGTGTGTGTGTGTATATATATATATATACACACACACACATATACTATTATTATTTTTATATAGTATAACCCTGCTATTTAATGAGGAAATATATATATATACACACACACATATACTATTATTATTTTTATATAGTATAACCCTGCTATTTAATGAGGAAATATATATATATATACACACACACATATACTATTATTATTTTTATATAGTATAACCCTGCTATTTAATGAGGAAATATATATATATATATACATGTATGTATATATGTATAGTATGTATATAATATTTAATATTGTTGAGGTACGCAGGCAATATTTGGGCGAGGAATTAGATGCTGTAAGTGTAAAAGAACTACAAAACTTGGAACATCAGTTTAAAGATTTTCTAAAGAAAATTAGGTTTCGATAGGTAAGTATTTTTAACTTAGAGGCGTGACTAAAATTACGTACGGTGCTGGAAGTAATTCGATGCAAACCAATACCTGTGTAAAATATATATATATATTCTGTTCTGATAGAAAGCCAAAAAAATGAGTAGGCGTAAAGACTAATCTTGTTTAAAGCATTTTGGAAGTTAGCAAGTCCTAGCTTTGGATGCAACAAGCATTTCTCTCACAATACCATAATAGCTCAAGTATTTCATTAAGAATATAACATATATCATATCATATTGAATTGAAATGATTAAAATAAATAAGTCAAATATTAAGATTATGTATAAAATTATTAGGTAATTGAGCTTACAGTATTGTTGGTTATAACAATTGCGACCGAGGAGAAATTATCATGAGGTACTACTAATTGTGGCGTGGGGTGGTTGAGGTATTTCTTTTCTCGGGCCAGCTCATACAGAAAAGAATGATTTTTTGATCGCCTGTTGGTGATTTCAAGATGGTAAATTGTTGTATGCTAATAAGTGCATATGATATAGAGTTAAGAAGATATTATAGACAAGGACAGAAAGTTACCAACTCCGTAAATATTGGCATTCTGCATATGGCGGATTGACAACAATATTAGCAGATCCTCTAGCCGAGAGCGACGTTCCTGAATATAAATAGCTTCAGTTTGTATTTTCAATTTTATATATGGCATACAGTTTTTATGTGAAATGAAAGAGTTATTGTATTTAGGTAAGTATAGGACATGATGTATAAGTTTAGGATCAAACCTTTGTAATTAGTGACAATTAACCTGATAGCCGCAATTATAGGTATTTTTTCAGTTGTGTTAAGAACAGCTGCACCCTCACTGGTAATTAACTCATTCCATATGCTGAGCAACATGGGTATTTTTCTGCATATAATATTTCTCTTTGAAATAATATTCTTCATGTTGATTTGTCTAAATTATAAATATAATGTTCATTTAAGAGATCTCACTCTTCGTTAACAATAACAACTTCTTGAACAGTTGAACTTTGAAAAGCAGGGTTTGTGTTGATTGTTTTTTGATCCAGTTTGTCCACAACAACAACCAAGATATCTGCAACAGAGTTTCTTGTTAATGGTTTTGCATATAAGGAAAATTTTGTAAGTCATAAGAGTGACTATTAAAAAGATACCAATAATAGTTTTGGTATTAACAAAAAGTGGGATGTCTGCAAACTTGGTGAATCGTGGAGCTCTGAGTTCTTTGGGTAAACAATCAGTTTTATCATGGGTAATGGCAGTAGTTCTGCTTATAACCCATTGGTAGCTCTTTGGAATCATTCACCAGTGGGTTTCAACGAATTGGAATCTTGCATTAGATATGAAGTATGTCTCCTGAAGTTGGAGAACATGCTCCATCACGCTTACGTCTGCTCCATAAGTTACAGCCTGTACTTGAGTTTCCTAGGTACAATTTAAAATGAATTTTTGAGCCAAAAAGGTAATAGATGTATGTATATGGCTATGGAAAATTAAAAAGAATCTATTGTTAACAAGTAAACGTTAGTAGAAGGTTGAGAGTACATACATCTTTGTCAATAAGTAGAAACCTCTGGTATTTTTTTCCAGTTGCTTGCGACTGTCGAGGGCTGAGTTTGCGCATGACAAGAACTTTTGCAGTCCAACCTTTACTGGCTGGCGTTATTTCAGCAACGGATCTTATAGTGCGATACATCTTGTAATCTATGATTTGAAATCGTTACGGAAAAAAAAAATTATGTAATATTTTAATGAAAAATGACTACAAGAAAAGTTGAGAACAATCAGTTTTGAGAAGAAAAATGTGAAAGAGATAGTGAATGAAGGTAGACAAAAGTTTATAGACCACTTACATAGTACAAGAAGAACTTGATTGAAATCCACGAGGCAAATTTCCACTTTAGGATCAGCGCAATTTGCATATTTGAAAATTGCTTCGTGAGAGAGATAAAAATGGTTCTGCAAAGAAATTAAAACATAGGCTGGCATTGATATATTCAAATTATGAAGTAAACCTCTTGATAGCTTCAATGAAATAGACATTTCTCTGCATTCATTAATAATTCGCTTTAATTCTGTACTTGCTCGGCTCACATTGAGGTTAATATAATCTCATAATGGAAATTGGTAAGTTAATAAAAGCTAAAACATCAAACTGTTTAAACCTGAAAAAATAAGATTTTACTGGAATCCGGAATTGTTCTTTTATAAACAAGATAAAATCACAGTTTCGTGTAACAATCGAACAAGTTTTTGATATTTAGAACATTCAAGACAGAAGACACAAGAAGAATACAAGGTTGGAGATGTATTCCTTAAAAAATACGAAATTTCTTGTAAATCATTGTATAGAAAATATAAATATGATCTGTACAAAACGTTAAACTTTCTATTAAAGCCTGATTTTTCTGTAGGTGTCTAAACAAATGTAAACAACATAAACTGGCTTGATCTGGAAGCCAATCACCTCAAATGTTTTTTGAATGGCAAGCCTGTTTAGGTTTTCAGTGTACTGATTCGAGGGGAAGTTATTGTTGATTTGCAAGTTGTAAGATTTCTTTGTAAACAATATTTCTAGTAAAATTAATGGCTTTATCTTCGACAGCTGGAGGATGTATGAGAACTTTTACGGATGATCCATTTTTTGCGTGGGAAAGAGTAACATATAGTTGACCGTGGCAGAAGACAGGTTCGCGTAAATAGATGCCTACAAAATCTAAAGTTTGTCCTTGTGATTTATTTATGGTCATTGCAAAGCATAGCTTAACAGGAAATTGAGTTCTTGTGAAAGATATTGGACATTTACGCTTGTCAGTCGATTCTAAAGGTATCTTAGGAATAAATGAGATCTTGCCTTTGAAATGGCCAGTTGCAATTTAAGCATGTACGATTTTTTTTCCCTAAACCACAACAAATTAAGCGTGTTCCATTACAAAGACCTTCTATAGGATTTATATTTCTTAGTAAAATAATCGGGCAGCCTACTTTTAAGGTTAATATATGTGGTGGTAAGCCAGCTGTTGTGATCGAGTTCAAAAAATCTTCGTAATGGCTTTGCTGCGATGGGTCATGTGCCATATCAACACTGAGATAGATTTTAGATTCACCAGGAAATTTATTAATCAAGATCTGATTGATTTCATCAACACAGTCATTTTTGGGTGCTAGAATAGCTCTATTGATTACCAATGAAGGATCCCTCAAGAATAGATCTAAGCTCGGGAAAACCAAATGAAGTAGTTCGCCTAACGATTTCTCTGCATCAGTAAATGGTAAAAGTATATTATCAGGGATTATGATTTTGTCATCAGAAACTTAGGGCTCAAATCCATTTCCGACTCGTAACAAAAAAATCTGCAAATACAGGATCCTCTTTAGCGAGCATATTTTCTCGCAAAGACAGCTTATGAATGTGAGAAGATATTTCTGAACTAACAAAACTTGCATCTATCATATGTTCCCTTTTGCCTCCAACAATTACAGGTGCAATTTGTTGGTAGTCACCACCGAAAATAACAAATTTTCCACCAAAAAGGATAGTTGTATCGGTAAGATCTTGCAAGATATCATCTAAAGCCTCAACTAATTGTCGTCTAGCCATTGATAGTTGATTGTTTGCTTATTCGACATTTTGTTTTTCCATCAATATCTATAGGTATTTTGAATCGAGAATGCGCTGTTCTACCTCCTGGTAAAAGTGCAGCCGCTACACCCGATGTCGCTACTGCTAGAGCTATGTTACCTTTTGAGCGTACATCAGCTAGAAGGGCTCGATATAAAAATGTTTTTCCACTTCCCCCCGGACCATCTATGAAGAATACAGCAGCTGCGTTGGAATATATTTTTTCTGTTATAATAGTAAATGCAAATCTTTGATCGTTGTTTAATGTTCCAATTGACATCAAGTCAGACTCGGGTATTTCAATATTCTTTTCGTAGATGAATTGTCTTGTACATTTGTCAATTTCAAAAGAAGATAGTATGAAGGAAGTAAGATGAAATTCTCTTAAAGATCTGCCAAGTATTTCTAAGAAGTCATTAATCCCTTCCAAAGTTTTGATTTCTATTTCATGTTCAGACATATCGTCGCACCTATACAAGTCTTCGGACATGGAGCTCTTAAATTTTTGCCACAATTTTTGAGGATTAGCGGGAGAACAATATACCAAAATAGTAGAGAATAATCGGCGTAAGCTGTAAGGCATTTGGTATTGAGCGGCTTCTTCGAGGTATTGGTCTAAACAATCATCCGAATCTAACAATCCAAGGTTCGCAGCTGCCTCACGAAATGTATCATAATAAACACCATTTATAGTTTTCAAATAATCGGACCTCTAACGTGTTGTAAAAGAACTCTCAAGTAATATCTTTCGCCTTCTATAGGACTTGCGTTGACAATTCTTCCAATTACCTTGCCTTGTTTTCTAGGTGACCAAAATTTACCTTTTGCATTCCATACAAAATATTGGGGAAACTCGCTGTATAAAAGATTAAGACGTTTGGCCCTTTCATCGTGAGTATTCATGGAAAAAAATTCAGTTAACATTGTTTTTGAAGCTATTGGGTTAGTGACAACTTGTTCTAGCTTTTCTGAACATTTGAAAGATATGTACTGGGAATTTGGAATGTGGAGCTGTAAGCTTATAACAGAAGGATGAATCTCACTCATTGGAAACCCAAATAGTCTCCAAGTTGATTCTGGGGCTGCTATCCATCTGCCCAACTGGAATTGTTTGATTTCATCAGGAGCAGTAGATAAAACGTTTTCAACAACATTATACGCTATTCGTTCATGTCCTTTATATATGTATTTATACAAGTATTTCACCAATTTCACATCAGAGCAAATTTCAACATTTATGTAACAGTCATATTTTCCTATTAGATAAGGACAGTATAACACGACCCACCTATTATCAAGTAACTTCTTCCTTACCAAAACATTTTTTCCATCATTCCTTCGACTATAATTAGGGTAAGAATTTTTTCCATGGCATGTTATTTCACAGAAATCTTTAGGATAATGATTTTTACATTTTCCATCTCGCATGCATGCATTAGTTTTATTAAGATGACCGCAAGGACCATGCATCATATGTTTAACGACTAAGGAATAAAGGTAAGGGTATTTGAGCTTGTCAGACAATTCAGCACTTATGAATTTGTTATATGCATCCGGAGATTTGATTTTGTATCTGTCTGTCATTATCAACAACCAATGAGCATGAGGAAGGCCTCTTTTTTGAAATTCAATAACATATGTAAATGCAGCAACTTCACCAAAAATTTTCTTATTTATCAATTCATCTTTGAGTTCTTCAAGTCTTGTTCGGAAAGCGCGCACCAACAAATCTGGCCTATTTTGGGGTATTTCATGGTTAAGTTTGTTTTCGGTTATTTCAGGCCACTTAGAATTGCAAGTCATTGTGAGGAAAATATCTGGCTTACCATATTTTCGGACCAAAGTCATTGCATCTAAGTACGTTTTATGCATATCTCTAGGGCCACCTATAAACGATGCAGGCAAGAAAATACGTTGACCAATTTTTTTTGGATAATTTTCGCTAAGTATTCCTAGATAATCCACTATGCCCTGAAGAGATTCTATGCGAGCATTTTTGTTGTTGTTGTTCTACGCGAAAATAATCCAACCGTTGTGTTTCGACTTTGATGTACATATCATTCAAGTATTGTTGAAACAATCTATCTGAATGAAGTAGAATCGAACGGTCATCGGGTCGAATCTGAAGCCTATAGCAATAATATTCTCTAGCAGAGATGTTTGCACGTGATCTAGGGATTTTTTTGATACCTACATGCACGAGAGAAGTTATAATAAAGAAGACTGCGGGGAAAAAAAAATTAGTAAAAAGGACAAGGTACAAGCCTTCGGCTTCAGCATGCAACAAATCAGTTGCTGAAGAAGCTCGTGTGGGATCAGCTAAATAGTCACTATCACAAGATCGCAGTCTCTTTTTCCTAGCAGTAAGCTCAGATGGATTCTTTCGAGGAATACCTACATGCCATCCAGGTTGTCCAAAAGGAAACAATAAAGGATATTGTAATGGATCATAACATCCATAATAATATTCAACCTTTTGGCTTTGACCAGATTTTGTGTAGACTCTAATATCGCGAGACTGATATTCTTCTGGACGATCAGAGTCTTTCCAAATAGCTACCACTTGTTTGACAGTGGGAATGTTATGTGTACTTTGATCTAAAAGAGGATTAGCTCGTAAAATTATTTTACACTCATGCAAGTCAACTTTTTCTTGTAAATTTTGGAAGAACACCGAGTATGGATTTACCTGAAGAAGTTTCATTATCACTTCAACTAATTCTTTATGTAATTTATCAGACACAGCTAAACGGTTGGTAACCTCATTCTCTACGTCATGGAAATAAAGTTGTAAATTTCTTAGCTTATCATCAGCTGGAATGAGTACATTAATGAAATGGTAAACTTGTCCTTGTACTCTAAATGTGTAAGCATTTTTATGCTTATGGCATAGTTCTTTACCATATGTAACTCCAAAGGATGTGAAAGCAAAAGTATTGTTATATGTACGAGAGTGAGTTCTAAAATGTAAAGAAATTTCGGAACAATCGAGGAATAGATGGCGCAGGTCGTCAGGAATATCAATTGGAGAAAGCGAAACCTGACCGTTTGAACAACAAAAACCTGGAGGTTCTCTGTGAAATCTAACTGCAGAACAGTGAGTACAGGGGAGCGCATTTGGAATGCGCCAAGGATGATCTCTAATATTTGTAAGGCGATGAAGGCCGAATAATTTTGGATTTGAAGAGTTTGTGGGGCCATTTGCTGATAGGTCCTCTACCTCGGTCACTTTGGACCAATAATAGTAGGAGAAAGAATGAGAAAATCATAATCAGAGTTTTTCACCATTAAATAAATAAAAAAAAGGATTTTAGACAATTTAAATATAATATGCTATTTTGTACCGTATATAGGATTCAAGTTTTCATCTGCGGGAAGTTCAAAAATTACTGGGATATCTACCAAGGCTAGATCGGTCAATTCTATAGACCCAACAAAGTCGTTGTCCCCTGCAACTACCAGCTGATTGGAAAGTTCAGGTAGATGTATGTTGCCGGCTGAGCATATATTAGAGGGACCAGCGGTGTGTCGGTAAAGAGAAGTACCCAAAGAAGCCACTTCGGTCGGTGATAAATTTGTGAGGAAGCTTTTTGTGTACAACCAAACTGGCCAAAGGTATCTACTTCTTTGTCTTTTAGAGGCAGTAATTTATCAACAATCTGATGCCCGATTTCATTATGCTACGTGTAATTATCTTTTTCCCGAGGGAGAGGCTTTTCGTTATGGTCAATCATTTTTTGTTAAATGTAGATGACAATTGTATACATAAAAATAATTATAGCATAAGGCAACCGGAGGAGAACTGTTGTATCCTAGAAAGTACGGAGGAACATATAAGTAAGTTAGAATCCAGGAGAACTATGAGGATGGGAAAATGAGGAGTAGATAGAAACCACTAAATTGGATAACGGATGATATGCACAGGTAAACAATACGAGCAATAAAATTTGGAAAATAACAGCAAGATGTTAAAAAGGTTTAGACCCAAAAAAAAAAAAAAAGAAAAAAGACGGATGGACGATAAATTCTTTTTCTTTTGTTGCTTCCTTCTCTGTACCGGTGTACCCACAACCTTCAAGCTTTTCGCAGCTCTGCAGCAATGGATCTGGATTTGAACGAGAAAATCCTTCTTCAAATGACGCCTACTCTACCACTAAAGGAGCATCGGCTGCTTTCAAGATTAGCAGATTATGCAGAAATTTATTCTCAGTTGGAGCAGTACCGACAATGTCTTTCTTTGCGCTAATCACTGTGCGATCGCCGTTCCTTGGAATTACAGCTTGAGAGATGATAATTGGTAAATTTATGCGGCAGATTCTTGGTTTTCACGGGATTATTGTTCTCCGCTATATATTGATGCTTTCGTCTTTGGGTGAAATTAAGGAGCAATTTGATGGGTATTAGATAGGAGCTTTCAAAGGTACCGACCTACTCTGGTTTCATTGCGTACAGAGGTTTGCCACTCAAAATAAAATTGAGGTGCGTGCGAAGTCCAATTCATCTACTTTTCTTGGACGATTTCTTCATTGCCTATCAATTTTTAGTTGTAGTAAAGATATTTGTCCACCGAATCTGTTCTCTTCGATGAGTTTTGAGATAGAATTGATTTGTGTTCTTTGCTTGTTTTTTGGCAACTACATGATATGCAGGATTGGCCATGATTTAATAAAAAGTTTAATGTTTTCAGGGATTATTTTAAAAAAATTCTGTTATCCGTGAATGGGGATTTTCTTGCAGACTCTAATTTAACCATTATTGCAGTTGTTGTAACTCTCACAATAATTTGAATGTGCTCAAGGGTAGGCATAACCTTTAATGAACAAAAAGGAACAGAATAATCTGCTAATGTTTTCTTTTATTTTATGTTGTAATTGTGTTTAAATGTTGTTTTGTTTTTATATGAAGGTTGATTGATATTTAACAGTGATTTTCCATGTTATATCGCGGAAGTTATGAATTATTTCTTCTGGTACATCAAGTACAAAAATCAAAACCAATCCATCCTTAAGATAATAAATCCAAATTCTCTTGGTCTTAAGCTTCACAACATTACCTAAATTTCAATTTAGTGACCATGATCTATATTTCAAATTAATCCATAAGAAATCTGAACATTACTTTAACCGTAGGTTGTAGCGATAGATTTACTCAGCTACTATCCGTGGTATCCACAATTCAAGTATATGTTCAGACTGACTTTCTTTTGCTACCTTTATTACTTTTGTAATTTTACCTTCACTTATTGTTGGTGTTCTAGAATTGTTTGGACATAAGTTTTCACAGGAATGTACCATGAAGGCATGATTTCTGTTTGTGGACTTTGTAAAATGCCTTTTTCATATTATCGTATCACGAATTTTATCCCAGATCCTTGTTGCCTACGAATTTGGATTAGTTCAGAATTAGATGCAATAATATATTTTTTGTTATTCAGACTCTTTTAAAGGTATTTATAGTATTTTCTTTGATTGCATATGCACGTGTAAAAAGGCCGCTTCTAAAATGAATTTCATGTAAATTCTCATGTGTGAATAGCTAGGATTTAATGTACTAGAGAAAAAGTAACCAAATGGAGTTGGGAGTAAGCATCTGTTATTTAAAACAGTTCCCGTTACGTCTAAAATGAGTTTCATGTAAATTCTCATGTGTGAATAACTAGGATATAATATACCAGAGAAAGAGTAAACACAGGGAGTTGGGAGTAATCATCTGTAATGTAAAACAGTCCCTGCTGTAATCTTTAGTAACCGTCAACCTCATAATCGGTGGTGTTGGATCTAATCTGTTCTGTTCGTATTTGTTGATTATGGCACGACACTACTGTAAAAAAATCTCTGATTTGTGAATGGGGATTTTCTTGCCCACTCTCATTCACTCATTATTGTAGTTGCTGTAACTCATGCAACAATTGGAATGCTCTCAATGGTAGGCATAATCCTTAGTCAACAAAAAGGAACAGAAAAATCAGGTGATGTTTTCTTTTATTTCGTGTTGTAATTGTGTTTAGATGTTGTTTTGTTTTTGTTTGAAGGGTGATTGATATTTAAACGGGATTTTCCATGTTATAATGTGGAATTTATGGGTCATTGATTGTGATACATTGACTGCACAAATCAAAACCCAATCCATCCCTCAGATAATAGTTCCAAATTCTCTTTATCTTAACTCTTATGCTTCAGAACACTACTTAAATTTCAATTTAGGGACCACGACTTATAATTCAAATTAATGTATAAGAAATCTGAGAATTCTTTTAAACGTAGGTTGTAAGGATAGATTTGTTCAGCTACTTGGTGTTCGTCTTTCTTATAAGTTCTGTCCTTAGTACCCACAATTCAAGTATATTTTCAGATTAGATTTCTTTTGCTACCTTTGTTAATTTTTTAATTTTACACACTTATTATTACTGTCCTAGAGTTGTATGCACATAAGTTGCAAAGGAATGTACCATGAAGGTACTACTTATGCGTGTGGATTGCTTGTAAATGCCTTTTTCACATTATCTTATCACGAATTTCGTCCCAGATTCTTGCTGCTGATAAATTTTTTGATTAGTTCATAATTTGATGCAGTAATATATTTATTTATTCAAACATTTTTAAAAGGTATCTACAATTTTTTCTTTGGTTGCATATCCACACGTAATAAGGTTGCTTCTAAAATGAATTTCATGTCAATTCTCATGTCTGAATAGCTACGATTTAATGTATCAGAGAAAGAGTAAATAGAGGGAATTGGGAGTAAGCATCTTTAATTTAAATTAAAACATATCCTTCTATAGTCTATCTCATAATAGATGGTGTTGAATCTCTTAAACTCCTAAGTACTCATTACACATAATAGAAAATCCTTGTTCACTCATTAGTGGAGTTGTTGTAACTCTTACGAAGGAAAATAATGGAAGAAAAAAGGGAGCAGCAAGAGAAAATTTCAAGGCCTGGCCAAACTGTTGTATTTGTTCATTTTCTTGGTTGATCTTTTTTCTTGATTTTTTTAATCTTTTTTATGTCAATTTTTTGTGTTTTGGCTACAATGGCCATATAACAAAGTGGAAGGGGAAGGAATAATGAAAAAGCTAGAAAATATAAGTTGGGTGCTGTACAAAACAACTATACTTTGCATATATTACATGTTTCGTTGAGTAATTTTAACTCGTAAAACTTGCACAACCCAAAATTTTATTTGCTTTCGATTCTGATGGTTAGTTTTAAAATTCTGTGAGGTCGCTACACTGTTCGTAAATAGATATGAGACTTTCCTTTGTTGTCTTTTGTGTGGCTATTACTGTTTTCTCTGGGGTGTTCTTATCATTCTGATGAAAAAAAAAAATTATGTAGATATTCGAATGGTGGTGTTAACTACGAATTCAATTTGTATCATTTTGACAAAATGGAAACACAACTGCAGCACTAAGACATAAGAGGTTTTCACTCATTTAAACCAAATGTAAGGAAAGAATTATTCGAGCAAACTTTCAGTATATCACATCTACTAAGAGCTTGAACAATTCTGATGGAATTTTAGCTGTCATCTACTAATTATTTAGTTTGTCAATCATTTGGATTTAGTATCTATAAAACGTCTGATAATTGTTGAACTCGAAGCTGCGATATGGATGTTTGATATTTGATTTTTTGTATCGTTATAGATTTTAATATTTTATTGAGATATATTATCATACTCAAACTACTCTCACATACTAATAGAAATATTATTTTGATACCTCTATGTTTTCGATTGCTTCTATTTAACCTAAATCGTTATTATACGTACTCCATTTACTAATTCTTAGAATACTATTATAAATTTTCTTTGTCTTCAGCTTTCTCAGTAATCATTTTCCATTAAAATATACCACACTTTTTCTTTTCCGATACCAGTGTCAAATTACAGATCGAAAGCATCGCTCGGTTGTCCCTATTCCTGAAATTATTCCAAACACTAGCAGATACTGCAAAAGTTCCGGTAATGTGAAAACTCAGCCCTCGGCAGTCTCAAACAACTGGAAAAAATTATTAGTGGTTTCTATTTATTGACAAAGATGTATGAATGTTCAACCTTCAAGTAACTTTTAATTTTTTCCAATAATCTCTTCTTGCTTTTCCACATGAAAATATGTATATTACATTTTTTTCCTCACAAATTTATTTGAAATTGTTTTTAGGAAACTCAAGTGCAAGCTATAATATATTGAGTAGATGTGAGCTTAATATTTTGATTTGATCATCTATTTCCATATACTTGATATAAAGATACATACTTTTCAAATAATTGAATATGAAAACAAAAATACCTAAGAGTTATATTCTGTCGATAGACCTAATGAAGGTTCCATTGTGATATTAGAAGATCTGAATCTTTTGTGAAGCTTCGCAATGCTGTGTAGAAGACGACTTCAACAATGGAGATGATGAAGGGTGTAGTTAGGAAGAGAGTGAACTCTGTGTTGTGAACGAGCACGACGGGAAAAGACTCTTCTGACAGGGTATGTGTAGCACCCGGAACAATAGGCGCCACATTCCCCGCACTATGACCCCGATCCACATATGAAATGGTTAATCCATACATGAACCAAAGCTATAGCGAACGGGAGACAGTAAAAAAAAACACTACACAAAGCTAGGCGGGTACCCTCAAGTAAAACCAAACCAACAATGCAGAGTAAATAGAAGCGGAAGCAATAATTCCTTCAATACTTATAGGTACCATATTTATTTATTTACTAATAGATATCAACGTTCCATATCAATACAATATCATCTCCAAGATAAATAACAAGGCATGCTACAAAAATAGGTAAAGTATCTGTACATGAACAAAATGTGAGATGAAGTGTGCTAGACCCAAATTAAAGACACTCTAGACTCTAATTCCCGCCTAGCACGCCCTGCAAAACAACTGAAAAGTCGAGGTGTCAGTCCAACACGGACTGGGCGAGGGGTTATAATAAATATAAGCGCACATACATGTAGGTTATAATCTCGGGTAATAATTTTGGAAACAACAATACAATTTAATAAGGTAAAAGATCTAATCGCCCGAGGTTACAACTAATTCAGTTTATTAATTAATCAATTCAACACCATCAATTGTGGCCCGGCGAGTGAGGGCAATTCTCCAACCTTACTCCGACTGTGTACAATCAATCAATCAATTATTCAATAGTTAGGTGATAATGCAATTCATTACGGTGCACAATTAGCAGTTTCAGTCCATCCTTCTTCCTCCGGGTGATGGTGGGATTGCAAGGCCCCGCCATCCAATCAGTCTGGGCAGAGGGTACATGAATCCCTAAGCCCGGAACTCCTTCCTCCCCTAATCTCCTAGGGGGTTCAGGGGTCATCCCAATTTGATAAGATTAGCTATCGAGTTACCCGTCAGCCCATGCTTTCCCGGTTGGCTCGAGTCACTACCCTCGGGCCCACAGTGCAATACAATACTCGCCCAATCAATCAATCAATCAATTGTTCCTTCAAAAGTTGATAAATCATTTGAAAACCAATTCGTTTGAAAACTATAGTTATATAGATAGATTTTGGCTTAAAACCTCACATAGGGTTATACGGGTTCTAGGTAGCTAGAATTAAACCTCACCTGAACGACCCAAAACAAACAAGGAAACAGCTCACGGGGCCTGCTCCTCGTCACCAGGAAGCTGGTCTGTGCAAGAAAGACAAATGTCCGTGAGACACGACTCAAAATGTACCAAATAGGACGAACGGAGAAAATGTAACGAGATGATATGAATATGTAACAGACAAGATTATGTTCAAGTCACCCATTCAATTCATTCGAACTCACAATTAGGGAATAAACAATTAAATACAGTCACTTAAACCAAATAACGAATAATATATAACCAACATACACGTACATCCTTGCATGCAAAACAATATGCATGAAAAACAGGGGGTGACACGCCCGTGTCACCAAAATGCGCTAAGCCGTGACACCCCCGTGCCACAGTACAGCGGGTAACATGCATGAAAAATAGAAGGTGACACGCCCGTGTCACCCTTACAAGGCAAACCGTGACACCCCCGTGTCACGGTACAGAAGAACCAGGCCACTACGTACCCCCGTGTCACGCTGAAGAAGGGAAAGTTGACACGCCCGTGTCAACTGTGCGAAGCAGAAGAAAAACAGAGCAAAGCAGCAACAACAACGAACCAACAACAACACCCCACAAATGAATTCAAGCCAAGATGAAATGCATATATATCATGCAATACACATGCTATCATACATATAAATCAATATCAATTCATATAAACATCCATTTCCATGTTAGATCATCAAGAATCATCAATTGAAACCCATTCCATCAACCATGCTCCAAGTGCAATATCAACAAGTTGAATACATATAACTTAAGCTCAAAGCTCCTAAGCATATTTCCAACAACCAATACACAATTTAACCTATCCAACACAAAGCCCTATCAAAGTCATATTTTCAAGAAAATCATCCAAGTTCCATAAATACCTCAAAAGAAAGAAAAGGAAGACAAGATGATGAGATGATGTTGGTGATGCTTGAATGTCCACAAAATGATGCTAGAATGAAGAAATCTCCCACTCCTCTTGGTAGGGTTTGTCACGGTTGAGCAAGGAAGAGAATGGAGCAAGTAAGAAATTTTTGTATGAAGGGAAATGTAATGGTACGTGAAAGGCTGCTATGAAGGAGAAAGAATTGGCCAAATTGGTATTAAGTCCTTCAATTATTTAAGTCATGCAATGAAGTTCAATTCCATAACAAGTGATCAATCAAGTCCAATGCAATTAGGTCCCAACTTCATGAAAATGAGCAATTAAGGCCATAAAGAATTAATTCACACTCGGGAAAAATAATACACGTTGCAATCCCGCTCGATTTATGCGATAATTATAATATGATATGAATTTTCAATAAAATACCAAGAATCTAATTTTATAAAGTTATGTCATGAAATGGAAAATTACAGAAATGATCAATTAATAATTAAAATCTAACTCTCAAACGCACACGTGTCGATCATACCTGAAATGCCGAAAGTTGGGGCATTACAATCCTCCCTCCTTAAAAGAATCTGGTTCCCAGATTCACTGATCGGAAGGGAACAACTCTGGATGGAACCTTCTCATCTTGTCTTCGGTTTCCCACGTGGCTTCTTCGGTCTTGTCACTTCTCCAAAGAACCTTAACCATGGGAATCTTCCGGTTTCTTAATTCCTGAAACTTCTTATCCAATATCTTAACCGGTTTCTGAACAAAGGTAAGGTTCGGTTCCAATTCCACTTCTTCAACAGGAATGATCTCAGTTTCATCGGGGTAGTATTTCCTTAGCTGAGACACGTGAAATACATTATGAATCCCCGTGAGGCTCGGTGGTAGGTTCAATCTATAAGCAACTTCTCCAACTCTTTCCAAAATCTCATAAGGACCTAAGTAACGAGGCTTAAGCTTACCTCCTTTCCCAATCCGAGCAAATCCTTTACGTGGAGACGCTTTCAAGAAAACTCGGTCTCCAACCTCAAACTCGAGATCTCTTCTACGGCGATCGGCGTAGCTCTTCTGTCTGTCCTGAGCTGATTTCATCCGTTGTTTTATTAGTTGGACTTTCTCAATCATAACTTCAACGGCCTTAGAAGGTTTTTCCAATTGTTCGCTTTTCTTAACACCTTCTTGCTTAGTCCATTTCCACTCTTCCAGGTCAAAGAACAACTGAGAACGACACTTCCGTCCATAAAGTAGCTCATACGGTGCCATTCCAATCGAAGCTTGGAAACTGTTGTTGTACGCGAACTCAATCAAAGGTAGCTGATCATGCCAAGAAGACTGAAAATCCAAAGAACAAGCTCGAAGCAAATCCTCGAGATACCTTATTAATCTCTCGGATTGACCATTCGTCTGAGGATGAAATGCTGTACTAAACTGGAGCTTCGTACCCAAAATCTCTTGCAATTCGCGCCACAACTTAGAAGTAAACCGTGGATCTCTGTCTGAAACAATACTAACCGGAATCCCATGAAGTCTAACAATCTCCCGGTCATAAAGCGCGGCTAGCTTGCGAATCTTAAACGACATCCGAACCGGCAAAAAATGTGCAGACTTCGTCAAACGGTCCACAATCACCCAAATTCCATCGAATCCACCTTTCACTTTAGGTAATCCGGACACGAAATCCATCGTCACCTGTTCCCACTTCCACTCAGGAATAGGTAACGGCTGAAGAAGACCTCCCGGTTTCTGGTGCTCGGCTTTCACTTTCTGACAAGTGAGACAATGCTTCACATACTCGGCCACATCCTTCTTCAATCCACGCCACCAATAATATTGCCTTAAGTCCTTATACATCTTGTTTCCCCCGGGGTGGATGGAATAAGCCGATCTGTGAGCTTCCTCGAGCAATACCCGTTTCAACTCTTCGGGTACAACCACTCGGTTCTTGAAACGAAGAAGACCGGTTTCATCGAACCCGAATGGACACTCCGGATCAGCTCTTGCCTTAGCTACCAATTTCTGAACTTCCACGTCCGTACTCTGAGCCTCAAACAACCTGTGCTTCAAATCTGGCTGAACCGAAATATTAGAAACTCTAGCCCTTAGAACAAGTGGCTCGATTCCACTACTATCACCCACTTCCAAGTTCGATACACTGACCTTCCTACTAAGTGCATCGGCGACCACGTTGGCTTTACCGGGATGGTATTTAATCGTGCAATCATAATCTTCCAACCTTTCCATCCAATGCCGCTGCCTCATATTCAAATCCTTCTGAGTGAATAAATACTGGAGGCTTTTGTGGTCGGTGAAAATCTCAAAAGACACCCCGTACAAATAATGTCTCCACTTCCCAAGTGCAAAGACTACGGCGGCGAGCTCAAGATCATGCGTTGGATAATTCTTCTCGTGCTCTTTCAACTTCCGGGATACATAAGCAATTACTTTACCCTTCTGAGTTAACACACATCCCAAGCCTTCCTTAGAAGCATCCGTATAAACAGCATATCCTTCTGAACCTTCCGGAAGGGCTAACACTGGAGCAGACACTAACTTCTCCTTCAAGAAAGTGAAACTCCTCTCACAACTTTCATCCCAATCGAATTTCACATTCTTCTTCGTCAACCGTGTTAAAGGAGCTGCTAACTTGGAAAAGTCTTTAACAGACCTCCGGTAATAACCTGCTAATCCCAAGAAGCTCCTGATCTCTGAGGCATTCCTAGGTTTCTCCCATTTCAAAACCGACTCAATCATAGAAGGGTCAACTTCCAAACCATTACCTGAAATCACATGACCCAAGAAAGACACCCTGTCAATCCAAAACTCACACTTGCTGAATGTAGCAAACAACTGATGCTCCTTCAAAGTCCTCAATACCAACTGAAGATGCCTTGCATGCTCCTCGGCAGACTTAGAGAAAATCAGAATATCATCAATGAAGATAACCACGAACTTATCCAGAAAAGGTCTGAAAATCCTGTGCATCACATCCATAAAAGCTGCTGGGGCATTAGTTAACCCAAACGGCATCACTACAAACTCATAATGCCCATACCGAGTATTAAATCCTGTCTTAGAAATATCCTCTGCTCGGATTCGCAGCTGGTAGTATCCTTGTCTCAAATCCAACTTCGAGTAGACTCTAGATCCCTGAAGTATGTCAAACAACTCCTCGATATGTGGAAGAGGATACTTATTCTTGATCGTCATCCGGTTCAACTCCCTATAGTCTATACACATTCTTAAAGTCCCGTCCTTCTTCTTTACGAACAAAACTGGTGCACCCCAGGGAGAAGAACTCGGTCTGATGTACCCAATCTCCAACAACGCATCAAGTTGAGTCTTCAACTCTTTCAACTCGGCCGGAGCCATACGATACGGAGTCTTGGAGTACAGCTCTGCGTTAGGGTACAGATCGATCATAAACTCAATTTCCCATTCTGGAGGTAACGAATCCAGCATCAGCATCCTGCTGCTCTCCGTCCAGAGCATAAGCACGAGCCCTGATCAGTGGCCTCTGTGCTCCTGGCGGTGGCATCCTGCGATCTGGACATCCGTCGACCATATGCTCGTCACTCCCACAAATCAAGCATAAACCCAGACGCCTCCTACAGTTATCATAAATGTGTGTCCTCTGACCACAAAAGGTACAAGCACGCCTCTCGGGTGGTGGTGGCAACGCTGGAGCAACTGGAGCTCTAATTACTGGTCCCGCTGGTCGGGGCTTCTTCCCTGGGCCCTTCGAAGCTAGTGGTGGAGAAGAATAAACCATCGGCCTCTTGTCTGAAGCAGAACCCGAACCTGAACCCTTATACCCAGATCCGGAACCTCTAAAACCTGATCCGGAACCTGAGCCTGATCCTGAACGCCTCGCATTCACTGAATCCTCAACCAACAATGCCTTCTTGGTAGCCTTCACCCACGTGCTCGTGTTGACTGCCTCGATCGCTGCCTGAATATCCGGTCTAAGGCCCTGGACAAACTGCATCGCCTTATGGAAATCGTCACTCGCTATATTAGGAGCGTAGCGGGACAATCTCTCAAACTCGGCGATATACTCTGAAACTGACCGGCTTCCTTGCTTAAGTTCTGTAAATTCCTTCAACCTTCGGGTGCGAGAAGATGGAGGAATGAACTTGTTCTTAAACTCCCTGACGAAAACTGCCCAATTCACTTCCTCACCTGCAGCATCTAGCACAATCCGGGCACTCTCCCACCATGAATATGCCTCGTCCTGAATCAAAGAAATAGTACATCGGGCCTTCTCCTGGGACTCACATGGGATAAGCTTCCATATCCTCCCAATCTCCCTTAGCCACTGCTCGGCCTGAATATCATTCCCTTTATAAAACTTGGGAGGATGCTGGTTCTGGAACTCCCTGAAAGCTAATGAAATCTGGCCTCCCGGCTGGGGTGGTGGAACTGGTGGTGCTAGAGGAACATAATCTTGGACTCTCTGATCAATAAGACCCACCACTGCATTCATGAAATCCTGTGGCTGAGCCTGAGGAGGTGGGGGAGGAGGTGGTGATCTCTCCCGGCGGTGATGACGACGATGTCCATGTCTAGGGGAACGATCACGGTGATGTCTATCGCGAGGCATCCTGAAATCAAGTCACTATTATCCATGTTCAATTAGTAGGTGCAAATGTGTGCAATCAATTCACAAATTGCACATAAGCTATAAAATTCAACAATTCACCAAATTCAAATAAGTCAAGTAGGTTCAAATATGCCAAATAACGATGCAAGACTCTCAAATTGACAATTAGTTCCTATACCGTGCGACCTAGACTCACAAGACACGATACTAGAGACCCAGTTTTGCAACCAGGCTCTGATACCATCGTAGGATGTAGCACCCGGAACGATAGACGCCACATCCTCCACACTATGACGCCGATCCACATATGAAATGGTTAATCTATACATGAACCAAAGCTATAGCGAACGGGAGACAGTAAAAAAAAACACTACACAAAGCTAGGCGGGTACCCTCAAGTAAAACCAAACCAACAATGCAGAGTAAATAGAAGCGGAAGCAATAATTCCTTCAATACTTATAGGTACCATATTTATTTATTTACTAATAGATACCAACGGTCCATATCAATACAATATCATCTCCAAGATAAATAACAAGGCATGCTACAAAAATAGGTAGAGTATCTGTATATGAACAAAATGTGAGATGAAGTGTGCTAGACCCGAATTAAAGACACTCTAGACTCTAATTCCCGCCTAGTACGCCCTGCAAAACAACTGAAAAGTCGAGGTGTCAGTCCAACATGGACTGAGCGAGGGGTTATAATAAATATAAGCGCACATACATGCAGGTTATAATCTCGGGTAATAATTTTGGAAACAACAATATAATTTAATAAGGTAAAAGATCTAATCGCCCGAGGTTACAACTAATTCAGTTTATTAATTAATCAATTCAACACCATCAATTGTGGCCCGGCGAGTGAGGGCAATTCTCCAACCTTACTCCGACTGTGTACAATCAATCAATCAATTATTCAATAGTTAGGTGATAATGCAATTCATTACGGTGCACAATTAGCAGTTTCAGTCCATCCTTCTTCCTCCGGGTGATGGTGGGATTGCAAGACCCCGCCATCCAATCAGTCTGGGCAGAGGGTACATAAATCCCTAAGCCCGGAACTCCTTCCTCCCCTAATCTCCTAGGGGGTTCAGGGGTCATCCCAATTTGATGAGATTAGCTCTCGAGTTACCCGTCAGCCCATGCTTTCCCGGTTGGCTCGAGTCACTACCCTCGGGCCCACAGTGCAATACAATACTCGCCCAATCAATCAATCAATCAATTGTTCCTTCAAAAGTTGATAAATCATTTGAAAACCAATTCGTTTGAAAACTATAGTTATATAGATAGATTTTGGCTTAAAACCTCACATAGGGTTATACGGGTTCTAGGTAGCTAGAATTAAACCTCACCTGAACGACCCAAAACAAACAAGGAAACAAATGTCCGTGAGACACGACTCAAAATGTACCAAATAGGACGAACGGCGAAAATGCAACGAGATGATATGAATATGTAACAAACAAGATTATGTTCAAATCACCCATTCAATTCATTCGAACTCACAATTAGGGAATAAACAATTAAATACAGTCACTTAAACCAAATAACGAATAATATATAACCAACATACACGTACATCCATGCATGCAAAACAATATGCATGAAAAACAGGGGATGACACGCCCGTGTCACCAAAATACGCTAAGCCGTGACACCTCCGTGCCACAGTATAACGGGTAACATGCATGAAAAATAGAAGGTGACACGCCCGTGTCACCCTTACAAGGCAAACTGTGACATCCCCGTGTCACGGTACAGAAGAACCAGGCCACTACGCACCCCCGTGTCACGCTGAAGAAGGGAAAGTTGACACGCCCATGTCAACTGTGCGAAGAAGAAGAAAAACAGAGCAAAGCAGCAACAGCAACGAACCAACAACAACACCCCACAAATGAATTCAAGCCAAGATGAAATGCATATATATCATGCAATACACATGCTATCATACATATAAATCAATATCAATTCATATAAACATCCATTTCCATGTTAGATCATCAAGAATCATCAATTGAAACCCATTCCATCAACCAGGCTCCAAGTGCAATATCAACAAGTTGAATACATATAACTTAAGCTCAAAGCTCCTAAGCATATTTCCAACAACCAATACACAATTTAACCTATCCAACACAAAGCCCTATCAAAGTCATATTTTCAAGAAAATCATCCAAGTTCCATAAATACCTCAAAAGAAAGAAAAGGAAGACAAGATGATGAGATGATGTTGGTGATGCTTGAATGTCCATAAAATAATGCTAGAATGAAGAAATCTCCCACTCCTCTTGGTAGGGTTTGTCACGGTTGAGCAAGGAAGAGAATGGAGCAAGTAAGAAATTTTTGTATGAAAGGAAATGTAATGGTACGTGAAAGGCTGCTATGAAGGAGAAAGAATTGGCCAAATTGGTATTAAGTCCTTCAATTATTTAAGTCATGCAATGAAGTTCAATTCCATAACAAGTGATCAATCAAGTCCAATGCAATTAGGTCCCAACTTTATGAAAATGAGCAATTAAGGCCATAAAGAATTAATTCACATTCGGGAAAAATAATACACGTTGCAATCCCGCTCGATTTATGCGATAATTATAATATGATATGAATTTTCAATAAAATACCAAGAATATAATTTTATAAAGTTATGTCATGAAATGGAAAATTACAGAAATGATCAATTAATAATTAAAATCTAACTCTCAAACGCACACGTGTCGATCATACCTGAAATGCCGAAAGCTGGGGCGTTACAGTATGCATTTGGGAGACCTTACATTTGCTGAATTTAGAAGGATTTCTTGAGGGGATATGCATTTGGGGAAAAAAGGATTGAGCTTTTAATGTCAAAAATCCTAGAAGAGAATGTATGTATTTGTTCTATTTTTCAAATACATGCATGAATGTGGTGTTGTAAAGCGGATATAACAGGCATCAAGTAACGACCTCCCTGAAGCGCACCTCGAGGACAACCCTACCATTCTCGTCGCGATTCGGGTAGATGTAAACGGTCACCCGGTCACCTGCCTTCGCTCGATTATTTTGGCAAAGATCGAACCATGTCTCGTTGAGCCATGTATTCACCCTCATGGTGCGATCAAGATAGTTCTTCACTGAAACATCTATACCAGATTTGGCAGTTTGATTAATCAGCTTACACTCCAACGGGTTAAAGTATTTTGACAGTATGTCAGCATCTATCTATCCCATGAATAAATTCGAGTGGTTATTCCTTTTACCTTTCAGGTCATCATTGGTTAGGAGATGACTGAATATCCGTATAGGAACATTATCTTCGACATCATTGCCAACATTATCTTCGACACCAACATCATCAGCCTGAAATCTCAGGCTCAGGCGTCTTCTCAGTAACCACTGCGAGAACTTTATCTAGCTTTGCTGCAAGGCTATCATTCCATTTCTGGTCTGCTTCCTTCCATTTGCGATCTTCATAGTTTTGGATCTCATCCTTCGTCTGACCAATGCCTTTAAGAATTTCATTTCCTAGATTGTCCGCCATTGTTGATGTTTGTTGTTAACTTGTTATGGTTGGTTTTTCACGTGTATATATAGATATTAGACTTGGGAAGAAAGCATGGGTTGAGATCGTGTGCATTTGCATGTGGTGTGATCGACACAAGGCAGGTTGAGGTCTGTGCATTTTCATGTGGTGTGATTGATTTATGACACCTGTCATCAAATTATTATTTTTATAATGAAATAAGCTCATCTTCATATGTGCTCGAGTAAAACAAACTAAAGCAAATCAATCATACGGATATTGTATGTCATATGTAGTCTAGATGAACAACTTTACAGTCCACGTGAGAGTCACATAAATTTTTTATCGTCCACATAAACTTTTTAAGAATATACTTAGCTATATTGAAAGAGGTCAGAAGTCGAATTACATGGGAGCTTCATACCTTTTATGCATCATTCGTCTATTCAATTGAAAAAATGAGATAAAAAAAAAGAGTGTCAAATGGTTGTACAATATTAAAAGATGTAAGAATTCAAGAAAAAAATGAAATTCTATCGTGACAAGTTAGCAAAACGTTGAGAGAGATTTGGATCAATAATCTAGATCTCCGGCAAGATTTTGTGTTTTGCACAAAAAAGGACAATCACAAGAAGAAGAGGGGTTGGTCCGATTGTGATGTGGAACAAGATCTCATTTGAGAATGGTGTAATAAGTATAGCGAGATTCGTTTTTATCGTGAAATATTCCCAAGATGGTGAAAAACTATATGATGTAGAATCGTTTCATATCATTTTTTTTCCTAGGTAATATTTACGTAATTTAAAGGTTCTATTATGTAAGAAACAAATTAATGAGATGATCAGTAAGAGGGTTGCATTAATCAAAGTGAACTTAATGAAAGTAGAAGATTGTTATATTTTTCAAATTTTCACAAAGTTAACAAAATCAAATTAAACCTTCAAAAGTTAAGGAAAAAAAATAGTGAAAATGAAAAAATGGGATACCAACTACCCATGTTTTGTACTCTTTCTCTTGCCCTGTTTTCCTTTCTTTCTTTCAAGTAGACTATCGTAAGCAAATGCACTTATGTAAGAAAAACATAAGTTTGATTAATGAGCAACCGGTTACACAAGAGAAAAGTAACACTACATTCCCAGTAAGATATGCATGACAATGAAACTATTCAAGATGAAACTGGTACGACAAAAAGTAATAACACTACATTCCCAGTTGTTCAAGCATAAAGGCCAAAAGAAGAAGGTGCAGAAAGTAAACAACTCAACTCATGAAAACACGCAAAAGAAAAAAAAACATAAAACATAGCACTCAACAATCAGAAACAGGCATCAAGTAACAACCTCTCTGAAGCGCACCTCGAGGACAACCCTACCATTCTCGTCACGATTCGGGTAGATATAAACGGTCACCCGGTCACCTGCCTTCGCTTGATTGTTTTGGCAAAGATCGAACCATGTCTCAGTGAGCCTTTTATTCACCCTCAGGGTGCGATCAGGATAGTTCCTCACTGAAACATCTATACCAGCTTTGGCAGTTTGATTAATCAGCTTACACTCCAACGGGTTAAAGTATTTTGACAGTATGTCAGCATCTATCCATCCTATGAATAAATTCGAGTGGTTAGTTCTTTTACCTTTCAGGTCGTCGTTGGTTAGGAGACGACTGAATATCCACACAGGAACATTATCTCTGGCAGCATTGCCAACATTATCTTCGGCACCAACATCATCAGCCTGAACACCGACTGGATCAGCCGTGTTCTCAGAGGAAATCTCAGGCTCAAGCCTCTTTTCAATAACCACTGCGAGAATCTTGTCTAGCTTTGCTGCAAGGTTCTCCTTCCATTTCTAGTCCGCTTCTTTCCATTTGCGATCTTCATCTTTCCAGTTTTGAATCTCATCCTTCATCGGACCCATGCCTTTAAGAATTTCATTTTCTTGATAGTACGCCATTGTTGATGTTTGTTGTCAACTTGTTATAGTTGGTTTTTCGCGTGTATATATAGATATTAGACTTGGGAAGAAAGCATGGGTTGAGATCATGTGCATTTTCATGTGGTGCGATCGACACATGGCAGTTTGAGATCTGTGCATTTTCATGTGATGTGATTGATTTATGACACCTGTTATCAAATTATTATTTTCATAATGAAATAAGCTCATCTTCAAGTGTGCTCGAGTAAAACAAACTAAAGAAAATCAATCATACGGATATTGCATATCATATGTAGTCTAGATGAACAACTTTACAGTCCACGTGAGGGCCACATAAAGTTTTTATTGTCCACATAAGCTTTTTAAGAATATAATGAGTTATATTGAAAGAGCTCAGAAGTCGAATTATATGGGAGCTTCGTACCTTTTATACATCATTCGTCTCTTTAGTGGAAATAATGAGATGAAAAAATAGGGTGTCAAATGGTTATCCAATATTAAAAGATGCAAGAATTCAATAAAAAACTTAAAATTTTATCGCGACAAGTAAGCAAAATGGTTGAGAGAGATTTGGATCAATAATCTAGCTCTCCGACAAGATCTTGTGTTTTGCACAAGAGAGGACAACCACAAAAGGAATTGGAGTTGATCCGACTGTGATGTGAAGAAGATCTCATTTGAATGGTGTAATGTGGATAGTGAGATTCGTTTTCTTCATGAAATATTCCCGAGAAATTGAAATACAGTATGATGTGGATTCGTTTCAAATCATTTTTTCCCTAGATATTATGTATGTAATTTGAAGGTTCAATTCAATTATGTGTAAGAAACAAATCAATGAGATGAGTAAGAGGGTTGCATTGATCAAAGTGACCTTAAAGAAAGTAGTAGATCGTCATATGTTTCAAACTTTCACAAAGTTAAGAAAATCAAATTAAACCTATAAAAGTTAAGAAAAAAATTAGTGAAAATGCAAAAATGGGATACCAACTACCCATAATTTATACTTTTTGCTCCCAAAAAATGACATATATATAGGCTGAAAAATTGCACATGTGCGCCATGTGTCTAATTAAACTTGATTGTATGTCATATGTAGTCCAGATGAACAACTCTACTATCCATGTGAGAGCCACATAAACTTTTTATTGTCAACATAAACTTTTTAAGAATATACTGAGCTATATTGAAAGAGCTCAAAAGTCGAATTATATGGGAGTTTCGTACCTTTTATGCATCATTTCTTTACTGGAAATAATGAGATGAAAAAAGAGGGTGTCAAATGGTTGTCCAATATTAAAAGATGCAAAAATTCACGAAAAAACTTGATATTCCATCTCAACAAGTTAGCGAAATGGTTGAGAGAGATTTGGATCAATAATCTAGCTCTCCGATAAGATCTTGTGTTTTGCACAATAGAGGACAACCACAAGAAAAAGAGGGGTTGGTTTGACTGTAATATGGATAGCGAGATTCGTTTTCTTTGTGAAATATTTCCGAGATGGTGAAATACTATTTGATGTAGATTTGTTTCGTATCATATTTTTCCTAGGTATTATGTGCGTAATTTGAAGGTTCAATTATGTGTAAAAAATAAATCAATGAGATGAGTATGAGAGTTGCATTAATCAAAGTGACCTTAACGAAAGTAGGAGATAGTTATATGTTTCAAACTTTTACAAAGTTAACAAAATAAAATTAAACCTTCAAAAGTTATGAATTTTTTTTTAGTGAAAATGCAAGAATGGGGTACCAACTACCCAAAATTTATACTTTTTGCACCCAGAAAATGACATAATTATAGGCTGAAAAATTGCACATGTACACCATGTGTCTAATTAAACTTGATTGTGCGCCATATGTAGTTCACATGAATAACTTTATTGTCCACATGAGAGCCACATAAACTTTTTATTGTCCACATAAACTTTTGAAGAATATATTAAGCTATATTGAAAGAGCTCATAAGTCGAATTACATGGGAGCTTCGTACCTTTTATTTATCATTTATCTCTTCAGTGGAAACAATGAGATGAAAAAAGAGCGTGTCAAATGGTTGTCCAATATTGAAAGATGCAAGAATTCAAGAAATAACTTTAAATTCCATTACGACAAGTTAGTGAAATGGTTGAGAGAGATTTGGATTAATAATTTAGATCTCCAGCAAGATCTTGTGTTTTGCACAAGAGATGACAACCACAAGAGGAAAAGGGGTTGGTCCGACTGTGATGTGGAAGAAGATCTCATTTGTGAAAATTCGTTTTCTTCGGGAAATATTTTCGAGATGGTGAAATACTATATGATGTAGATTTGTTTCGTATCATATTTTTCCTAGGTATTATGTGCGTAATTTGAAGGTTCAATTATGTGTAAAAAATAAATCAATGAGATGAGTATGAGGGTTGCATTAATCAAAGTGACCTTAACGAAAGTAGGAGATAGTTATATGTTTCAAACTTTTACAAAGTTAACAAAATAAAATTAAACCTTCAAAAGTTATGAATTTTTTTTTAGTGAAAATGCAAGAATGGGATACCAACTACCCAGAATTTATACTTTTTACACCTAGAAAATGACATATGTATAGGCTGGAAAATTGCACATGTACGCCATGTGTCTAATTAAACTTGATTGTGTGCCATATGTAGTTCACATGAATAACTTTATTGTCCACATGAGAGCCACATAAACTTTTTATTGTCCACATAAACTTTTGAAGAATATATTAAGCTATATTGAAAGAGCTCATAAGTCGAATTACACGGGAGCTTCGTACCTTTTATTTATCATTTATCTCTTCAGTGGAAACAATGAGATGAAAAAAGAGCGTGTCAAATGGTTGTCCAATATTGAAAGATGCAAAAATTCAAGAAATAACTTGAAATTCCATTACGACAAGTTAGCGAAATGGTTGAGAGAGATTTGGATCAATAATTTAGATCTCCAGCAAGATCCTGGGTTTTGCACAAGAGAGGACAACCGCAAGAGGAAAAGGGGTCGATCCGACTGTGATGTGGAAGAAGATCTCATTTGCGAAAGGTGTAATATGGATAGCGAGATTCGTTTTCTTCGTGAAACATTCCCGAGATGGTTAAATACTATATTATGTAGATTTGTTTCGTATCATTTTTTTTCCTCGGTATTATGTCCATAATTTGAAGGTTCAATTATGTGTAAGAAACATATTAATGAGATAAATAAGAGGGTTGCATTAATTAAAGTGAGTTTAACCAAATGAGGAGATCGTCGTATGTTTCAAACTTTCACAAAGTTAACAAAATCAAATTAAACCTTCAAAAGTTAAGAAAAAAAGTTAGTGAAATGCAAAAAAGACTACCCCTAATATATACTTTTGGCACCCAAAAAATGACATATGTATAGACTGGAAAGTTGCAAATGTACGTCATGTGTCTAATTAAACTTGATTGTGTGCTATATGTAGTCCACATGAACAATTTTATTGTCCACGTGAGAGTCACATAAACTTTTTATTGTTCACATAAACTTTGAAAATGTACTGAGCTATATTGAAAGAGCTCAGAAGTCGGATTACATGGGAGTTTCCTACCTTTTATGTATCATTCGTCTCTTCCGTAGAAACATTGAGATAAAAAAAATAGGCTTGAGTCAGTGTCGTGTCCGAGCGAGTTTAGTGGGAGGGAATATCGTGGACCACGTGCTTAGATCATGGAGTAGTGGGGAAATGTGGGTAACTGCCAAGCATAAAGACATTTTGTGTGTTCCGAACGCTCTTGTCCGATCAGACTAACCGAACACTAAATGGTTGAACACTCATGACCGAACACTTCAACGGGCGCTTTTCTTTTTTTGGGATTTACGGCTATAGCTCCTCCGTCTACTGGGTTTCTGCGAGTTCATAGGTTTTCTGTATTTTTTTGAACTCATGTACCTTTTGGTGTCTGATTGGGTGGTTCCGCTAGCTTTTGCTCTTATATTCACGAGTTTTAAAAAAATATCGATTGGTTCCATAGAAAATTAGAGATGACATTGATCAAATTGAATGATTTAAATGTACTATCAATTCGTTTGCAGGGGAAGTCTCTATAAATTCTCAAATCACATGGTAGATTTATTAAATTAGGCCAAACCTCATTATATGTCTTCTTCCAATTATCTCACTGCTTTCTCCATATATGCAGTTTCTGTATATATATAACTACTGTCATACAAATTAATATATACTAATAAATATTTTGCATGCACTGATTTCTTGCACATATAGTATTAATGTGCTCGGCCAACTTTTTGTTATTATTATGCTTACAAGTGTTTGTTCTGCTGTTAACTTTTAGGAGGTTAGAGGGGCCAGTTCTTGAGTGACATTTACATCTACTTTCTATTTTGGATAGGTCAGTTTACTTTCATTCTTTTACTCAGCACCGTGATTTGCCTTTTTGTTAGTTTACTCAGTTTAATAATATTGTTAGGTTGGCTTTAAATGTTGAATTCGGCTTGTATCGAGTCCTCTAAAATTTTCATACTTTTCTCACTTCTTCATGTCGATTTTCATATTTGCTATTTACTTATATAGCTTGTAGTGCAGAATATAAAAGGCCCCAAATGAATTTATATCTTCTCATACATTTACTAATTGTTTGAAACTCTGCATTAACTGATATTTAAGGTTCTCAATAGAAACATATATATATAGAGAGAGAGACAGAGAGAAAGAGATAGAGAGAGAATATGTCGCTCTTTGCTTTCATGCCAAACAGTTTTTGTGAAACAAGCGGAACTAACCGTATAGATTTTATTTTAGCGTATTGGAAACTGTACTTCTACATTCTACTTGAGAACCATCGGATTTTGTTAAAGATGCATATGTTTGCTGCTGGAGATCTTTATTCACCTAGAATCAGGGAATTCTGTGTGTACATGAGTGTTTTAGTTCTTGAAATACTTTTCGCTTTTTCTCATTTCTTTTCTATATATGTGCACTTTTGGCGCAACGATAAGTTTTTGGTAGAAGGTTATACCGAGATAATGCAAATTCCGTCGTAAATTAAGTCAAACTATGAGCTACTTAATGCTTGGTTATCTCATTTTGTTATGAAACATGTCAGTTTGTCAATATTAATTATATAATGTGTAGCGTTCTTATATCTGTATATACTTCAAAATATATTACACTTGCTACCTTTCTTCTGCTTCCCTGACATATTATCATCTAAGAGTTGTCTCGACTTTAGTAATTTAAAAGATTCTAACTTGTAAAAATTGTCCCAATTCTTCTTCCTGCTTATGAGTATGGGATTCCCAAAGCCGAAGGGAAAACATTCAAATGCACTACTTGTCGACACCCTATAATCTAGAAGTCAGCGTAGTGATATTTTCATTTTATATTCATTTGGTTGCTAATCTATTGGTGAAGACTGTTTCTTTTTTCTGTATTTTTTTTACCAAACAAGGTGCCTGCCAAATTTCATTAATCACTGCGAATGTAAAGTGCTTTATTGCCTAAACGTTTTTGTAGAATTTGCTTTTCTGTGTGTTTCAATCCAAAATTTCTTCAGCCGAATTTGGTATTTTGTGAAGAAATTTGATAGTTACTTTCAGGCCCAGTCAGTTAATAAACACGGAAACTGATTTTTTTTTTTTTTTTTGTCTGCCAAATTATGGTACCGTAAAACTGCAAAATTATCGTTGATATTTGCAAGTTGCTCTATTAGTTTTACCGTATGTATTTGTGAATTCTCTCTCTGAGGTCTCAAATTGTGCAATGATCTGTGTATTATTGATTTTCACGAGGTTACAGGCAGCTGAGTTGGAGCAAAATTTACAGCTGCTTTCTCTTTGGACAGGTTAGTTTATATTCGTTCATTTAAGCAACTCCATGCTTTACTGTCTTGTTAGTTTACTCAGTTTAATAGCACTACCGTGGTCTTTAAATGTACAATTAGTCTTGTATCAAATCCTCCAAATGTTTAATAATGCAACTTACACCTATAATTTCAGAATATAAAACCTGCAGCTGAATTTATATCTTCTCATACATTTACTAATTATTTCGAGCTATGTATTAACTGATACTTTATTTTCCATCACAAACACGCACATACATATATATATTTATATATATATATATATAGATATTTGTAAGTTTATAATTGTGGCACTTTGGTCCTGTTCATTTTGAATTTTACAATTAAGTCTTATAAGTTCTAAAATTTTGTAATTTATGTTGATTCGTAGGAAAATTTATTAGTTGTCGAATTTGGTCATGTGGCTAATTTCTTTGCTAACTTGGCGGGATTATATGACAAAAATATCTAATTGTATAAAAAAAATTATTATACATGTGGCATATCTAATAAAAGAAAATTTAAATAAAAAAGTAATTATATTTGAACGAAATGTCGTATTGTCTAGCGGAGCTTATAAGAAGGTGACTTGCTTAGACATCTGACTCCTTTTCAATAGAAAAAAATAGCTAAACCAATCCAATTAGTTGTTCAATCTCAAAGATCTTATCGGCCGGCAAGACGGAGATAGACGACTACGGTCCCACGAAAATCTCTACATACTTGTTCCAGTTCAGAACAAGTGAGGTCTTCCGGTTTGTGTGCGTGAGAGCAATTCAAACAAAGAAGAGTTTGTCTCAGTTATAAATTGCAAAATTTTAGAACTTACAAGATTTAATTGTAAAATTTAAAACGGGTAGGATCAAAATTGTCAAAATTACAAACTTACAAGACTTGATTGTAAATTTTAAAACGAATAGGACTAAATTGCCAAAATTACAAACTTACAAAACTAAATTTGCATTTTTGCCTTTTGCTAGTTTTGATTTATGTTTCTTTGTTACATTTTTTTTTTTTTTTTTTTTTTTGGTTTGGGCTCGCAAAAAGAAAAAAATTCCAATATAAGGAGTATCCTTCACAATTCAATTATTTGCATTATATTATAGAACAAATTCTGATTTTACGATGAAGATAAATATTTTGGTTTGAATAATTATATGCGTAGAGATTTACGTTTTCAGCACAATTGATGTGATTTAGATCAGTTCATATTGCACATGATAATTCAATATCCAATAATGACGCATGTAATTAATCTTAAAATTTGATTTGAAAATCACACTAGATGATTAAAGTGCTAATTAGAACAGGTCGATCCCAAATTTTCATCTTAACAACCTCATTACTATTTTAAAAATAAAATTCTGACCAACAATCTTGAAAAACGAGATATGATATATATTTCCAAATGTGTACAAAATAAAATTTATAATATAGCTAGATGGAAGTTCAAATTTCTCCCACTCATTATAAAATTAATAACTTCATTAAAAAATGAATAACGGCATGATTGATATGATGGAATGAGGGAAAAATTATAAAAATGGTATACCATCTGCATCCATTCAGAAAAATTGGTACTTAGATTTATCCGGTAACAGATCTATCTCATATCTCCCAAAACCTCGCAAAATAATGCACTTTTTGCCGAAAATCTGAAAACCCACCGGAAACCCGACCCGAAATCCAACGTGGCATTATTTTTTCTTATGTGACAATACCACTATGGCCACATCAAATACCATTGTATATGTGTTAATTTTATCCATTTAATTAAAACACAAAAAACCAAATAATATTACTAATATATTTTGATTTAAAATTAATTTGATAAAATAAGAAATAATTATATATATATATATATATATAGATATAATATTACATTTATTATAAGAAATACATAAAATAATAAATTTTAGTTGTTTATAATATCTAATTATTTTCACACACAAACATATATATATATATATAGGAAAATAATGCATAATATTTATATTTAATGGTTTCATATATTACTAAAAAATATACAAACATTCGAAGTTTGAGTAAGGCTCTCGGAAGGGGGGGGAGGGGGGGAGGGGCGGCCGCAGGCAGCATAACCGCGTCGGAGTTCGATTTCAGTGGTGGGTTTGGGGTTGTGGATCAAGGTCTTGGCGGAGACCAGTTTGGGGCCAATTTCATGCCGACAATTTCCAATTTCAATACCAGATCCATCTCTGACCAAATCGATCCAATTTCTTCAAATCTTGGCAACAATTTCACATTTCCGCCAAATCTTGTAGCTGCATTTGATTTTCCCTCAGAAATTAAAACCCCAATACTTAACCCACATCTCTGGATAAACCAACACCAACTTCACCACTCTTAAAACCCTTCATTTTTCCTGCCAATTCCTCAAGAACGGTCTCTATTCAACCCTCCACCGAGGAGGAAGCCTCCGTCATCGTCTCCACATAGCCCCACCACCACCGGCGGCTTCAAAAACATCAGATCCTCCGTCACACACCAACACCCAGACCCAATGCCGTCTTCAATAACTCCAGATCCACCATTGACCATCAAAACCATTATATGCCTTCAATACCCCATTCCCAAACTCCATCACTTCAGCTTCATTTTTCTCCTTGGCTATGGCGATTTGGGGGCAGCTTCGTTTTTCTCCTTGGCCATAGCGATTTGCAGAAAGAAGGGAGGAAGGAAGGGAAGAGGGGGTGTTGAGCGTGCTGGGGTGGGTTGGGCGTTTTCAAATCCAGAATGAGGGACTCCGGCGGGATTGCTGCTACATTGTTGTTGCCGCCGCCGCCCTCATTCCGAACTAGTCCACTAATCCCCTAATCGTTTCTTTTCTCCCAAACTTCCAGATCTGTGGCGATTTCTTTGTGCGTGTGTGTGTTGCGATTTTTATGTCGTGATTTTGGTGGTGGTGTGCTGGTGCGATTTTAGCGGCGTGGGCGGGATTTGTTGTGAGCTATGGTGTTGATGAGAAGAAGGAGCATGGCGGCACTGGCAGCGCCCATTTCTGAAGTGAAGAGCATGGGGCGGAGATGGAGGTCGGATGTGGGAGTGCGGCGGCAGGGGAGGATGAATTTTGGGGTTGTGCAGGTGCAGGGGCAGCCTGAAGCTCTGGAGAAGACAATTCTTTTTCTTTTTTTCTTTTTTAATTTCTTAAGTATGTAATTAAGTTAAATTATATGTTAATAAATATCATGTTAAATTATATATTAATAATATAACATATAATTATATTTATATTATATTTACAATAAAAATAATGTATAATATTTTTGAATTTATGTATTTCTTTATTTTATTAACATAATTATCAAGTTAGAATTTTATGCTCTCCGATTTTATTTGATTTTGTTAACATAATATTTCTGATTTTATTTGATTTTATTATTATTATTTGATTTTATGTATTTACACTTAGTTTTTTGTGGGTTATATACATGGTAACCAAGTCAGCAGCTATGTGGCAGAAAAAATCAACGTGGCAATCCTGAACCATCCACGCGTACATAAGTGCCACGTCATTAGCGGTTTCCGACGGTTTTAAGTATTCCAACGAAAAAGTGCATTGATTTGGGCGGTTTTGGGAAGTATGGGGTCTATGATGTACGGACATTTCTAAAAATATCATTTTGTCGTGTCGTGTCGTGTCGTGTCGTGTCATGCCGTGTCGTGTCGGACACTCGTGTCCGACACCGTGTCCGACACTCCTTATGTGGGAAATTCAAGAAAAAATCCGTGTCGTGTCGTGTCCGTGTCGCCGTGTCCGTGTTCGTGCATCATAGTATGGGGTAGATCTGTTACCGGAAAAATCTAAGTGCCAATTTTGCTGAATGAGTGCAGATGGTATACCATTTTTGTAATTATCCCATGGAATGAGTATTCCCACATCCATTCCTAAACCCTTGATTGGTCCAAAATGTGATTCGGAATGCTCATTACTGAGGTAATGTCCATTCCTACAAACATGGGTTTATCCATTCCTTAAGTACCCCATGGTATTAGTCATTCCCAATCTTCAAAATTTATTTATTTTTTATATAATGACCACATATTTATTAAATGTATATTATATTATTATTTTTTATTATTATGAATTTTTATTCTGATTGAAAATTTAATATATTGCATTTAATATATGTAAAAATAGATATAAATATAAATATACTATATATATTATATATTTAAAAATACATGTTCAATATATTATTTTATTTATTTATAAATTCATAGATATGCATAATAGATTAAAATATTCATTAAATACAAAATTTGACATTTATATTAAATTTAGTTTTAAATATTATACATTATATTAAATATAATAAAATCATATAATCTACGTATAAATATGAAAATATTAATAAAAGAATTGTATTCATTTACAAATGTAATAAATCTGTCAAGTATACAAGAGATCACAAATATGTGTATATATATTCATCACAAAGTTTTCGCAATATTTTACTAAATATAATAGTAAACGAATGTCTCTAATGATAGTTAGAAAAAAAAAAAGTAGGAGTTTCAACATTTAAGAATATATATTTTTAAAATAAATTAAATTAGTACAAAACAATATAAATCAACTTTATTTATGTAAGGTCAATACAAAACCAATCTCACAATGACAAAAGAAAAGAGAAGTTAAGAAAAGAAGTTATAAGAAAGAAAAGATATTAAAAAAACATACAAGAGATAAAGTGAATAAAATCAACTAATAAATAAATTAAAAAAAAAATTAGAGTTCAAGTCATCAAATTCAGGTATCTACAATTTGACAAGATCATAATTTATCTTAATTAATTGCATTCATGCCCCATCACTTCACTTAATTATTATTTCAGTCTCATATTACTTGACTTTTGCCATTTATATCCCGGCCATAAGTGTATTTTGTTGCGACATTTCCGTCTTAAAGTTACAATAAAATCCACTCATGCATTGGATGTGAATTACAAAAATCAATTATTATATGTCTGTATGAAACCAAAATAAAAATCATGAGAAGTTAGTTCACCAGAATCCAATCAACTCCATTTATATCCAACCAAATTGCTTTTTCGGGCCTTCTGACTCGCCCAAGTAGAAGCCATCTTCCTGCACGGACCACACGCAAGGGCAATGTTTAGAGCTGATATTTTTGGAGTCAGGGATTTTCGTCCGGATCTCATCATTATAAACTTCAATTTTTTTTGTAGAGCCCAATTCTGGTTCTTTTGTGCGTCCCACGAGAAATGACAGGAATACGTGGTACTGTCATCAAAATTCTCATAAAAATGCCACTGATAATCTGCGTTCCGATTAAGTATGTCGTTAATGAGTTCATCGTCCTTGGAGTAGCAATGAACATTCAATGTCGAATTGTTTATTGGGAGCTTGTTGATTATGTGCATATCGAAGCCCGAGGTTAAATGGATGGAAATGGAATGGGCAAAATTGAATGATAAGAAAATTAGAAAGGAAATTAGGGTTGTTGTAACGAAGGAGCTCATGTTTGATACTTAGAGTATTTTTATCTTGATTGATACGTACTTCAAATATAAGAATATAGTGCAATGCAGTATCGGTTTTATTTTGTTTATGAGGACTTTGATTGCTTGCCCTCGATTAAGAGAGTTAAGTATGTCCACAAAATTTTGTGGAGAAAATTGTATAGAATTATCCCGACCACGCAAGCATCGGGATATATGGATGAAACTAGAGTGAATCTCGTGTTATGCATGAAGTTCATACATTATATGCTGCTATTTTTTATTTTTATTTTTTAAAGTAACGCTAAAAGGAGGGGTTTGCCCTATCAAAGATAAACTATGATAAAAATAAAAAACTACAATGAAATTAATTTCATCAAAATCAGATTCAAATATATCTTATAGAATTATAGGTATCTACACCCAATTGAGCCCACACTCAAAACCATGGCCCAAGCTTATGGTCCAAATCTCATTATAAATGGGCAAGGTCCAAAGAATCTCATTCACTCATTCATAATTCATAGATTGATGATTTTTAACTGGAAATGTGCTTCTAATTGATTTCACTATGATAATCTTGAAATTAGATTATCGATTTTGCTAATTTCGAATTAATACAATATTAACCGTAATTAAGGTGGTATTCTATTCTTTTAATTTCCCACTAATTTATTTCATTAATTAGAAAGGGCATGTCTTTGGTTTTAATTTTGCAAGGGCAAAAATGTAAATTTGGTCCTGTAAGTTTGTAATTTTGGCAATTTAGTTCAGCTCGTTTCAAATTTTGTAATTAAGCCTTGTAAGTTTGTAATTTTGGCACTTTTGGTCCTGTTCGTTTTGAATTTTACAATTAAGTCTTGTAAGTTCTAAAATTTTGCAATTTATATCGATTCGGAGGAAAATTTATTAGTTGTCGGAACTGGTCATGTGGCTAATTTCTTTGCTGACTTGGTGGAATGACATGACAAAAATATCTGATTTGTATAAAAAAATTTATTATACATGTGACATATCTAATAAAAGAAAATTTAAATAAAAAAATAATCATATTTGAACGAAATGTCATATCGTCCAGCGAAGCCTATAAGAAGGTGACTTGCTTAGACATCTGACTCCTTTTCAATAGAAAAAATAGCCAAACCACCTCAATTAGTTGTTCAATCTCAAAGATCTTATCGGCCTGCAAAACAGAGATAGACGACTACGGTCTCACGAAAATCTCTATGTACTTGTTCCAGTTCAGAACAAGTGAGATCTTCCGGTTTGTGTGCGTGAAAGCAACTCAAACAAAGAAGAGTTTGTCTCAGTCATAAATTGTAAAATTTTAGAACTTAAAGGACTTAATTATAAAATTTAAAACTGGTAGGACCAAAATTGTCAAAATTACAAACTTGCAGGACTTAATTGTAAATTTTAAAATGAATAGGACTAAATTGCCAAAATTACAAACTTACAAAACTAAATTTGCATTTTTGCCTTTTGCTAGTTTTGATTTATGTTTCTTTGTTCCTTTTTTTTTTTTTGGTTTGGGCTCGCAAAAAGAAAAAAAATCCAATATAAGGAGTATCCTTCACAATTCAATTATTTGCATTATATTATAGAACAAATTCAGGTTTTACAATGAAGATAAATATTTTGGTTTGAATAATTATATGCGTACAGATTTACGTTTTCAGCACAATTGATGTGATTTAATTAGTTCATATTGCACATGATAATTTAATATCCAATAATGACGCATGTAATTAATCTTAAAATTTGATTTGAAAATCACACTAGGCGATTAATGTGCTAATTAGAACAGCTCGATCCCAAATTTTCATCATTCTGGAAGTATGCGTAGCTGCGAATTTTGTGAATTTTATATCAGTTCTCGACAGGATTAGTTACATGAAGTTTTCCAACCTTGCAGACTTTTTGTGTAGTGGGTGCTCTAGAAATTTGAGTTTCTGTTCACTTTGAGTTATATTCTTGGTTTTTTAGTGTTTGCAGCACTTCCCTTTTGTATTTCTTATGAGCTTGCTGTTAATTCTGCTATATGACTGTTTTCCATGAATATTGGCGGTTGTGTGGAAATAAAGTTATGCTAACTAGAAAAGCTTTTGTCTTTTTGTTAATCTTTTATGTTTGCCTTTCAGTTTTTGTGCTAAACTATTGTTGTGATTCAAAAAGAACTAACTTTGTAGCTTTAAAGTTTAATGTTTCGTACGGATTTATTGTAGTTGCTGCAGCTTTTACAACAGTTTGAATGTTTACAGGGGTAGAGTGTTTAAATGTTGTTTTGTTTTTGTATGAATGTTCTGTAAAATTCCCTAAATGATCATGTATATGATGTTTCGTGTTTTTTTAGGCATACATTCCCAACTTTGTAGTCTTCTTGTGTATTGTGTGTTGTAGATATTAGTGCTTTTGTTAACTTCGGCTTACATTACAGCTGTTTTCCGCAGTTTTAGTGGAAGCTCTCGACGTGGGCAGCCCCCAGCAGCTTTTCTCATCATTACAACCAATCATCGCATGGTTGCGCACACTGGTAATTTTACTCATTCTGATTTTGAGTTTGGAAGTAACTGTTCTGTTTTTTTTTATTTTTGGAATTTAATTTTAATTGTGATATATGGTTGTTTTGCATGTAAATTGGCGAGATTCTGTAAACCTCTTGACTTGCTTGTTTCTGCGATTATTGTTACCATTCTACTTAGAGGCTGCAGTATCTAATTACTCTTTGAGAATGAGATATTCTATGGAACCAATCGATATTTTTTTAAAACTCGTGAATATAAGAGCAAAAGCTAGCGGAACCACCCAATCAGACACCAAACGGTAAATGAGTTCAAAAGAAATACAGAAATCCTATGAACTCGCAGAAACCCAGTAGACGGAGGAGCTATAGCCGTAAATCCCAAAAAAAGAAAAGCGCCCGACAATTGTTCAATTAAAGCCTAAAAAAAAATTCCTGTGAATTTTAGGTCTCAGCACGTTGCTTACCAGGTCAGCATTATGGGCGCACAGGTGGGTTGCACGTGGATGTTGGGCGGTGCAAGCTTACCCGCTGCAAGAAGAGTTCGATCGTTAAAAGGAATCCGAATTCTTTCGAAAGAAGAACTAACAATTTCGTGTAATAGCTTCTGGAATAAGAGAGAGAAGTTGTGAGACTGATTTTTCTCTTTTGTCAAAAGTGGCCCACTTCCCAATATGTAATTATTAGGAGAGGCGGGATCATATGCAAGTGGGAGAATATGTGCAATTGTGAGCTTAGATTGGGGATTGAAACTGGCTCTTGTATATAACTTAAATAATTCACAACCCTTGAGGATATCCACGTGTATGCTGATGTGGATAGCCTCAATGAATTTTATTATATTATGTAAATAAATAATATTTTTAAATTAAAACTAACCCTCGAAGCTATCCACGTATACGCTGACGCGGATAGTCTCAATGGATTTTATTATATTATGTAACTAAATAATAATTTTAAAATATTTAATGTTTATCTACAACTTTTGTTTATTAAGTTTATCTAAAATTTAAAAAACTCAACTACAACGTTGAAATATCAAAATTTGTTATCATATAAATCTCAAAATCGGTTAGACAGAAACCTCATTAAATTCATTATATTATGTAAATAAATAATATTTTTAATTATTTAATATTTATCTAAAACTTTAAGACTACTTAAATTAAAATCTCTCTCTCTCTCTCTCTCTATATATATATATATAATTCAAAACATTTGAGACTATCCACGTATACCCTTGTAGCACCCGAAGCGCAAAGATGGCACATACCCGTACTATAGCTCAATTCACATATGAGATGGCGACCAATACATGAACTAAACTATAGCGAACGGGAGACAATAATAAAATAAATGACAACTAGGTAGGCGGGACAAACCCCAAACCATATAATTAATTGTTGGAAAACACGAATCAGAAAGCAGCGGAATTTAAAAATTTTTTCCCAACAAAAGGATCTTGGATTCGCAATCGTGTATCCAAATTCATAGAGTTAAGAAACTTACTTTTCTTTTATTCTTTCTTGAAGCGTTTCAAGCCACCCAAGAACGCTCTTCTCGCGGCTTGATCCCCTCTCCTTGGTAAAGCTCGAATCTTCAAACTTCTAACTTGAAGCTCTCTAGAGATAGTCCACCAACTTGGCTACAATCTATCTAGTAAGGATGTTAGTTCTCTAGTTGGTGTTTAGGCTTAACCTAGGGTTTCGTTTATCTTGGAGAAAGGATGGTGTTCAACACATGAACCAAAAGAATTGCCAAAATTAGCTCTAAGGGGAGCTCGAGCTCCCCTATTTATCTAAGGAGGAGGACCGAAAATCCTAGTCATTATGGGCTAGGGTTTTGGTCTCTCTCTCTCCTATTACTTGATCATCAAGTATTTTGACTTTGACTTTGAATTCTAATTCAAATCAACTTTCAAGAGAGCTAAAATATCCAAACTATTTTTGGATAATTTTATACTTTATTTATTTAAAATAAATAACTTATTTTCATCTAATTAATTAATTCATAATTAATTAACTAGATTATTTTCTCCAAAATTAGACTTTCTTTTTAATTCAAAATTAAACCAAAGTCTATTAAATAATTAACACATTTAATTATTTAATATATATATATATATACAATATATATATATACACGTGTGGGACACGTGTCACAAGGACACGTGTCACTCACGTGACCCACACGTGTGGTTTCACACGTGTGGAACCCTTTTTGGCGCGATTAACTCGTTTAATCATTTTAAAGCCTCAACTCATATAACCAAGTTGTTGTGTGTGACCCTCTAGGTTCTCAATTCAATTAGCAATGACCCTAATTAATTAATTCACTAATTAATTAATCAGTCCACAGATTAAACGACCATAGCCTAGCAACAAGTGTTTAACCCCTAGCTGAATTGGAATGTTCGGATTCGACAGAACCTTTAAGTCATTGATTAATGTGAGATACAATCCTCCTACTTACTATCTCTCAACCAAGATCTAGGGTAAGGGAATAATCAGAACCCTAATAATCCGGTCTTAAAGCTAAGTGCATTTCATATCCATTTGATCTCAATCCAAGAAACCCTTTTCTTGATGTCTTGATCTACTGCCTTGGCCAAGGACTCCATATGGCATATGAATGACTTACACAATAAGAGATCACCTTGCAAATGCAAGTGTAGGTCCTTTCTTGATTCTCATTCACTTTCATGAATCACTTGTGCAGCCCCAGCATAAGCCTTGAATCAGTTGTCTAAGGCGACACCCTTTAAAGCTTATACCTAAGACTACAGAGTTAACTCATAAAGTGACAAGGAACCTCAAGTCTTAAGGATCAATTAATCACATCAATGACTCGTGAGATATTTCCTAATCTGGAAATAGAAACTTCCTTTCCCATTTAGGAATGTTCTCACATGGGGCACCTCAGTGAACTTACTTATTAAAGTAAGCACCCTGATGTATCACGCACCTATCAACTATACACTTTACACCTCCATGAAACAAGGTGGTCCTTCTTAAGGGCGTGATCCCACAAGCAAGCCTTAGAGGAGTCAGGTGTTGGAAAACACGAATCAGAAAGCAGCGGAATTTAAAAAATTTCCCAACAAAAGGACCTTGAACTCGCAATCGTGTAACCAAATTCGTAAAGATAGAAAACTTACTTTTCTTTTATTCTTTCTTGAAGCGTTTCAAGCCACCCAAGAACGCTCTTCACGCGGCTTGATCCCCTCTCCTTGGTAAAGCTCGAATCTTCAAACTTCTAACTTGAAGTCTCTAGAGAAAGTCCACCAACTTGATCACAATCTAACTAGTAAGGATGCTAGTTCTCTAGTTAGTGTTTAGGCTTAACCTAGGGTCTAATTTAATCTTGGAGAAAGGAAGGTGTTCAACACATGAACCAAGAATTGTCTATTAGCTCTAAAGGGGAGGTCGAGCTCCCCTATATATAGGAGGGAGTGCCGATCCAAATCCTTATTGGACAAGGATTTGGTTCCTCTCTCTCCTATTACTTGATCACCAAGTATTTTCCAACTTTGACTTTGAATTCTAATTCTAGTCAACTTTTAAGAGAGCTAAAAATATCCAAACTATTTTTGGATAATTTTATACTTTATTTATTATAAAATAAATAACTTATTTTTATCTAATTAATTAACTCATAATTAATTAACTAGATTATTTTCTCCAAAATTAGACTTTCTTTTTAATTCAAAATTAAACCAAAGTCTATTAAATAATTAACTAATTAATTATTTAATATATATATATAATATATATATACACACGTGTGTGACACGTGTCACAGTGACACGTGTCACTCACGTGAGCCACACGTGTGATTTCACACGTGTGGAACCCTCTTGGCCCGATTAACTCGTTTAATCATTTTCAAGCCTCAACTCATGTAACCAAGTTGTTGTGTGTGACCCTCTAGGTTCTCAATTCAATTAGCAGTGACCCTAATTAATTAATTCACTAATTAATTAATCAGTCCACAGATTAAACGACCATAGTCTAGCAACAGGTGTTTAACCCCTAGCTGAATTGGAATGTTCGGATTCGACAGAACCTTTAAGTCATTGATTCATGTGAGATACAATCCTCCTACTTACTATCTCTCAACCAAGATCCAGGGCAAGGGAATAATCAGAACCCTAATAATCCGGTCTTAAAGCTAAGTGCATTTCATATCCATTTGATCTCAATCCAAGAAACCCTTTTCTTGATGTCTTGATCTACTGCCTTGGCCAAGGACTCCATATGGCATATGAATGACTTACACAATAAGAGATCACCTTCCAAATGCAAGTGTAGGTCCTTTCTTGATTCTCATTCACTTTCACGAGTCACTTGTGCAGCCCCAGCATAAGCCTTGAATCAGTTGTCTAAGGCGACACCCTTTAAAGCTTATACCTAAGACTACAGAGTTAACTCATAAAGTGACAAGGAACCTCAAGTCTAAGGATCAATTAATCACATCAATGACTCGTGAGATATTTCCTAATCTGGAAGTTTCCATTTCCTGAAATAGAAACTTCCTTTCCCATTTAGGAATGTTCTCACACGGGGCGCCTCAGTGAACTCACTTATTAAAGTAAGCACCCTCATGTATCACGCACGTATCAACTATACACTTTCCACCTCCATGAAACAAGGTGGTCCTTCTTAAGGGCGTGATCCCACAAGCAAGCCTTAGAGGAGTCAGGTTGACACTCCCACTGTCTGTAGGACTCATCGGCTTGGAGTATTTTACTAATCATGAATTATGTGATATAGGGCTCATTTCATGAACCATTTCACCTAAATGGCAGAGTCCTAAAGTCATCAGGATTAGGGGAGTTCTCATACATGCACAGATAAAGTAAACGTATACCAAACAAGAGCATATAAAGAAGTGTTGCCTCAATTCGTTATTTCATTCAAAAATTATCTGTGATTACAATAAGGAAAAGCACAAAGCGGGATATACAATCGGCTTTCTAGGGCACTATTCCTAACAATCTCCCACTTGCCCGTCAAAGCCATTCTAAAGCTACTCTAAGTCCCATCTTCTGAAGATGACCTTGGAAAGCTTCTCGACTAAGGGGTTTAGTAAGTGGATCTGCCACGTTCTCTGCTGATGTGACCCTCTCAATTAGCACATCTCCTCTTTTGATAATATCACGGATTAGGTGATACTTCCTCATAATGTGCTTGGTCAGTTGGTGAGATCTTGGTTCTCTTGCTTGAGCAACCGCCCCAGTGTTGTCACAAAACAAAGTAATGGGGTCTTTCATGCTAGGAACAACATTCAATTCTTGAATGAAGTTTCTAATCCAAACACCTTCCTTAGCTGCATCATTTGCAGCTAAGTATTCGGCCTCAGTGGTCGAATCTGCAGTGGTAGTTTGCTTGGAACTCTTCCAACTCACTGCTCCGCCGTTTAGGCAGAAAATGTATCCTGACATTGACTTAAAATCATCTAAGTCAGATGCAAAGCTTGCATCGCAGTATCCTTCGACAGTAAGATCTTTCTGACCTCCGTAAACTAAGAATAAATCTTTAGTACTTTTCAAGTACTTAAGAATATTCTTCACGGCAGCCCAGTGACCATCTCCAGGGTCAGATTGGAAACGACTCGTTACACTAAGTGCATAAGCCACATCCGGTCGAGTACATAACATTGCATACATTATACTACCTATTGCTGATGCATAAGGTGTATGAGTCATTCTTTCCTTCTCAAGGTTAGTCTTAGGACACATCTTCTTTGAAAGACATGTTCCTACACTCATAGGAAGGTTCTTAACCTTTGCTGACTCCATATTGAATCTCTTCAATACTTTGTCAATGTACATCGACTGTGATAGTCCTATTAACCTTCTAGATCTATCTCTATAGATTTTGATTCCAAGGATATAGGACGCATCACCAAGATCTTTCATCTCGAATTGGTTCGATAACCATAACTTAGTCACTTTCATGTCATCCTTCGAATTCCCAATAAGAAGGATGTCATCAACATAAAGTACTAAGAATTGCACTGAGATCTCCAATTCCTTTCTATACACACATGATTCATTCGAAATTTGGATGAAGCCAAACGCTTTGACCGATTCATCAAATCGAATGTTCCAATTCCTAGAAGCCTGTTTCAATCCATAGATTGATCTTTGGAGTTTGCAAACCTTTTGCTCACTCCCACTGAATGTGAAACCTATGGGTTGCTCCATATAAATGTCTTTGTCAATGTCACCATTGAGAAAGGCAGTTTTCATATCCATTTGCCATATCTCATAGTCATAATATGCAGCAATGGCAAGCATGATCCGAATAGACTTTTGCATTGCAACTGGTGAAAAGGTTTCATCAAAATCCACGCCGGGTCTTTGAGTGAATCCTTTTGCAACCAGTCTTGCTTTGTAGGCTGCAATGCTTCCATCAACTCCAAGCTTTCTCTTAAAGATCCATTTGCAACCTATGGGTTTGACCCCATCAGGCAAATCTACCAAGGTCCAAACTTGGTTGGAGTTCATGGAGTCCATTTCGGATTTCATGGCTTTTATCCACTGTTCAGACTCAGAATCTGAAAGTGCTTCCTCATATGTTGAAGGATCATTATCCTTTTGAGAGATTTCATGGAAGAATCCATACCATCTCTCCGGCTGTCTAGGATTGCGTTCAGAACGCCTTAGAGGAGGATTTTCATGTGTATCGAAATTCGTGATTGGTTGTGGTTGATCAGAGTGGGACGTTTCTTCAGTGGGTGGTATGGGGTCACTTTGTACTTCTTCTAATTCTATGATCTTGCCTTGCTTTTCTTTAAGGAACGGTTCCTCCAGAAAAGTAGCATTTCTGGAAACAAACACCTTTTGCTCAGATTGATCATAGAAGTAGTATCCTATGGATTCCTTAGGATAACCTACAAAGTAGCATAAGTTAGAACGAGATTCTAACTTATCTCCCACTGTCCTCTTCACGTAAGCAGGACAACCCCAAATTCTTAAGTAAGAATAACTAGGGATTTTACCATGCCACATTTCATAGGGCGTTTTAGGGACTGACTTAGAGGGAACTAGATTCAAAATCTTTGCTGCACTTTCTAGGGCATAACCCCAGAAAGAAGGTGGTAAGTCAGTGAAACTCATCATGGAACGAACCATATCAAATAGGGTTCGATTCCTTCTCTCAGAAACTCCATTAAGCTGAGGAGTTCCCGGAGGAGTCCACTGAGAGATAATCCCATTATCTTTGAGATGATTAAGGAATTCTTCACTAAGATATTCGCCTCCTCGATCAGATCGAAGTGCTTTGATCTTGTGACCAGTTTGGTTCTCAACCTCCTTTTTGAAATTCTAAGAATTTCTCAAAAGCTTCAGATTTATACTTCATTAAGTATACATAACCATACCGACTAAAGTCATCAGTAAAGGTTATGAAGTACTGATGATTGTTTCTAGTGCTTACACTAAGCGGTCCACAAACATCAGTATGGATCAAATCCAAAACCTTAGTGGCACGTTCCACAGTTCCTTTAAAAGGGACTTTGGACATTTTTCCTTTAAGACAGGATTCGCAAGAAGTTAACTCTTTGAGATCATTTTCAGAGAATGATCCTAAAGTGTTTATCTTGCTAATTCTGTTCTTGGAAATGTGTCCTAATCTAGCGTGCCATAAGGGAGCTGAAACTTTGTCATCTGTCTTACGCTTTGTTTCTCGTTGTATATTCATAATATTGATATTTTAAGTTAGGTAAAGTCCATTACTTAGAGTACCGATATGAACGGAAGAGTTGTTCCGTTTGATAAAATATTTACCATTCTTAATATAAGTTTTATAACCTTCACAATCTAATATTGGAACTGAAATTATATTACGAATAATGCTCGGTACATAAAGGACTTTATTTAATACTAACTCAAAACTACCTAAATCTAATCTAATTGTGCCTAAAGCTCGAGCTTCAACGTTTGAGCCATCGCCGATCTTCAAGACACATTCTCCTTCTTTTAGTTGTTGAACATCACTTAGCATCTGTACATCATTACAGATATGAGTTCCACAACCGGTATCAAGTACCCAAGAACTAGAATTAATAGACAGATTTACTTCAACGAGAAAGATACCTTTCTTTAGAGTAGCCTTGTACTCTGGGCAGTTTCTCCTCCAATGTCCCGCTTTGCCACAATGGAAGCAAACATCCTCTTTCTGATCACGCTTCTTCTTTTGGGCCTTCCCCTTCGAAATGCCACCAGTGGGCCTAAGGGGTTTCTTCTTCTTCTTTTGGGCTTTCTTGCCCTTACCTTTAGAAGGCCCAGAAGAGGAAGATGGAGCATTCACCATCAAAACCTTATTGTCCTTCTTGATCGTGCTTTCAGCAGTCACAAGCTGACTAATCAGCTCAGCTACAGTAGCACCAGCATGATTCATGTTGAAGTTAAGGACAAATGGGTTGAATGATGGTGGGAGCGAAGCTAGCAACAAATCCACTGAAAGCTCATCTTTCAGTGGCATGTCCATGGAAGCAAGTTTCTCAGTAAGGGCAAGAAACTTGAGTCCATATCCATGGACACTTGAACCTTCCCTCATTCTTAAGTGGAACAATTCCTTTGAAGTGTTATACCTTGTAACACGTTCATGAGGGCGGTAAAGTTGCTCTAAGTGGTCGTAAATCTCCCAAGCAAATTCCATGGCCTCATGTTGCCTTTCTAAGTCCGGAGACATGTTAGCCAACATAAGGCAACGGGCTTGGAGATTATCATCCTTCCACTTCTGAATCGCATCCCGCTCGGCCCGAGTGGGAGCCTCCCCTTCGGGACTAGGCTCCCCTTCGAAGAGAGCATAAGTTCTCTTCTCAGAATCTAAAATGATTTTTAGATTCCTCAGCCAATCAGAATAGTTGGGACCAGTCAACTTGTTTGACTCGAGGATCGATACAAGAGGGTTTTTGGTTGTCATTTCAAAACACGTAGAGAATCACAGAATCTACGACCTAAATGGTAAATCGGAGAACTAGTGAGCATGCTGAATTATAACGATATACAAAAGATAAGGTCTTTAATCTAATGTAGCTCCCACTGTTTTTCAAAGATCTAGAATTCTCAAAGATCTAAGAGGAACACGTTTCCCAATGGGTACTAAGATCCTAGGCATTTTACCTCGAACCCACGACTCGCGGACATTCTAAGTAAGAACCCTAGGTAGGTACAACTTACCAATTCTAACACTTTTAGAATTCTTAGTAGTTGTTTTTGCATCACCTATCTTTCAATATGGACCCACGACTCGTGCGACATCCATATTTACTTAGGCGTTAAGCTAGACCCATCAATCATAAGATCATGACCAAAACTTAGTTCGAACGACCCACGACTCGCGGACATCGCCCTTGCTAAAATTGACCACGAAATATTGATCATTTAAAATGATTAATTAGGTAACTAAGAACTAATAAGCTCCACTAGCTATCCCACGACTCGCGGACAATAACTAGCTTTACTTACTAAACTTAAAACCTATTGATGGAATGCTAGGAATTTAATTCAAAATTTGCATGTCGAATTAAACACCTATTTGTTCAAAATTAGCTTAATATTTAATGGGAATTTTCGAATCAACCGGAGAGTTGTCCGGTTCGACCTCACCAACATATATGTTATCCAATTTTATTAGTCTTGATTAATGCAAGTACACTTAAATGCATTTCAAACAAGCACATAAACAGATAACATGTCCTAGCATGATACTAACATGTAATGATCATGGGTTCTACCTATCTTATGCGTGATATGTGGGAGCCACTCCACAATCACAAGTTCTAACATACATGCCACATAAACAGTTCAAATCACATAAGGGAAAGCGGTAACAAAATACGAGCCCTATCTCTATTACATTTAACAAATGAGATTCCCTTCCCTAACATTTTGAGGGGTCTTCACTTATGGCCTCCTTGTTACTTGAATGTGGTCCATCTTACTCCATGGGTGCATTGTCTCCAAAATGAAAATAAAACCTCACCACCTATCTCTACTCTCAAATTACAATAAAAAGAAAAAGACATAAAGTAATAAGGCTCAATCTTCATATTGGCCTTAGACAATTACACGGGGCATACCCCGGCCTCAAAAACAGTAATATGGAAAGCCACATAATAAATCACATAACAGTACGCACATAAGTGAGGCTCCAACCTCAATTGAAAAACGCAACTATAGGGCTCCAACCCCAATTTAAACCATCCATGTGCATAAATTAAAACCATACATAGATCTAAACCCATGATCACCTAACATGCTTTTGCGAGAATTTAAATTTAGCCAATAAATTAAAATTCTCGTTTCAAGTCCTAATGACTTAAAACACGACTTAGATGCAATTCTTGTTCAAGAGCCTTTTCAATAAAACCCGAAAAACAACAAACCAATAAAATTCCAATTAATTTCCAAAATTAATAATTTTATTCTTTCATTATTTTCAGAAAATAAAGTTCATAATTTTCCCAAAATCCAAATCGCTTCAATTTCTCAAAAATCCCAATTTAATCAAAAATTTTAAAATAATTTTATTTTAACAAAACTGATTTTAAAAGATAAAATTAAATCGGGATTTTACGGACTGAAAACACGAAAAACACGAAACACGAAAACGGGCCCGAAAAGGGGCCTAGCCGCGCGAGGCACAGACGCGCAGCAGCGCGCGCATCATGCGCCCGCCGCGACTAGGCGGACTGGGCAGGCGTCCCGCGCGGTTGCTGGACGGGCTGGGCGGGCGCGCCTAGACGCGCCTGGAACGGCTCCCGCGCTGTTGCGGGAGGAACTGGGCGGCGGCGACGGGCCTGGGCGTGCGACGTGCTAGCACGCCTAGGCTCGTTGCTTTTCGTGTTCGTTTCGTATTTCTGGGTTTCTCGAAAACCCGGTTCAATCCAAAATTAAAAAATTCGATTTAAACATATTTTAATCAAAACAATTTTCAAAAACACAATTTGAGAAAACAGTTTTAGAAATTCAGGAAAAATTACAGTTTCGTAATTCAGGCTTTCTAAAAGAACTCATGAATACCTAATTCGCATCTAAGCCTAAGAATTTCTACCAAATTCAGAATAATTGAGACGAATCAGAAACACGATTAACGAGGTGGCTCTGATACCACTTGTTGGAAAACACGAATCAGAAAGCAGCGGAATTTAAAAAATTTCCCAACAAAAGGACCTTGAACTCGCAATCGTGTAACCAAATTCGTAAAGATAGAAAACTTACTTTTCTTTTATTCTTTCTTGAAGCGTTTCAAGCCACCCAAGAACGCTCTTCACGCGGCTTGATCCCCTCTCCTTGGTAAAGCTCGAATCTTCAAACTTCTAACTTGAAGTCTCTAGAGAAAGTCCACCAACTTGATCACAATCTAACTAGTAAGGATGCTAGTTCTCTAGTTAGTGTTTAGGCTTAACCTAGGGTCTAATTTAATCTTGGAGAAAGGAAGGTGTTCAACACATGAACCAAGAATTGTCTATTAGCTCTAAAGGGGAGGTCGAGCTCCCCTATATATAGGAGGGAGTGCCGATCCAAATCCTTATTGGACAAGGATTTGGTTCCTCTCTCTCCTATTACTTGATCACCAAGTATTTTCCAACTTTGACTTTGAATTCTAATTCTAGTCAACTTTTAAGAGAGCTAAAAATATCCAAACTATTTTTGGATAATTTTATACTTTATTTATTATAAAATAAATAACTTATTTTTATCTAATTAATTAACTCATAATTAATTAACTAGATTATTTTCTCCAAAATTAGACTTTCTTTTTAATTCAAAATTAAACCAAAGTCTATTAAATAATTAATTAATTAATTATTTAATATATATATATATATATATAATATATATATACACACGTGTGTGACACGTGTCACTCACGTGAGCCACACGTGTGATTTCACACGTGTGGAACCCTCTTGGCCCGATTAACTCGTTTAATCATTTTCAAGCCTCAACTCATGTAACCAAGTTGTTGTGTGTGACCCTCTAGGTTCTCAATTCAATTAGCAGTGACCCTAATTAATTAATTCACTAATTAATTAATCAGTCCACAGATTAAACGACCATAGTCTAGCAACAGGTGTTTAACCCCTAGCTGAATTGGAATGTTCGGATTCGACAGAACCTTTAAGTCATTGATTCATGTGAGATACAATCCTCCTACTTACTATCTCTCAACCAAGATCCAGGGCAAGGGAATAATCAGAACCCTAATAATCCGGTCTTAAAGCTAAGTGCATTTCATATCCATTTGATCTCAATCCAAGAAACCCTTTTCTTGATGTCTTGATCTACTGCCTTGGCCAAGGACTCCATATGGCATATGAATGACTTACACAATAAGAGATCACCTTGCAAATGCAAGTGTAGGTCCTTTCTTGATTCTCATTCACTTTCACGAGTCACTTGTGCAGCCCCAGCATAAGCCTTGAATCAGTTGTCTAAGGCGACACCCTTTAAAGCTTATACCTAAGACTACAGAGTTAACTCATAAACTGACAAGGAACCTCAAGTCTAAGGATCAATTAATCACATCAATGACTCGTGAGATATTTCCTAATCTGGAAGTTTCCATTTCCTGAAATAGAAACTTCCTTTCCCATTTAGGAATGTTCTCACACGGGGCGCCTCAGTGAACTCACTTATTAAAGTAAGCACCCTCATGTATCACGCACGTATCAACTATACACTTTCCACCTCCATGAAACAAGGTGGTCCTTCTTAAGGGCGTGATCCCACAAGCAAGCCTTAGAGGAGTCAGGTTGACACTCCCACTGTCTGTAGGACTCATCGGCTTGGAGTATTTTACTAATCATGACTTATGTGATATAGGGCTCGTTTCATGAACCATTTCACCTAAATGGCAGAGTCCTAAAGTCATCAGGATTAGGGGAGTTCTCATACATGCACAGATAAAGTAAACGCATACCAAACAAGAGCATATAAAGAAGTGTTGCCTCAATTCATTATTTCATTCAAAAATTGTCTGTGATTACAATAAGGAAAAGCACAAAGCGGATATACAACCGGCTTTCTAGGGCACTATTCCTAACATCAGGTTGACACTCCCACTGTCTGTAGGACTCATCGGCTTGGAGTATTTTACTAATCATGACTTATGTGATATAGGGCTCGTTTCATGAACCATTTCACCTAAATGGTAGAGTCCTAAAGTCATCAGGATTAGGGGAGTTCTCATACATGCACAGCTAAAGTAAACGCATACCAAACAAGAGCATATGAAGAAGTGTTGCCTCAATTCGTTATTTCATTGAAAGATTATCTGTGATTACAATAAGGAAAAACACAAAAAGGATATACAATCGGCTTTCTAGGGCACTATTCCTAACAATCTACCACTTGCCCGTCAAAGCCATTCTAAAGCTACTCTAAGTCCCATCTTCTGAAGATGATCTTGGAAAGCTTCTCGACTAAGGGGTTTAGTAAGTGGATCTGCCACGTTCTCTGCTGATGTGACCCTCTCAATTAGCACATCTCCTCTTTTGATAATATCACGGATTAGGTGATACTTTCTCATAATGTGCTTGGTCCGTTGGTGAGATCTTGGTTCTCTTGCTTGAGCAACTGCCCCAGTGTTATCACAAAACACAGTAATGGGGTCTTTCATGCTAGGAACAACATTCAACTCTTGAATGAAGTTTCTAATCCAAACACCTTCCTTAGCTGCATCATTTGCAGCTAAGTATTCGGCCTCAGTGGTCGAATCTACAGTGGTAGTTTGCTTGGAACTCTTCCAACTCACTGCTCCACCGTTTAGGCAGAAAATGTATCCTGACATTGACTTAAAATCATCTAAGTCAGATGTTGGTAAACAGGAATCAGAAAGCAGCGGAAATTTAAAAAATTTTCCAACAAAAGGATCTTAGACTCGCAATCGTGAATCCAAATTCGTAGAGATCAAGAAACTCACTTGGGTAGTAGCTTTCTTGACACGTTTTGAGCCGCCCTCAAACGCGCTTCATGCGGTAATGGCAACCCGTTCCTCGAAAGTCTCTTTCTACTTCAGAATCCATTATAGGGATAACAATCCACACCAACCTGGATTCAAATCATGTTATGGAAGTTCTTAACAATACAACATAAAGAAAGAAACATGAAACGAGAAAGAGATGATTGAAACTCCCTTCGAAAACCAGTTTTGCGAAAGTAGAAATCTGCCAGCCATAAAACCCTCGTGAAAAAATTCATCCTTCAGGATATCGACGAACGGTTTTCGCCATCTTCTTTGGTTCGATTTTTTCACTCGTTTTCTGTTAGGTTCAGAATCGTTTCATCATCCCTTCTGGTCGTTTTGCTTGATCCCCACTTTTTGGTAAAGCTCGAATCTTCAAAACTTCTAACTTGAAGCTCTCTAGAGATAGTCCACCAACTTGGCTACAATCTAACTAGTAAGGATGCTAGTTCTCTAGTTAGTGTTTAGGCTTAACCTAGGGTTTTGTTTATCTTGGAGAAATGATGGTGTTCAACACATGAACCAAAAGAATTGCCAATTAGCTCCAAGGGGAGCTCGAGCTCCCCTATTTATAAGAAGGGGAGGACCGAAAATCCTAGTCCTTATGGACTAAGGATTTGGTCCCTCTCTCCTATTACTTGATCATCAAGTAATTTTGACTTTGACTTTGAATTCAAATTCAAATCAACTTTCAAGAGAGCTAAAAATATCCAAACTAATTTTTGGATAATTTTATACTTTATTTATTTAAAATAAATAACTTATTTTATCTAATTAATTAATTCACAATTAATTAACTAGATTATTTTTCTCCAAAATAAGACTTTCCTTTTTAATTCAAAATTAAACCAAAGTCTATTAAATAATTAATCACATTAATTATTTAACACATAAATAAATATACAAATATATTTACACACATGTGAGACACGTGTCACAAGGACATGTGTCACTCACGTGAGCCACACGTGTGGTTCACACGTGTGGAACCCTCTTGGCCCGATTAACTCGTTTAATCATTTTAAAGCCTTAACTCATGTAACCAAGTTGTTGTGTGTGACCCTCTAGGTTCTCAATTCAATTAGCAGTGACCCCAATTAATTAATTCATTAATTAATTAATCAGTCCACAGATTAAACGACCATAGTCTAGCAACAGGTGTTTAACCCCTAGCTGAGTTGGAATGTTCGGATTCGACAGAACCTTTAAGTCATTGATTCATGTGAGATACAATCCTCCTACTTACTATCTCTCAACCAAGATCTAGGATAAGGGAATAATCAGAACCCTAATAATCGGGTCTTAAAGCTAAGTGCATTTCATATCCATTTGATCTCAATCCAAGAAACCCTTTTCTTGATGTCTTGATCTACTGCCTTGGCCAAGGACTCCATATGGCATATGAATGACTTACACAATAAGAGATCACCTTGCAAACGCAAGTGTAGGTCCTTTCTTGATTCTCATTCACTTTCATGAGTCACTTGTGCAGGCCCAACATAAGCCTTGAATCAGTTGTCTAAGGCGACACCCTTTAAAGCTTATACCAAAGACTACAGAGTTAACTCATAAAGTGACATGGAACCTCAAGTCTAAGGATTAATTAATCACATCAATGACTCGTGAGATATTTCCTAATCTGGAAGTTTCCATTTCCTGAAATAGAAACTTCCTTTCCCATTTAGGAATCTTCTCACACGGGGCACCTCAGTGAACTTACTTATTAAAGTAAGCATCCTCATGTATCACGCACGTATCAACTATACACTTTGCACCTACATGAAACAAGGTGGTCCTTCTTAAGGGCGTGATCCCACAAGCAAGCCTTAGAGGAGTCAGGTTGACACTCCCACTGTCGGTAGGACTCATCGGCTTGGAGCATTTACTAATCATGACTTATGTGATATAGGGCTCGTTTCATGAACCATTTCACCTAAATGGTAGAGTCCTAAAGTCATCAGGATTAGGGGAGTTCTCATACATGCACAACTAAAGTAAACGCATACCAAACAAGAGCATATAAAGAAGTGTTTGCCTATGATATTAATCAATTGTATATTATTCAAAGATTGTCTGTGATACCAGGAAAGTCCCAAAACGGATTATGACTAATCGGCTTTCTAGGGCACTATTCCTAACATCAGATGCAAAGCTTGCATCGCAGTATCCTTCGACGGTTAGATCTTTCTGACCTCCATAAACTAAGAATAAATCTTTAGTACTTTTCAAGTACTTAAGAATATTCTTCACGGCAGCCAGTGACCATCTCCAGGGTCAGATTGGAATCGACTTGTCACACTAAGTGCATAAGCCACATCCGGTCGAGTACATAACATTGCATACATTATGCTACCTACTGCTGATGCATAAGGTGTATGAGTCATTCTTTCCTTCTCAAGGTTAGTCTTAGGACACATCTTCTTTGAAAGACATGTTCCTACACTCATAGGAAGGTTCTTAATCTTTGCTGACTCCATATTGAATCTCTTCAATACTTTGTCAATGTACATCGACTGTGATAGTCCTATTAACCTTCTAGATCTATCTCGATAGATTTTAATTCCAAGGATATAGGACGCATCACCAAGATCTTTCATCTTGAATTGGTTCGATAACCATAAATTAGTCACTTTCATGTCATCCTTCGTATTCCCAATAAGAAGGATATCATCTACATAAAGTACTAAGAATTGCACTGAGGTCTCCAATCCTTTCTATACACGCATGATTCATTCGAAATTTGAATGAAGCCAAACGCTTTGACTGATTCATCAAATCGAATGTTCCAATTCCTAGAAGCCTGTTTCAATCCATAGATTGATCTTTGGAGTTTGCAAACCTTTTGCTCACTCCCACTGAATTTGAAACCTCTGGGTTGCTCCATATAAATATCTTTATCAATGCCACCATTGAGAAAGGCAGTTTTCACATCCATTTGTCATATCTCGTAGTCATAATACGCAGCAATGGCAAGCATGATCCGAATAGACTTTTGCATTGCAACTGGTGAAAAAGTTTCATCAAAGTCCACGCCGGGTCTTTGAGTGAATCATTTTGCAACCAGTCTTGCTTTGTAGGCTGCAATGCTTCCATCAACTCCAAGCTTTCTCATAAAGATCCATTTGCAACCTATGGGTTTGACCCCATCAGGCAAATCTACCAAGGTCCAAACTTGGTTGGAGTTCATGGAATCCATTTCGGATTTCATGGCTTCTATCGACTGTTCAGAGTCAGAATCTGAAAGTGCCTCCTCATATGTTAAAGGATCATTATCCTTTTGAGAGATTTCATGGAAGAATCCATACCATCTCTCCGGCTGTCTAGGAGTGCGTTCAGAACGCCTCAGAGGAGGATTTAAGTGTGTATCGAAATTCGTGATTGGTTGTAGTTGATCAGAAGGGGACGTTTCTTCAGTGGGTAGCGTGGGGTCACTTTGTACTTCCTCGAATTCTATGATTTTGCCTTTCTTTTCTTTAAGGAACGGTTCCTCCAGAAAAGTGGCATTTCTGGAAACAAACACCTTTTGCTCAGATTGATCATAGAAGTAGTATCCTATGGATTCCTTAGGATAACCTACAAAGTAGCATAAGTTAGAACGAGATTCTAACTTATCTCCCACTGTCCTCTTCACGTAAGCAGGACAACCCCAAATTCTTAAGTAAGAATAGCTAGGGATTTTACCATGCCACATTTCATAGGGCGTTTTAGGGACTGACTTAGAGGGAACTAGATTCAAAATCTTTGCTGTACTTTCTAGGGCATAACCCCAGAAAGAATGTGCTAAGTCAGTGAAACTCATCATGGATCGAACCATATCTAGTAAGGTTTGATTCCTTCTCTTAGAAACTCCATTAAGCTGAGAAGTTCCCGGATGAGTCCACTAAGAGATAATCCCATTATCTTTGAGATGATTAAGGAATTCTTCACTAAGATACTCGCCTCCTCGATCAGTTCGAAGTGCTTTGATCTTGTGACCAGTTTGGTTCTCAACCTCCTTTTGAAATTCTAAGAATTTCTCAAAAGCTTTAGATTTATACTTCATTAAGTATATATAACCATATCGACTAAAGTCATCGGTAAAGGTTATGAAATACTGATGATTGTTTCTAGTGCTTACACTGAGCTGTCCACAAACATCAGAATGGATCAAATCCAAGACCTTAGTGGCACGTTCCACAGTCCCTTTAAAAGGAACTTTGGACATCTTTCCTTTGAGACAGGATTCGCAGGAAGTCAACTCTTTGAGATCATTTTCAGAGAATGATCCTAAAGTGTTTATCTTGCTAATTCTGTTCTTGGAAATGTGTCCTAATCTAGCGTGCCATAAGGGAGCTGAAACTTTGTCATCTCTCTTATTTTTAGTTTCTCATTGTATATTCATAATATTGATATTCTGAGTTAGATAAAGTCCATTACTTAGAGTACCGATGTGAACGGAAGAGTTGTTCCATTTGATAAAGTATTTACCATTCTTAATATAAGTTTCATAACCTTCACAATCTAAAATTGGAACATAAATTATATTACGAATAATGCTCGGTACATAAAGGACTTTATTTAAGACTAACTCAAAACTACCTAAATCTAATCTAATTGTGCCTAAAGCTCGAGCTTCAACATTTGAGCCATCGCCGATCTTCAAGACACATTCTCCTTCTTTGAGTTGTTGGACTTCACTTAGCATCTGTACATCATTACAGATATGAGTTCCACAACCGGTATCAAGTACCCAAGAACTAGAATTAATAGAAAGATTTACTTCAACGAGAAAGATACCTTTCTTTAGAGTAGCCTTGTACTCTAGGCAGTTTCTCCTCTAATGTCCCGCTTTGTCACAATGGAAGCAAACATCCTCTTTCTGATCACGCTTCTTCTTTTGGGCCTTCCCCTTCGAAACGCCACCAGTGGGCCTAAGGGGTTTCTTCTTCTTCTTTTGGGCTTTCTTGTCCTTACCTCTAGAAGGCCCAGAAGAGGAAGATGGAGCATTCACCATCAAAACCTTATTGTCCTTCTTGATCGTGTTTTCAGCAGTCACAAGCTGACTAATCAGCTCAGCTACAGTAGCACCAGCATGATTCATGTTGAAGTTAAGGACAAATGGGTTGAATGATGGTGGGAGCGAAGCTAGCAACAAATCCACTGAAAGCTCATCTTTCAGTGGCATGTCCATGGAAGCAAGTTTCTCAGTAAGGGAGAGAAACTTGAGTCTGTATTCATGGACACTTGAACCTTCCCTCATTCTCAAGTGGAACAATTCCTTTGAAGTGTTATACCTTGTAACACGTTCATGAGGGCGGTAAAGTTGCTCTAAGTGGTCGTAAATCTCCCAAGCGAATTCCATGGCCTCATGTTGCCTTTGCAAGTCCGGAGACATGTTAGCCAACATAAGGCAACGGGCTTGGAGATTATCATCCTTCCACTTTTGAATCGCGTCCCGCTCGGCCCGAGTGGGAGCCTCCCCTTCGGGACTAGGATCCCCTTCGAAGAGAACATAAGTTCTCTTCTCAGAATCTAAAATGATTTTTAGATTCTTCAGCCAATCAGAATAGTTGGGACCAGTCAACTTGTTTGACTCGAGGATCGATACAAGAGGGTTTTTGGTTGCCATTTCAAAACACGTAGAGAATCACAGAATCTACGACCTAAATGGTAAAACAGAGAACTAGTGAGCATGCTGAATTATAACGATATACAAAAGACAAGGTCTTTAATCTAATGTAGCTCCCACTGTTTTTCAAAGATCTATAATTCCCAAAGATCTAAGAGGAACACGTTTCCCAATGGGTACTAAGATCCTAGGCATTTTACCTCGAACCCACGACTCGCGGACATTCTAAGTAAAACCCTAGGTACGTACAACTTACCAATTCTAACACCTTTAGAACTCTTAGTAATTGTTTTTGCATCACCTATCTTTCAATATGGACCCACGACTCGTGCGACATCCATATTTAATTAGGCGTTAAGCTAGACCCATCAATTATAAGATCATGATCAAAACTTAGTTCGAACGACCCACGACTCGCGGACATCGCCCTTGCCAAAATTGACCACGAAATATTGACCATTTAAAATGATCAATTAGGTAACTAAGAACTAATAAGCTCCACTAGCTATCTCACGACTCGCGGACAATAACTAGCTTCACTTACTAAACTTAAAACCTATTGATGGAATGCTAGGAATTTAATTCAAAATTTGCATCTCGAATTAAATACCTATTTGTTCGAAATTATCTTAATATTTAATGGGAATTTTCGAATCAACCGGAGAGTTTTCCGGTTCGACCTCAACAACATATATGTTATCCAATTTTATTAGTCTTGATTAATGCAAGTACACTTAAATGCATTTCAAACAAGCACATAAACAGATAACATGTCCTAGCATGATACTAACATGTAATGATCATGGGTTCTACCTATCTTATGCGTGATATGTGGAAGCCACTCCACAATCACAAGTTCTAACATACATGCCACATAAACAGTTTAAATCACATAAGGGAAAGCGGTAACAAAATACGAGCCCTATCTCTATTACATTTTTTACAATTGAGATTCCCCTCCCTAACATTTTGAGGGGTCTTCACTTATGGCCTCCTTGTTACTTGAATGTGGTCCATCTTACTCCATGGGTGCATTGTCTCCAAAATGAAAATAAAACCTCACCACCTATCTCTACTCTCAAATTACAATAAAAAGAAAAAGACATAAAGTAATAAGGCTCAATCTTCATATTAGCCTTAGACAATTACACGGGGCATACCCCGGCCTCAAAAACAGTAATATGGAAAGCCACATAATAAATCACATAACAGTACGCACATAAGTGAGGCTCCAACCTCAATTGAAAAACGCAACTATAGGGCTCCAACCCCAATTTAAACCATCCATGTGCATAAATTAAAACCATACATAAGTCTAAACCCATGATCACCTAACATGCTTTTGCGAGAATTTAAATTTAGCCAACAAATTAAAATTCCCGTTTCAAGTCCTAATGACTTAAAACACGACTTGATGCGAGTCTTCTTTATAAAAGTTTTCAATAAATCCCAAATTGACAAAACAAATAAAATTCCAATTAATTTCTGAAAATTAATAATTTTATCAAAGATGTATTTTCCCAAAATATAAACCGTTTCAATTTCTCAAAAATCCCAATTTTAAGTTTTATTCAAAAATAAAATTTTAAAATTAAAATAAAAAATTGGGACTGGATTGCACGAAACACGAAAATACGGATCACGAAAAACGGGGTCCGTGCACGAAAAAGGGATGCACGTCGCAGGCGTGCGCGCGGCCCTTCTCGGCAGCAAGGCGGGCGGCGGGGCGGTCTGTCCCGGCCAGCCCTGGGCGGTAACGGGCGGGCGCGCCTCCCGCACAGGTGTACGGGAGGTGCTGGGCGGTTGCCCTGCGCAAGCCTAGGTCAGGCGGGCGGTGGCGCGCGAAGCCCGCGCGCGCGAAGCCTTCGCGCACGGGGTTTCACGTGTTCGTAATCCAGGCTTTTCGTTTCGTGTTTTCGTTCAAAAGCAAAACCAATCCAAGAAATCCAAAAACAGTTTATACAGTTTCAAATCTAAAATAGTTTTCAAAAATTAAATTTTGCAAAAACCAATTTTCAGAAACTTTCAGGAAAAAATACAGTTTCGTAATTCAGGCTTTCTAAAACAATTACAAATACTCAATCGCATCAAGCCTAAAAATTTCTACCAAATTCAGAATAATTGAGACGAATCAGAAACACGATTAACGAGGTGGCTCTGATACCACTTGTTGGAAAACACGAATCAGAAAGCAGCGAAATTTAAAAAAATTTTCCCAACAAAAGGATCTTGGACTCGCAATCGTGTATCCAAATTCGTAGAGTTAAGAAACTTACTTTTTTTTTATTCTTTCTTGAAGCATTTCAAGCCACCCAAGAACGCTCTACTCGCGGCTTGATCCCCTCTCCTTGGTAAAGCTCGAATCTTCAAACTTCTAACTTGAAGCTCTCTAGAGATAGTCCACTAACTTGGCTACAATCTAACTAGTAAGGATGCTAGTTCTCTAGTTGGTGTTTAGGCTTAACCTAGGGTTTTGTTTATCTTGGAGAAAGGATGGTGTTCAACACATGAACCAAAAGAATTGCCAAAATTAGCTCTAAGGGGAGCTCGAGCTCCCCTATTTATATAAGGGGGAGGACCGAAAATCCTAGTCCTTATGGGCTAGGGTTTTGGTCTCTCTCCTATTACTTGATCATCAAGTATTTTGACTTTGACTTTGAATTCGAATTCAAATAAACTTTCAAGAGAGCTAAAATATCCAAACTATTTTTGGATAATTTTATACTTCATTTATTTAAAATAAATAACTTATTTTCATCTAATTAATTAATTCATAATTAATTAACTAGATTATTTTCTCCAAAATTAGACTTTCTTTTTAATTCAAAATTAAACCAAAGTCTATTAAATAATTAATACATTTAATTATTTAATATATATATATATATACGATATATATATATATATATACACGTGTGGGACACGTGTCACTCACGTGACCCACACGTGTGGTTTCACACGTGTGGAACCCTTTTTGGCCCGATTAACTCGTTTAATCATTTTAAAGCCTCAACTCATATAACCAAGTTGTTGTGTGTGACCCTCTAGGTTCTCAATTCAATTAGCAGTGACCCTAATTAATTAATTCACTAATTAATTAATCAGTCCACAGATTAAACGACCATAGTCTAGCAACAGGTGTTTAACCCCTAGCTGAATTGGAATGTTCGGATTCAACAGAACCTTTAAGTCATTGATTAATGTGAGATACAATCCTCCTACTTACTATCTCTCAACCAAGATCTAGGGTAAGGCAATAATCAGAACCCTAATAATCCGGTCTTAAAGCTAAGTACATTTCATATCCATTTGATCTCAATCCAAGAAACCCTTTTCTTGATGTCTTGATCTACTGCCTTGGCCAAGGACTCCATATGGCATATGAATGACTTACACAATAAGAGATCACCTTGCATATGCAAGTGTAGGTCCTTTCTTGATTCTCATTCACTTTCATGAATCACTTGTGCAGCCCCAGCATAAGCCTTGAATCAGTTGTCTAAGGTGACACCCTTTAAAGCTTATACCAAAGACTACAGAGTTAACTCATGAAGTGACGAGGAACCTCAAGTCTTAAGGATCAATTAATCACATCAATGACTCGTGATATATTTCCTAATCTGTAAATAGAAACTTCCTTTCCCATTTAGGAATGTTCTCACACGGGGCACCTCAATGAACTTACTTATTAAAGTAAGCACCCTGATGTATCACGCACGTATCAACTATACACTTTGCACCTCCATGAAACAAGGTGGTCCTTCTTAAGGGCGTGATCCCATAAGCAAGCCTTAGAGAAGTCAGGTTAACACTCCCACTGTCTGTAGGACTCATCGGCTTGGAGTATTTTACTAATCATGACTTATGTGATATAGGGCTCGTTTCATGAACCATTTCACCTAAATGGTAGAGTCCTAAAGTCATCAGGATTAGGGGAGTTCTCATACATGCACAGCTAAAGTAAACGCATACCAAACAAGAGCATATAAAGAAGTGTTGCCTCAATTCGTTATTTCATTCAAAGATTGCCTGTGATTACAATAAGGAAAAGCACAAAGCGGATATACAATCGGCTTTCTAGGGCACTGTTCCTAACATTTAATTCCTTATGCGTCAAAATAAAGCGGAAGCATAATACGTTCAATATCTATTCAAACCACGAAAGCATGCTATTTTCACTATCAATACATTATCATCTCTAAAATACATAATAACTAACAACAACAATAAATCATATGTAACAATAAATAAATGAACCGTGCATGACTTGACTACCAAGACTGGACTTGACTCGACTCTCGCCTAGCATGTACCTGCACGAACCTGAAAGGTGGAGGCGTCAGTCTATGAAGACTGAGTGAGGGGTATAAATAAATATTAGCGCAAATAACATGCAAGTTATATTCTCGGGTAAAGTTTTAGAAAGGGAAATAATATAAGTTCAAGAATGGAATAATATTTGCCCGAGAGTACAACTATCCAATTTAACACTTTATTTCATTCAGTTTCATGCAATACATGGCCCGACGAGTGAGGGCAAATATCCAACCTTACACCAATAGTGAACATTACATGCTTGCTTTATTAATTAACAGTTGATCATGCAATTCAGTTACAGTATAGTAGTGCGATAGTGTTCAGTCAATACAGTCAATGAATGAAATCCATGCAGTAACTCGAGGACAGCCGTGGTGCCGGACTCGACCACAGTCTCCTTCTCCCTCCAATAATGGGAAGGTAGCTAGCCTTCACCATCCACGACATGGTGTACGTCAGGAACATGACTCCCACTCACGGAACTCCTTCCTCCACCAAACCTCTTGGTGGATTCAGGGGAGTTCTCATACATGCACAGCTAAAGTAAACGCATACCAAACAAGAGCATATAAAGAAGTGTTGCCTCAATTCGTTATTTCATTCAAAGATTGTCTGTGATTACAATAAGGAAAAGCACAAAGCGGATATACAATCGGCTTTCTAGGGCACTATTCATAACAATTAATTCATCATGCGTCAAAATAAAGCGGAAGCATAACACGTTCAATATCAATTCAAACCACGAAAGCATGCTATTTTCACTATCAATACATTATCATCTCTAAAATACATAATAACTAACAACAACAATAAATCATATGTAACAATAAATAAATGAACCGTGCATGACTTGACTACCAAGACTGGACTTGACTCGACTCTCGCCTAGCATGTACCTACACGAACCTAAAAGGTGGAGGCGTCAGTCTATGAAGACTGAGTGAGGGGTATAAATAAATATTAGCGCAAATAACATGCAAGTTATATTCTCGGGTAAAGTTTTAGAAAGGGAAATAATATAAGTTCAAGAATGGAATAATCTTTGCCCGAGAGTACAACTATCCAATTTAACACTTTATTTCATTCAGTTTCATGCAATACGTGGCCCGACTGCAATACGTGGCCCAACGAGTGAGGGCAAATCTCCAACCTTACACCAATAGTGAACATTACATGCTTGCTTTATTAATTAACAGTTGATCATGCAATTCAGTTACAGTATAGTAGTGCGATAGTGTTCAGTCAATACAGTCAATGAATGAAATCCATGCAGTAACTCGAGGACAGCCGTGGTGCCGGACTCGACCACAGTCTCCTTCTCCCTCCAATAATGGGAAGGTAGCTAGCCTTCACCATCCACGACATGGTGTACGTCAGGAACATGACTCCCACTCACGGAACTCCTTCCTCCACCAAACCTCTTGGTGGATTCAGGGGTGATCCCACATGATGAGGGGAGTGCAGAGTTACCCGTCAGCCCTATGCTTTCTCAGTTGGCTCATACACTAACCCTCGGACCCAAAGTGAACATGATGACTCACCAAACATGTTTGATTCATGACAATGACATGACTTGCTTGTAAGAAACTTGGCTTGCTTGATTCAAAATTTGTTATCATATAAATCTCAAAATCGTTTAGGCAGAAATCTCATTAAATTTTATCCTAAAAATAAAAAATATTTTTAAATATTTAATATTTATCTAAAACTTTAAGATTTTTTAAATTAAAACTATCGTAAAAATCTCAAAATATTCTATCATAGAAATCTCAAATCTGTTAGTAAGAAATGTTTGAATTCAAAATCAAATTATCAATATTAAATCTAATTCAATCTAAATATATTCATGTGTTAGTTAAAATAATTTAAAATTCAAATTCAAATTAGTAGGTTGATAAAACATTCAAATTTAAAAATCTTTTGATGTCTAGAATTATTATCCAGTTGGTAATCCCAAAAAAGAAGAAAAATAGTTATAAAGTTTAGTAGTACTCACACTTTAAATATGTCTTTCGAAAGTTTTAAATTTCATTTTTTTATGTATCGCAAGTTATTATTAGTTTATTACGTTCCATTTTTCTACGCATCCCAAACTGAATGCATTTTATTATGTCAACGCATTCCAAATTATTCTTCGTCTATATGTAAGTTCTCCATTCCATTTATTCTTGATCTATGTATAAGTTCTCCAGTATATTTACTAAAAGTTATGTATTCCATTTCTGTATCCATCAAAAATTTTCTTTATCTATGCGTTTGTTTGTACTTCAAGTATTCCGGCTATTATACTTGCCTCTTATTTATTACGTTTTTCATTGCATTTATTTATTATGTTTTTCATATTTGATATTTGACGATACTTTTAATATATTTGAATATTTTTTTCTATATTTTATTTTTTGTGTACGTTTTCCATTGCATCTTATTTATTAAGTTTTTCATATTTGATATTTGACTATACTTTTAATATATTTTAATATATTTTTTTATATTTTATTATTGGGGCAATTCCTTAAAACTCCCCATGGGTTTGAAAACTTCCTTTTAGCTCCCCATTTTCAAATACATCATTTGGGGTTTTAGATACGCGATTCTAGGATTTAGATACGCAATTCTGGGATTTGGATACATGATTCTGGGATTTAGATACATGATTTTTTCCTTGTATTTCAAATACATCATTTGAGGTTTTAGATACGCGATTCTTGAGTTTTAATACATTATTTTTGAAAATGGGGAGCTAAAAGGAATTGGGCTTATCATTTGGGGAGTTTTCGGGAATTCCCCGTTTATTTTTTGTTTACAGTATGTTTATTTCATCATATTATTAGTGCTTGGTTCCAAATAGCTCCTAATGAACTGTCTGGCTAGGTATTTTTTTATTTTTTTTATTTATATAGTTTTTCATATTTATAATTCAATATATTTGGAGATAATTAATATATGAATTTTTAACATATGTGTTTTTTTGAATTTTTTTATTTGATTTTTAAAAATGAATTTTATAAACATAATTTATGTGTGTTTCTAAAGATAATTTGATTTTTTTATTGATCTTATATTTGTATCCCCTAGTAAGTTAATAATTCGACTTTATACTAATTTAACTAAAAGTTTTGTATTTGAATATCTAAAAATAAGGTAGAAAAAAAAATTATACTAAGTAATTTGATCTGACTCTAATAATTAAACCCGATAATTAGTCCATCATTGGATTTGAATATTATTTAACATAACTCAGCACTAAAATAAATGAAGCTCTATCTTGTCAAAATTAGCCTGATGTTACTGCCACCAAGAAAATATTTGATCCCGGTGCAAGTGATAAGATGACTACTACACATTATAATTTTAATAAAAAGAACATATTATCATCCCTAATTTTATTTTATTTTCTGTTATCAAAGATTACAATGGATTAGTTCGAAAAATAAATATTTTTTTCAATCATTAATTTCAAATCACAGTTAAGTGAATAAAAAATCACTATATTCCTGATGGCATATCTCGATAGGCCATCACATCAGCACAAGTATTATTAATTCTTTTAATATGGATAACCTCACAAACACAATTTGTTAATAAATTTACTGGTCTACGATAACAATTCCAAGAGAATGCTACTCGACGGTCAAGGACATTAGAAAAGTAACAACAGTTCTAAAATTCGATTTAACAATAATTCTTGCATATTTCGGATTTTAAGCCAATGGAAAACTTTTTTGAATCCCAAAAAATTCGTCAACACTCAACGGTAATCATTATCATCATGCATTTTGATTTTTGAAGGGTATGATTCTTTAAAAGGCAGTGTAAAAAAAGAAACCTCCAACTCCATTGTTCCCTTGTCCATTTCTCTGCTAAAATATCCTCAAAACCCTCTCTCTCCGCCATGGGAATTCCTCCCCTAAACCTCCACTCCGCCATCTTCACCGCCATTCTCCTCCTCTCACCGCCTCTCCTCGCCGCAAACCCCCACCCATTCTCATCAAACCTCGCCAAACACCAACTCCCCCTAAAGAAGGAAAAACTCAGCCACCTCCACTTCTACTTCCACGACATCGTCACCGGCCGCCGACCCACCGCCGTCCGCGTCGCTCAGGCCGCCACCACCAACTCCTCCGCCACCGGATTCGGCTTTGTGGCGATCATCGACGATCCGCTAACCCTATCCCCAAAATTGAGCTCCAAAATCGTGGGGAGGGCGCAGGGGGTCTACGCCTCCGCAGATCTGAACACCTTCGGGCTCCTAATGACGCTCAATTTCGTTTTCAGCGAGGGGAAGTTCAACGGCAGCACGCTGAGCGTGCTGGGGCGGAACGCGGTGTTATCCGCCGTGAGGGAGCTGCCGATCGTCGGCGGAAGCGGCGTTTTCCGGTTCGCGCGCGGATATGCGCTGGCGAAGACGCATGAGATTGATTTCCACACTGGGAATGCTGTGGTGGAGTACAATGTCTATGTATTACATTACTGACATTTTCTTTAAATTTTTATTTTTGCTTTTTTGCATGTTAATTTTAAATATAATGCAATTGTGATGTTTTTTCACATAATTTGAACAAGAATTAAAAATTGTGGGACAAAAATTTCTATTATTTTTGTTATTGTTATTGGTTTGAACTTGAAGTTATGATGGGCTTATGATTTGCTAAAATGAGTCCATTATATAAGTAATATATGTTTTATACAAAATAATTACTATCTGTATTATAACTGATTTTTAACTTTTTATCCAATTTTTCAAGTTGTTATATGTTTTTTTTAGATTGACATCTCTTCCATTTATGTGTTAACACATATGTCTTATTTCTGATGAAAAATTAACAATTTTTGATAGGAAATTAGCATCGTAGTAATTAATTAGTATCTAAATACTTGAGATGATTTTACTAAGTGCAAATGTTAATCTAAGATATTTGAAATTTTAGGTATAAAATTAAACAATCATAATATATAGGACAAGTTATTTTTTACTTTAATTTTTAGTAAATAATTAAGAGTGCATAAATGTAAACTATCTTGAGACAATATATCATAGAGTAATTAAAATGAAAAACATAATTTTATTCAAAACACCATTTTAAGTGTTGTGTAACTTTCAAGAATGGATATACCATAAGGGTAATTTGCCAAAATATAAACTTTTGGTATTCACTTAGTTTCTAACTATTTGATTATACTGCTTCATGATTTCACTATTTCGAACCCTTACATAATCTCGATTTTCATTTCAAATGACAAAGACAACACGTGATCTCGCGACACTCTTTTTATGCATACTATCGATATTATATTATGCGACCAATTAGAATGATATTTTAAAAAATATTATTTCAAATTGTCTAATTTTAGAGAGATTTCCAATAATAATATTTTTTTTATTCCGATTTAATAAAATAAAACCACTTTGAAAAGGTTTAAAATTTTAGAGCTCTTTTATTTCAGTGGAAAATAGTGGGTTGGTTATGCTTCAGGGGTTTGCCAGCCTTTTACTTCACTATTTAATTATTAGGGCCTAAAACCGGAGTCCCAGGTTAACAATGGGAAATGATGGGTTATATACCCATTAAAAAAACCGTGGCTAAATAAGCTAGTTGAATTGGATAACACGAATTGACAACTTTGTCCTTGCTTTTCAAAGAAAAATTACATACTTGCCAATACAGGGACAAAATTGTTCAGTTCCCAATGCGGGGACAAAATTATAAATGTATACCTTTAATCTTCTTTAAAAACCAACAATGTAAAGAGTCCAACAATCTAGTGTATTTAAGAGCAATATTTTCCAATCAAAGTAAAGAGGGCACAAGTTTATATAACCAAGAAAAAAATCATAAACAACCCATTGACAATGGTTAGCCAACTAGAAAAGTAAAGGAGCTCTTAGTATAAGTCGCGGGAGAGATCCGCGACTCCTATTATTTTAATATAATTTATGTCGGAGTCGCGGATATCATCCACGACTTTAATTTTTTATATTATTTAATTGAAGTCGTGGAGATCAAGCACCACTTCACAATTTTTTAATAATTTTTTTGAGATGCACCACTCCAATTTGTTTTTTGTTTTTTTTTTCCGTATCTATCTATATTTAATAATAATTACCTTATTTGTTTTATAACTTGAGTTACGGGATTCGGTTTCGAATTTTGTCTTTTTCATTGGACTCCTTTTGACGATTCGGATCCAATGAACCAAGCTTCGTATTTTTTCGATGTCATTTGAACCTCCGACGAAGCAAATTTCAGTCCATATAACTCATTTACCATATTTGATTCGTTTTTCAGCTATAACTTGAGCTACGGGATTCGGATTCGAATTTCGTCTTTTTCGTTGGACTTTTTTTGATGATTCGGCTCCAATAAGCCAAGCTTCGTATTTTTTCGATGTCCTTTAAACCTCCGACGAAGCAAATTTCAGTCCATATGACCCATTTACCCTATTTGATTCGTTTTTCAGCTATAACTTAAGCTACGGGGTTCGGATTCGAATTCCGTCTTTTTCGATGGACTCGTTTTGACGATTCGGATTCAATGAACCAAATTTCGTATTTTTTCGATGTCATTTGAACCTCCGACGAAGCAAATTGCAGTCCATATGACCCATTTACCCTATTTGATTCGTTTTTCAGCTATAACTTGAGCTACGGGGTTCGGATTCGAATTCTGTCTTTTTCTTTGGACTTGTTTTGATGATTCAGATCCAATGAACCAAATTTTGTATTTTTTCAATGCCGTTTGAACATCCGAACTTACGGTAAATGGGTCATATAGACTGAAATTTGCTTCGTCGGAGGTCCAAACGGCATCGAAAAAATACAAAGTTTAGTTCATTGGATCCGAATCGTCAAAAAGAGTCCAACTTAAAAGATGGAACTCGAATCCGAATCCCGTAGCTCAAATTATAGCTGAAAAACGAATCAAATAGGATAAATGGGTCATATTTACTGAAATTTGCTTCGTCGGAGGTTCAAACGGCATCAAAAAATTGCGAAGTTTAGTTCATTGGATCCTAAGCGTCAAAAGGAGTGCAACAAAAACAGACGGAATTCGAATCCGGACCCCGTAGCTCAAGTTATAGCTGAAAAACGAATCAAATAGGATAAATAAGTCATATGGACTGAAATTTGCTTCGTCGGAGGTTCAAATGACATCGAAAAAATACAAAATTTGGTTCATTGGATCCGAATCGTCAAAACAAGTCCAACGAAAAAGACGAAATTCAAATCCGAACCCCGTAACTCAAGTTATAAAACACATAACGTAATTGTTATTAAATATAAAACAAAATTAAAAAAAAAAAAAAAAACCAAAAAACAAATTGGAGATGCACGACTTCAATTAAAATTATTAAAAAATTTTGAAGTTGTGCTTGATCTCCAGAACTTCAATTAAATAATATAAAATTTTGAAGTCGAGGATGATATTCACGACTCCGACATAAATTATATTAAAATAATAGGAGTCGCGGATCACTCCCGCGACTTATAGTAAAATTGTAAACCTTTTGAAAGCAGTATTATTTTATTAAATCGGAATAAAAAAAATATTATTCTCGAAAATCTCTTCTAATTTTGTAATTTTCAAGTTTTGGGTGTGCAAAATGCAAATTATTCCCAAAAAAAAAAAAAAAACAAAAAAAGGATAGATTTTTCCTTCTTTTTGTATTTGTATTTGTCTCGGATTTCCATAGCAAATAAAACAAGAGAAAAAGGACGAGGGCCGATACTACTTTGGTCCATCACTTTTGTCATGTTTGTTTTACTATATATTCCATTCAATTATTGATCCATGAACCAAACGGGCAGTTGGCTCAAGTGGATCTAAAAAACTAAGTTGGGAGAGGTCCCCATAATAAGCGCCTTCAGCTACCTCGGGAAATTTGTTTTTCATTCAATTGGATAGGGGAAAACTCTGAGAGATTAAAAAAAAATTTTTGATCCATGATATTAATTAAATAAAACAATAATTACCCTAATTGTCAAATCTTACTCTAAATTAACATATCTCTAATAAAGAATTTATATTAGATTTCAAATTTATGAATTTGGGTGATATCATTTCAATTTTTTATTATTTGGTTGTAACAAACACATACTAATAAATCGTATAAGAAGGGGACAAGTGTTTTACGCTAGTCATATGACCAATAGAAAATTTATAAAAAGTAATAAATCAATCGGCAAGTGTATTATAATTAATTGAGTTCGATAAAATTCGTCTGAACTAGAATTTTCTTACACCTTACATATGTAAGAGAGACCTTTACACCAAGAGTGACAAATCAAGTGGTAATTATAATACACTTGTCAATTATTATCATAATTAGTTGGGTTTGAAAGGGTTTGAAACCAAATTTGAGCTAAAATCTTTCTACTATCTTTTTCTACACTAGTATGCCATGTTTCCACTAATTTTATTTTATATAAAGTTTATTATGTCACTTTTTCATAAGAATCTTTCCCAACGTAATTTTTTACATCCACATTAATGTTTGAATACGACACTTTACTTAAGTGAACTCAATCCCTTATCTACTTAGATAACTGTCGGTTATCTATATTATATAAAAAGCAAAGAGGGTTTTCCTCTCACAAACGACAGTTTTCTAGGCAGCAAGACCAATTTTTTGATTTTACAAATACACCCCTTAAGTTTTTAGTGTTTAGAACAGAATTTGAGGGTTGAAAATAATATTTTATTAAAAAATAATAACTCCCACTACTTTTCTATTTTATCTATTTTTCTCTCATCGCTAATAACTATCATTTTTCTTCTTTCACATTTCTATTAGAAAAACTATTTATAAAATAAGAAACCCTATAAAATATAATTAATACAGAAAAAAAATTATGTAACTAAAAAGAAACTTAGCTTGAAGTTAGAGCTCCTTTACTTCAGTGGAAAATAGCGGGTTGGTTATGCTTCAGGGGTTTGCCAACCTTTTACTTCACTATTTAATTATTAGGGCCTAAAACCGGAGCCCCAGGTTAACAATGGGAAATGATGGGTTATATACCCATTAAAAAAACTGTGGCTAAATAAGCTAGTTGAATTGGATAAGACGAATTGACAACTTTGTCCTTGCTTTTCAAAGAAAAATTACATACTTACCAATACAGGACAAAATCGTTCAATTCCCAATGCGGGGACAAAATTATAAATGTATACCTTTAATCTTGTTTAAAAACCAACAATGTAAAGAGTCCAACAATCTAGTGTATTTAAGAGCAATGTTTTCCAATTAAAGTAAAGAGGGCACCGGTTTATATAACCAAGAAAAAAATCATAAACAACCCATTGACAATGGTTAGCCAACTAGAAAAGTAAAGGAGCTCTTAGATTTCTAATAGCGGCAAAGGGAACATCTTTCAAAATCATCTTCTCTCAGCATTCAGTGCGGTTAAACACTCTTATTTGGATTTTAAAATACATAAATTCAAATAATTTATACAATTTTTTTTTCATATTTCTTCTTTATTGAAATCACAATTTATTAATTAATTAGATTACAATTTGTTTTTTCACACAGGAACTGTGCGCCGAAGTGACTAATTTTAATAATATATGTCGATTTTCAAATTATTAGCTTTAATTTAATTTGATATTCTCGTTGGGATTCAATGTTTTGGTTATTAATTCAATTTTTTGACTTCAAATTACAAAAAACCTCTAGAGCTCAATCAAAACGTATTTTTTTATCAAAACCACCAAAAAAAAAAAAAAAAAGGGTATGTTTATTGGGCTATTTATAACGGGCCTAAATCTCACAAAATGTATCCAACATCAGCCCAATCTAATACAACTTTGGGCCAAAAGAGGTGCATTTATATTAAATTATTCATAGGAAAAATTAGGGCTGCCCATGGTCGGATTTTAATTCGAATCCAATCCGATTATTTACACATTAGACATTTAGATCGATAAAAAAATTCGATGGATCATATCCGATTATAAATATCTATTATTCGAAATAAATGGAGCGAATATAGAATTAAAAAATCCAACCCGTTAAAAATCCGAATCCGACTATTTATAATATTTTATTATATTAATTATTTTATTAATAAAGAATACTAATAAAAATAATTAAATATTAAACTTCCAAGTATCATTGCATTAATAATAATCTTTCAATATTGATCTTAAAATAATATATAATCTTTTATTAATAATTTTAAATTAACAAATATTACATGAATACATGTAGAAATAATAACTAATTAATTAAATAATAATTATTATATGTTTATATTTATTTTTTTTATATATATATTTTTCTTAAAAAGATCTTAAAATTTTGATGGTGTCAAAATCTGGGTTGTGTGCTGGACTGCAGATTAAGACTCACAATCACCCAAGATACTTGTAAAGTGGGGAGACTCTGGTGCTTTCCTGAGCTGAAAAAGAAGGGGCAAACGTGAGCTCAAAGGCCAAAACAGGGGAAGGTGGTGGTTTTGACCTGTTTTGGCACTCCGACGCTCAAGTCAGTGAACTATGTAAGGAGAGTATACTGAAAATGAGGAGCTCAGTGCGCAAAGGAAAGCCTACCTTCATTGATCATGTAGACGGGCTTAAATAGGGCTAGGCGGGCCTTGGTGCGCGCAAGTACACCCTCAGGAAGGTGTGGATCTTGCCTGGTTGGAAGAGGACTCCTTGTGGCCGGAACAGTGCTTTTACGGCTAAAGCACTGTTCCCCTGCCATTGGCAGAGATTCCCGTACGGTACATGACGTGGCTGCAATTAATGCGGCCCTTTGGGAGAGGCTCGCGCATTTAATACGGTTGGCCGCAAGCGCTTGGGTCGATGATCTGCTGGGTCTCCGCCTTTCTGGGTCGAAAGGGCATCCTCGGTCGCACGACCCTTTTGGCCAAAGGAAATCTTCGGAGTGCTGGGTCGAAAGACCTCATATCTGGGTCGGAATCAGAGGGATGACGTGGCACAGACTGCCACGTGGAAGGGACATCTGGTGCTCAGTCATACTCTCCGATTTTTCCCTTATCATCTGCCCCCCAGGTCTGGTGGCATTAAGCGTGTGGCACCGGACCTTGAAGAAGGCGTCGTGACCGCCGAGGGAAAGGAGGGGATATTCAATGTTCGAAACGAGGTTGGGTCGCGTGGCACCGTCCGAGCCAGGTACTCCGAGCCAAGGCGCCTAGCCGGTCTTCATCGACCCAGAGTCTATCTCGACCCAAAGAGCGGTGAGGTCACGCGCACATGACTGCTGGAGACTTCTAGGTGGGAAACGCTAGGCTTCCCCCTTGTCAGTGCAATGATTGCACTTTTTGAATTTTGAGGGGCTTGCACGAACTTAGAGGGGCGGTTGCGTGTAGCCGCCGTTGGATAACGAGCCACGCTCTTCCCTAAACAGGCTAATCCTCCTACACGTGGAATAGAAGGATCCTCATTAAGGGTGATCGCAGCTATAAATTGGGGACTTAGGCGGTTTCTTCCCTTTTTCACGCCACTCACAAAAGAGAAAAAACCCTTGAGTCAAGAGCTTCAGGCATTTGAAACGTTCAAGCAAACCTTATCCAGAGAGTATTTCTGCCGAATCCCTAAGGTACGCTATTCATCTCCCAAACTCTCTCTTTTCTCCTTTCCCTTTAGTACTGAAAATGGCCTCCAAGGGATCCTCCACCGTGCCGGCCGGTAGCCAACCCAAAGAAAGACAACCTAAAAACTACGGACCCAGAGACATCCCATCCGACCCTGAAGTGTCTGTGGAGTGCATCGGAATTAGGCATCCTGGAAAGAACAGGTGAGAGGATCCTGATGCCGAAATGTACATTCCCACCATGGAAAAGGAGGTGACGGGCCCCATTTTGGACGATGCTATGGGGGAAGAGCAAAGGATGCTTCTGAGGGAAAAGGGAGACACGGGGGTTGACCCCGCAACGGTGGAGGGCACCGCAACCGAAATAGAGGAGATGTCACTGGAGGAGGATTCTCGTGACCAAGAAGGGGCTGCCTCCGCTTCTGATATCGAGCCAGAACCCAAAAGGGGTAGAAAGAAGAAAGGGCAACAGAAATGCCCAAAATTTTATCATGAGTTCAGGGCCGAGATCTGGGGGTCGGAAAGGACGACTGCATTGAAAAGGTTGACCGGATGGAGGGACTTGGACACAAGCTGCGAGGTTTATACTCCTAACTCCGATGAGTACATGGGAGCTCCGCCTGAGGGGTGCATCGCCATCTCGCTACAGACGATTGAGTACGGATCAGGCTTCCCTTGTCGCCCTTTCAGATTGCATTGTTCAATCATCTTCAGATTGGCCCTATTCAACTGTTCCCTAATGGCCATGCGATGATAACGGCGTTTAGGATGTTGATGAAAATCTTGGGCCAGGTAGAGTGCATGGAGTACTTCGCAGAACTGTTTGTGGCCTCAGTTGATGCAGCAACTTCCCCCAACAGAAGGAGATTTGTGAAGCTCCAATCCCCGATCCGGCAATAAAATCTTCGACACAGAGAAAACTTCCCACGGGTGGATTGGAAGAAGAAGTTCGTGTTTGTAAAGCACGCAAAAGGGTGGAACAGCTTAGAGCATACCTCCTGGAATGACGTTGCTCAGGTCCGTTTGGAAAGAGGGCCGGTACGTTAGCCCAAGTTGTTGGCAGCACTGAGGGAGTTGCACCCTCTAGATACCGAAATTTTTACTAGCACGCACCTACTAATAAACCTTGGGTTGGCTCCGGGTACGGTGAGGCACATTGACTTCAGATTGGGTAACTACGCCGTCAATTCCTTTAGGCCAAGCACTTTCTCGTTCCTAACCCTCAACTTTTACATTTCTGTCATATGTCAATCCCTGCTTACTAACCTTTTCTGTCTCTTTCGCGCGGAATCAATAATGGTTGCCGCACGTGCCAAGGCTTTTGATCGTAGACTCAAGAAGAAGCAAGCTGAAAAGGCCAAAGAGATCCAAGAAGGGAAAGTGGAGGGCCCCGTACCCACAATCCAAGAGATAGCCCAGGCTGAGGGCTGGACAGAGAAGGATTCCCTGGAGAAGATCGCCGCGGTGGAAAGGGTGACGGGACAAAGGTGGGCGGACGCACATGTCCCCACTGAAGGAGGAGACGCAGACGCACGGGGGGCCACTTGGGTCGCCGAGGATGACGTTCATGCGACCCCCGAGGTCCCAGATAAGAACGCTCGCCCTCCTAAGGCAAAGGGGAAATCAGTTCCTTCGACTGGGCGACCGGAGTCGGAGGCGGGAACTCCTGCTGGGTCGTTTCCGATTGGGGTGCCTAAAGGGAAACGGTCCCAGAAGAGGAAAGACAACGAGGATGCTGCGAGCAGGGCTCTGCCTAAGATGCCTAGGAGCGAACAGACTCCTTTTCAGGCTGCCAGCGGGTGGGTACCTCCTTTTTTCAAATCTGGCACTTCCCCTGGGTTCGCCATGCTGCGGGGGGATTATGAGAAAATTGTGAATGTCCCCAGCTTTGAGGGCCCGAAGTACCCCTTCGGCATATCGGATTTCCGGGCTGATGGGTCAGAGAGGTGGGTCACGACCGGCGACATTGACCAAGATGTGGTGGGGGCCATCTACTACTCGCTGCAGACCAGCACCGACCACCAGGAGTTAGCTAAGGAGAGTAACGCGACCCTTAGCTACGACAAAATAGCTTTGTTAAACGCGGTATGGATTTGCTATTTCCCGCGTCTTTCTTTTTTCTTTCTTCCTTTTCCTCCCTTTTTTTTATTATATTTTTCCCTTTATTTCCATGTTTCAGTTGATAGTGAGGGAGTATCAGTCTGCCTCACACTTAGAGATAGTCGATGAAGCCCATCGCAAACTGCTATCCGAGAGAGCTGAGGTGTTGGAGGGGAAGAGTTGGAAGGACGAGGCGGCTAAGCCGACCCGAGAACTGGGGACTGCCAAGGCAACGTACATGGAGCAGATAAATAAGATGGATCAAGTCATCAAGGACTCGACCAAGGAGAAGTCTGCCCTGGAAGCTGAGATAGGCCATTTGAGGGCCGAGAACACTACAAGAAAAATGGCTTGTTGCTACAAATTTTTTTACTACGATCATTTGATCGTAATAAAAGGTAGTTATTTACTACAATTTATTGTGCGTAGTAAATAGTTGAGGAATATGACACTTATTTACTACGAAACTACTATCGTAGTAAATAATATATCAAAACTACGTAGTTTTGATATTTTTTATTACAAAATATAATTAAATTTTTAAATAGTATCTTATAAAGATTTTACATATTATTTTTAATCCCACCAATTATTTAGTATCAAACAAAGATATATTACTTTCACAAATTTCAAAATTATATTATAAATATTTTTTTAGAAACTTAAAATATTATTATATTTCAAAATTTATAAATTTTCTTTATTAATTAATCGATTATATCATTTATGGGATATTTTGACTAAAGCTAAAAATAAAGGTAAAATTTATTAATTCTGAAACTTAAAATATAGGTTGGAATCAACTAAAAGCTATTAATTAAAAACTGAAATAAAATAAAATACTAAAATTTAATTTAAAAGGTTTCCCTCGGTCCAAATAGTCAAAACTCATCTCTGGTAGGGTTTAAAATCATTTCACCCCCAATTTTTTCTCAGCCCATCCGCCCGCCTCCGGGCCTGCTCCGCTTACGCTAGTCGTCCCCCATCTCCGCCATCGGATTGGGACGTCTCCGCCATCGGACTGGGACACCTCCGCCATCGGACTGTTTCTCTATCGTTTCTTGCTCCGACGCCTCCGCCCGCTGACTGCTCCGCCTCCACCGGCCGACTGCTTCTCCGTCGCTGCCAGCTCCACCTCCACCTGCCACACCGCACCCTGCTCCATCCAGGTATCACTTCTCTCTCTCGCTTGCTCTCTCTTGTTTAGGTTTGATTTTTAATTTTTATAGTTGTATATGGATTTTCGATGTGTTATTGTTTTAGTGTTTTTTCTTATCCAATGGCTTCAGCTTATGTATGTCGATACCATGTGTTGATGTGCTTATTCTAGATGATTCAGCTGTATGTTTGCATTTCATGCAGTTGAATTGTTCTCAATTTTTTTGTTCTAATTTCTCTTCAATTTGTGATGTGTTTAGCTGTGTTAACTGGGTTTTAGTGTGGATTAGGATTATCAAGGGGTATTGCCCAGGTATATTTCCCCAAAAATTTTTAACATCATCTTAAAGTAATTGATAATTTAGTGCTACTGAACATCCTCGCAGGATTGGCTTTGTGTTACTTTAGCATGCTATCATAACAATATCAGAATACTTTGAAGTCAATGCAACCTAAAATCTGAGCATCAACTGTCTTTGTTTGGAGAGTACTCACTGTTATAAGAGCAAGTAGTTTTAATGTTCTTAGAATTTTATCTAAAATCCTTCTGAATTTGCTTATATGAAGTTGGTATTTAGTACATGATTGCCAATGCATGAAGTGAATTTCTTTTCTTGAGCAAATAATGAATGAATATTACTTTTGTCCAATCTCCTTACTGTGTGTTTTCTTGGATGCAGTCATTATTTGAAAAGAGCAAGCTATTTGTGCACTTTTTGTTGGATCCAATTAGTTTTAGTGTTGCGTCTTCAGAAACATCATTTGTTGTTAGATATGGTTGCTTGGATAAGAGAGAAAGTGAGTTTCTTTTCTCGGACATATTACTCGGTATCAAGTTAGCATTCAACTAATACTATAGAATCTATGAGTCAGATTGTTAAAGACTATATTCCAAATACATAAAAGGAGTTCTTGGAAAGTTAAATTTTTTGTGCCTAGTTTCATGGAATATTATATGGTGCCATAATTGAAATTTGATAAATATTGTTACCTACTTGGTTTCAAAATCCAATTGTACGCTGTGATGACTAATTTTGTTGATGCATAATTGTTCTGGTTGATGTAGTTAGGTATGGACTTCATCTTGGATTTGGTTGAATAGTCCATTTCACACTGAAAAATATCTTGCTGTGGATCTCAAAGGTATCGCCTGGCCAGAAAACATATATGAGAAGTTTAAGGCTACGTGGTTTGAGGTATAAGAGGTCATGCACGTGGTAGAAGCTTATTTCCCCTTGTTAATCCTGCAAATGCATTAAAATTTCAAATTTACCTTAAGTTTTTTCTTGAAATATGCTAAATTCTCGGTTAATAATGTTGTTAATAATTTTGTTAAGCTTAATATCATATCATTACTTGCTGATATGACCTCTTCTTTTCATTCTATAGGAAACTGTTAAATATGTAGAAAATCAGGCCTAAAAGGTTGATGTGAGCGTAAAAAAGTTATTCAGACTAATATGCTTGACATGCTCAAGCAAACTGCCAGGTATGAAGAAGAATTATTCAGTGAAGAGATTCTTTTAGTTTTTTTTTTTTTTTTTTTTGGTTTTTGAACTGCAACTCTACTTTGGATTTTGTTTCTATATAATTAAGCCTTTCCAGTTTTTTGAGTAATTTTTCCATCTGAAGGGGATTGAGTATTTTGAGGCTGGAAGTAGATGTAAGGGAACTAGAACATAGATGAATAGAAGTATTTGGGGTTTAGTAATATAGAGGAGAGAAAGTGTGTATTTACTTTCAGTAAGCAGTACTGGATAGATTTCCTACTTTGGAATTTCCTCAAAATTGAGATGATTACTCTAAGCCCCAAAAGAGAAAGTTCTCAATCTACACTTGTGATTTTATCCGCTTATTATTATCTGGATCAGCCTTCTTTTGCAATGATCTCTTCTATTCTGGAGCTCATATAGTTGATATTACAACTAGGTAGAAGGCAAGCGGGATAGATCAATAACTTATCAAACATCTGCACAATTATTTAGGCACGCTAGTAGGATTCTTATAAAACATCTGGTTATTTTCAGGAAACATTCCTTTTCATTTGTTTTTATGTTAAAAAACATCACTTGATGCAGTGGTTCATGAATGGCAACTACATTGATCTTGTTATGAAAATTGGTCATATGTTTCTATAAAGGTTCTAAATTGGGTTATGTCATCATTCTTCATTTTAAATTTCAATTTTTAGTAATTATTTAATCATGTAAGCAGGTTTTTATCTTGCTAATTATGTTTTTCTTTAGTTTATAAAAATCTGGCTATCCATGTTATTACGTATTACTAAAATATTTTGTCTTTTATTGAAGTTAATTTTTTTTAAATCTATTTTACAGACCTGAGATGGTGGTTGAATGTTACCATTCACATCCAGGATTTGGATGCTCTCTTTCTGGTGTTGACGTTAACACTCAGCAGGTTATTACGTAGATGCATAATAGTACTACTATCTGCTTTACCATGTTTTGCAATCTTTATCTGCTTTCCGTCAACTACTATATTGGATGAGAAATTTTTACACATGATGTATAAAAATACATTGAGTTCCTTTATCTTTTCCTAATACAAATTCCATATTATAACATATGCATTTTTCGTAGATGGAGGTTTCTTTTGTTCATGAAGCATAGTACATTAGACATTTCTCTGCATGTTCTTTGGGAAAGAATTGTTTGGACTGCAAAGTGTGTTATGCTTTAGTTTTTGGGGACTTCTGCAAGCTTTTTGTAAGCAAAGACTCCGAGAATTCAGAGAATCTATACAACCATAACTTCAAGTGTACTTACTGCACATGTGACCTGCCTTACCCTGATCCTAATGTTGAAGACCAATTAGAGATGATTCAGTTTTGTATTTATGAGAACTGGTTCCATGAGGAGCATCTTGGTCTTCAGTCTACTGACAAGGTTAGTAAAGCTGCTTTCTATTTTTGTAAACCATATTTCCAGTTAACACTTCAAACGTTTTGTCATGTTAACTCATATTCTATACACTAGTTTTAATATTTCTAATGTCATATAGATCCCAAGAGATGAAGAAGGCGAGCCTTTGTATGAGGACCTGTCTGTCCGGGATGTGCAGCTGTTTGTTCTTTCTTGACTTGCCAACCTCAAAGCATTTTAGCACCACATCTATCATCAGATGCCGTAAAGGGAAAAGTCATCATTGAGAACTCTAGTCTAAGTCATACTAATCTTGATCACACTCTCCCTATAGAAGACAAAATAGAAGCTCGAGCTCCTTCAAATGGGCATTGTTCACTCGACTCTAGTGTAAGCAATGTTAATTCTGACAATACTGTCCCAATAGATCATCATCTATAGTTCTTGGAACGTTGACCATTTTCGATGAGATATTATTATGAATATCAACAGATTACCTTTTTGTAATATATTTTTATGTTAGTGGTGTTAATGAGAATTATTGCATAGATTATATAAATTTAATGTCGCATCGTGTTGTATTTTGATTTGGATGATGATAGTTATTAATATATTTAATAAAATTGTACAATAATCATCGCAATATTTTTTTACTACAAAATATGGATCGTATTGAATACTATCTTTTAAACTTGAAATGTTTTCGCTACAAAGTTTTGATCGTAGCTAATATATATTTTTTACTACGATTTGCATATTCGTAGTAAAAAGTACATGTATTTGTCTCATATTTGTTAGGAAATGTTGTCCGTAGTAAAAGCTAATATTTTTGTAGTAAAAAGTTTTTACTACGATCATTTGATCGTAGTATAATATTTGTTACGGCCACATCAACTACGATCAGAAATTCGTAGTAAATGCGTAGCAAAACGGTTTTTACTACGAATTTAGGCCTTTCACTATGATTATTTGTCCGTAGTAAAAACCAATTTTTCTTGTAGTGGAATGAGAAACTCCAGACCGGGGTCGCTCAGCGCCAGAGCCTGCTTGACATTACCGAAAAGAAAATGGAAGTCGTCTATGCCAAGGGGAAGCAAGATGGATGGAAAGAGGGTTTCGTGGATGGCCAGCAAGATGGGACCAAGACAACTTTCTGGACTATCGAGAAACTATTGCCACAAATAAATGATGAAGTTGTGGCGGAATTCTTGAGGTCCGAGGTGTTTGACACCGTCTCTGGTACCTTGGGGGCTTCAAGTATCGAGATGGGGTTCTTGAGGTGTCTGTCTCAGGTTCACCTTCATCATCCCCTCCCGCATGACCTACTTAACGACCCCCAGAAATTAAACGCTGCTAATGGTTACATTCCGAAAACTCTTCCTGAGTTTTTCCTGGCTCGCATAGAGCATGAAGAAGAGAAAGTCGAAGAGGCGGCGGAGGGTGAAAGCGACGATGCAGAGCCTGATTGGGGCAAGGTTCCGTACGGCTGGGCCATGGAGTGGGCTGACGCCAGGGCTGACAATCGGCCGGAGTCTGAGATAGAAATGCCCAAACCGGTCGATTTGGAAGAAGCCAAGAAAACGCTTTTGGCGGCATACATGCCTTCTAGTAGTGGGTCGAAAGGCTCTGAGATCCAAGGCACAAATTCTCACGGTCCAGCATTGGCAATTCCCCCACTGACGGCTCTTCCTCCTACTCAAGTGCTTGCCGTAATCGACTCTCTTCCTGCGGAGGCTCATTCCGTGGAAGGGCCAGGATCTCCAACCCCGTCCGATAGTATCGCCACAGCTCCCGCGGGTCCTCCTACTTCCATTCCTTGATTTTTGTAAACAACTTGTTAAACCCTCTGTAATTTTTCTTTACTTTTCCTTTGTAAGTCGTTGGGGCCTAACCCCGTTTATGAATGAAACCTGATGGAGATTTAGCCTCATCTATCATTTTGTTTATTTGCCTTTTGATATTTTTGATTCACCATTTGGCTCAATCAATCGAGACGGTAACTTGAGATTTTTAACCTTACCTGATTCAAGAAATTTTCAACAAATGCTGGCTCGATTCGTGCAGTTGTTCCTGGGTCGGGACGAGCTATTGATTCGTACAATTTCTCTTTTTTATTGGGGGGACCACACACTCCCCCCTAAGGCATTGATAGAATATCGAATGCGCTTGCTTGAAATGAACTCGATGTATTCAAAATAAACGTTTATAACTTGAATAAACATGCCCAGACTGACTGGTATGGTTAAGAGTACGGATTGACTAATAATAATGGAGCATTCAGATTGACTGAAGGTAAAATAGCTATTCAGATTGACTGATAACACTTTTATTATTGCGAATAGGTTAAACAAGAATAGCCCTTACAACCGATAGTAATTTTAAACGTAAAATTTCTTGAGGTTGTGAGCATTCCTTGACCTGGGGATGGTGTTTCCCTCCATGTCTTCTAGGTGATAGGCTTTGTTGCGGCCTAATTCGGCGATGCGATACGGGCCTTCCCAATTGGGTTGTAGCTTGCCCACATGTTTGGTCACCTCCACTTTTTTAAGAACTAGATCACCAATCTGGAAGGCGCGGGGTCTGACTCCCTTGTTGTAGCTCCGAGCCACTGTGGCTCGATATTGTTGCATGCGTTGGAAGCTTTTCTACCGTATTTCCTCAATGGTATCGAGCTCGTGCGCTCGGTCTTCTGTGTTCCTGGCGAGTTGGTAGTTGGATACCCTCGCTGTTTGGTGTAAAAGCTCCGCGGGGATCATGGCCTCAGACCCGTAAACCATTGCGAAGGGGGTTAACCCTGTCGCGGTTCTGGGAGTGGTGCGGTAGGCCTATAAGACCCCATCAAGTTCGTCGACCCAGGCCCCTTTCTTGGCCTCCAGCCCAGGTTTGGAGGTTCTGGATGATGATGCTATTGATCACTTCGACCTGGCCGTTTGCTTGAGGATGGCCAACTGATGCAAAACGTTGGCTAATTCCCACATCTGAGCAATAGGATCGAGTGCTGGCGCTTTGAAATTGCGTTCCGTTATCGCAAATTAGGACCCTGGGGACCCCGAATCTGCAAATGATGTTGCGCCATAAGAAATTCTGAATAACTTTATCCGTAATCCTCACAGCGGGCTGGGCTTCGACCCATTTAGAGAAATATTCCACTGCGACCAATAGGTATTGGCGCTGGCCCGTCACGAGCGATAGGGGTCCCACAATATCTATACCCCATTGATCAAAGGGCCAGCAAATGTCTACGGGAACCATCTCCGCGGGGTGCTGGTGTGGGATGTTGGCATGCTTATGGCAATTGACACATCTACGGGCGTATTCCTTAGCGTCTTCGTTCAGCGTTGGCCAGTAAAACCCACTTCTAGAAACTTTCTTGGCTAAGGATCGACCGTCCGCGTGATTTTCACATTGACCACTGTAGATTTCCTCCAACACATCTGGGGCTTGCGAGGGAAGGAGGCACCGCTTTGTTGGCCCCATATACGCTCTCTTGTATAATCTCCCTTCTGAATCTAAAGATTACCCTGCAGCTTTGTACTTTAGGCGTCTTGCGACGTTTCGGTCGGCGGGCAGCACTCCATCTCTAAGGTAAAGTATGAATTCGTCGACCCAGCACGGCTCGGCTGGGTCGATGGAGCATATCAGCTCTGCCTCGCCATCTATCACCCTCCCCTTGCTTGACAAGTAGGTGATATTCTGATCCTTGGAGCCCCTCATTCCGTTCGCGAATTTGGATAAAGCGTCCGCCCACGTGTTTTCTTCTCTAGGGACTTGCTGTAGTGTGAATTCTTTAAATTCGGATGCCAGGGATTTGACCTTAGCAAGATACTTGATCATGGCCTCTTCGCGTGCTTCATAGGAGCCTTGGACCTGGCTCGCCACCAATTGCGAGTCTGTTGTTACGAAAATTCTTTCGGTCCCGTGTTCCCTTGCAATCTTGAGGCCAGCGATGAGCGCCTCGTATTCTGCTTCGTTGTTGGTGGCTGGGAAATCTAGGGAGATGGCGAAGTCAAGCGCTTGGCTTTCCGTACTCATAAGGGATATTCCCACGCCCTCTCCTTGAGAGGTTGAGGAGCCATCGACTGACATGGTCCACAACACCGAGCGCGGAGTTTGCTTGCTTGGGTCGTTCTTCTCAATGATGAAGTCTGCAAGAATCTGGGTTTGATACGCAGCTCTGGGTTGGTAACTGATGTCGAATTGGCTCAATTCAATAGCCCATTTCACGATCCTTCCCGAGGCCTCTGGCTTCTCCAAAACTTGACGTAGGCCCTGATCTGTGAGGACTACAATAGAATGGGATTGGAAGTAGGGCCTTAGCTTCCTGGAGGCGTGTACGAGCACCAAGGCAAACTTTTCGATCTCCAAGTATCGTACTTCTGCACCATGTAGTATTTTGCTTATGTAGTATACGGGCATGTGTTTCCTTTTGCGTAACGCCACCAGCATAGAGCTAACTGCCTCCTCAGTCACTGCTAAGTATAAATACATGATCTCTCCTGCAATAGGTTTAGCCAACAAAGGGGGAGAAGCAAGATATTCCTTGAGCCTTTCAAAGGCTTCATCGCATTCATCAGTCCACTCAAATTTCTTGATATTGCGCAGTATTTTAAAGAATGGAAGGTTTTTCTCAGAGGAACAAGAGATGAACCTATTTAGCGAGATGATCCGACCGACGAGACGTTGGACATCCCTGACGGTATGAGGCCTGTTGATGCTTTTCAGAGCCAGGATTTTGTCTAGGTTGGCCTTGATCCGGCGCTGGCTGACAATGTGCCCCAGAAATTTCCCTCCTTCCACACCAAAGAAGCACTTGTTGGGATTAAGTTTCATTCTGTACTTGCGCAGCAGGTCAAAGGTCCGACCTAGATCTGTCAGATGCATCTCAGCCTTCTCGCTCTTGACGATCATGTCGTCAACATATACTTCCATCGTTTTACCGATCTCCTCCCTGAAGACTGTATTAACTAGCCGCTGGTATGTGGCGCCAGTGTTTTTTAGCCCAAAGGGCATGACCTCGAAGCAATAGATCCCTTTAACTATAATGAAGACGGTCTTCTTCTTATCTTCCTGAGCCATGAAAATTTGATAGTAGCCTTGGAAAGCGTCCATCATGTTTAAGAGCTCACAACCGGCGGTGGAATCGACCAGCTGGTTAATCCGCGGAAGCGGATAGGGATCTTTGGGGCACGCCTTGTTTAAGTTAGTGAAGTAATTGCACATCCACCATTTCCCCCCCGGTCTTGGCGACCAACACAACGTTGCAGAGCCAATCCACATACTTGGTCTGGGTAATGTAGCCCGCGTCTAAGAGCTTGTCAACCTCTTGCTCTATGATTTCATTGCGTTCGTCTCTTTGCGCCCTCAGTCGCTGTTTGATGGGTCGAAAGCTTGGATCGACATTCAAGTGATGTTCTATAATCTTTGGGTCGACGCCGACCAAGTCGGAGGATTTCCAAGCGAACACATCTGCATTATCTTGCAAGAATTGAATGAGCATACATTGTTGTTTACCTTTGAGGTTAGCTCCCACATTAGTGGTCTTTGTATCATCACCTGGAACCAGCGGGACAGGGACGATTGCGCGTGCGGCTTCTATTTTCCCGTCATCAATTTTTCTTTTCTTTCTGGCGATGGCCGACGTCATTTGTTTGGAGCACATTTCCGCTGTTGGGTCGTCGGGATCGGCCAGTTCCGTATCCAAGAAGTCACCCACATTCACCAGAGGTGCAATAGTTTTGTTGGGAAGTTTTACCTTTCCATGGAGATGGAGTAGCATTCCCATGATTTTGATATGTTGCACCGGAGTTCTCCTATCCCGTGTGGAGTTGGCAACTTGATTGTTTGGTGATAGGTGGAGATTACAGCTCTGAAGCTTATGAGGGCGGGACGCCCTATGATGACGTTGTAAGCAGAAGGTCCTTCCACGACCAGGTATTCCAACATCTGTGTGGCTCTTTTGGGAAATTTTCCCATGGAGGTAATGAGCTTGACCCGTCCCTTAAAGTAAACCTCCGACCCACCGAAGCCTGTCAAGGGTGTCCTAATAGGCTCATATTCGAGCGAGTTATGAATGTTCATCTTTTGCAAGGTGGAATAAAAGATAATGTTTGCGGAGCTTCCACTATCAACGAGGGTCTTGTGTACAGCGCAGTTTGCAACATCAAGTGTGACTACCATCGGACAACTCGGCATTCCGCCGTCTCGTGGCATCACGGGTACAAAGTCCCTATCGCTAAATGAGATCTCTTGCTCGCGCCACTCCTGTCCGACTTCCACTTACATCACCTCTCTGGGGTCGTAGAGCTCTCTTCCCAACTGTCCCCTCGACCGCTTGCGACCGGTTTTAGAATCTCCCCCTACCGGCCCCCTGACTATCATAAATATTTGTTGGTGGGCAAGTTGTGAGGGTTTTCTTCTCCGGACTTCTCAAGTGGCGGCTTGCGCCCTCTTCTTGGCGGTGGGGAATCTCTAGGGTCGAACGCTTGGCGGGCTCGTTCGTCCAGCTTCTTAACGAATTCCATCAGATGGCCTCCCTGAATCAGCCTTTCCACCTCTTCCCTGAGATCAATGCATTCAGAGGTCCAGTGGTCGGGTTGCATGTGGTAGGCACATCGCTTGCCAGACTCTTTTGCCCTCATGGTTTCTTTCAGTTGCTTGGGCTTCTTGAGCAGCCCCCTATCCATGATCTCATAGATTTCCTCAATGGGGCATACCAGTGGAGTATAAGCTTTCTTGGATCAGCTGCCGGAGGGCATCTCCCACTTGAGCCTATACTCCATCCTGTTAGAGAGTCTGCTCGGTTCCGACCGAGGTGGGTCGAACCGCGGGAATCGATCATGGGCTGGCTCGTTCATTCGCCGGTCATGCTTCCGACCCAGTGCTTTTGTGGTGGATTTGACTTCTTCTAATTGCACAAAACTGCGAGCGATGACCATGACTTCCTCCATACTCTGCGGTGATTGGAGGATGATTTCATGTGTCGAATGGCCTTGTGCAATGTCTGGGTCAAGACATCGATCCCTGGATGCTCCATCTTGACAAACGCTTCATTGAAGCGGGTAAAGAAGCTCCTTAAAGTCTCGTCTTCTCCTTGAATGATGTTATACAAATAAGTGGACGAGAGCTTGACTCCTGCCATGGAGGAGAAGTGAGCCTTGAATTTTTGCGCCAGATGGGCGAAGTCCCTGATGCTATGGAGAGCGAGACGTTCGAACCAGTCTTGGGCTGGACCCTCGAGCGTGGTTTCAAAGATCTTGGCCCAGATGAGTTTGGTGTGGCCATAGAGGCTGACCTGAGCCTCAAACTTAGAACAGTGTTTCACGGGATCAGTATTTCCGTGATAAGTTGGCAAATTGGTGGGAACCTTATCCACCACCTTGGCGTCAATGATTTCGTCGCAAAAGGGGGACCGTGCCTCCCTTTCACTTCGGTACATACTTCCCTGACGCTGGAAAGGATGGTCATTCTGATAGGCGGGTGCCAAAATCTCTTGCCCGTGAGGAATGTGTGATGACACATCCTCTTGTGGATCAAATTATTCCGACCCATGAGCTGGGTCGGAGAGATAGTGCTGTTGTTGTTGCCTTCTAGGAAGTTGATTCAGGAGGTCGTCTGGACCTACCCAATGGCCACGATTAGCAAGCAAGTAGGCGTCGGGATGGACCCTAGCCCCCAAGCGGTCAAAGATTGGGATATTTCGGGGGACAGGCGCGTCCCTGTGTATCTCGCTGGCCGTCCCCACAATGTGACGAGTAGGGATGTAAACGAGACGAGCCCGTTCGCGAGCCTAGCGAATCGAATCAATAAAGGTTCGGGTTCGAATTCGAGGTAGTCGAACCCGAACCGAACCCTGGCTCGATTCGCGACCTACACGAACCGAATTCGAACCCTTTATTTCTTAAATTTGGGCTCACGAGCCGGCTCGCGAACCCATATATTTTATTTAAAATTTTTATATATTATTTATATTATTACATAGTATATAATATATTATTCTATATATATGTACTTATTATTTATATAATATATACATACGGTTATATATATATATATATATATAAATATTAAAAATTAAAATAAAATTACAAAACCCTACCTTTCTCAATCTCTCCAAAATCGCCGCCCCTTTCTCTCCCAACCATCTCAAACTCCCACTCTCTCTCAAATCGGAGTCTTTCTCCTCCAACCACCCCAAAATTCTCAAACTCTCACCCTCAAAGTATCAAATCAGCCGCCAACACTCACAGTTGTTGCCGACATTCCCCACCACCACTATTGTTGCTGCTGCGTGTCCTGCTACTGCGCCTCAAACCTTCAAGAACCCACCACCACAGTGCCACCGCCGTCCCTCACCGTCACTTCTGCTGCTGCGCCTGAAGTCCTCAACCATCCACTTGCTGCGTCTCCTTCACCACCACAGTGCCATCAGACTAATCCCACCCAGGCCTACATTTTTTTTCCGCCTGAAATTTTTATGTTTTCTCGAAATTTATGAAAAAGGTTTGCGAACCTTCAAGCCGAATCCGAGCCGAACTCGAACCGAACTCTATCTCGAACCGAATTCGAACCTTGTTTTCTGAGATTCGTCAGGCTCGAGTTCGAGTTCGGGTTCGTTAAAATACCCCTCGAACCGAACTCGAACCCTAAAAAAGGGGCAGGGTTCGGCTCGGCTCGGTTCGTTTACATCCTTAGTGACGAGCGCCCCTATCCTCATCCCTCACATTTCTGAGGGCCTGTGAGGGGCGCTCCTCCTCTACTTCCCGTCTTCTCCTCCTTGGCTCTCTGCGAGGTTGGAGATTGCCGTTATCATCCACCCCCTCCTCCACATGGGCCCCAAGATGGACTTGGGGCGGGACTTCGGTGGCTGGGGCCAAATAAATGGCCTACGGCTAGGCATAAGGATTTTGCGCGTACGACAGAGGCGGGTATCCCCAGAAGCTAGGTTGGTTGGCAGGCTGTTGGACAGTGTACGCCAATGGGGCCGAGGGGCCTTGGACAGTAGGGTAAGCGATGTTTTGAGGGGTTAGCGCCAAAGGACTCTCTCGTGGTGGGGCCGGCATATTAGGCTCTCTATTCTCCCTGGACGCCGCCAGGGCCTCTGCCCGGCATTGTTCGACGTAGGCGGTCAGATCCGCCTCTGTCAGGACTAGACGTCCCTGGATGCTGGGGCCGGCATCCATGGCAGCTCCTCCCACCGCGGGAGGCTGGAAATTGCCTCCAGAGGTATTGAGTTCAGGGAAGATCTCTTCCCCGTTTTCACCATAGACACATCGACCGTGGCGAGTTTAAACCATGATGATTACTGGGAGGGATGCTTGTCTTAAAAGAAGTTTAGACTTTTCGTTCAGAGTCTCCCACAGACGGCGCCAAGATGATGGTGTCAAAATCTGGGCTGTGTGCTGGACTGCAGATTAAGACTCCCAATCACCCAAGATACTTGTAAAGTGGGGAGACTCTGGTGCTTTCCTAAGCTGAAAAAGAAGGGGCAAACGTGAGCTCAAAGGCCAAAACAGGGGAAGGTGGGGGTTTTGACCCGTTTTGGCACTCCGACACTCAAGTCAGTGAACTGTGTAAGGAGAGTATACTGAAAATGAGGAGCTCAGTGAGCAAAGGAAAGCCTACCTTCATTGATCATGGAGACGGGCTTAAATAGGGCTAGGCGGGCCTTGGTGCGCGTAAGTACACCCTCAGGAAAGTGTGGATCTTGCCTGGTTGGAAGGGGACTCCTTGTGGCCGGAACAGTGCTTTTACGGCTAAAGCACTATTCCCCTGCCATTGGCAGAGATTCCCATACGGTACATGGCGTGGCTGCAATTAATGCGGCCCTTTGGGAGAGGCTCGTACATTTAATGCGGTTGGCCGCTAGCGCTTGGGTCGATGATTTGCTGGGTCTCCGTCTTTCTGGGTCAAAAGCGCATCCACGGTCGCACGACCTTTTTGGCCAAAGGAAATCTTCGGAGTGCTGGGTCAAAAGACCTCATGTCTAGGTCGGAATCAGAGGGATGACGTGGCACAGACTGCCACGTGGAAGGGACATCTGGTGCTCAGTCATACTCTCCGATTTTCCCCTTATCAAATTTATTGTTAATCGGGTCGGATCTTTTATCGGATCCGATCCGACCCGATTTTATATGAACTCAATATTCATATATCTGAATCCTATAGGATACGGACTCGGATCCGATAATCGAATATCCTTATCGGATTCGGATCCGGAATTTTCAAATCCGGTCCTAATCCGACCCGTTGACAGCCCTAGGAAAAATTACAAATTTGGGACACTAACATACCCATTTTTGTATTTTTGGATATTAATTTGGCATTTCCAATTTTATGAACCCTTATTTCTAAAATTTTACAATTTTAACAAAATCCAGTCGAAGTCCTAATTTTCAAGTGACATTCCGACGATCACGTAAATATAAGGGCAGTATTTTGGTTGGCCACATAGGCATAAAGACAGTATTCCGGGCGGCTACATAGGCACACGAATAATATTTTAAGAAGAAATTAGGTATCGGGTTAAAATTTGAACAAAATTACAAAATTTTGGAAGTAAATATTATTAAAATCATAAATACCAAATTAATAACAAAAAATACAAAAAGGGTCTGATATTATCCCAAATTTGCAATTTCCATGTATATAAATATACATATACTCAGACTAAAAAAAAATATACATATACATAGTGCATGAAAATAGTGATAAATTTGGAAAGAAAGGGGACTCGTGAAGTGTATAAGGAGAAGCTTCGTAGAGGTAATCTTCATCATGATCCCACCATAGAACCCAACCTCGTTGTCTTTCTCTCTTGAACCCCCTCGAGGTGTGTATTTGTGTGCATATTGGGTGTTTGACAGTATGTTTCTGTGGCCGTCTGAATTGAATGTTATATTATATGAGTGTGCAGAATTCTTTGAAACAGGAAAAATGGGGATGGAAAATCACCCCCGTTTTACACGACGCCACTTCTGTGGTATGTACTTGTGAGCTTTAATTCTTGGTTTGAGGTGTATGTGTGGCGTTAGTTTGGTTAATAATGATGAATCTCGTGGTTCTGAGGCTACTGAAGTGGTGTGGAGTGGTAATCACGGCTATCTTTCCTGCGTTATAGTTTATTTCTGGTTTGGTATTGGGTAGTGTCGAATATCCTGCATCGGAACTTTAAAGATGTGGTGTTCAGTTCATAATGGCTTGGCGATCTTCTCATCAACAGTATCTCAAACATAACGCATTATTCGAAAAGTATGGCAGATAGGTAGTGTTTTGGTTTCCGTTGCTTGCTTCTTATTGGATTTTTCGTTTAGAGGCGAACAATTTATACTCTATTTGTGATCTATTGTATACTCTTCTTTTTGTTATTCTCAGTAGCCTGGTTCTGGAATAAGCGAGATGCTTAGTGTTGTTCATGGTTTCAACACAGGTATGGAACTGAACTGCTTACTCTGGCTTGTCCATTTGTATTTTGATGGTTCTTGTATAATGTTGTCCGCTGCAATTCGTTACTTTTTTGTTCAGGCATGCCTTATGTTCAAAAGCATGTGAGAGGACCGAAATGGCTTCCTTTACTTATTGGGGTATGATTCAGCTACGACTGTTTTATCCAATCCTACTTTTCCATTCAATCGTAACCTTTTTTAGTTTCATGCTCCAGTTTTTGTTATCTTTTCAAGTGTCTGTATTTTTCCCCTTTCGATATGACAGATTCCTCCCCTGCTGATGTTTTCTGCTGCTAATTCTGCATTTGGAGGTATGCATTGTTTTCTTCAGAATACTTGAACTTTGTTATCCATAGGGGATAGAGTATACTTGAAACTGAAGTTATACCGGCAATTATCCATAAGGAATAATAAATTATGGAAACTCAGTCCGAAATTCGCTGGACCCTTTATCATTGTGGAGAGAGTTGGTTCAGTTGCTTACAAATTGGATTTACCATTAGGTTCTAAATTACACCCTGTATTTCACATATCAGTGCTCAAATTGCATATTGGTAAGTCTGACAAGGTGACTAGTGCTATTCCAGATTTTGATGAAGGAATCCAGGTTATGGTTAAGCCTGTTCAAGTATTGGATAGACGCATGGTGAAGAGGAACAATGTTGTTGTTCTTCAACTTCTAATCCAGTGGGCCCATCTCCCTGTTTCAGAGGCTACTTGGAAGGATTTTTACACCATTGTGCAGCAATTTCCAGAGGTTGAAGCTTGGGGACAAGCTTTATGTTCAAGGGGAGGTAATTTATGATTGGCAGTGATAATCCAAGCATCTATGCATGAGTTAGACAAAGCCATGCAGAAGGGAGAATCCATGTTGCAGAACACAGAGAAGAGAGAATCACGTTTCATGAAGTTTTTAGCACACTTCTTTTAAATACCAGCTTTACGTTTTATGCCTTAAACGGTGCCGTTTTATGTAATAAATTGTTAGATGCTTCCTAAAGTTGCTAACACGTCTTTAGGTTGTTATTTTGTTCTTGGTGTCCACGCGTGTCGCGTGTTGATTGGTTGCCCGTGTTTGGGACGTTGGTGAATTGCAGGACCACCTATTTGTAGCCGGATTGTGCACTGGTTTTGCAGGCTTTTATGAATTTTGATTCCAATCTATTCTCTCTCTAAATCTCTATCAATCTCTCTCCCTTTTCTAACTTCTTCTGCAAGTGACTCCATTGTTGCTTATCTAAGAGCTCAGGCCCTGTTTTATCAGTAATTTACAGGCTTCCGTTGTAACAGTGGACTCAGAGCAAGGTTCCGTGCGGCGTGTATCGTGGGCGCAGATGGCAAAAAACAACACCGCTCGCATAGATGAGCTTGAAGGTGCAGTGAAAGAGCTGAAGGATGGTCAGGGTGCTGGGAGGCGGGCCCATAACAGTAGCGGTCCGGAACCACATTTTAAAATTTTTATTATAATACAAGTATTAAAATATTTCTAAAATATTTTAATACAAAGCGGAAGACTTAGCCGAATCTACTCAAGTATATACATGCAATTGATAATAAATTTTAAATCACTTAAGCAGATAAATATCTAACATGCAATTAACACTTAAGAGCACATAATTTATCATGCTTAAAATAAAATAACTGAAAGATATTACCGTACTGCAAACATGGCTATCTAACGGCATTTTTCCAGCTCCTCGAATTCACCTCCTGAGAACCCGATACCCGATCTGCTCGTGAAACCGGCAGAGCTTCCCTGCAATATCCCCAGGGACACCCTCGGAGTGTGGGCTCCGAAAGTATTTCTCTAAATACTTAGAGAAAATAAACTTTAAACTAGGAAACCCTTTTCAGGGTTTAATCTCCCGAAATTAGGCGTTTTATACAAACACCTAATTAAAATTAATTCCAAAATAAATCGGAATTAAATAGGAGAAGATGGGACGATTTCAAAGCCAAAAATTAGCCAAAATCATCCCAAAATGTTGAATGAGAAATGAGGACCCAAGGCCCCTATTTATAGGGGAAAAACCGAGTGCAAAACGGTCATTTTGGATACAAAAGCAAGGGCAAAATAGTCATTTCACAACCCACTTGCGTAGGCAACTTGGACACGCAAACCAAGGTGACCACGTCGTAGATCTTGTCACCACGAATCCATCGCCGCTGACCACGCGCCGTTCCGACGCCGGACGCGCCCTCACGCGCCACCACAAGGCGGCGCGTGTATTTCACCCGCGGCTAGGGTTTTGGGGATGACGTGGCCGATTCTCATTCGGCACGTGTCCGGGTCTAGTCCGACCCGGAACCGGACCCGGTCCGACCCTATCCGGAAGCCGACCCGGCCCTATCCGTTGACCGACCCCTTTGACCCGCCCGATTTTAGATCACATCTGGGCCGCACATGGGCGATGACGCGGCCCGATCTCGGCCGTACGCGTGTCTCGCCACGCGGCGCTGCGTCAGCGCCAGTTGGGGCCCAATCCGCTGACGTGGCGTGACACGTCAGCGCCACGTCAGCAAAATGCCACGTCATTTTTTTTTTTTTTAATTTAAAATTTTATTTTCTCCAAAATAAAATTTCGGGCATTTCCAACTCTTTGGAACTTGATTTATTTTCTTAAAATAAATCCCTTGGCTATTTTCAAACACTTTGAAAAATTCATTTCTCTTTCTCCTTTTAATATTTTCTCTTTGGGTTTTCAATTTGGGGCTTGCATGGGGACCTGCAGGACTAATTAATTTTAGCTCCAAACGGATTAATATATTATCATCCCATGATAATAATTAATTACCGTTTAACAATATTTAATTCCACTAAATAAATATTGTTGCACTCTAAAATTAATTAAATTATTCACGAATTTATCGATCTAGAATAATTTCGCATTTTACTCCTCCGTGTAGATATCCATGAAAAATAAATTGTAACTACTATCATTTATTTTTCATTTCCAATTTGAAATTTATTGATTCGCCTTAAGTTCAAATTCTCTGTATGTGAAACACATTCATCATACAACTTCGGTGATGTATCACTCGAAGTGCTTTGGCCAAAGTCTTAATTCGAACTTTTGCAAATCTATTTCAAGGATACCTCTTACCTTCCAGCAAGGCCACAGATTCCTCGATCAATATAACTCTTTAGCACATTTCATGCTATCACCGAATCATACAAAGTATTTTGGCCACCTGTTACCGAGACCTCACTTCGAGTATATTACAGTGACTAACACTACATGCCTAAAGCCGAAATATTATCAGGATTAAGAGTACAATGCTTCCTGAGATTTTATTCATTTTAGATAGCAGTATAAAATAAATAATCTCAGTGGTCCAGTTCGATGTTTCCAATCCTATTGAAAATCATCAACGTGTTATAATTGGAATCACCATTTCCTATGACGAGAGACTAATCATCTTATATAACCACGTTATAGTCACGATAAGAACATATTCTTATCTTACCGACTAGAACTTTAATGACACGTGATTTCGGTATTCAAAGTCTTTTCCTATGAAACACATTTCATATAAGAATACCATCACACGTCATTAATCATTAATATGTGAAATACTCATAACTTGCTGTAAATTCAGTTTTATTAATTCAACAAATTGAATTTTCAGGGCACTATTCCCAAAACAGGGGACTATCAATCTACATTTGGATGAGATCACTCAGTTGTTACAGTCCTTGCGCAAGGAGAAGGAAGCAGGTAGCTCTCAGGAACCCATGGGATCTGGGGTAAGGAGCTATGGAGATACCGGAATTCTTCCTACACCCGCGATTAGAGCTAATGAGGTACATAACACTATCAATCTGAAAAACAAACTTGATTTCCCGCGGTTTAATGGGGATGAACCCAGATCATGGCTTAGAAAATGTAGTCAGTACCTCATGTTTAATGCGATGAGCGATTATGAGAAAATAGTGCTTGCTGCGATGAATATGGAGGGAAGTGTTAATAACTGGTTCATTGATTACATTGATGGGAAGGAAAGTATGGGTTGGGAGATGTTTGCTACTAAGGTTCTGGAGAAGTTTTCTAATCAGAAGGAGAAGAACTTAGTAGGTCAGTTTAATAAATTGAAGCAAGAGAAATCAGTAGAGGATTATAATCAGCAGTTTGAAGAGTAGAAAGCATTTATGGTTGTGCATAACCGATCTCTGACCGAAGATTATTTTATCAAAAGTTACATTAGTGACCTCAAGGAAGAGATATCTCAGATGTTAGATATGCTGAATCCCAGAGACTTAGCTCATGACATGAGTCTAGCTCTAAAGCAGCAGGGGTACGTGGAAACTATGAATAAATCCTCTAAATCGACTCCTAAAAATTGGGTTACTAAGACAGGAGTGGGATATACTTTAGTGAAGAAACCAGGGGGTACAAATGCAGATAGGTATCCTATAAAGAAACTGACCTCAGAGGAAATGGATCTCAGGAGGAGGAAGGGACTATGTTTCAACTGTGATGAACCATTTCGTGTGGGGCATAAGTGTAGGAATCTCTTTGTGATTATCTGTAAGGAAATGGAGGAAGAAGATGAGGAGATTGAAGAAGGAAGTGAAGTGATCAGTTTAGAAGATCCTACTGGTACTGACCTGCACATATCTGTGAATGCTGCTACAGGCCAAAGGGCACCTGATGCCATCAAAATTCAGGGGAAAGTGAAGAATAACACCATGACAATCCTAATTGACTCTGGGAGTACCCACACTTTCTTAGATCCAGAGCTTGCAAAGAAGGCAGGGTATGAGATTGAGTATACCAATTCTCTATTAGTTACAGTTGCAAATGGAGCTAAACTGTACTGTGAAACTAAGTGTAGTAATTTTAAATGGGAAATGTGTGGACATCAATTCCAAGCCAGTGTGAGGTTGTTAAGAATGGGGGGTTGTGACATGGTTGTGGGAGTGGATTCCTTGAGAAAATTAGGGGATATTACATTGAACTTTGACAGGCAGACTCTCAAATTCGTTAGGGGTGACAAATTGATTACCTTACAAGGGGGACAACCCACAGCTTCCCTGAGGACTATCACTGGGAAGAAATTGCAGAAGTTATTCAGGAGAAGTGGGACATCATCACTGAACTGCTTGTGTATGATTTCAGCAGTGGAATAAGAGAATTCAGCTGACAGCCCTGTTGAGATTAAGCCCTTATTGACAGAATCTGCTAAACTTTTTAAAGAGCCTACTCAGCTACCTCTATGGAGGGGTTAAGATCATCAAATTCCACTAAAACCTGGGACTGAAAGTATTAAAGAAACTCCCTATAGGTATTCACATCTGCAGAAGTGTGAGATTGAAAAACTGGTGCAAGAAATGCTAAGGAATGGGATCATACAGCCTAGTACCAGTCCATTTTCATCCCCAGTGTTATTAGTTAAAAAGAAGGATGGGGGTTGGAGATTTTGTGTGGATTATAGGAAACTGAATGCACTAACCATTAAGGACAGTTATCCTATTCCTTTGGTGGATGAATTACTAGATGAATTGGAATCTGCTATGATATTCTCCAAGATTGATCTGAGATCAGGGTATCATCAGATCAGGGTCCACCAAGAAGACATCCCTAAGACTGCTTTTGTAACATCTACAGGGCTATATGAGTTCAAAGTCATGCCATTTGGGCTGACTAATGCCCCTGCCACTTTTCAATCCCTGATGAACAACATATTCAGAGAGTACTTAAGAAAGTTTGTACCGGTGTTCTTTGATAACATCCTAGTTTACAGTGAGAGCTTACAAGATCATTTGCAGCATCTTGAGATAGTCTTCAAAGTTCTTATGGAACAGCAACTATATGCCAAAGCCTCAAAGTGTTCTTTTGGGTGTGAACAAGTATAGTACTTGGGACACATTATAAAGGGTGGTGGAGTATCAGCTGATCCCAAGAAGATACAAGCAATGAAGGAGTGGCCCAAACCCAAATCAGTGAAGGAATTGAGAGGATTTCTTGGGTTGACAGGGTATTACAGGAAATTTATAAGGAATTATGGAGTAATTGCAAAGCCATTGACCACTCTTACCAAGAAAGATCAGTTTGAATGGGGGAAAACAGCTGATGAAGCCTTTGCTGAATTAAAAGAAGCCATGATTTCATCTCCAGTGCTAGCTTTACCAGATTTCTCTAAACCATTTGTAGTGGAAACAGATGCCTGTTATCATGGAATTGGGGTTATATTAATGCAAGATAAGCATCCCTTGGCTTATATGACCAAAGCATTAGCTCCCAGGTCTTTGGGACTGTCAGTGTATGAGAAGGAGCTTATGGCTGTTATTCAAGCTGTGGACAAGTGGAGATGTTATCTTCTTCATAGCACTTTCATTATCAAGACAGATCAATGCAGTATTAAGTACCTAATGGAACAGAAGATTTCAACTCCCCTTCAGCACAAGTATCTAACTAAATTGTTGGGGTTCACTTACACTATTGAGTATAAGAGTGGGCAGGAGAATAAAGCTGTTGATGCACTATCAAGGAAACTTGGAGTTGGAGAAGCAAGCTGCAGTGCCTTGACTATTATCCAACCATTGTGGATTGAGGAGTTGGATTTGAGTTATGAAGGGGACACACAAGCTCAGGAGGCCATTACTGAATCTCTGATGTATCCTAGTAATCTGTCACTTTTTGAATATCAGAAGGGGATTTTAAGGTATAAGGGTAAGATCTATGTGGGGAGGGGATCCACATTGAGAGGGCAAATCATCACAGCAATGCACTCATCCAGTGTGGGGGGTCATTCAGGAATCCAAGGAACTTTTCAGAGGGTTAAGAGTATCTTTTTATGGCCAGGGATTACCAAAGAGATTGAAACATTAGTGAAGGAATGTGAGATCTGTTAACAAAACAAACATTCCACTGAAAGATTGAATGGTTTATTACAACCATTACCTGTACCAGATCAAGCTTGGCAACACATTTCCATGGGTTTCATTGAGCAATTGCCAAAGTCAAATGGGAAGGAGGTTATCTGGGTCATAGTGGATAGGTTCACCAAGTATGCCCACTTTATTGCACTCACTCATCCCTTTACAGCCTCTCAATTAGCTGAGATCTTTCTGAATGAGATATACAAACTACATGGACTCCCTTGTAGTATTGTGTCAGATAGGGACAAAATCTTCACCAGTCAGCTGTGGAAAGAGATGTTGGAAGTGGTCGGCATAACCCAATGCATGAGCACAGCCTATCACCCTCAAACAGATGGCCAAACCGAGAGGGTGAACCAATGTCTTGAGAATTATCTACGGTGTATGTGTGGGTTGCAGCCTGGTAAGTGGACTAAATGGTTGGCTCTAGCTGAACAGTGGTACGATACCAATTATCACAGTGTCCTCAAAATGACACCATTTGAAGCACACTATGGATATAAACCAAGCTTCTTTAACTTTCAAGGGTCACCTCACTTGGTTTCTGTGGGAATGGAGAAGTTATTAGCTGACCGAGATGCCATGCAACAGTATCTCAAACATCAACTGCACATTGCTAAAGAGAGGATGAAAAGTATGGCAGATAGGAACAGGAAGGAAAAGGAATTTCAAGTAGGGGACAGAGTATACTTGAAACTGAAGCCATACCGGCAATTATCCATAAGGAACAGTAAATTATGGAAACTCAGTCCAAAATTCGCTGGACCCTTTACCATTGTGGAGAGAGTTGGTTCAGTTGCTTACAAATTAGATTTACCATTAGGTTCTAAATTACACCCTGTATTTCACATATCAGTGCTCAAATTGCATATTGGTAAGTCTGACAAGGTGACTAGTGCTATTCCAGATTTTGATGAAGGAATCCAGGTTATGGTTAAGCCTGTTCGAGTATTGGATAGACGCATGGTGAAGAGGAACAATGTTGCTGTTCTTCAACTTCTAATCCAGTGGGCCCATCTCCCTGTTTCAGAGGCTAGTTGGAAGGATTTTTACACCATTGTGCAGCAATTTCCAGAGGTTGAAGCTTAGGGACAAGCTTTATGTTCAAGGGGAGGTAATTTATGATTGGCAGTGATAATCCAAGCATCCATGCATGAGTTAGACAAAGCCATGCAGAAGGGAGAATCCATGTTGCAGAACACAGAGAAGAGAGAATCACGTTTCATGAAGTTTTTAGCACGTTTCTTTTAAATACCAGCTTTACGTTTTATGCCTTAAACGGTGCCGTTTTATGTAATAAATTGTTAGATGCTTCCTAAAGTTGCTAACACGTCTTTAGGTTGTTATTTTGTTCTTGGTGTCCACGCGTGTCGCGTGTTGATTGGTTGTCCGTGTTTGGGACGTTGGTGAATTGCAGGACCACCTATTTGTAGCCGGATTGTGCACTGGTTTTGCAGGTTTTTATGAATTTTGATTCCAATCTATTCTCTCTCTAAATCTCTATCAATCTCTCTCCCTTTTCTAACTTCTTCTGCAAGTGACTCCATTGTTGCTTATCTAAGAGCTCAGGCTCTGTTTTATCAGTAATTTATAGGCTTCCGTTGTAACAAACTTCATCTACCTTGAACAATAGACATCTTGAATGCACGAACTTGAGAAACAAAAGACAGTCAGGCTATCATACAAACTTTAACATAAACATGTATTGAATAATGACGAACCATTGTCCACATATCATGACTACTATTTAAACTTGAGCTTTACGGTGCTTTTGCTTGTGCCTTTGTGTGTGTGTTTGGAAGTCCTAAGTCTCATTTATCTCTGACTAAGTTCCATGTCATTTTCTAATGAACAGCTTGTGCACTTCCAATGTTCGCTCAACTCACTGTGACATCCTACTATGCTGCTTCAAGTGCATCTCATTATGGCGTCTGATTGCTCACTAGACACATCGAAGACGATCATACATCTAGAATTCAGCATAGCAAGCTTAGATGACAGTTGCAGGTGCTGCAAATTATATATGTTCCTTACATCACTTATTCAATTGTGACTTGTTTCAGTTTTTTGTAAATACGACTTAAACAGGTCTATGTAAATCTAGAAATGGTAAAGGGCTGCCCCCAAGAAATGTATGACAGTGTCACTAAATAAATGCCCGAGATGACTTTTTGGTTGAGATTTTGAGCTGCTTTTGTTTGCAATCTGTTTGGGTCTCCCATCAGTTTGGCTGGTTAAATGGTGAATTTCTTTTGTATCAAGCATGTCACTGAAATAGATATTAGTGGAATAGCTGCAGTTCACGGTCTAATGGAGGACTTGAGTGTCGGCAACATTTGGATCGCAACAGCAAATTTATCATTGCTTACGAGAAATGGTAGCCAAGAGGATCTTTAGCAATCAGGTTATTTAGAATTGCTATAATATTGTTTTCAATCTTGCCCTGTTTGATGAGGTAACCGTATGACTATTTTCTCATACATCTGTTCTACCCTATGGCAAAGAGATAGATAAGCAGTTGAACACCTCAAAGGGGATTGTGTACCTTTCTGTAATATATAAATTACTTGAAGTAACTCGCCAGCAAAATATGGTCTCAACTCTCAATTGATTATTCAAATTTCGCTGGCGATCATGACTTGGTTATATATGTTGCATATGATTCTAATATACAAGGTAAAACTCCCTGCCTGTTGAGGGTAAATAATTTCTACAGTTCAGGTTTATATTGATATGTCTATCACACATTTCCCGTAAAAGCCATGAAAAGATGGTTATCTTCTTTACTGATTTCGGAAATATGAAAGGCCTTATTACTTAGTTCCATCTTGGACCCCTTGTTTCCTTTTCTCACATGCTATGCCATTGATTTTATACAAGCCTCCCAACTTGCATAAATTATTTAGAACCAATTTTCTTGAGATGCTTATGTCTTGAGAGTTGTACTTACAGAATGCTACAAGCTGTGATTTGTGACATAATTTCTCTAAGATTTTGTGTCGATTCAGATTCTGTCAATCAAGGAATAGCTTGGTTGCTTTTATGGTGGAGTTGATTGTAAAGAGCTACCAAGATGCATAACATTGAAATGTTTCTTTTGCAGGAATTACGAAACAAGAAAGAAAAGATTTAATGAGAGCATTTCCTCTTTATCATTATTTATGCAAGTATACTTATATAGCTTTTATTCAACTGAAGCCATTAGCTGGATGGATAGATGCATTCAAGTTGGTTTTTAAGGTTCTTGGGACCTATTTTCAGAGAGGTAAGTCTAACATCCTCCATGTTTCACACGAACTGCTATTTGAATGGAGATGCAAGTTATGACCATCCATCAGGAGATAATTAATTCCGCTTATTAAATGTGTTTACCTAATATGGTATTCATATAGTTCACCTAATATTTTACGGTGTACGGTTGCACCCGCAACAGTTTTACGCTATTTCGATCTAGTCAATATTACGGATTCACCTCTTCTTTATTGTATCACTTTTAGCATGGAAAGAAGCAGTGTTGAAACTGTCAACCTCGTTTGCAAGCTTTTATAGGGGGCAGTGTTACTTAAATTCCATTGTTGTGTGCGTCTGATGCATTGTGGTCCTTTGTTTTTGACATAATTTATGTACCCTTCATATGTCTTTGTTCTGTGCCCCCTTTATTTGTCAACTTTTCTGTACATTTGTTTGTGCAGGTATTAATTCGTGGGGCTTCAGATGGTTGGCATGTATTATCGCTGTGACAGTAATTTGGTAACACCCCTATTCTTGATTTAATTCCTGTACTCTACTTTCTTTAGGTGGGATTTGAAAAAGAAGGTTAATAATTGGCACTTCCTGTTTATACCTACATTTGAGGTGTTGGTTTCTTGGATGATGCCAGAAAAAAACACCAATATGGGAAAAGTTTTTGCACTATTTTCCCCTTTCTTTGGTTGAATAAATGTTTCTTTTTTTTTTTTTTTTAACCCCCTCAGAATTGTACAAACTGTTTTTCGATACTCTCCGCCGAAGTCAGCGTCGTTATTTCTGTATAAATCCCGAGCGAATGTTTTTGCACTTACCATATATGGATAGAATTTTTAATTTTCTTTTACATATTTGTTTTGAGATCAAGAATGCATTAGATCCACTTTAAATCTCGTGATCAGCTATCTCCACCTATGACAGACTTACAGTGGATGTTCGGTCTTGGGAAAAAAAAAAAAAAAAAGAGAATGCATTAGATGGACTGGATGATTCAAACACCTCATTCTTATAATTGACAATTTGATACCTCCAAACATACACATGTGTGTATATATATATATCCACTATTTGACACAAAGTAATGTTTTTTCATTTCCCCATATAGTGTAATTCAATGTACCCACTGTTTGGCTTCTCTGATGTAAATTCTCTGTTCAATTCATAAATATTTTCTGTGCTATTTCCATATCGAGTCAGTACACTCTAAATCACTGTTTGTTTGAATTCAATTCCACGATTTCAAAAGTAGTGCATGAAAAGAGGACTACTCGGAAAATGTATCAGTACAAACCCATTGCTACAGACACGATAAAATTTACCACGTAACAAATATTTGACACAATATAATGCAATACAATGAAATATCCATGCATTACACCTCCAATAATGTATTGATACAAGTACATCTACACAAACATAACGAATTTACCGTATAACATATGTTTGATACAACACGATAAATTGTCTGAGCATCATGACATACTGATACGACATAACAAGAGGAAGCCTATGAAGATGTACGGTACAGACACGACAACGTAACATATATTCGACACGACATAATGCAATATAATGAAATGTCCGTGCATTACAGCTTTGAAAATGTTCAGATACAAACATGACAAGTTTATCGTATAAGAGATGTTCGACACGATACGACACAACAACGATAAACCATCCAAACATCATAGCTACAATCATACCATATAGAACTGTACTTCTATCATATTTGATACAAAATTCACTCTAATAACCCCATTTTTTTGTTCTTTTTGGAGTCCAGATTGAAGTTTGAAAATTCAAGAACGAAGCAAGGGTCCCCCAGAAGTGTCAACAAGAAACATACATCAAAGTACCACAATTAAGTGGACTAAAGAATGCCACCTTCCTATGATAAAGCCCCGACTGGTGGAAAGATGTTACACCCCAAGATCCTCAACTAGATATGCCTTAACATCATTTAAAGTTTGATAGATACTAATCCATGCAAACACACATTATTGCCATTAAAGCTGATCATGACCCACCTTCGTCAATCGTCTTGAAGAATGTTGATAATTAACGTTTGATCACAGCACTGTTAATCGCCTGCAACTTTCGTGCCCAGAAATGGGAATCGAACCATCTATGAGTGAACGTACCAGGGGAAGTAAAACTTGCACAATAATTGGTCCTCTTTCCTTTGCTGCAGAGCTCAAGATCACAGGTAAGTGCACGTCGGGTAATTCTAGCTGGTTCGATCAAACAGTACAACGAGGAGTTGAATGCTCTACACTTGTTGTGTGTTGGGTGGAAAATTTGAGGAGAGTAACCAATCAAATAACAAGTGTAAATAAATTTGCCATTATAACTGGTTAAATTCTACCGAATTGAGTATTGACTAGAATTTTCCGTGTGGGGGAGGGGGAAGAAAAATTCTACTTTGTGCCCAGCTCGGCCGAACTCTGACCAATCATATGACCACTGCATTACATTTGCTATCTAAATATTTGTCATTTTTCTTAGAATTTCCACCAATGCGACAAATGTAAATCGCCCCCTTCATTACACTAGCTTGATACAAGCCAGCTGATTCAAACTATATTACCCAAGAGAGAGAGATATCATGTGTAGATATTCTTAGTATATTTCACAAGAAACGAAGCCCAAGTCGATAAACACAGTTGAAAATGAACACAACAGTTATAACATGCTCAACTTGCAGGTAAAAATGTGGTTTCAATTCTTGAAACATATAATAACAAAAACTTGCATGATAAGATCGATCGAGATAAAACTGAACTTCAGAACGAGAAGTTTGATCGATCCGGGTAAAATTTCATTGACACGCACTAGAAATTAAAGGTCATGTTATTCCTCATCAAATACTCCCCCTCATATCGATAACAACACAGCAATTACATCCATCTTAAAGATGTAGATCCAAACTCACATGATCTTGCATGCTACTCTTCGTTTCGTACCCATATTTACTCTCATGAGATCCAAAGCCACCTCTACTCATTACATTCTTGTTACTGAAAGATGTGATCTGAGGACGATTGAGCAAACGTTGGTGATCGTGGGAACCGAAAACCGAGGAGCCGTGGGCCGCAGGGACCCTCCATGTTGCCAGAGGGCTGCCGGTGATCGGCGCCGTCTGAGACATCGGATAGTGGTGGTGGTGAGTGCTAAAGGAGCCAATATGGCTGCTTGCATAGAGACGGTTGGAGGTGTTATTCCAAGAAGGGGGATAAGCCATGGGGAGTTGAGTCGAGGCAAGCCGAGCTGAGCCGTAGTTCATTAAACCGGCGTAAACGTGGGCGTCGGATAAGCCCATGGCCGATTGGAGGTGGGCGCGCTTTGCGTGTTGGCGTTCTCGTTTGTGTGCATTTTGGTGCCCACCGAGGGCTTGTGATGTGGGGAAGTTCCTGCAGCAGTAGTGGCATTCGAATTTTCGGTTGCTGCCGGTGGTGGTGGTGGTGGTGGTGGTTGCAGTGGTTTGATCTTCGTTGTCTTCATTGTTGTTGTTTTCGTTGTCGGAGTTGGTGGTGGATGCGGCTGCAGATGCGGTTTTGGCTGAGAAATCTTGGCCGAAAAGCCTGATGGCGCCCAGAGATGGTGCGGGGCGGATGAACGGCAGCTGAGAGAAAGATTCGACGTTCATGAAATCATGAGTCTCTCTCTCAGTAGTCCTGTCCATCGAAGATGTTCGCAAGATTGAGCTTTCTCCAGCAAGATTCACCCTTTCGTGTGTGTGTACGTACGCGCGTTGTTGGAACGGAGAAGTTCGAGAGAATGAGGCAAATGAATGAGTTGGAGAAGGAGAGAGATGAAAGGAAATAAGGTATTTGTGATGTATATTATGGGTGTAACTGGGAGAAATGGTGTGGTGGGAATTAACTAGAAATGGAGTGGTAACACCCTAACATATCGTGGTTTAATTTTGAGAGATAAGGTCCCAATTCTTGATGTGGATATTAGGGTTTCACACTTATTATGATTCTTGCCTTCAGTTAGATATCTTTTTCTTCCCCTCATAACGAACCCGTTTATCCCCGTTTACACATATGTGATCATGACTGATTCAAAAATCTTAATCTCGAATTTCCAAAACATCTCTAATAGAGATCCAAGAGACGTCTCCGTCCGTAATATATCATGATATGGATGTATTATGTAAAATCCAAGATAATACAATATCAATTAGAGTAGAATTGCTTCCTTAATATATATATATATATGTCTATTTTTTCTCTATATTATTGTATATATACATGTGGTTTTAATGAAGAAAGTGAAATGAGAGAGATGGGAGAAGAAGTAGCTAGTTCAAGGGGGTGGGTCCTCGGCCCCTCTCCAAGAGTCAGGAGCAGGACCAGGTACAAGTACTTGTTGCTCCAACTTTGTGACCTGTTAATGTAAGCATTTGTAAGAAAACCATTTTTACAATAATACATACAGAGGTGGTCCTAAAATTGCTAGATTGATTCACATGCATGAAAGAGATGCGTATTCACCATTACCTTTCTTCTTCTCCTCCTCCACTAGCACACACATCTCTCTCTCGGAAAATTCTAGTCGAGACCCGACTCGACCGAACTCAACTAATTAAATGAGTAAGTGTATTACACTTGTTATTTGACTTGTCACTGTCCTTAAATTTTCCACCAACCGCACGAAAGTCATGTAAAACGCTCGTCCCCTCGTTACACCGACTTAACCAAATCAGACTCGAAATAGAGTTACCCCCCTCTCTTTCTCATTCATAATATGTACAGTTCTGAATCACATAACTAAAAGTTGCAAAAGAAACCGATGAATCTATTCACTTCATCAATCTAGGGCTCCCTTTTCAAAGCGACTATACGCTATGTATAGACACGGATACAATGCGGATATAATTAAACGAATTTTTTCTTATATTCATCGTGTTGTGGGTGTTGCATGTGTACGACATGATACGCCAGATGGTATTTTTAGAATTATTTGTGAATAGTAGATGTAGAGTGGGTGAGGGTTTTTCTTGCAGAAGCCAATAGCTTTGGGCAAAGTTTAAATGTTGGCATTTACCATTCTTTATTTAGAAATTGATGAGGCTCAGCAGCGCATATTACAGGTCCTAGTCCCGCATATATGCATGAGATTTTCCTCTTAAAGTGAAACCCTAATTTAATTTCGAAAATTGAGTATTTTGCATCATCAATTAATTAATAAGTGCAACCGTCCAAAGCACTTACATAATTAATGAAATGTTTACTGGAGTTTGATTTATATCTAAGTTCGAAGTTATTAATTATTTTTTTGGTGGAGCATTATTATGATTTGATTTATATGTCGGACGAGCTATATATAGTGTAAAATTTCATCATAAATTGGAAGATGAATTATAACTAATTAATTTATAATAAAAATTTTGTATTAATTCATTTTAGAAATATATATATGATAGTTAAATTTGGCTCGAGGTCGAACCCAAGATATAAATTAATAAAAGAGAAAAATAAAATAAATAAATAAATAGTATACAAATAGTTAAATAGTTATTATTGAATTAAATATATTAATTATATATATTAATTATATATGTATATGTATATAGATAAAAAGATACATAGTTTTTTTTTTCAAATAAAATTGATTTACCCACGGGGCCATGAACAGCCGAAAATATTTGAGTTCGGCTCAAATTTTTAGAATTCAAATTCTCACCATAGTCAGCTTGCCTCATGAACTGGCCCAGTTTGTAAACATTCCTAATTGAAATCGGCTCCATCAAAAAAATTCAACCAATTAACCATACAAGAATCACGTGTATTATATTTATTATTTAATTAATATATATATATATATATATATATATATATATATATATATATATATATTTTAATTTATATCAATTATATAGCAAGTGTTACATGACAAGTGTTACATTGACAATATGCTTTCGTTAAAGACAAAAATGCAATTATATGGAATGATAAATAAATAACTACTTTAGTGGTTCTAACCTGCCAAATATTTAATCATTAATGAATTATTATGCAACCTTTTTTCTTTGAATTTATAACGTTGTACGTCTGGCTCAAAGTAGGTGTTTGATTAATGCTGAGAAATGTTATAAATCGCCAAAGTATATATATATATAATGAATTTAAGAAAAAAACTACATTTTCCGTGAAGAGGTAAATCTACGTGCGTTTTTTGTAAGTTTTCAATTATGAAGATTTTTTTCCCGTAATTGAGTAATAACCAAATGAGATAGTCGTGTTTATTAGATTGTAAATTTCATTTTCTTTTTTCTTTTTGTCCAAAAGCGGTGCAGGTCAGGCCAAGCCAGGCCGACTACGCGTGCTTTAATCTTCAATAACTCTTTTAATAGTGAATCACATGCCATACACTCAACACGTATCTCGTGTCCCATTTTAGCAAGTTTGTTCCCTCTCTAATTTCTTTCTATGAAAGTACGCCTATTGCTAGGTTCTTAAGGCATATGGAAAAATTTACGGTGATTTGCGATAACGTTTCTCATCAGATGATCCATAACATTGTAATTGTTTCTAATAAAAGAACATATTCCCACTAATTAGACTGTCCCAAACTTCCCTTTTTTAACTACAGTAATAAAAATGTACACAATAGGGAGGGGGGCCCTAGCCCCTATTGTATGAAGTTATTCATAAACAGAAGATTTCTGCTGCGAACATGCATATATCTGCTAAAAACAGTCTGCAATGAACATTTCTGCAGTTACTATCCGTAGTTAATTAATTAATCACCCCTACATATGTGAAAGACCTTTTGGATTAAAAAGCCTGTTCTTTTTCTTCTTGGATTTTTAATGTTTTTTCTGCTGGAATTTCAAGAAATGTCGCTGTCTAGTTGAATTCATCCTTAAATTTCCTGCTCTTGATCGTTCTTGGGGATAATAATTTCCAGTTCAATTTTACCGGTTTCTATATTTGTGAGTGTTGTTGTCTAATTGAATTCATCCTATATATATATATATATATATATACAATGCACGGATACGGATACGGATATAACGACACATATTTTTCTTAAATTTTCCATGTGAGGAGTGTCGGACACGACACGATACGATACGACAAAATTAATTATATTCTTAGAAGTATACGTGTGCTATATATATGTCAAAATGTCCTGCATCAAAAATTCAAAAACTGTGGTGATCAATATATAATAATTCGACAATCCTATACTCTAAAAACATTACTACTTCATGTCTTAGTTGTCCTGTGATCAACATATAATTAACGATCTGTGACTCCCTAAGATGATAAGTTAGATCAAACATATTATTTATTGGGGGTGGGGTCTATAATCCCATATCCAAACGACAACCTTTCGTTCATGCAAAGCCCTTCATCGCCATTAAAGTCAGAGTCACAGCAGATGCTGTGAGGGGACCGATGAAGGTAAAATATGTAGAAATGGTCCTATAAATATGTCCACATATGGTCAATTTTCCTCTATTTATCGGTTAATTTGAGGATCATTTTATAGAAAAAAATTCAAGAAAACTTGGTAAGAAAAGGAAAAGATTTAAAATATGAAAACATGATTCCGTCCTTATAAACAACAACAGAACGACGTTTGAGTTAGAAAATAAATAACAACAGAACCACATATGAATTACCGGATGTTCCATCTTATATAGGAACCCCACTTTAAATTATAACCTATATGTATGTAGTAATATTAACGGAGGTTATGGAGTGCTCCATTTCTAATGACTCATCCTTTCCTCCTTCTCCCCCCCCCCCCCCCCCCCCCCCCCTAAAAAAAAAAAAAAAAGACGTAATTAATTTTAACAAATGTGACATCCTAATATTAAATTTCTGTCCGCCTCTATTAATTAATTGTCACGTTTGATGGCTAGTCTTTTATTTGCTCCTAGATGCTATAAGCCTATAAAATATCTGATGAAGATATAAAGCCTTTTTTTCCTCCATTAAACTTTCAAATGCACTTCTTTTTTTGTGATTGGTGACTACCTATGAATTAATCTCCTTCGGGGAAAAAAAAAAAAAAAAAGTTTCTCTTATTTAAAAATTAGAAATTCTATGCACGTTCCATTATTCATTTGGGTTACAAAACTAATGACTGATTAGTGACTGGATTTTATGAGGTCACTAATCGATCATTGATTATTATATAAATGTAATATCGGTCATTAATCGATCACTGATTATCAGTTACTGAAAATCGATTACTAATCTTGTTTCTTTAGTAGTGGTGAAATTGAAAATAAATTCGCTAAACTCCATGGCTTACAAGCAAATGCAAGTTTAAAGTAATCGATTATAGGATATGACACGATATCGTGATATGAATAAAGATAAGATTTAATGAAGATTGTCAGGTAAATGAAAGAATTGTGGTCAAGTGGTGGAGAAAAGTAATCCGCGGTAATATTGAGTATTACAGGATTTGAATTCGAAAACTCTCTAGTATCTTGAAAATATTAAAACAAGAAAGACTATTTTAGAATGTCAAAATGGTAAACACAAATCTCACTCAATTATATATTGGTTGAATCAACTCAATAAAGCTAATAACAAGTATAACTACAACCTTAAAATGGAAAAACCCTAATTCTCTCTTTAATTTGTCAAGAAAACCCTATCCTCTCACTGAAAAACCCTAACTCTTCCTTTTTTCTTTTTTGTCTTTGCTTCACACACACACATATATATATATATACATATACATATATGCAGGGACGGAGGCACAAGGGGGGCAGGGTGATAGAGGGTTCCCCCACCCCCAAGTTTTGAAAAATTTTAATTATTACATATATATTTTAGAAAATTTTCATTTTCGTTCCCTTAATTTTGAATTTTTGCTCCCCCCCCCCCCCCCCCCCACCCAAAAAA